>OZ010790.1:140656453-143056453 GCA_963932465.1 Maratus speciosus
TAATATTACATGTATAGGGTTCCATCTGTATTTTGTATAATGATACAGTTATAATTTGCTGCTAAATTTATTAAATTAATTATTGTAATAGGAATATATGACGATTTGTAATTATATTATGGCTATATATATACATACATATACATACATGTGTATATATTTATATATATAATTGAGAAAATATATATTTAAGTATTGCGCGGCAGCGCAATACTACATGTATATTATATTACATGTAATTAATATTACATGTATAGGGTTCCATCTGTATTTTGTATAATGTTACAGTTATAATTTGCTGCTAAATTTATTAAATTAATTATTGTAATAGGAATATACGATGATTTGTAATTATATTATGGCTATATATATATATATATATATATATAATTGAGAAAATATATATATAAGTATTGCGCGGCAGCGCAATACTTATTTATTTCCAGTGTCACTTCTCAATGTTAATTTAACATGGAAAAGCCTATGGAGATCATAACTTTTTTCATTTTTTCTTCCCACCTTTTTGTCCCTGATGCCATTCATTTTTTATTCTTTACTAATTCTAATGATATTATAAATTTAAAGTGTAAAAACGTTTGCCTGACGCCAGGGTCAAAACAAATGATAAAATGCTTTTGCATATGCGTGAATTATAACCCAGAGAGAAACATGGGCCATTTTTTTTTTTTTTGCATTATTCAAATATTTTTCTTAATAATTGCAATTTTCGCTTTTTTCATTGAAAATCAACGGACATTTTTCATAGAAAATGTAACATTTTTACTTCATTGTTGCAAAAATTTCAAAAGCCGTAACAATAATTTATTTCTTTTTAGTTGAAAGATTTTCACGTAAAAAATTAAACTGAGCTATTTTTTTTTTTTTTTTATTAAAAAGGTGAATATGACGTCATTGTGGAAATAATAAGGGTTATTTTCAGAATAAGTTTTTTGCTTTGGTCATTTTTATATTTTAGTAAAAAGTTTCTAATGAATAGCTATTTTTACGCAAGTAGCGAACTTAGTGGGGAATTACATAACTTAAATTTTAAAATGTATTTTTTTCCGAGATGAGAGCTATTTATACCCCAAGTTAAACTTAGGTAATAATTTTCAGATGTGTTTACATCACCCCTTGGGTGAGTATAAGGTTTAAAAATTTAAGTAAAACATTTATTTTTTTTTATTTTTTACTGAATCACAGCTATAATATTGTTATATATTAGCAGTAAGGATTCAACACAATTTGCATTTACATTCAAAGCGTTCCTGAGTGGGAAATAGGGTATCAAAATTTAAGTTAAGTTAATTTTTTATGCTTTTATTATAGATTTTTTACGTCCAGATTGGAAGTTTTTGCCCAAACTACCGCAACCTGCATTACTACAGTGGTGAAACATTTGAATTACACATTGGTAAACTACATCCCATATTGTTATGCAATACCGCATACATCAAAGCCTGATGATGATACTCTCTATTAATTTTGAAATGCATTCGTCTGAGTGCTCTAGTTATTAAAAAACTAGACATATTAAACAAAAACATAATTTGAAGAACAAATTAAAAAAAAAAAAAAAATATTTCCTACATTGTTTAAGCCCAAGAAGGGACAGATATTAAGTTATTTCATTCAATTAGTTCTACATTTAATGTTAAATTTTTGTAACAAATTAGTTAAGCCAATTGAAGATTTAAAAAAAAAATATATATATATACAATATGATACTTAAAACGCCCTAAAAAGTGAGATTCCGTTCAAATGAAATCGAAATAAATCTTAGACTTTTTTAAGTTTTGTATTTTGCATGCATCTTATCATTTTATTCAGAATTGTCATAAACATAATACAAAATCTGCAATACAAATATTTCCAATTAAAAATGGAAGAAGTCGAAGATTTATTTCGATTTCATTTGAACGGAATCTCATTTTTTAAGGTGTTTTAAGTATCATATTGTATGATTTTTTTTTTTTTTTTAACCTCCAGTCCGGTATGCTATTTCTTTCTCCCAGCTTATTTTGTGTCCAAAAAATAACGTTAGCTTATCAAGGCTAGCTGTAAAACAAATCATTACGATTAAATACTCTTTAGCAATCTTTTAAACTTCTAAGCATCGCACACTTTTAGTTCTTATACCGTCGTATTGGAAAAAAAAAAAAAAAAAAAAAAAAAAAGGTTCTTTTAAATGCACTTTGTTTGAAAACTGTATCTTCGTGTGTTTTTGAAATATTATTATTATTATTATTATTATTATTTGTAGTTTTTGGAGCCATTTGTTTAATATTGGCAACGGCATTTTATCCATTTCTGTAGAAAGCAAAGGAAAAATAGTTTTAAAATATTAATTATATATTTTTGTTGCCATTTTCTCATAACAACCGAAAGAAAATGTAATTAAAATACGTGCTATTTTGAAAAAAAATATAAACGAATGATTTCTGTTAAAACAATGGAGCTATTATATACTATATTTAATTGTAAGTATCGATGAATCATTAGATAGCCGTTTTTTTTGTTTTTTTTTCTATTTTCTTGAATGACGATATCTTTTTGCTGCATTTGTGCATTATTTCGCGATAGTGATGTACTATGCATGCTTTACTGTCGGTGTGTGAAATTCTTAAGCGGATGCGAATGACGTCATTTTACGTAAAATAAAACGTGTGCTTCAAGTCATAAAATTTAAATATGTTTTGTACTGCAGTAGAGTCCCGCTTAACCGAGTTCTTTTCTTCTGATGGACTGGTGGCTTCTATTACTATGAAACAGCCATTATAAATGAAGTGTTAGGTGAAGATGAAAGAGCAGTCGTAAAAAACAATTATGGCCATTTCTCCCCCCCCCCCCATTCTGACCAGAAAATCAGAGTTCTAACTTTTTAAGGCTGCTTTTCATCTTCACCTAACACTTCATTTATAATGTCTGTTTCATACTAATAGAAGCCATCAGTCCATCAGAAGAAAATGAAGTAATGGAAATGCCGGAGGCGACACTAAATTCTGATAAAGCAGAATTCCTGTTCTCTAGGTTTTTTTTTTTTTTTTTTTTTTTTTTTTTTTTTTTAAATCTTCAATTGGCTTAACTAATTTGTTACAAATAACTAACATTAAATGTAGAACTAATTGAATAAAATAACTTAATATCTCTCCCTTCTCGAGCTTAAACAATGTAGGAAATAATTTTTTTTTTTTTTTTTTTTTAATTTGTTCTTCAAATTATGTTTTTGTTTAATATATATATATAATTGAATTGAGAATAACAGAAAATAATAAATAATAAAAAGCACCTAAAGTACATTTATTACATTGGCGATTAAACGCCAAATCTAGCAATCGGTTGTTCTTGTCATTTCTGTCGGGAGCTACTCCTTAGTTCAAAGATAAAATTTATGTGTTTTTCTAGATGGTCTTTTGCAGGATAATCAAAACGCAGCTTTAAGCTACAGTAAAATGGGGTGATGGAAAAGAAAATGTTTAAAACTGATTAAAGAAAGATGTGAAAAATTGCTATAGTATCCACTGTAAGAAAACAATTAATGAAATATAAATGGGTCAGTTGATAGGAACTTTTTTCCATTTAAATATTACTTACAATAGGTAAATAGAAACAGTGGAAATTAGAAAGGATGAAATGAGCAGTTTTAACCCTTTCAGTGGCATTGGTATGGTTCTCAAAACCACTTAATTTTAATTCCAAAACGCCACAATGGCGCCATATTTTTTCTAAAATATTTTCCAGTTAATATGTATGTGAAATATAGCCTTCTCTTATTTCCAAATCAATTTGTTCGTAAATTCCGGGGACCAGTCATTTATTTCAACATTTTAGTACTGAAAGTACTTTGCCACTGAAAGCGTTAAAAGATGTTAATGATAAGTTAAGTGCTCATGCGTCTGCAAAAGAACATAGCATCGATCGAAAAACTTTAGGAAGGACTATAGACAAATCTCACCAGGATGAATATAGTGAGATGAAGCCAAACTATGTGAAAACTAGATTTGTCAGATCGAGTGTCAGAAAACGTAGGACAAGGAGACAAAAACAGGAGGACAAGAGCTCGTAAATCCGGTAATAATAACACATGAAACCCTATGAAAACGGAATTGTCCCTAGCGGAATACTGTCTTAAATGTCAAAATTTCATTTTCCCTGCTGTATAATTATATCTACTCAGACAAAATCATGTTTGAAACAAAATGTTTCTCCTCTGACTTGCAATTGCGTTTAAACAGGCTTATTTAAGCATTATATTTTCAAAAATGTATTTTTTTATGATAATTAAAGCATGTAGCATAAAGTTACTTTGCTTTTTTTAAACTGATTTTATTCTTTTTCAAAAATATTTCAACCTAAAACAAAGTGGGTCAAGTCTCCCATATAGTGGTTCAACCCTCCTATATATGAAAAGAAATATTTTATTTTCCAAAAAGAAATATTTTATTTTCGAAACCCTTTAGTGCTGAAAAGTTGCCCATTGTAATAAGAAGAAAAGCTTCATAAAATAAAATAAAATTTGTTAACACCTTCCATTCGCGCATCGTACTTAAAATTAATGAAAAATTGCAAAAATCGCACTTTTTTGTATATTTTTTAAATAAATTAAAACTTTAAAATAAACACGCTTTTGCTTTTTTATGCTTGGTTCATCGTTTAAATAATCTAAATAAATTAAATTATAATCAATAATCTAATTTTTTTTCGTTCGCGCAACATCTTAGAAAAAACATATTTTTTTTCAATTTTTTCGCAATTTTCACTGTGCAACTCTTCGCTCGTTTTGCTACAACAAAATGACCCAGAAGTCACCATGAGGAGGTGGTTGGACGTTGAGCTCCACACACACACACACCCTACCCAACCAGACATCCAAATTGTTGGGTGTGGTATTTACATTATATTTACATCTATTTACAATGATTTTCGATGGAGTTCGATACTTTGGCTTACTATGTTTTTTTTTTCTTTAAATATCTACTACACGTTTAAAATCTGATTTTTTGAGAAAATGTGGCATAACCAATCTAAACTTCAGTTTTGCTCGGATATAGCCATCTCTAGCATCATATCGACATACTTTATTCGAGGCCTCTGTGACAAGTTTGACGCACCACAATACAGCCTAGGTGCGACAGGGAAATTTTTGTATTTCTCTGATGAGCGTAATGTCAAAATTGATGAGTAATTTAATATCATCTTCACTTAGGCCCCGCAGCATTGGAGGAGGATACACAACACGAGAATTTCAATTAATAATTTCAATGTAATCGTAAGCTTGAAAATTTATATTCGGTGGTACAAAATCTCCGACAGTCTTCTTCTTCGGGACTTACTTTCTTGCTTTAAAGATCCTTCTGTAACCAAACCTCCGAATATGTTCTCTTTCATCGACAATCGCTGGCAACAGAACATTCTCTGAATGCACAAAGTACGCATTTTTTCTATTACTGAATCGACAACTTGAAGTAATTCGTCGAATAAATAGCGTGATGTTTGGATTGCTTTTCAGACATGTATTGGTCCGTCAGTAAAATATTTGCTCTTTTTCATGGCAAACCACAAAGGCATGTATGATTTTAAGATGAAGCCAATAATTTCCTTTAGGTTTTCGGATGGATCTGATGAACTTATATACAATCTAAGGACTCGGTTGGACACAGTTAGCCATCTGGAATTGGACAAAGGACCAGGATCTCGATTTGCCAAGTTTTCTGGACAATGTCCCATGGCGATTGCATTTGAAATGTTCAACAAATACTGTTGGTCTTTGCTCAAGAAATTTCTGTCTCTATCAGGAATCGAACTATCTATGGGTTCAAAATCGACCACAGGGAGTTTTTCACAGCAACTCAGCTGTTGCCCGATTGGTCCACTAAAAGATTTAGGCCCAGCAGTTTCACCGTCAATATGCAGGAAGATGTGTCAAAAAGGAAGCTCATTAAAATGCAGGAGGGATATGCTCCACTGTAGCAGGCGTCCTACGTGATTTTCTATTAGGAGGATGACACCGTTCTTCCATCCAGTATTAGTTACAGTGCCATCACACCCTACTACTACTTCTAGTGATATTGATAGTTCAGGCAAAATAGAAGTAATTCTTTGAGTTATATCATTTGATGAACTGTTAAAAGGATATACATGTCCCATATAAATTGATCCAGGCTCCTGGATAAGACAATAGTGTTCTTCTTTCAGTTTCCTTCGAAATTGCCTGGTATTCGATTTTTCGACCAACAAAGTATCATCTTTTCGTCCGTCAAAAAAAGACTCCAACTTTCCTCAGGAGGTGTAAATTGACTTTTCAAATTCAGCCTAATACAACTCTTGTCTCTTTTTAATTTACACTTATCAACCACATAAGTAAAATCCGTATAAGTTAACATCTCAACGTCTCGCAGAACACTTGAAGCTATGACAGCTATTGTCCGATTAGAAACTACGATCCGATCACTGTTTAGCGCTGTTGTGATAAGTTGTATTCTCATCTGCCATTTAGGTTTTTCAGCCGATGTACTTGGTTTGTATTAATCTCCCTCATACTACGAGACTTCAATAGAACTGTGTTTGTGTTCATCCATTTCCGAGTAAACTACTATTTTAGGGACTTCTTTGCCACTAAGTGCTCGCTGAAGACCGCGAGCTTTTCGCTCTGCCATCAAATTTAACTTTTTAGTAACTCTTTTGTCAGAAGATCAGATTTTCCCCAAATTATAATTCCTTTGAAGAAACATGAACATTAATTATTAATAGTTGAATCTACTCGTAGTTGAAGGGAGTTCCGTCTCGTTTTCTTCTAGAAAAATGGACAAGGAGTTCCATACTGAAAATTTCGAAATATTGGAAAATTTCTTTTTATTCTAAGACGTTGCGCGAACGTAAAGAAATTATATTATTCATTAGAATTTATTTATTCATGTTATTTAGACCATAAAAGAAGCTTAAAAAACTAAAGCATGTTTATTTGTAAAGTTTTAATTAATTAAAAAAAATACAAAAAGGCGCGATTTTTGCAATTTTCCATTAACTTTAAGTACGATGCGCGAATGAAAGATATTAACTGATTTTATTTTATTTTATGCCGTTTTTCTTCTTATTACAATAGGCAACTTTTCTGCACTAAAGCGTTTCAAAAATAAAATATTTCTTTTTTTTCGACCCACCCTAATAACCATGTTAATGTTAATGCATTAAAAAAACACGATTAGTACAAAAAATTATAAATTGATGAAATAAAATTTCGTGAAATATTAACCAAAAGAAGTCTGTATTAAAATTTAATAACATCGTTTTTCTTCTTATAATAAAACTAGTGAATGTGATATGAACTTAAATAAAACATTTGAGAATGACTTGATAAAAAGTTTTTTAAACCTCAAATTTGTATGATTTTATTAGCTCCGATATGCTATTTCATTCTCCAGCATTTAAATTTTTGTCCTTAAGAAATAACGTTCCGTTGTATAATCCAGCCGTAAAACAATGCCGATGTATCATTGTATTGTTAAAAACTTTACTGCAATTTTTTAAACTTCTAAGTATAGCACATTTTCCATTTTTGTACCGTCGTATTGGAAAAAAGTACTTTTAAATGCAATCTGTATGAAAACTGCATCTCAATTTATTTTTGAGATATTATTTTTTGTTGTTGTTGTTGTTCTTTTTAGTGCCATTTCTTTAATTTCGGCAACAGAAGTACTCCATTTCTGTAGAAAGTAAAAGAAAAATAGTTGGAAATTAGTAATTATATGTTTTTCTTGCCATTTTCCCATAACAACTGAAAAAAATTCATTCGAAATGCGTGCTATTTTGAAAAAAATATAAATGAATGATTTCTGATAAAACATGGAGTTATTATAAACTATATTTGATTGCAAGTATCTATATTAATATTACAAACACATGAAGGCATACGAATCATTAGTTGGCAGTTTTTTATTTTTTTATTTTTTTTTTTTTTTGTCGAATTTCTTGAATGACGACATATTTTTTCTTTGGATTTGTGAATTATCCATCTATAGTGACGTCATATGCTTACTTTACTGTAGTGTTGTGTAAATGTGGAATTATTCAGCGGATGTGAAAGACGTCATTTTATATAAAATATATGCATGTGTTTGAAGTCTTAAAACTGAAATATATTTTGTACTTTCTATATTTATAAACATATATCTATTTATATAAAATCCAAGTCTCTGTGTGTCCCTCACGATTCCGGTAGGACCACCTCATTGAAATGAGTAATTGTTGAAAAATACTAATGCACGGTTACCATAGTAGCGCCAAATGTTGGTCAACTTGAAAATAGCTGGCTGATTTGGTGAAATTCCCATTTAAAACTATTAATCTTTCATAAAGGAGGTCAACAAAATTTAATTTAAACTCCGCTCTTTTAAGATATTTTTTCAAAATCTATGGGTGAGAATTTAAAGTACATCTTTACATCTTCCTCCCGATGCTACTAATAAAATAACCGCCAATAGACGACGCTGTACTGTATGAGCTCTTAACTGCGCGATTTTAATGTGCTTTAGGTACTTTTCCAGTATAGATGCGTTGGCGAAAAAGGAAATTTGGCAACATTTTCCGGGAACCTATTCACTGCTTCATTTTATATACACACGCATTTTTTTTCGATATTTATACGATTTATTTATACGATTAAAAAAGCCGTTTCTCTAATTTTATGCAGAAACAGATGTAATTTGTACATAAAAACATGAATAATATACACATAAAATAAACATATAAAAAAACGCTCATTAAGTTTGTTTTCATAGCTGTTTATATGATCTGACAACAAATCTCAATATTTTTCCGTTATACGGACACCATGCCAAAATGTATGCGGTACTTTTTCGTTATACGGACAGCATTGTTGCCAAGTGCAATAGCTGGCGCAAAATGAAAATCACGTGAATTGAAACATTTGAAAAATAAAAGAAAAAACATTCTCGATAGTAAAGTGGGCATTTTAAAAATATAACATTTGAAAATTACAAACTTTTACGAACTATTTTATTAAATCACAATTATATACTTAAAATAAGTGAACAAATAACTGTTATACAATAAAGTAATAAAATAAAAAATCATATTAAACTGCTGCCATAAAATTATAAATATCTTTCAGCATTGCAGTAAACATTTCATTTTTTGAACGAAGGCGTCGCCACATAAAATCTATGCGATACGACTCTAAATGATGACGAACAGCCCCCCGATGTCTTTTGGGTACAGATGTCATATTCGCCCCATATTGGCGCGATTTTTTTCTGTCGCCAATATCATATAGGCAACGGGTACTTAACTTGCGCTAAAGGGCTTGATGTGGTAACCCGGATTATGTTGTTTATGCTGTTGATGTTTTCGCCAAATTGGCAACCGAAAAAAATCGCGCCAATATGGGGCGAATATGACATCTGTTCCGTCTTTTGTTGCGCCATTTTGCGATGCCCCATAATCTCTCAACATTTTGAGTATGACATCCAGTATTAGGGTCGACAAAATTGTATTTGTGATTTACTGTGAAATGATCATAACCAGCACTTAGCAGTTCTTCTGTTTTATATCCTTTCCGGCAATCTGTATAAATAATACAAGACTTTCATCTACCTCTATAATTTTATTAGGTCCACCGATTTTTCTATTTGGTCGTGAACATAAAGATTTGCACAAACTTCTCTCGAATAACTATTCCATTCCACTGTTGTGTTGTGGTTCATATCAAGTTGCAGCTCCAAAACTCAATCGATGTCAACCCTTTGCATGATAAATATATAAACCTCAAAGCTTTAAGAAAAGTCACCCGCGATCCTTTAAACCAAGTTTTTTGTCGTATTCCTACGGTTTCTTCGCATGATCGTAAGCTACAACTCAATTTCGGATTTCCAGAACTCATCCATAATTTCATTTCATGATTTTTTGAACACAATCTTTTATTATGCAGAATTCCAAATTCCTGAAACAGTTTTATTACAACTTTCTCATCATCTGCTAATTGCCAAATGATAAAATCTATCTCAGCATCAGCAGTAAAAGTAAACTACAACTTTATAAAAAAAAAAGCTTTTTAATTCGATTAATAGCAGATTAAAAAGCTTTCCAAGGTTAAGGTTAAACAATAATCATTCACGTGATTCACGTTTCATAAATAACAAATCACAATGTTTCGCATGGTTTACAATAAAAATCCTTTTCACGATCAGGTTTGAAATAATTGGCGCATTAGCATACATTTTGGCATGCTGTCCGTATAACGGAAAACGTATGCTAATGCGCCAATTATTTCAAAATGCTAAAAGATATTTGTAATTTTATGCCAGCAGTTTAATATGAGTTTTATTTTATTGCTTTATTTTATAACAGTTATTTGTTCAATTATTTTAACTATATATTTGTGATTTAATGAAATAGGTCGTAAAAGTCTGGAATTTTCAAATGTTATATTTTTTAAATGCTCACTTTAGTACGACAATATTTTTTCTTTTATTTTTCAAATGCCTCCTCAATTCACGTGATTTTCATTTTGCGCAAACTATTACGCTTGGCGACAATGGTATCCGCATAACGGAAAAGTACCCAAATCTCACTTTCTGATGCCCAAATTACACCAAACTTTTTTTGAAAAACGCCAAAGCCCCTACAGTGGAAAATTATCAAGCTGTCTGCTATTTTGCACTATCTGTGTTATAGTTTATACTATATGCAAGGTGAGTGGAGCGAAGAGTTTAAAAATTAAATATTAAAGTTTCGGCACAGATGTCATATACACGACGGGTACTTAACTGTCGCCAATGTGTCGTTATTTTGCTTTATATGGTAACCTGGATGTTGTTATTTATGCTGTTGATGTTTTCGCCAAATTGGGGTCGGAAAAAATCGCTCGACACAGATGTCATATTCGCCCCATATTGGCGCGATTTTTTTCTGACGCCAATGTCATATACGCAATGGGTAGTTAGCTGGCATCAAAGTGTCGTTATTTTGCTTGATGTGGTAACCCGCATTATGCTGTTTATGCTGTTGATGTTTTCACCAAATTGGCAACCGAAAAAAAATCGCGCCAATATGGGGCGAATATGACATTTGTGCCAATCGCTCCAATATGGGTATATATGACAACTGTGCCAAAGTTTCTATAAAGCAGTGTAAGACTAAAAATTAAGAATAAAATAAATGCAAAATAAGACTAAAGAAGAAAGATAAATCATGCGTTAAGCATAGAATATGAAACACTTTCCAACACATCCTGAATGCTTTAACAAAACTCCATTATTTAGGGAAATAAGGTAAATAAGTAAACATTTTAGAAAACACATATATTTTTTTTTTTAATTGATTTCAGCAGTTACCGTCCATAGCCCATAGTACCATTATTACATGCCACTATTTAGCTAAAATTTAATTTAAACTACTTTTAAAGCTGCTGAAATCATATTTCCAGATATTATCATCCATAGACGGTTATGTATCCAATTCTTTGCGTGACCCTGTATATCATTTTATCTATATTCTACAAACATTTCTTAGTAATCTAAATGCAGCTCAGCTTAAAACTGCATAACTCCTTTAAAAACCGCCTTTAAGCAATTTATTCTCAAACTCAGTAACCCTTACGAATTCTTTTGTGTAGCCCTGCATATGAACTGTAGCATTTATACACACGGTATAGTATGAATAAATGTAGTGAAACATAAAAGCGCATATCATAATTAAAAATGCATTTCTAGCAATCATTGCTTATGTACGTACAATACTTCGGAGAAAAGTTTCTTGGCGAGAAAGAAGTTTGCCAACGTATTTTCTGACAACCTATTTACTGCTTCATACTCACAAGCAATGTTTTGCACATGTATACAATTTATTTAATGTAAAAAAAAGCTATTTACCCATTTTTATAAAGAAACAGAAGTAATTTTTGCACAGATGTCATATACGCATCGGAGTTGGCGTGATTTTTCTCTGACGCCAATTCGGCAGAAATCTCGCTTTCGAATACCAGTTACTTATATATTTTTTAATTATTTGCTATCATTTTGAAAAGGAAATAACTATAAATAAATAAAAGTTTGAATAATAACTATAGAACAAAACAGTTTATATAATTTAAAAACAGAAAATAAAAGTAAATAAACAGTTTATTAATAAATAAAAAACAATAACCGGCAAAATAACACCATTTTAGCGCCATAGGTATCCCGGTTCATATCTGAAATCTGTGCCGTAATTTGTATATAAAAAAATATTATATATATTTAGAAACGATTTTTTTATGTATATAAGTGCATATATAAACAAAAATAAAAGTTCATTAGATTTGTTTTCATAGCTGTATATTTTGGCAACATATCTCACTTTCTGATGCCCGAATTACGCCAAGCTTTTTTTTTTTTTAAACTAGGGGGCTCGGCGGCGATCTCCCTATAAACGGGTTTCTATTCATTTCTCTTTGATTGGGAAATTTTACGAGGGCTCCCAAATGGTCCGCCAACTGAATACCAATAAATTTTAACAGAAAATTTTATGGTGGGTTTGCGCAGAAATTAACTTTCAAGGGTGATTTCGGGGCGATTTGTAAGAAAAATCTAAAAAGAAATTTTTTCTAAAAAAAATATTGGTATACAATTGGCGGACCATTTGGGAGCCCTGTTTTACGGAAAAATCAGCTGCTGTTAAAAGATACAATGACATTTCAAAATCATCTAATATAAAATGAATTAAGTAAACAGAGTCTTTGTCTCCCGGCATTTTTTAACAAAGCGAAAAGAAAGTCCTTTTAAATAAGACATTTTAAATATATCGTTTTTAATCTGACGTAATTTTCACCAAACTTTTCTTTCCCTTTTTAATATTCACGTGAAAATACTTTTATTAGAAATGAAATATTATTTGCGCTGTCAAAAAAAAAAAAAAAAAAAAAAAAAAAAAAAAAAAAAAAAAGTTGAAAAGTTCATCTCAAAATATCAAGTAAATGTCTCACGCTATTTTTAAATTTAAACTGTTTTGCAATATTATTTTTTGTTTATTCTACATAATAAGTGTAATGTGACGTAAATGTGATGTAATTTCTCCTATTTAAGAAGTCTAACGCATGTTAATGAATTTATTATTTTACAATTTCCTTTCTCTGTTAAAATTCGCGTGTAATTATAGATGAAGTAATTTTCAATAAGTTCTTGCTTTTTATACATAATTATTTAATTCTAATTTGAAAGTTTTTTTTTTCTGTTTATAATAGTCACGTGAAAATAAATTTTTGATTTGAAGCAAACACTATTGTCTCCGTACAGTTGGCAACAGGTTAAATTAGTACAATTTTCTGAAATAAGTAAAAAATATCTCTCGAAATGCTGAAAATTTGAATTTAAAATAGAAATGAAACCTCGAAGAATGAGTCAAATTAAAAAAATAAATTAATTCTGCAAACCGGGAAATTATAACGTATAAAATGATCTAAAAATTATTAAATTCCGATGTATAGTTTTTGCTCCTATAAAACTTTTTTAGTGGAACGATTTTGTCCAAATTTAGCATTAAATATCTCTTAAAATAATTCTTCGATTTGAAAACTGTCTGCATCAGCGGGTTTATCAAACATTTCTGTATAATACTACCGATTTTCATATTTTTGCATGCATTATTTTTCTTAATATTAACGAAGAAAGGCCTCCGGTCTCAAAAAATTCAAAACTGGCGGCGGCGGCGGCGGCGGTGACAGCGGTAGTTACTTTTTTTTAGAATAGAGAGATGCGCTATAATGGAAAAGTACCTAAATAAATAATTAACATAAATAACCAATTATACAAACTAAAACTTTTTATTTCGAGATCAAAGCTTTGTTTTTAATTTTGATTAAAAATACATATATCCTTGGATAACTTTACTTGAAATTAGGTTCACGGCTTAATATCTCATTCCATAAACCTAAACAAACACAAGTGATTCATTCATCGTGAACCGTAAAAAAATATTAAACCATTGAGGTAATCCTTCACAAAGTAAGTTCTCCAACAATCAATGGACAATATTCTAATGACGTCATAGTAGGTAAAATGGTGGCGGTAACATTTGTTTATGGTTTAAATCACAAAGATTTAATTTCGCAATATCTCTTAGTTACATTATTTTATTGTCATATTTATGAGATCAGAACAAAAGCATATTTTTTCATTATTTAGTTATTAAAGAGGGAAAAAAATTATAAATGTGCATGATTTGAAAAATTTAATAATATTCTTTCTTAATACTAAAAAATAACATCGGGAAGTAACAGCGAGTTTAAGTTAAATAAGTTTAGTTGTTTAATTCTGTTGTAATATTCAAAATAACTGTATTTATTAGATTTCAGTAAACAACATCAAGGCCCAATTAAACTTTGAAGTTAGAGGAATTACAATGTCATTTCAGGACCTTTCTTTTAGAGAAGCTTTCCTAAATTCCACATATACATGGAAACTCTTCAGTGTTAGAAATATTATTCCCAGGACTGGCATAACATGAGAACGGCCTGCAATTTTACACAAGTTTTTGAAAACTACTTTATATCAGAAATTTTACTAAAAACTGATTACTTTTTTGTTATAGAGAGAGGCCCACACTATTAGAATTACGACAAGTTGTAGCCAATTTTGCCAAAGTCGTAACCAAGATCGTGAAGCACACACATATAATACCATATAATACCATATAATACCATTTCATGAAATCGTATACGATAATTTAATAGTTTTTACCTTACTTCAAGTGTGTAATTTATTTATTTTTAAGGCTTAACAATCTAAATTGTCCAATATATGAATTTTAAAAAAATGTAAACAAAGACTGAATAGACATGCCCGCAAAAATCCTCAAATCTGCAGAACACTTGGAACCAAACTGTGCAGATTAGTGATCTTCTACTGTACACAGTTTTTCATAATTGCGTTTCGTTCTTAAAATGTGTTATTTTCATCTATCACTGCGGAACAAACGAGAAAACTCATATTCTTGCACATGAGTTGTATATATCTTTATATCTAAATTTCCGTCATTTTTGACGGGCTACCTTTCTAGTATATATATATTTTCATCGGAAGCAACACTAAATTGTGAAAAAGTAGAATTCCTGTTTTTTATTAATTCCATTTCGTCTGAATTTTTAGGTGCGTTCGTAATTATATAAATACGTAGCACCTATAGTCGTCGTTCAGTCCGTCCGTCTGTCCGTCTGTCCGTCCGTCTGTCCGTCTGTCTGTCCGTCTGTCCGTCCGTCTGTCCGCATGTAACAGAGCAAAAACTACCCAACCGAATGGTCTGAAATTTCAAATATATGATTGTTGCAAAATTTTGTCGAGCCATTTCAAATTTTATGAAAATCGGATGTATATTTTAATTACAGGGACAGTCAAAAGTTTTTCTTTACATTACGGCCAATGGGAAAAATTATTGCAAGTGCATTTTAATGATATTAGAGCCTTCCGAATGATCTGAAATTTTAAAGATATAACTGTTGCAAAATTTTGTAGAGCTATTTCAAATTTTAGGAAAATCGGATGTATAGTTTAATTACAGGGACAGTCAAAAGTTTTTCTTTACATTACGGCCAATGGGAAAAATTACTGCAAGTGCATTTTAATGATATTACAGCCTTCTGAATGGTCTGAAATTTTAAATATATAATTGTTGCAAAATTTTGTTGAGCTATTTCAAATTTTAGGAAAATCGGATGTATAGTTTAATTACAGGGACAGTCAAAAGTGTTCCGTTACATTACGGGGAATGGGAAAAAATTATTGGAAGTGCATTTTAATGATGTATCAGACTATGCGCTTTATGAAGTGCAAAAAATTATACATTCAGTACAATATGCGGTGCAAAAAATAATTATAAAACTAGTTATAGTACGAACGCACCTCATTTGCCACGTTTGACGAGCAATTTCCAACTTGTTATCTTTAAATGAGAAAATCGCGAAAAAATATTGAATTGAAATGATGTGCTATTTGATATTTTATTTTCTGCGTAATTTGAGTTTTGGTATCTATGCGTACCGAAAGAGAGCGAAACCGCGACTAAACACTCATGTTTTTAATGAGTGTTTAGTTAATGGGTATAGTTAATGAATTTTTTAATGAGTTTTTTAAACTCATATGCACGTTTTTAACACTTTCCAACAAAGTTGAAAAGTGTTTATGCATTCGGTTTGTCTGGCCGTCTGTCAACGCTCTAACTCCCGTAAATATTCTCGGATTTTCATGAAATTGATAAAGGTTATTTAGGGACACCAATGCATGTTTGGTGTTGTATATGAAGTATGTAGGATTAATCGTTCATTTACAGGGGCACTCAAAAGTATTCCATACATTATGGTTTATGGGGAATAACTCCCGTAAATATACTAGGATTTTCATGAAATTGATAAAGGTTATTTAGGGTCACGAAAGCATGTTTGGTATTGTATATTAAATGTGTAAGATTAATCGTTCATTTACAGGGGCGCTCAAAAGTATTTCAATACATTATGGTATATGGGGAATAACTCCCGTAAATATGCTCGGATTTTCATGAAATTAATAAAGTTTATTTAGGATCACCAAAGCATGTTTGGTGTTGTATATGAAGTATGTAGGATTAATCGTTCGTTTACAGGAGCACTCAAAATTATTCATTACATTCTGGTATATGGGTAAAAAATCGTTTGCAGAGAATTTTAATGACATTATGCTATTTCAAATGCATTGAAACTGGTAGAAATCATTGAATTTCACTACGATCACGTTAGAACAGGACATTCATAGCCTTTTTTATTCATTTACAGGGACACACAAAAGAAATCGGCTAAAGTACAATACTGTCTTTGAGTAATAATTGCCGGAGATCACGGTTAAAATTCGGTATGCGCTTTTAAATTTAATTACTTTTGCATCTTACTCGTTATATATAAATTCCATACTTCAAATACAGGGCTGCACAAAATTATTCACGTACCGTTCTCCTTATTAGAGGAAATTGCTGAAGGTAAATTTTCAACTGAAGTATATGTAGCTCTTAAGTGAACAAAATTTTGGCTTGCATGTAGCTAATAGATTCTAATCTATACATCATATACAGGGCTGCAATTCGTACAATTTTCCGATTGTGGATGGAAACAGCTCAAATTGGGTTCTGAAACGTATTATGCGTTTCCATGTGGTTGAATTAGACGTAATATTTTAATTTTTTAAACAGTGCGGTTTTTTTACATTATTCTGAATGTGTTGGAAAGAGTTTCATAATCTATGCTTGACGCATGTTTTTTCTTACTTGTTTTAATTGAAATCGTCACACAATTTATTTTTTCAAAAATATTTCCAACGGTCCGAATGTTTCAAAATTTTTATAGGTTAAGTAAATCAGATCTATTGCGATACTTTAAACAGATTGTGTTGAAATACGGACGCTTAGTTACTTTTAGCGTAGAAAAAATATCATCTCTGTGCGGAGAAATGTGACCTGAGTTCGGCGGTTTATCTAATAAGGTTACAATATTCATTTTTTTTAAATGATTATACAATCGATTAGAAGAATGGCTTTAAGAAAAGAAAAAAATGGTTTGTCGGTTCTTCTAAAATTGCGTCCTATAGGGGCATTGCAATAAAGGAGAAAAATGTATTTCGGAAAAACGACGATTTTCGAATTTTATTTTTTCAAATATTTAACTGCGATATTTTCTTTAATTGATTGCGGCATTTGAAAGAACGACCTTTTAGAATGCATCGTCAATTTTTAATTTTACTGAGCAGTTTGATCCATGTGGGTTAATAAGAAATGACAAAATACACCCAGAAGTAACTTCTTTTTCAACTTCTATTTCACTAGATTCCTAAATAAGACTTCTACGAATGTGCCAGCGCATTTTCTTTCTCACAAAGACCGAGATTATTTTTAGAGATAAATAAGATTTTTTCAACAGAATTTATTTTATTGTATTAAAAAAAATAATGAAATGAGCTGTTAAAGGTATATGTATATATGAGACTTTACATGAATTATATTTTCTTTTTTTTATTACATCCCTTTTCATTTATGATTTAGAAAATAATATTATGCATATATCCAAAAGAACGTGTCATAAAATGTCCAGTTTATACTTCGATCTTTTGCTTGAATTTGCTCCACATTTTTGCTCAAAAATGTGCGATTTGTGATTATTCAATTTCTTTTCTACTTAATCTAAACAATCATTTCCAATCAGATCTAGCGTCAACGGTGGTTCAGTGATATATAATTTGTGGTATAGAAATCTATACACACAGCTTGTTATACAATTAAAATATTTATACAAAACAGAACAATCTATTATTATTCAAGAGCAAATAAAAAATGGTATTTAGACAAATATTTCTTTATAAAATAAATAAAGTAAATTAATTTCAAAAAAATCTTAAGAGTATTTAGATAAAGAAAAATCATAATTTATAATAAGTATATGGATGAATATATATGTTTTTGGTATCATTTCATTTGTAAAAATTTAAGGTTTGTGAATATTGAATGTATTTCGTAATATGGCAATTAATTAAGAATTTTGTAATATTTTATATGCAAATTAACAGTGTGATAAAAACTCACATATACTTGAGACAAAAATAGGGCAATAAAACTTAGAGAAGGGCACATAGACGCCATAAAAGACATGTGAATAATAAAGCCAGTCACAAATATTTATAATGCTCTTAGCACTGACAGGGCTACTATTTATTGGTATCATCGTGTGTGGCAAAAGGGGTCCGAAGTTCACAGGTGACGTCAGATCCCCGTAAACGAAAAGAAAAATTAGCTATGCGGTGGGAAATTATGGAGACGCCCAGAAGAGGGGATGAAAAGCGAACCACAGCCAAGAGATCAGGCGTACCAGTAAGAGAGAAGCACCAATCGACGAATAAAAAAAAATCATATTGTACTAATGAAATATGCCCATTTTTTGTGGAGGAAGATTTTGAAAAAAAAAGAGACACTTGGATTTTGTCTTCCACCTTTGTCTCTCTCCTGAAGGAAGCCCTGGGATGAGTCTTGCGACCCAAAAGGCTAGGTTGACAAGCAGAAGTCTGCGAAATCCTGCATCATCCTGTATCGGATATGGAAAGAAGTCTGATCTCGGAGGTCGCCAACATTGCTAATGGCCATTGATGGATGGAACTCTGCGAAATCTCTTCATCACCCTGAATTGATTATGGACAGAACTCTGACCTAGGAGTGCGACATCATTTTCTGATTACCATTAGCGGATGAGATGGGATGCCACACCGAAAAGTTCCAGTTATTACGGTGATTGTGTAAAGAGCTCAGCCAAAATAGACTATATGAACTTTAATGTGCTCGGTTAAAAGTGACCTTCAAAATTTGAAAGGTGCGGACCAAATCTACTTAGTGATAAGAACTATCAGTGTTCTACAGGAAGTGCTTTCGTCCCTTTCGTCTGAGGTATATGGTGAGAAAACAAATTTTTATTACTTTAATATATGACCATTATTTTATTGTACATCTATATTGTGTGCGTAGGAATTTCTGTGTCTAAAATTTTATAGGCAAAATTTTAATGCAGATATGAGTCATTATTATGGACTAATCATAATATTAAAATGTTAGCGTTGGAAATTTGCCAATAACTTGGCTGAGAAGTCTATCTATTTGTGCTGTGAGAACTTCAACCAATGTTTGGAATCCAAAATTCCACAAAGATATGACTCATAATTACCTTGTTATGAGATCTCATGAAACTGAATATGCTGTCAAATTAATATGCATTTAAGAATAATTATGTTTGATATATGAAAGTTATGTGCTTGAAAATAATAAAAACTGATTATATATGTGCATTTCCTATCTTTTCTTTGAATCATTATTCTTATTCTTTCTTTTCAGAGGTTTATTAAATTTATGAGTTTTAAGAGTTTAATTTTACAAAATATTAAATAGAATAATTATCTATGCAACTCACTGAATCCTGAATATAAATTTTAACGTTAAATAAGTCGATTCTGAGTACTGACGTATACTTTTATTCAAAATTTAATCTCCTCCTATTTTATTAATTAATATTACCCTCTTTTGATTTTTCACAACGCGGATCGGGTAATATTTCTATTAATTGTACTAACCACTTTATTGTCGCGTGACCAAGTGTGTTGGTGATGGATCGTCACAATATAATTTCTACGAATAATCAACATCCTTTAAGGCACAAAACAAACACTTAATTACAAAACGGAACATAGAAACATATGAAGTTACATTCGACACATCACATCTAAATCATTCTAATATCAACAAAAAGATTAATTCGTTTCAGTTCAAAAGTAGACAGTTCTAATAGAACATGCGCTGGCTAATTAGCTGTTTTGAGAATTAGCCGGAACAGCGATTTTCATGTCACGACAGTATAAAAGGTTTGTTTCATTACTGTCTGGTACTGTTCTTGACATCATTTGTTCCAGTACTTCCCAATTCAGGCTTTGTGCCAATAAAATACAATTAACCAACCAACCACTTTTTATAAAAATGCTTTCTTTTCATTTTTAAAGAGAAAATGACATCAATAATTCTGCATAAATGACATAATTTACCCTTTTCAATGTCTCTCATCTGCAGCAAGAAAATCATTTTTTTTGCAGATATTAGAGAAATGTCATTAATATTTAAAACAATTTAATATTTCAATATTATTACTTTTTAAATATTTTACATTTCTCAATTTTAAGAGTTATTATGGGATCTTTAGTAAAAATAGAAAATGAGAGATGCTGAGAAGTTTAAAATAATAAACAAATTGGAGTAAATGCGAAATTTGATCATCTGTTGTTGCCATTAGCAAAATGACGTCAGCGTTACGCACGGACAAGTTTTTCTTTATAATATAGATAGATAAAGATCAACACAATAAAAAAGGTTGCTCTATTTTTAGCATTATTATCTTAAAATTTAAAAAAAAGAATACTACAAGTATTTTTTCAACGTAAAATTTTTGAATTTCATTCCTTATGTTATATTTTACTATCAACGCCAGTAAGAAAAGTAATTCAAACGTAATGTTTGAAGAAAAATTTAAATTCCAAACATTATTTAAAATAGAATAGACAGTCACGGTTAATTTTTAGCACTTTTTAACATATAGAGCGGTCGGGGGCAACACAAATGACTACGTCATCGAGTTACGGGATGAAATCATGATGTAAGACAAGATTATTAATAGTAGATTAAGGAATGACTGGTCAGCCTCGACATTTCTTATTACTATATGACCAGCAGCGGGCGCCAAATCGTCATTTTGGCGTCACTATCACCTCATCGAGTTACGGGATGAAACCAGTGCCAAATTAAAGGCAAAATAAAGTATTTTAAGAATATTTTGGTCTGCCTGCACCAATCTCGCTAGAAACCCTCGGCAGGCTAAAATTTATAACCAAAAAAAAAAGTCATAATGTACAATTGAAGCCCTATAAATATAATATTTTAAATTACGTTGCCATATTTATTATTTCGAATCGACATTCACGATGAATTAATGGTTTAGGAAAGTGTATTAACAATATATGAGAAAATAACTGATTCGGCATAACTTCGTACAAAGCGAGAAGAACGGGGCGCCAATTTCCAATTTCGACAGTAATATATCGTTGATTTACGGCTTGAAATTTTGTACATTAAACATACCGAATACTACAATACGATTATTTCAGTCTTCCTCGTCATATCTTGGTAGGAGTTAAGCAGAGCGGGAGCGAATTCTTAATTTTGGCGCTATAATAAAATCATCGAATAACAGCTTGAAATTTTGGCACATCAAAAGCACATATGAGTACAACAAGAATATTTCAGTATGTCTCGTCTTATCCTGGTACGGGATGAGCAGAGTGGGGCGCGAATTCTGAATTGTGGCGGTATAATCACGTCATCGAGTTACGGCTTGAAGATTTGGCACATTAAAGGTATATATCAGTACAATAAGAATATTTCTGTCTGCCACGTCATATCTTGCTTTGAGACGAGAAAAGAAGGGCGACAATTCGTAATTTTGGCGGTTTTAATAATTCATTTAGTTACGACATGAAATCCTGATGTAGGACAAGATAATTAAGAGTCGATTAAGAAATGACTTGTCTGCCTAGCCATTTTCTTGGTACGATATGAGCAGCAGCGGGCGCTAACTCATGATTTTGGCGTCACTATAACGTCATCGAGTTACAGAATGAAGCCGGTGCTAAATTAAAAGTAAAATACCGTATTTTAATTGTATTTTGGTCTGCCTGCGCATATCCTGGTAGAAACATCCAGCAGACTAAAATTTATAACAAAAAAATTACTTCATAATGAACAATTGAAACTACCAAGATATGACGGAGCAGACTGAAATATTATTATTGTACTGATATGTGTCTTTAATGTGTCAAAATTACAAACTGTTACTCGATGAAGTGATTATACCTCCAAAATTAAGAATTGGCGCCCCTCTCTGCTCATCTATTTCGGAGATACGACAAGGCAGATTGCATTATTAGTATTGTACTACTCGGTATCTTTATTGTGCCGAAATTTCAAGCCGTAACTCGATGACCTGATAGTACTATAAAAAGAGGGAATTGACGCACCGCTCTTCTCTCTTTGCCGCAAGTTATGCCGAATCAGTCAGTTTCTCACGCACTGTTAACATGATTTAACTAAATAATTAATATATATATATGACAATGTAAAGTAAAATATTATGTTTATAGGGTTTAAATTGTACATTATGGCGTCTTTTGTTTCGTTATAAATTTTAGTCTACATGAGTTGTCTACCAGGATATGTGCAGGCAGACCAAAATATTCTTAAAATACTTCATTTTCCCTTTAATTTGGTACCCGTTTCATCCCGTAACTCGATGACGTGATAGTGACGCCAAACTGACACGTTGTTGCTCACTGCTGCTCATATCGTACCAAGAAATGTAGAGGTAGACCAGTCTTTCTTTAATCTACACAAAATAATCTTGTCCTATTTCAGGATTCCATGTCGTAATTCGATGACGTGTTAATACTGCCAAAATTAAGAATAGGCAACTTGTTCTGCTCGTCTCGTACCAGGATATGACGTGGCGAACTGAAATATTCTTGTTGTATTTATATGTGCCTTTAATGTGCCAAAATTTCAAGCTGTCACTCGGTGACTTGATTATACTGCCAAAATTAAGATTTGGCACCCGCTCTGCTTATCTCCTACCAAGATATGACGAGTCAGATTGAAATATTTGTATTGTACTAATCGGTATTTTTAATGTGCCGAAATTTCAAGCTGTAACTCGATGACGTGATAGTACTATCAGAATAGGGAATTGACTCACCGTTCTTATCGCTTTGAACCAAGTTATGCCGAATCAGTCATTTGTTCATGTACTGTTAATAAGCTTTTTCTAAACCCTTAAATCATCTTGAAAGTCGATTCGAAGTAATATATATAGAGAGCATTGTAACGTAAAATATTATGCTTATAGGGTTTCAATTGTACGTTATGACGTATTTTTTTATTATAAATTTTAGTCTGTGAGGGGGTTCCTAACAGGATATGCGGAAGGAGACCAAAATATTCTTAAAATACTTTTACCTTTAATTTGGCACCAGTTTCATCCCCTAAATTTATCAAGTCATATTGATGCCAAAATGACAAGTAGATGTTTCTTGCTGCTCATATCGATCGAATAATTGTCGTGGCTGACCAGTCATTCCTTAATCTGCTCCTAATAATCTTGTCCTACATCAGGATTTCATCCCGTAACTGGATGACGCAGTCAGTTGTGTCGCCGTCGCCTGGTCTGATAGTTGAAAAGTGTTTATGAATTCTGTTCTTTTGGTAGTCTGTCTGTCTGTTTGCCTGTCTGTCTTTCAACTCTCTATCTCAAAAAAATTCCGTTACATTAGGGCAAATGGAGGAAAACCATTTTCAGTATATTTTAATGACATTACTCTAATTCAAATGCATTGAAATTGATATAAATCACCGAATTTTACTATATGGTGCTCAATATAGAATACTGTGTTTATGGAATTTATTGTTCATTTGCAGGGACACGCAAAAGAAATTGGTTACAGCACTGTCTTTGAGTAATAATTGATGGAAATGCTTTTTAAAATTCGGTATCCGTTTTTCGTTTTAACTAATATTTTGCATGTTACTCGTTGTGCATAAAAATTGTACCTCGTAAACACGGCTACACAAAAGAATTCACGTACCGTTCTCCTTATTAGTGGAAATTACTGAAGGGTAATTTTAAACTGTGGAATGAATTTTCTAAATGAAATCATTTTGCGTATGCATATAATTTATCAAGTAATTGCTCAAATAATTCGGATAATTTTCTGACCGTGGATGAGAATTGTTGAAATTCAGTTTTAAAATGCATTATGCGTATCCAAATGCTTCAATTAGACATCAAATTCCAACTTATTAAGCGGTGAAGTTTTCTTACAATGTCCTGAATATGTTGCAAATTGTTTTATAATCTATGAGTGGCACATGATTTTTCATTTTTGTTTAAAAAATTAAATGACCATATGCCATGTAAAAAAATCAGACTCACTCAATAAAAAATAATGTACATTACAGTATCATCAATCATAATAATTTTTGATATGGAAAAGGTAGAGTTTTTCATAGATGCTGTGGAGGTAAAATTTTCATTCACCAAAAGTCATTTTTTAAACATTTTTACTGCCTTTTTTGCACATTCTTCTATCTTAGTTTAGAAGATTTCGTCTATTTTAGTGAACGCCGGTTGTTTTATAACATGCTATTGAGGAAATGTTAAAAGTAAATTTCGTTTCATATATAAAGTTATTATTTTCTGAATTGGCTTAGCCCATTAATGCCTAGCGTTCCATTTTTGGGACGTTTCGAATTTTAATTATTTTTTATAATTTTCTTCTTTCTTACAACATGAAAATTGCATGAAGTACTAATTGTCTATAAATATCTTTATATATTACCGAGAGGTGACAGGATGAGATTAATATTTAGTTGTTTAAATGGAAGACTTTTTTCAGTGTTTATAGATTTTTCATTTTTCAAGATAGCGAAATGTAAAAAGTAAGTTTATTTGTATTTTTTGTATCAAGGATCTAAATAAATAAGTCATAATCTTAGCTTGTAGATTTCTTTGAAATATGCATTTTTTTAAATGCGAAATTCTATGTTCAAGCCTATATTTTATCCATGTTGGTAACGTACACAATATAGGTCTCTGGTGAAAATGCGTATATATTTCTACTAGACATTTAAGGGACAGTTATTGATGAAAAGTCCTTTTCAATATGATTTTGAAATAAATTGTTTTTTAGTCTCAAATACAATTATTCTTAATTTATTGTTAATTATTCTTATAATGTTATTAGTCTCTGTAAAGAAATACATCTATTTTTTTAATAGTTCATAAAAATACTAATTATAGTATATAAAATATAAATTAAAAGCTTAATTTATATAAATGTAGACACAAACATATAATTATGCATTTTTCCACATATGGATATTCACATATTTAGTACGTTTACATTTTATCAAATAAATACAAAAATATATTATCGTATTTTTTTTTTTTTTTTTTGCCTTTTTCCAGTTTATTTCGCAACATTTTAAAGTGATTTTACCAATAAATTTGAGAAGACAAAAATTCAGGCATAAATGGGTTAAGCATAATGCATAATATAACAATTTTGTCACATACCAAAGTCATCAGGTAACACAATTATTTCTATTTCAATAGGTGGAAAGTAATCAATATAAGGACATAATTATATTGTAATAAAAATATAATAATCACCGGTGTTTTACTTTTTATTAGATTGATGACCTTAGCGCAGAAAATATAGTGGATATAAACGAGTCTTTTGCTTTGACAGCTAGCAGTAATGATCTCAATTAACGAACAATAGGATTTCTTATGTAGTACATTATTGGAATATTATTACATTCCATATTATGACGCTGATAATGAAAGAGTCTGCAATTATCGTTAACTGTAGAAAATATTTTTATGATTAAAGTATTCCGGGAATTGTCTTTTGTTATGCATATATATTCTAACATGTGAAATTTCATTAATTTATACAATCTATGATTTTCTTATATGAATATCAGTATAACAATAACTTACCAGATAATTTTTATTTCCTTATTGCAATATTAATTTTGATTACTTTTTAAGAATACATGAGAAACTGATCAGTCATTAATATTTCGTTAAGATTCATTTCTTCAAACCCATATATCATATGAATAAAAATACGACAGCTCTAACATTTTTTTTACGCAAAATACGCAATAACGAATTTGATTTTATTAATAAAATATGAAAAAAGCCCCATAAACAAAAATATCCCTTAGATCTAAATATAGCACAATTTCTAAATTGTGAAAATTCTTATAATGTAAAACGTAATGGATTTATTATTTTTATTATTTTTATATTAAAATGACAAGCTACACGCTTCAGTTTCCTGTCACCTCTAGCAGATGTTTTTGGCTTTCGGCCGCTAATTCGGCGATTATATATCGACGTTTTCCATTTTTTGAATATTGTATTAGTAATTTACTAACGCTTGATTGCGAACAATGCAAATAATGCGCGATATAACATAGATTTGTATCGTACAGATACAAGTCAACCATACGAAAGTTTAATTGATTCAGGACTATCACTCACATGACCCATTTTAAGATGAAAATGCAAACAAACTTGAAAAAGAATACTGATTTTAATTAAAATCGTCTGAATTTAATTAATGATGCCACCAGTTATGAATACGTGGTAATTAAAGGAGAAATAATGTGAAATATTCTAATATTTTGAATCACTTGAATAAATATTCTAATATTTTGACTTTTCAAAATAATTTTGTTTTCAATTAATCTTTTGAGAAATGATACTAATTTTAAGATAATAAATAAGTTTAAACAGCAATAAGTTACTTATATTAATATTGTTTGCATATTTGTATTAAATGACTTTAAAGTACCAAATGATAGTTTCCATTTGTAAAAAAAAAATAATTATTCTAATATTTTGAATATGAGCTGTATATTTGTGGAGAATTCAATGATCCAACAAAAAGTTTCAAAACTGCTAGGTTCTTCATTGTGAAAAGAGTTTGAAAGCAGTTTTCGAAGCTAATATCAAAAAGTTTTGCCATTTACTTCGCGGACTAAAAAGGCTTGTTTGTAACAATGCAGTAAAATCTTCTAAATACGCCTGGTTTTGAGGGTTTTTAGTATGCTATTGTATGCTATAGCATAAGTAGATTAGGTAGTAATTAAGATCTTACATCTAAATATTACAGTATGACCATTAAACCGTTTTCCAAAACAAAAACTGTAAAAACTTTATATTTTTTAATTCAATTAAAGTGTAGTGATTTCTGTTTACATTGTCACAAGTACCTTTTTTATATGGGATTTTATTAAGAAGTCTATGGTTTACAACAATCATGATACAGTACAATCAAGAGAAAGTTTCGAAGATAAAATTGATGAGACTATAGGTGTTCAGAGCTCCCTGGAGAAATGTATCTTTGAAAAAAGTACAATAATAAGCAGTTTATTAGAACAGCATTCGATAAAACAGTGTTTAATCTGGTGCTATTCACATTCCGGAAATGTAGCAGTGCGCAATTGCAGATTGTGAAGTTGTACTGTGCTGTAATGTCTAATTTCCAATGCATTTAAAATTTTAGAATAACCCTTTCAGGGCCTGAAGAATTCTGTTCATAAACTGATGAAATAATTGTCTGACATCAGAATATTCTAACGAATTTCTTAGAAAGCAAAAACCCGCTAATTTGCACTTTCATTACAAAAGCAAAATCTATATATATATTTCTCTTACGTAGCGCTAAAAAAGGGCTGTATTTGTAGCTTGCTATTTGGCAACAGCCAAAGCGACGTTTCTCAGTGGTAGTTACGGTCACATGTCCCAAAACACTCAGCAAATCAAAATCCAGACAGGATCTCTCTTTTAAAGCAAATCGTTTGTGCAATACATGAATGTTTTACGGAGACGTAGCTTTTTTATCCAAGGTTGTATTTAGACACAGGAGAAAACGTTTTGTTTACATTTCGATAGCGTGATACGTAGCATGTTTTATAGCGTCTTATTATAGTTTAAAATTCATTTAAGCCGTCGTTTTCAATACTATAGACAAAAGGAAAGGAGAAGGACCCCATCTGACACTAACATGCCATTTCAATTTAAACGGCGTCAATTTCCTGTACGCTTAGCTTTCTCCATGATGATCAACAAGTCATAGCGCCAAACTTTTGACAAATATATTTTTATTTATATTTTCAACAAAATTTTTAATTACTTTTTTATGAATTAAAATATTTTTAAATTTCATATGTTGCTTGCTCATATCTCATAGCGGCCCAACTAAAAATATTTTTTTATTTTGTTTTCACTAAGTTTTTTAATTTTGTTTCCAAGGTACGTTTTTATTTATATTTTCAACAGTTTTCCATTACTTTTATATACATTAAAAATATTTGTAAATTTAATACGTTGTAATGATTTATGATAGCACTCATTCTGGCTAGAGTTGACATAAATAGTGGCGAGCGAGCGAAGCGAGCTGGGATCATTTCGCGATCCCAATATGAATTGCGTAGCAATTCGTCGGGGTGGGTGAGCGTTAGCGAGCAGGGGGCTGAGCCCCCTAGTTTTATTAAAATAATCTTGGTGCCATTTGTAAGTTTTGGAATTAAAATTAGGCGGCTATATCGTCTAGCCACCGCCTTTGAGAGGGTTAAATATATGTCATCGTATTGAAGAAGCTTGCAATAGACATTCCGTGCTGAGAAATGTGCATGCAGAATTACTCTCACGAATACAAACGTGTATCGTGAGCAATTGCGAACTTTACGAACATACTGAATATTAACTTTTTATCACTGTGAGACAGTTTGTCTTTTTTGTGTGTGTGATGTTATCAAAATTTATTGAGATAAGTACGTATTTATAGCATAAATTGTGCGTATTTCTTCATACTTCTGACTATTCCCTTCAAACGTTTACACAAAATGGAGTGCACCGACTTCGGACATTTTTGGGTAAACAGGGGAAGATCCATGCAAACCAAATGTCCTATTCTATTAATTAATTGATGCTCTAAAACTTTCTAGCTGGAAATTTTTCTCTATCTCTTTTCGTTTTCGATTTGCAGCGGCTATCTTCCAAATTTCCCCACTAGGGGGCGCTGCTGCCGTTTTCATTAAATCGGGCGTAGGCTCTTTACTAATCCGTTACGTCACTTGCATAGCTGTAGCTCTCTCCGTTCACAAGCATTTTCAGGTTAAAGGGTCTTTCCTTTGCTCCCTGTATACTAGAAAAGTATAAATGAATATACCATGAAAGTTCAAAGATATATGGAACCTAAATAATAGCAAATATAGCTATTCTATATATTTGTTATTCAATATTGGTTTTTAGCTATACTTTAAAGACAAGATAGGTGTATTGAGAGAGCAACTCAATGGAAACTAGTCGCGAATCCCATAGTATTTATGTGGTTAATTCTCATTAAATTAGTCTGTTTTTAACAATTTGACGTTTATTGCTTTTATACTGCTACTGGGCATTGCATTACATAAACATATCCTTAAAATTTGTTATATACGCTTTAAAAGCCGATGGAGCATAGAGTACGCCGTCCCTGTCATTACGTATGTCCAAACCTTCCGTGTATTTAAAGGTTAATATCTCGGCTAATTGCCGACGAATTTTTCCAAAATTCATGATCAACAATGCTTTTATACTTCTACTACGATAGGTACCTCCAACTCTGCTCAACACGTTTGCTGAAGCCCGTAAATCGAGATTTGAGATTAACAGAAAAATGTGATTTTCTCAAAAACTATGTGACCTAGGGTAATCGCTATAATTTTCCTGCAAGGTTTTAATTACTGTCTACTACCTCTAATTTTTTCATAATTTTAGTTTGAATAGATTCGGAATTAGATGGGGGGGGGGGGACATATTTTTGCAGTACATTTTACACCATAACTTTGAAAATATGATACCTAAAATTAAATGAAATATATTTTTGATTCCAGCGTTACGAAAGCTTTCACAAGATACCCCACACGATATACAAAGAAAATATTTTTTTTCAAGTAACTTAATTAGCCCTTCTACATTTTTCCTAAATATACAGGGTGATTCATAAAAGATGGGCAGAACTTTAAGGGGTTATAGTACACTTAAAGACAAATAATATTAAATAGGAGACTAAGGGTCCCAGGCGTATTCCCAAGGAGATAGGGGGCATTAAAGTTTAGGGTCCGAAATTTCAAATGATTATAAAACATGGAAAAATTGGTCGATTCGTTTGCGGTTTTTGCAAAAAATTTTCTTTATGCCAGTATTTTCTTGAAATAAAATTTTAAAGTTCAATTTCAAAAAATGCCGATAGGGGGCGCTTTAGACTTTGGAGTAACAAACAACTATTTTTTAACGTTATTTTTTGTATTTCTTTAAATGATTTCGAAAGCTTAGACTTAAACTTAAATTTTGATCTAAAAATCTGAGTCCTAACGAGCAGTTAAGTAGCGTAAACTGAAATTTGAAATTTGAAACCCTTCTCCCCCCAGAACAAAAATCAGTTATTCCCGATCTTTGTGTCGTAGATTAGGCTCTAACTACTGCCGCGTTTTGCTAAAATTATTCTTTATGTCAGTATTTTCTTGAAAATAAATTTTAAAGAAAATTTTCAAAAAATTCCGATAGAGGGCGCTTTAGACTTTGGAGTAACGAACAACTATTTTATACCGTTATTTTTTGTGTCTCATTAAATGCTTTCTAAAGCTTAGACTTAAATTTTCAGCCCAAAATCTGAATCGTTAGACGTGGTTAAGTTTCTGTGGAGAGGGGTTTGAAATTTCTACTCCTGAGCACAGTTCAGTTTACCATGTCCACACATTGTGTGCTGTGATACGAGGTAAAAAGACACAAATTAGGATTATGTTACCAAAGCATATTTATTAACATGTAATTACAATAAATGTTCAAAATTGTGACCACCAGAGGTTATGCACGCAGAACAACGGCGAAGAATGGAACGGCGAACATTCGCGAAAACATCAGGCTTTTCGAGCACTTCCCCTACAGCGGCGGAAAGTCTGGCGACCAGTTCCTCGGGGGATTCAATGGGTGACTCATACATAAAAGCCTTCAATCGTCCCCAAAAAAAGAAATCGAGGGGTGAAAGATCTGGCGAGCGAGCAGGCCAAGCAACAGGACCACCTCGACCAATCCATCTGTTCAGAAATGTGATGTCCAGATAGTTGCGGACGTCTCGTACGTAATGGGCTGGCGCTCCATCTTGCTGGAACCACATGAGCCGCCGGATGCGTGGAGGAACAACGTTTAACAGGTCTGGCAGCACATGTTGCAGAAATGTGAGGTATGTTTTACCGTTGAGGCGTTCAGGAAGAAGGTACGGTCCGATTAGGTGGTTTCCGAGGATTCCTGCCCAAACATTGATGGAAAAGCGTCTCTGATGAGCATGTGGATACGTAGCATGTGGATTGACATCCGCCCATACATGTGCATTGTGTGTGTTAAATGTACCTTCACGTGTGAAGGTACATTCATCGGTGAAAAGCACAGTTCGTCCAAAATGTGGATTTAGCGCGTTCTGCTGCAGAAACCAGCGGGCGAATTCAATACGATTTGGATAATCCCCTGGAGACAGTTTCTGGACTCGTTGCACATGAAACGGGAGCAAATGTTCATCCTTCAGTACCCTCCAAGTCATGGACTGTGAGGTATCCACCTGCCTAGCCACTGTTCGTGTACTTGTACTTGGCTGCGCTGCTACTACATCCAGAATGGCTTCTGCAACAACTACTGATTCGTCCTTTTTTGCACGACCTGCATTCGACCGGGAAGCGAGAAATGATCCCGTCACACACAACTGTCTGTGCAAGCACTCGAAAGTTTTGCGGTTAGGCAACCGCCTGTTGGGAAATCGCTCTCCGTACATTCGTTGTGCCTCTGCACCATTTCCATCTGCCGCTCCGTAAATTAAATGCATCTCAGCCTTTTCCTTATTCGTGAAGGGCACCATCTTCCGATTCATTACTACAGCGACTTACACTTGACTCACCGTTCAGTGGTTTTTATGCCTGAATCGTGTCGAAATTTTGCATACGTGTTCTTCTTCTTCCCCATTTGACATTTGCATACTTTCTGTTTCCTTCTTCACCCGGTGACTAGCGTCAGGAATGGAGCTTTAACGTTTGCATGAGCGACGTTTCCAACTGTGCCAGTGTCTTTATGAGTGAATTCCGACTATGCAGTCCTTGACGAAAGTTGTATTTTTGCCTCGTATCACAGCACAGAATCGTTGGGCATGGTTAAGTAGTGCAAACTGAACTATGTTCAGAAGTTGAAATTTGAACCCCCTCCCCTCGCTACTGAACCACGCTCAGCGATTCAGATTTTGAGCTGAAAATTTAAGTTTAAGTCTAAGCTTTAGAAAGCATTTAATGAGACACAAAAAATAACGGTATAAAATAGTTGTTCGTTACTCCAAAGTCTAAAGCGCCCTCTATCGGAATTTTTTGAAATTTTTCTTTAAAATTTATTTTCAAGAAAATACTGACATAAAGAATAATTTTAGCAAAACGCGGCAGTAGTTAGAGCCTAATCTACGACACAAAGATCGGGAATAACTGATTTTTGTTCTGGAGGGAGAAGGGTTTCAAATTTCAAATTTCAGTTTATGCTACTTAACTGCTCGTTAGGACTCAGATTTTTAGATCAAAATTTAAGTTTAAGTCTAAGCTTTCGAAATCATTTAAAGAAATACAAAAAATAACGTTAAAAAATAGTTGTTTGTTACTCCAAAGTCTAAAGCGCCCCCTATCGGCATTTTTTGAAATTGAACTTTAAAATTTTATTTCAAGAAAATACTGGCATAAAGAAAATTTTTTGCAAAAACCGCAAACGAATCAACCAATTTTTCCATGTTTTATAATCATTTGAAATTTCGGACCCTAAACTTTAATGCCCCCTATCTCCTTGGGAATACGTCTGGGACCCTTAGTCTCCTATTTAATATTATTTGTCTTTAAGTGTACTATAACCCCTTAAAGTTCTGCCCATCTTTTATGAATCACCCTGTATTTATGAATATTTATTAATCTGTAAGTATGTGGGTCAATAGTCTTTATTACTTCGCCCAATTTGAACATTCCACGTTGCGTAGTTTACGAATAAAAGGGCTGTGACAGACAGACACTTCAGTGATCTTATCATGGTTCCGTTTTTATTTTTTCAGTACGGAACCCTAATAATAACCTACGAGTTTAATTACTAATTTCCATTTTGATAACTAATAACTGTCGTTTAAAAGAAATATTACGACTCCACAGCATGCGCCTCATACATTAGTGGCGGGGAGGTCCATAAAAAAAACAATTGGGGAATAAAATGACCTAGCACCATACAGAATATTAATATTTGGGCGATTTTGTGCTTATATCAAATGAAAAATGCGGTTATCATATTTTGCGCACTCACTTCTTCTCGTTCGTGTACTATATGCTGCGCGCGCTACTTCAATAGGACGCTTGAGGGGGATGGCATGGGGGGAAATGTACCACAATTCCGACCGGCAAGATGCACTTTAAGTCATTTAGGGTACCAGGTATACGAATCTGAACATTGTTGTCGGTTCTCATATTTTGCATACTTAACTACTACTAGCGTCTGCACTAACAGCATTGTAATCAATAATATTTCGCTTACTGTTAACTAGGTACGTGGCAACCGTTGTTTACCATTTACATTGCATGCTGTCTTTCATTTTGTTTTTATAAATGTAATTTTGTTGCAAATTTATAAAAGATATATAATATTAATTTATTATTTTTTTAAATATAGATAAGAAATCTTATATACATTATAAATTAACTGAAAATTGCTTCTCGAAAATTAGGGGAATTTGATGCACTTAGAGTCAATTTTTGTATAGTGAATAGCGTTCGTTTGAACGAAAATATCAGTTATGGACATACGCTTTGTACGTTCTAGTATCAATGTGCAAAACTATATTTTATGTGAGTGTATATATATATATATATATATATATATATATAGTCCGTCTCAAAAGTTTATGTACAGTTCAAATATTCTTAAAAATAATTGAAGTACAAGATATATGTAGCCAATTTACAGTAAGTACTTAATATTTAATCAAAATAAAATAAAATAAGCAGTTTTGTTGGTTAAAATAGAAACTATTTGGCTTCAACAGTCTGAGCTATCTGGATTTTTTAAAAGGAAGAGAAAATAAAAAAAAATATCAAGAGATGCTGATCCACCATTTCCTTCCAATCGGTGACATTTTAAATGGCCCTGAATGTATTTTTGGCAAGGTAATGCCTCTATCTACAGATAGCATAATACATAACCGTGGCTTTCATAGAAAATATTTTAAATTCTTGAATCACCAGCTTTAAGTCCTGGCATTAACCCGATTGAGAATTTCTATTGCATTTTAACCCGTCAGATTTACAGCATTGGAAAACAGTATGACTCTCTTGAAGAAGACAAGGAAAACATAGAGAAAACATGATACTTTTGACCACCAGGAACCCCCAAAAAACTAATAATTGCGATAGAAGTGCGTTTATTTGAACTAATCCGAATTAATGGAAAAATAAGTTGTATCCAAGAGTTTTGTAAAAATTGTAATTGTAGTTGTTTTTGCCTTAGCGCATAAACTTTTGAGACAGTTTTGTTTAAACATATTTTAAATTATATTTTTTACAAATATGTAATTTATTAATTTTTTTTAATTTGATATGATTTATTTAAATGAATTTACGAAATCCACAAATTAAAAAAAAATATATTTATTTTATATTTTTTATTTGTCATTAAAAATCAACATTTTAAGCTTGTGCATAAACTTACGTTTAAGACGAACTATAAATGGTGGTTTCACCATGAAAGATTTAATATTATCTATACTAATATTATAAAGAGGTAAAAATTGTTTATTTGTAGGGGGTAAGCTCATCAACTACCGAACTGATTCCAAAAGTAATGGTATCAAAATGATGGTGTTAGTCCAACATAGAACATAGACTATATCTTATATCCGTGCCACGGACCAAAAGGGGGTGCATGAGCAAAAAATTTTCAAAAAATGCGATTTTTGTGCTACTGAATGTGCCTAGAAACATGAAATTTGGAATGGTAGTTACTTATAAGATACCAATGATCTCTAAGGACATTTCTTAAAAATTTGAAATTTAAAAGGGTGAAAATGCGCAAAAGGCTTTCTAAAAAACGTTCTAAATGGCGATTTTTACACAATCTCAAGAAATGCGAAACCGATTTCAAAAATAATGGTGTCAAAAAGATGGTGACAAGCCTTGCTTCAATATAGGCTACATTTTATGTCGGTGCCACTACCCCTAAAGGGGGAGCATGAGCAAAAAAATGTTCGAAATTGCGATTTTTGTGTTACTGAAGGATACAGATACAGGGGATTTGGTATAGTAGTTACTTATTAGATAGAAATTATGTCTAAGAATATTTCTTAAAAAATTCGAAATTTAAAAGGGTTGAAAATACGCAAAAGGGCGTTCTAAAAAACGTTCTGAATGGCGATTTTTACGCAATCTCAAGAATTACCAAACCGATTTAAAAAATAAGGGTGTCAAAATGATGGTAACAACCCTTGCTCCAACATAGGCTACATTTTATGTCGGTGCCATTACCCCCAAAGGAGTGCAGAAGCAAGAAATTTCGAAAATGCGATTTTACTGTTACTGAAGGGCCTAGAAACATGGAATTTCGAATGGTAGTTACTTATATGATCTCTAACAACATTTCTTAAAAAATTTGAAATTTAAAAGGGGTGAAAATGCGCGAAAAGAGTTCTAAAAAGCGTTCTAAATGGCGATTTCTACGAAATCTCAGAAAGTACCCAACCGATTTCAAAGGTAATGGTTGGAAATTGATGACGACAGCCCTTGCTCCAATATAGGATTTACTTCATGTCGGCGTCACTACCACCTTGCGGATGCATTTTAAAAAACGTTCTAGATTGTGATCTTTGTGATACTGAAGGGGCTACCAACTTGAAATTTGGCATGGTAATTACGTATGAGATGTAAATGCTCTCTGAGAAGAGTTCCTTAAAAATTGGAGATTTAAATGGGATGAAAATAAAACTTTCGTTTTAAAAAAGAATGTTCTAAAAACGTTCTAAATAGCGATTTCTACGCAATCTCGGGAAATATAAACCGATTTCAGAAGTAATGGTTTCAAACTGATTGTGACAGTTCCCGCTCCGAGATAGCCTATATTTTACGCTGTTGTCACTACCACCGGGAGGTTAGAGAAGCAAAAAATGTTCTAAATTGCGTTTTTGTGTTAAAGAGGGGGTCTAACATTTTAAACTTGGAATGGTAATTACTTCAAAGATGCAGATGTTTTCTAAGAATTGTCGAAAGAAAATTCCAAATTGAAAAGGATGAAGTGAGCGAAAAGCGTTCTATAGCCGTTCTAAATTACAATTTTTATACAATCGTGTGAAATACGAAACTGATTTCAAACATAATGGCTGCTAATTGATGGTGATAGAACCTGCTCAAACATAAGCTATATTTTAATGTCGATGCCACAACCCCCAGAGAGTTGCAGGAGCAAAAAAACTTTCTAAATTGCGATTTCTGCGGTACTGAAAAGCCTAGAAACTTTAAATATACCATGGTAGTTACTTATAAAATATAAATGTCCTCTAAGAACAGTAAAATATAAATTCGAAATTAAAAAAGGGTGAAGCGAAGGGAAGTAGCGAAATGCATTCTAAAAGAGCCCTAAATTACGATTTCTATGTAATCTCAGGAAATAATAAACCGATTACAGACGTTATTGGTTGCGAATCAAGAGTGACAGTCCCTGATCCTATACGGAATATATTTAATGCCGGTGTCACTACCACCTGGTTGGCAAGAACAACAAGAAATCCTTTATAAACATCTAAACTCCGTTTTCTATAGAATACTAGGCAATACCAACCGATTTCAAGGTTAATGTTGCCAAATTAATGGTGACAGTCTCTGTTTCAACATTTTTCGAGACATTCTATTTCAACTCTGTTTCGGCATTTTATGTTGTTGCCAATAACACCAGAGAGGTGGTAGACTATTAGACAAGAATATTGGAATTTGATTTGATGGTTAATTTTATGATGTAAATGTGTTAAGATGGTTTCTAAAAAACTCAGAACTTCAAATGAATACTGAAATGAGCATATGAAATGAGCATAAATGTCTCAAAATACTTTCTAAATTATCATTTATTTGTAATTAGTTTTAGTTCTTCTTATTAATTAAAATCTAATTTCTGTCTATTGCACTTTTATTATAAAGTTTATTCAAACTGTGGCTTAATTTATAACTTTTGAATTATTTCAATAAGTGTTCTTCTAATAAAAAATAGTCAAGAAAATATCACTTCGCATATTTCAATTATAACGCGAGAAAAGCAGCGGTGGGACACGTCCACTGATATTTTGTAACTTAATTTCCACCTTACTCAAGATAAAAAAAAAAAAAAATGCGTTCAAATAAGTCAAAAATGTCTACATTAAAATGGTGGTGAAAGATAGCTTCTGCTACAATTTGGAACTGCATAAAACTTTTCTTATCCAATAGGTGAATCCGGGCAAGCAAGAGAAACTTGATATTAGCTCCTTAACGGTTGAATTAAATTGCGATTTAAAAATTCAGATTGTTTACTGCCACCACTTTTTGAAAAAGAAATATTCAGCTTATTTAATGATAGGTAAAATGATACAAGAATAAAGCCAACTACACTATTTTATAAAACTAGTGAAAATAAAATAATGTGAATAAAAAACACAGCCCGTGAATATCATGGGGACGAGAATTAAGGTTTTAAAGATCAATATTTGAAACTGTATAAATAGCTGCTTAAACAGTCTTTTTTTTTTTTACTTTGTCCAATCATCAAGGGTATAGTTCTATCTTTGTTTCAATTGTGAAAACGGAAGTGTATGTGTAAGTTTTCGAATGTTGATGTGTAAGAATATAAAAGGAGAAAGGAATTTCCAACGTTGAGATTATAGGGAATATAAATGTATAAATCTGAAGATTTTTATGACTTTGAGAATAATATTTTTCAAAAAGGAAATTTTATATACTTTTTTCTATAAAACATAATTTTTTATAAACAATCAGTTACGAAATCATTCTATGTTTTACAAAAATATATATTATTTTATTTATACAAAACCGATCACTGACACCTGACGTTATTTTATAAATATAATGATTTATAGATTTCAAAAGATGAGACTTTTCTGAAATTTTAGAAATATTTTTAAAAATAAATATACAGAAATTATATGAAAAATCATCAAAGTTATAAATGGAATGGATATATTTCTGGATTTTGTTTTCGCGTACATTGTATTTTATTTTAATTGTTAATAATTCAAAATGCATATATTTTTAAAGCATTTCAACTATCATTAATTTTGTCGCGAGCACGTTTTGTGTTATTATCAAGTATTGCAACATTTTGATTTAAAACTTTAAAATTATTAAATAATTGCAGGAAAAATATTATTCTACAGATGAATTTATATTTTATGAACTATTTTACTTTAAATTTAGTATTATACAAAATTCTCCTTTAATTTCACAAATAAATTGTGTGAAACGCAGTGGGATAGTTTAATATATAATATACCACAAATTGCTTATTTATAAGTAGTTCATTCTACTTACTTATATGAAATTTGTGTATAATAAGTGAAATTTTGTACTGTGTGTTACGTAGTGAGTGTATATATAGTGACATTTATAATAAAATTAAAATATATTGTTATTGTGGAAAATTCTTCACTTAAAAATAATCACCTAGATCAGGAAAATTTAAATCTGTGGTTATATTAAAAATGTGTTTTTTAAAAAAAACCTCTTTAAACTAATAGCGTATTGAAAATAATTATTTCATGATATTATATAATTTTCTTCACAGAATATGGGAAATTCCGGAACAGCTTTCATATGATGGCAAAAATTTATTCAACAAATATGTCACAGAAAGCATTTCACGATTCCCAGCATATCTATCGATATATATTTTCGGTATTTTATTTTGGAGAATTGCCAGAAGGGTTCATTAGCACTTTATTTCATATCGAAAGTGGACACTTTTTTGTCTATTTTCCGTCTTTTTATAAAAATGAAAATCTTTTTTGAGTTACGGCTAAGACATTTTTACAGTAATATGCCGTAAATCTGACTTTATGTGTTTATAATTTACTGCATGGCCTAAAATAAGAAAAAACGTTTGAAAAGTGAACGTACGAAATCTGAAACTATCATAACATTACATTTAATTTCAGTAATACCGGTAATACCTATCCATGCTAATATCTTAAGAAGTAAAGTTTGTTTGTTTGTTTTTTGATTTAGGTAATTTCTGGAACTACCGGAACGATTTCAAAAGTAATGGTATCAAAATGATAGTGTTAGTCCTTGTTCTAACATAGGCTATGTCTAATGTCCTTGCCTCTACCCCAAAGGGGATTCAGCAGCAAAAGAAAAATATCTAGAAATGCTTATTTGAGTTACTGAAGAGCCTAGAAACATGCAAATTGGAATGGTAATTACTCATAAATGATCTCTAAGAACATTTCTTAAAACTTTCGAAATTTAAAAGGGGTAAAAACGTGCAAAAATGGTGATTTCTACACAATCTCAGAAAGTACGAGACGATTTCAAAAATAATGGTGTGAAAATGATGGTGATAGCCTCAACTCTAACATAGGCTATATTATATGTCAGCGCCACTACCACAAAAGGAGTTTCAGGAGCAAAAATGCTCAGAAAATGCAATTTTTCTGTTACTGAAGGGCCTAGAAACATTAAATTCGGCATGGTAGTTACTTATAATATATTAATGATCTCTGAGAACATTTGTTAAAAAATTCCAAATTTGAAAGGAGTTATAGTGCGCGAAAAGCCTTCTAAAAAACGTTCTAAATGACGATTTCAGCGCAACCTCAGAAAGTATCAAACCAATTTCAAAAGTAACGATTGCAAATTGATGGTCATAGCCTTACGCTAACATAGGCTGTATTTTATGCCAGTGTCACAACCACCTGGGTTTTGCAAGAGCAATAAACGTTCTAAATTTAAATTTTTTTGTTACTGCAGGGCCTAGAAACATGGAATTTGACATGGTAATACATGCCAATAAATTACTTATAAGATATAAATGATTTCTAAGAACAATATTTAAAACATTCCCAATTTAAGATAGGTGAAAATGCGCAAAAAGCTTTCTAAAAAACGTTGTAATTGGCGATTTCAACGCAATCTCAGGAAGTACCAAACCGATTTTAAATAATGGTGTGAAAATGGTGGTGATAGCCTTTGCTGCGAAATAGGCTATGTTTTACATCTGCACCACTACACTAGAAGCGATAACAATGTTCTAAAAATGCAATTTTTGTGTTTTTGAATGACCTAGAAACATTAAAGTTGATATGGTAGTTACTTACTAAATACAAATGATCTCTAAGAAAATTTCTTAAAAAATATCGAAATTTAAAGAGGGGGATAATGCGAAAAGCATTCTAAAAAACGTTTTAAATGGCGATTTCTACGCAATCTCAGAAAGAATCAAATCGATTTCAAAAGTAATGATTGAAAATTGATGGTGACAGACCTTGCTCTAACGTATGCTCTATTTTATGTCGGTGTCACTGCCACCTGGATTTCAGGATCAAAAAACGACCTTAATTGCAATTTTCTGATACTGCAGGGGCTAGCAACTTGAAATCAGGCATGACAGTTACTTATAAGGCATAAATAAACTTGGGGACACTAAACTTTTAAAATTTTCAAAAATCGATTTTTTTTATTTTTACATCGTTAGAAAAGTTATTGCATTCTGAATAAGTTGATACCTATCTTTTAACTGTGTGATAATTATTTACTGAGATATCATGGGAAATGTAGACATCACCCCTTCATTTCCGAATTAACAGCCCTGCGATAATTATTATCGTAACTTTGGAAATATGCTGAAATACGGCAATTGTTATTGGTTAAATACCTTAAACAATAGTAAGAAAGCTTTAAAATATTAACTTCAACTTCCACCTTCGCCAAATTTGTTTACTTTCGTGGTTTTTCAATGCTTTATTTTCCATTCAGTGCTTAAATTTGAAACAAAACATTTTTTTCCTTACATTCAATACATGCCTGATTTTGTAATAGTATTCTACTTCTTAGTATTTGTTAGCTTTTTAATGAAAAAAATATGCCAAATATGCTTCAGAACAGCATGGTATTCGCTATACAAAATACGATGATATAAATATATTCTAAGGTGCTAACTCATCTTATAGAAAACTAAAAAGTAGTCAATTTGATAGTGATTTTTGTTTCAATTGACAGTTTAGAATACGGATTTATTGACATTAATATATTTTTTTAAATAAATTATCCGGATTTTTGAACAGCATAGTATATGAATCAGATATCGAAATAAGAGAATCACTATAAAATGGCCTATATTTTACATTAAATAATTTAGTTTTATAAAACGTGCACATTTAATAAACTTTACAATCAAAGCTAAAAACAATTTAAGCTATATGTTTAAAATTAATTTTTTGCAATAGTAAATGCTACACTGTAAAAAAAAAAAGCCAGTTTTCCGGTAGGAATCGGAAAAATAGTTATCCTTATCGTACCGGAATAATTTCCAACCCAGCTCGGAATAAAATCCGTAAAATAACTTTTTACTGACTATTTCCTTAATTTTACGGATTTTATTACAAACTTCGTCGGGAATTATTCCGGTACGATAAGGGCAACTATTTTTCCGATTCCTACCGGAAAACTTGCAGTATTTTTTTTACAGTGTACATTTTTACAAATTACATATATTTATTTTTTAAGCATGTTCCTATATTCTGCAGCATTTTACAAATAATTTTATATTTCTTATTTTAAACTAGCACCTAATTTTATTTTTATTACAGAATAGGATATATAATTAGTAGTTTTGTTTCCTTTATTATATATTTTATATTTAAAAAATGCAATTTAATCTTTAAACGGCTTTTTCTCAAAATGGCATTTTTTACACTTGCGCGCATGGTATCTCCAAAACTATTTGAAGTAGAGCTTTAAAATTTTTGCCCTACATAAATATTTATATTGTCATGAAAATGAACTAGGATTATAAAGCTGTGTTTAATATAAAAAAAAATGCGATTGAATGCATGTAAAAATTCATAATTTTTCTAATTTTTGTAATTAAACGTTAATTACTCTTTATCTAATTAACCGATTACAGATATCCTAGTTCAATTTATAGAACATAGTGTTATTTTTAATTTAAGATAAAGTTTATGCAAATACAAAGAAATTAGCATGAGATATCGTGCGCGCAGTGAAATGTTATCTAATGTAAAAATTTAAATAGCACTTTGAAATTGACCCCTTGAATTTTTTTTAAATTATAATATATCCAAATAAAAAATTTTTAACGTAGTTCGATATCACCTAAATATACTCTAAAAATTTTGTGTTTCTAGAATGGTTATCTTTTTCATAAAAAATTGCTAAACTTATGACAAATTTCGCATGTTTTATGACCGTTAAAAGTGTATTGTCCCCTTAAGAACATTTCCTAAAAAATTTGAAATTCAGAAGGGGTGGTCAAAATGGGCGAAAAACGTTCTAAATTGTGATTTCTACTGAATTTCAGGAATTATCAAATCAATTTCAAAAGTAATTAATGCAAGTAATTATTGATGGTGAGAGTCCGTGCTCCAACAAAGGCTATGCATTATGTTGGTGTCACTACCACTTGGGGGATGCAATAAAATAAAATTAAATTGACTAAATTCCTTTTTTCTATTACTGAGGTGTCTAAAATTTGTAAATTTGACACTTAATAGATGCAAATATTTTCTAAGAACCGTAAAAAGGAAATTCTAAATTTAAAAGAAGCGAAAGTGAAGTAAATTTAAGTGAGCGAAAATCGTACTAAATGTTCTAAATTACGATTTTTATGCATTCTTATGAAATACCAAACCGATTTAAAAAATAATGATTTCAAATTGGTGACGACAGAACCTGCTCAAACGTAAGGTATATTTTATGTGGGTTTCACTACCACCAGAGTGTTGCAGAAGTAAAAATCTTTCTAAATTGCGATTTCCGTAATACTGAAGAGGCCAGAGACTTTAAATATAGCACTGTAGCTACTTATAAAATATAAATGCCTTCTAAGAACTGTCGAAAATAAATTCGAAATGTAAAATTGGGGAATCGAAGGGAATGATCGAAAAGCGTTCTAAAAATATTCTAAATTACGATTTCTGTGCAATCTAAAAGAATAATGAACTCATTCCAAAATTAATTGTTTGCGAGTTAGTGGTGACTGTTTCTGATCTTACCCAGGCTATATTTTATGCCGGTGCCACTACCACCTCGGTTTGGCAGGAACAACAAATGTTCTAAAAAGCCTTTAAAATCTTTCTAAATTACGTTTACTATGGGACATTAGGAAATACCAAACCAATTTCAAAATTAATGTTAGCAAAGTAATGGTGATAATCTCTGTTTCAACATAGCCATTTTATGTTGGTGCCACTTCCAACAGAGACGTGGTAGGCCGTTAAACAAGAAGCTTGGAATATAACATGATGGTTAATTTTAAGATGAAAGAAAAGAAAATGGAAAATGGTTTTTAAAAAATTCAAAACTTCAATTGAATACTGAAATGAGCGTAGGAAATGATCATAAACACTTCAAAATGCTTTCTAAATTCTCATTTATTTAGAACTAGTTTTAGTTTTCTTTATTAATTGTACACTAATTTCTGAATAATGCAGTGCAAAAATGAATTTTAATCAAACTGTGTCTTAATTAGTAATTTTTGAATTATTCTAAAATGTATAATTTCTTCTAATAAAACAGGCGTATAAATATCGCTTGGCATATTTCAATTATTACGCAAGCAAAGCCTCTGAGTTTGCTAGTATGCCACTAAAAAGATCGTTAATTTAGTCGAGTATGTAATGCAACATGACGTTTGTTACATTATTGTTTTTTAAGAATGATTTTTATTTGGTGAAGGTATTTCAGTGACATGTAAGTTACTATCCATCATTTTCGAGTTATTACAAAAACCTAAGATAAAGTTAACGGATTAGACACTGTGGCGCTTAACAATGCAAATATCATTAACGGTCTTCAATTTACAAGTAATATAATCATGTTCCCAATCTTCCTTTACGCATTATTAAATTCCAGTTTATTGTAAGAATGTGTAAGTGCCAAAATATAAAACTTATTTTTTTTCCTTTTACAAAAACGAATATCTTAATTATGTTCTATGAAAATAGTTTTTAATGCATGGTAAAACATTTCAGTTTAAAAAGAAATATAAAAAAAACATAAATATAAAAGTGAGTAAGGAAACATTAATACCCACATGTATATATTTCTAAAATTGCAAACGCATATATATTTTTTTATTATATCTATAAAGGCACTTTGATTAAGGACGGGAAAGTTTTTCATTGTTGTTGTCGGTAACCGTGATCATGAAAGGCGCGATTTCGAAAAATACATAATTAATTAATTTTTAATCTAATCAAATTAATGACTTTTTCCCCGATATCTTCCAAACACTATAGTACGTAGTAAAAATGCAGATAAAATGCTCCAAAAAATCCGATGAATATCATTTATTTATTATATATGCTGCAGGAAAATTAATATAGAACGAATTGTTCATGAAAACAGATTTCCATTACCAATCGTTGCATAAAAAACAAACAAAGTAACGTCGAACGTTTTTTAGCAAATTAACCTGTAATAAAATATGTATATAATTGTTTGTTTACTGCTTTTTTTTACAATAATTCTGAACAGCTTTCTTACAATATCGCTCAACAGATCTGCAGATTTTAACTCTCAGATTTGTTCTGATTTCATTTCGTACAATCATTATGATATGCATAGAACATTGCCCAAACTACTTTTGATTTTAGCAGTCGTAATTCGTTTTTACTCTTTTTGAATGTTTAGATAAAAATTTGATTTTCATTTTCATTACATTATTGATGAAAAAATTATTTTATCTTGACAGTTATTAATTTCCGGTCATGTTTTTCTAGCATTTCATTGACATATTCTACGAACCATTACGCTTTACCAATTCTTGTCCTTTATAAGTAGTTTCTAACATAGCACGAACAGAGATTTTCCCGTACATTTTGAGTCATTACATTGTTACTTTTCCCCAAACATTACGTTTTACATTTTTGCTATGAGAATATTGGATTCTTGTTGTCGAATACTTGAGATTTTCTTAAGGTTACCTTTGTAACACTTGATAGTAAGTAACCTTGAGTAAAACGTTTTAAATTTCGGATTATAATGTGATGCTCATATGAAACCGTATACATAATTTTCAGAGGTAGAGAAATCGAACTGTTCGGATTTTAAATATTTTGTGCTCTGTGGATGGCAAGTGTTGTTTTCAAGGTTAAAATTTTATTTAGAAGCAGAATGAAGCGGTCAAAAATTGCTTTGACAGTTGCTATAAACACTTAGGGAATTCAATAACTAAATTTATTTTTTATGAAACATACATTGCTTCACTGAACACCGGGAATAATTTAGAAATATTGAAATTTTGAATTGAACGGTTATTCTTAGAGAGGTAAATTAATACTTGCCGTACCTTATATTCTCCTCTTGTAATTGCTGGTAAAAAAAAATTGTTAACCTATAATTCGTTGGTTTATGCCTAGGGATTTTTTTTTCTTCTTTTGGCATAAGTATCACAACAGTGTACATTTTCTATGGAATGAAGCCAGATTTATCAGAATTGCATGCTTTATGAGATACTCGTGTAATTCTTATAAGGTGTTGATAAATTTCTTATCCGCTGCTTTTCAGTAGTAACTGCCTCTCTGTGTCACATTTTAACAGTGTAATTGAATAATCAAGAGTGCTTAATAAAAGTATGCGTCTTTAACCAAGATATTATGTTTCATATAACGACTCGTAACAAACCAAGTACGTCGTTAACATAGGCTATACTTTACACAGAATGATTGCATAGGATATGATAGGGGATATGATCATAATTTTGCTTTTAAAATGACCGTGAGAAATATTTTTACTGCGAAATTTTCAAATTTATTCCCGATTGTAGAATGAAATTTCGTTAAATTATATATGTGGATAAACTTTTAAATTGTACTTATTTAATTCCACATGCAATCATTTCTAAATTCTGATAATTTTTTAACTTAGAAGACGAATAATTATTACTTCTCCCGAAAAAGATTAAGATGTGATAGTAGAAGTAATAAATAATTTTGAACAAATATATATATATATACTTAATTAGACATATAAATTAACAACAAAAATGCAGATAGATAAATAGTCATCAACGTACAATCTTAAATATTATGCACTTAAAAAAAATACGGAAATAAATTGTTTTTTAGAAATGCAAGCGTATGTTTATGTTTCTTTATTCAGAAGGTTTTAATTTGTGACATAAAAATCATTATGTTTTGTGTCTCAATAAAAATTTATTAAGCATTTAAATATTTTCATCACACTACAAATTGTCACAAAAGATAAAATATTGTTATAAAATTACTTTGAGTTCTTCTTTCTGCAATTCTTAGTAAAAACAGAATGTCTTATAGAAGAAAATATCCAATACATCTTTTATGATACATGGCATTTTAATACAAATGAATTTTAGACTATCTATCTTGGAGAATTTCCAACGAGTTGCATTTCCACATTTTTCTAAAGGAAGTATAGTTTCATGTCACTACTTTAAGTCTTATTTTGGATTGGAAACAAAAATTCCTCGTTGTGTAAAAACATGTACTTTAGAGGAAAACCAACGAGAAGAATGGAAACCGACAAAAATTAAGTTTATTTTTATTATGTTTCTGAAGAATATACTTTTGGAATTCTTATGAAGAAAAGTGTGAAAAAAAGTAAATTTGAAATTATATATCTTAAGAAAACGCTGAATGTGCAATCTGTTAAGTGTTCAAGAAACAAATTATATATATATATATATATATATATATATATATTCTAAAACAATTTCGGACATTTCTGTCGATTTCCCTCAACTAATTTCACTCCATGTATATAATTTGAAACAGCGAAAAATATAGTTTATTGATTTTTATACTAAAAAGGCGTACGTATTATAATAAGTATCTAACTATATATAATTATTTTTCAATAATATTACATAACATACTGTATCATGCTTTATTTACTGAGATGTGCTATAATATATAAACATTTTATTAGCCCCCGGTACGGTATGGTATTTATTTCTCCCAGCTTATTTTGTGCAGTCTCCAAAAAGTAACGTTGCCTTACAGAAGCCAGCCGTAAAACAAAGCAGAACGATTAAATACGCTATAGAATTTTTTTTTTAATTTCTAAGCATAGCACATTTTCAACTTTTATACCGTCAAATTGGGGAAAAAAGTACTTTTAAATGCAATTTGTTTGAAAACTGTATCTCCATTTATTTTTGAAATATTAATTTTTTTGTAGTTTTTAGCACCATTTGTTTAATTTTGGAAACTCAAGTACTCCATTTCTGTAGAAAGTAAAAGGAGAATAGTTCAAAAATAGCAAATATATCTTTTTGTTGGCATTTTCTCATAACAACCGAAAGAAAATGTAATTCAAATACGTGCTATTTTGAAAAAAATATATATAAACGAATAATTTCTGTTAAAACATGGAGCTATTATAAACTATATTGAATTTTAAATATCTGTATTAATGTTATAATCAAATGAAGGCCTATGAATCATTAGACAGCCGTTTTTTTGCCGTATTTCTTTAATGACGGTATCTTTTTACTGCATTTGTGTATTATTTTGCGACAGTGAAATCCTATGCATGCTTTACTGTAAATGTTTAAGAGTGGATCGTAAATGTGGAATTCTTAAGCGGATGCGAATGACGTCATTTTATGTAAAATAAAAATGTGTGCTTTAAGTCTTAAAATTGAAATATGTTTTGTACTATTTATATATACATATAATTTTTCATCGGGGTAACACTAAATTCTGAAAAAGCAGAATTCCTGTTTTCTAGTTATGTATTTATTTTTCAATTCCTACTATTAGCTCCCACTCTCCCTATATTTATTTATTTATATATTTATATATTTATCTATTTATCTTGTTCAAATTTTAAATCGTTAATAAAATACTCATTATTCATCCTATCAAGTTGAAATAATTTTTTTTAACTTGTACTGGATGACAATTGATGTTAATACAGTTTTTTTCAGAAATTAATTAATTAATTAATTTTTAATTAATTAATTTTAGTTTTGCATGGGAAACAAAATAACGGCAATTGTTTATTGAAGGTCAATGAAAGTATTTTCATTAAGGGGTTACCATAGGGGGGATCCTGTTCTGTTGCCAAATACCGCCAAGTTTGTCGCCAACTTAGCGATATATCGCCAAATTTGGCGGCCAAAATGAGTCGCCAAAAGTGACGCCAACATGGCGATATCTCTAATATTTCGCCAAATTCCTATACAGTTCCATTGTAAACCTAGTTGCTTATAGAAAATGAACAAATTGAGATATTTTAATGCAACAAAAACTAATATTAGCTTAAGGGATTATATTAAATTTTTCTTTGATGGCCTAAGTAGGAATTGACTTTAAAAACAAAATTTTTATATTACTTGTTATATATTATTTTACAATTCTTATAATGGTTTTAGTCTTATTGGAAAATTTTCTCATTGCTTCGTAAATTCAAAATGCATATAGTGTAAGACTTTAATTCAAGGTCTTTTAATCGCTTATTATTGATTTCCGCAGAACTATTATTTTTGTTAGAAACATATGATCATAGATTAGATATAATACTAGTGATAGTATTATATTAAGATTATGCAGATGGTGATTCTATTTTCTGGGACATATGATGTAAATATCCAAATGCACTTAAATAATATTAATCAATATCTCTTTTAATCTAATTTTTTTAACGTTTAAATTAATATTTACTTCAAACGTATCTGCCAAGATTTTAAATTCATAATTATTTACTCCATTGGTGCATTTAATGGCAGAAAAATATATTATCAACTTACTAATTTCTTTTCAAGTTTATACATTATTTAATTGCGTAATTTCATTTTACATATATACTAGGGGATTCTGCCCCCTGCAAGCTACGATCGCCAACCCCGTTTAGACACCGCAGAATCTAAAAGCACGCTAATTTGGTCGGTTTTAAAAAAATAGAGAAGATTGAATTATAATGAAAAAACCTAGAGCGATCTCCCTGTAAACGGGTTTAAATTCAATTACCTTTGATTGTGAAAATTTAAGGCCGAATCAGTTGCTGTTAAGACATCCAATGGTTGTTTTCGTGTTTGATTAAGAAGACCAGTTAAACATTTGAAAGAAAGCTAAAATAAAATTAAGTAAACAGAGTCTTTGCCTCCCGGTATTTGTTAACAGCGTTATAAAACGATTGACATAATGCAATTTAATACAATTACTATGATTTACCACTTTAACCCCTTCAAGGGCGGTTGTTCATTTTTGGATCACTTAATTTTAATTCTTAAATGCAACATTGGCAACAGAATATTGGAATGAAAATTTTCCGTTTATTAAGTAAGTGAACAAAAGCATTTTCGTATTTCGAAATTTGTTTGTAAATTCTGGTGCCATTCACTCATTTCAACATTTTACGAATAGAAGTACCTTGCCCCTGAAAGTGTTAAACGCATGTATTTATTATTTTAAAGTTTCATTTCTCATTTAATTTTCACGTGTAAATACAGTTTTCAAGACATAATTTTCAATATTTTCCTGCTTTTAATACTTACTCATTTAATAGTAATTTTAAAGTTTTTTTCTGTTAGTATAGATACGTGTAAATAAATTTTTAATCGTTAGGGACTATTATTTTTTGCGCTGTTTTTAGAATTGAAAACAATCTCTATAATAATAGCCTAAGTCATGTGACTATTGTCAACAGTTCCGGACGGATCTCTTCGCTTTTTATATTCCAGGCGGCCATTTTGATACTTTAATGTTAGCCAGGCACAAGCGATAAGTCGCCAAATATTATTCTATCGCCATCATTTCATTTATATTATATTAGTCCAAGTCATGTAACTGCCATAAACAATTCCAACCCTTCTCTTTTAATAAGAAAGGTTTCCATTTTGATTAAAGAATCAAAGTTATTTTCAAATAAAACTACATAAAAGATGCCATGATCGCAAAGAATTCTTGGTACTTTTATGTTAGCCGGGTGCAAATCTCGCCAATAGCTTTTTTTTTAACTCGCCAGTTAGCATTTTTTTCATTTTTCGAGTGGTATATTAAAATGGTACTACTTGGTCATCTCATCAACAAAAAATCTATCGCCAGACTATAAGATTAAATGCCAATAATGGTTGATCGTAAATGTCATATGCACTTGACTGTAAGGAGTTACACGTATTTACAACATCGAGCGATTTTTATTTCGACGTTTTATTTTTATTTTTATTAATGCTATACTAATTTATTTGAGCACAGATATCATATGCGGCCCCATATTGGCGCGATTTTTCCCGACGCAATTTTGTCGAAAACATCAACAGCATAAACAACAACATCCGGATTACCATATCAAACAAAATAACGATACTTTGGCTCCAATTAAGTACCCGTTGCATATACGACATTGGCGTCCAAAAAAAAATTGCGCAAATATGGGGCGTATATGACATCTGTGCCTTTATTTGTCCTTCCGTTATTTCAAATAAAAATTACGCCAATTTGTATAATTTGGTGATTGCTTTGGCGATTTATATAAATTGGCAAAATTGGTCGACAGGATAACTAAGTAGTACGATTAAAACATAGCTTTGAATTTGAAAATAAATCTCAGGATTTGTTGCATATTTAATAGAGTTTGGCGTGATTTTTTTAATGACAATTTGGCGAAAACCTCGTTTTCGAATACCAGTTACATATGTATTTTTGAATTATTTTCTATTATTTTTAAAATGAAATAACAATAAATAAAAAAAAAATTATTTAATAACTATAGAACAAAACAATTTATAACATTTTTTAAAATAAAATGAAAATAAAGGTAAATAAACATTTATTAATAAATAAGCAACAATAGCCGGGTTACAATGCCAGGCAAAATAACGTCCTTTCGGCGCTATTTAGGTACCCCGTTGCGTATATGACATCTGCAATTAATATTTTTCGTTTCGTTTCGTTTAAAAAAAAAGAAAGAAAGAAGTGAAAGCCATTGATTTTAAATTTTTCAGTTTTAAATTAATGTTTTGTGTTAAATAAAATGATAATGAAATTTAAAAAAAAGCATTGTTGTTAGCATACATTTAAAGTATGCCAAACTGGTCGCCATATAGTTTAAAATAATAACCTTTTCTAAAATATGAAAAAAAAATATATCTGTTATGATTAAAATTGGAGTTGCCATCATTAAAAAAAAGTATTTAAAATTAGAAAAAAAAATAATATTTCGAAAACTAATTCGAATTTAAAAATTCTAATACCAGTTTTGAGATCTGCAGATCAATATGGACTTTTAGTGTTAATTTCATCGCCAAGTATTCCTTATTTTAGGAGAAATCGACGCGAAACATAATCAGTTGTTCAATTGTTCGTTTCATAGAATCGTTTCATATATTTATTACATTTCAGTCGTTTCCTATATCCGTTTCATAAATTCGTTTCATTAGGATTTCATATATATAGGGTATACATTCTTATTTTGCATACTGGTTTCCTGTGTTCCTTTCTAGTTCATCTTTGGAACTTTGCCAATTTATTCATATATTTGTGATTTCAATTTTATTATATATATATATATATATATATATATATATGTTACTTTTATTCACAATTCAATTTACTTGAAATATGATTGAATTCTGATAGAGAAATCAAGAACTCGGTATTTTTATGTTAGCAGGACGCAGGTGATAAATCGCCAAACGTTTTTCCCGTAGCATTTTTTTGTATTTCATTAATTTCATTTAAAATATAATCCTTTCATTCATTTTATTTAAAATACAAAACTATCACTTAACACTGAAACATTGAAATTGATGGCTTTCAGTTCTTTCCTCCTTTTTTTAAAACAAAACGAAAAGAAAAATATTAGGCACAGATTGCATATACGCATCGGTATACATAAATGGCGCCAAAATGGCATTATTTTGATTGACATGGTAAGACGGTTATTGTTGTTTATTTAATAATAAACGTTTATTTACTTTTATTTTCTTTTTTTAAATTACTAGGGGGCTCTGCCCCCTACGATCTACGCTCGCCAACTCCCGTTCAGACACACCGATCCTAAAAGCACGCTAAGTTCATCGGCATAAAAAGGTTGAATTATTATTTAAAAAACAGTTTCGATCTCTCTGTAAACGAGTTTTCATCCATTTCCTATGATTGGAGATTTTTAAGGCGAGATCAGCCGCTGTTAAAAGATACAATGGCTGTTCATAAAACATTAGTTAATAATTTGAATAAGCTAATGTAAAATGAATTAAGTAAACAGAGTCTTTGTCTCTCGGCATTTTTTAAAAAACGCTATAAATTCCTTTAAATAAGAGATTTAAAATGTATCGTTTTAAATCTGACGTAATGTTCACCAAAGTTTTGTTTCTCTTTTTAATATTCACATGAAAACACTTTTGGTGTTAGAAAGGAAATATTGTTTGCGCTGTCTTAAAATGCTATTACACGAAGGGTCAAAGTCGCTTCAAATTCCAAGCGTCTCTAAGTAATCCTATGGCTCCAGGTGAGTCGCTTCGAAAGCAAGCAACTTTCTTCTGTCAGTCTTTTACCCTTGAAACGAAGCGAGTCGCCAGTAACAGCCAATCAAACGCTTGGAAATCTGACGATGGAAAAGCCTTTTACCGAACACCCAATTGAATGTTTGGAAACGAAAAAAGTGGCTTTCAAAAGCGGGAAATCAGAGGAGTCGCAGGCGATTTTTGTCGCTGGGAATTTTTACGTGTAATAACACTAATAGAATTCACGATAATAGATGAAAAGATTATCTCAAAATACAAATAAGTGTCTCGAGAAAATATATTTTTAAATTTAATCTGTTTTGCCAACTGTTAATTATCTGGTCTTTTTAAATATGACGTAATTTCCTCCATTTATAACGTTTAACGCATAAGAATGAATTTATTATTTAAAATTTTTCTTTCTCTTTTGAAATTCACGTGTAATTGTAGTTTTTACGTCGTAATTTTCAATATTTTCCTGATTTTAAACAGTTAATCAATTAATTCTATTTTGAAAGTTTTTTCTCTTTATAATAGCCACGTGTAAATAAATTTTTTATTTGAAATAAATATTATTCTTTGCGCTGTTTTTAAAATTGGCAAAAGTTTAAAATAACACCTTTTTCGAAAATATGTAAAAAACATCTCTTGAAATGTTGAAAAATTGAATTTAAAATGGATACAAATCCTCAAAAAAATGAGTCAAATTAAAAAAAATAAAAGCAGTCTGCATATTTTGAACTTTTAACTTTTAAAATGATCTAATAATGTTTAAATTCCTATGTACAGTTTTTGCTCCTGTAAAACATTTTTAATGGAACGATTTTGACCAACTATTATTGACCAACCATTAACCCCCTCACTGACAAGCCCCTGTTAATACGTTCACTAAGCTCCAGGTTTCACTGCAATACAAACAATATTTAAAGTAATATAATTCTATTGATTTAATGTATTTTTAATACAATGAACAATGATTAATAATTCCAAGGATTGCATTCAAATTCGTTATTAAGTTTAATTTTTTTTAGCATTTTAAACAAAATACAGAGAAAACAACATTACAATTTTGCCCTTTTCCAAGACAGCCGGAGGGTTAAATATCTCTTTTAAAAAATATTTATTTTAAAAACTGTCTGCATCATCATGATTATCAAACATTTTTCTCTAATATCACCAATTTTCATATTTTTGTATGAAACAGTTATCTTAATATTAACGAAGAGAGACCCCCGGTTACAAAAAATATGGATGCCGATATAGGATCGGGACACCTGGAAGATCTACGCAGATTTTCATTGGCCCGTTTCCAAATCGTTTAGCCCATTTCCAAATTGTTACTTTTTTCATATATAGAAGGATATAAATTGTTTTGATCTATTGTTATTATATTTTGTGTTATTTTCCTTTAACAATAATAGAAAATAATTAAAAAATACTGTTTCTACGGTTATTTGGTCGTCCAATTTCGCCAAATTATATAAATCGCCGAAACACTCACCAAATTATACAAATTGACATAATTTTTATTTTAACTGACGAAAGAACAAATAAAATAGTATAACATTAATAGGTATACAAATAAAACTTCGAAATAAAAATCACTTGATGACGTAAACCCGTGTAACTTGCTTAAAGTCAAGTGAATGTGACATTTACGATCAACAATTATTGGAATTTAATCTTACAGTTTGATGTTAGATATTTGGTCGACGGAATAACCAAGTAGTACCAAAAATACATATGTAACTGGTATTCGAAAACGAGATTTTAGCCAAATTTTCGTAAAAGAAAACCACGCCAAACCCGATGCATATATGACATCTGGCCATACATTAAATAATGCAACAAACCATGACATTTAATTTCAATTCCAAATTTTCATTTTTGGTCGATGGGATAACCAAGTAGTACCGTTTTAATTTACCACTCGAAAAATAACAAAAAATGCTAACTGGCGAGTTGAAATAAAGCTATTGGTGAGATTTGCACCCGGCTAGCGTAACAGTACCTTGAATTCTTTGCGACCATTGCAAATTTATGCAGTTTTATTCGAAAAAAAAATTGATTTTTTAATCAAAATGGCAAACTTTCGCACAGATTTCATATACCCAGGTAAAAAAATCAGAGAAAAACCTTTAAAAAGTTTGAGATTTTGCAGCCATTTTGAAGGTTTCAACGGGTTTCTTTAAGGAAAATGAAAACTAAAGGTTCTCTTAAGAGTAGTGTACCGCTTTTTAAAAGATTTCATACAGGTTTATTTCTGTAAGTTATCATCTCCAAATTACCTTCAATGACTTCGAAAATTTTCGTGAAATCACTTGATATATTTTGAGGGAAAATGAAAACTATTTCTCATGCTGGTAATATGGAGGTTTTACTTCAAAGTTTTGTAGAGTTTTATTATTGCACATTATGGTATCTAAAATTTTGACATGCCTGTATTTCCTCATTAATAATTTTAATAAATTTCTAAATTAATATTTTAGATAATACACGGAAATCTGATGTCTTCCATCGGTACAATAATTTTTTTTTAACTTCTCCTTGTTAAAATTTTTAATTAATATTTAAAATAGCTATTTTAAATAGCGATATAAAAATCCTGCTCTAGAAATAAAAATCTCAAAATTATCTTAAAGTCCCCTCGTTAAGGTTTTTAATTACCATATAAGATACTATTTTTTAATTCCCATCTACAAATCCCGTTAAAGAAAGAAAAATCTCGAAATTTTTTTGAAGTAGTCTCCTAGTTAAAATTTTTAATTACCCCATTTATGAAATTATTACAAGCAACAATTTCACCTCTAACACGCTCAAAAATTTCAATCTCCAAAAATTCTTCCTAAAAAGAAAAACAAATCACGAAATTATTTCGAAGCTCTTTTTGACCTTAAATTTGTCACAATTATTCTAAAATTATAACCAGTAACAATTTCACGTCTAACTCTAACAAGCTCAAAAATTTCAATCTCAGAATATTCCCCCTAAAACGAAAAAAAAAAAAAAAAATCACGAAAGTATTTCAACCCCTTTTTATCCTAAAATTTTTCACAAATTTCTCTTCAATTGCCACCAGTTAAAAATAACCCCTCGAACTCTAACACATACAAAAATTGCACCCTAAAAAAAATCTCCAAATTATTTCAAAGTCCATTTCATTAATATTTAAAATCGTATTCAAACACGCACAAAAATATATTTTAGTTAAATTTCCCTTCTCCCTTTCTGAAAATGTCGTATTTAGTTTTTCATTTTAAGTTTTTCGAAAAGAATGTATTTTACTTTTATTTTTTTTTTTTCTAAATCTGACAAAAAAAAAAAAAAAAAAAAAAAAAAAAAAAAAAAAAAAGATAATTAAATTTCAAAATGCAGGAAGGGACAATGGCACCCCCCCCCCCCTCCCTTCCACCATGCCGCTCCTGTCGTCTAGCGCAAAATTCTTAGTGCCTCTTTAAAACCACACCACCAGCGGCCGAGAGGTTCTGCTCTCAAAGCTGGTAGACGGGAGATGCCGTGTTCGAACACAATGGCGCCCGTCTGCCTAATCGTTCGGAGTTTTTCCGTGGTTTTCTTCGAACCTTGGATTTCTTTGCGTAAATACGGATTAGGTTCCCTTTGAAAGACCCCAGGGCACCCCCCTCCTTAGGCCCAATATCCCAAGTGTAGACAATTGACCATCATAAAACAACACCAACAGCACCTTTTTTTTAAAAAAAGAGCAACCAAGAATTTTGCACATACTAACATTAAAGAAAAGAGGCTCTTTTAATTTAGTTACTCAAAAATAATAAATTTTATATTGTTTTTGAAAACATAACAAAAAAAATATCTAGTTACTTAAATTTCAAAATCTAGGGAGGGGGGGGGGGGGCTCTCCGCATTTTGGTAGCGTCCACGATTACAGCTGAAAAATATAGGTGGGGTTATTACATGCATAATTTGCCCTTATCCTCTATCAGATGTGAATTCCAGTTTTTTATAAAAATTACTTCTTCAAAAACAAAGTTTTCGTTGCAACATTTGATTTTTGATCATGTAGCTGTATTTCTGACTCAACGTTACGGGAGAATGAGAAGGAAGTTATCAACTCAACTTCACAGAATGTGTGTTTACCTACCGCCACTCGGTTGGTTGGTTGTATTTATGTCGGCCAATTATCTGCACGTGGGATATAGGCCCTAAGGGGGAAGTGCCTTCCGTGGAGGTCTTTCTAAGGGAACCTAACCAGTATTAACGCTTGGAGAACCAAGGTTCGAAGAAAACCACGAAAACTCCGAACGATTAGGCCGACGGGCGCGATTGGGATCGAACCCAGCACCTCCCGTCTACCAGCTTCGAGAGCAGAACCTCTCGGCCACTGGTGGGGCTACCGCCACTCGGAAAATTAGCGGGAGTAATCGCTGCGCTGGTGTATTTTTATTCAATTTTTCTTTTTTGCAGGGCTCTTTTTCTCTGTATAATAGTCACTTTAAAGTGACTATTAGTCACTTTAATTAATTTTTAAATGGATATATATACGCTGCTCAAAACAATTAAAGGATATTGCAGTTTTAGGTGGATTTTGTATCTGGTAAACTGTTTAGCTGATTGATACATGGTCGACAGACATAGTAGGTTATATGAGAATAAATTACACATGTTTGGCAGAAAAAAATGCATTTTATTGCGCATTTTTCTACTAAAGGAAAAAAACACAATTTGTGCATATGAGAAAAAAAGAATAAGAAAAGGTGTTTTCTTCAAAGAAAATCATTTTCAGTAGGGGGTATGGTTTCCACGGGGGCCAGCAACGTTGAACACCTTTGAGGCATGGACTCAATGAGGCTATTAATGACGAGTTGGGGTATTCTGCCCCACTCTTCCAGAAGAGCTCTTTCCAGTTCTTGGAGAGTTTGTGGGGGTTGTTGGCGGCTAGAAACTCGTCTTCCTAGAGTGTCCCAAACGTGCTCGATTGGATTCATGTCTGGAGAACACGCTGGCCATTCCATTCGAACGATTCCTTCCTCGAAAAGGAAATCCTCCACCAGGTTTGCACGATGTGGCCTGCAGTTATCGTCCATTAAAATGAAATTATCTCCGATTGCTGCAGCGTAAGGGACTACAATAGGTCTGAGGATCTCATCCCTATATCGGCGACCAGTCAGAGCTCCATCTCGAATGATGTAGAGGTCAGTGCGCCCGTGAATGGAGATGCCACCATACACCAACACTCCTCCACCGCCAAATCTGACACTTTCGTGCACGAACACAGGAATATTCCTACTGCCACGGTCCCTCCAGATTAAAATACGCCTATTATCCGGATGCACAGAAAAACGGGACTCGTCAGAAAACAGAATATTGCTCCATTCATTTCTCCTCCAGTTGACATGCTCGGTTGCCCACTCCCTGCGGTCGCGACGATGCCTTGATGTTAATCTAATACATACCATCGGTCGGCGAGCATACAGACCTACAGCATGGAGCCGGTTTCGGACAGTCTGAGTTGAAATCGTGGTGCCTGTAGCCGAGCGAATGTGTTGTTGGAGAAGAGTAGCGTTCATGGTTCGGTGTCTCCGAGCTGTTAACGCTAAATACCGATCTTCATTGGGCGTTGTTGCCCGTCTACGACCTTGCCCTGGTCTTCGGCCTGCGCATCCACTCTCCAAAAAACGGTTCCAGATCCTGGAAATGACACTTTGTGACACTCCAATGGCTTGCGCTACTTCGGCTTGAGTTTGGCCCCCTTCTAACCTACCAACAATTCTCAAAGCTTCTGAATCTATCAAATGACTTCGCTGAGACATCGTACTCATCGAAACAAAGCAATTACTGAATGCCGATCATCCTTGTCTTCATTCTCTTTTATCCAGTTGAAAGTCAAATTTCATTCGCTGCCGCTGAAGCGACGTTTTTGACGTCGAACTCAAAATTTGCATACTCCACAGTTTGAAAACCAGAAAAATTTGCATTTGTGATTGTCTTCTTCTATTTTCGGCAAAAAAAAATTTCGTTTATATCTTTATTTTATATAAAACTTCAAATATCCTTTAATTGTTTTGAGCAGTGTATATAGCCGTAAGAGGGCTATAATTGTACCTTGTATTGTACCTATTTTTAATATTATAGCTTTATATTTGGCACTTTGTATTCAGCCATTTATGCGATACTAACCACATATCGCTACGTAGATTTAGAAATACTGTGGTATGGCGATAATTTTTTACATCGTGTACGACTAAAGATGAATTTCGGTATTTTTTAAAATAATAGCGATAAATATCTTTCCCAATTTAAAAAACGGCGTGACACTTCACTTTTAAAATACATTCTAGAGGAAACTATTTTATTTTTTGATATTTTCTTAATACATCTTTTTATATTTGTGAAAAATCTAGTCATAATTTTCTGAATTTGAAACAATCGTTATGTTCAGTTTCTTGTTTATACTTTTAAGGAGATATATGCATATATTTCCATTATGCATAAAAGTGATAGAAGGATTTTACTTCTTGATAATTAAACTTAAAGTTCAGTTTGGAGGTGGAAAAGTTTGTGAAAGGCTCTTGTTTTGAGGTAAAAAAAAAATTGTGAAGGGTCCTTTAAAGGACCTAAGTGTTTTCTAAGCAGATCACTGTATTGGAATAATCATTGTGTCAGTAAGTAATTTAGTTTCTTTTATAAATTGAGCAGCTATAATATTTTTAGGAACATAACTGCTTGATTAATACACAGTGGAGGTGTAATATCTCTGCAAACCATTTAGCGGGGCTTAATGTCCCTAGCTGCAATATTCGACTCGTAAAATTAATTTTTAAAAAAATTATATATTGTAGAATAATTTATAATACAGAATATGAAATATAGGAAAAATACTTTTAAAATTCTTTACATGTGTATAATTATTTTAAATAAAGTAATTTGTTCACGAAAAAACAGTTAAAGACAAATTTAGAGCAATAATATTGTTCTATAGAACATAACATCATTTTAAAATATATATAGATTCTTGGGGCCCCTAACAATGCTCCAACAGGTGCAATATAGCTGTGCAAAAGTTACTTTTGTGAAAAGTAATATTTTGTAACGAAAGTTGAAATCCGGTTACTCATATTCGGATCAAGAATTTATTAACAAAAACTTGTTTAAATCTCAGTTAAAGTTTTTGTTTCGCATGACCTGGTTTTATTTACTAATTACACATTTAAAATAGTTTGGTACTTTTCGGTTAGCCGGGCACCAGTGTTATATATACATATTTATGTACATACATGTATGTAAATATACATATACACATATTGTATATATACACACATATATATATGTATATATAATTATACATACATTTATACATACATGTATATTATATAACACTGGCACCCGGCTAACCGAAAAGTACCAATAGTTTTTATGCAAAAGAATGTTATGAAGGGGCCTATTTTATGAAAAGGAATTTTGTGAAGGGGCCCGTTTTATGAAATTTATTTTTGTGAAGGGGCCCATTTTATTAAATTTATTTTTGTGAAGGGGCTCATTTTATTACATTTATTTTTGTGATGAGGCCTATTTTATTCGACTTTTGTGAAAGGGCCCCAAATTTTGCCTGGATCGACCCCTGCATTTATCTCCTGTGTGTACAAAACAATTATTAAAAAGGACTGTTCTGTAATGGGTGAGAATCTTCCATGTTTTGAGCAGATTTGCATACTTTATATTGTATGTACATTTTATTTTTGTGTAATTTTCTCTTGATTGCATTTTTATCATTTACAGGGTTAAAAGAAATAACTGATTTCATTCTATGCTTGTTCAGTTCATATTGCTTAATATGTTTTTGAGTAGTAAATATTTAAAAAGTCATATTATTCATTGTCAGTTCAGCGTTCGATTTCCTTGGTGGTCCGCTAGCACTGTTCTGTACCACCAGAAATACAACTGGACCACTAATTTGAAAAATTTTATAATCTGCAGGACCAGTAACTCCCCCCCCCCCTCTCTCTCTCTCTGACAGGTAAACGTAAACTTTTCTGTCCCTGCAAAAACTGCAAGTAAACACAAATCGCATAACTTTATTTTATTTTAAAAAACAAAGAAAATTGCATTAAATCTTAGTCAGATGAAGTAATTGTCAGTCAAAGGGTTAAAGGGATGAAATAGAATTTTATGTTGCAGACTAGCGATGAGGACTGCGGACCAGTAATTCCTCATGCTTACTGGTCCTTGGGACCAGTAGCTTTTTTACGTCAATTCTACTGCTGGTCAGTTGGTGTTTTTTATATTTGTTTTTAGATCTTTTTGTCAACTTGATTTAATTGTGTAATAAGTATGCAGGTGCACATTTTTATTATGTGCTTCCTTCCTTTTTTTAACATTAATATTACATTACATATATAGCGTTGACTCTAGAAAAAAGGGCTGCCAGGCGGGAATTTTTCAGAAAAGGAACACTATTCTTAAAAAGGGCACATTTTTTTTCAAAAAGGGCATATTTGTACATTATTCACAAAAATATTTTGAACTGGTTTGTTTGCGATATTTTCCCACTATCAATTGAATTGCCACAGGGAGCATAGGATGAGTTAAAAAGGGCAGCGGGGCTCTGTGCCCTGCTAAAGCGGCTTAGAGTCAACACTAATATACATGGCTTCGTATCATAAAAGGGTGAAAAACAAGATTTCTTTCTTCCTTTTTTTTTTTTTTCCTATTTGAGAGGCAGATAATAAAAATGGTCACCTGCATTCTTTTTTATATTGAAATCACGTTTAAAAGAAATATCCACAAGCAAATGTAAATTTAAAAAATACAAATTCACAATGGATAACATTGTCTTCATAATCATTGTCTAACATAATCTTCTGAATAATTAATTATTCAGAAACATATTAAGCAGTATGAATAACAATAGAGTAGTAATCACTTATTTCATTTTATTCTATAATTATATTAAAAATGCCTTCAACAGTGTGGACTCTAGAAAAAAATTACTGCCAGTTGAACACTTAAAAAAAAAAAAAAAAAAAAGCATTCATGTACCTTTTTCACTGAAAATATTTTGCATTTAGTCCTTTTTTATTTTGACCTTTTTAATTTTGTGATATTTTCTTGCAACTGATGAAATTTCTAAATTTCTTGATTTTCCTCCCTATTGACTGACGAATTATGTTTTTTTCTCCTGTAACTGATCGACAAATTTCACATTTTTTTCTGCAGCCAATTGTAAAATTTCACGATTGTTTCTCATGATTGCTTGCTGAATTTCATTGTTTTCCTGTGATCAATTGACGAATTTCACAATATTTTAAAGCAATCGACTGAAGGGTTTCTAGATTTTTTTTTTTTTTCCCCATTAATCGACTGTTGAATTTCGCAATTTTTTTTCAGGTGACTGAATGAGAATTTTTGCAATTTTTTCCTCGCAACCAACTGATAAATTTTGTGATATTTTATTTCAGAATAGATGTATTATAATCCCACATCCGCCATCTTGGATTTTTTTCTTGGCGTGAATTAAAAACATGTTTTTTAATTAATAGTTATAATTATTATATTCCAGTTTTTTCAATGTTATATTAATCTATCAACAATACGTAACCATTGGCGACAGTTACTACTTGGCGAAAAAGGAGTTTTCATGCAAGAAAAAAAATCCAAGATGGCGGATGCGGGATTATAAGACATCTAAGCCATACCGATTAGCCCGGTAGCAGAAAGTTAGAGATGGGCGTCGCAGATTTTCTTTTCTCTTTTGCAGATTCTTTTTCCATTGAACCTTTATTTTGCTTTATATTATGTTTAGTTCTTTATTACTTAATACAAAAACTTAAGATTATTATTAATAAAAAACTATAAAATGCATAAAAACGCTACAGGTAAGTGATTGTTTGATTAATTAACGTTTCAATTGTAAAAGTATTTTACCTGCAGATTATTTTTTGTCTTTGAAATATCTGTCGCAGATACCTGGAGAATTTTCTGCTACTGGGCCGATTAGCGTATATTGCATTTTTTCTTGCGGCTGATTGGCAAAACTCGTGGGATTTTTTTCACATGGCCGGTTTATGAATTTTGCCGATTTTCTTCTCAACTCATCAACAAACTTCATTTTTTCCCATAAACAGTTGTTGAATTTCTATATTTTCTCCCACAACTTACTAGCAAAACATGCGAGGTTTTTCTTTTTCTTACTTTTTTTTTTCGTGTGATCGGTGGGTGAATTAAGCAATTTTTCCCTGTTACAACTGAAGAACATGTTTTAATTCGTTTTTGTTGAGAAACACATGAAATCAACTGCGATTGGGTAAAGAATTTAGATATATTTTTCACAATTCATTGACGAATTTCGCATTTTTTAACCATGACTGGTGGGCGAATTTTGTGATATTTTTCATTGACCTTTTGGTGAAAATCTTAGATTTTTTCACGCGACCGATCCATGAATTTCGTGCTTTTTTACCGAAGACTGATTGGCAAATGTTCATATTTTTTCTTGCGACAGATTGGAAACAATCGATGGTTTTTTCCACGACTGATCGAAGAATTTCGTGAATTTTCTGACGACTTTAGAGTTTTTTTTACATGCGACTGATAAGCGAACTTCATTATATTTTCTTTTTACTGATTGACAAATTTTTTCTCTTCTTGTGAAAGATTGGTAAAAAAACACATTTTTTTTTTTTTTTTTCTGCAACCGATCGACAAATTTCGTATTCCACTGCGACAGATCGGTGAATATCGTGATATTTTCTCTCTGTCGACTGGTAAACTTTGTCGCTTTTCTGCGACTGATTGTCCAAATCTCGAGTTTTTTTTGCACGAGTGATCGATTAATTTCCATTTTTTTCCGATAAACCACTGACGAATTTCGCCCCCTTTTTTGTTCCCTGTGACTCATTTTTAAATTTTCAGATATTTCTCTTGAACCAGTAACCAAATCTTGAGACCGATTGGAGAAAGTCGTGAGTTTTTTTCCGCTACTGATCTACAAATTTCGCAGTTTCTTCTGACAATCCACTGACACACGATTTTTTTTAACCTCAATCGATTTGCAATTTTCACGAATTTTTCCTTGTAACATAGGCAAATTTTGAGGCTTTTTCTTGCGACTGATTAAAGAAGATCGTGGTTTTTTTCGCTGTTTCTTCTAGAGGTGCACTGACAAATTTCAGTTTTTTACCTGCAACTGATTGGCGAAAATCATGGATTTTTTTTCTCGCAACTGTTCGTCGAATTTTGTATGTTTTTCCACAGCAAGCTAAATAATTTCACGAATTGTTCTCCATGACTGACGAATTGCACGAGTTTTTCTTGCAACCAATTGATGAATTTCGCAATCTTTTTAAATAAACGATGAAAGATTTTGCCGTTTTTTTTTTTTTCCCTTGCCATTGAGTGACAAATTTCACCATTTTTCCTGCAATTGAATGGTGAATTTTCTTGAAAATGAAAATTTGAAATGTTCTGAAGTGAAGTTAATTTATGTCGCATTCATAAGCAAATTCTGCTTGGGGAATTTCATTATGTCTTACTTTTCAGATTTTTTTTTTTTAAATTGCAGTATTTTCATCATTTTAGATTGAATTATTTTACAGAGCCTTCCGATAAATATTATTTGTAATATATAAAAATATCAAAGGGGGTGGGGGGGGAAATACTAGTCCTAAAGAGGGGCACTTTTCTAACTTTTACCGAAACCCCTCATGTGACATATTGTCAGAAAGGCCTGTGACCACTTATTCATGTTATGCACATCTGATGTCCGTGCTCCCACTTTGCTCTCTCCTGGGGGGCAGTTTTCTAAATTTTGTCGAAACCCTTCATGTGACATATTGTCCGAAAGGCCTGTGACCACTTATTCATGTTATGCATACCCGATGTCCCTGCCCCCACTTTGCTCCCCCTGAGGGGGCGCTTTTCTAAATTTTGCTGACATCCCTCATGTGACATATTGTAGGAAAGGCCTGTGACCACTTATTCATGTTATGCACATCTTATGCCCCTCCGCCCACTTTGCTCTCCCTGAGGGGACACTTTTCTAAATTTTGCTGACACCCCTCATGTGACATATTGTCGAAAAGGCCTGTGACCACTTATTCATGTTATGCACAACTGATGCCCCTGCCCCCACTTTGCTCACCCTGAAGGGGCACTTTTCTAAATTTTGCTGACACCCCTCATGTGACATTTCGTAGGAAAGGCCTGTGAACACTTATTCATGTTATGCATATCTGATGCCCCTCCGCCCACTTTGCTCCCCACTGAGGGGCAGTTTTCTAAATTTTGCCAAAGCCCCTCATGTGACATATTGTCAGAAAGGCCTGTGACACTTATTCATGTTAAACACATCCGATGTCCCTGCCCCCACTTTGCTCCCCCTGAGGGGGCACTTTTCTAAATTTTGCCGACACCCCTCATGTGACATATTGTCGGAAAGGCCTGTGACCACTTATTCATGTTGTGCACATCCCAAGTCCCTGCCCCCACTTTGCTCCCCCTGAGGGGGCACTTTTCTAAATTTTGCTGACACCCCTCATGTGACATATTGTAGGAAAGGCCTGTGACCACTTATTCATGTTATGCACATCTTATGCCCCTCCGCCCACTTTGCAGTCCATGAGGGGGCAGTTTTCTAAATTTTGCTGACACCCATCATGTGACATATTGTAGGAAAGGCCTGCGACCACTTATTCATGTTATGCACATCTGATGTCCCTGCCCCCACTTTGCTCCCCCTGAGGGGGCACTTTTCTAAATTTTGCTGACACCCCTCATGTGACATATTGTCGGAACGGCCTGTGACCACTTATTCATGTTATGCACATCTGATGTCCCTGCCCCCACTTTGCTCCCCCTGAGGGGGCACTTTTCTAAATTTTGCTGAAACCCCTCATGTGACATATTGTCGGAACGGTCTGTGACCACTTATTCATGTTATGCACATCTGATGCCCTCCGTCCACTTTGCCCGCCCCCTGAGGGGGTAGTTTTCTAAATTTTGCAGAAACCCCTCATATGACATATTGTTGGAAAGGCCTATAACCAATTGTTCATGTTATACACTTCTGATGTCCCTGACCCCACTTTGCACCCCCCCCCCCCTGAGGAGGTGCTTTTATCAATTTTGCCGACACACCTTGTGACATGTTGTTGGAATGGCCTGTGATCACTTATTTATTTTATGTAGCTCCAATGTCCCTTCTACCACTTCGCCGTCTTATCTTTCAGGAAAAACGGTGATATTTCAGACAATAGTAGGGCGTGCAGTGATACTACATGATTTTATGTAAAAGAAGACACAGGTTTTTTACTTAAAGGAAAACTTCAGGTAATTCGGACAACATCGTAAGGGAAAGCGCAGTTTTGTTTATATAAAAGAAAACTTCAGGTATTTCGAACAAGGTGTTAAGGGAATGCGCAGGTTTTTTACCTAAAGGAAACCCGCAGATTTTTTTGTCCGAAATACCTTGAGTTTTCCTGAATGTTTTTTTAAGGTTTTTTGCTGACTTTTTTACCTGGGTACGGCCCCATATTAGCGCAATTCTTTTCTGACGCCAATTGTCATAAACACAACGGGTACTTAACTGGCGCCAAAGAATCGTTATTTTGCTTGATATGGTAAGCCGGATGTTGTTCTTTATGCTGTTGATGTTTTCCCCAAATTGGCGTCGAAAAAAAATCGTGCCAGTATGGGGACGTATATGATATCTGCGACAAACTTTCATATGAAAAGCGAAGGGATCAAACTGTATTTATTTATGGGGGTTACTTGACTTTTATAATATAGATGAAATGATGGCGATAGAATAATATTTGGCGACTTATCACCTGTGCCTGGCTAACATTAATGTTCAGAAATGACACCTGGAATATAAAAAGCGTAGTGGTCCGCCCGGAACTGTTGATGATAGTCACATCACTTAGGCTATTGTTATAGAAATTGCTTTAAAATGCCGGGAGACAAAGACTCTGTTCACTTAATTCATTTTATTTTAGATTCTTTCCAATGTTTAGCTGATTTCTTTTAATCAAACACGAAAACAACCATTGGATGTGACTCGGAATTAAATTTTTGAAATCAAAGGGCATTGAATGGAAACCCGTTCACAGGAAGATCTACACAGCTTTTTTCAGTATAATCCAATCTTCTCTAATATTTAAAAAAACGATCAGATTAGCGTGTTTTTGGATTCTGAGGTGTTTGAACGGAGTGGTTGCTACCGTAGCCTGCAGGGGTCAGAGACCACTTGTTGTTAGATATTTTCTTCAGAGTAGATGTATTTTACTTTTTCTTGTTACGAAATTTAATGTTCTTTTTTGAACTGTTGTTTTCATTGAAAAGGATATTCAGACGAAAAATCTTTTTCTTAAAATATTAAATTATAATATATTTCCCAAAAATATTTTCTTTTGGCGGTGACACATTAAAGGTTTTCTTCAATAAGCTTGAAGTCAGTTGCATTTACATAACCCTTGATATATTTCCTTTTCCCAGAATGCTTTGTTATTAAAATTGATTAAACATATATATTCGAAATATCTGATGTATCTCCGCTTTCATTTCGTAAAGTTATAAGAAGACCAAAATTAATGTTTCATTTACTGATAAACTATAAAACAGAAATAATTCATTGATGTACAATAACGAAATGTGGTATATTATGTAGTTTTCAGGTAAAAGAGAATGAAATTAACTTAAACAAAGAATTGCGAAAGGACAAATACGATGGAATGCAGAAAATGAGCAGTAAATATTCTTTTTATTTTTAGAAATCAATATCTCATTTCGCCTATTTATAAAGACATGACGAAAATTTGAATATGAAAATTTAATGCTGATGCTGATTTTGGATTCAAAAAGAGACGTTTTAAATTTCGTGCGTGTTGAAACTCTGGAAGTTTCTGGGTAATATGCATAAGTTTATCTTGAAAGATTTTACCTGCGTTGTGGTGAAGTTTAAGTATTCGATACGTTTCATTCAAAATAAATATGAAGAAACTGTCGAATTTAAATAAAAGTAATCTGTAGAATTTAAGGAAGAATATTATTAAAGGTCAAAATATATTTTGTTTCTATACACACGCACACACAGACACTCATATATCTATGCGCGGAGACCAGAAATAACGTAGTGCCGACTTTAAAAGTAACGTTATGGTTCATAAATTCATTCTTTCTTAATTCTCAGAATTTTCTATCTGTTATTGATCTTTGCTGTATCTCTAATAATTTTATATGATAGTAAACAAATGGAAGGCGATTTTGGAAGCTTCATCATCAAGGAAAGCATATGTCAGATATTGCTCGATTGTTTTAAGTGCCTCATGCAAACGTTACAAAAGCAATCAAGGAATTCAAAGAGCTTGGCCATGAAGGAGAAGGATTGCGGAAGAAAAAGGAAAAATGACTATGGGACAGATAAAGAACTGAGTGTAACAGAAAAAGGACAGAAAAAGGCTTGTGGATATATCCATAAATCAACAATTTATTAAAAAACGCGGATTAGAAAATATTTAAGTGTCTATTAGGAAAGAAGCGAGTCAAACAGTGATTGCTAGCGAAACTTATCGAATTATGGCCAAAGAGGAGACGAACCTTCCTTCTTACAAGCTCAAAAACGCAGAGATTTTCACCGATGAAAACAAAGCAGTACAGCTCGAAAGATGCAGGAAGCTGCTGAAGCGAGATGAATCTCCACACGGTGAGCGGATTGTGGTGTCTGAAGAAAAGCTATTCTCCATGGAACAATCGTACGATCGTTTGAATTATCGGATTTAGTCAACAACTTTCCTAGGCAAGTCTTCCATTATTCAACATCGTCAAAATTCCAAATATGTCATTTTATGGGCAGGAATTTGTGCAATAGGCAAACATCTTCTGATTTATATGAATTCTGTTTTCAAAATCAATAAAGCTGTGTACCGAAAAGATATTATTGAGGATGCATTACTTTCCTGTACTTAAAAAAATTTAGAAACGAGTTTTGGACGTTTCAGCATTATTCCATGATCGAGCGATTCTGATCGAGCGAAATTAACACTGGTCAGGTGACGGGCCAATTTTCCAGATTTCACTAGGCTCAAGACTTGGCATTTATACTCGTGTGAGCTCAACAATTTCAGATATTATTTCCTTTAGTTATAAAATAAATTTAACAGTAGTAAATATTATGTATTAGAAAAATGTTTGTTCATGCTCTCATTTAAATAAGTTAGAATCACAAATCACATTACGCAAAATTGATTAGATGATCGATCTTTCATTTTATCACACATATGTTGCTCTTTCGACAAAAGATTTAAGGGGGTAGGACACCTTCGAACACGTCAAAAAAAGAAAAAATACCAGTATGTTCCGAGCTTCAAAACTTGTGTAATAAATCAAAAACAAAAATCAAACTGCATTTAAATATAAAGCTCATATTTATATTTATATTTTAAAATATATATATACTTGTAAATTCATTAATAAATATTAAAATGATAAGTTTAATTTTAGTATATTAATGATGTTCATTACACCTGTTATAAAGTTATTACAAAAACAATAACTTACTACGGAAATATTTTTCTCCATATATTGACTAAATATTGCTCAGTTGACCAAAGTAAAGGTAGAATATTTTGCAGAATCCCATTAAAAGAATGCTATTCACTAAAAACATTCATTTGAGGAAATTTTGAAGAAAATAAAAATATTCTTTAATTTTTTTCTGTATTTTAGACAAATTATATACATAGTACCACATTAGTTCATCAATAAAAGTACTTTTATGCGATAACTCATTTTGTATTTAAATATATACACTGTTCAAAAAAAAAATGGGGAGCAAGCAAAAAAGTGAAGATAACAGTGCAAGACAGCTATGTATGGGCATAAAATGGATAGTACATGTGTTTCAATGTGCAATGCAGAAAAAAAAGACGCAAAACTTTTTGTAAGGGAGCTTTTATTCTTTGAAAAGATGGAAAGAACTTGAAAAGATGGTTTAGGGCAACAATTTGGTTTCATGTAAATGATAAAAAAAGTATTGTTTAAAAATTATGCAACATTTTTAATATGGCGTGTGGTCTCATATAGCAGCTAAGACTGCTGCACACCTGTTTTCCATGCATGCGATGAAGTTATCGATAAGACTTTGGTGAATACTGTTTCACTGCTCAAGAATTGTAATCTCCAAGTCCCGCACAGTAAAAGGAGCCCTCGGTCTCGCAGCAAAGCGCCGTCTGAGTATGTCCCAAACATGCTCGATCGGTTTTAGGTGAGGAAAACATGCTGGTCATTCCATTCGCTGTATTATTTTAGCTTCAAGCATGTTTTCCACAAGACGAACTGTATGAGGTCTGGTATTATCGTGCATGGAATAAAAGAAATCACTAATTGCTGCAAAATAAAGTACGATATGAGGTCTCAGTATATCTCATGTATAACTTCGGACCGTCAAAGTGTCATTCCGAATGATATGCAGGCCCGTACGTCCACCTATGCTGATAACAGCCCATAGCATCAACCCACCTCGTCTGTAATGTGATATTTCACGAACGAATGTGGGATTATTTTGAGTGACTCTCTCTCTCCATGCCAAAACCCATCAGATGTCACATCCAGACTGAATCGGGACTCGTCTTTAAACAGAATTTGACTCCAACAACGTTGCCTCCAAACTCGATGTTCCGTTGCCCACCTTCTTTGGGCCGCATAATTGCTTGGGGTCAAAGAAATGCATACCATTGGCTAACGTGCATAGAGACCATCCTGATGAAGCTTATTCCGGGCTTTCTGGCTGGACGCCTTTCGTCCTGTGGCCAAGAACAACTGTGTTTGCAGCTGAGTAGCAGAGACCGTTCCGTCTAGACGAGCTGTTAACAGGATATATCGGTCATCAGTTTCTGTGTTGGCACATTTCCGACCTTGCACTTGTCGATGCCTACCATTCCATGTGTCTTGGAATCGATTCCACAGCCTTTCATGGACACTTCTTGCGACTCCAACAGCGTCCACCACACTTTGTTGTGTTTCCCCAAATTCAACTGTCCCGATAACACGCGAAGTCATGGATTGCGGTAAATCATATTTTTCTGACATTTCCAAGCCACATTTTCTCAAAACACAAGCTGAGCAATTGAATGTTACAACTGAAACAGTGAAACAGACATTTCTGAAAAATCCCGATTTCTGCACTTATCTCCTTTTTCTAATTTTTAAAGTCATAAACATTAATTTACATGTGAAGTTTTCTTTATCTGGTTTCTACAACGCTTTAAATTATGAATGTTTTATTTTACGTTACTTATCGGTGTAAATATTTACGTAATTTCGTTAAAACCATGTGCTCCCCTAACTGTTTTGAGCAGTGTAAATAATAATAAAAATTGATTAAAATTTTCAAGTAAGTCGCATGTCAATTTTGAAAATTTCTTGTTTTAAAATCACAAAATGTGGTCTTATAAAACACGCGGTTAATTAACTTCATTACATTGCTTAGTAAAAGCGAAGTTTTTTTAAAAATAAGTAATAGTAAAAGGGCTAAATTAATATAGTTTTCTTGTAAATATATGAAATATATTTAATCAAAAAGTTTGCATAACTACATAATATAAATTAATCAAATTAAAATAATCAATTACATTAAAATAAAAAAGAATGAAGACAGCAGTATATAAAATAGTCGTTGAAAATTCATCAAAACCTCTTTTGAGCGAGTGCATAGTTTATTTTCCTTAAATTCATGAGATTTTAACCTTATTAAAGAATTTAAAATTCTTAAATATTAAACGTAAACCACTTTTTCGAATGTTAATGTCATTTGGTACTGAATAACATTTATTGAGGGTAAAACGATTATAGTTCATATTTTTTTTATTTACTATGATTGTGATATTTTTTAAACTTACAATGCAAACAGCAAGTTACAGATTCAATCTGCCATTTGTTAATTTTGACAAACATGACTGTAGTTATTTTTAATGCAACAGTTGAAATAGGACACCCACGTGTGCAACGAGAAAAGTTATTCTACAAATGATTTGTAAGTACATGTGCTTTTCATTCTGAAATTCCATAAGTATTTCTTTAAAGTTGTTTACATGTTTTTTTATATATAAATGATACACAATGATTTAAAAAAGGCTTTGTTTTATGGAAAATTTTTCTAATAAATAAATAATAGTTGAACGTTAGAGGAAAATTGTTAATGAATGAGAAAGATTCAACCATCTTTAAATGTGACATTTCATATAAATGTTTTCTATACTGTGTATAAATGAAATTCTACATGATTAATCAAACACTTTCGTATATTTATGTTTTAATTTATTGAATCTCAAAGTTTAACTGTAATTATATTTTGAAATAGGCGTTTTATTTTAAATTTTGAAACCACATTTAATATCCCCCCTTCCCATATTATATTTTTTATAATTAACAAATATTTTTTTGAAAAAATGTAAAAAGAGCTAAACCGCTTACAAGGAGTCCAGGTGATATGTATAGATAGACTACGAATTGTTTTAAGAATATCTGGTTGCTATGCATCTACTTTATAATTATGCACTAAATATAAGATAGTGAGATACAGTGCAAACTCATATGAGTTCGAGATGGCGGCTATAAATCAAAGTGAAGTTATTTCTTGGAATTGTTTATATTTTCCCACCACCGTCATCTACAAGTGTCTACGCGATTAATTTCAATGTTTTGGGGGTCGAAAAGTTATTTTTTAATACTTTCCATCGCAGTTGAAAAGTATTTATGTATTCGGTTTATCGTTTTCCTGACCATATTCTAAATCGCATAAATATACTAAAATTTAGATAAAAATGATGTATACTATAGCGGGTTACCATGGTATATTCAGTATTGAGTACCACGTGCGTAGCATTTAATGTTCCTTTAGAGCAGTGTTTCCCAACCTTTTATCGACCACGCCCCACCAAAGCATCTGTAAAGTCATTATGTCCCCCCCCCCCACCCCTGTAATCTGTCAATTATGTCTCTTATTGCTTAAAAAGTGAACTCTATACACATGGTGGGAGTGTAATAGTGCCTTAACAATAACTTTTCATTTCAAATTTTTTTGTCTTATCAAAGAGGTGAATCTTCTACCACAAATGTGTTTTTAACATAATTTTTAAAATGCAATGAGATTATACATTTTTGCCTATATGCCAAAACGAGATTTGTTGTACTTTTCCAACTTAACTGAACGTGAAATAAAAATAGGGTCTGCATTTTTATCTTCAGAAAATATCTTAAAAATACACTTACTTTTAACGTTAAAACTGATAAATTCATACATTTTATAATGCAATCTTGTAACTTATTAAGAGTTGGTGCAAAATCTTTGGATACTGATATTTCTTTATATGGATAACAAAATATATAAGAAGTATTTCAAGATTATCAACTTTATGAATTTCAATTAGTCATTATTCCGCGTAATACATTCTCTCTATTTTCCCTTTCCCAATATTGCTTATTGTCTTCGCGAATAGAAGTAGAAAACTCATTCAATAAATAATCGGAAACGTTACGAAAAACTTTAAATTCAGCACCAGAAAAATTATAGTAAATTTTAATACTTTAATGCATATCAAAGTACTTCATAAGATTATTTAAATAATTATTCTGGTGTTAATTCTATTTTAAAATTTCGATAGGGAATATTTAAAATATTTAATAAAATAAACTGATTTCTTATATTTTTCTTGCATCCCATTTATTTTTAGTCTACAACATCACTTTTCCCCCAAAACGACAAACGTAACTGATAGCAAATGAGTACGTAAGAAATTTGGAATGTCCCCCCTAGAAGACCAAATTGCCCCCCGGTGGGGCGTACACCCACGTTGGGAACCACTGCTTTAGAGAGACAGTGAAAAGAATACCGTTACATTATGGTCTACGGTGAAAATCATTTGTATTGTATTTTAATGATATTGCACATTTTCAAACATGTTAAAATTTATATCAATGAGGTGCACTACAATATTTTTACTACAGAATGTCATATGTATATCATTTATCTTTCATTTACAGGGACACGAGAAAGAATTCAATTACTAAGTATTTTTCAATGTTTTTCTACCATTTAATTTTGGCCAACTGTAATTAAACTGGCATCACTCAGCATGTTCTGTTGCACTATACAATTGTGACAATGTAGCCAAATTTTGTAGAATGAATTACTAAGAGGAGGGATTCCACAAAAATAACAACACCCCGTCGTCTTAGAGGGAATTTTTCGAAATAATTGTTTTTCGCAGAATCCATCCTCCAAAGTCTTGTTTAATCATCCTAAAAATTATCCTTTGTCTCCATTCTTGCAATCAGAATCCGTTACAGAACGCTATAAATACTATCAGTTTAATTACGGACATTTTGTACTCAGGGTGTCCACTTTCAACAGTGTCCAATGGCTAATTTCTAAACCGTTACTCATAGACATATATTGGAATAGTAAAAATGTTTTAAATGACGAAAAATATCATTTAAAAGTCGTTTTTATCAATAAAAAATTCTTAAAGTTACTAAATTTAATTTCTTATATGGTGCTCTGGTCCTGCAAGTGGCAATTAATAAAATTTCCCTATCAAACTAACACGTAAGACAAAACATAAGTCCCATTTATCTAACACTAAAACTGACTGAGTTTTGTGATTTTGAATTGCACGACCTACACCAATTTTCTTCATATGAATACATATGAGTTAGGTTATGCATTGAGGGATAGTACGCAAAGTACTTAAATCATAAGATGGATTTATTTTGCGTGTACATATCTACATTGCAGCCGAAGGGAGCACTTCCAAAAAGTTTTAATATAACTTTAATTTTCATTAATTATGTTTTAGATTAGATAATCTAACAACGTTTTAAAAAGTATATATATCATTTTGTAAAGAATTGCTGCTGGTGCTTTTCATCAGTTGATTTACCAAAACTTTTGGTATTTTTTAAGGTATATTTTTTGTAGAAATTTTATATTTTTCGTTAATAGGTCAGAATGAAAATATATTTCAAATTTATATTGTAATTTTAATTTTACTCGTAACTACTATTATTTTATATCTGATGATTATTTATATTTTTAGTAAATTTATGAATTGCCCCTAGTTCTCAGAAAAAAGAAGCTTCAATTTGATTGTTATTACTCGGTCAGTTTCAGTCATAGAAGAACATAACTTTCTTTTTGGTTACTTCTTTTTGTAATACGTATCTTTCCTAAAGATAACTAATAGGACTGGTGATCAGTAAAAAAAATACTTTCGTATTTTTTTAATAATTGTTTTTATTGACTCAACACGCTTTTAAATATCTCCTTTACCACATTTAAAACATTTTTGTAATTGGAACTATATGTCTATACCTAAGGCTTGGGAATTAGTAATTGGGCACCATTGAAAGTGGACACTTTGCATACATCGTTTGCAAGTTTGGCTGATTATATTTTTGTTGGAATGACATAAAATTTGAATAAATTTGTTTTTCCCCTCGCTTCTAGAAATTCTATTTTATTTAGAACTGTTGATGTTTATAAAACTTTCGTTTCTTTCTATTTTTGACATGGTTGAAATGCATTTTCATTAAAATGACTTAGAATGTAAAGGTGCAGTATTCCACGATGCGTCCTCGAGTATCTATTTTATGAAAGTTTGTAGTTTAACAAAAGGCAGTCATTCTGCATTCACCTGACACTGTATTTTGCCTTCAAGTTTATTAAACGAGTTTTCAAAATCATCTTTATTTTAACCAAGGCATATACAGTCGATCCTCGTTATCCCGACACCCGGTTTTCACGTCCCTCCGCTTATGACGTCAGTTTTTCAAAGTCCCAATTCTCTGTATATGAATTTAATGCAAATACACTCCGGATTTTACGTCGTTGAATAATTTTCAACTCCGTATATCCCAACAGTTAAGGGAAATTGTCTATTTTTCATAATCCATCTCATAAGAACGGAAATTAAGCGGTAAGAAAGGTCTTATTCAAACTTTTCACAAAAGTGTCTAAAATACCCATTGAGATAAATGAGAAATTTTACTTCAATTCCTTATCTGAATGAATAAACCCACACACTACAAATGACCTTCTTAAGCTCCAGATAGACGTATCAGTCTACTCGCGGTCTTTTTGTTCTGGTCAGGCGGCGCTTTCTTGTGGTTACACAGCGTTTTTCATCCGACTAAAACTGAAGCACTACATTGCTTTGAAACAATCAATAATTATCTAACATCCATTTCTGAAATAACGAATATTGTCTACAATTCACTGTATAATATTGAAAAAAGAAATACCGGAAGCACATCTAGGGATAAGCAAACCTTAATTCATCAATATTTCATGTAACGATAATAAAACAAGTCATCTTAAATCTGATTTTTATTCCTTCCAATTTTGTTTTGTGTTTATTTTGTTTAATAATAATGTTTTATTGCTTAAAACTTCAAGAACAGTTATTAATTTAAAATGCAGCTTTTTCTAAACGTATTTTCCTCCAACTCTGGTTACCACGATACTCCGCTTATGACGACACTTTTTTCTGGTCATTAGAATGTCGGCATAACGTGGTTCAACTGTAGTAACATTTAAATGTTTTTTATGTAGCAGTGGTCGTTAAATGAAATTTTAAATCGCGTTGTGTACACACGGTATTGCAATAAAAAATATGTTTTTAGTTAAGTGTAATATATTTCTTTTTAATTGTTTTCATTTTTAGTTTCTTCTATCTTCACAAGAAGAAAGTATTGGATTCGTAAAAATTTTCGACTTCCGGTTTTCGACGGATTTACACGTTTTAGAGGTCAGAGATTCAAAAAAAAATATGTTTTTACAAAATATCTGTCTGTGAGTCTGTCTGTCTGTCAGTCTGTCTGTATGTGACACAAATTTTTTGGGCGCTCTATCTCAAGAACTAATGCACGGAATTTAATAAAAAATTATATTCGAGTAGTCCCAAATGCAAGTTGGTGGTGATTAGTTTTTGGTGTAAATCGCCTAACAGGTGGCGCTGCTATGCTACATTTTTCACGATTTCTGCACTAGCTCTATCTCAAGAACTAATCCACGGATTTTCACCAAATTTCAGATTCAGTTAATCCTTGATATGAGTTGGTGCTGGTAATGTTTTGATGCAAATCGCCTAACAGGTGGCGCTGCTATGCTGCATTTTGCAGCATTTACACGATTTTCGCAATAGCTCTATCTCAAGAAATAATCCACAGAATTTAATAAAAAATTATATTCAAGTACTCCCAAATATAAGTTAGTGGTGATTAGTTTTTGGTGTAAATCGCCTAACAGGTGGCGCTGCTATGCTGTATTTTTCACGATTTCTGCACTAGCTCTATCTCAAGAACTAATGCACGGATTTTCATCAAACTTCAGATTCAGTTAATACTTGATATGAATTGGTGCTGGTAATGTTTTGATGCAAATCGCCTTACAGGTGGCGGTGCTATGCTGCATTTTTCAGCATTTACACGATTTTCGCAATAGCTCTATCTCAAGAAATAATCCACGGATTTTCATCAAACTTCAAATTCAGTTAGTGCTTGATATGAGTTGACATTTTACACTTTTTGGTGTAAATCGCTCAACAGGTGGCGCTGCTATGCTGTATTTTTGCGATTTCCGCAATAGCTTTATCTCAAGAACTAATGCTTGGGTTTTTAACAAACTTCAGATTCAGGTATACCTGGATATGAGTTAGTGCTGTTTATGTTTTGGTGTAAATCGCTCAACAGGTGGCGATGCTATGGAGCATTTTTCACGATTTCCACAATAGCTCAATGTCCAGAACTAATGCACGCATTTTCATCAATCTTCAGACTCAGTTAGTCCTTGCCATGAATTGACATTTTGTACCTTTTGGTGTAAATCGCCCAACAGATGGCGCTGCTGTGCTGCATTTTTTGTGATTTCCACAATAGCTCTAGCTCCAGTACTAATGCACGGATTTTCATCAAACTCCAGATTCTGGTATACCTTAATATGAATTAGTGTTGTTTGTGTTTTGGTGCAAATCGCTCAACAGATGGCGCTGCTATGCTGCATTTTTCAGAATTTCCCCATCAGCTCTATCTCAATAACTAATGCACGAATTTGCATCAAACTTCAAATTCAGATATACGTTAATATGAATTGGTTCTAAATTGCTGTAATTTCTTTTACTATTTAAATGATTTAATTGACGTGATTTATATAGAAGAAAGTTTTGTGATGGCCACAACATACTAGTTTATAATTGAAAAGATAAACTTGCCGCAGTATAACTGCATCTCAACGGTAATTATTTTCAAAATGCATCAAACCTTTTTCTCTAACAGCTTTGCGCTATATGACAATATAGTTTTTATTCATTAAAAAAAAAAAAAAAAAAAAACTAAATAAATCACAGAAAAGTATTATGTTATAAATATTGATAAGAACTTCATTAAAATTTCGTTTAAATTGGAACGCTTTTTATTAAATATCATTTATAAATGTTATAATATCGATCCAGAATCTGATTGAAATTAGTTTAATTCTGCATGCTGAAAGAACTTATTTCAAATTCGTAATGAATCTTGAAAAATTAAAAATTTAAACTAATTGTTTTTTAACCTATATATGCCTAATAAATAGCACCAAATTTTATTAGAAATAATATTATTCATTTGATTTTTTTCCCATTTATATCGATTGAAAATATAAAGGTGGATTTTCTAAATTATTTCTAATAAGTATTCAAAAGAGTTCTTTTTTTCTATTACTGAAGATGCTCCGAATATTGAAAGTTAATGTAATTATTTCGTCTGATTAAATAGTACTGATAAGGTCCTTATACGTGACTTGCGCGATAACATACATGTACAAAAAATTTCGTGCTTTTCATATCATATTATCATATAACAAATTTCTTCTTCTTCTTCAAAAAAAAAAATAAAAATAAAAATAAATAAATAAATAAAATAAAATAAATAAAATTTTATATATTTCCTATAAATTTATGTCATGAATATTCATAAAGTAAATTTATTGTTTTTTACCGTCTGAAAATAAGAAAACATCAGTTAACTTTGTCAAAAGAAATTATTTTGATAATTTATTTCTGCCATTGTTATCTGACCTCGGATTAACATATCCTTTTTTATTTCGTTTCTATAATTATTCAAAAGATCTTTCTTCTGCACTAGTGAATGTCTTTTAGAGATTGAATATTAATGTATTATTTTTTGCTTCATTAAATAATATTTATGGAGGATCATTTTGTGTCATTTGTTTCGTTTAACTGTAACAAAAGATGTTTTTTTTTTTTTTTTCAGAAACAAATAATTTTTATGGGTTAGTTGATGAAAGCACATCATTTTTTTTTTTAAATAATTATATTTACAAACTCAACTGCTTGCATTTATTATAATAACCTAATCTTTCAAAATAAAAGCAATAATAATAATTTAACTATATCACAATAGTTATTTTTCGAATAAATGGATAGCATTACATATTGTTATTTAACTGTAACATTTTTTATTACGTAAAGTATAATTATAAAATATAATAATAATGTTCTAATAATGAAATATATGATATAATAATATATCATATATCATATATCGTAACACAAATCTAATAACAATGAAATAAAAATATAATTAAAATTAATGGTAAAGTTTCTATCAAATGAATGTCGCATATATTTATGGACCTTGTATAATTTTAATTCCGAACAAACAAAATAAATAACATTCCTTCTCTGCGGCAATTTTAGAAAACAAAAAGAAAACATAATAAAAATATATTTATTTATTTTGAACTCCTATACAATATTTTAATTCGAATGGAAAAAAAAAAGAATTTTTTAAACAATCATTGCGTACTGTTTTACTCATAAATATAAAACGTATTTTACAAAATTATTAAATACAACAATCTCAGTTTAATGCACAGAGATAGATGCATACAGATGCTATTTTTTATCTGTAATAAAATATTTTTTTATCTAATGAACATATTTCTTAGACTTATTTTTCTATATATATATATATATATATATATTATAAAAGAAGAGAAAAACCTATTGATTTTACGAAGACATATCCACGAATTTATGATTTTCTTCGAATGTTATAATAGCATTATTTGCAAAAATTAGAGTAATATTCTCTAGAGTAATATATAATAAAGTAAAAACTATCCTCACAGATATTTATAAATTTCGCAACTAATGAAACTGAAATCAGCAAAACCAACGTTCTAGAATATTCCTTTTCAATCCAGTATAAGATTTTTCAATAAAAAAAAAAACCTCACCAGAATAAAAGAAAAATTTTAATTAAAGACAACTTTTTATGTCCAAAAAGTTTTTTTTTAATGTTTAGCTCTGAAATAGTAAAAAGATCTCCTTGTTTTGTATAGATATTTTAATACCCTATAAAAATAGATCGGTATATTTACGGAGACTTGGAAACAATAAATAATTAATAATTTACTTACAGTATAAAAAAGTAATTTAAAACAAATATTACTTGATAAAACACACACTAATAACACTATTTTAAATGTAATTTGCACGCATGAACAATATTATTTTTCTCAATTCAAGATTTATTTCTCGAAACATAAAATGTTTGAGATTATACACTCTTCAAAATCAAAGTTATAAGAAAGTTTTAATATAAATCATTTAATTAAAAAGAGTAGCATTTTGAAATTATTTATGCTTTCAGCTTCGTAAAAAAAACTTCAGAAAGCGAAAAATTTGTTATGTAATCGCCATATGTGTTTTTAATCTAAGCTGAAAATTATATATTCAGTAAGTTGTACGACATGTAATCAATATTACAAAAATAAACTATTGATTTATAAAATTAGCCAATAAAAATGGAAGAATAATGTTTAAAATTTTTAGACAATATTCAGAACGCTTTGGAAGTTCAATATATCATTTAAACTATAAAACGGATGAATTGTGAAAATGAAATCGCCTCATATAATTTAGAGATAAATTAACAATTTTAAAAATATGAAAACGGACATTTTCAAACTTTCTGCTTAACTTTCATTAAATTTCCTTAAAATTTGGAAAAGAAGGAAAGTTTTGGAAGGTATATTAAAGTAAATTACCTTTTATTTTTTTATACTCTATAGTCAAGAATTGCAATACCGTGTCGCAATATCGAAGAATTTTTATAGTTATTAAAGAAGGATTTAAAATGCGTATCCGTGATAGACCTTTATTATTTTAAACATTAATGAGAGAGTATACAAACAGGCCAAATGATGTACATTTTATGGCAAAAGAGTTATGCCTGGCAGTTACGTGATCACTAACAGAATTTTTATAGTTACATTGTCTTTAGTTCGTTCACCCAAAGTTCGGAATTGTCCAAAGTCTGGACTTTCCAGCGGCAGTATTCAAGGTGGGTGGGGAATACAAACAACAACAAGAACAAAAACCGCATCAACATTGAAACATCACATCGGATATTGGTTTGTATTTTTTTCTGCAGCTATCAAATGTATAAAAAGCTTAAAGCATTCCAGAAATTCTTCCTCCCAAACTTATATCATGCATTCAGTTTCCTCTTTTCGTTCTCCTCCCTGTCTGTCTAAGGCTCCCGTTCAGTCAGGCGAAGACGGTCGCGGCTAATGCTAAACCGAATAGGACGTTCTTTGCCAATAACTCGTTTGCATTTCAACATTTTTTTTTCCATTGGACAGCTGAGATCGATAATTACAATCGCCCTTATTTTACTTTTTTGATTTTGGTTGAAGTTTTTTATATGATGATACTTTCACTTTCGGAACCTGGTGCATAATAATAAAAAGGACAAGTGTAGGTATCGACCTCGGATGTCCAAATCAAACAAAAAATATATTTTAACCACTCACAATATCATTCAAGTCGAATAAAGTGGCAGACCATTGTAGATTTCTCACAATTAATCAGTCCAGGCTAGTTGTTATTGCTTCATTAGTCAACACATGAGAAGGAGAAGCCATAATTTTCAAAAGATCACAGTGATGCCAACAATCTACAGGTGAAGAAAGTGATGTAGATTCTATAATTCTATTCTATATTCTACTTATATTCTATTCTATATTCTTCAACTGAAATGACGATAAAAGTGAATTCCGATCTATCGCGAAATTTTATAATGACAGCGCGCAAAGGTACAGTATTCCAGAAGAAGTGCCGGAAACTTGCTCTAAACAGATTAGATTGCAGATTCGGAAATTACATTGGCAATGGAGCAAATCATTGTACTGGGGCCTTGCTTTAAAGCATCAAAACACATTGGTACGTACTTATCAGAAATAAAAATAGGTTTATATCTAAAATGCAATATTCTAAAATGGAATTAATTTTAAGACGGAAAGGAGAAGTTACATATAATCATCTATAATCTATTATAATATCTACATATAACATATTATAATATTCTAAATTTATATATATATATATGTATAGAGAGAGAGAAATGTTGTTGTTGGTAATAATTGTTTTTTTTTTTTTTTTTTTTTTTTTTTTTTTTTTTTTTTTTTTTTACGAAATTCTACATATAATAAATTTATATGGCTACCCTGAAGAAAAATGCTTATAATTTTGCTAACATTATCTTAATACGATAAGATGTAAACAATAAAACTGCAAGAATTTCCGTTCATACCAGTTATTTGAAATTTTAGCAAAAAAAAAAGAAAATATAATTTAAAAATAATTTCGATAGTATGCATAATACTTATGTTCACCAAAAAAGTACAATAAGGCCTCAATTTAAAAAAAAATACTTTCAAAATCGAAGTATAAATTAATACTTTTACATTTTAACTTACATACGACGCTTTCAAGTTCTGCAGAGATTATCAGGTTTTCCACATATGGTACTACATGGTTCTGCAAATCGTCAAAGCGCAATCACATGCCATCGCTTAGTTAGATTTTTTAGTTTTCTCTGCGCAATATCTTGATGCTTTTCTTATATGAGTAAATATATTATAGTCATTACGTAATTATTTAATGAAATCTCATCAACTTACCAAAATCAAATCCCGATACCGCGACGAAAATTTTCAATCATTATTCTTTAAATATTCAAATTTCACTTTGGTGGGGACTGCTTTAAATATTCGAAATATTTTTATGAATTACGCAATACTTATAAATTTAAATTAATGGTAATTAGTTTTATACACACATGTTTAATTTATTGTTCAAAGATGAAGTATGTATTTTAGATTTCTTACGTTATTTATTCATATTTAAAAAGAACGAGTGCTACGGTGTAAACCCAAGTTATTGACACCTAATCCGTAACTGACACTTCAGCCAAAATCTAGCTAATATAAACTTTTTCTAGTAAAATTCTGCAAAATAATGTCATCTACTAATAACTTAGACACTTATTTTTTTTAAGTCAATTAATTCACCATTATTATGCCAAGAACATTCAATGAAGAAGCAACTTTTGAGAAAAAAAAATGTACCATTTTGAGGGATCCATCCTATTTCTGAAATTAAATTAACGGTTCTATAAATCTATTTGCAATGAAACCCTCCTAAACTTTTTCTTTAAGTTATTCTTGTAAAAAATAACTAAAATATGCCTATGATACATTAGCACTGTGATTTTTAGTATATAGTTATTTAATTTATCTTATTGAAGGGGGGGGGGGTGCCAGTTATTGGTTAGAGTAGTTTCATTTAACTATTTTCCGACAGAGGTGTTAATTATTGTTAATATTAATTAATGTTTATATCTATTATTTGAACTGTTTATACAACATAATAACAAATTAAATTTATCTTGTTGTCAACACTATTAAAATTTAAGTTGTTAACCAGGGCCTGACACCATTTTTCAGTTACTGATTCAAAATGTCAGTTATTAGCTATCTACATTACAAATAAGTTAAAACATGTAAAAAGAGGAATATCAGCCAGTAGTATATCATATTTTTTGTTTTCGTAATAATCATTAACGTATTTTTAATGCATAAATTCCTTGAAATATAACAACACTTTTTTGCAAGTGAATTGTCAGACACTGTTTCACACTGTGTCAGTTATTCGTTTCCCAAAATTGGATTGGTGTCAGTTACTGTGTCTTTTATCAGTTAGTGACCATTTTTATAATAAAAAAATAGTTTTAATAATACAATATATTATATTTGAGAATTGTGTCAACTGTTCAATCTATCTCTACTAACCTTTCATAAACTAAAATAATTAAAAATGGATTTAAAATTTTGTAACAGTGATTTGGAAAAAAAGAGTCAGTTACTAGGGGCTTTGCCCTATAATAGAAATTCTGAATTTTTTTCATCCGGAATTTTTTTTAAATTATGCTGTAGTAGTCGTGATATATTTTAGTACAATTTTTCCCAACTCAACTTGCACCCATATTTATTTTTCATTATTAACAATGTATATAATGAATTAGAAAACAAAAGGAATTTATTATGAAAACAAAAATCATACTCTCAATTTGCATTATTTGAGTACTATATTTGATCCAAAAGTTGGTTTAAATACAATCTAAGGGATTTTCTAAAGTCTTAAATTTAACAATATTTTGAAATTCTTGCATTCATCCAAATAAATAATTAAAAAAAATTAGTCAAATATCAAATGATAATAAATTTCGTATGAGTAATTTCTTTTATGGTATTAATCAATAACATGTTTGTCCAACTAACTTGAATTCAGTTGCATTTACATACTTTGTTATAAATTTCATTTGGTTAGAAAGTTTTGTTATTAAAATTAGTTAAACACATATATTCGAGATATCTGATATGTCTTCTACTTCATTTTATGAAAGTGTAACAAGAGCAGAATTGATAGGTTATATTTTGCCGAACTATAAAACTGAAATAACACATTTATTTTTTTTAACAGACTTTAATTTCATGTACGTTCCATGAAAAAGAAAATTAAAACTATTGAACCATGAAATTACAAAAAGATAAAGGTGCTGAAATACCGAAAATTATCCAAATATATTCTTGTTACATTTAGAAATCAATATTTCATTTCGCCTGTTTAGAATGAAATGACGAAAATTTGAATATGAAAAGTTAGTGCTGATTATGAATTCGAAAAGAAATGTTTTAAATTATATGCATATTTAAATCCTGAAATTTTCAGGCTAATGTGCATAAATTTATCTTGAAAGACATTGTGTTTTATGTGTTCGAAGCGTTTCATTGCAAACAAATTGTAGGGAAACTGACGCAATTAAATGATAATTTTTTGTTAATATAAAGAAGAATATAATGAAAGCTGAAATAATATACGGTTGCTATGCATATATATACGTATGTACAACCGTCGGAAAAAAAGTAAACACCCCTACTAACCCTCCAAGAAACTATTGTAGAAGAAAGTTACAGATACCAAACAATTGGAAATAAAGTCTACTTTTAAATGATGTATATAAAATTTCCTTAGAAAGCCATCTACATATCAAAATGAACCCATACATTCTCATTTTCAGTAGAAATATCCAATTTTGACGTCAAAAATAAATTATATATGAAGTTCGTACGATTAGTTTCAGAGAAATTTATTATAATAAAATGAGCCTATTTTAGGGGCTGTAACCAAATTGAAGTTCGGTACTCGATTGTTGAACTGCTAAAGAATGACTATGTCACTTCTAGTAATGTAATTTGTCTAGCCAATATGACCACTTGCTTAATATGTTTGGTCTATTGACAGGCCAAATGTTTAAAAAAATGAGTAATATATATATATATATATATATATATATATATATATATATATATATATATTGAATTGTGGTTTCCTGCACATCATAGACGGCCATTTAAACCATCATTTTGACTTTTCGCAATCCTAATTCGAAATCTGACAGAAAGAAAAGTTTGTAATTGTGAATTCGCATAAAGTAGGACATAATAGATATAAATCTATCAAAAAATTGTAGGTTGCAATTCCTATTTTTTTCGAATATTAAATTTATAATTCGTGATATAATTTTTTTTAAATTACAAATTCAATGTATTTAAGGTTGGGATTTTATTTATTATAACCACACTCAAAATGATCACATTTTGAAAATAATTTCAAGAGATATTAATAAAAATATGAAAACATAATTTAACATTAGAAACTGTAAATTTTGAATGTGTATAACTGAAATATTTATCTTCCAAATGGCTTGAAAGTGCGTTTTTCGGCATAGTTTGAACCGAAGATTTTAAATATACTACAAAATTGGGTTTTGCCGTAAAAAACAAAGTTTGGTCAGAATATAATTTGTAGATGGCCTCCTAAGCAAATTTTATACACATCATTAATAAGTAGATTTTATTTCCAATAATTTTGTACAAGTAATTTTCTTCTATTACAATTATTTGCAGATTTAGAGGGGGTATTTACTTTTTTTCCACGTCTGTACATCTAAACGTTCGTAAGTATATGTCACTGAGAAGTAACTGTAAGTATTCTGGAGTTTAGTAATGTTTAAAATGAATATCGTAATACTAATTATATCTCAATGCATTAGTATTTGATATAATTAGTTCATGATATACGATTGACAAACAACAGTCTTGTATCCTGTTATAAAGAACATCACAGACTATTACAGAATACTACAAACAAACAGAAAATAGGTTCTCCTATCGCTATGTTTAAGGGTGTATTCCAATCCAAACTGCTTATTTTCTGATTCATTTTTAAATTCATTTTTGCTCTCAAACGCATCAAACTGGGAAATTCTCTTATTTAGAAACTACATAATATGCCATGCTTCTCGATTTTTTAAATAAATGTAGAAAATATTGTAAAATATGCTGTCAAATTTGACGTTTTGAAACGAATTTTCCGAAGCCGGAGATCTGGAAATTAAAAAAAATGGTCACACTGCGAAAATAATTGTTTAAAACTCAAATTCTAATTAATTGAGCGAAAAATGAAATCACACGGCCTCTTATACATCTGTTTAAAAATCACCTCAACAAGTTTCATGTTTTTATTTTTATAAATGAGTCTAAAATTGTCTCAGAAAATTTCGAGCTGTTGAGGGTGGAAAAATATTTTTTCGAATACACGTGATTTTTTCGAATAATTTGAGACTTTTTAATTTCGTATGCTAATGACACTATTGTTGGGCATTTCATGTGTAGACAAATGATTTAATTGCATAAAATGGATTGCATAATTGCAAGTAATTGAAAATGTAAAACAAACAGGCAAACTAAGCGACTTGATTGAGATAACTAGGGACTATACTTTACTACATACACTTGTATTCATGTATGCTGAGAATGCCTGAGAGACTGACGACATTAGGAAAATATAATACCAGGTAAATTTGGCATTTCTCTCAAAACAATGTTTACATTCCTTTTAACTCATAAATTTAGAGAAAAATATGAAACACAAAAATTATAGTGAGAAATATATTATTTCATGTCTTTAAATTTCTAAATGAAAAATTAAATTGTTAATGAACCAAAAGCTTCAGAAAATAAAAGTAAATTATTACATATGAGAAACTTACTGCACCCTTAATGATGAATGACATAAAAAAAATGTGTTTTTCTATATTTTAGAAAATTAATGAAACACGTCCGTAGTAGCCTTAATCTAAAATCTTACATTTTAAGCAGAAAATACATGTATAATTAATCTAAATTCAGTAAATTTTAACCGTTAAAATACGAAATTGAATTTTACCTCCAATTTATAGTAATGTCAACGGAAAAGTTCTTCACTTTCACTAAGGTTTCGTGTGAAGTAAGTTTGGATATCAATTTCGTCAATGAATTGGAAATAAGATTCCGCCTGAATGGTTAATAACCATCCTCAAAATACTTAAGGTATTGTTGTCGTTGTATCTGTGACACCACATGACGAGATAACCATATTTATTCAGACTATACAGCTGATTTGGGGGGAAAGAAGTATTTTACTAGCAGTGTACGATCTTTTGCATTTAATCACAAAATAATTAAAAAGAACACCTATTAACTTTCACTTAACTTTCTACAAAAATGACATTGTTGTCACAAAAAAAAAAAAAAAAAAAAAAATCATTAGCTTTCTCTAATGACGCCTTTGCAGTCACAAACAATTAAAACTAGAAAACATAAATTCTCCTTTTTCAGAATTTAGTGTCGCATTCGATGGAAAAAAAAATGTATGTATATAAATATAAATAGTTCAGTTTTAAGACTTAAAACATACGCTTTTATTTTATATAAAATGACTTCATTCGCATCCGCTAAAGAATTCCTCATTTACGATGTAGTCTTAAACAACATCTACAGTAAAATATGCATAGGACGTGGCTATAATTGAATAATACACAAATCCAAAAAAAAAGTGATTTCGTCATTCAAGAAACTCGACCAAAAAAATCGGTTATACCATGATTTGCATGCCTTCATTTGTATGTAATATTAATATAGATGCATAAAATTAAATATAGTTTGTAATAGCTCCATGTTTATCAGAAATCATTCATTAATATTTGTTCAAAATAGCACGTATTTTAATTATTTTTTTTTTATAGTTTTTATGAGAAAATGACAACAAAAAGATACAGTTGCTATTTTCCAAATATTTTTCCTTCACTTTATACAGAAATGGAGTACTTGAGCTTGCAAAATTAAACATATGGCGCGAAAAACATAAAAAAAAAATTAATATATCAAAAATAAATGGATATGCAGTTTTCAAAAAAAATTGCATTTAAAATAATTTTTTCCCAATACGATGGTATAAAAAATTTAAAATGTGTGATGCTTAGAAGTTTAAATAACTGCAGTAGACATTAGTCGTACAATGATACATCTGCTTTGTTTAACGGCTTTATAGAATGGGGCGTTATTTTTTTGGAGACGACATTTTAATAGCTGTGAAAAAGAAATTGTATACCGGGGGCTAAAATTTGCCCTATTAGCCATACGCCTTTTGAGTTACAAAAAAAGTTATCTTTTCGATATGGGATAATAGTCTAGTGTTAATCTAATCCAGCAGATAGAGGGAAAGAAGATAACATCATCTGGAATAGCATTTTTTAGGCGAAATCTACGTTTACAGAAATATGATTTATAATTGATGATTAATAATTATTTAATTATACAACGTGGCCTCATTTTATTACAGCGCGTGTCATATCAAATGTTCGATAAACAAACCTGTGTATGCTAGTTGAGTCCAAAAAATAACTCTAATTGTTTTTTTTTTGGCGAAGGTCATGATTGTCATTTATAATGAACCATGCGCGATTTTCGAAAATATGTATTTAAACGTAACATAGAAATATATACCAAGTCTGTTACGTTTCACAGTATTCTAAACATAAAACTTAAAAAGAAATTAACGATAAATTAAAAAATAGCAACTAATGTCTACTCAAAATTGTTTACTCATTATATTTTCAAATATATAAAAAATAGCCATTTTGATAAACATGAGAAGCGAATCACACGTCAATTCGAAAATTTACTTAATGGCTTCAAACTAATATTAAATATATATAATTATTTGTATTGTAATAATATTAGATTAATAATATTTATATAAAGTTTATCTCCTTAATTGAAAATAGCCTCTTTTTTATGAGGAATGCGTTGTCGAAATAATGAAAGGTATAAGACTATTTATATTTCTTACCTAGTATCAGTACAATACGAATGCAATAATTAAGAGTAAATTAAATGTAAATAATATGTTATTGTAAAGAGTACATTATCGTACAGACTATATAATCGAATCGTTTATCGTTTCTATAATCATTACAATCATTATCTTACAGTTCGAACGTATTATTCTGGTACAAATATTCTTACTTATCCTACATTGTATACCAATTTCTATAAGACAAATTTCAAGATATTTATTAGATACAGTAATGATACACAAGTACGTTTACCCCAATTATCTTTCAATAATAATAAATTATGTACACGAAACATAATTCCAGTCATGTTTTTCTTATGTTACATAAGAAAGAGCACAGTCATTTATTACATAATAGAATCTGAATTACGTTCGAGATATTTTAAATAAAAGGAGATAACAATGGAATAAGAAAAATCTTGTTCATGTTCTCATTTAACTAAATGAGAATCATAAATTACATTCTGTCAAAACAGAGTGGCTATATCGATCATTCATTTTACCACAAATATTCTGCACTTTGCTAGAGAAGTTTCAATTAATAATATTTGAGATTGTTGCTCTCCATACGGGATTCTTGTTTCATATGAAAAACAAGAAACATTTTATTAAAAGTAAAACTACATTTATTCCAAAACATAATTATTGAATGGTTTTGTTTTAACTTTATACTTATTCTGATGAATAATTTCCTTGATAGTCAATTATGCTTTTATATAAGCATTTAAAAAATTAGAAATAAGAATATATATACCGGGTGACCTGAAGAGAACGGACTGATTTTAAAATTCAATAACTTGCAAACGGTGACAGATATTAAAAAAAAAATTCTTGCAGGAGGTCTAAGCATAAGGTCAAAAGTTTTTTTACAGTGATTTTCGATTTTAGTTTGAAACACAAAAAATAGATGGTAGTATAGGTGTAGGTAATAGTCGCTAAATACAAGCTCGGTTTGTTGGCTTTTCTCTTCTTCCATGCAGAAAAAGGAGATAAAAATATATTGAGCTGGTCCCGAAGTACAAAAGAAAAACGAGCATGAATTTAGCGTCTATTGATCACAGCGCCATTTATTGTTTGTAATTTGAACTAAAATCGAAAATCGCTGAAAAAAAAAAAGAAAAAAAACTTTTGACCCCATGGAAAACCCTTCTGCAAGAATTTTTTAAATATTATTTTGCAAGTTATTGAATTTTAAAATCAGTCAGTCCTTTTTAGGACACCCGGTATATACATACATACGAATGTCAGAATGATTAAAATGTATTCTTCAACAAGAAAACTTTTTTGGTTTGACAAATATGACCAAAAAAGTATTGTGTCATATTGTGTCAGCATTGTGTCAATTATTCTCTCATCTCTTGCAAAAACAATAAAATATATACATAAAATATAACATATTTCAAATGAAAATCAAATTTCAAAGTACAAAGTAATTGCTTAAAAGGCGCAAAGGCCAACATAGCGAAAAAGATTCCAAGCCGGGACTCGAACCCGGGGCATCAGTATAGCGCACTGACGTTCTACCGACTAAACCACTTGGAACGACACCCAACATCGAAAATTTCACACTATTATATGTTGGCAAGGCTACAAACGCAGCACAAGATGGGATATTCAGCGTGAGCCACCGAACTGGGGCAAACACGGAACATAATTAAATCCAGCATCGATTGCATAATTAAATCCAATCGATGCTGGATTTAATTATGTTCCGTGTTTGCCACAGTTCGGTGGCTCACGTTGAATATCCCATCTTGTGCTGCGTTTGTAGCCTTGCCAACATATAATAGTGAGAAATTTTCCGCGCTGGGTCTCGTTCCAAGTGGTTTAGTCGGTAGAACGTCAGTGCGCTATACTGATGGCCCGGGTTCGAGTCTCGGCTTGGAAACTTTTTCACTATGTTGGCCTTTGCGCCTTTTAAGCAATTACTTTGTACTTTGAAATTTGATTTTCATTTGAATTATTGTATGCAAGGCGAATGTTTCCCTCTGGAATAATTTCCAAGTATTAATATAAAATATAACTTTTGCAATTTTTTTTTCTTGGTCATACAAGAAAATGAGCATTAGCAATTATTAAATACTAGTAATATGAAATGTTTGAGATATTTTAAATAAAATTTGAATATATATAAATATAAATAAGAAAAATTCTTCTTCATATTCTAATTTAAATTATTTAAAATTGTTTAAGAATTTTCAGCAAAAAGAAGAATTAGGAAATCGGGCATTTGATTCCATTATATGTTGTACTTTGTCAAACAAGTTTGGATTAATAGTATTTGTGGTTGTTATTCTTCAAATGAAAATGATTCTGGTTTTATCTAAAGCTAAGGAATAATTACTTTCAATGAAAATTATTATTATTTTTATTAAATCTTATTACCTTTATGACGAATATAATTGTTGTTTTAGGGTTGTTATAAAAACAAAACTTACTGTCAAAATTCTTTTAGACCAACGTTTCTACAAGAACATTATGGCGATTAAAGGGAGAGAGTGATTAAAAATATCACTTTAAAAAATATTATTTGCAAAAAAAACATACATTTAAAAATTTTAAGGTATATGGAGCATTCTCCATATTTACAACATTTGTAGAGAATTAATTTATAGATCTATATTAGTCAATTAATTTTAGCCCTTTTCTCAAATAGGTGTTTCATTCGTTTTCTTTTACGAAATGTTTACTGAAGATATTTTTTTTTTTGTATTTTTCAGTTTCATTGATTTTTTTATGAAAAGAAGATCATTCTTTTTTTTTTTTTTTTTTTTTTTTTTTTACCCAACTGCAAAGAAGGGTTATGTGTTTCACACGTATCTGGGTATGTGGATTTCTTTATACTCTCGAAATATCCCAACGGCTGGATGGATTTTAATGAATGAGGTCTATCGATTCGTCTTAACCGTCCGAGGTTTATATGCAAGGTTTTGTTTTTATAAATTCAAAATGGCGGCCGTAAAATACAAAATGGCGGTAGAGACTAAAAAGTTTTTTTTTCGCACCCTATTGAGTGGCATATCATTGGATAGATGTTTCAAAATGAAGACAATGTTTCATTGACTATTTTACAGTTAGGATTTTCGTTTAAATATTATACAACATGGAAGTTGTGTAGGCGGGATCTCTAGCTTTACTGCAACTCTAACCTTCATAGACATATATAGGCCTCATCAAAACAGTCTTTATAGATAAAAACTAACAATTAAACACAACTTAAAAGTCATCAATACAAGTAAATAAAAAAATAGGTAAGTAGTTAAAAAAATAGTTTCACATTTATGAGAAATAATTAATTTGTTCACTGTTTCCGCAGTCGGGTTTTTTGATATTTTAAGTTAGAACTTTTAAACATATTTTTAAATTAATTTTTCTCGGATTGCCAATGCCCATGTCGGTTGTCATTCTCATATTAACTTTCAAGAATTTATTAACACGACACATATCCTACAAATTAATAACGAGCCTGCTCATAACAGGTCCAACCAGTTGCTAAGAGTTTGTGCTCTCAAAGCTAATAGACAGGTGGTGCTAGGTTCGAACTCAATCTCGCCCTTCGGCCTAATTGTTCGGAGTTTTCAGTGGTTTTCTTCGAACCCTGCGTAACCTTGCTCAAATAAGGGTTAAGTTCCCTTAGAAAGACCCCCATGGAGAAACACCCTCTCGGGCCTATATTACTCGGGAAGATAATCGGCCGTCATAAATAAATATCACCTGTTCAGAGTAGACTAAAAATAATAATTTTAAATAAAAAGGTTAATGATTCACTGCGGCAAACTTCTTTACTCATTCCAATTTTAAATATATCCTAGCTATTTTGTTAAAAAATACAAAAAAATCCCACGTCAATTCGGATATTTACTCAATTTTGTGTGTCCTTGCGAATTATCGATTAATGCTATAAATGCCCTGCTCTTCGTAATCAACTTACAGTGAAATTCACTGGCTTATATCATCTTCAATACATTTGAAACATCGCAATGTCACTAAAAATCTCTGCAGACAATTTTCCCCCATATATTATAATGGAATGAAATTCTTATATCAGCTGGCTATTCTCATATAACTGGCTTATATCAGCTTCAATACAGCGATGACAGCGATGACCACCTCGGGAACTCAGCTTTCGCTTTAGAGTTTTTGTGCAATCCCGAGGGGTAGATCAGCTTCAATACATTTGAAACATCGCAATGTCTCTAAAAAACTCTGCAGACGATATTTCCCCATATATTATAATATAATGGAATTCTTATATCAGCTGGCTATTCTTATTTAACAGGCTTATATCAGCTTCAATACATTTGAAACATCGCAATGTCACTAAAAAACTCTGCAGACGATTTTCCCCCATATATTATAATGTAATGGAATTCTTATATCAGCTGGCTATTCTTATATAACTGGCTTATGTCAGCTTTAATACATTCGAAACATCGCAATGTCACTAAAAAAACTCTGCAGACGATTTTTTCCCATATATTATAATGCAATGGAATTCTTTTGAGTGCTCTTGTAAATGAATTGCTAGTAGTAGACATTTTATACGCAATACCAAACATGCCATGTTAACGGGACGGTGGACGTTAAAATTTTTTCTTTAATTTTCATCATAGAGATAGGCAATTTTGTGAAAATACACATTTCACCCTAAGTATATAATATACATAAAGAAAATTCCAATCTCATTACAATTTTAAGATTTTTTGAAAAATTTTAAATTTTAAAACGAAATTTCACAATGCTCCATGCGTCTTAATTCATGAGATATTTTCTCGATTTTCCATTTTTATCACTTAACACTCTATTGCAAACAAATCTGTGCATCGATTTTTTTATCCCTTGAAGAGTTAATATTTTAGATTTTTTTTTCTAAATTCATATCGATTTTCCCCAAAATTTTGCCTTTTAATAAGTTAAAGATCAAATTTAATTATCTTAATGAAGTCGAACTTTAAAATGCATATACAGTTCCGTTGTAAGCAGTATCCGGATTCTTATCAATTTCCTGAACTTTGATCAAAAATTAAGACGCATAGATCATTTCCAAAATCTAAAAACTTTGAAAAATCAGTTTTGAGAAAAACAGATTTAAAGTATATGAAAGGGGCGAAAAATAGTTTGTGTGCAAAATTCAAAAACGTGTAACTTTGCGAAAAATAGTCGCATCTGCATGCGGTTTTCAGCAAAAGACTTAGAACAAACTGGACAATAATAATATGCACAAAAATAATTTTCGTTTTTTTTGCCCAAATGAATGTCCACGGTCCCCCTAATAATCATTAACATATTTCAATTGAATGAAATTCCCAGTATGTTAACGTGAGTTAGTTTGTAGACAGGCGGACAGACAAACATAATTTTTAAATACTTTTCAACTTTGTTCGCAATTGTTAAAAACGACTATAGTAGTCAATATTTTAAAATATTAATTTTAGAATACAACCAGTTAGTTTGACAGGCATTCTATCATTTATTAATCTTTTCAAACATTAATGTAGTTTTGTGAAATATATATAAAGATATACTGAACCCGAGCGTGAAAATGAGAAATGATTATTAAACAGCTGGTTTGTGAGTATGATTGTTCTTCCTCCTAAAATTTCATACCTTTTTTTCTTTATATTTGTTTTATTAAATAATTTTTTAAATATATGTACGTTTGATAATTATTTATAAAAGACTGGGGTTTAAGAAAAGTATTGATAAGATATAAAAAATAACTGAATATTAGAGGAAATTTAATAATGAACAAGAATGACTCAATGAATTTAAATCATGATACTTTCCGATGAAAACGTGTCTATACAGTGCTTAAGTGGAATTATATATCATTAATGAACTATATATGTACTTATGTTTATGTTTACATTTAAATGTCTAAAACTTTAACTGTAATTATATTTTGAAAAACACACTTGACTTTAAATTTTGAAACTCTTTTAAAAAATTTTCAATTTTATATATTAAAATAATTCACAAATATTTTTTAGAAAATTAAAAGATCTAAGCCACTTACAACGAATATAAAATTTTAGACAGTGAATGACCTTTTTTCTATACCATAGTATTTTCCATTAGTTCCACTCAACAAACGAATACTATATACTTTTGTTTGACTTGTAAATTCTTCCTAACTATAAGAAAATTTCTCGAAATTCGAAACTCCAAAATTCAATAGTGTTAAAACACTGAGAAGCCTATAAAGAAAATTAAACATGCAATTACTCATTTAAATTTACTCGATGTAAAATGACAATTACTTAATGCCCTAACTGCTTTAGATTTGATTTGCCTTACATCATTCTAACTCGTTGAAATACATCCGTATTACCATGTAGTTGATATATGTTATTGATGTTTATCACAACATATTCGGTATTGAAAATAAATTGTGAGGCCTTTATAGTTCCTTTTCAGGACTACTTAAAAATTATAGTTACATTATGGTATACGATAAAAATTGTTTAATGTGTATTTGAAGGGTATTACACTATTTCAAACATAATGAAATTCATATTCATCACTGAGGTGTACTAAAGCATCATTTCTCATAAATATAGTGTATGTAACTTTTAAAGTTGGTTTTTGGAGACGTACAAAATAGTTACATTTATCGTTACATCATAGTCTAAGAAGAAAATTCAATTGCGATGAATTTTAATCATATTATAATACTTCAAGCATAATGAAATTCAAAAGGAATACTGAGGTATCTACAATACAATTTGATAGATTAAGCAGTGAGTGGCATTTATTGTTCATTTACAGAGGAACACAACATATTTGGTTACTGGACAGATAATGACCCATTTCATTGTTTGAATAAATGAATTTTTACAATAATATTCAGTTAGTGTTGGAAAGTGCTTCATTATCAGTGTCCGATGGATGATTGTTCTTTCTGGCATGGAATATGTTAAAAATATTCCTGGTTTCTAAGAATATTTTCAATTAAGTATTATATGGCAGCTAGAAATATCTATCCTGTTTCTCATATTTGAAATTGACATTCAAGAAGGCTAAATGTGTACTCGGCTAAGAAAAAAATGGAATTCTGGCTAACCTGCAAGGGTAAACCACTTAGGCGTCTCAAAAAAGTCTACCAGCAGATTTTTAACATTTATAAAATAAATCTATGATGATGATCGTTGGTGGCTACATAAAGACAGCTCAATGTACAGAAAAATGCTATATGTACAATAACTGCATAATTTGTCAAATTAATGTGAAGAGAATAATGCATTATTAAATTTGAAAAATTAAGGGAACTGTTAACCCACAGACTAATTATATATAAATAAAAATATTCTATAATTTGTTTCCTATCTAACATTATTTTTAACATTCGTTTATTTCATTATTTATCGTCTTAAAAATATTATTCCAATCATTCATTCTACTTAAATTTACTTCGATCTAAATGCTCACAATAATATTTTATTTCTCTATAAATCTATTTAAAAAAATATTAGGTTTTATTATTTTTGTTATAAGGTCTTTTTCTTTTTATTTCAATCTTGATTGCCGATATGAATTATATTAAAATTGTTTGTTCAACCATTCTCATTTTTCCCCATTTTCTTTCTCACAATTTTTATTATAAAAGCGCCATTCACGCGTTTTCGGGGAAAGGCGGCTTACTTCATGTTTCTTCCGCGGTTAGAGATAGAGTTCCGTGCTTGTTCATTGTTTCGTTCGTATTTGTGCATTGCTTAAAAATCCCTTTGCTTGCAGGTATTTATTGACAGACAGGAGTTCGAGAGCTCAATTTTGTGTGTCTGGAGTTGTTTAAAAACCTGTGTGGCACTAGGACGTGAGACCGTCATGAGAACAATGAAGAGGTTAATTAACATCGTTTCATAATGTACTAGATTATGGTGTAAAGCTACTATAAGCCACGTAACTAAACAAAGAAAAAAAATAATCATTTTATAAATATTATTAACAATTTTGTAAAAATTTCGTTTAAATTTTAAAGTTTCCTTTAGTCATTTTTTTAAATGTATAATATGAGCCCAAATCTAATTTAAATTATTTTCACTGTTCATGCTAAAATAGGTGCTTTGAAATCCATAATAAAAGAAGTGGGGAAAATCAAAGTTTAATTAATTGTTCTTTAATCATTTAGACCAAGCAAAACTAGCAAATTTATTAGAAATAATGTCATCTTTTTTTCTGATATATCTCGATTGCGGCATTAAGCTGCCTTTAGCAATTTCGAATAAGAAATTTATTTTGAATAAGAAATCAAAAGAGATTTTCTTCTCCATTAATGAAAGTTTCCGGATATTGAAAGTTAACGTAATTATTTTCAGTTGATTAAATAAGTTTTGATATGATCATAATACGTGACATGGAAGATAACATACAAATGTAATAAATTACTTGGTATTTTTTTAAACTTCCTGCGACAAATTTTACTTGGAATGTAGAAAGAAAAAAAGAAAAGTTATTTCATCGAAAAAAAAAAAGAAATAATGTTTTAAGAATAATTTATATACACTAGCGGACAAAACTTAAGGACCACTGTTATTTTCAACGATTACAGCTACAAAGAATTCCGCAGCAACACGTGTAAATTTGCATGAATGCGGGATGTACTCTGTTTTGTGAAACTTATGCAAATTTTGTACTTCCGCTTTTGTCGATCATGTGATAGCAGAGATAAGAGATTTTAGGCAATCGGCGGGTGCTATGAGTTGTCATTAGATGTAAAAATTGAAGAAGATGAAGTGAAGCTTGAACTTTGAAATTATGAACATGTCTTCGAGACAACATTTAGATGATTTGACTCGTGGTAGAATAATCGGAAAGTTGGAAGAAGGACGCAAAATGAGAGATGTTGCCCGTGAATCGCACGCAGTATTGTTTCTAGGCTCTGGTCGGCATTCCAAAAGAGTGAAATATGTACTAGGAGCACTGGAGGAGGTCGTCCTAGCAGTACGACGACCCACGAACATCGCTATATTGTTATTCCAGTAAATAGGAACCGACGCAGCACAGCTGGTCAATTAGTAAATCAACTTTGTGCAGCCACAAGAACTAAAATACCGCGGAACACTATTGCAAAACTTTTGAAAAAGGGTTGAATATACGTCCGAAGACTTGTTGTGTTTGATTCTCTCTCGAGACGCCAAAATAACCCTTTAACAGTGCCCGTATGCATCGCAATTGGACTGATAACGACAGGTGCACCGTGCTCTTCTCAGATGAGAGTAGATTCAGTCTATTGTCTGATTGTAGACCTAAACTGATATGGCACGAGGTTGGTAGTGCTTACTGTTGCGAAAATATTCTAGAAAAAGATCGGTATGCGACTTCATGTATCATGGTGTGGGGTGGCATCATGTTCAATCACCGAACGGATCTCCATGTGCTTGACCAACGGTCCATGACCGGTATACGGTACATTGAAGCAGTCCTGCTTCCATATGTTCGACTTTTTCAAGGTTTTGTTGGCGAAAAGTTTCGTTTTATGGACGTTAACGCACCTTGTCTTCGCACACAGTCTGTACAAGATTGTCTTGAGGCCGAAGGTATACATCTCATAGACTGTCTAGCCCGTTCCTCTAACCTGAATTCCATTGAAAATGTATGGGATGCCATGGAGAGACGTATTGCTACTCGACAATTTCCTCCCGCAAGCAAGGAATCCCTCATCCGTGCAGCGAAGGAGTAATGCGGCAACTTGCCTCAACAGCTACTGAATCATGTTGTTCTGAGTATGCCACGCCGTGTTGAAAGTTGTTTCGCATTAGACAGTAGCCGCACCCCTTATTAATATGGCACTGACGATTGTTAATTGTGAGAATTTTGCTTTCTTTGTACAGTCATATTTTCGGACAATATTCACATTTCAGAAAACGAACCTCTGGTAATACACTATATACACCCTTTCAACAATTTTTTATATTAAATCCTGTGTAATATTCTGTTAATACTATCGTTTGGTTTTTGATCCATAATCTCACGTTGATTCTCATTTACATGTACATTTCTTCTTGGTCCTTAAGTTTTGTCCACCAGTGCATTTCCTTTAGTTTTACGTATACAATATTCATTTTCTAAATTTACATTCATTATTTTTTACCTTCAACTTACTGAATAAACATAAATTAACTGCGTCAGAATAAATAATTTTATAAATTTATATCTGAGATTGCTGTTTCATCTGGAATTTAAAAAACCCTAATTTTTTAATTACATTTCAGTAATTATTCGAAAGATATTTTTTTCCACTAGTGAAGGTTTCTAAGTGATTGAATGTTAATGCAATTACTGTTGCTTCATTAAATTATCTTTATGGAAGATCATTTTGAGTGATTTGTTTCATTTTACTATAAGAAATGATGCTTGTTTTTTAAGAAACATAAGGTATTTTTAAAAGATTAGTTACAGAAAGTAAATTATTTTTTTAAATATTAATATTAATTCTTTTTACTAACTATTTGGATTTTAAGATAAATCTTCCTCTTTCAATAAGCCTTAATATTTTTTTTAATTTTTTTTTTATTTTTATTTGTATTTATTTTTTTTGTGTGTGTGTGCAGATTAAATTAATTTCCATTTTTTAAAATTAATAAAAAATATATTTTTGAGGGTTTTATTATCTGAAAACATGTCCCTATTATATATGATTATCGCTTATTATTATGGACCTTATACAGTTTTGATTCCACATAAAATTAAAAATAAAAACATTCTTTGCATGATGCAAAGTCCTATTCAATATTTTTATTCGAATTAAAAGTATAGAGATTGGTAAACACTGATATGCTCTCATGCAAATGTTTTACTCATGAATATAAAACTTAATATATATATATTTAATATCTACAATAGACGTTGTTCGATGAACGGATATGTATAGAAAAATTATTTTTTTTTTTTATGTATAATAAACTATTGAATAATTTTACTTTTTTAAAACTTATAATTAACTTTACTTTTTTTTCTATAAGAAAACATTTCATAAATAATGGGAAAATCTATAACTTAGCATAAGGCGTATGTATGAATTTATGATTAATGGTCAGAAATGTAATATTATTTTATAATCTTGAGTGCTACAATAAAATAATTTTATTTTCTCAAAATTATGTAATTTAATTTTACCCTGAATTGCACAATAGTCATGAATTTTACAAAGAATAGATACAGAATTAAGGAAAAGAAATTGTTAGGTATAATATTCTTCAATCCGGTATAACCTTTTCCATTATCAAAAACTTGGCAGTATGAATAAAAAAATCTGAAATAAAATCAAGTACACAATTTAAGTACATATCGCTTAAAATAATGAATTGGGAAATTGAAAGACTTGCTTCATTTTATTTATTTTCTAATCCCATTATGAAATTAGAAACTCAAACAAATAGATACTGGGAATTATTAATAATTTTGTACACTACAAAAAACTTAAAACAAAAGTTTCTTGAAAGAAAGATACAATAAATAATTTAAAATTGTTCAACAGGCATAACCATGATTTCTTTTATGCAAGATGATGATTATTTTATGATTTATTTTTCAAAAGATAAAATTCTTTATGAGATTATACACACTTTTAAAATAAAAAAAACAAAGATATCTACAGTGCCGGTCAAAAGTTTCCAAGCATAAAATTTTTGGTTAAATTGTAATTATACTCATATGGAGAGGAATCTCAAATTGATACTTATACAATTTATTCACATAATAGTTAGGAATTTATTTATGGAATAACAAATAAATATCATTAAATTTAATTGAAAAAATTAATTACAAAGAAAAACACATGTTCTCAAAAGTTTCCGGACATCTTGGAAAGTTTGGAAAAAATAGGTGTTAAAATAGAAAATTACAGTGATAGACAACATTTATAATTAGTATTTTGTCAGCATACTTTTAGCAAAAAGTACTGCGGCGCAGCAACATGGCATCGATTCAATAAACGGTTGAAGATTTTCTATAGTAAGTTTTTTGAACTCTTCTTTTAATTTTTGGGGAAATTCTGCTGAACTGGAATTTTTATAATTCCGCAAACGTTTGTCAAGTTCGTTCCAAAGATTTTCGATTGGATTCAGATCGGGTGATTGGGCTGGACATTTCAAGAGCGGAATTTTCTCTGCCAAAAGCCACTGCTCGACAAGTTTACGCGTATGCTTTGGTTCTTTATCATGCTGAAACAAATAGTTGCGACCTAAATTTTTCCTCCAATAAGGCAGCAAATGATCTTGCAAGATATCCTTATACAATGCACCGTTCATCTTGCGACGGATTTTAACTAACGGACCGACACCTTTTCCAGAATATGCTCCCCGCAGCATAACGCGTCCTTCACCATGCTTCATTGCAGAAATAACATATCTCGAATCATATATTTTGTTTTTAGTTCGCTTGAAGTAGTGTCTGCTATCACTTCGAAACAGGTTGCACTTCGATTCATCGAAATATGGTACTTTTTTCCAGTTTACACTTGACCAGTATTTGTGTTCCTTGTCAAACGCCAGTCGGTCCCTCAGAATTATATTTACTTATGAAATATTTTTTAACACCGATTCTTCCATAAAATTCTACGTCAAAGCGTTTCGACGCGGTAGACGGACTTATTTCGCAATATTTTCACTACGTAAATAACGGGATATTGCAGCGGCATTTTTATGCGGGCATTCATCAACTGCTTTTCTCCTGATAATTCTTTCCACACGAATAGTCATATTTTCGCGAATCTCGGACCCGGGAAAGTCCTGAAAGCTATGGCCAGATTTATATATTTTTAAAATATCGTTCTTAGTAGATTTTCCGATCGATAACTTTGCACAATCTCACAAGAGGATTGGACCTTTGTCGACAAACAAATCACTCGTTTACGAAAAATAATTGTTGAACTTTTCATTTTTGAATTTCGACTACGGTATTCACGTTGATTAATTAACAAACATGGCCCAAAAAGACACTTTACTTATAGCAAAAACTAACGATTGACGAATGGCCGGAACGTTTTGCACACGCGAATTTCGAATTCATCCCCTTTGCACCAAGTGTCCGGTGTTTGCATCAACTTTCCAATGAAAATAATTAAGTAGTCGGAGGTCATTTGCATATTAATAAATTGTAGAGCGATTGCGCTTCTTCTTCGTTTGAAATTTCTGGCAAAAAAATGGCCGGAAACTTTTGACCGCCACTGTATACAGATATGTGTCTGTGATGGCTTACAAAATTTACGCACGTACGAGGTTGAACATTTTGGTGACGGTAGCTCAAAGGGTTTCCTGATTTACCTGATTCTCATAATTTTATATTTCTTGTAATTAGTTGAGTTACTAATTAAACATCGCAACTCACTCTCATCAAATGTTACCTATTTGATCTCCAGTCTACGACAACGCTTGCACATGCGAACAAAGCTGTTTACGCATTGGACACTAGAAAAGAACCGACTTTCTATTTTATATGTGTTTTTAGTAGTACTTTTTCAAGCTAAATCGGCCAAACCGCTCGGTATAGTTAAAACTGAAAGACATATCCCAAAAGACCGTGCGATTACGTCTCCAATGTCGCAGATAAAACAATATATATCGCAGTTAAACCTTTGACAAAATAATTTCAAAAAGAGTCGTTTTTCAGGAAAACGTTTTCTCCATCATTTAAACGACACAACAGGTCGCAATTGTAAAGGTATTGACAAACCCAAAGTATGCTCTTAAAAACATTCTTCTAATCGATGGTGAAATCGGTTTTAAAATATATGAATTTTAATCTTATTAAACGTACCGGCGAACGCCGGCCACTTCGGGGCTCACGGAGACGATATTTTTTTTACGATAAAAATAACTAAACCTCCGCATTTAAACACAATCTTTTTATAGTTTATCAATAGACTAAATTTACATCACCTACAAAGATTTAGAAACATTCAGATGGGTAGAAATATTTTTTTTACGAATACAATGTTTGAAAATGTCGACGAAATCAGTAAAAACTTGCGTATTTTGTCCCCGTTTCGCTCCTTTTTGGTACGCACAGGCTCCAAATATCAAATTACGCTGAAAATAAAACGCGAAATGGCAAATTCTTTCAATTCAATATTTTTTAGCAATTTGTTTTTTTTTATTTAGAAATTTAATTCAATCAAAATGGAGTTAAAGATATAAAATCATACAAATTTGATGTTCATTTAAGGGTCATTTATCGCAGGACGGGGCAATGTCGGTCTAGTTAGCTAGAGCTTAATATAAATTATTTAATTAAAAGACATTTTGAAAACATTACTTTTTGTTTCATAAACAGATTGAAAACCGTAGAAATTATGTACTCCACTTAGATGTCTTTGAAATTCAGCTGAAAATTATATAACGACAACCGTTAATAACATACATTCAATATAAAAGGAAATTAAACTAATTATTTCTAAAATTAGACAATAAGAAATGCAGGATAGTACTTGAAACCTTAGAAGATATTCTACTCTCTTTGGAAGTTCAATATTTCATTGCAGCTATAGAATGACACGGAGGAAATTATTTGGATTTGAAATCGTCACATATAATTTAGATATAAATAAAGACTTTTAAAATTATGAATACTGCCTACATTTGGTGTTGCGAAAATAGGTTTGTATTTAAAATGTCAAGTTCAGTGATGATGAGTACATATTATTAAGCAGGTATTCTAGAAATACAATATGTAAATACTTCCATTTGTACCGTAATTAAAACCATAAATAATGTACTTAACTCAGTAGAGCATAAAAAATTGTAACAACTCACTCTTAAATCCTATTTCTTTGAGACAAAAAAAAAAAAAAAAATTCTAATGCAGTCTTATTTTAAAATCATCCCTTAAAGATGCTGAATGAATGTTAATTTAACCCTTAAATGTCTTTTCGGCAACATACCCAATATAGGCTCTAAAATACTATTAGTGTAATATTTTAGCTATAATGCCTAATGTAGCCAATAAAATACATTCTGAAAATATTATTAAATCAATTTTCAACATGTATGTGGCAACACTTGCGCTGTTTAAGAATAAAGATAGATTTATTTTTTCAATTGTTGATACTTGTTCTTTTTGCTTTGTTTCGAAGCTTGCGAAATACCCTATTTTGTTCTGCAGTGAGCAAGTAAAATTTATTTCTTTTTATAGTTCCTAAAATTCTTGTGTGTTTAATATTATAGAATTTTATCAAGGAAAATTATTTTTTCAATTAAAGACCAGTATTGCCGATTAATAACAAACTGTTTTTTAGCCGTAAACCATACTTAAAACAAAATACGATTTTTTAAGTATTTTTTCATGATTTATTTAAAAAATGAAAGCCGAAAATCGTTATTACAATGATTTTTGAAAAATCAGGCATTTAAGGGTTAATGCATTATCGATTTCTTTGAGATTCTTCCTTTTTCATAACATTCTCCATAGATCCTTTAATTTTCCTCATACGGCATCTGTTTTTAGAATATTCCAAATAAATATTTTGCAATCAAAAGGGTAGTGGAAGGGGTCGATTCGCTATGAATGAGGCCAAAATCAATAAGATGTCGCTAGTGCTTTACCGTCCATTGTTGCGCATGATTGCTATCGCATTGTTGTTTGGCGAACTGTATGACATTCCACTTCTTTTCTTGAATCGAAGGTTGCTGATAATTCTTTATATATATTCATTATTCGCACCATAATAAGACGCTAGCCGATATGTAATGTGAATGTGACGTCACACACCAAAAATAGACAACACTTAAACTGACGTTGAACATACGTAATTTTGAACTGGGTGTAGGTAGAATGTAACAGTTCTCCCAGAGATAGCAATTTAAAAAGCATTATTTCCCACACATAATATGATTTATTATAACTACGATAGTAATTAGGAGCATTTTAGCGTCAACGTTAAGATGAGTAGACATGCAACAAACCAGTTTGTTGATAAACATGTACACTACCTACTGATGCAAAGTAATTTTGGTTTACCTCTTGGATACTTCTGAATACCGCACATTTTTTCTAGCGGCCATTTGCTGTCTTGTTTACACATGATAACTTTCGCGTTTGAATCTTTCTCTAAAGAACAGATTCCAAATTTGACTCCGGATTACTTATATATTTATCGGTGGAGAAAGGCATATTACTCTGTCGAAAAAATAAAATATAACTGTGCAAAAACGTTTCCTAGGAGCAACATCTCACATCCAGTTGTTTTATATAGTAACTTTCTTTGGTGAGGAAAGAACATATACAGATGGAAATTCCAATTCGTCTAATATCAAAAATCAAAACTATACAGATGATTTTTAACAGTTTGTTAAAATATTTTTATCAAACCATGAGAGTCTGGGTGTAGTCAGAGTTTTCTATATTCTATGTTACCTGCAAATTTCGTTGAAACGCGCAGATATAAAATTCGTTTGTATATGGTATTTTTTTTTTTTTTACAGGTTTGTACAATCTTTAATATATTGCGTATACCAACTATATATTCTGGGAATTTACCATCTGGGATCTCTGTTCCCAAGCACAAAGGCATACAGCAGAAGGTAGAGAACGGAATCACCGGTCTTTCCTAATAAAAGTTCCTGACTCGGGAATTTAAAATGTGCGAGCAAGAAATTAGCAATGGCCCAGCCCTGATTAATCGCTGGTAAAAGCCTACTGCCCAGATTTCGAAAAAATCACATACATTATTTTGCAACTGTCCCAGAAATAGTAAAGCAAAGGAAAGCCAATAAAAGGATACTATTGAGTACCTCTGAAGAATTTTTCTTTCAGTTCTCGTAGGATCAGACTGTTAACTTCTCTTGGCCAATCAAATTGCAGTATTCTCCAGAGGCTCCGCCTCTTTTACCCTGCGCTTACTTAAGCGACTTTCCTCAACGGATGGAAGTCATTCCTCCCTCTCCTGGCGTAAGCGTCAGACGTATGTACTGCGGTGCGGGCCAGTTCTTGTCAGAGCTAGGATGAAAGACTCTTAGCGTCGCCACCGGCACACGATTGATTGCAGAAACCAGTTTGAGTGGAGAAGCAGCATTAAATGCTGATAGGAAAACTTTAATTAATGTAAATATTTTTTGTAGATATTTTTGTACATAATTCTTTTCATAGCGTTAGGAAAATTTTTAACTTCATATTATGTAAAAAGTGTATGGTCTCCTGAAAGGGGTCTTTGTTTTTATAGGGTTTTCCCGGCCAGCTTTACCATCCTCCCACCCTGCTGGCTTTTCCATCTTCCACGCCATGGTGTATGCACGCTCACGTCTGTTTTTCACTTCATGTCTTCAATCCAGTCCAGTCATTTTTCATTTGTCCTGATGCCGGGGATGTGCGGGGTTGCCCACGGGAGCCTCGGTCAAAACTGTATTCGAAGTCGAAGTACCTCTGAAGAAACGTCCCACCTCTTTTTTTTTTTTTTTTTTTTGGAAAAACCGGGCAGAGAGGAGAAACTTGCATTATTCTGAAATGACTAGTGCCTTAAAATTTGAAATGCGAAGAACTCAGATTAATACAAGAGGAAATACCCTTTCTCCAGAAATCCTCGAATGTGATTAATAGGTGAAAGAGTCTCTATGTGAACAACTCTGTGATCCTAAGGCGAAACAAATATTCGCCGACATTTACAGTGATTTTAGTTTACACGAGATTTAAAATAATCAGAAAAGAACCTCATTGATAATAATGAAATATCGTGACACTTATAAACTTCTGAACACTAGAGACTCTACATTTAAATAAGACTTTGTCTCCTTAATGCATTCTGCACAATTACTTTATAACTAATCTCGAAAACGCAAGTTAATTATAATCTTCGACTCAATTCAATTTTTGTTATTGTACATTCGACTTTAGTAAATTTTGCATTATTAAAAAACTTGCGACATGCATTACCTCACGCTACTACAATTCCTTCAATCATAGTACCTAACATTTCACAGATTCAATAACTCCCCTAGTTTGTCGCGATGTAGGTCTGTGGCAACTCTCAACTCTTAGTTTAGAAAATATTTAATATATCTAGACACAACGTTTATGAATGTAGCTGACACCATTATGAAAGTAATCGGACTGAACAGGATTTTAGTGACCACCGTGTATATTGTAAATACATTACATTGTAAAAACGTGTAGAACTGCGAAAAGTGGTAAAGATTTTGAGAAATTGCTTTTAAATATCTTACAGGAAGCTCGTGGGAACATACGGTATTTCAATACATTTAAATAGCTATTTTTCTTGTAATATCACAATATTGTTTGTTGTTTTAATTAAAAGACTGTACAATTACCTATACAAATAGATTTTTCTTTTCTTTGTCCGAACATTGGATTTTTAATATTTGATTTTTTTGTTTGTTTGTTTCAGCTATAAAATCAGCAGATGGTACATAAGTAACCGGGTATATGCATTTAAAAAAAATCTAATTAAGGAATATATCTTATAATAATCAGATTACTGAAGTTCTAGTATGTTAATATGAAATCTTTTAATAAACTGGGATGACTATTTCAGATACAGATTTAAAAATAAACACTTCAATTGCGATTTCTTGAAAACTTGATTTTCCTGAAATATCAGTTACTAAAAACTTACTATCAAAAAATTAGTTATGTTTATATAAGAAAGATCGTCAGATTTTTTTGTGATATTGTGATTTTAGTGAAGTCTCGTTTTAATTCTTAATTGCATGAATTATTCTTTTAGAATTGTGTTTTTTTTTATATTAAGGATTAGACACCAGAAATCTTAAGATAGATTTATAACTTTATTTAGTAGTATAATTTTGTAATTTTTAGAGGATTAATATTTTTATATAAATATAGTGGTTGTAAGAACTTAATTTATGTATTAAAAATTAAATAAAAAGATGACGGAAATTTACATCACTATGCAATTAAGGGTTAAATATATGTGAACCTTCTGAAATTCTACAAATATTTATATAAATTGAGATGTAGAAAGTATATGAAAAAATAAGTTGAATTAGTTATATTTCTTGGAAAAATTTATCTTTTTTCTTTATATCGTATATCATTATTAGGTACTAAAAGAGTACATTTATCAAAAAACTTTTAATTACCATTATTATCGTAACGACATTTTTTGTGTATCAAATAATCAAGTACTTTTCCTTAAATAAAAAAAAAAAAAAAATCGAATAATCCTGACATCAAAACAACTTATTTAACAAGTTAATATGCCATTATAAAGAACAGCTATATGAAGCAAACGATATCATATTTTTATTTATTAAAGAATGTAATCAAATATTGCAATATAAATTAAGATTATTTTCTAACATACGCATTATGTTTACGTACCAATATTATAAAGAAGTAAATTTTGTGTGTTTATTTTTAGGAGGTAATTTTTGGGACTACCGAATCGATTAAAAAATAATGGTAGAAGTTAATGGTGGCAGTCCCTGTCCCAGCAAAGGCTAAATTTTATTTCGATGCCAAAACCCCAAGCGGGTGGAGGAGCAAAAAACGTTCTAAAAATGAAATGCTTGTGTTACCGAAGGGGCTAGAAAGTTGAAAAATATAATGGTAGTTACTTATAAGATATTAATGCTATATGAACAGTTTCTAAAAGAGTATCAATTAAAAAGGATAAAAATGCGCAAAAAGCGTTCTAAAAACATTTTAAATTACGATTTCTGTGCAATCTCAGGTAATGCAAAACCGATTTCAAAAATAATGGATGCAAATTGATGGTGACTGTCCTTGCTTCAACATAGGTTATGTTTTATAACGGTGCCACTATCACCTGGGGGTTGCAAGAGCAAAAAAAACATTCTAAATTGCGATTTTTGTAATACTGAAGTGTCTAACAGCTTGAAATTTGGCATCGTGGCAACTTATAAGATTTAAATTCTATGTAAGTACAGTCAAAATAAAAATCGAAATTTAAAAGGGGTGCAAAAAACGTCCTGAATTACGATTCCTATGAAATCTCAGGAAATATCAAACCGATTTCAAAAGCAATAGTGGCAAATTTATAGTGGTAGTCGTTGCTCCAACAAATGTTATATTTTATGTCGATGTCACTACCACCTGGAGGTTGCAGGATAAAAAAAAAAAAAAAAAAAAAAAAGTTCTAAATTGCGATTTTTGTGATACTGAAGTGGCTAACAAGTGGAAATTTTGCATGGTAGTTACTTATAAGATGTACATCCTGTTTAAGAGCAGTCGAAAGAAAATTCAAAATTTAAAATGGGTTAAACTGCGCGTAAAGCATTGTAAAAATGGTCTAAATTACGATTTCTAGACTATTGTTAAAAATAGAATTCTGAAATTTGACTTGGTAGATATTTATAAGATACACATGCTATCTAGAACAGTTTCTAAAAAAATCCAGATTTGAAAGGATTAAATGAGATAAAAGCGTTCTAAAAATTTTCTAAATTACGATTTTTATGAAATCTCAGAAAATACTAAACTGATTTCAAAAGTAATGATTGCAAATTTATGGTGACAGTCACCGCTCTAACACAGGCTATATTTTATACCAGTCCCACTACCCCCACACTGTAAAAAAAATATGTAAAGTTACTAAAGTTTTTCTAGGAAACTGGTATTCCAAGAAATTTTTATGTAATGGCAACAAGAAAAATTCACATGGAAAATGGTAACAGACGCTGTTACAGGAATTTTTGTTGTTGCCGTTACATAAAAAGTTCTAGGAATCCCAGTTTCCTAGAAAAACTTTAGTAACTTTACAGATTTATTTTACAGTGCAGGGTATTACATGAGCATAAAAACGTTCTAAATTATGATGTTTGTGATTTTGAAAGAGATAGAAATTTTAAATTTGCCATATTAGTAACTTATAATATATAATTTCTTAGAAGAACAGTTGAAAAAAAAGTTCGAAATGTAAACGATGAGAAAAAGCACAAAAAGGGTTCTAAAAACATTTAAATTTTGACTTCTATGCAATAGTTCAAGGCAGAAAATTTAAATTTGTCGTGGTAGATGCATAAGATATGAAAGCGACTAAGACAGTTTCTAAACATTTCGAAATTTAAAAGGCTAAAATGAGCAAAAAGCGTTCTAAAAACATTCTAAATTAAAACATCTATGGAGTGTAAGGAAATAGCAAACGATTTTAAAAGTAATGGTAGCAAATTATTGGTGACAGTACTACTTAAATGTGACATTGTTCTGTCATATATCACTTTTTTTCTTCAAAATTAATTTAAATCATTCTTTGCTTTTGTAACGTGTTGTTTCCCCCCCCCCCCTTCGTTAATCTAAAATTTATAATTTAATTCTATGCTTAAAATCCATATCAAATTTTATCTGTTCGTTTTTATTCTTTCTTTCAGTATTCTCTTTAATTTAATGCAGTAATTTTCAGTTTATGATTTGTAACCGTTTCTCGCAGATGCAATTTATTTTCCAATAACATTTGAGCTGTTAAATAAAAACAGAAGAGTTAAATGTACCTGCCTTTAATATTAGAATGTATATTATTTTGTTTTTAGGGTTCCGTACTTAAAAAGTGAAAACGGAACCATTATAAGATCACTCCTGTGACTGTCCGTCTGTCTGTCTGCCACAGCCATTTTACTCGTAAACTATGGAACGTGGAATGTTCAAATTCGGGGAAGTAATACAGACCATTGACCCACATATTTTCAGATTAATAAACATTCATAAATATATTTAGTAAAAAAGTAGAAGGGCTATTTATTCTACTTGAAAAAAAAAATATTTTATTTGTATATCATATGGTATCTTTGTATATCTTTGTGTATCCTGTGAAAGTTTTTGTAACGCTGAACTCAAAAATACATTCCTTTTAAATTTAGGTATTATATTTTCAAAGATATTATTGAAAATGTAGCGCGAAAATATGTCCACCCCCCATCTAATTCTGAACCTACTGAACCTAAAATTATGTAAAAATTGCAGGTAGTAGACGTAAATATAAACCTTGCCGAAAAATTATAGCGATTACTCTGGGTCACATAGTTTTGAGTAATTACCATTTCGATTAGCATTTTGAGGAATTTCGATTTACGGGCATTCAGAAAAATTGTTGAGCATCGCTGAATGTACCTATCGTTGCAGAAGAATAAAAGCATTGTTGATAATGATTTTCGGAAAAAAAATCATCGGTAATTAGCCGAGATATTAACCCTTAAATGTACGGTCAGTTTGGACATACACAAGGACAGGGGCGGCATACTCTATGCCTAGTTAACAACTTTTAATGATATATATGTGTACTGTAATGTCCAGTAACAGTATAAAAGCAATAAACTCCAAACTGTTAAAAACATACTAATTTAAGGGATCTCGGGACTCTAAAAAGAGGAAAAAATGAAAAAAAAAGACCATTTTGCCCATTTAATGTCTTAAAATGTATATGATTTTAAAACACAATTTTAATTGGGATGAAAGATGTTCTTTCGTTTCCTGTATTTAAAAAATTGCAAGATACAGAATTAGTATTTATAGGGTGGGGGGGGGGGGTCGAAACTGTTAGACATTTGTCGAACAAAAAATTGGCATAACAGTTTACGCGCAGGATTGCAAAATAAATATTGCAACTAGAATGAAAATTTTGGTGCTTACTTATACTTCAGATTATAATAATTTCCTTGAACTTAAATAAATTTGTATTTAAAGCATTTTTAGATTTTTAATGCAATGGCGCATTTAACTAATACAAAATTTTGAAAATTTCAACAGTAAAATCATCTAAAAAAATATTTTTTGAACAATAAAAAGGAAATTTCAGGTTCAATTTATACAGACTAACATGAAATATATATTTAGAAAATTTCAGGAAAAAATATTCAGAAGTTTTTTAAGGTATCCTGCACGTTATGCCCACAAAACGGCATTTGGAAAATAATGACTTTAAAGTTTCGGAAACGCCGCTTAAGCTATTGAGCGGGTATAATTCTAAAAGCCAAAACTTCTCTTCTAATGGGAATTTCAAGGAAACAATTATATCAAAATATTTAGAAAAGATAGGAGTTTAACATCTAAAAAAAATAAAATTTCTTAAATTTTGAAGCTTTGAGAGTCCTGCGACCACTTAATCCTTTCCGGCACGGAGTAATACTATTTATAAACTTATGAAATAATGAACTGACACCAGAATTTATAAACGAATTTATTAGAAAATGCGAACTTGCTTATTTTCACTTACATGGTAAAAGGAAAATTTTACTTAAATATTCTTGGTGCCGTTTGTCTGTTTTGGAATTAAAATTAGTTGTCCGTTTGTTAAGGGCATCGCCCTCGAAAGATTTAATCAGAATCGCATAAATACTGTGGGATTCGCGATAGTCTGCATTGATTGTATCTTTCAATACGCCTCAAGTGACTTTAAAAGTTAATTAAACACCTATCTGGAAAAACGCGGCAAATTTAAACTTTGAACAAAGGTTTTGTTTTAGCTACACTGTAGAAATAAAGGTTATTACTACGCTGAATTTAGTTTCAATGCCAGTAGTATGCCAATTAGTAGAAATGCCAAATGAACTTTAACTATGCACTGCTTTTATTGTCAGTACCGAATTAAGTTCATCATAAACAGATTAGGATAATATTAAAAAAAGTATTATACGAATAGCTATATTTGATATTATTTAGGTTCCATATCTCTTTGAACTTTCATGGTATACCGATTTACACTTTTCTAATATATACAGTTATACCCTACCCTACGTTGTATAGTTTTTTTACAAAGTCTTAGTATTATTTTAGCAACTTTTTTTTTCATTGTATAATACAATTACAAATTCATATATTTATTCTACGGAACCCTCTGTACGCGAGTAATGCTCACGCTTGACCGTTTATTTTCATTTGCGTCGCCCACGAAGGAAATAATTCTGTCTCATTCTCTACTTATTTGAGAGCAGCTGCAATAAAATATATTAAAAAATATTTATATATAGGTTTTTGGAAGCGGTCTTTAAATCACTTTTCATGCACGTTAAATTTAGTTATCGGTTGTTTAAACATATGCCTTTCTTGGCATTTCGCAATTATAAGTAGCAATCATTTCACGTAATCATTTGTTTTACATAAACATTACCAGGTTGGCTGGCGTCTCTGATATGTACATATCTAGAACCGTTATTCAGGCAGCCGCTTTGCATCACGCGGTTTTTATTGTTTTTATCGGGTTGCTAGATTATTTGTGGTAATCATTTGGCTCGCAAATAAACCCTTTGCCTGCTTTTCGTTCACTGTGATAATGTTTGAAATTGGCGATGAATTGTAACGTCAAGTGTTATAAGCTTCTTATGAAATCATTCACTTTTCTCTCTGCCTTCTAAGATATAAGACCAGGTAGTCTTGGGTGGCGATTAGGCGCACCTTTTTATTCACGGGTTTTCCCTCTCTCACTTTTATCACTTACATAGTATAATTCATTATTGTGACTTGTTTAAAATATTAAATAAAAATTGTTAGTTCCTGTAATAGTGGTTGGAGTTTTCTTGCATTTAAAAGAACCTATACACTGAACCCCACCATATACTTCATCAAAAATAAAAAAAAAAAAAAAAAGTTTTTTTTCTGCTCACCCTAATATGTAATACATAATATATATTTCCTTATATATATTTTTAATATATATTTTATTTTCAGTATTACCTCATAGGTTTAGAGTTAGATGATATAGGCAGAATAAAAGTAGCATACATGTTATAAGAACAAAAAAAAATATATTTAGGAACAGAATATTAAGAGATTATTCAATAGGAAATCCTATAAATATTTTTATGCTTTAAATACAGAATAACATGTACTTTTTTATTGTAATGCAATAAACATAAAAAAGTTATTTCAATGAACTTCAATAACATTCCGGTAAAATAACAGTAGATTTTATAATTGTAATTGACGTCATCACTTATAGAATTCTGCCAAATAAATCTTAATTTATAATTATTTATACGAAACATTAAGTTTAAATATTATGTCTGTGTTCAAAGCGTCAGAATTTAGGATCATTATGATTTACATAAATACGTTTATGTAGATTGAAAGCCATGTGATTTCAGAAATCGCTTCAGTTTTCAAGGTTAAAATGAAATTATTTGTCAGATAGCATATTTATTTGCGAATAGAATTGTGTTTAGTGTTAATTAATTTTGATGTACTGAATTTGAATAGCTTCGAAGAAAAAGACATTGGAGTATTTTACAAATCCGCATTCATATAAAAAAATAGTATTTTATTAAATTTTGGAATAAAAATATATCTTTGTTCAATTTTATACGAAACAAAATATTTTTGTATGTCTAAATGTTTTTTTTTCTTTTGTGTTTTCTAATTAAATGATTACTTTTTTATTTGTGTTTTTTGTGCTGAATCATCGAACAATTATATTTCGTTAAAATTTTTCTATCTTTGAGTTATCCATACGTGTGTATGTAAAAAAAAAAAATGTGTCTTAAATACTTTAACAATTTCTATCCTTTTATGCCTTTTTTATCCACATTACTTATTCTAAGAAAATTATTCTTATCAAATTAAGTAAAATTTATGTAGGGGCAGGGGCGGACTGGAATATTTTGGCCCACCTCGCCAGATTTATGCATTGGCCCACCAATCGACAATCCCGTTGTTAAAATGTTTGAATACTGACTATCAACAGACCTTTGGCCTTAACTCTATGAAGATGACTTAACTCCGACGTATTAACATCTTTGTAAATAGTTTATTTGCAATTGGTAGTAATTTTATCGAAAAAAATATCTTACGGGTGGGGATGTTAAATTGCTTATTTTTTACTTATTTTTTAATACATAAACTTTAAACAATTAAAAGGTATATATGTAATAAATAAAAAAGTTTTTTTTGGCCAAATGGCAGGACAATTACGCTGTTAGCATCAGACAACGATATCGTTGGAATAGGTGATGGCTACATGTGAAAGGTTTCCCAACGCGATTGGAATCGTTGACCCTAACCTATGCACATTGACACACCTAAAAACATCGATGCCTCACCCGGAATTTGAACTCAGGCCTCACATATACTCATCACATCGAAGTTTCTCCATAGATATTCTATTTTCCGGTAAAAAACTCTCAATTTCAATGGAGTATTCCTTTTCTATTAGTTGCTTACGAAGATGTTCCACAAATTCAGAAGCATTTTTTAGAACCATATAAAAATTATTTCTTTTCCGTAGCAGATTAGTTTTCAGGGTTTGGATTTTCTTAGCAGCAGTTAAATAGTCCAGCCCGCTTAGTTGCAAATACTTCGATGTAGGCGTAGATATATTTAATAGGTTGCTGAAAATTGTTACTATTAACATATACTGAAACTTGCACCAATTATCAATCAGTGATCTTGCCTAAAAAGATACATGTGACGGGAAATCGTCCATTTCGGTGATAGCTTGTAGGTACTTAAGGAACTATAAACTTATGTCAATCTTTAAAAGGTTTTGAAGCCTTGTCAAACATGCTATTAATTGTTTGATCCTTACCCCACCACCTAGTAGCGTTTACTTTTTGTAATCGGCGAAGAAGTTTATTTTCACCTACAGACTTCTTATTCACTGAAATTCATACTTTCATTCGATTATATGACTCTAAGCTAAACACAGTTGTAGCTTGCATTAAGTACAAGAAATCCGTTGTCAATTTGCGACATTCTGTTGCATCTGTCAGGATCAAATTTTATCAGGATCAACATGTGCAAAGCACATGTACACATGCTTCATATTTGGATTGCCCTTTTTCATCTGTACCTGCAGACCTTTATATCCTCCACTCATATTTGCTGCATCATCAAAAGAAGTGCTAACTAGTTGTTTAAACATTTTAAGTTCTTCTTTTAGTTGGAGATAAAGGACTTCCTCTGTTGTTTTGGGAGCATCAGCCAATTTTAAAAACATAACTTTCACTTTACTATGCTGCACACAATGCACAAAAAATGCCAACTGCTCAATTACCAACACATCTTTCACTACTTCAATACTGAATGAACCTGACTGTTTTATTTCACCGGCAATGTTTATTTGGATCTGAATGGCGAGATGAACAATTAACTTTTTTATAAATGACTTGGACAGGAATATAATCTACAAACCTCTTACATACCGTTTAGTATTGTCATTTTGTTCTTTTTTCTTCTCCATTCTAGCCTTCTTCATACTTTCTGAAGATCTTCTTTCACGACTTCTCTTTATAACCTGTGCTACATGAACGTTTAAAATTTGATCATATTTACATAGCAGCATTGCTAATTCTAAAAAAATTGCCGTGATTAAGTTCTCTATTATTCAAATCTGCAGCTGTCTTCTCTCGTTTTTCTCTATAAGCTAATCCTTGCCTCCCAAGAACCTTGATCTGTAGATCGTCCCTAAATATGTAAGCTAATCCTTGCCTATCTTTTGTAACTACGTAGCTGTCCATAGGCTGACACATACCACCAAACAACTTCCCACATTTCACTGACCATATGTGCTAGAGGTCTGCACGGGTCGAAATTTCCAGGACTGACCCCGTCCCAGCCCCTGCAAAAATCAATTAAATCAGACCTGGTCCAGCCCGACTCAATTTTTAGAAAAAAATCCGATTTTTCGTAACATTCAATGAAGATTCTTTTAAAGAATACTGCATACATATTTACATTTTACAGTATACCTTAGATTACTATGTGTTAGCAAAACAGAAAATACACAATAGCAACATTAATGAATACTTAGACTTTTCAACATTCAAATAAAGATTCTTTAAAAAATGAATGTAGTTTAGAATAAAATATTTTGTCCTACAAACAAATATATAAAAACATGGAGGACTGGGAGCAGGAAAACACAATGATAAACCTACGAGTCAACCACTGGTGGTATTAATTTTTGGCTTGTGCACCACTTCACTTCCGGCAGACAGGCATCATTAGATCCCCCTACTTCTACTCTTCCATAAAATAAAGGCTTTTTTCTTGTGCTTGATAACATAGGTTTTTGTGATGTCGGCTCTTGGACTATAACATGGATGGAGTACATTTAATAAGCAGCATTATGGGAAGACAAAAGATTTTATTGAGAAGCAAAAGATGGACTATTCGTATGTTCTATCAGCTTTTGGATTTAATTATGTCAAACGTTTGGTTATTATACAAACACGTTCATGAAGATAAACAAAAAACTAAAAAGATGATGAATTCCGCTGACTTTCACCTTGAAGTTGCTGAAACCCTCTGTAAAATTAATACCAAGTCCAAAGCTAGCAAAAAATGGAAAGGTCGCGTAGAAAAAAGAATTTACCAGAAAAAGCATAGAGGGCCTACTCAACATATTCCACCAAAAGAAGTGCGCCTAGACGAAATTGGGCACCCGGCATATTGGGTAGAAAAAATAATACGTTGTAAATGCACCAATTGTAAAGGCTTTACAATCACTAATTTAAAGGCTTTACTCAAACTGTTTGTGAGAAATGTGGTGTGGGACTTTGCTACAACAAATCTAACAATTGTATCAAAAAATTTCATGTAAATTAAAATTTTAAATATTTCCAGTTTTTATGCCATTTCGTAAGGTGTTGCAGATATGCAACAAATCCCTTTTTTCAGATAAAATTTTATTTTTCTGTTCTGATTTTTTATTATTTTTTCTATGCTTAAAATGATGCATTTTAATATCTGTCTAAGACTTTTTCTAATCGGAGTAGTTGAGTTACAAATGGGTTAAGGTATACTTCCAAAGATTCCGTTAACAGAAGTTCATTGTCGTTATTAATATTTTAACAAAATATTCTGCCTAGCGACACATCTTGGGAACAATCAAGCCCAATTCCGGGCCCAGTCGACTATGCAGAAAAAAATGTAAACCTGATCTCGGCGTGGGACGAGTCTGCTGAAATAATTAAGCCCCATTCCAGCCCGAGTCGTCTATTCAGAAAAAAAAAAAAAATTGTAAACCTGATCTCGGCGTGGGACGAGTCTGCTGAAACAATTAAGCCCGAGATTAAACATGATGTAGCTGTCTGATGCCGAACTCTACGTTGGACATGTTATAATTCTGTGTTTAAATTTTTATATCGGTTTCGTTTAAATTTTTATATCGGGCTGGTCGGCCTGATTAATTTTTTTATCGGCCCGGAAATCCTGTTTCATTTTTTTGTTGGTCCGACAGGCCCGTTTAATTTTTTTATTGGCCCGGCCCGGCAGGCCCCATTAATTCCTTCGTTGGCCCGGCTCGTTGAAAAGGTTATCCTATTTCTGCTGATACTTTTGAAAGTTCGCTTTTATTTTTCCGACGAGGAGGACCAAGTCCAGACCTCTAATTGTATGCTCTTTACTTTATACCCTATTTCTCGACTTCTATACAAAATGAGTAATTTGCACAGATCTTCCAATGATTGCTGATGGAAGAAGGCAGGGAAAGGAAAAATAACAAACTCGATAAAAAATAAAATAAAATGAAACACTTCATGTGAAAAAAAGGGAAAGAAAAATTGAGTTCCATATATATATATATATTATTATTATTTTTTTTTTTTTTTTGAGCTTTACTGAAAAGAAAAGAAAAATATTTTGGCCCACCCAAACGGGTGGGCCAAATTAAATTAAAATGTCTTTATTAACTAAACAATATTATATAGTTAACAGGATAGATAAATATTATACAGACATACTTACAATAAATACAATAAATACAACTGGAGTGAAAAAATAGCCAGAACCAGGAATCAAACCCGGGACCATAGCTAATCTTTCACTCCAGTTGGATTTATTGTATTTATTGTATGTATGTCTGTATAATACTTATATACTGTTAACTGTTGAATGCAGGCGTTATTTGTGTGTGTTATATAATATAATTGCAGTATGTGTGTTTTATAATATTATATAAGTTGATAAATTAATAATTTATATTAATTGTTAGTATTAAACGGTATTCTTTTTATAGAAATTTTTTATTATTAAAAATTATATTGAATCTTAATTATTGCTTTGTAAAAAAGGTTAAATAGTTTAATATAAAATTGTTTTTGAAACTTTAAATAAATGGATGAAGTTGTTAAAAATAGTTTATGTTTATTGATCAAATGGGTGGAATTTATGTTGAATTTTGATAGTTTGCTTAAATTAATGTCCACTTCCCCTAACATAATTTGAGTTGTGACCCATATCTAAGATATGTTTACTAAATATTAATTAATAAGTTGTGAATGAAAATTATCAGCTCTGCCATATTTCAAGGAAATGTTTCGCTTTTATTTCCTATCTAAAATGTCCCGTAAGTGCAGAAAAGAAACATATAGACAACCGAAATTGCATTACAAATTAAAACTGCAATAAAACGACCGATTAACCAACGTCAAAATATAACAGGCATATTATAAGATCATATATTACAAATATAATTTAACTTAATAATTATAAATTTTAATTAGGTAACATTGAATACATTGAGGAAAATGTTTGTGTCTCATGCATCCCTATTAGTATCCCATTCATACCTAATATGGGGATGATTGGGACCGAGAGGAACTTTTTTTTCTTTATAATACTTTACTGTATAAAAATAATATAGAATAAGTCTTGCGCATAGATGCAGTCAAATACCTAATACATAAAATGTGACATATAATAGAGATAATAACATATAAAAGTGTTTAAAAGAAATGTTTTTGTGAAAATGTCCCATTAATCCCCCATCTCACCTATATTAAATTTTCACCTACGTATTTACTTTAAAGTTAGTAAATTGTTTTATATGTCTATATAAAACTTTCAGTATGAGAAAAACGCGATTTTCATATTATGAAAGTTTCACTCTGTTTCCTAACTCATTCGTGAAAATTTATTTTCTTTGAATAAGTGTTTGTTTGTTAAATAAGTGATTCCAAAACCTTTCAATCAAGAACTAAATGAAAAAGCTTCTCCTAATGTTAAAATAAAACACAAATATTAAAGTGATGGAAATTAAATCTTTTAATTAAATCATGTTGCAAAAACAAAATAAAATATATGTTGAAATTGAAATTGAACAGTATGATTGAATGAATAATTATTTAATTATATAACCCTTTAGACAAGACTTCAGATAAAAATGTTTTGCTCATTTAGTGGTTTACTCAAATTAAACGACGTTATAGATCACAGAAAATAAATAAAAAAATTCTTATACTGGTCTTACGTGTTTGCTAAGAATTTTAAATTCATACATGTTTAACTAAAATTACTAGCACACCGTAAATATTAATTTGATAATTAGTAAATTATAATCATATTGTAACTAATATTGTACTTTTGTTAAATATACTACAGTTTTGCATGAATCCTCAAATCTTACACATTCGATAGAAACGAGAACGTTAAGCTTTCAAAATGACAATAGTCATACCGGGTGTCCTAAAAAGGACTGACTGATTTTCAAATTCAATAACTTGCAAACGGTGACAGATATTTAAAAATTTCTTGCAGGAGGTTTATGCATAAGGTCAAAAGTTTTATTACAGTGATTTTCGATTTTAGTTCGAATTACAAACAATAGATGGCGCTGTAAGCAATAGTCGCTAAATACAGGCTCGATTTTTGGTCCTTTCTCTTGTTTCATGCCCAAAAAGGAGATGGAAATGTATTATCCGGGCCACGAAGTACCAAAAATCGAGCCTGAATATAGCGTCTATTGGTCGCAGCGCCATCTGTTGTTTGTAAATCGAACTAAAATTGAAAATCACTGTAAAAAAACTTTTGACCTTATGCATAACCCTCCTGCATGAATTTTTTAAATATCTGTCACCGTTTACAAGTTATTGAATTTTAAAATCAGTCAGTCCTTTTTGGGACACCCGGTATATTATATTGCTAATTACCGTTTACGTATATAGGTCTATTTAATGAATAAAATCCATATTTTTTACAAAAAATATTTATAGTATAAAACCTTCGGTTAATTTTTTGTCAATACTAATTAATCCATTTGTGCCTGGCGTCCCGTTTTTGGGACGTTCCAAATTTTTATGAATAAGTATATTTTTCTTCTCCATTTCATTCATAACATGAAAATTGTATGAAATAATTATTTATGAATGTCTTTATCTATTACTGAGAGATGACAGCCTAATGTGGATATTTATTTGTTTAAATGAAGGCTATTTTCGGTGTTTATACTTTTTTTATTTTTCAAGATGGCGAAATGTAATATGTAAGTTTATTTGTATTTTTTCTATGAAGGATCCAAAATCGCAAGTCATAATCTTAGCTTGTAGACTTTTTTTAAATACGAATTTTTTTTAATTGCGAAATTAAACGTTCAAGCCTATTTTTTATGCATTTTTGTAACGTCCAAAATATAGGGTTCTAGGCACAAATGGGCACATATTTTTATTGGACATTTAGGAGACAGTTATTTATGTAACCTCCTTTTGAATATATGTATTGGGACGTTTCAAATTTTTATGAATAAGTATATTTTTCTTCTCCATTTATTCATAACATGAAAATTGTATGAAATAATTATTTATGAATGTCTTTATCTATTACCGAGAGATGACAGCCTAAGGTGGATATTTATTTGTTTAAATGAAGGCTATTTTCGGTGTTTATACTTTTTTTATTTTTCAAGATGGCGAAATGTAATATGTAAGTTTATTTGTATTTTTTCTATGAAGGATCCAAAATCGCAAGTCATAATCTTAGCTTGTAGACTTTTTTTAAATACGAATTTTTTTAATTGCGAAATTAAACGTTCAAGCCTATTTTTTATGCAATTTTGTAACGTCCAAAATATAGGGTTCTAGGCACAAATGGGCACATATTTTTATTGGACATTTAGGAGACAGTTATTTATGTAACCTCCTTTTGAATATATTTATGAAATAAATTGTTTTTAAGTCAGCAATACTATTATTCTTATTTTATTATTAATAATAGTTATAACGTTATTAGTATCTGTAAAGAAATAAATATGTATTTTTTAGTTAAAAAAATACTAATTATAGTACATAATATGCAATTTAAAAACTTTTTAAATATGAATATAGATAAAACATATAATTATGCATATTATTCTACTAGAAATACTCATATGTAGGTCTTTCACATTTTATTAAATAAATACCAAAAAATTTAGGTGCAATTTTTTTTAGTGTTTTTCCAGTTCATTTTGCAATATTTTAAAGTGATTTTACCAAAACATTTGAGAAAAACAAAATTCAGGCACAAATGGGTTAAATATACATATTTCCGGAACATATTTTAAAAATTCAGTTGTTGAGTTTGCGGTAAATTTATTTAGGTTCATTGCATTTTAGGTACATTGCGCCTATTGTATATTTCATGTCTCTGTACACTTGCCCCAACATTCATGCTGATTTTAAATACTTTTAAAAAAACAGAATATCTGAAGTCCGATGAGGTACAGAGAAAGTAATTTGAAGAATGTGCCGATCCAATTGTTTGCTACAAGTTAGTGTATTTTCCAAAATGTATTCTTCAATTATTTTGATGTTAATATTATTATTATTATTATTAATTTCAAACATTACTTGCTGAATTTTTATCTAACTTGGCAAGGGGTCTCAGGACTCTTAAAATTGGAAAAAATGAAAAAAAGGACCATTTTCAACATTTAATATCTTAAAATATATTTGATATTAAGACACAATTTTAAATGGGAATGAAAGATACGAGTATGTTCTTTCATTTCATATATTTGAAAAAATTGCAAGATGCAGAATTAGCATTTACAGGGGGCTCCAAACTGTCAGACATTTGACGAGAAGAAAATCGGCATAACATCTTATGCGCACGATTACAAAATAAATTTAGCAACTAGAATGAAACTTTTGGTGCCTTCTTATACCTCAGCTTATAGTAATTACACTGAACCTAAATAAATTTGCATTTAAAGCATTTTTATATTTTTAATACAAAGTTGTATTTAGTTAATGCAAAATTTAGAAAATTTCAACAATATAAACACCTAAAAAAACATTTTCTTTTTACAATAAAAGAGAAATTTTAGGTTCAGTTTATACAGACTAACATGAAACATATGTTTTAAAAATTTCAAGAAAAAATATTCAGAAGTTTTTGAGATATCGTGCGCGTTATGCCCAAAAACGTCATTTGGAGAAAAATGAGTTCAAAGATTTGGAAACACTACTTCAGCTATTGAGCGAGAATAATTCTAAATGCCATAACTTCTGTTCTAATGGAAATTTAAAGATAAGATTATATCAAAATGTTCAAAAAACATAGAAGTATAACGTCTAAAAAAATTAAATTTTCGAAAATTTTAGAGCTTTAAGAGTCCTGAGACCCCTTGAACGCGTAAAACCAACAGAGTAAAAAATGGTCAGACCTGAGCTCGAACAAGGATCATTGACATTAAATGCAGTGCCACACAGCTACCTGGAGTAGGGTAGTCCGGGGCACGTTTACGCGGTTTTTTTTTCAATGAATCTTGTAATTTTTATGTTTTAACTTAGGAAACTTTAGACATTGTGGTTTTTATAAAGCAGTTAATAAAGTCAAAATTTGTGTATTCAGTTGTATCCCTATTTGTGTTTTTAACAGTAAAAAAAAAAAAAAAAAAAACATTTTTTTAGGTCTTTTGAATAAACTTGACCCGTGAACGGGTCAAGTTTATGCATTTAGTGGGGGACGTTTACGCATATTATAAGTGATACCAAGGAGTAAGTGAAATAAATATTTAATCAAATTGAATTTTTTTATTTATAACTAAAAACACTGTTTAAAAAAATTTAAAGAAAATTAAATAATGAACATTTTATAGGCTAAACTGAAAGCACAGGGCTTATTGCTAATTAAAAATAGAAAATATTTAGTCATCTTCATCATCACTGTTACAGTTTTACGAACAAAAAATAAAGTATTTCCTTTTGCACACTTGTGACCAACCTTTGCATCGAAGATATTGAACCCAGTCTAGTGCTTTTTTTGATTGATTGTATGATTTCAAACAATAAATACACACATAGTTTTCATTTTCGTCCTCAGATTCACTCGCTATTTTCTTTTTCGCTCACAAGCTATCAATACCTGAGAGCTAATGCGCCCGCTTGTTCTGTATGTATGTATGTACGTATATATGAACGTAACGCGATAACTCTGGATAGAAATATCCAATTTGCTTCAACAATTTTTTTTAGATTCATTCTGATAAGGCGCTTCCCTGATTAGTTCTGGGGGTTCACTGTTTAAGTATAAAGAGGGGAAAGGGGGATTAGTCCCCCTCTTAATTTAGATAAATGGGTTTTTAATGCAGAGTTATTCGATTTGCTCCAAATTTGGTATACCGGTTTATTATGTTAAGGAGCTTCCCTGATTAGTTCTGTGGATTCACTGGTTAAGTATAAAGAGGGGAAAGGGGGGTTTGCGCCCCCCCTTAATTTAGATAAATGGGGTTTTAATGCAGAATTATTCGATTTGCTCCAAATTTGGTATACCGTTTATTATGTTAAGGAGCTTCCCCGATTAGATTTGGAGTTCTATTAGTTAAGTATAAAGGAAGGAAGGTGTTATAGACCCCCTACTCCTTTAATTTAGATAAGTCGGTTTTTCATGCAGAATTGTTCGATTTACTCCAAATTTGGTATACCGGTTTATTATGTTAAAGAGCTGCCTTGAATAGATTTGGAGGTTTATTGTTTAAATATAAAACGGGGGACGGGGTCTAGTCCCCCCCTTAATTTAGATAACTGGATTTTTCTTATTCGATTTGCTTTAAATTGATATGCCGGTTTATTCTGATATGGGCGCATACTTCATTGGAATTGGATGTTCGTTGGTTAAGTGTAAAAGAGGGAAAGAGGGGGAGGGGGGCAAGTCCGCACCCCTTAATTTATATAATTGGGTTTTCATGCAGAATTATCCAATTTATTTTATTATTATTTTTAGGTTCATTCCGATAAGGAGCTTTCCTGATTAGGTTTGAAGGTTCATTGGTTAAGCATAAAGGGGAAATGGGGAAGATAATACCCTCGTCTTAATTTAGTGAAATGTTTTTTTCATGCAGATCTATCTGATTTGCTTCAAATTTGATATCCCCGTTTATTATGTTAAGGAGCTTCCCTGATTAGATTTGATGGTTCATTGGTTAAGTATAAAGGAGGAAAAGGGGGAGCTAATACCACTTCATTTATTTTTTGAGGGGCATTATTATCATTCTGGAATGAGAAATACAATTATTGCGTAATTCATCTATTTTTTACTCCTTTGAAAAATTTATATTTTTTTTATCGTGACGATTTTTCTTTTTCTTTTTTTTATTACTTGAGGTGAATGTAAAAGGGCAGGTGTTAAAAAATATTACAAAACTTAATTCATTTATAGAGATTAAATTTATTTCCAGAGAGTACCAACTTCTTCCCTTTTGCAGTTTTTGATTTCGTACTTTTTCCTTTGCCGTTTTCATATTTTGCTTCTATAGAAACTAGTAAATTTTTACGTAATTTCTTCCTTTTGAACGTGCATAAAGGAGCCCCGATGTCATTGCGCAAACGGGCCCCGTCACCATGTTTCAAATTATTTTTAACGTGCAACGAAAATTAATAACACTTCTTTTCATATAAATACTGTTCTCAAAAAAGGATAAAATTCTGCTACTGTTCATATATTTGTATATTCTTAACTACGTATTATTAGTTCACAATAAGTTTCAATACGTTCAATGCAAAATTTACTCCCCTTGACAGGAAACTGGTTTTCCTTTTCGCATACTAGACCGAAACTCGACTGAAACTCAAAAACGTGTGAGAATACCCGCTAGGGAACAGCATCAACTGGTGGCGAACCAGTTATAACTCGTTTTGGAAAAAAGTGCACTGCGTAAACATGCTCCATGCGTAAACGTTCCCAATTCTGCCCTATATTAGCCTTAGCCTTCCATACTCTTTTCTGTTGGCAAGTCCGGCGCATCATCAAGTATTTTTAATGAACACCAACACTGTAGCACAGACGAAATGAAAGAAAATCGAGACGTGGTCCAATTGCATAAAACTATTTTTTGAAATTTTTGTAGAAAATGCCTCAGGCATATAATTTTAGTAATTTGAAATTTCACTTACTGAATTTTACTGAACTTGGCATCAGGGCACAAAACTAACACAGTGAAAAATATCCATACATGGAATCGAACCAGGATGATTGACATAACATGCCTATGCTCTACCACTCAGCAATTTGGACGATACCAAGTGACTTATATTCAATTTCATCGAGGCTGAATTCTCTTTCATTTGCCGTTTGTACAGGAGTTGGTAGCTCGTGAAAAATATTTAATAGAGTGCTACGATTGGAGCTGCGGCAGCAAAGAAGAGTGAGAAGTGGTATGCCTGGTACCGGCCACGAAGATCAGTGGTAGAGCTTTTGCACGTAATCTTAATTACCTTTGTGATTCCAGATTTGGATTATTTTTCAACTTTACGCCTAGTTTTACGCCTTTAAGAGCAGTTGAATAAAATTCCAGCTAGTAAAATTTCAAATTACTAAAATTATAGACGTGAAATTTTCTACAAAAACTAAAAATAAATAAATAAATAAATAAATAAATAAAAATATGGAAACCTATTTTATAAATTATTTTTAAAAAATACCATATATGAAAACAAAATTGTGGTCAACAAACAAAAATAGAAGTAGTCTTGAAATAAGTATATGTAAGTCATGTGTATAAAATAAAAAATGAGGGGTTCATAAAATAGGCTGAACGTTTTTAAAATTCAGTAAAAATTTAAAGCTGATGCTGAGTGCTACAGAAAGTATTTCTGCAGAATATTGTACTTTGCCCTGAATCTAATTACTACGTTTCAATGTTTTCGTTTCAAATAATAAAGACAGATATCGTTGCAAACTGTTTAAAACTGTTAAAACGCTCATGATCAAATATCTCTCATCTTTTGACCTTCATTCCATTAATCTGTTCAAACTTCAAGTAAATTTACGTTTAAAATTGTAAAGTTATTTTGAAATATAATACACACTGCGAGATCTATCTTCGATATCTCTCTATTCTAAAAAAAGTAACTACCGCTGTCACCGCCGCCGCCGCCGCCGCCGCCGTCGCCGCCGTCGCCGCCGGTTTTGAATTTTTTGTGACAGATTCTTCGTTAATATTAAGAAAAATAATGCATACAAAAATATGAAAATCGGTAATGTTATACAGAAATGTTTGATAAACACGCTGATGCAGACAGTTTTCAAATCGAAGAATTATTTTAAGAGATATTTAATGCTAAAGTTGGACAAAATCGTTCCACTAAAAAAGTTTTATAGTAGCAAAAACTATACATCGGAATTTAATAATTTTTAGTTCATTTTATACGTTATAATTTCCCGGTGTGCAGAATTGATTTATTTTTTTAATTTGACTCATTTTTCGAGGTTTTATATCTATTTTAAATTCAAATTTTCAGCATTTCGAGAGATATTTTTTACAGACTAGGGGGCTCGGCCCCCTACGAGCTACGCTCTCCAACCCCCGTCCAGACACCGCAGACTCTAAATGCACGCTAATTTGATGGGCTTTAAAAAGATTTCGAAAGATTGAATTATAATTTAAAAAACAGTGGCGATCTCCCTATAAACGAATTTCTATTCATTTCTCTTTGATTGGGGAATTTTAACGCCAAATCCGCTGCGGTACTACTTGATTATCCTGTCGACCAATTTCGCCAAATTATATAAATCACCAAACCACTCGCCAAATTATACAAATTGATATAATTTTTATTTTAAATAACGAAAGAACAAATAAATTCGTACAACATTAATAAAAACACAAATAAAACGTCGAAATAAAAATAACTTGATGACGTATACACGTGTATCAACATTTCAAAATAAGCTAATATAAAAGGAATTAAGTAAAGAGAGTCTTTGTCTCCTGGTATTTTTTAACAAAGCGAAAAGAAAGTTCTTTTAAATGAGACATTTTAAATTAATTCTCAAAATATGAAATAAATGTCTAGCGCAATTTCTAAATTTAAACTCTTTTGCAATATTATTTTGTGTTCATTTTATGTAATAACTATAATGTGACGTAAATATGACGTAATTTCTCCTAAGACTTCTAACGCATGTTAATGAATTTATTATTTTACAATATCCTTTCTCTTTTAAAATTCACGTGTATACTTTTTATGACGTAATTTTTAATAAGTTCCTGCTTTTTATACGTAATTATTTAATTCTAATTTGAAAGTTTTTTTCATGTTTATAATAGTCACGTGTAAATGAATTTTTTATTTGAAGCAAACATTATAGCTTGCGCTTTTTATACAGTTGGCAACAGTTTAAATTAGTACAATTTTCTGAAATCTGTAGAAAATATCTCTAGAAATGCTGAAAATTTGAATTTAAAATAGAAATAAAACCTGAAAAAACGAGTCAAAATAAAAAAATTAATGCAATCTGCACTCCGGCAAATTCTAACGCATAAAATGATCTAAAAATGATTACTCTGCCATGTATAGTTTTGGCTGCTATAAAACTTTTTTAGTGGAACGATTTTGTCCAACTTTAGCATTAAATAACTCTTAAAATAATTCTTCGATTTGAAAACTGTCTGCATCAGCGTGTTTATCAAATATTTCTGTATACAACCACCGATTTTCATATTTTTGTATGCATTATTTTTGTTAATATTAACGAAGAAAGGCCTCCGGTCACAAAAAAATCGAAACCGGCGGCGGCGGTGACAGCGGTAGTTACTTTTTTTTTAGAATAGAGAGATTTTAGAAAGTGATATTAATTTAAACTGTTGCCAACTGTATAAACAGCGGAAACAATAAACAACTTAAAACTACTGCTTAAACTGCTTAAAAAAAAGAAAATTATACGTGTAATAAATTAAAAATTTATTTACACGTGACTATTATAAACAGAAAAAAACATTTGGAATTAGAATTAAATAATTATGTACAAAAAGCTGGAACTTATAAAAAATTACGTCATAAAAACTATAATTACACGTGAATTTTAGGAGAGAAAGGAATTTGTAAAATAATAAATTTATTAAAATGCGTTAGAAGTCTTAAATAGGAGAAATTACGTCATATTTACGTCACATTACAGTTATTACATAAAATGAACACAAAATAATATTGCAAAACGGTTTAAATTTACAAATTGCGCTAGACATTTATTTGATATTTTGAGAGGATACTTTTGAACTATTTCAATTCCCACTATTAGCTCACACTCTCCCTATATTTATTCAATTCCTACTATTAGTTTATTTATATATTTATATATTTATCTTGTTCAAATTTTCAATCATTAATGAAATACTCATTATTCATCCTATCAAGTTGAAATAATTTTTTTAAAACTTGTACTGGATGACAATTGATGTTAATACAGTTTTTTCAAATGTTAATTAATTAATTAAATATTAATTAATTAATTTTAGTTTTGCATGGGAAACAAAATGGCGGTCATTGGTTATTGAAGTTCAATGAAAGTATTTTCAATAAGGGGTTACCATAGGGGAGACCCTGTTCTGTCGCCAAATACCGCCAAGTTTCTCCCCAACTTGGCGATATATTGCCAAATTTGGCGGCCAAAATGAGTCGCCAAAAGTGATGCCAACTTGGCGATAGCTCTAATATTTCGCCAAATTCCTATAGAGTTCCATTGTAAACCTACTTGCTTATAGAAAATCAACAAATTGAGATATTTTAATGCAACAAAAACTAATATTAGCTTAAGGGATTATATTAAATTTTTCTTTGATGGCCTAAGTAGGAATTGACTTTAAAAACAAGATTTTTATATTACTTGTTTTCTTAGAAAAGCGCAAATAATGTTTTATTTCTAACACAAGTATTTTCACGTGAATATTAAAAAGAGAAAGAATAGTTTGGTCAAAATTACGTCAGATTAAAAACGATTAATTTAAAATGTCTCATTTAAAAGAACTTTCTTTTCGCTTTGTTAAAAAATACCGGGAGACAAAGATTCTGTTTACTTAATTCCTTTTATATTAGCTTATTTTGAAATGTTGTTACACGTGTCTACGTCAACAAGTTATTTTTATTTCGACGTTTTATTTGTATTGTTATTAATGTTGTACTAATTTATTTGTTCTTTCGTTATTTAAAATAAAAATTATGTCAATTTGCATAATTTGGCTATTTATATAATTTGGCGAAATTAGTCGACGGGATAATCAAGTAGTACAGCAGCGGATTTGGAGTTAAAATTTCCCCAATCAAAGAGAAATGAATAGAAATCCGTTTATAGGGAGATCGTCACTGTTTTTTAAATTATAATTCAATCTTTCGAAATCTTTTTAAAGCCGATCACATTAGAGTCTGCGGTGTCTGGACGGGGGTTGGCGAGCGTAGCTCGTAGGGGGCCGAGCCCCCTAGTTTCCAAAAAAAAAGAAACTAATAAAATAACTCGCTTCACCTGCTATTCTTCTGCGAGCCGCTTATAATCTGATTCTACATTAGAAAATTATATTCTAGAACTTCATTCATCGAAATGTACGATAAGGTGATCAAAAAAAGACACAGTTCTATGACATGTTTATCACACTTAATCAACCTTTGAAAGTAGTTTTTTTAGCATTTTGTTTGACTTTGTTTCGGAATGCGTTCGCAGTAGCTATGTGGTGTGTCGTTTGCATCCATATTTGTAGGCACTATTTCGAATCTAAGTAGCAAGAAATTTGAAAAATAGAAAGTTTTTATTCCTCGATATTTAATTAATTTATAAAAAGATAATTTAAATGAAAACAATGAAAGTATATATTTTTCAAAATTTATTTAATTTATTAAAAAAAATAATAGAAAAAGGAAGTTTTCTATTTATTGATATTTAATTACGTTGGATTGATAAGTCTCTTAATGAATTTCAACAATAATGCCATTTAATTATTCTCACAGAGAAAATAAATATAATTTGAAATTGGATAAATTTGATTAAACCTGACAAATGGGAATTCAAATGTTTTAGGTTATTTAAAAAATAATAATATTTTCCCCATTTTTAGAAAAAAAAATTATTTTATAAACCAAAAAATGGATTTACGTCGATTTCACTAATTTCTGTAAGCACAAAAGGAAAAGTACAAGATCTTTTTTATAATTTGTTTACAAATGTATTCTCTGCCACGACGCATTACTTGTATATCATGAGATTCATTTCTTAAGTAGATAAAATAAGAGCTATTTGGAGACTCTTGACTTTTCCAAAAAATATGTTTTCCTTTTAATATTGGAGTCAATCCAAGTAGGTCGTTAAACCTATCTTTTTATCGAACTCGAATATCAGAGTACAAATGTTTTGTTTAACTTTGGATTCGCGTAAAATCTAAATTGATTATTCCGCCTTCCTCTAGTGGATCAACTGATGACAAATGAGTAACTGAGAATGATTTTAAAAATTGATTTATTTCATAGTTTATATTTACTTACAAAATTTAATATTTAATGTGATTATGCACTAAATATAAAAATATCCTACACAGGATTTTTTTCAAAAATTGAATAACACAGAAGCAATGACAACATGATTGATACATTGGCCCTTCTTTTAAATCAAATATTTCGAATTCATACCATAAATTCTGAAAGAAATTTTTTTATTGACAGTCACGAAATATCTGTCATTAAATAGAAAAAAAAAATCTTTCTCGTATGAATAAGGAATTTTGAAATAAAAAAAAAGGCCAATTTATCAACCCTGTGTGAAAACTATTGAATTTAGGCTTGCAGGAAATCAGCACATGAAGTTCTTTTCTACACATCTCTTTCGTTTCAACTATCGCTGATAATACACTGACGGAAATTGATTCATGAAAACACGGTTTTTTAACAGAAATGTATATAATCTTCATTAAAAATGAATGAAATCCCATACAATATATGTGCTATGTATAACAAATAATTTAGAAAGATAAAATTTCATACATATTAATAAACTAAAACATTAAGTCAAAAATTAGATTTCAGTAAAATAAAAACTTAGGAATTTATTAATGAAATATCATATTTAATTGAAATTAATAGTTAGTAAAACCGCCTTTAATAATCATTTTTTTTAAAGATGGCATTGATAAATCAAGATTTTCAATGTATTTCTGATCAATTAATTTCCAGTTTTGACAGATTGAATCTTTCAGTTCTACAAGAGATATGTACTGCATCCCATTTGTATAAACCATTCGAACAAGCTGTCCCCAAACGTTTGCGATGGGGCTCAGCAAGACTAATATGTGGATGATCTAAAAGAACAATATTCTGTTCACTAAATCAATCTTTCATTGTATTTGAAATGTGAATACTTGCATTGTCTTGTTTGAAGATATATTCGAAACCATAATATTGTCATGCAAATGGGAGAATTGAATTTTCTAAAACAAAACTGTATTCAAAAGAATTATGGCGACAATTTAAAAATACAATTTTTACTTTTGCCATCATAAGGGAGAGCTGTCCAAATCATCAAACTTCCGCAACCAAAATTTCTGCTCAATGTAGATTTTGGTTCATTTCGTAGTTCCGTTCAGTATTACTTCAAACCATCCTGGCCATCCAAATTTAATATTTTTTCGTCGGAGAACATGCCTTTCTCTCATCTGTCACCCATTTCCATGTACTTCTCGCAAAACTGCGAACTTATATGCTTGGTAAGCAGAAGTACCTTTGGACAAGATTTCATTTTCGACCATCTCAACTCCGTGAAGAATGTAAAATTTTCCAAACTCTTCTAGAAGTAACAGGAAGGGATAGATCCGCGCAAATCTGCTTTTAACTCTGATCAGCTTTCGAAGCAAGCTGAAGAATCCCTTTTATCCCTCTCACTTAAAAGTGGATTACCTTTTATGTTAAAATTTTTGACAAAATTTGCTGGATCTTTTTTATAGTTATGCATCACACCAGCTGATCTTTAAATTAATTTACTAATTTCCGGAACAGATTTTCCACATTCTAGATAAGCATCGATTTTAGCTCTTTCTTCCTCAGACAACATCTTTCTTTTACCCATCGTTGAAAGTATGACTGAAACGTATTACTTCCAATATATAACGTTTTTTATGTCTACTGTGTATGTCACGTTACCTTGTTTTATGCAAATTTTTGTCACATTACTTCTGATTATCCAATGGAATATGCGTTTTAAGAAAAATTAATTTTTGATTTTTGTTTACGTTTAATATTGTGTATGAAATTGTATTTCTGTAACTCATTTGTTATACATACTATGTATATCCCACGAAATTTCTTTTATTTCTAATGAATATTATAAAAGATTTTGTTAAAAAACCGTGTTTTCATAAATCCATTTCCACCAGTTAATCACAGGACACCAGACCAGATGACTCAAATAATCATGGTTAAATTTCTAATATTCAGTCATTCAGCTTATGAGAATGGCAGCGATCTGATTCCACCCATTACTAAATACTGGAAAAATGGAAATATACATTGCTCAAGAAAACGATTTCCTCTGCAGTTAGCCTTTTCAGTTACAATTCATAAATCCCAAGGTTTAACATTAGATAAAGCAGTTGAAGATATTGGGGATAAAGAGATATCAGTTGGCTTAACGTACGTAGCGTTGTCGAGAGTGAAAACCCTTCGAGGTTTAGCATTTATTAGCATAGGAAATTTTCTTACGAGAGATTCTACAATATCAAAAATTCTCATATGCTAACATGCAGAAAAAAAGAAGAAATTAGAATGAAAATTTTACAGTTCATAATTATTAGTATCAACAAGAGGCAAATATTTCAAATGTTTTTCCAAAAAATGGGATTTTGAAGAAGTAACTTTCTTCAAGCTCTCTTCGAATATATTATTCTAAAATTGCTATCCAAGATTATTTGATGTGAATTACAAAGATTGGAAACATACTTATTTCAATTATAATCAATATCATTTAATAAAACACCAAAGGCTATTGGTTGGTTGTATTTAAGACGACCAATTATCAGCACGAGGGATATAGGCCAAAAGTGTGGGGGGTGCCCTCTGTGGGGGTCTTTCTAAGGGAACCTAACTCGTATTTACGCTTTGAAAACCAAGGTTCAAAAAATCCACGAAAACTCCGAACGATTAGACCGACGTGCGCGATTGGGATCGAACTTAGCACCTCCCGGCAACCAGCTTCGAAAGCAGAACCTTTCGGCCACTGGCCACAGACTATTGGAAATAGTAAAAAACATCTTTAAACGAGCTTTTAGTTGAAAATTTAAAAATATTTTGTAAAATTTTGCTTCGAAAATATTTATATTTATAGCCTTATAAATAAAAAATTCTGAGGAAATTCTTAGCTATTTGGCTGAATTTAAATTTCTAAACTTAAATTGCAACAAAACATAAAATAACGTTTTTCTTAATAAAGATGCAAAAATAATATAAGAAAATTGCTAATTTCAAATATTTATCTTATTAAATAATGCTTCGCGAATCCAAACAAAGCAGGCCTTTTGCTAGTTAATATTAAAAACAATTTTATGGAAGCAGAAATTTACTAACTAAAAAAGGATTACGACAAAACTCTTGAAAGTTGAAATGATATTCGAAAACACACGATTTCCAATCTACATCAACTTATTCATGTAAATTTTAAGTATCCAAAATTGACGCTTTCAACACAGGCATAATGTTTAAATTTAATGTCTCGTATAAATAATTATGTAAGCTATGGAAATTTATTTATGTTGGACTACGGTTTTGGATGATACCAATTAAACTATTGAAGCTATTGTTATTCTAATGAAATGCTGCTGAAGTTCATTGAAATAACATTTGGAAGTTTGTTGCATTATACTTTGAAATTACGTGTTTCGTTATTGAATATTTAAAGCGCAAAATTATAAATAGCAATTTTATAATCGTATTCCTTTATAATGTCATATATTAATCATAATCTTCATTTGTTCTACCAGTTTATTTACAGACATTAAAACACACTAAGATATCGTAGTTTAACATACACCAAAAAATAGCGTACATGTCAAAAGTTTAAAACCCATATATACTCTAAAACATACATTTAAGATGGTTTAAATATATTTTCACCTCTTTCTTACCGATGCATCTTCAGTTACTGATGTTTTCGTCTCTCTCTCTCGCTAGTCATTGCTTTATACATTTTCCCTGTTATTTATCCTTGTTTTTAAAACGTGTCGCCATCTATTGCGATAGTTCCGTGCAGTCCCTTTTCGAGAATAGATGGCGACACATTTTAAAAATAGGGATAAGTAACCGGTAAAATTTATAAAACAATGGCTAGCAAGAGAGTGAGACGAAAACATCAGTAACTGAGGATGCCTCGGTAAGAAAGAGGTGAAAATATATTTAAACCATCTTAAATGTATGTTTTAGAGTATATATGGGTTTTAAACTTTTGATATGTACACTATTTTTGGTGTATGTTAAACTACGATATTGAAGTGTGTTTTAATGTCTGTAAATAAATTAATAGAACAAATGGAGATTATTATAAATACCATTTCCTATTAAATAATTTCTTATTTTTCCATTCTTGAACTATTTTTTATCTTCTTAGATGAAAATGTTTGCCAGTTTTCTTATAGACCTGGAGGCAGCTGCACAGACCATAACATAAGATTATACTGAACTCGATTAACACATTAAAATGCAACTGGTCGGCCAAGTTATATCTTGGAGGAAACCACCTGCAGATCAGATTTTAGTGATTCATCGTTAGGGTTATCTTTGTGCTTCCCTGCACCGAAAAGTATAAAAACATGGAGGACTGGGTAAACCTAACTGTCAACCACTAAAATTGGGTTTTTGGAGAAGTTTTCAACCAAGTAATGACTTGACATAATAGTTGCATTTTAATATGCGTATCGAATTGTAACTAATCCTGGAATTTCAAATGTCAACTCGATGAGGTGATGCTTTGTTTAGTTGCCACCCAGCTTAATACGCCTGTACTTTATAAATCTAATACTATTAAGTAATAATAAAAAATAAATAATTCCATAAAAGGAAAAAAATGTATATTTAAACAAGATTTAACTCTTTTCCCTCGATAAGAAAATGTATTAAAAGTAATATTTAATCGTAATAGGAAATTTTCCGACATTTATATAAATTAGACCAGAACATCCACCACTTAATGTTTCATTTCTTCAAACTTTTTACCCACATTCTGCCGCGTTTTCTTCCGTTTTAGAAAAAGGTAAATATTTCTATTAAAAATTAATAGTAATAGTATTGATAAGCGTATGACATAAAAATAAATGTATCTCACTACATCTGATCTCCTTTAAAAATATAACGATTGTCTTATGTTGTTCATACATACCTTCTTGTTAACTAAACGAATTTGATGCAGTAGTTTTTCCTATATTTCAAATTCATAGGAAAATATTGCAATATTTGTTACATTTTCACCTTAATATCTAAAAAAAATAGTCTAATTTGTAAAGTTTCAGAAATATGTATGCTTAATAAAATTTTATCTGTACTCTGTACAAAAAAAGATATAAATCTACAAAACTAGTTTTTGTAAAGCTATAGAAATCTGTACTTTTGCAGAAGAATCTACTAAAATTCTACTATCTGTAACACGGGCTGGAGTTACATATAAGGTTCTACGCATTCAAGTTTTCTAAAATATTCTTAACAATCTTACAGATTTTTTTTGGATTTAATATAGTAGGTGAAATAAATGTATCTGTTACATAAATTTTTGTTGTTGTCGATTCATGAGAAGTTCTATGAATCCCAGTTTCTTAGTAAAATTTTAGTAACATTAGAGATTTTTTTTTTTTTTTTTTTTTTTTTTTTTTTTTTTTTTTACAGTGAACTGTTTAATAAATCAACTTAAATACACACAACCTATTACTTAAATACCCACTTTCTAAATAAAAAACAACCACATCTATAATTCCAATGACCGTTCAAAGAAAACAAAAATTATTTTGATTAGCTACTAATAGTACAGTTGTATTTTGCTTGTTACAGTTGAATAGCTACTAATTCTACACTGTAAACCTGGAAAGGAAATATAGATCGACAAATGGCAAATAAATCTCTTTAGTAATATGAAATTAAAGATGCGAATATTACTCTGAATTATTACGATAGATAAAGTAATAATCCGGCAAAATCAGAATATAAAGTTTTCATTTTCCGACAGCTTCAGGTCAGTAACCGTATCCATTTATGAATTTCCTAAACGCAGTTAAAAAAGAAAATCGTCTACAGTTAAAAAAGAAAGTCGCCTCGCACTTTGATTTGGATGAAAAATCTATTACTTTATAACTTCAGAATATAAGAAATAAACATATAACCATTTACAAAGGAACTGAAATTGCGACACGGCTGTCAATACTAGACATTTTAACGTAACCTTTATTTTTTTTTTCTTTGCACATAATCAGTAAGTTGATTCACGAGTACTTGGATGGATAAAATAAAGAACAACTATTATCGGAAAAAACACTTCTTAGTAAATTTAAAGACTTACTTTTAAAGTATGTCATCCATGATAGACAATGCGAAATCACGCATACATAAGTTCGATATTGGTCTGTTTCTAAAAAAGATAAAGTAAATAAAATAGTAATTCAAGAAATTGAAGAAAGCGGTGTAATCGGTGAATCACAGGGGAAATTGACCTCTCCTATTGTTTCTATAAGGAATTGAGAAGAAGCTAAATTCTCAAATCACCCAGCCTGGCGTAAAATCGCTCCATATAGTCCAACAACAAATGAATTGCAACGTGTGATTCTATAAGTCTTAAGAATTAAATATTACACAATAAATTGCAGACATATGATGAAACAATGCTTCGATAGCAATATATTCTTCCAAGATATATGATTCAAGTTACTCTGCGTAAGGTACATGATATTCTGAGCGGATAATTTTCCGGAGTGATAAATAGTTGAAGTAATACTTGAGAACAATTCTACAGGAGTGTAATTCGAAATGATGATGAAAAATCGTGTGATACGTGCCAAGCTTGAATAGCGGAAAAAGAACAAAATATAAGAACTAAGAGACGATTGCAGAGCTATAATGGAAGCAAACTTTTCGAGAGTATTCCATTTTACATATAAGTCATTTCTATCGAGATCTAAACAAAATCACTACATTGTCGTGATAATGGATTCACAAATCCACATTAAGCAATACCCATATAAGATTAAGAACCATCAATTGCGGCTCTAGGTTTGATACAAAATTTGCTATTACGCTTTAGACGTCCCATGATACTTTAATCAGATGAAAGAACGAATTCCAAATTGGCGCTTTTCAATCAACTCTGCAGATGCATTAGCATATAGAAAACTCACACAACAGCTTTAGAACCCGGATCTCATCGCTTCCGAAAAAATACTTTATCGAGCAGTTCTAAATCAATTGACGATGTTTTTTTACAGCAATAACTGTCTCCTTCATCTTACAGAAAATTGTTACATGAAACAAATTGTCAGACGTTGTCTGATATGCCACTCCTTTTTTACTCTGTAATATTTTATTTTGTCAACAGAGTGATGTGCCTTCCTTCACCGACTAATACATCAGTAATCTAGAGCCACGATTAGAGGGTGCTCATCAAATTCGTCAGAGAATTGATCAACCAAGATAGTGATCGTGTGAAAACATTATACTAAATTAGAATAACTAAAGACCGCTTGAAAGAACGTTCTGCAATGTATAATATTCATAATCTATTATGACGTTGTCTGAAATTACAAAAAACTTCGAAGAAACGTGGGACTTAAGGATGTTATTCGGATTCAGAAGTTCCTAAGAGGGAAAAGTTACTAACTTACACAGCACAGAGCCTTATCATGGAGCGGATCATGAATCATCATGGTCAGAAACATACGATTATCTAATAAGGCAGCCACAAACATCAGTGTCAGGAATAATCTGAATAAGAAAATGAAAACTATAAAATGTTGGTGATAACAATCTTGTCAACAATAGTCGAAAAACCTCATACATTTACCTATTATGAACTTTGGATCAATCTTCGCGAATTGGCGTCTTCGACGACCCTTTTGTTTCAAAAATACTTATTTGGAATGTTCAAAAGAAGGATGCTCTTGGAGGAAAATTAAAAGATAAATAAAGAATGTTATGGAAAATGAAGAATATCAAGGAAAACGAAAATGCATCAGCAGTAAACGTTCAGTTGACGTCTTTAACCGGTTGATTCTCCACCAACTTTAATTCGTCGTTCAACTCTCAGTTTAGAAACCTTAGGTTGGCAAATCTAACCGCCAGTTAATATTTCGAATTCATCGATAACTTTAAAGCCGCTATTAGTCGACCTTATATTAGTCAACTCTCGGTTGAAATCTACGTAGTTGATTGGCCAAAGTTGACATGACCTATTAATCGCCTCTGCGAGTTCTGTCCTGCCTTAACACCATCTTTATCTGTTTCTTTTCAATAACGAAACTAAAGGCTGTATTGGAAATGCATACTTATCATGTTTAATTTTTAAATAAAAAATTCTTATAAATAAATTTGGAATTGCCATTCTGATAAATGGTTTTGTTCGTTTACAGAACAAAATTTTCAATAAAATTCTTAAAAAAAAAACAGTTGATTAAAAAAAAACTTCATAAAAAACATTTTCTTTGATATAACTTTAATAAACAATTATCTGATAAAAGGAGTAGTATTAAGTAGAATAAAAGTAAAAAATGCAATAGGTTTATTCATTTATTTTTTGCAGTGAATTCTATATATGAAGATATTTTCATATATTTATTTCTAATGCATATATTTTTTATTTAACAAATGTAATTAATTAGAGATTCAATTAAAATATCTTGGATAAAATAGCATGCCGGTAGTTAAAAAAAAAGGGGCTTAAAATTATGCATTCATTATTACACATTTTTTTAGAGATCGTGTTTAATAACTGTAGAAGAAGGCCGGAAACATGTATTAATATTTTTAATGTATTGCGAAATTTAAGAAAAAATCTTCTGAAAAATAAATGTCTCTTTAAACCGAAAATCATTATTTTAAACTTACTAAGTATGTAATTAAAAAAATAATTATTTATCTACTATGAACAACTGACCACATATACACAATTTGGTAGAAAATCCATTCTTTAAGCAACAATGAACGGTACGGCGAGGGGCCTCAAATGGAAGAAAATTTGTTTTCAATTTTTTTCATTATTATTTTAAAATAGAGAAAAATAAAGATTTCAATCATATTTTTTTTACTAAATTGGTATTGAAAGAACATATTTCTATTTCGTTATATTCGTAGATGGCACCACTAAAAAATGCTTTGTAAATCAGTAAAATTTGAAGCCTCATTTTCGACACACAAATATAATTTTGCGTTCATAGAGCAATAATATCCAAAAAAGGGGGGAAATGAAAGTGAAACGTTCTCTTATAAGACCATCTTTGATAATTATTGCTTTGTTTAATTAATAAATCCCAAATAACTTTGTTTAAAAAAAGATGCATCACTGCACAATTTAAAACGACCGCCATCTTTCTTTCTACTAGGCATGTGCGGTTCACTAACCTACCTACCAGTGCTTGGTTGAGTTAGTCAACTACAGGTTAGTATTTACCTCGAACTTCGTCAGGATAGGTAAACGGTGAATTGGATTTTGCATTCAACCGAGAGTTAAGCTCGAAACGCGAGGTTGAGGATGACGGAGAATTACCGGGTAGGGATGTTAAATAAATAAAAAAAGCACCGAATAACTTATTTCTTTAGTCCCAAGAAAATTGAGTTTGAGAGCAAGTTGTGACGATTAGTATCTGTAAAATACTGAGTTAAATACATTATTATTTTTTTACGATACAGATTGAAATATTACGTTGTATTTCTAAAATACTTGTCTAAAAAATGCATTCATCCACTCCAATTTAAATACAAACCTTCTTAAACAACTCTAAAAGTTTTCCATTTTTAAACAGGATATTCATTTCTCAAAAATCGTGAAATAAAAGATAATACATCTTAAAACACACTTTTCAAAACAAAGTTTCAATATACTTATATGCAAATTAGGCAGAAAGATTGAAAATATCCGTATTCATATGTTTGAAATTCTTACTTTATATCTGAATTATATATGACGAATTCATATTGAAATAATTTACTCCGTGTTATTCTAAAGTTAAAATGAAATATTAAACTTTCAAAGAGCTTCTAATATTTTCTAATGTTTCAAATACTATGAGGCATTTTTTTTGTTTAATTTTAGAAATCAATAGTTTAATTTCCTTTTATAATGTGTATATATCCTACACAGTTCTCGACATATTATTATCAACAGCTTTATTCCAACCACGTATAATGCAATTACTTAACAATTTTCTAGATTTTTTAAATGTTATTAAACAGGCAATGAAAAATATATTTTCAAAATGTTAGGATCTTCTAAAATAATTAATTTGTCTTAAACATGTTATACAGCTTTTGATTGTAAATCATTATGCTGTATGTAATCGTAAACGAAATTTCATTTTGTGAGGAAAAAATCTTGAATTTGAAATATCTTGTTTATGGCTGTGAATAATTTTAAAATTTATTAGATATTTTTTAAAGAAACTGTTTTATAATTTTTTTTCATATGAGCGTAATTATTAAGTATTTATTGTTTTTTGAGTTTCTATCTGTTTGATTACCGTAGTTACTGTTATTGCTGATTTTGTAACAAGATTAGAAGATAAATAAAACGCAATCGTGTTTTCTACTTCCAGTGAAATATTTTTTAAAGCAATATGGGCATATATAAATTGATTTTACATCATTTTTACTGTACGGAACAAAGTTTTTTCAATTACAAATCTTATACCACATTAAAGACAATTTTGCAAGAACAATTTTATTGCTGATTTCAGCTTAATTATTTGGTAAATCAATGAATATATTTAATGATAAAGTTACATTATTTTCTGAAAATATATATAGGGGAGAGTAGCCGAATTTCGACCACTTTACTCATTTTCAGGTGTAACTCACTTAATTTTTGGAATATCTGCAAAACATCACTACACGGGATCAATCTATCCATCTACTAACTAAATAAATCTGTAGATGAATTTCATTTTGAAAAGTTTTATTTTAATTTGAAAATTTTGGCAAAAGTGGTCCACATTCAGAAACTTTTGGCCTAAGTTGTGCCCCGAGTCTCCTAAATTGGACAAAACAATATCAGGTTATTTTAATGACTAGGAAATATAACTAATTTTATTAAAAGCAAAGTTTGCGATTAATGAAACAATCAAACAAAATAACAGCAATGAAATATAATGAAATAAAATATCTGAAAATAAAGTAATTGTTTTAAATTAAAATGTATTCAAAACGCAAATCAATGTTATGAGTAATTAAGAACAAAAATTATGGAACTAATTGCCAGTTACTTGAATATCATGTAAGAAGTGATACAGTGCTTACATGTGAATTTCATTTATTCCTTTTTTATTCCAGCGCACAGAACATGAAACCGTATTTGGCAATCTGAACACTGAATCATTTCTGCTATTTTATTTTTCTCACAAATTAGGCAAAACCAATCATAACTGTTCAGATTTTTCATTTTAGATTCAGAATTATGAAACTTTTTTTTTTTTCTTTTTTGCAACAGAAGTTTTCTTTGCCTTATATTTGTAGTTCTTCTTTTCCATCATTTTCTTTCCAATTGCATTACGTATATGTTTTAAAACTTGATGTTCCAATTTCTTTTGTGCTGTGAGAGCTTCCTATTTTTTTTTTTTTTTTTCATTTTAAAGTTTTCATTATATGGCGAAGATGTTAACACAGCTGTTTTTGGCTCCATCTGTACTTTGATTTAACTGATTTTTGAAAGGGAGATAACATTTCTAATGATTCTTTAGCTTTTTGGGTGATTTGTAGCTGCAATCTTCTTGCAGGTCAATTTCTTCCCAACTTAATCTCTGTTTTCGTTTCTAATATGTTTAACAGCTGTTTATGTTATGGGTGTTTTTCTCGCAGACAATTTGTCTCTGTCTTTATGAAAATTTTTCAGTTATATTAAAAAGTGTTTAAAAAATATGCTACATTGAAAAAAAAAAACGCAACGATTAATCAAACGCAAAACATTATGTATTCAAACAGTGTTGACCCCCCGGAGCCTTGAAATAACAACCTCCCCGGAAGGTTTGAGATTTTATGTGGATTGATGGGGAAAAATGTGTAATTCCACCCTCCAGAGCTGTAAAAATTGCCCCCATCTCATGGAACCGCAAATATCCTCCAGGGGGAATATGTTTGAATTAAACTCTGTAAATCAAATACGCCTTAGGAATAAAGAATTCAAAGAAAGTAAATATAAATACACACAAGATAAAACAAATCGCAAACAAAATTTATTGCAATAACATGTAAAAATATTTTTATCTAGGCCTAAACTGTATAAAGAAATTGATCTAGATATACAAAAAAAAAAAAAAAAAAAAAAAAAAAAAAAAAACTTACATGAAGATAGTAATCAATTATAAAATATTAAAAAAGGGAAAAAAATGTGTAGAAAGCGTACAGCCCTCAAAATTCCTTACTTACTTTTCAAATTTATGTTTCCAATTTAAGCGACTTAAATAGGCTCAATTAAGGCAACTGCGCCATTTTTTTAAACAGATAATCTCAAGATTAAGAACAAAAACGAAATAAACAAATCCGCCAGAAAAATATGCGTAATAAACAGATGAATTTAGATATGTATATGAAAACATAGCAACTTACCTTAGTTTTAATGAATCCACTTACGTTTAGTAGGAAAAAATTACATCAAAACATTTACTTTTAGTGTTTTTTTTTTTTTTTTTTTAAATTGTCTAAAAACAGCTCGTGGTAGACGGGAGCTTCTTCTAATCTTAAATGAATTCATTTTGATGAGTAGGATTTCAGTGGTAGATGACGTCTCTTTCTGCAATTAACGGCAGAATGGCAACGGTCCATTTAAAGCAGCGACCCAAATATGGTGCTCTCCCCTAATGTAATTTTAACAATTGTGTGATTTTCAGTATCACAATAATACATATCAGACCATTAACTGTATATTGATGCATAAGAATATTGAAATGTATAGATTTTTCCCTTATTTTACAAAATATTCTCTTATATAAAATAAGTGAAAAAGTAAAAATAGCATTTTTATAATTCTAGCATTTCAGGTAATGGGTTTTAAATCGATTGCAAAATACTATGGTTATATATAAAAACCAAGTTGAGTTTAAACAAAAAGGCATTTTTTTTTCTTTTTAAGTAAAAAAAAAAAAGTATTCATCACATAAACTATTATGTATGAAAAATTATCTTCCTATACATCTCTGTTCATCGAGCTTAACATGCTGTAGCTATTAAATGTATAAATTAAGTTTTATGTTCACGAGTAAAACACTAGTAACAATGTATATAATTGTTTCAAAGTCTCTGATATTTTTAATCAAATTAAAATAATGAATAAGACGTAAATTTTTTAAATATAAATATCACTATTTATTATGTTAAGTTTTACGGTTTTTCTACAATTGCAGACGATAAATGTTTTTTTTTTCCTTCTTTCTTTCTTTTTCTTTTTATATATATATATACATTTTTTTTTTTTATATTTGGAATTGAATCTATATAAGGTCCATAATGATATGCGATATTTATTTATGATAGAGAGTTTTCACCTAATAAAACAGACATATGTATTTTATTAAATTAAAAAGTGAATTCTAGTCCATCTATTAGAACTAAAGCCATTCTGACTTCATTGAAATTGCATGTTTTTAAAAATCGAAACTTTTTTACCTAACATATTTAACCATTAATACTTAAAAGAATTTCATGTGCTTTCCTCGAGGAACCATTTAAAATCTACTCGGTTGCGGCAATCCCAAAACTTTCTTCTATCTCATACATGTTTATTCTTCCTGAAAAATGTAGCATATCAGCGCCACCAGGTAGGTGATTTGCACATATATCTACCCAGGAACAGCTTATGTCAATATAGTAGCGCCACCTGTTGTGCGATTCACACCAAAAAGTAATCAACAGAAAAGTAAATCAAAGACTAACTGAATCTGAAATTTGATGAAAATTCATGCGTTAGTTCTTGAGATACAGGTATTGCGGAAATCGTAAAAATGCAACATAGCAACGCCACCTATTGGGAGATTTACACCAAAATCTAAACAGGACTAATTTATATTAAGGACTAATAGAATGTAAAGATTAATGAAATTCCGTGTATCAGTTCTTCAGATATAGCTATTGGGATAATCGTGAAAAATGCAGCATAGCAGTGCCATCTATAAGACGATTTAAAGCAAAATTTAATCAGCACCAAATTATATCATGTGCTAATAGAATGTAAAGTTTTACTAAATTCCGTTTACTAATTCTTAAAATAGAGCGACTACAAAATTTATATCACATACAGACAGACTCACAGATAGACATTTTTTAAAAATATGCCTTTGGGTATCTCTGATCTCAAAAAGAAGTAAATCCGAAAAAAACCTAAATTTGAAAATTTTCACAAATCCTGTACTTTATTATGGTAAAGATAGAAGACAGTAATAAAAATGTGTTCATAAATGTTTCTTAAATAAACAAACATTCTTTCTTATACTTAAGTGAAACAAATCACACAAAATGATCATCCTTAAAAAGAATTTAATGGAATGGAATAATTGCATTAACATTCACTATCTAAGAAGCGTTCACTAGTGGAAAAAATGCATTTTGAATATTACAGAAACTAAATTAAAATATACGGGTTTTTTCTTTTATCCCAGATGAAAAATCAATTGCAGAAACAAATTCATAAAGTAATTTATTCTGACAAAGTTAACTTATGTTTATTCGACTATAAGAGGGCAAAAATTCACGAATTTAATTATTTTTAAATGAATATTTATTACATGTATCAAAAGTAAAATTATTTCTTTATTTAGCTGAAAAACTTTCTTTTTTTTCCTGTCTACGTTTCAAAGGAATTTTCCTAAAAAAACAAATAATTATCGTATTAGTATGTTTTCTTCCAAGTCACGTATCGGGACATTATCTGGGGTATTTAGTCAACCGAAAGTAATTACGTTAAATTTCAATATTCGGAAAATTAACATTTATGGAAAAAATGGTCTCTGAGTAATTATTAGGAATAAATTACAAAATGCAGTTTCATGCCTCAATCGAGATTAATTGATTAGAAAAAGAAAAGAATGGTATTATTTATAGAAACATTCGGCACTTTTTAATTACAGTCTAGAAAAATTAAAGAACAATTTGTTTAAAGATTTAATTTCCAATGATTTTTAATGCATTATTAAAGACTTCTTTCAGAATGAAGAATGAATCCAATTTAAATTGGAAATTAGACTCATAATTAAAGAAAAAATTGTAAAATGTACTTAATAAAGGGAGCGTTCTAATTTAAACGAAATTTTAATTAAACTGTTAGTAATATCGATAATATGATAAGTTTTTACACAGTTTTATTCAACTCAAGCTGAATTTTGCAATTAAATATTTAATTTTGTAAGCGGTTTTTAAAGCACTTTCTGATATGCTATAATTACAAAAATTACGTTCACAGGTGTGTTTCCAATGACAATAAAAAATTGTATATTTTTAGAACATAATTATAAATTAATATTTAGATATTTCTCAGTTTGTGCTCCACAGGTGATAAATCGCCAAACATTATCTTTAACTCGAACAATTGTAAAAGACACAAAAGCCCAATGGATTTAATAATGCGCAAATAAATGCTGTACAAAATCTGCCAACTGTTTGTGAAACTGCAAGAATATAACTTATAAAATTAGAAGTAGGAAATAAATTACAAACAAACAATCCCAAAACTTTCTTCTATCTGATAAATGTTAATACTTCCTGGAAAATGCTGCATAACAGCACTACCGTTTAGGTGCGTTACACCAAAATCTAATCAGCAACAAATTATGTCAACTTCAAACTGAATCTGAAGTTTGGTTAAAATCCGTGCAGTAGCTTTCGAGATAGAGCTATTGCGGTTATCATTAATTTTTTTTTTATATCAGCACCACCTGTTGGTAGATTTACATAAAAAGCTATTCAGGACACTTTATATCAGAGACTAACTGAATTTTAAGTTTGATGAAAATCCATGCATTAGTTCTTGCGGTACTACTATTGAGGAAATCGTGAAAAATGCAGCATATCAGCGCTACCTTTTGCGAAATGTACATAAAAAATTAAACAGCACTAACTTATATTAGGGACTAGCTGAATCTGAAGTGTGATGAAAATGCGAGCAGTTCTTGAGATACAGCTTTTTCAATAATCATAAATAATGCATCATAGTAGTGCGAACTGTTAGGCGAATTACTGCAAAAAGTAATTAGCATCAAGTTATATCAAGGTTTAACTAAATATGAAATTTTATAAAAAATCGAGCATTAGTTCTTGAGACATAGCAATTGCGAGAATCGTGAAAAATGCAGAATAGCAGTGCCGCCTTTTGGGCGTTTTGCAGCGAAAGTAATCGGCACCAATTTATATTGGGTACTAACTGAATCTAAAGTGTTATTAAATTCCGTGCATTAGTTCTTGAGATAGTGCGCCCACAAGATTTGTTATAATATAGTCACACAGGCAGACATTTTTTAAAAATATGTTTGTAGGGGTCTCTGAACTCCTAAAACGTGTAAATCCGTCGAAAACCGGAATTCGAAAATTTTCCTGAATCCAATACTTTCTTCTTGTAAAAATCAAAGAAAAAACGAGTGAAATATTATAAAAATATATGGTTTTATGAATTGTTTAAATTGAATTAATTTACAATTATACGCTGAGAAATAATTCAGAAATCATAAAATTAAATTAAGTAATGTTTCATTTTTTTCTTTCCTGTGGCACTATCTTAAAACATAAACATAACTGAAAGTATATAATTTTAAAAAATTCCCTTTGTTTGCGCTTTCAACCATATAAAACCTTGTGAATTTTTCTTACTGATCCCATGGCAAATTTATGAATTGTATGGGACATTTTTGGAGTAAAAACGAATTCCAGTAACAAAAATTAGGCGTTATTTTTAATATGAATATTGATTTCTTGTAAAATGGTGGTTTTTTTATAAATATTATTTTACTTATATATTTTTTTCTCATTTAGTATTATTTTTATTTATTCTGAGAACTAAGATAATTAATGTATATATATATATATACTAAACATACTTGTCTATGGATTAATAGGGTTAATAGTTCCCTTCTTAAGTTAATTCTTCGAAATGTCTTACTCGGTCATCAATGACGCATTTTATTATTTCACTAAGCATAGAATCTGTTATGCGACATGTTCGAGACACCCTAGTGGTGGTTAGCCAAGAGTCCTTGTTTCTAGTTTAATCCGAGTAGTCTTTTTTCGTCTTCTTTAATGTCGTATTTCAAATATGAAAACAGCATCGATATTGCTGGTTGCCAGGTATTTCATGAATGAAAATAAACTCATCCTAAACTTATCCTAACAAGAAAGAACAATCAATCATGTTTATAGATTATAGAGTACTGTATAACACTACAGAATTTTTCGATGTAATACACTTTAAATGTTACACTTTATAACTTTTTTACATGATATTTTATTTTAATTTTACAATAATTCATATTTCTACTATACTGTTTTACTTAGTTATTACACTGCAAAAAAAAAAATCTGTTAAGTTACTGAAATTTTTCTATGAAACTGGGATTCCTAGAACATTTTATCTAACGGAAACAACAAAAAATCATGTAACAGATACACTTTTTCAACGTAAATCAAAAAATTTATAAGATTACTAAGATTTTTTTAAAAGAAATTGGGATGCCTAGAACATTTTATCGAATCAAAACCCGGGTAACAGATATAATTTTAGTAAGATTACTGTAGTTTTAGTAGATTATTTTATAAAGCTACCGAAATCTGTAGCTTTACAAAAACTAGTTTTGAAGATTTGCATGTTTTTTTTTTGTAGTATACAGATAAAATTTTAGTAAGCATACAGATTTCTCTAATTTTGCATCTGTAGAATTTCAAATTTCTTTTAACAGTGTAATAGAGTGTTTTTAACATATTAAAATACCAAGATACTATAAAAAATAATTTATTTCACTAATAAAATAACGACCTTTATAGGTCGAGAATTAACCCCCTCACTGACAAGCCCGCGTTACTCCGTTCACTATGCTCCAGGTTTCACTGCAATGCAAGCAATATTTTAAAGTAATATAATTCTATTGATTTAATGTATTTTAAATACAATGAACAATGATTAATATTTCCAAGGATTGCATTCATATTTGTTTTTAAAAAAATTTCAGCATTTTCGTCAAATTACAGGGGTTTTCCGGGATCTGCGCTGCTAGCCCTTTTTCGTTTTAGAAACGGATTTTTTTGTATGTACAGTTTATTCAAGTAAGCGAAAATTCACGAATTTAGGTTCGAAATATCTGTAAATCATCCAATCAAAAGACGAAAATTTCGCCAAATAAAAGAAAAAATTCTTCAAATCACAGCATCGTTCCGGCAGCTATGATGCCTGTACTTTTTAGCATCCGGGACATTAATTACTTATAATTAAATATCTAGCAAAATAAAATGTGTAATTTCTCGTGTGACATTCTTTAAGAGTTCTCTGTGCTTTAGCACCATACAATTTTGACAGAGGGATTAAAAATATCAAATAACGAATTTTCGAATCATTTTTTTTTTTTTTTTTTTTTTTTTTTTTTTTGATTTGAAAGAATTGGAAGGCGCGTAAAAGTTTATAGTATTCTGTCGGTGGCTGGAATTACTGTAATATACTATTAAATAAAAACATATTATTCGCAGTCCGCCGCAGTAGTTGTTAGCTGTTTAGCTATTTTTTTTATTTTTATCTAAAACTTTTTGGGAAATATTTTAATATTAATCGATTAGAAAAAAATACTTTAAATTTCAAAATTTAAAATGAGTTATGTTGTTAAAATATTACTACAGTTAAACTTTGAGCCTTTTTAGTTTATACCAAAATATATGTGTATATTTAATTGATGATTTAGAATCTCAGTTAAGCACTCTATTGATATCATTTTATCGAAAAATATCACAATTGAAAAATTAGTCATTTTCTTGTTCTTTAGGAAATTTTCTCTAATATCCAGTAATCTTTTTAATTATTAGCAAAATATTGCTTGGTACTCAGTCTTTCATTAACATTGTCAAATTTAAGGTTAGAAAAAACATATTTTTCTAAAAAATCTAAAACATTTATAAATAAAGCTACGTGAAATGTAGGAAAACAATCATAGCCACAACCAAGCGGTTAACTATTTTTTTTTTTTTTTTTTTTTTTTTTTTTTTATGTTTAGACACTTTGATGTCTTGTCTCTATTTGAGTATTTCAAACAAGTACAATCAAATTTGACAATATTAATAAAGTATAGTATGATTATTAACCAAACTCTTTACATTATCAAATTAATATTTAAAAAATAGACAATAACAATTTATACCGTCGTTGATATTTCTTACATTTTTATTAAATACTAGTAATAATCAAAGAACAGATATACACTGAATATATAAGAATTTATATTTGAATAATAAGATTAACATCTGATAAGTTTATGGATAATAAAATATGGGTTTTGTGAAAACTTGAGTATTTCGTGTATTGTTAACTATCATTTATTAATTGCTTTCGTAAATCTTACTAATTTTTAAAGTAATTGATTGATTTTAAATATTTCATTTGTATTATATAATAAAGTAAACATTTTGACAAACAGTATTTCATATATTTATATGAAAAATATTATAATTTAGATATTTTTCATTTTCCTATTTATAAATAAGATTTTTACTAAAATATTGTTAGGGGGGAAGAATATTGCTTTACTATCTTTTATCCATTTGTATATAAAAACAATTAAAAAAAGCTTTCTCTCCTTTTTTTATGTTTTAAAATGCTTATTTTTCATTACTTGGGAGCAATGAAACAATTCACCCTAATGACAATAAAGCTAAAGCAGAAACAGCCAATAATTATCTTTAAATCTTTTACCCGCCAACGTACCACAAGTGAAACATACACTATATGAATCTGTATCTTTTTAAGTTTTGGTTTAATATGTTTGATAGTTTAAATATACATTTTTAAAGATATGTTTTAACGGATTATAAAGTACTGTTTAATAATTTTTTGTGGTTGCCAACTGGGAGCTTGTTGAAATGTAATAAAAAACGTAAATGTAGTAGGCTGTGCTTTTTACTCTATCTATAACCTTAGAATTCTAATGTAAGTGCTGCGATGATGGTTATAGTATTGCTCACTATTTTTTGTGATGTTTTGTGCATAAATTAATGTTTTTTCTTCTTCTTTTTTTTTGTTTTTTGTTTTTTTTGTTTTATGCTCATTTGAATTCCGATGTTCCACATGTGGAACGTTGATGGTTCAGAGTACAAAATGATCTTATCATTACTTTTTTTAGAATTTTGATAATTTTTACTGGGCTCCCACAGGCGATTATTATTTTATTATTTTCGTACAAGTAATATTAAAGGAAGAATTTTGTGATATATGTCTCTTGCACCTGTTATCAGATTACCTGTTAAATATTTTTGAACGAATAAATGCAAAATAAATGTACAAAATAATTGCGCTAACAAAAATGGAGAGATTTTGATTATTACAGTAATGGCAAGGTTGTCTATGTACAAAGGAATGAGAACAGTGTGGTTATTATTATATCAAATTGGGAAGGAGCATTGCCAACTCAAAGTGCAATACTATTTTCTCAAAAATTGAAGCGAGAAGTTTCAATCAAACAACCTCAAACGACTAGATTGTATAATCAGAATATAGGTTGTCTGGATGTTTTCAATTGTTTGCTTGGAACATATCATTTAGTACTTCTATCAAAAAATTATAGTGAAATATGTTTTCAAAAGAACTAAATATAGCTATTGTTGCTGCTTGGAGATTGCATTGTCATACAGTAGATTCAATTGAAGCCCTAAACGATTTGAGGTTTCGTCGTGGAATTGCAACTGTTGCTGTGAAAGATGGATTTGATGTTTTGAAAGAGAGCAAAATAGTTTCTACTGCTCCATTAAGTAGGTACATTGTCACCGCATCCAGTAGCTATTGCTTGTCATTTACTACTCAAGGAAGATGCTCAATTTGTCAGAAAAAGACAAAGAAATGATGTGAATACTGTGGAACGTGTAAGCATAAAAAAAGTTTTCAGGCCTTTCATAAACATTTTGCTGTTAGTGATTAGTTATCATGTTCCTAAAGTATAAAAAAATTCCTGCCCCAGCAAACACAGAGCTATCGGTAAACAATCGGCCGACAGCCGCTTTGCCGTTACCGACGGTATCGGCACGATACCGGCTGCCGTACCGGTTCCATATCTTTTTCGACGCGCCGGGCGAGTGACGACCGACAGATAGGCGCACAGCCGGTCCGGTATCGGCAAAACACTATGCCAACAGCACGCCGATAGCTATCCATACGTATGCCGGTCGCAGCCCGACACCAGCATCAATTGCAAACAAAAAAAAATCTGTTTTGATGGGGCCATCTATGAGCCATCGCGGAATGCATTTTTGAAAAGAACCTGTTTTGGCGTTGGATGAGGTTGGGTTTGATCCAACGATCCCAGGGACAAGAAGTAGACACCTTAACCACTTGGCCACTCAGACTTGATCAGGGAGGATTTTATGAGGTAATAAGGGGAAGTCTTATCGATACGTAATGGTTTGTCATTAAAAGTAAATGGTAGATGGGAAAGTTAGAATTACGTGTTTTTATTTTATTTTTTATTTATTTATTTATAATTGTCTTACGCGCGTTTATTTAAAAGTTAATTTAATATTTAAATGAATGAAATAAATATCTTAGCGAATTCGTTAAAGTAATGTAATTACATGCGTTGCGTTAATTTATAAAATATATATTTTTAACATGGAAAAATTTATTTTAATAAAAAAAAAAGTTAGTAATTATTAATTTTAATTAGAATAAGAATTCATTTTACGTCATTTTGATGATTTAAAGTAGAACATATATTTAATGCGCATGTTGCAATATTAATTTGTTACTTATCAATATTTTTAATTTAAAGATAATATAAAAATATTAATTTACATTTCTTTTGGAAGATAATTTTTACTTTTTTCTTTTGGAAGATAATTTTTAAATGGGGGATTTTTCTGAATCTTTCTTATAAATTTAAGAATGCTTATTAATTAAAATAAGTGACTTTCAGAGGTTTTTCTCTTAATAAAATTTTCTCTTTAGGAATTATAATGTAATTATATGCGTTAATTCAAGAAATATATATTTGTAACATCGAAAAGCTAATTTTAATTTAAAAAAAGGTTGGTAATTAATCACTTTTATTTAGAATAAGAGTTCATTTTTTTATCATTTGATGATTTAATGTAGAACATATTTTTAGTGATTAATGATGAGTAAAAATGATTCTTTTACTCATCAACATTTTTTAATCATCAAATAAAATAGAAATATTAATTTATCTTTTTTTTTTTTTTTTTTTTTGGTAAATAATTTTTTAGAAGTGGGAGATTTCTGAATCTTTCTTTTAAATTTTAATGCTAAAAAGTTGGGTAGTTTTTCTTTTTTTTTTATAGCTTGTAAAATAATTTTAAGCACTTTTTTAATAATTTGATTTTTAAATAAAATAAGAAACAGCTATTGCTTTTAAAATGAATATATATTTAGAAAATAATTAATTTATAAATTTTTTTCTAGGATTAAATTTATAACGAATAGTAATTTTAAAGGGCGATGTAAGAAACACTTTTGATGATTCAAATAATTGTAAGCCTTTAAAAATGAATTCAATAACAGCTTTAAATATATATATATATATATATATATATATATATAAGCTATTTTTGATTTTTTTTTTTTTTTTTTTTTTTTTTTTTTTTTTTTTTTTTTTTTTGTTTATCACTGTTAGAATTTCACATGAAATATACATATCTTATCAAAACTCAAATTCAAACAAAATTAGGAAAAAGAAAAAAATATTCGGCTAAGACTAAAAATTTCAAATTCGGACTGATGTTGGCAAATCTAATCGGGTCACTATCAGAAATCACATATCGGTCCTGCGTCACTTGTCGGTGTAAGTCGCTTGCCGATACATAACCATAAGGGGACCGATTACGGTATCCGGCAGTCGAAAAAGCAGATTCTTATGTTCATGTTGCCGACATGCTGCCGACATGTTGCCGACACTTCACCGAAATCACTGTGCCCATGTCGACACTTAACCGACACTGCCGGCTGTGGACCGATCGTGTGCCGAAAGGTATGTGTTTGCTGGGGCATTATCTTATTTCGTTCTTTTCATATGAGTGTAGTTCTGCTATGATTTGTAAAGGGAAATTAGCCAAAATTCACAAATGTTATTCGTAACGCCAACGTTCCACAAGTGAACATACCTGTAACCCCACTTCTATTTTACATAACATCCCAAAATTTGGCACACAACCTTAGAATTAATCTAAATCGTCTCAAAAAAATTTCAAATTAATTCGATAAGTAGTTCATGGTGCGGCGGGTAAAAGGTTAAGAATAAATATTGTTATTATTTTAACAAAATCTCTCATTTTAATCTCATACAATTATTTAATTCCACAGGTGAGAAACAATCACAAATATTCTTAATTGAAACTCCTGTAACAAAGTATATCACATCAGTGGTAAAATTATGATCGATGTATTCAATCTATTTTGACAGAATGTAATTTATGATCGTAACTTATTTAAATTAGAACATGAACAAGGCTTTTTCTTTTTCCATTGTTTCTAGATTTATTTAAAATATTTCGAAAATAATTCATGTCATAATAATACTTGCTAGCATGAATTTTCTTAGATAAAATAAAGAAAGAATTACTGCAATTATGCTTTATATGCATAACCTATTAATATTATAAGATAAGTGTTTGAAACGTACTTCACGAGTTTGTTTTTTTTCTTTTTTCATATGTAAATAACATAAAATTTTGTGTTATAGAAATTGGTACACAATTTAGATTAAGTATGAACGTGTGATATGAGAATGATACTTTTTTACCGTAAGATAGCGATAACAATGATTATACGGACGACAAATGATTGGATAATATATTCTTTACTACATTCGTATTTAATTAATTTTAGATATAATAATAGTATTATTTGTATAGTAATAATATTAGACTGAAAATATTCATACACAGTGTATTTCCAGGATTCCAAACTAGCTCCTTTTTTATGGAAAATGCTTTGTCCAAATACTGCAACGTTAAATACTACTTAGTTTTTTTTTTTTTTTTTTTTTTTTTTTTTTCCCAAAAATCATGCACTATGGTTCGCCATAAAGGAAGGTAATGACCTTAGCTAACAGAATTGCAATTAACGAAAGCTTTTTTTCTGATTCAGAGAACAAATACAAAATTGGTTAAAGTTATTTTTTTTTCTTTTATGCCCTCTATCAAAATTAGGCGACGTTTTATTCAAACAGATCTTTATATCACTTTTCGATAAATGTAAATTTTCGCTAATAAATTTGATACCGGGAGGAATTATATTTGTTAGTCCAATAATAACTGTATCTATTCGATTACATTAACACTTGATTACTATCTTTGTATATGTTAGTTACAGTAACTTCTTTTTCTGGTTGCAAAGGAGCCCTTTAAGATGCCAATTTGGCACATATATATATTATTTTTGGTGATTAAAGGCAAAAGAAAATACCCATCTGTAAATTATTTTATTTCCCCAAAATATGTCTATAAACTGTATAAATGGAGATATCACGTCATGCAATGCCACAAATGCAACAATATCTATGCAATGAAAACAATAACTAAAAACAATAATAAAAACGCATTGACTTAAGTATTTTGAATATAGGAACGAGTGTTAAGGTTGCATCTGACTGGTAAAATGATTGGTGAAATCGTTACCTAAACTTATTCCACACGAAACGTTAGTGAAATTGTACATTTCTATTTTTAGGCTATTGTTATTATAAAACAAATTTCGTATTTAATAATAAAAATTCACTTAATACAGATTATTTATCTATGTTTTTTATGCTTAAAGTGTAGCATTTTAGATTAATGATAGTATGAATGTTTTTCGTTCACTTTCCGAAATACTGATAAAAAGAAAATCTATACTAATATTATAAAGAGGGAAAAATTGTTTATTTGTAGGAGGTAAGCTCTGAAACTACCGGACCGATTCCAAAAGTAATGGTATCAAAATGATGGTGTTAGTCCAACTTAGAACATAGGCTATATCTTATGTCCGTGCAACTGGCCAAAAAGGGTGTGGAGGAGAAAAAAACGTTCTAAAAATGAGATTTTTGTGTTATTGAAGGCCCTAGAAATATGAAATTTGGAATATTAGTTACGTATAAGATATAAATGATGTCTAAGAACAGTTCTTAAACAATTCGAAATCTAAAAGGGGTGAAAATGCACAAAAAGCGTTCTAAAAAAAGTTCTAAATGGTAGTTTCTACATAATCTCAGGAAATACCAAACAGATTTAAAAATATATGAGTCAAAATGATGGTGACAACGCTTGCTCCAAGATAGGCTATATTTTATGTCGGTGCCACTACACCAAAGGGGGTGCTGGAGCAAAAAAAGTTCTAAAAATGCGATTTATATGTTCCTGAAGGGCCTAGAAATATGAAAGTTGGAATATTAGTTACTTATAAGATATAAATGATATCTAAGAACAGTTCTTAAACAATTCGAAATTTAAAAGGGGTGAAAATGCGCGAAAATCGTTCTAAAAAACTTTCTACATGGTGGTTTCTACACAATCTCAGGAAATACCAAACCGATTTTAAAAATAATGGTGTCAAAATGATGATGAAATATCTTGCTCCAAGATAGGTTATATTTTATATCTGTTTCCACTACCCCAGAGGAGATTCGGGAGCAAAAGGCGCGAAAAGCGTTCAAAAAACGTTCTAAATGCCGATTTGTCAGCAATATCTCACGAAGAATCAAACTGATTTCAAAAGTAATTATAGGAAATTGATGCTGGCAGCCTCTGCTCTAACATACACGCTATTTTATGTCGATATCACTATCACCTAGACGTTGCAAGAGCAAAAAGGCGTTCTAAATTTCGATTTTGTGATCGGTAGGGGCTAGCAACTTAAAATTAGGCAAGGTACATATTTATTAGATATAAATGATCTTTAAGAACAGTTTCGAAAAAATTGGAAATTTAAAAAGGTGGTGAAAATGCGCGAAAAGCGTTCTAAAAACGTTCTAAATTGCGATTTCTACTCAATCTCAGGAAATACCAAAGCTATTTTAAAAGTAATGGTTGCAAATTTATGGTGACAGTCCCTGCTATAACATAGGTTATATTTTATGTTGCTGTCACTACCATCTGAGGGTTGCAAAAGCAAAACCTGTTCTAATTTGCGTTTTTTGCATTACTGAGGGGTCTACAACTTTGAAGTATGGCATGGTATTTACTTACAAGCTGCAACTGCTTTCTAAGAACAGTCGAAAGAAAATTCCAAAGTTAAATAGATGAAGTGAGCGAAAAGCGTTATAAATTACAATTTTTATACAATCTTATCAAATACAAAACCGATTAAAAAAAATAATGATGACAAATTGTTTGTGATAGAACCTGCTCAAACATAAGCTATATTTTATGTCTGTGCCACTACCACCAAAGGGTTGCAGGAACAGAAAACTTTCTAAATTGCGATTCTGTGATACTGAAGAGACTAGAAACTTTAAATATGGCATGGTAGTTACTTATAAATTGTAAATGTCCTCGACGGACTGTCGAAAATAATTTCGAATTAAAAAGGGATGAAGCGAAGGGGTGGTGCGAAAAGCATTCTAAAAAAGTCCTAAATTACGATTTCTATGCAATTTCAGGGAATATAAACCGATTATAAAAGTAATAGTTGCGAATCAATGGTAACTGTCTCTGATCCTACACAGGCTATATTTTATGCCGATTATTCTACCACACGAGGTTCACAGGAGCAACAAACGTTCTAAAAAAGGCCTTTAAAAGCTTTTTAAATTACATTTCTGTAGAATATTAGGAAATTACAAACCGATTTCAAAATTAATGTTGGCAAATTAATGGTGACAGTTCTTATTTCAACATAGCCCTTTATGTTGAGAGAGGTGGTAGGACTTGGAATTTGACAGGATAGTTAATTTTGAGATGTAAGAAGATGGTTTCTAAAATATTCAAAACTTCAAATGAATACTGAAATGAGCGTATTAATTGAGCATAAAAGTTTTAAAATATTTTCTAAATTATGATTTATTTAGTTTTATTTAGTTTTATTAATTTAAGTCTCATTTCTGCCTAATGCAGTGTAATAATGATGTTTAATCAAACTGTGCTTTAAATAGTAATTTTTGAATTATTCCTAAAAGTAATAAGTACCTTTTAATAAAAAAAACTTTTTAATAAAATAAAATATTACCTTTTAATAAAATAAAAATTCAGATAGTACTTTTTAATAAAAATTAGTCATATAAATATCACTTGGCATATTTCAAATATTAGGCGATCAAAGCCGCGGGGTTTGCTAGTTGTCTATAAAAAGAAATCGTCGAAAAAATTCGAAATTTAAAAGTGGTGAAAATGCGCGGAAAGCGTTCTGAAAACGATCTAAATTGTGATTTTTAAGCAATATTGGGCATTAACAAACCAATTTCAAAATTAATGGTTCCAATTGATTGCGCCAGTCCTTGCATCAACATAATCTACATTTTACGTAAGTGCTACTAGCACAAGGGTATTGCATTTGCAAAAAACGTTCTAAAAATGCTATTTTTGTGTTACTGATTCGACTAGAAATTTGAAATTTGGCATGGCTGTTACTTAAAAGATGTGAACGCTCTCTAATACCAGTCGAAAAAAAATCGAAATTTAAATGTGGTGAAAATGCGCGTAAAGCAATTTAAAAAATGTTCTAAATTGCGATTTCTACACTGTAAAAAAAAATTCCCTTACTTTACACCAAGAATGGTGGCAACTAAGTTGCAATCTCAAGTGGTGTAATAAAATTCCATTTGAAAATTGGTGTAATGAGCCACCAGCTATCAAATGGTGTAAACAAACACCACTTTTAGTAGCAACTTATTTACCACCATTTTTGGTGTAAAGTCACGCAACTGCTTATCTGGTGTAAAGTCACACTACTGCTTATTTTGTTTGCACTTTAACAGTAAAATAAAAAACAATTTAAAGATTACATTTTAAATCTAATGCAATCATAATTTACAATAAATAGTTTCACGCAAAGAGGCTGCTAAACATTGTTTTAACTACGATAATTTATTATCTCAATTAATCATTTATTTTAAACATTTTAGTTTTGGTAAACAACGAAATTACCTCACAAATCATTCATTCGTTACATCTGGACTTACTTCACGTGTACTTGACTCTTTTTTTTTTTTTTTAACTCAGCGTAGTCCTGACTGGTTTTCGAATAAATAGTCTAGCAAATTAAAATAAACATACCATAAATACAACTAAACATAACAAATTGTACAAAAATTGGATACAGAGAGCTGAAAACCACAAACCTCTCAATCGCTAAAGAACAATTTTTATCACTTTTAAAATGCAAATTAAAAATACTTAACGGCATAATTAATTAATAAACACTACACCGCTAGAAAGCATGAAGTTTACGCTTTTAAAAGATATTAATAGTTAAGCAAAATGATAAGGTTTAAATAGTTAAAAATGGTGCAAAACAAAGTAAATAAAACGCGTAACGCTATGGGAAAGTGGTCTGAGACAAAAAAATTTATACCAAATTTCATGAATTTTTTAAACATATCTAAACTCAACCCTGGAATACACGGTGAAAGGCGGAGCGAAGCCCGTACTTTATAGAATATAAAACAAGTATTAGTTTTTCAAAATAATTAATAAAAAGTTGAAAACAGGCTATGTTAAAATATGTAAACAACAGTAAAAATCCCATATATTTCTATGATCGTGGGCTAACTGGAAAATCGAAAAATGTCAACTTTTGAAACGCTCAGCAAATACACAAAAAGTGTTCAAAACTTTTAAAACTGGATAGAATCTTAAAGCTTAAGCTTTAAATAAGCTGAATATCACATTAGTGTTTCAGAAAAAGTTAGTTTTTGTAGTTAAAAAAGCTCAAGAATATCGTTGATTACGTAATGCATTTCCTAAGAGAAAACGAAAGTCGTAATCCTAAAAACGATACTTTTTTAAAATGGCTCGCAAATAGTTAAAACTTATTGAAAACTTAAAATTCTTGCTTAAAAAGTAATCTACGATCTTTAATTTAGTTGAATCGAACATTATTTTAAAATTAACAAGCGGAATTCATTGTATACTGAGCGTCTCAAAAGTGGCAAAAATGCCAAAATTTGAAAATGGCACCAATACACTTTAAAAGGAGGTTGACTTCATATACTCATACAATTATAAATATAGCAGCTAGTAGATATAAAAATGTTGGAAAATGATTGTAGTATTAACATTAAACAGGAAGTTTTCAAAAATATGAAGTTAAACATAAGTTTTAAGTTCTTACGCTATTCCGAAGAAATTAGCCAAAGAAGGCGAGACTTTTTTCAGCAATGAAGGAATCTTTCAGTTCGGGTACTGCAACATAATCTGGTTAACTGCTTTTTATTTAGTGATCATTACTGAGAAACATTTTCGAACAAACTCCGAGCCCTGGAACACAGCTATATAAATAGATTTCAAAATGGCGGACTGAATCATACATGTCACTTCAAAACTTTACACCCGAACTGGTGTTCGATTTCTACAATTTCTTAAAAAAATTAAAATTAAACCGTTTTGTTGTATCATGACACTTTATTCGGTGTTTACACTAAACTTAGAGTATATTTAAACCGTTTTGAGTGTATCATGATACTTTATTCGGTGTTTACACCAAACTTAGAGTATATTTAATCCTCATTTGACATTTCATAAACTCAAATTAAGCTTAACTATAGTCCCTTTTTTACAGTGTATGTATTTTTGAAATTTGGCGTGGAGGATATTTATATGATATAAATGCACTCTGAAAACGGTTTCTTGAAATTTACATTTTTAAAAGGGTTGAAAAAACGGGAAAGCGCTCTAAAAACTTTCTAAATTACGTTTCCTATCTCCGGAAGTACCAAACCGATTTCGAACGGAATGGTTGCAAATTGGTGGAAAAAGTTCCCTGCTCCAACATAGGCTATGCTGTATCTCGGGACTACTAACACAAAAGGTTGGAGCTAAAAACGTTCTAAAATTGCAAGTATTGTGACACCGAAGGGCCTTAAAAATTGAAATTTGGCATGGTAGTTATTTACAAGATGTGAATCCTTTATAAGAATAGTTTTAAAGAAATTCGATCTTTAAAAGCGTGAAATAACCAGAACATCCTCTAAATATGTTATTTTTTAATTACTTTAGAGTTGTTAGGGACAAGAAATTTGTCATGGCAGTTATTTATAACATGTAAATGCTCTGAAAAAACTGTTGAAAAAAAAAAGATCGAAATTTAAAATTTTAAATAACCAAAAACTCTTCTAGGAATTTTCTAAATCACTATTTTTACTAAATTACTATTAAATTGTTAAAGATGAAACGGTAAAATTTGGCATGGTAGATACAACTAAGATGTAAATGCTCTCTAAGAACGTTTTCTAAAGATTCGAAATTTAAAGAGTTAAAGTAAGCAAAAAGCCCTTTAAAAATTTTCTAAATTAAATTATGATTTCTATTGAATCTCAGGAAATACCAAATCGATTTCAAAATTAATATATTCAAACTGATGGTGACAATCCCTGTTCCAACATTGACTACATTTTGTGTTTGTGTCACTAACACCAAGGGGGTTGTAGACTGTTAGTTTGGAATATAGTATAATGGTTAATTTTAAGATGTAAATGCGTGCTAAAAACAGTTTCTAAAAAATTCAAAATTTGCAATAAAAACTAAAATTAGGTTAAAAGCTTGAAAATTCATTCTAAATTATCATTTATTTAGAATAAATTTTATTTCTTCTCATTAATTTAAGTTTCGTTTTCACTAAATAATGTATAATATTGAAGTTCAGTCAGACTCTCGCTTAATTTGTCATTTTGAATTATCCGTATCTTCTTCTAATAGAAGCGGACACGCAACACTGTTAAACATTTGCAGCATTCTGTCCAGTCATTTGACCATTTTTATAGAAAACGTTTACACAACCGTAATATAACACTATTCTGACCATATTATTGACCATTTTATGGTCAGAATATAGTTAAATTACGTTTATGAAACCGTTTTTTCAAAAAACGGTCGAATGACTGGACAGTTTGCTGCAAATTTTTTAACAGTGAAATATCATTTGGCATTTTTTTAGTATTTCGCGAGCAAAGCCATAGGTTTTTCTAATACTTTATATATGTGCGTATATTTTATTATTATTTTTTTTTTAAACAAAAAACAATACTTGTTTCTGTCAGTCTTGTGTCATGGGTTCTTTATATCCACACTGTTAAAAATTTGCAGCATTTTGGCAGGTCATTTGACCGTTTTTTTTCCGAAAACGGTTACACAACCGTAATTTTAACACTATTCGGACCATATTATTGGCCATTTTATGGTCAGAATATAGTTAAATTATGGTTATGAAACTGTTTTTTTCAAAAAACGGTTGAATGACCTGCCATAATGCTGCAAAATTTTTAACTGTGTAGTACACATGTATCATTGCAGACATGTATCATTATCATTACATTCTTTTCTTACAGACACAATCTCACACAAAAGTATATATACGTACTTCCCTACATACATATGAGTCATTCTCTGAAAAGTGGCAATTGTATGTCCCAGGAGTCTTGAAGGCATATTTTAAAAATTACAAAAAGAAAAAGTGATTTAAACAATCAATATTAATCAGTTATACATATAAACTGTAATTATTTGCTTATTGAAATTGAAATACGATAAATTAAAAGTATTTTTTAATGCAAATATCATTCCCTCACTATGTCCCTAGTCACACATGTAGGAAAGAAAATGCTTTCTCAGCTATTGCAGAACGTATGTTTATATATATTTTTTTCTCAATCTGTTAAACGTACTTAAATAAACATTTAGAAATTTAATTAAGTTTATATTTTTTTTATAATGAAAGAATCGGGGCATTTTTTAATGATGTCCCTAGTATAAGTCATCATTCCCTCACATAACTATAAATTTGCCCCTATTTACTTAGTAGAAAGCAGCACATGCTTTATATATGTCTAGGACAGTTTGTACATGAATAAATAAAAAGAAAAAATCTTATTGTTTCCTCAAAAACATTCCTGAATAGCTAGCACATGGCTTTCAATTACTAAATCAAAGTAAGTATTCTTATTATCCGTCATTTCTTCATTTTAAATTTGATAAAAACTAATGAAATATCTTTTTTATCTTGTTATATTATTAAAAATGTGTTTCAAAAGATAGTTAGTAACTGAAGATATACATTAGACTAATCAATTTTGTATAAAATGATTTTCAGAAGTATTTCATCATTCCCTCATAATTTTAATATATGAGGGAATGATCTAAATCCATTTATATATGTACTAAACAGTAAAATAAGAAAATCTAATGTAATAAAATACACAAATAATGATAATAATTATTATTTATGACAGTATGACTTCTATTAACATAGTAATTAAAGCCTTTGTGCAGGAATATTAAAAATTTGCTGCTTTTCACGCATTATTTGTGCATTTTAAACGTTGGTTTACTGCTTTTTAGTATGACTTCTAGTTATAATATCTTTTGTTTTTTAACACTTTCAAGGGAGGTAGTACGTTTATAAAACCATTTAATTTTAATTCCCAAGCGCCACAATAGCACCAGAATTTTTTCTAACTTTTCTCTATTTAACATGAATGTGAAATACAGCATTTTTCTTATTTTCAAATAAATTTGTTCTTAAATTCCTGTGCCAATCATTTATTTGAACATTTTAGCAATGAAAGTGCTTTCAAAGTAAAATCGCAGAAGATCTGTGAGGTACAGTTTGCTTCATATTATTTTTTGAAAATTATAGCAATAAGGTACTTGTAGGCTACATTTTGAGATATTTGAGTCAATTTTATTTGGCCACAATTAAAAAAAAAAAAAACAGTCAATTTTCAGAGAATGACACATACATTTATACGTATAGAAAACATTATATATTTTTTCCGATTCCATTACATTTTTCTTTATATTCATTTATTTTCTTATAATTTAAATTGGTCAGTTTTGCTATATTTTCTTTGTAATGAAAATTACCCAATACTTAAATCTCACTACAACATACATTTTTACATATTGGCATAAAAATGTCAGGATTTAAATACGCATATAATTTAAAACATCACTTTTTGAATTCATATTCAGAATTAATTTCTCATTTTAAAATTTTCGTCATGCCATTCTGAATGAGCGAAATGAAATATTGATTTCTAAATGCAACAAAAATATATTCGAATTTTCTGCATTTCAGCATATTTGCCCTTTTTCTAATTTTATGGTTCAAAAGTTTTAATTTTCTTTTACATTAATTTTACATGGAATACGGCATTTTGTTAAAGTATATAAATGAATTATTTCAGATTTATACTTCGGAAATACATAAGCCATCAATTTTGATTTGGATATAACTTCACGAAATGAAAGGTTAAATACTTCACATATCTCGAATATCTGTTTTTAATCAATTGTAATATAAAATCTGTCTAACCATATGAAATTTATGAGGAATCTGTAAATGAAAATGAATTCAAGCTTGTGGAAGAAAGTAATATAAAATAATACGATGAAAAAAATAACTTTTAGAAAATTTATTATTATTTAAAACTTGAAAATATTCTTTTTTCATTTTGCATATCCATTTGGATGAATACGAGAATACCATAACAAAAATAATATTTATAAACACTGCAATATCCCTTAGATAATACTTAAATGTTTAGGTGAAAGTATACACATTCCAAACAGATAATTAATACACATTTCGTATATGATTCTTGTTTTATATATCAATTTCTTTTTTTTCCTAATAATTATGAATTTTTCTACAATTAAGTAGATTTAAATGTTCTACGTTTTACACCCAAATGAATTCATTTTACGAAGATTAAGCTTACTAATCTACTTAAAACAAACAATGTTCAAGGAAATATGATATTTCTCATTCTGTGGTATCCCGTTGAAAAATTTGTAAATGCTTACTATCAAAACTTGCATAAGAACTTGCATAGAAAAATAAAACAGTTTCTTAATCTGGTAGTAGTTGCCTGTCTGTTTGTCGCGCCTGTCATCGTCTAAATCATTTTCTTTTATAAATAAATAGTGGGATTACATGTAACTGACCATAATTTTTTCTTTATTATCATAGTAATGTTACATGACAATATAAAATATGAAAATATTCATAAAACTGATTCAATAAACGTATTACTAGAATAGGTGTTGATGAAATATATGTATATATATATATACATATATAATCTTTTCAAGAAGTAAAAACCGTAGATGATGAAAATATAGAAAGCCAGTGGAACCCTTCCTTCGGATAAACTTTACTTGAATCTCACTTATCATTAGAGCCAACATTTTCATTTCTTTCAAGAAAAAGCTAGAGTGAAAACACAATGACAATTTCCGGCTTTTTTACTATTTATATACATATATAGCACTACTCAATACTACTTTACATATATTACAATACATATATAGCACTATTTATATAGCAAAATATGTCACACATATATATATATATATATATATATACACATATATATGTAACATATTTTGCTAGTCTAATTTTTTCATCGTTTAATTTAAAATTAACCACTTGAAATTATTATGCCTCAAATCACAATTTATTTTAAGCTAAGTAACTTTTCTTTTCCGTCGTAAAATTCATGCTATTTTAGAATATTGTACTTTAGAATTTTCTTTTTTAGCTATAAGCCTGTTTGTATTTCTGATAGAGACATTTAGAAGTATTTTTCCTGCGTAAAAAAGGTCCACAGCACATTGATTTTCTGCTTCAGCCAGTGTCATAGCTCGATTTACCGTCTAACTGGTTTAGGATTGACACAAGGCACTATTCCTTTTAAACTGTGCCTTTACGTCATCTATTTATATAAAATCCAAGTCTCTGTGTGTCCCTCACGATTCCGGTAGGAAATTGAAATCACTAATTGTTGAAAAAAACTAATGCAGGGTTACCACAGTAGCGCCAAATGTTAGCCAACTTGGTGATAGCTGGTTAATTTGGCGAAATTCCCATTTAAAACCATTAATCTTTTATAAAGGAGGTCACCGAAATTTAATTTAAACTCCGCTCTTTTAAGATATTTTTCAAAATCTATGAGTGAGAATTTAAAGTACATCTTTACATCTTCCTCCCGATGCTACTAATAAAATAACCGCCAATAGACGATGCTGTACTGTGTGAGCTCCTACCTGCGCGATTTTATTGTGCTTTAGGTACTTTTCCAGTATAGGTGCCTAGGCGAAAAAGGAAATTTGGCAACATATTTTCCGGGAACCTATCCACTGTTTCATTTTATATACACACGCATTTTTTTTATATATTTATACGATTTATTTAATATAAAAAAGACGTTTCTCTAATTTTATAAAGAAACAGATGTGATTTGTACATAAAAACATCAATAATGTACATATAAAATAAACATATAAAACAAACAAAAACGCTCATCAAGTTTGTTTTCATAGCTGTTTATATGATTTGACAACAAATCTCTATATTTTTCCGTTATACGGATACCATACCAAAATGTATGATAATGCGCCAATTATTTCAAAATGCTAAAAGATATTTTTAATTTTATGCCAGCAGTTTAATATGAGTTTTATTTTATTGCTTTATTTTATAACAGTTATTTGTTCACTTATTTTAAGTATATAACTGTGATTTAATGAAATAGTTCGTAAAAGTTTGGAATTTTCAAATGTTATATTTTTTAAATGCTCACTTTAGTATCGACAATGTTTTTTCTTTTATTTTTCAAATGCTTCAATTCACGTGATTTTCATTTTGCGCCATCTATTACGCTTGGCGACAAAGGTATCCGTATAACGGAAACGAACCCAAATCTTACTTTCTGGTGCCCAAATTACACCAAGCTTTTTTTATAAAAACGCCAAAGCTCCTACAGTGGAAAAGTACCAAACTATCTATTATTTTGCGCTATCTGTTTATAGTTTGTACTATATGTAAGGGGTGTGGTGCGAAGAGTTTAAAAATTAAATATTAAAGTTTCGGCACAGATATCATATAATACACGCGTCGAATATTGGCGCGATTTTTTTCTGACGCCAATGTCTTATACACAACGGGTACTTAACTGGCGGCAAAGTGTCGTTATTTTGCTTGATATGGTAACCCGGATGTTGTTGTTTATGCTGTTGACGTTTTCGCCAAATTGGCGTATATGACAACTGTGCCAAAGTTTCTATAAAGCAGTATAAGACTAAAAAATTAAGAATAAAATAAATGCAAAATAAGACTAAAGAAGAAAGAGAAATCATGCGTTAAGCATAGAATATGCAACACTTTCCAACACATCCTGAATGCTTTAACAAAACTTCGTTATTTGGGGAAATAAGATAACTAAGTAAACATTTTAGAAGACGGATAAAAAATTTTAAAAATTGATTTCAGCAGTTACCATCCATAGCCAATAGTATCGTTATTACATGCCGCTATTTAGCCAAAATTTAATTTAAACTACTCTTAAAACTACTGAAATCACATTTCCAGATATTATCATCCATAGACGGTTATGTATCCAATTCTTTGCGTGACCCTGTATATCATTTTATTTATATTCTACAAACATTTCATAGTAAACTAAATGCAGTTCAGCGTAAAAACGCATAACTCCTTTAAAAACCACCTTTAAGCAATTTACTCTCATACTCAGTAACCCTTACGAATTCTTTTGTGTAGCCCTGCATATGAACTGTAGCATTTATACACACAGTATAGTATGCATAAATGTAGTGAAACATAAAAGCGCATATCATATTAAAAATGCATTTCTAGCAATCATTGCTTATGTACAATACTTCGGAGAAAAGTTGATTGGCGAGAAAGAAGTATGCCAACGTATTTTCTGACAACCTATTTACTGCTTCATACTCACAAGCCCTTTTTTCCATATGTATGCAATTTATTTAGGTAGTTGTTAGCTATCCTGTCGACCAGTTTCGCCAAATTATATAAATCGCCAAACCACTTACCAAATTATACAAATTGACATAATTTTTATTTTGAACAACGAAAGATCAATTAAATTAGCAAAACATTAATAAAAATACAAACATAACATCGAATTAAAAATCACTTGACGACGTAAGAAACATATGATCATGTTTAATGTCAACCATTATTGGCATTTAATCTTACAATTTGGCGACAGTAATTTGGTCGACGGGATAACTAACAATTACCTTTATTTAATGTAAAAAAAGCTATTTACCCATTTTTTATAATAAACAGAAGTAATTTTGGAACAGATGTCATATTCGCCCCATATTGGCGCAATTTTTTTCGGTTGCCAATTTGGCGAAAACATCAACAGCATAAACAACATAATCCGGGTTACCACATCAAGCCCTTTGGCGCAAGTTAAGTACCCGTTGCCTATATGATATTGGCGACAGAAAAAAATCGCGCCAATATGGGGCGAATATGACATCTGTACCGTAATTTTGGCTCAGATGTCATATCAAGCAAAATAACGACACTTTGACGAGAGTTAAGTACCCGGTGTGTATATGACATTGGCGTCAGAAAAAAATTCGTGCCAATATGGGGCGAATATGACATCTGTGCAGTAATTTTTGCACAGATGTCATATACGCATCGGGGTTGGCGTGATTTTTCTCTGGCGCCAATTTAGCAGATATCTCGCTTTCGAATACCAGTTACTTATACCTTTTTGGTACTTTTCGGTTAGCCGGACGCCAGTGTTATATATACATATGTATGTATACCTATATATACATATATATTTATATTTATACATATATAGAAGCTATATGTATACATATATATGTGTGTGTGTGTATATACATATATATGTATATAAAGGTATACATACATATGTATACATAACACTGGCGCCCGGCTAACCGAAAAGTACCATATTGGTAAATTATTTGCTATCATTTTGAAAAGGAAATAACTATAAATAAATAAAAGTTTGAATAATAGCTATAGAACAAAACAATTTATATAATTAAAAACAGAAAATAAAAGCAAATAAACACTTTATTAATAAATAAAAAACAAGGAACAGATGTCATATTCGCCCCATATTGGCGCGATTTTTTTCTGTCGCCAATATCATATAGGCAATAGGTACTTAACTTGCGTCAAAGTGTCGTTATTTTGTTTGATGTGGTAACCCGGATTATGTTGTTTATGCTGTTGATGTTTTCGCCAAATTGGCAACCGAAAAAAATCGCTCCAATATGGGGCGAATATGACATCTGTACCAAAAACAATAGCCCGGTTACTATAGCAGGTAAAATAACACCATTTTAGCGCCAGTTAGGTATCCCGGTTCATATCTGAAATCTGTGCCGTAATTTGTATATAAAAAAATATTATATATATTTAGAAACGATTTTTTTTATGTATATAAGTGCATATATAAACAAAAATAAAAGTTCATTAGATTTGTTTTCATAGCTATTTATATATTTTGTCAACATATCTCACTTTCTGATGCCCGAATTGCGCCAAGCTTTTTTTTTAAAAAATGCGCTATAATGGAAAAGTACCTAAATAAATAATTAACAGAAATAACCAATTATACAAACTAAAACTTTTTATTTCGAGATCAAAGCATTGTTTTTAATTCCAATTAAAAATACGTATTTCCTTCGATAACTTTAGTTGAAATTAGGTTCACAGCTTAATATCTCATTCCATAAACTTAAACAAACACAAGTGATTCATTCATCGTTAAATTAAAAAAAAATTTTAAATCATTGAGGTAATCATTCACAAAGTAAGTTCTCCAACAATCAATGGACAATATTCTAATGACATCATAGTAGTTAACGTGGTGACGGTATCGTTTGTTTATGGTTTGAAATCACAAAGATTTAATTTTGCAATGTCTCTTAGTTACATTATTTTATTGTCATATTTATGAGCTCAGAACAAAAGCATATTTTTTCATTATTTAGTTATTAAAGACGGAAAAACATTATAAATGCATGATTTGAAAAATTTAAATAATTTTCTTTCTTAATAGTAAAAAATAACATCGGGAAGTAACAGCGGGTTTAAGTTAAATAAGTTTAACTGTTTAATTCTGTTGTAATATTCAAAATAACTTTATTTATTAGATTTCAGTAAACAACATCAGGGTCCGATTAAACTTTGAATTTAGAGGAATTACAAAGTCATTTCAGGACCTTTCTTTTGGAGAAGCTTTTCTAAATTCCACATATACATGGAAACTCTTCAGTGTTAGAAATATTATTCTTAGGACTGACATAACATGAGAATGGCCTGCAATTTTACACAAGTTTTTGAAAACTACTTTATATCAGAAATTTTGCTAAAAACTGGTTACTTTTTAGTTATAGCGGCCCACACGATTAGGATCATGACAAGTTGCAGCCAATTTCGCCAACGTCGTAACCAAGATCGTGAAGCACACACATATAATACCATATAATACCATTTCATGAAATCGTATACGATAATTTAATAGTTTTTACCTTACTTAAAGTGTAAAATTTATTTATTTTTAAGGCTTAACAATCTAAATTGTCCAATATATGAATTTAAAAAAATGTAAACAAAGATTAAATAGACATGACCGCAAAAAGCCTCAAATCTGCATAATACTTGGAACCAAACTGTGCAGATTAGTGGTCTTCTACTGTACACAGTTTTCCATAAATGTGTTTCGTTCTTTAAATTTGTTATTTTCATCTATTACTGCGGAACAAGCGAGACAACTCATATTCTTGCACATGAGTTGTATATATCTTTATATCTAAATTTCCGTCATTTTTGACGGGCTACCTTTCTAGTACCAATATAATCATATGCTCAAATTCAGGGTTCAAATTTTCCGTGTTTTTAATTGCCTAAAAATTCACGACATCTAGTCTTTAAGAAGAATGTTTTATCATTGTTATTTTTAGAAAGTTAAGACTATTACTGTTCATGTGTTCACTAATAAAATTAATGACAACTAGCCCTGACTTATTATTTTTGTGAAATCCACAATAGGATCATTCTTTATATGGCTTTGTAGTTATTGTAAACGACTGCACTGTATAATTTAAAACTGGAAACTCTGACACAGAATTAATATTTGACGTCCAAAGCATTAATTTTGTCATTTGTATATACTTAAATGCGTGCGGTAGTCCTAATTTTACCTTCTTTAGCTTTTTATGACTAATGCGAAGATGAAACCGCACATTTCATTTTATTTGTGGTAATCAAGGTAAATAGGACTTGACGAACCTGCCTTGGTTCCACAAATGTTTCCATTTTTTCTATGTTTACTATGTTTTCAAATTCATGTCGCATTTTGATCTGTTTCATAGGGTGGTTATATATCATTTTTTATTTGAATAATTTCCTTTATTATTTATACATTCGCAACTTTTGTTGGTAATTTGCAATGGTTTAAAATGGTTTTATATCTATATCTATATATAGCTATACAGATATATATATAATATAGTACATTATAATAAAGAAAGTATCATATATTCCAAGTTCCAATATCACTAATAGAAACGATAGATATTTAAATTATTATTATAATGTATAAGCCTTTTAACGATAAATTATATTTTGGAGAAACAAAATAAAAATAAACTAAAGTTTTATGCATTTTTATTCTTCTAGCTGTTTTACCCCTGATACACATGTCTGAATAAGATATTTTTTTTATTATTATTTAATACAGAGTAAAACTTAAAGTGGTGACACGAAACTATTCAAGTAGAAAATGTGCAAATCAACTCTGTTGGAAATTCTCCAAGATAGATAGTCTACAACTTATTTTTATCAAAATACCATGAATCATAAAAAAATATTGCGTTTTCTCCTGCATAAAATATTATATTTTCCTTTTAAGCATTGCAGAAAAATATTAAAGATGTGTTATCTTTATGTAACAATTTATATTGGTTGGAAAATATTTGAATGTTGCAAGATTTTGTATTTAGGAAAACATCATTATGCTTTGCATGTCGCGATTCAAAACTTTGAGTAAGAAGAAACAAATTCATTACTTAAAATTTCTAAAAAGCAATTTTATTTAGTTATATTTTGTAAGAATGCTCATAGTAAGACATTTTATAGCTGCTAGTTATCTATCAACATCTTTTTTTTTTTATGTGTATCATTATCTATCTATATTTATGCATAAAGACTTGTATCTTGAAGTATCTTGAAGTATCTTGACTGTCATTATAGTATCTTAATCAACGACAGCGAATTTGTTGTTGTAATGTTGGCAACGCATCAGAATTTACGAATGACGTCATGTAAAAATAAATACAATTTTAAAAGTTTTTCGCATAAATTATTTAACGAAAATGTTTTTCAGAATGCTGGAATCATTAAATAATTAAAATTATATAATAAAAATGCTTGTAGTCGTTCATAGATTAAAGTTAAATTCATTTGTCCTTCCATACTGTATCAGGGGCGTAGCTAAAAAAAAAAAATTCGGGGCGGGGGGGCGGGGGGGGCGGGGGGTTCAAATTTTTCACAACTTATAATTCAAAAATTCGAATAGCTATGCGAAAAAGTATCTCTTGCTATCTTGTTAACAAAATATGTTTTCATGAACAATTCTTGTTTTTCCGATTGCAGAGCTTTGGTAAAATGAGTCACAGAATGGGAGTTAGTATTGACAAAGCAACGGGAGGCACATTTGTCGTTAGCTTTGTAATGTTTATAGGAGAAGTATAATATCTACTTTAACAAGTCCGCAATTGTAGTAAAGGTAGATTGTTTCGGCAAACCCCGTCCACCACAACATACACCCACAAAAATAAATCATTTCCTGTGTATAAATCAATTAATTATATAAGGATCACCCAAATGAAAGTGGCATTGCTGTAATAACTCCGCCATTTGAAGAGAAAGATGACTGCGCATGCTCCTATAGAGAGCGCAGATTTCTGGAAATGCATGCGATTGAATCAGATCCCGCCTGATGGATGTGTGATAGCGTCGGAGTACGTTAAAAGGGGTTGCTCACATCAAAGATGTCTTCAAACGGTGTCAGCGCCCGATCGTGCAATTTTTAACAGCGGAAATTGTGAGTGCTACTAAAATTTATAGTCGAATGCAAAATGCGTATGGCACGGAGAGTATGTCACGCAGATCGGTATTCCGATGGTGTAGGGATTTTCGTAGAGGGTGAAGTCCACATGCGCTTGAGTAGGTCGTGACCTGTCTTCAGTACTGCTTCTTCCACTACGAAAATCCCTGCACCATCGGATTACCGGTCTGTGTGGCATACACTCCGTCCAATACACATTTTACATTCGACGAGATATATTTCACTAGCACTCACATTTTCTGCCGCTAAAAACGACTGCTCGTTGACACCTTTTAGAGTGATCCATGAAGCGAACGATGCTTTTTAACAATCCCCCACGCTATCACAACGCATTTGGCAGGATCTGAAGGTATCGCATGTTTTCCCAGCACTCTGCGTGCTCTATAGTAGCATACGCATCATCTTTCTCGTCAAACGGCGAAGTTATTACAGCAATGCCACTTTCATTTGGGTGACCCATATAACTTAAATGGCTTTTCCTAAGAAGTAGTAGTTGAGTGTAAAGGTAAAACCAGAAATTATTTAACCTTTAGAAAATCCTCGGGAATTCAAATGTTTAATATATTTTAAATATCGGGTGTATATGGAATTGCTTCATACAAGCTGATGGGTCAATGCAATATTATACAGGGTGATTCATAAATATCGAAACAATAGGCTATCTTCTTAGACATTGCCCGTAGGCACATACTTCCAATAGAAAAGTTTCATAAAAAAGGGTGCAAAATATGATAAGATAAGTTTCAACTCCATGGGGGGTCTAAATGAGAAAATACAAAAATTAAATTTTTATACGGGCCCCGTAGAGTAAAATTCCCAATTAGAAAAATTTTCCTTATCTATTCCTGAATTAAACACAAAAAAATTCATCTCGATATCTTTAAAATTCGCAGAGATATCAAAATTCAAAATTCGTGACTTACACCATTTATCCATGCCTCTGAGCGACGGGTTTTTGACTCATTTTGAATGCAAGATAGGGATCAGCGACAAATTGTGCATTATTAAAAGTCGATATAAGACAGTGCCTCTCCTTTGGACATAAAGTAGGCAGCGTATAGATTTTACGTTAAACTTGTTTTCAAAGTATGCTGGTGGTCTGTACTAGAGGTCTGCACGGGTCGAAATATCTAGGTCCGGTCCCGAACCGACCCATAGGAAAGAAGTTCGGCCATGTCTGGAAAAAACTTCAAATCGTAGCCTGGCCCGACCTGACTGAATTTCTACATAATTCTTTACATCGATATGGTTAAAAGTTGTTTTTTATGGAGGAGTTCTGACGAAAAATACTTATTATATATTTTCTTTTTTCATGTTTATAATTATTATTTTTAAAGAAGTGCCAAAAACTGTGATTATTTGTTTTATTAATGAATCTCTATTTATATGTAAATGATTCACTTCTCATTTAATAACGTTAATCCATATTCCATGTGTTAGAGACAATGAAAAATGCTATAAAGTAAAATCTTTTAAGATGAAATCACATAGGAAAAAAAAAAGCATTATAGACAAGTTCCCTTCATAGGAGTTGTAAATGTGGTCTATTTTTTCTCAGGTATTATTATATTCATTTTCCATGGTTCAACAGATTTTTCCGTTTAAGAAAGGGTTCCGTCATAGGCAGATTCTTTTTCACTAGTTTTACTGTATTTTAAATTTTTTGCCTTAAAATCTACTATCTTTTAAAAATATGAATTTTAAAATTTTATTGTAAAATAATGGCCATTTAAAAATATATGTATTTGTTGTAAAGGTTTTTGGGCTGAGCCAAATTTTAGTTATTTTTGCACGGGTTAGGTCAGTCAGATTTAATGATTTTAATATGGGTTGTCTCGAGATCGAGACTGAAAATTTCGCCAAGAGGAGACCTAGAGATTATTAAGCCAGTCCCGGTTCGGTATAACCAGTGGCCGAGAGGTTCTGCTCTCATGCTGGGTTCAAACCCAATTGTGTCCTTCGGCCCAATCGTTCGGAGTTTTCAGTGGTTTTCTTCGAACCTTGGATATCCTTCCGTAAATACGGGTTAGTTTCCCTTAGAAAGACCTCCACGGAAGGCACCCCCCCCCCGTTTCGGGCCCACATCCATTGTATAGATAATTGGCCGTCATAAAACACGCCAACACTCGCTTCGGTATGAAAAAATCCGATCGTCCGGGGCTGGCCGAGTCTTCAGAAAAAAGTCGCCAATCCCAGGTCTGGTCCGGACCCAGTATACAGGTTTTTTTATCGGCCTCGCCGGGGCGATAAAAAACCTGAATTTGTAAGGGCTAAAATTATGAAAAACTCTTAATCGGCATGTTTGAAAATGCATTGTTTCAAATTCTACATTAAACGTTTATTTATGGACATTTAAGTCGTACAAAAAGATGGTGGAAAGGGCAAAAGTTAAACTGAATCGGATGTTTAAGTTACCGAAAGAAGTGACTTTTTCGCGTGCATTTTTTAAAAATGCATTTAAATATTTTATTAGGAACCAATCAATGTTTAAAATTTTAAATATGTTTGTCTGCATGATGCTTTTTTTATCGTAAATTAAAAAGGTGCAAACTTATAACATGTCTGTTTTGATTATTTTACATTAATTTTGTTTCGGCAAATTGAAAAAAAAATTACTTTTTAAAATATGATTTTTTAAAAAATAAGTTACATATTTTTTAAGCAAATATTTTTTAAAATTAAAATTAAAAAAATTCCCGAAACAAAACTAAAATCATACTTTCCTCTTTAATTCAATGAAAATATTTGAAATCCGACGAATAATGTTTCGAGTTATAAAGATTTTAAATTAAATCCGCTTAAAAAATACTAAACATTTAAATTTTTAAAAAACTTTATGTGATATATTAGGATGTGATTTTGTTTGCAAATTACACGGTTAACCATCACAAAAAAGAAAAATATCAAAATTCTAGCTCGACAAATATGTTTTTTACACGTTTCTTAGAACTCTTAAAGTAACATTGTTTCTTGGATTGCACGCATTTCAATTTGTGTCTAATTTCTTCAAAACCTGATGAATTATTTAAACGGCCATAACTCTGCGAGTTTTTCAGATATGAAGATGCAATTTTTTGTGCATAATTCAGGAATGGATAAGGAAAGTTTTCTTGATTAGAATTTTTACACTACGGGGCCGTATAAAAATTTAATTTTCGTATTTTTTCAAATAGAGCCCCTATGGAGTTGCAACTTATGTCATTAAATTTTGCACCCTTTTTTATGAAACTTTGCAATTGGAAGTATGGGTCTAGGGGCAATATTTAAGGAAATAACCTATTGTTTCGATATTTATGAATCACCCTGTATAGAACAATTGATGAATAGACAGAGTAGAATAATAATAATACGTTTTAGCCAGATTTATTCCTAATCTAGGATCTTTGCAGATTAATTTAAAAAATAGTAAAATAATTTATCCTTCAAGATTTTATGTCCGATGCATTATCCATGATTCCAGAGAAATTTACGTGGTCAACGAAAGCATATGAATCCAATCAGCCTCTTTTGAGTTACCTACAATTCTACGCGGTATGGTTCATAATTTAAAAATAAGATAAATTTATCCCCGTTTACAGACTATAATTTCCATGAAAGAAACTATTTTCATTGTACCTTATATCTCGCGATGTTTCTTTATCATGTTAAAAAAAAAATCAAATATAGTTTGTTTTAAAATTACTGATATTGTGAATGTCACCGGTTGTGTATACGGATCCAGTAGATCAGTTAATTAAAATATTTTTTAAGCCGTTATGTTAACTGTAATATTTTTATCATATATATTTTAATTTACTAATCTTTAAATCAGATTCAGTATTCTTTAATAGTTTTATAGCAATACTAGGGGGCTCTGCCCCCTGCAAGCTACGCTCGCACACCCCTGTTCAGACACCGCAAAATCTAAAAACTCGCTAATATGATCGGTTTAAAAAATATTATAGAAGATTGAATTATACTGAAAAAAGCTGTGCATATATCCCTGTAAACGGGTTTCCATTCAATTTCCTTTGATTTCAAAAAATTAAGGCCGAATCAGTTGCTGTTAAGACATCCAATGGTTGTTTTCGTGTTTGATTAAATCGGATCAGTTAAACGTTTGAAAAGAAGCTAAAAATAAAAGGAATTAAGTGTACAGAGTCTTTGTCTCCCGGTATTTTAAAACAATTTCTATAACAATAGCCTATATCATGTGACTATCATCAAGAGTTCCCGGCGAATCACTCCGCTTTTTATATTCCTGGTGAAATTTTGGTACTTTAATATTAGCCAGGTACAGGTGATAAGTCACCAAATATTATTCTATCGCCATCATTTCATCTATATTATAATAGTCCATGTAACTGCCATAAATAAATACGCTCTGATCCCTTCGCTTTTCATATGAAAGTTTGATCCAGATATCATATACGGCCCCACATTGGCGCGATTTTTTTCCGACGCTAATTTGGGGAAAAGATCAACAGCATAAACAACAACATCCAGCTTATCAAATCAAGCAAAATAACGATACTATGGCGCCAGTTAAGTACCCGTTGCATATATGACATTGGCGTCATAAAAAAATAGCGTCAATATGGGACCGTATGTGGCATCTGTGCCGAAAATTTTCCATTTCGATTTAAAAAATCAATTTTTTTTTCGAATAATACTACATAAAAGCATTGTCACAAAGAATTCTTGGTACTGTTACTCTAGCCGGGTGCAAATTTCCCCAATAACTATTTTTCAACTCACCAGTTAGCATTTTTTTTTCGAGTGGTAAATTAAAACATTGCTTTGAAGTTGAAATTGAATGTCATCGTTTGTTACATCATTTACTATTTGGCCAGATGCCATATACGCACCCGGTTTGGCGTGATTTTCTTACGAAAATTTGGCGAAATCCTCGTTTTCGAATATCAGTTACATATGTATTTTTGGTACTACTTAGTTATCCCGTCGACCAAAAATCTATCACCAAACTATAAGATTAAATGCCAATAATGGATGATAAATGTCACATTCACTTGACTTCAAGCAAGTTATACGTCTTTACGTCATCAAGTGATTTTTATTTCGACGTTTCTTTGTATATTTATTAATGTTATACTTTTTTCTTTGTTCTTTCGTTATTTAAAATAAAAAGTATGTCAATTTGTATAATTAGGCGAGTGGTTTGGCGATTTATATAATTTTGCGAAATGGGTCGATGGAATAACTAAGTAGTAACGTATTTTTTAATTATTTTCTATTATTTTTAATTTTTAAAGGATAATAACCAAAAAAATAATTAACTATAGAACAAAACAATTTATGTAATTAAAAAAAAAGAGAATAAAGTAAATAAACACTTATTATTAAATAAACAACAATATCCGGCTTACCATGTCAACCAAAATAATGCCATTTTGGGGCTAATTAGGTACCCCGGTGCGTATATGACATCTGCGCCTAATATTTTTCTTTTCATTTCGGTTAAAAAAAATAAATAAGTGAAAGCCATTTATTTTAAATGTTTCTGTTTGTATTAAATAAAATGATAATGAAATACAAATTGAATTATGAATAAAAGTAACATGATACATTTCTTAGCATACATTTAAGGGAGGCCAAACTTCTCGCCAAATTAGTTTAAAATAGTAACCTTTTCTAAAATCTGAAATATATATATATATATATGTTTGATTAAAATTTGAGTTGCCATCATTAGAAAAATGTACATAAAATTAGAAAAAAATAATATTTCGAAAACTAATTCGAATTTAAAAATTCTAATACCAGTTTTGAAATATGCGGATCAATATTGATTTTTGGTGTTAATTTCATCGCAAAGTATTCAATATTTTAGGAGAAATCGCCGTGAAACATAATCAGTTGTTTAATCAGTCGATTCATACTTCCGTTTCATAAATTCGTTTCATAATTCCGTTTCATTAGGATTTTATATATATAGGGTAGATTTAATAAACTTTTAGAGTATTTTTTGGACAAAACAATCGGTTTCTATAACAAATGTTAACTTTAAAAAACACGCTTGACCATATACTGAGCGCACAAAAAGAAATACCAGAAGAGTTAGAATTTATGAAGTCGATTTTTCTTCCTCTTAAAATTCAATCCTTGATTCAACGTAAGGGTAGGCTGTTAATTGTCATTTTAAAATGTTTTGAACACGGGCACTTGTTATGAAGTGCTTTCGAATATGTAAAGCTACCAACGTATACATTTGAAGGAAGAATGGGACATTTTCATGTCAATAGGGCGAACTGTAAAGGTAAAAGTATCAATGAAATGAATGGACATGCGCAGATGCAACTATGTTCGTTCTACAGTAACGAATAAATTTCAATTAAAGGACATAACTAGATAAAGAAGATTAGCTCATATAATATGTTAAAGAACTGCTTGATAAGCATGACCGTAATCTAACTACTGACTCATTAAGAAATTGTTTTCATAATAGACACGAACAAAATGAAGGTAATTTTAGAGAAGCATGATTGCAAACTAACTGCTGACGAATAAAACGATTTCTTTCATCAGCGATGTGCAGTAAATGAAACTTTAATTTAATCTAATGATTAAAATGGATATAAATTACAAATTACCCACTGCTGAAATCAAAAGGATTTTCGGCAAAATTCGGGATGTTCAAAATGTCGATTTAAAATGGAATCTAAAGAAATAAATGAGTATAATAACACTGATAAACAAGGTTTCTGTTTCTACCTAAGTATGTGGTGACTTTTATATTTTAGGTGGTGCTGTGAAAGAATATGCCATTAAAAAGTTTCCATCACCCACAGATTTTTTAAAAATTGAAAATCTTGAAAATCAGAATTTTGTAGTATTTATTCAACACATATACCTTATGAAATTTATCATTTGGTATTTTAGTAATGACAAACTTTTGAATAAACACTTATAAAGCTAAAAACTAATATTTAAAACACTGAAAATATGCATTATTTATAAAGTTTCAGTAAATTGTAGAAGAATTTTTCTAAAAAGAAATGATATTAATAAGAAATTTCATACTTTATGTAACGGTAAATGTCTTATCCGTGGATGCTCTCTTATAGGCACAATCACTAGCTTCCCTAATAAGGTTCCAACAGCAATCTCCGAGCATATTAGGGGTCCACCTGCCTTGATATTGGGTTTACATTGTAGAAATATCCTGGTGGAAGCGCTCTTCATGCTCGTCGCTCACAGCTCCCTAATTTTCAAGGAAAAATTTAAATGAGATGCTAAAAAGTGAATTTTCAACGACATTGAACATCCTAAATCTTTGTAACTTATTAACATGTCTTTAATTAATGTTTCATAGTTAGAACTTCGATGATTTCCTAAGAAATGTGTCACAACATTTTAAAAATCGATCCATGCTGCTTTTTCTAAATCACTTAATATATCATCAAAATTTTTGTCCTTCATAAGGTGTCTAATTTGTGAGCCAACAAAAATACCCTCCTTCATTTTTGCATAACTTAGCGATGGAAATTGTTCTTGCAGATATTGAAATCCACGATCCTTCTTTATTCATAGCTTTAACGAAATTCTTCATCAATCCCAACTTTATGTGTAAAGATGGAAGAATAACTTTCTTTTTATCGATTAGAGGAACGTTTTGGATATTTTTTTCACCTGCAATATATTGTTTGCACTCTGGCTACTTCTTTTTGATATAATGCTCATGCTTTGCTCTGCTATCCCACTCGCATAGGAAACAGGAATGTTTTGTAAAACCTTGTTGCATACCAATAAAAATGGCAATTACTTTAAAATCCGCACATATATTCTAATCATGATGTGAGTAATGAATTTCATGAAGCAGAATTTTCATATTTTCATAAGACTCTTTCATTATGAATGAATATGCTATTGGAACAGATTGCAGGGTATTTCCATTATGAAGAAGCACAGCCTTCAAGCTGGTTTTCGAACCATCGATATACAATCGCCATTGTTTCGAGTTATATTGACAATTTAAAGCAGACATTAAACCAGTTATATCATTACAGTAGCATAAATCACCTTTTCTTGAAAAAAAATGTCGAATATTTCTTATGTCGATCTTGATAAATAGATATCTTTGTATTGTTTTTCAGGAGATTCCAACCTAGCAATCTTGATCCAAGTAATTCCAAGTTTGTCTTTCATAAATGTAAGTCTCTCACAAGATCATTTAATTCTTCTTGAGTAATTGGGTATGGTTCCTCATTTAGGCCAGGAGAATAGTTTATATCAGATGTAGAGGAAGTTTCAGATTCATCAATTTCCATTTCTACTGAGGCATCGTCATCTGTAAAATTCTCTGGAGGTTTCGGTATTGGTAAATCATCATTATGTAATACTGGTCGCATTGCCGAATCTAAGTTCGGGTGCTTAATTTTATGTTTACTTCTTGCATAGAATCCTTTAATTTTTGTAATACAAAAGTAGCACTCAGTTATATGATCCTTCGGCTCGCGCCATATCATGGGTATAGCAATAGGCATACTCTTTCTTGTACCTTTCATCCACGGTCGGAGGTTTGTAGCACATCGTGTACAGCAAGAATGAGGTGCCCATTTCTTATCTTGTTCACCTACTTTACATCCAAAGTATATGTGATAGTCTGTCTTTATTAGCGCCGTGAAAGCGCATCGATGCTTTTTCAAAGTTAGCTCCTCGCACACATAGCAAAAAGAATCGGGTTCATTAACGCATCCTCTAGACATTTTCCACATATTTTAGAAGAAAATAGGATAATTATAATCAAAATTTAAGTAAAAAGTCTTACAGAACAAAGAAATAGTAGTACACTCGCCCCGAAAGGTAAGTTTCAACTGTCACGGATTTGCGTTAAAGCCAAATACTGTGAGGGCGGCTAGCGCTGTCTGTTCAAGGTCGCCAACATAAAATTTATTAGGAGGACATCTGTTTCTACTCTCTTGCTGTATCTTCTATCGTTGTAATAAGAAAAAAGAATGTTTGTGGGAATCAAACGCATGTAAGAGAATATTGTAATATAATTATAATACCTTTACGATGCCTACATACTCCGAAACGTATAAATGAAATTTCTCAAAATTGGATGGTGATAGAAAATTTTTACAAACATATTCTTTTTCAGCAGCTTAAAATCTATAAGAAACACGCAATGTATGTAGAGAAACAGAAAATTCGGTAAAATTTGTTTATCAGTGTAATTATAGATCAGTCTAAAGAAAATGTTCGAAATTATATATATATATTTTTAAGCTGCAAACAAACTGCTCCATACATATTTCTGACAGTTCCATTATTAAGAATGTTCGAAGTAAAGCCAAGGGTTGAATTAAAAACAATTTTCATGCACAATTCCTTTTATTATTGTTATTGTTGCAGCAAATACGAAAAATAACTGATTTTCATCACATTGTTTCTTTCTTCTATCTTTACAAGAAGAAAGTATTGGATTCGTGAAAATTTTTGACTTCCAGTTTTTGATGGATGGATACGTTTTAGGATGTCAGAACTCGATTTTATGTTTTCTAGAAAACGTCTATCTGTCACTCTGTTTGTGAGTCTGTCTGTATGTGACAAAAATTTTGTGGGCGCTCTATCTCAATAACTAATGCACGGAATTTCAAAAATCTTTAGATTCAGTTAGACCCGGACATAACTGGTGATTAATTTATGGTGTATATCGCCCAACAGGTGGCACTGTTATGTTGCATTTTTAACGATTTCCGGAATAGCTCTGTCTCAATAACTAAGCAGGGATTTTCATAAAATTCCAGATTCAGTTAGTCCTTGATATGCATCGGTGCTGATTACGTTTTCGTGTAAATCGGTGGCTCGCTATGCTGCATTTTTTACGAATTCCGCATTATCCGTATCTAATGCATGAATTTTCCTCTAACTTCAGATTAAGTTAGATATTGGCACAAATTGATTATGATTACGTTTTTGTGCCAATCGCCCAATAGATGACGGTGCTATGTCTGATCTCAAAAACTAATGCGCGGATTTTCATCAAACATTACATTGAATTAGACGTTCACATAAGTTGTTGAGGATTAGGTTTTGGTGTAAACCACCAATAGGTGGCGCTGATATGATGCATTTTGCATGATTTACACGCTTTTATCGATAGTCTTATCTTAAGAACTAATGCACGGAATTTCATAACTTTAGAATCCTCACGATGGGCACAGATTGCCATTTAATTTCTCAGCTGTGCTAGTAAATTTTGAAGTATTAACATGTATAAGATAGAAGAAAGTTTTGGAATTGGCAAATCAGACTAGTTAAGTACTGTTTAGATGCGTTTTATCTGCATTTTCTATGAACGAATATGTTGTGAAGATGACGGATCAAATAAATTAATTTGTTATAATTAGAAATTAATTAATTAAATCTTATATTAAATCGCACCTTGTACAGCGACTTTTTGGTAAATATCCCAATACTGTTACAGATCGCAGTCATTAACCAAGGCGACGTTATATATATAATTTTGAAGACATTTCTGTGCATAAAATTTTAGAAATGAATAAAAACTTAATGAAAATAAAAAAAAAATCATTATAAATCTATGTATTTATATACTTTTCTGAAATATTCCTTGTTAAACTCAAATGTTCATTGTCCATTAAATAGCGTTTTATTCTTAGTAAAAATTAATAGAATTGGCTTACGATAAAAATTCGAGAGAAAAAAGTTATATTTACATTTATTGTATACATGTACATATGTAGTATATTTACACTACCTATTAAATTTGGCATAAATTTCGCGATTTTCTTATGAATAAAAGTAAAAAAAAATTTAAAAGAACCAATTTATAAACATTCATTGTTCCTCTTAAAAATCATGCGTAATTTAATGACGGCAATTCATGTAATACCAAAGTATTTCCGTTACAGTACCTTGAAGGTCGAATATTGAAAATTCACCGCTTTGATTTACGCTTGAACTAGCAAATTTATATAAAAAATTATAATTTCATCTTTGCTTTTTATTTGAGATATTGCGACAGGAAAGAAAATAAAATCGTTATTTAAAGTATCTATTTCGTATTTTTAAGGTGTTTTTTCAACAGACAATATTATGTTAAATAATATTAAAATATTAATTGATAAAAGGGAGTTTCTTCCGATTACAGTACATTAAATATGTTTTCCAGTACGCGTTTCTTTCATTCCAGTGTAACAGATTCACAGCCAACTGGTATATTTAAGGAATGTTTGGCAAACAAAATTCCATTGGTTCTGTAACTAGCAAACAGCTGTAACCAAATTGAATATTTTGCGATACATCATCTGCGGCCAGCTAATGAAAATGCCTTAAAATTTATTTATTAGTTTATAATTAAAGTCTAAAAATATAAAAATAGTGTATTATAATCGTAATCACACCTGTGTACATATTTTATTATAATTCCAGCTTATCAGGAAGTGAGTGAAAAATGAATTGCAAAATCTTTCTTTTCCATACAAAAAACATGTTGAGTTAAATATAAGTTTGTAAAAATAATACAACGGGATATTGTCGAGGGAAAAAAAGGGCTTTTATCTAATTATTCCCATTTCTAAACAAAATAATTTATAAGAAATGACAAATGTCTGAACTTTTTAAAACAAAATATGTAGCGCTTTTATACGAAGGCAGATTTCGATTCCTTCATTTAAAGTATCATTAACAGGAGTACAATAACATTCCTGTAATGTATTGTAGAGGCAATCGTTTTCTAAGTTAATTACGATCATTACTATTATTCTACCGCACTCCTACAAAAAGCAAAAGATTGGAGATTGTTTTTTTAATTCAATATGATTATCTATTAATATTCATTAACATAACTAATTGAAATCGTGTTTTACAAATTTTTTATGGAACCAATATCTTACAATCTTTATCTGTCAACTATTTTCGAAAATTGTAAATAGGTAACATACAGCTTCAAAAGAGATTCATGTTTACGTTTTGCTGTTTCGCTGCCTGATTGACATTATTTCAACCAAGAGGTTCTTTTTCATTTACCCATAAAAAATTAATAAATCGTGCGCGATTATCGTTATCCGACATCAACGTTGCACGCAACTATGCATTAATGCACGCATTCATATACACTACGCTTTTTCCCACTTACCGATTCTTTGATGATATAGTTGTGGTAGTGTATATAAATACATTATGTGTGTAATCCATGTCGGAGATGTTGTATGTATGTCTGTAAAATATATATATATACCTTTAACTGTTGAATTCAGGCGTTATATATATATGTATATGTGTGTTTTAATAGATATTGTAGTATGTGTGCTTTATTATAATTATCGTAGATCGATTTAATAGTAAAATCTATTCATCGTTGTCCGGTAATCCAAGGCTGTAGTATAGATGGCTGATGACTCCCCCAACATGGTTTATTAGTAAGAAATTGCAGACTCAGTCATCGGCCGGAGTAGCTCAGTGATTAGAGCAGCAGTCTTGTATACTGTGGTCCCGGGTTCTATTCCTGGTTCTGGCTAATTTTTCACTCCAGTGGGATTTATTGTATGTATGTCTGTAAAATATTTATATATACCTTTAACTATTGAATGCAGGCTTATTTATGTGTGTATGTGTGTTTTGATATATATTGTAGTATGTGTGCTTTATTATAAAAATAATAAAGTTTGTTTATTTGTATTGATGCCATTTTCTCATAAAAACTCAAAATAAACTTTCTAAAAAATATAAACGGAAAATGACGTCACGCTTTGAATAAACATGAAATTTTATCTCAAAAAGGTGTTACAATTCAATACTTTTCATTACTATGATACTAAGTTTGAGACGCAAAATGACATCATATTTATATGAAACCAAAAATTTTCTTTGATAAAACTAAATATTCTACTAGAATGCTCCTAAAGATATAAATTTCTGGAATTTTACTCGCCGATGCAGAGATTAAAGCCTCAAATTAAGAGTGGGAATGTTCACATGCAAAGTCGTAGTCGGCAAACTTCATTTCAAGTTCGGAAATACACACTTATGTTGAAATATTTTTAAAATGATGAATGCAAATATGAGAGATAAGTGTGTAAATTCTGAAACGTTGAAAATGACTTTAAGTTTAGATTTTACGTGAAAAATAATTATATGATTGACCCAAGGGGAAATCATTTTTTTTTAAAGATTTTCAATCGGTATTTCAAGCATAAGAGCCTCCGTGGGTAATTTCATCATCTTATACAATTTATTTATTTATTTTACTTTGAACAGTTTATTAAATTAGTATTTTGGTAACTTTAAGTTAAAAATAATTTCTTTCGAAGAAATTCGACGGGTTTCATCGCATTATTAATTAAAACATTAGCTCCATTGTTGAAAATTATGCATTTTAACTTCATTCGGATCGTTATGGCGTCGTCAACATTTGTGACCTGAGATATAGATTGACTTCCAGAAGTTTTACTCCCTGCGCACGTAACAACCACGTGTGTTTATTTTTAGTGCGAACCTTTCATTCTCCGTAACCTTCCAAATCAATGCAATTAATTTCGAATTTTAAGTTAAGGGAAATGAATTGAAATCGAATATGGAGAATAAGATTTTGGGTATTAACCACATGGTACAGATTCCGTATGACCCGCATGGCTACAAATGATAATCAAAGAAATCGAGGACAATATAAAGTCATGTATGTATGTTTGTGTTCAGACGTATGCATGTTTGTAATGGGAAATTTGTGTAATCGGGTTTGTAAACAATTTCATAATTTAATGAGCGTTGTTTGATGTAAAAATATAACCATTTGCAAGCGGTCCGAATTGTAAGAGTTACTCAATTTTTTTTTTTATTATTATTCACAGTAAGTGAATATGTTGCAACTGCATGTGAGCATTCTGAAGTGAATGAGATAAACATTTTTTTATCAAGATGTACACTTCAAAAAGGAAATATGCAGAATTCAAAATAGCACATCCCTGCACCGGTGGAACTTGCCTATTTCGTACTTTTAAAATTTTAGGTGATTTTACTGAAAAACACGAAGCTAAAATGCGAAGAACCCGATTAGAGAAGAATCATCAGTAACGAATTCCAATGGAAATTTCGCCAAATTAGTCAGCTACAACAAAGTTGGCTTCATTAGTGGTGACTTATTTTTGGCTCATCAAATTTGGCGATATTTTGCCAAATGCTGGCAAGATTGGCGAGAATTTGACGTTAATATATATGACGTTATACTTTTATGCATATGATCAGGATAATGGTTACAACAATGAAAGATAATTCTTGAGAAATCACCTGACTCATAAAGAAATACCTAATTATTTTTTTTAATCTGTTGCCTAGATTTAGTGTACATTTTGAAAAATGTACATATTTTGATATGTGTAACGTTATACAGAGAAGTTTCGAAAACACCGGTTAAAAGAAAGAAATTAAGTTGATTAGAGTTAATCAGCGTAATTCTATGTGGAAAAGTCGCATACCAATAACCCAGATGTCTTTCGAGTATTTCCAGAGTAACGATTTAACAAGAACTTAGATGAATAAAGGTACCAATTTTGGATAGAGGAGTATAGCAGACTACCTACGTGTGTATGTTACATAAGTGTTACAAACATTTTCCAGATGCTATATTAGATAAGTATGGGCTCTGCCAGACATGCAAGATTTTAAAGCGAATTCGAAGTTTTCTGACGCTAACGCGGTGATCTGGTTCCAATTTTTGATTGTCTCAAAGATGGGACCTACATTAAACAAATCAAAATCGCTCAAATGTATCCGGTGGTTATCCCCTATCTTTACAACAGATTCTCTTACCCAATGGTTTCTCTTTATTTTTAACATTTATGAATTATTCTAAAGAACAACAAATTACGCTGCCTCAAAATTTTGACAATCCGGACATCAGATTTGCTGACGAGCAGCAGAAGATACTTCAGTTATGCACTGAATAGCTTTCGTCGTTGCAAACATAAGTGACAAAGTTCCATAAATCAACTTTTATTATTGGAAAAGTAAGAGCAGAAAAAAGTACGATAATCACAGAAATTAGTAAAATAATCATAGAACAGTTCGGATAAGAAGCTATCATTCTTTTGGCTCTAACAAGTACTGCTGCATTTAATGTAGAAAATTTCAATTCATTCTGAGCTTACTGAACTAATGTGTTTTAAATGGTTCGCTGATTTAAAAAGTCAGAAAAGCAAGAAATCTACAGCTCAAGATGGATCCTGTGTTATTTCTCATTATTGACGAATTTTCAATGAGCGGATGTCGTCTTACTGCTGATCTTGAACAATGATGTCGCGTATATTTCAGATAGCTTCGAAACATTAAGAGGCTTATTTTTTTAAATCCTTGGGGGTATTAGGTAGTTACGTCCCATAAATGGCATCCTTCTATATAAAAGCAATTCTATAAAAGACATTTCGGCTTTTCGCGGACAAAAAATGCTAAGAGCTTTTTAAAAATGTTTCACATTAGCAAACGAATTGAGACAAAATGACGATCATCAAACACAGTTTCGAAAGAATCTTAATTCCCTTTGCGTGGATCAAATTTTAGACTACCTCTCATGCCTTATGCAACGACGAAAATATATAAGGCTTGCGGCTGAACTTAAATGTTTCGAATTTGTCATGTGTCTTTTTCTCAAAAACAAGCACGCTGAAGAACATAATCAAGAAGTACTTTTTAAACAAAGTGGAGGGGCGGGGCAATTGCAAGGATATTAGCAAACCACAATAATTAAATAGCTAGGTGCAGTGAAGATGATAAGGCCCCTGACTTCAGGCAAGACTTTCCTCAGCAGCTGGATGCAGAGTTTCGTTACTTACTAATATGTGGAATGGAGTGAGAATTGGTAAACGATGCAGTAAGTACAGTAAAAGATAGTTTCTATGACCCAAACTTTCAACCTCGAGTTTTGCCACGGGCTATAATGGTCCATTTTGGTGATTATAATGGGCCATTTCTAAGTGAAACATTTTTCCTTATCAAAATTATTTGTAAAAATTTGAAAGAAATAAAAGGCCTCATGCTCATGGAGTCAGTTACCTTTAACTGTTGCACACTTTGCCACTATATACAAATCCCAGAGTTTAACTTTGTCAAAAACTGCTGTGAGCATTGGTCTAAAGTGTTTGTTACATAAACCACACTTTTAGCATAGTTTGTCGTTTAGAGAAAGTTCGCATTGAAGTGCTTTTCGTTAAGGAGAGGCTTGACCAAATTAGAAGTATGGGAGCACTTAATGACAGGTTAGCATTTGAGCATTGTCCGAGGCAACTAACTACTGAATTAAACACATTAAATTGAAGATTCGGCGATTGTTATTTCAAACTTAATTTTTTATTATTAAACAGTAATCATAAAATTAAAACACTTTTTAAAAAATATTATCATTCAAGTTTGTACGTCTCCATGCTCCGACATTTCGGCCTGACGGATGCTAGTACTTTGAACATAGGAATGTCTATAAATATAGCAGTGCACAAACACTGGAATTCATTGACCAATAATATAAACAAACAGTTTTTAAACGCTGAAATGATCTAACACATTCTTGTCTCTCCGAACAGATATTTCTCACCATTCACTATTGTTCAGCGGACGCTCCTGTTGAGCTTCTTTAATTCTCTTTCAGAACCTTTTATCCTTCTCACGTCAACAGGATCCTAAATCCACAAAAGTCTTTCTCTAGCTTCAAGAGAGGTTGCTTCCTTTCTCTACCGAGACTTTTTTTCAACTCCCCCTTACCACTTTTTCAACCACACTCCAAATCGGGAGGGGTTTATCTCACCACTTAAATTGTAGCAAAAAAATGAGGTCTTTCATAATCGGACCTATTCCTGGTTCTCCATCGGGGAAACACGAACTCGTTCTGCTCATTTCACCAAGGTGATATTTTGAACACAGCGGTCATTTGTAACCGAAGTATTTTTCCTCCCAGGGTGCAATACCGGAATCCTTTTGTTCAGAGTTCTTCTTAAAATAAGAAAGGAACAGTTGCATTGAGACCACTTAAAAAGTTACGGACATGAGAAAATATTCTTGTAAAGTTGGTCCACCTGGTTTCACGATGTAGGGCCTTTGGTCAAGGTTATTCCCACGCACCGAGGAATTTCACATTTAAAAGGAAATCATTGCAAGAGTGTTTAGAAATATGTGTTTTTTAATGCTTATTTTAACACAACGTCTAATCATTTTATATACCCCATAAGCTTTTAGGACTCCTCCCATAAATTCGGAAGTACGCCAGTGCTATTCCGTATTTTAAAAAGGAAAAAAATAAATTATGAAACAGTTTTCAGGATTTCTAAGAAATTTGTTTTTACATTTTTGTTTTAGAGCAGACTGTACTTTTAGGAAATTTTCATTTCGTTAAAGTTGCTTTTATTGGACAAAACATAAGTAAAATTTCCAAAATTGCGTTATATGCAGAGAAATGCTTTATTTTCAAACTCATAGCACGAAAAATTCGATCCAGGAACCTTTTGTATACCAGACAGTCGTTTTTACCACATAGGTCTTCTTCATCTTAATTTTTAAAAAAGTAGGGAGATGGGGATGAAAGGGACATTTTGTTTTTATAAACTTATAAAATAAAGTGATATTAGAAGATATCACTTTCAAATGTGCACCTACTTCTCGTTTAAAACCTTTGTTTTGATATTACTAAAAGCACTTATCCTCATGTACAGTAATTTAAAATATATACGCATCTTTATAAATAGGGAGAAATGTCCCTTTTAAACCCATTGTAGGGGATTAAAGGGACACACAAAAATAAAATATTTTTATGAATATTCTTTTTTTTGCGATTACATTATTCAAAAATAAAAGATAATTATACACAAATAAAAATAAAACGTACTGCAACATATGATAAAATAAAAATAATGAAAATAACATGTTTAAGTCTGCTCGACATAAAACAACTTTAAATCAGTCAAAAATTTTAAGAAAGATTTAGCTCTAGCTGTCTCACTACCAGTCACGGGTATAGGTAACTTCACCACAATATATTAATATTCGCGTCATCCATGTCAATAGTATCAGTAAATATAAAATGGGTTTTTTTCTGAAAAAATGTGCTTTGAATTCATCACGAGTGCTTTTCTGGTGTTTGTGGATGCAGTGCGACGGGGATATCACTATAACTACTCCATTACCTTTCGCAAAATTTATTGTCTTAATATTTATATTACTTTCATAAATATCAAATAAAGGAAGCACAGCATCACTTTTGGAACAACTAGAATATTTAGCTAATGCAAAATTGCTTTAAAAATTTTCTGTTGTCATTGACCAACTTTGATGAGCAAGTCAAAGCTTTTCGGATGGGGCACCTCTGAACATGAATTCTTTGAAATTCTTCCTTGGGAAAACGAATACAGTTGAACAAAGTTACGTGATGCAGAAACAAAACACAAAATTATGACAAGTTTACCACGTTCAGCTGCGGTTAATTAAGCCTGTTTCACCAAGGTTATATTTTATGTTCTGTGTAAACTTATAGCGATCCATAACTAACCAACGGTTTTTTAAAAAAATATGATCATTAGGTTTGTTGAAACTTGTACTTCTTGTTAAACTAATGACTAAAGGTTTCTTAAGAGAAAGTAATGAATTCCTTTGCATTAAATCTTGGAAACAATCAATTGCAGCTTGCTTCTTTGTTTACTAAGATAGGGATATATTTGTAGAGTTCAACTCAATTGAATACTCATATGCACAGTTGCCAAACCATAGTTGATATTAGGTGCTTTGAGAAAATATGAAGCTAACTCTTTTTATTGAGCTTCACTAAAGGAAGCTTAATATAAACAACCTAAGGAGTTCAAAGGGACATGTCCCTTTCAACACCTCAGTTTCTGTCTTTTTAAATACTATACCTACCTAGAGAATTTAAAAATGTATTCATGTATGAAAGTATTTTAGCTAACAAAATATGCTGATATTCATATAAAGTGCATACTTTACAGTGCTAAATAACGTAAATATTATAATGCTAAACACAATATTACTTTTTTAAAGAAAAAAACAAAAGCAACATCAAAATTTACTTATTTTATATCAAAAACAGGCTTTGCTTTCATCACCTGCAACAATAGCATTGCTGATGTAAGTTGTAGGGATTATTAAGACAGAACAGGTATCCCCATCGATTGAGCCAAAGTTGAAACTTTGTACATTTTATTTTCTTCCAGGAATTTTGAGTGTCCCTTTCATCCCCAGTCTCCCCTACATTTTTTAGAAAGCCGTATAATACTGAATAATACCATTGGTGATTACTATCAGGTATTCAGTTGAAGAGGCAGTACATATCTTAAAATTGTTGGCAGTTTCCAACTGCCACGAACCATAGAAATCAAAGTTATGAAAGATAAGGAATCTACATTTGCATATAACACGAAAAAAAAGCATCATTGCAACAGGTTGTTTAGAGAAAATCTAAGGATTGAAACAGTATGAAAAAAGAAAAACAAATTCAATATTTTTCATTCATGGAGTAGTTTAAATTCAAAAATTAAAATAATTCAAAGTTATTTACATACTTTACAAAGTCAGAAACTGTAAAAAAAAAAGTCGACATTCTAAACTCACGGTAGTTCTTTTTTTTTAAGTCTTTTATTTCTTGCAGTAATAAAAAAGTATCTTTATACAGTTTAATACATCAAACTTTATTAACAATCAACGATTGTAGAGAGCATGTTTAAAATTGAAAAAATTCAAAACTATTTATTCCTACCAAATTAAACATCAAAGTAACCATTGTTTCTGTTTCGCTAAAATCTAGAAAATTAAGTCGTCAACAACACTCTAAAGATAAGAAAAACGGAAGTAATTTAAGAGTGAGTGACGCAAACTTGGGTCGTTTCCAAAGAAGTTAAGAATATTTTATTTAACGCTGTGATGCTAATATGCTCTTTTTCGGTGTAAGATACAATTTTGTCAAGTTAGGGTGAATTTAAATCGACGATTATTCTCCTTTGTTTTTCCTTAATAATTCGAATTTATAAAATATTGTATCCGTTTATTTAAGCAAGCAAGAAATATTTAAGAGGACAAAAACTGACTAAAGTTTGATCGTGGATTAGAAAACTTGTCATAATAATAATTTAGATTATTTCTCCTTGTTGCATTTTTTTCGTGAAAATAAACTTTTGTTTTAAGCTGTACAAAAAAAAAGTTTTAGTATTTTTCGACAAATTAATTTCTCGCCGCGATTTTTAAATCCATGTTCCATGTATTTCAGACGTCATTTCTTTTCTAACCCTTTAACACGGCGGTACTTTACCAGTAAAATAAATTGTTATAAAATTCATTTAATACATCGATTAGTAGTAATACTGTTTAAAATGTGTAATAGATACTTTACTTTACCTGGTTCCAAAAGCATTATTGGTTGCAAAAAACAAAAACATTTTTTAAATGGATGATTTCTTTGCCTTTACATATTTTCAACATTCTTAAAGTTGAAAGATGGGGGAATGTGTGTGTGTGGGAGTTTCAGTTATGAATTATTCCTATAATTCTATTGTAAGAACATTATATTTGAACATTTCTTAATTCTGCAAAGTATGTAAAAAATATTTTAAATACAAGATTTGAGTAGAGTTATAAATATTGCACAAAATCCACATAATTTCAAATTTAATTACTTCATTTAATTTACAAACGCCTTCTAAAATTTATTAAATGCTTGTGTAAATGTTCTACTGTAGTTTCGAAAATTCACGAAAAATTCTTTAGAAGATGAAATATTCAGGAATTTATAATTTGGGAAATAAATCGTTAACTGCTTCAATACGTTGTTCAATATGTTGGCCCTTATGCATGAATAAAGAAGTTGTAAAAAAAAATAATTAGAATTGTAATAAGAATATTCAAAATCCATAAATCTTGCCCCTGTTTATGTTGTAACTTGATATAAAAATAAAAACTCATTTTCAGGTATAGTTTAAAAAAAAATAATAACTTTTCTTTTCTTTTTTTTTTCTTTTTTTTTTTTGAGAAAAAAAAAATGCACAACGTTTTCGGCTCGCACTCCCGCAATTTTAGGAATTATTTTTCGGACCAACTGTCCAACGTTGTAAAAGGTTAAAAGATTGTAATCATAAATACGTTTTATCCTCATTTCAAACCTTTCTGGCGATTTTAAACATTTGTTATATATTTAAAACCCAAAGCAGAAATTTTAAGACCGATTTCGTCTGATCTGAGTATGCTCAATGAGAATTTTAGAGTGATTTTTTGAACTACTATTCTCTAAACGGAGTGGGAACTCAGTTTATAAATTATTTTGTTTCACATGAATCTTGAGATTGTCGAGTACTCTAAATTAACCACCATAAATAGGATATATGATTCCTCAAAATAAACGCAAGTTCAACATGAGGTCCTGGCACATCACATTTCCCTGAAACTGCCAGTTTTCTGAAAAATCTCGTGAATAATGTAAATTATATTTCATTATAACAGGAAAAGTTGTAGAATTTGGTATTTCTTAAGTATTATTAAGTTAAATTCAACATTACAGATTTTTTTTAAATAATTACTTTTATTTTAAATTTTAAATTAAAATCATTGACATGCGAATATCGATTAAATATAAATTAAAATAATCTGTAATTTTTAATACATTTTTTGTCAATTGATTCCCAGCAAACACATACCTTTTGGCAATATATCAGACCACATCCGGCAGTGTCAGTTAAGTGTTGGAATGGGCACAGTGGTTTCGCTGAAGTGTCGGTAGCATGCCGGTTACCGTAATCGGTCCCTTTTTGGTTATATATCGGCAAGCGACTTACACCGGCAAGTGACGCAGGACCGATATATGATTTCTGATATTGGCCCGATTAGATTTGCCAACATCGGTCCGAATTCGGAATTTTTAGTCTTAGCCGATATTTTTTTTTTTTTTTTTTTTTTTTTTTTTTTTTAGTTCGAGTTTGGATAAGTCATGTATATTTAATGTATTTCATATGAAATTCTAACACTGATATACAAAAAAATAATAATAGCTTATATTTATTTATTTAAAAAACGCTGCTATTGAATTCATTTTAAAAAGGACTTATAATTACTTGAATCATCGAAAGAGTTTTTTAAGTCGATCCTTAAATTTATTATTCATTATAAACTTAGTTGTAGAAAAAAACTTCATATGTTAATCATTTTCTAATTATCTGATCATTTTAAAAACAATAGGTATGTTTCTTACTTTATTTAAAAATTAAATTATTAAAAAGGTGTTTAAAATTATTTTACAAGCTATAAAAATATTTAAAAAAGCTACCCAACACTTTAGCATTAAAATTTAAAAGAAATATTCAGAAATCTCTCACTTCTTAAAAATGATTTACAATAAATAAATAAATAAATAAATATATATATAAATAAAATAAATAAATAAATAATAATAATAATAATATTACTATTTCTATTTTATTTGATGATTAAAAATTGTTGATAAGTAAAAGAAATATTCAGATATTTCCACTTCTAAAAAACAATTTACAATAGGAAAAAAAAGAAGAAGAAGAAGAAGAAAATTAATATTTCTATTTTATTTGATGATTAAAAATTGTTGATAAGTAAAGGAATCATTAGTGCTACATATTCACTAAAAATATATTCTACATTAAATCATCATATGACGAAAAATGAACTCTTATTCAAATTAAAAGTGATTAATTACAACTTTATTTTTTTATTAAAATTAGTTTTTCTATGTTACAGATACATATTTCTTGAATTAACATATTTAATTACATTATAATTCCTAAAGAGAAAATTGTATTAAGAGAAAAATCTATGGAATTCATTTATTCTATTTAATAAGCATTTTTAAATTTACAAGAAAGATTCAGAAATATCCCCCATTTAAAAATTATCTTCCCAAAGAAAAAGAAAAATGTAAATTAATATTTTTATTTTATTTTTAAATTAAAAATATTGATGAGTAATAAATTAATATTGCAACATACTCACTAAATATATGTTCTACTTTAAATCATCAAAACGACATAAAATGAATTCTTATTCTAATTAAAAGTTATTAATTACCAACTTTTTATTTATTAAAATAAATTTTTCCATGTTAAAAATATACATTTTATGAATTGACGCAACGCATGTAATTACATTATAATTCCTTATAAAAAAATTTTATTAACAGAACAAAACCTCTAAAAATATATTTTTTAATACTTAATTATTCTTAAATTTATATCTTTTCTTAATTATTTTTAATTATATCTATATCTTAATTATTCTTAAATTTATTCTTAAATTCGTTTGCGTTAACGAATTCGCTAAGATATTTTTTTCATTCATTTAAATATTAAATTAACTTTTATATACACGCGCGTAAGACAATTACAAATAAATGAGTAAAAAATAAAAAATAAAAAATAAAAATAAAAATAAACACGTCAAAATTCTAATTTTCCCATCTACCATTTACCTTCAACGGCAAACCATTACGTATCGATAAGTCTTCCCCTTATTACCTCATAGAATCCTCACCTGATCAAGTCTGAGTGGCCAAGTGTTTAAGGCGTCTACATCCTGTCATTGGGTTCTTCGGATCAAAACCAACCTCTTCTAACGCCAAAACACGTTCCTTTCAAATATGCATTCTACGATGGCACCCTCAATTTTTTTAATTGACTGCAACCGGCATTTGTATGGATAGCTATCGGCATAGTTTTTTTGCCGATACCGGGCCGGCTGCGTGCCACATGAATCGGGACGCATTCGCGCGGCGTATAAAAAAGATACAGAACAAGTATCGGCAATATTGGTATCGTGCCAATACCGCCGGTAGTGGCAAGCGGCTGTCGGCCGATTGCTTACCGATAGCTCTGTGTTTGCTGGGTTGATAGTACATATATTCTAAGAACAGTAGATGATTAATTTGCGGAAAAGAACGGAAAGCAGGATTATTTATATAAATAGACTGTGGTGATATCTATTGGTCTTTTTGTATCGCAACACAATTTATAGTCTACAGAAGTAATAAAATTTTGACCTAAATTTTTCCTTCGTTTTAAAGTTTTTTAGAAAACAAAAGATGAAGTTGCAACTTTTTGGATATGAAAACTGACATCTCTGTAAAGTATTATGCTGTCTGTATCCGTATGAAGACAGTTAATATGCACTACAGACAGTCTTGGTTATAAAACGAGTTTTTAACTATTTCTAGCAAATATTCTGTAAAACTTTCTGACATTCTCCGCATAATATGAACCTTCAATGTAAAAAAAGTTATGTAACGTCACTCCATGAAATAGGTGGTAATCTTTCTGCCTCCATTTTATTGAGTAATTTAGACGATTTAACTGGTTTTACGTTACACTAACGTGTAATATAACTACATTTATATAAGTTTAAATTGCACCATTATACTAGCTAAATTACTCCATAAAATTGGAGACAGCATGTTGCCACCCATTTTATGGAGTAACCTTGCATACATTTTTACAGTGTTCTTTCTGTGGAACCTTTAATTTGTTTAGTTTTTCGGGTACTTTCAGTATCTTCTTAAGGACACACTTAAGTACAATTGATTCACAGGCTATTTAGACTGATTGTATATTATACTCTTATTTATGTCTATTATTCATAAGACAGAACTAACACGCTTTCAGCAAAATATTAAAAAATTAGAACCATAAAAAAAGCTTTTTTTGTTATAATTCAAACCAATGTAGTTCAAATCATAAAAAAAAAATCTCCAAATGTAATCAGCGAAGCCCGTTATCAGAATAAACCTGTATACCAAATTTGAAGCAAATTGTATAATTCTGCATGAAAAACCCATTTATTTAAATTAAGGGGAGGATTAGCCCCTCATTGCCCCCTTAATATTTAACCAACGAACCTGCAAATCTAATCCGGGAGAGCCTTATCAGAGTAAACCGGTATACCAAATTTGAGGCAAATCGAACAATTCTGCATGAAAAATCCAATTAATTGCTAAAATATTAATCTCATGAAATCAGCGAAAATACTTACAGTATCTACAATACAAAGTTCCATTTCTAATGAGCTAGGAATACGTAGAACACCAGATTCTTACTTATCGTGAGGTGATTCTGACAGATTTGTTTCTAAGATTAAATTGGCTGTTTCATGAAGTATATATACAATAAATACTGGTTATGAATATTTTAAAGCACATAATACCATAAATAATAAAGCAGAGAATATTTACAATTCAACATCGGATTTTCGTAAATTATGAAAAAAAGGGTAAATATTATAAGAGTAGATGCTTGAAATAGACAAGAAATAGCAATTATTGACAATGTTTACATCTATACTACGGAAAGAAATTTTTAGTTCACCTTAAAAATTATTTAATTTCATTTTTAAATCTATTTTATATCATTAAAATACACCGCCACCGGATTATTTCTATAGATCATAATGTAATGGGATTTTCTTTGGCGTCCCTGTAAACCAACTTTAAATACTACACAAACTGTTTTCATAAGCAAACATTCTATAAACCTTAATATCATACGAGTATGTCAATTAGAAAGCAATTCGAGTGTATTTACGGCAGTTACAGCACATAGAGTAGTTTCGACATATGGCAGGCAGGTGCAGAAAGACAAAATAAAATCACAAATACTTTTCGACAATGTTGAAAATTTAAAAAAATATATATATTTTTTTTTAACATGATGATACTTATTAAAAAAAAAAATATATCTGAAATTTACATTTTATATCCATGAATTTTAATAAATTTTATTTGAAGATTATTATTCTTGTTTGTTTTATATACGTTATCAGAATAAACCTGTATACCAAATTTGAAGCAAATTGTATAATTCTGCATGAAAAACCCATTTATTTAAATTAAGTGGAGGATTAGCCCCTCATTGCCCCCTTAATATTTAACCAACGAACCTGCAAATCTAATCCGGGAGAGCCTTATCAGAGTAAACCGGTATACCACATTTGAAGCAAATCGAACAATTCCGCATGAAAAATCCAATTAATTGCTAAAATATTAATCTCATGAAATCAGCGAACATACTTACAGTATCTACAATACAAAGTTCCATTTCTAATGAGCTAGGAATACGTAGAACACCAGATTCTTACTTATCGTGAGGTGATTCTGACAGATTTGTTTCTAAGATTAAATTGGCTGTTTCATGAAGTATATATACAATAAATACTAGTTATGAATATTTTAAAGCACATAATACCATAAATAATAAAGCAGAGAACATTTACAATTCAACATAGGATTTTAGTAAATTATGAAATAAAAGGTAAATTTTATAAGAGTAGATGCTTGAAATTGACAAGAAATAACAATTATTGACCATGTTTTCATCTATACTACCGAAAGAATATTTTAGTTCACCTTAAAAAAATATTTAATTTCATTTTAAAATCTATTTTATATCATTAAAATACACCGCCACCGGATTTTTTCTATAGATCATAATGTCATGGAATTTTCTTTAGCGTGCCTGTAAACCAACTTTAAATTCTACACAGCCTGTTTCCATAAGCAAACATGCTATAAACCTTAATATCACACCAGTATGTCAATTAGAAAGTAATTCGAGTGTATTTACGACAGTTAGAGCACATAGAGTAGTTTCGGCATATGGCAGGCAGGTGCAGAAAGACAAAATAAAATCACAAATACTTTTTGACAATGTTGAAAAAAAAAAGTATTTTTTTAACATGATGATACTTATTTAAAAAAGAAGTATGTGAAATTTACATTTTATATCAATGATTTTTAATGAATTTTATTTCAAGGTTGTTTGTTTTATACTTTTAATCTTTAATTGTCATCATTAATTTTAGTAATAATATTCCCTTTCTTTATGTGTATTAGAAAATACACACTTATTTATTCTTATGTAAATAATATTAATCGGACATATGAAGAATGAAAGTACATTGAGTGTTTTCTTTGTGTGTTCTACTTAGTGAAATTTTATATGTTTAAAATGTGCATAATTAAAAAAACAATGCTGATAGTGTGTCATTAACTCTTCATTAAAACTCACCGGTAAGATAAATTTAATATTTCTATTATTTATGTACATTATAAAACACATACTTATTTATAATAATATAATTTATCTCATTTAGTACAACATTGTGTATCAGAAATAAAATTGAATAGTGTGTAATTCATATACGATTTATTTAGTGAAAGTTTGCATGTCCTAAATATGAATAGTGAAAAAAAAATTGACAGAGTGGCATACCTTTCACTGAATACTCACAGGAATATATAAATATAATGATACTTTTAAAATCAAATATTTATCAAAAATAATTTCTATAAAATTAAAGATATCTTGATGATTAATTTTTCACAACACAATACATTTTTCCTCACCTAAGATGACAAACCGCGCAGAGCAAATTCCTTTGTTATAATGCTGAAAATATATTAAACAAAATTTCACGACAAAAAAGAAACCGAGTGCTTTTCCAGATTTATGGAATTTTCATCTATGGAGATTTTCGCAACTCCATTTTGGAAAATTGCCAAAAGGTTCATTAGCACATCCTTTCATCAGAAGAAGACGGTTTTCTTTTTATTATCTGTTCTTTTTTTAATCTGAAAAAAAAAATGCATATATTTTTGGTTTTTTTTACATATAAAAGTTTTTACAGTAATAATCCGAGAAGAAAGTGACTTTTTTTTAAGTATTTTGTCTCAGTTATTAACTGTCACTTTCAAGCAGTAACAGTAACTTTTAGATTCTGATTGTAATTTCTAGCGTTAAAATACAAAGAATTTCTAAATTTAAAATACAATTCTTTATTTTCCTAGTCTCATACAAAGTATTTTCCCTTATAAAACAAAACGCATTATTTTTATCATATTTACGCTAATTTTTACTAGAAACCTTTATATTGAGCCCTATGTTGGCAATGGTTAAATGAATACTTTTATACCGTTTATAGTTCAATATTTTGAAATGCAATGTTCACATTTTTATATATCATATCTATATCTTCAGACTGAACAGTACATATTTAAAGTTACATCTGCAAAAAAATATTGCAAGGATAAACTCTAAAAAAATATTATGCAGTACTTTCATCTTTATTTTAAAAATATCAGTTTTGCCAAAATACAGTAATGTTCACTTTATAATATAAGTAAATCTGTAAATCTGTGAATATTGCATGTTAAAATATTAAATGGTTAAAAAGAAAACTTGCGCGGAATTTAACTAATAATTTTTCAACTTTTTTATATAAATGAATTAATGTATTTATTTAAGTATTGATTACACAGAAATCCTGTGTATTTTTTGAATTACAAATAGCATAATTTAAGATTATGTTAATGAAGTTTATTTATTGAGTGGATTATGTTGATTTGTTTTTTCATGCAAAATGTTCCTTGAAAATAGCCTTTTAGATAGTAATTAGGTAGCATTTTAGATTTAGCATTAAGATTTGAGATTAGCATAGTAAGTAAAATTAAAAAAATTGTGTTTGTCATTTTCAGAGTAGCATATTCTTTAAAATAAATGCACTGTTCTGTTATGATGATCTATCAGAAATTTTTATTCTTCAAACAAGTAACGCAACTTTACCCATTTAAAATTTCAGTCTGTTTTAGAGTTACACATATAGTTTTTAAAATGGCATAAGTATGTATGCATATTAATTAAATACATATTTTTGGAAATGTTTGAGCTTTACATTTAAACTAATTAATGTTTCACAAGAAATATTGTTAAAATGTAATATTAAAATGTGAACGCATTCTATTTCTCAGTGCAAGAAATACGTTAGAAATCTGCTTTCGTTGTTTTAATTTGTGTTCTCGAATGGCATATTATATGTCTTTCGTGAAAAAAATTCCAAATTATAAAATAAGTATCAGACCATTACTCTAAATTCATGAGTTGGAAATGCCTACTATAAACTATAAAACTTTTGGACATATCAATAGGTATACAATGGAAGATATGTAAATTATTATTTTTATTTTATTTATATAGATTTATGTTAGAAAAAAATTAAACATTTTTACATGCATATTTCTTAAAGAAATCACAGTTTTTTTAATTGGAGTTAGACGTGAGCAATTTTAAAATGCTTTAAAAACACACACACACACAATTTAATCACTCCTTAAGGGAATGTACTACTTCTTTGATTTCTTTGTTTGTTTATTTATTTTTGAATCCCTCAAGTGTGCAAACTGTTACCGCAATGTGATTTTATGATATGCTAATGCAGGAAAATATTTTCTGCTCGTTCAACACAACGCCGCAAGCGAACAATTAAACTTTTGTGCAACTAAATACCACTAAAGTAATGTCGACAAAATCCTTGTCAGGTTGATCATCCACAAGTGACAATGAAGCGAATTTCACACCGTGGCCAAGTCCATAAACCTTCAAGCTAGGCAGTCAATCCGTCAGCTAGCTGCCTGGTCAGCGGCATATAAAAGGATTTAGGAGGTTCGAGATTGTATTTGTCAAAGCCACCATAATCGTCTTAGTCAGTGTCATATTCGGAATACATATCATATGCAAGGGGCTGCCACAGGTGACTATTTTTTAATTCCACCTCACACCATTTTCTCAGCTAAATTTAAAACTTATAGGTGATGGTTGGTGAAGGTTGGCTGTGTGAGGTGCTCCCTCCTTCTACACGTGGGGGGGGGGGGGGGCGGTGACCGTTTTGCAGCCGCTGTTTCCGAGCTTACTTTTGGGCGAAGTTTTTGTTTTTACGCAGTTGTGGTTTGAAGTAAGGTGTTTTGTTTTTCTCTCTTTTTGTGGTTTTTATTAGTGAATTACTTTATTGTTGAGTTGGTGGGTGTTTGGTAAGGGTAATAGCTATTTTTAAGGTTTGTTTACCTTTTTTATTTGCCACTATTGGCCCTGGGTAATATTATGGATAGTCCTGAAATTAATATAGTGGATGTTGATGGAACAGCTGATTCTTCTGCTGTTAACGTTTGTCTCAGTGGTTCTCAGTGGTTTTGTCAAATCCATCATTTTGTTAAAAGATAATTGAATGTATGAAAGTTTTAGAAAATAACCATTATTTGTTTCAAAATGTTTTGCCATTTATAGATGATGATGAGAACGTATCTTAACAAATAGACAGATACCACCAATTCAAAATAAACTCTTAGCCACAAACAACACGATTGAACTATAACTGAACTGTTGCAAGAACAATAGACTTTTGAACTTTTGTGTGTGTATATAATTATATAATATTCATCATAATTATTCACTATTTTACCTATTTTTTATATTCTACATTATTTTTAAAATTATGAATCTCTTTCTAATTTAGTATACATATACGTAGCTTTTATTGTATTTTTGCAGAACGCCCAGCTTTGCAGAGTAATTGAGCTTTTGCCGCTCCAACAAGTTTAAAAATCCTATTATCTATTATCTCATGATCTTATTAATTACAAATATCTAAATTTCTCTCGTAAACGCCCAGTAAAAATTGGGCTTTCCATCGTGTATATATTGTACTTATATTGTATTTAATCTTAATATTCTCAATTGGCTTTCCTGTAGGTCCCTTCGGGCCTTTTATTTATTATTATTATTATTATTATTATTATTATTTTTGTGTGTGTGTGTGTGTGTGTGTGGTGACGGCGGTAGTAGATGGAAACCGCTGGGTGGGGCTTGTGAGTGCTTAAGCCATTTGGTAGGCCTCCCCACCTAGCTGACCCTTGAAATGGTGGGTTGTGAAGAAAGTACTTCTAGTGACAGCGACAAGAATAATGGCGTAGAAAATGCCTTGACATGTAACAGCGATAATAAAGATGTTTGCTCGGTCAACGGCTTCTACGGAGTCGCTTCTTTTAATGGCTGCTGAGAACGGCGGTAAGTGTTTCAATATATTTTTACAAAGTACGGATTCAAAATCTATCCCTAATAGAGATCCTAGAGCTGTGCATGCAGAGATTAAAAGTAAAATTCCCAATGCGAATCATATTGAGAATGCCCGTCACACACGTACTGGCAGTCTACTTATTAGCACGAAACATGTCAGCTGTGCTGCTAATATTTGTCAGGTTACACGTTTTTGGGGGGTTTTAGTTAAACACAGAGTAATTTGGGAGAATATTTCGAATCGCTTCCTGCTGTTCAACGTACCTGTCGACATCCCTCTGGAGGAGGTGGGCCAGGAGATAATGGTGAACAACAACGTGCAGATTTTAGAAATGCGACGGTTCAAAAAGAAAGATTCGTCAATTACTGTATCCCCGGTTTTAATTACCTCACTTGTATTGCTATCCCGGCGGATATTAAGCTATGGTTTACTCTTCAGAGGATTCGCCAGTTTGTTGATAGGCCGAGGCAATGTGCACGGTGCTTTAAATTTAATCGTGCGTCTGGAAAATCCCAGTTAGAACAATCTGTGCCACTTCTGGCCAAAAACATACCGGGCCTTGCACGTCAGAAGTAAAATGTGTGAACTGTGGGGAGGGCCACAGGGCAGATTACCTCCAGTGCCATTACAAACTCATTACAAAAGCCAGTGGAAATGTCAGCAAAAAGTACATTCACAAATGCCTCAAAGTCACTACTGAAATGCTTAAGAAATATAACTTTTTCTGAGTCTTACTGGAAACAAACAGAGTTTTCAACATTCACGAGACGAACTTCACCTTTGACCTGAGATGTCAAGGGTTTTGACAAGGAAGTGCTCCAGGTATCCCTATAAAATCGATGCATCTGGAATATCAGTGAATCCTATTATCGAAAAATTTGAAAGAATTACTACAACACAAAATCAGAAATATCCACGATAACGGGGCTTGGTAGAAACAGCGACCTTTGGGTGGCTATACAAAAGGTAAATTATACGAAAAGCCTTCACTTTTTTTGTAAAGAAGAGCGCTATTCAACTTCTTGTAATTTTTGTTTGTGGAAGGATACAAAACACTTTTAAATTGTGAAACAAGAGAACTTTGCAAATCTGCAGTTTGTCAATAAATTCCAGGCTTCTGTAAATGATTAATTAAATAACATACTGAAGCTTAAAGTATGTACGATTTAGAAATTTATACAATAAAAAAAAATATGTTCATTGAAAGTAAACTAATATTGTTTTCGATTGTTTATTCACACGTCATTACTGTGCCAATTCATCAGCTCTTTTCTTACTGTATCCGAACTACCATCACATGTACGGAATTTCCGAGAATTAAACAAAACTTAGCAGGTACCACTAAAAGTCTCTCTGGAACTGGCATATATAGAACTATAAAAATATATATATGTAAATTTACTAAAGTTTTTTTAGGAAATTGGGATTCCTAGAACTTTTTATGTACCGCCAACAACAAAAAATCATGTAACGGATACAGTTTTGCGCAGAAAATCAAAAAATCTGTAAAGTTACTAAGAATGTTTTAGGAAACTGGGATGTCTAGAACATTTCATGTAATTGCAATCAGGGTTACAGATAAAAGTTTCGTAAGATTATTGTAATTTTAGCAGATTCATTTGTAAATCTACAGATTTCTGTAGCTTTACAAAAAACTAATTTTGTAGAAACAGATTTATTTGTACAGTTACAGATGAAAGTTTAGTCAGCATGCAACTTTACATCTATAGAACTAGAGATTTTTAGGTAGCTTTCTTTACAAAAAAGCTACCTATTGCAGCCGTTCGGAGGAAAGCGAATTCAAAAAATTTTGGTATATTTTCATCGATCATGACCCCCAGACCCTGAAACAACCCTCCGTTCAAAATTTATATATATATATATATATATATATATATATATGTATATATATACATATATATATATATATATATATATATATATATATATATATATATATATATATATATATATATATATATATATATATATATATATATATGACCTATGTCACACTGTAACTCCCGTAATTATCAACCGATTTCGATGTAATTCGGTGTGTACATAGTACATACCAATGTCTCGACCGAGTTCGTTGGCCAGCTTCATCCGCCGTTTTGTTTCAAAATGGCGGCCATTTAAAATTTTTAAAAAAATTTAAAACTTGAAATGTGGTACCAAAAAATTAAAAATGGAAAAATATTTTTTTCTTATGTATTTGACCTTTATACAAAGATTCCGGAGCAGTTTTTGTTTCGTCTATATCTTAAAAAATGGCTGAGTTATAGAATTTTGAATTTCTAGCGTGGCTGACATTTTGAAACGTCCTGAAGTTTGTCACGTGATAAAAGGCGTATTTATGAACCGATTTGGATGTAATTCGGTGTGTACATAGTACATACCAATCTCTCGACCGAGTTCGTTGGCCAGCTTCATCCGCCATTTTGTTTCAAAATGGCCGCCATTTAAAAAAATTTTAAAAATTTTAAATTTGAAATGTGGTACCAAAAAATTGAAAATGGAAAAATATTTTTTTCTTATGTATTTGACCTTTATACAAAGATTTCGTAGCAGTTTTTGTTTCGTCTATATTATCTTAAAAAATGGCTGAGTTATAGCATTTTGAATTTCTAGCGTGGCTGATATTTTGAAACGTCCTGAATTTTGTCACGCGATAAAAGGCGTATTTATGAACCGATTTGGATGTAACTTCGTTTATACATAGTACATACCAATGTCTCGGCCGGGTTCGTTGGCCACCTTCACCCGCCATCTTGTTTAAAAATGGCGGCCATTTAAATTTTTAAGAAAAATTTAAATTTGAAATGTGGTACCAAAAATTGAAAATTGAAAAAATATTTTCTTCTTATGTGTTTGACCTTGATAAAAAGATTCGGGAGCAGTTTTTGTTTCGTCTATATCTTAAGAAATGGCTGAGTTATAGCATTTTGAATTTCTAGCGTGGCTGACATATTGAAACGTCCTGATTTTTCTCACGTAATAACACGCGTATTTATGAACCGACTTGGATGTACCTTGGTGTGTACATAGTACATACAAACACCTCGACCGAGTTCGTTGGCCAGCTTCATCCGCCATCTTGTTTCAAAATGGCGGCCATATAAAAAAATTAAAAAATTAAAAAATTTAAATGAGATACCAAAAAAAGATTTTTTTTATGTGTTTGACCTTAATACGAAGATTCCGGAACAGTTTTTCTTTCGTCTATATCTAAAAAAAAAATGGCTGAGTAATAGCATTTTGAATTTCTCTTGTGGCTGACATTTTAAAACGACTTGATTTTTGTCAGGCGATAACAGGCGTATTTATGAACCTATTTGGATGTAACTTGGTCTGTACATAGTACATACCAATGTCTCGACCGAGTTCGTTGGCCAGCTTCATTCGCCATCTCGTTTCAAAAGGGTTGGCATTTAAAAAAAATTAAATTTAAAATTCAAAATGAGGTATTAAAAAATTGGAAAATGAAAAAGGTTTTTTTTATGTGTTTGGCCTTGGTACAAAGATTTCGGAGCAGTTTTTGTTTCTGAAAATTTGTTCTTTTGTTGATATCTTAAAAAATGGTTGATTTATAGCACTTTGAATTTCTAGCATGGCTAACACTTTGAAACAATCTTGTATTTGTCACGCGATAACACACGTATTCGGCTATTTCGATGTAAGAAGGCATGTGGATAGTATACATCAACACCTCGACCAAGTTCGCTGGCCAGATTCATCAGCCATCTTGTTTCAAAATAGTGGCCATTAAATTAAAAAATATATATATATTTAAAGTGAGGTGCAAAAAATTTAGAAATTGAAAAAGGTTTCTTTGTTAAGTATTTGATCTTGATATAAGGATTCAGGAGCATTTTTTGTTTGTCTTTACCTTAAAAAATGGCTCAGATATAGCAGTTTCAATTTCTATTGTGGGTGACATTTTGAAAAATCCGATTTTTTGCATGTGACAGCACTCATATATATTAACCGATTCCGATGTGAGTGAGCATGTGCACAGCAATTACTAAGGTCTCGACCAAGTTCACTGCTTAGCCTCATCCACCATGTTGTCTTAAAATGACAGGCACTTTAAGAAATTGCCGAATTTAGCAGCCGATTATAAGTTATTTTAAAGAAAAGCAGCTTGGATAAAGCTGAATAATTTCGCGAAATTCTCATTCATTATATTGATAAAAATTAGTATTGAATCTCCTATATTCGGTTTCTACTAAATAAGAGCTTCGTGTGTTTGCATGATATAAGTTGGCTTTTTTTAAATAAGGATTATGAAAGCTACCTCTTCCCTCCCGGCACTGGCCGGAAGGACTTTTTTTTTTACAGTGCGGGAAAACTGTATGCTCTCTGAATATTACCTATCCTCGCATATATATATATGTGTGTGTGTGTGTGTGTGTTTGTGTGTGTGTATACGCAAATTTTAGTAAAAAATGATTATGATACATATTTAATTTTAATCAATAAAATAAACCTGTATTTTATTATAAGCTAAAGTTACAGAATGATAAATATATTTAAAGGATCATATCATTGTCAATTGCAGTAATCACATCATATAAAAACATTTTTAAACTTCAATCTATAATACTTTATTGTTTAATTCCATATACTTCAACACATTTTATTAGAAAGAAACAATAAATAACGACTTGATTACTTGAAGTGATCAAAGTAGTACATGGAATATACGTAACAATTCGTTCATTTTGGAATTATATTTGGAATTATATATGACTCTAATACAGCGAAATGAATTGAACAGCATTTCCCATTTACTATTGCATTTAACATTGATGATATGCAATTAACAAATAATAAGATCCCATTTTTCAGCTGTTTATGGAATGTTATTACATTCCGGCTTATCATTCTCTCACTGAAAGAATCCTAATGACCAATTATTTGTAACAAAACTATTCTTTTTCAAGAAATGCATTCTGTTATTTTTTTAACTAAGATTTAAATTAATTTTGATCCATACATTAAACTTTAAAATAAAGATTAATGAAATAAATTAAAGAGTATACAAATATAAAAAATGAAAAGAAAGTTTTACTATTAATTAATTATATGGATTTCTGAAACTGTATGTACCGAAATATCTTCAGAAATAAATATACAGACGATTATAGAAACAATGATTGTATCTTTAATAGGTGATAACAATAACCAGTATAAATATTTTTCGTATTGAAGTTTAAACTATAATATAAATATATGTGTGTGTGTGCATGTGTATGTATGTGTGTGTGTGAATTGATAGAAATTTAATAATAAAATTTCGGAAATTCCATACATATTTACAAAATATACAATATATACTTCAATGTTAACTTATTTTTTCCACCTTCTTAAAGCATTTGACATGTTACAAAATATGAAAAGCGTTATATTTCGTGCTTCAATTAAAATTCTTTTAAAATTTAAATCTCTTTAACTTGCTATGTAAATCACAAAAGATAAACCCTCTTTCAGCAGCACTTGAAAGATTTTTTTTGTCTTGGAATGTTTAAAATATTCACAGAATATTTTATTCAAGAGATGACACAGTACCTTTAACAGATTCGTGGCATTTTGAATATCTATCTTGAAGAATTTCAAACGAGATTGATTTTGCCATTTTCCTATTGAAAGTATATATTCGTGTCGGTACTTTTAGTCTGACTCTGAATAGTAAAAATAAGCATTTTTTTTTTTCTCGGTAAAGAATAAATGTATTTTCGTTGGAGAACAAATGTAAAAAAAAAAATTATGGGGGATTAAAAAGCTTATGGGTTTCTCGTTGCTGTTATTCTGTTATTTAAATAATTATTATTAGATCATTATAAAAATCAATAGAATCATTATAAAAATTTTATATGCAGAAACATACTTTCTGACTTTTATTAGGGAAATTGCACAGTAAACAATCTTTATGAATATTTAATGTAAAAACTCATTATTTAAATGCAAATTTCTCAGTCGCTTTTAATGTGGACCTGTTTATATTATGTTAACCTTCCTATTGATTTAATCCAATTTATCTTGCCTAATTATACTGAATAAAAGAAGAAAAACGTTTTCAGATTTATATAATAAATATTTTTTTATTATTTGATTATAGTAGCAAATACCTGTAACACACCGTATTTTTATCTAAAAAAGCATTATAACGATATATTTATATAATTACTAAAGTGGGTTAGTATTGTAAATGTTATGACTGATGGTGATATTAAATAAGATTGGAAATGTTGAGTTTATTTATCAATGAGATACAAATTTCTGTTCATTTGTTTGTAATTTATCTTTCTCACACTAAGTTGCAGTTTCAATAACTAAAACTGCAAACCTCCCTTACAAAAAGTTGAAAATAGAACGAAATTTACATATATATTAGACTTATGACCTACTCATCAAAACTCGTAAGACTTTACTATTATTTGGCATCTTATCTTTATGAAATCTATAAAATTTCCTCTATTTTAATGCAGTTTTTATATGCTTTAGCATCGCAATTTATACCAATGCAAGGCTCTTGAATGTTTGTTCCGCCAAATTGGCGTCTTTCATTTTTTATGGTAATCTGTTCTCCCTTTTACATCGCAGTACGTTTAACGCGTTCAGTTGAGTTGTGATTTCAAGGCAGAATGGCTTCCGATTGCCATTCTGTGAAAATTCATGTACGCGCCAGTATAATACTTCAGACAACTAACGCAGAAAATGGGTGGCTGCCCCTCGCCCCTCTGCAAAATGAACGGATCTTGTGCGTACAGCGTAAATGGAAAAAGTGAAATAATATTTATTTAAGATTGTGTGATCGGCTGCAAGGTTTCTTGTGTTTTGTGACGAGATTTTTTATCACTTCATGTAATATTTATTCCTTGGTAATATGTGCATAAAAATCCTGCGGATGGTTGCATCATTATTTTTCTTATTCAAGTGGTGCTTTCGTGAGGAGTCATAGAATTCAATTGCTGAAAATTCATATGAAAGCCTTAAGCCTTTTTAAAGTGTTCCTCACATTCCCCAGCTTCATGGAGTAAATCATCTATTTGCGGTAATGGATAATTATCTGTCTTTCTGATGGCATTTAATTTTCGATAATCGAGGCAAAGGAGAATTTCTCTATTTGGTTTTGGGACCAATACTACAGGAGAGGCATAAGGAGACTCGCACTCTTCTATTATACCTTTAGAGAGTAATTCATCTAATCCTTTACGCAAAATTTCCTTTCTCGCAGGTGACATGCGGTAAGGGGGTACTGATACAGGAGGATGTGATCCAGTATCAATATAATGTTTAACTTTAAGTGTAGCCTCTTCCCCTAGTTGCAAGCTACTAGTAAATTTTTCAAGCAGTTTATTCAACCTAACTTGTTGCTCTGAAGTGAGATGTCTACCTTCATCTTCTCTAAGAAAAACGGTGTCTAATTCAACGGATTTTATCGCTAATTCACTGAGAGGTCTATATGTATCTTCAGCAAATATATACTTCCACTTACATCTATCAGCAAAGAACCATTCTTGATTCACTACATCCAAAACAATTTTTGCTTTGCGTAAAAAAATCGATTCCGAAAATTTTAAGATTATTTCTGGCATTCGGCAGAGCATAAAGTGTTGTTTTAACGTCGCGACCTTCAATTTTAACATGAACTTCTGTTTTATAAACTTCGGTAGTGTTTTGTAGCCCATCCGCTAAGACTACGATCATTTGAGTTTTTTCAAACTGCACACCTTGGTCTTTTAATAAAGAATACAAGACTTTACCCGCAACGCAATGTGTTGCGCCAGTGTCAGCACAAGCTGTGCCAGAGAGACCATTTATGCTTGTTTTTACCAATAATGTTGGTGATGTTTGCATATTACATGTACGAAATTCTAGTGATTGAAAGTGTACCGATACATTTTTCGGAGAACAGGTTGGACACTTGGATTTAATAACTCCCTGGTTTCCACAACCATTGCAACTTAACATTGGTCGATTTATATTCGAAGGATAATTAATTTTATTTCTCTTGGACTCCTTTTGATTGCCAATTTTACCAAACTCATTTCTTTTAAAATCTAAAGGCGTTTTTTCAAAGCGATTAGAATTCCCGACCTCACTGATTTTATTTGATCTCTTTATTTCTACTTTGTGTGACCTCAAATTATCATATAAATCTAACTTTTCAGCTAATTGAACAGGTTCTGTTAAATTCTCCCATTGGTCTAAATAATGTTCTTTGCAATCAGGGGAAACCTTTTTCTTCAATTGGTCAGCAATAATTGATTTCGATAATTTTTCAAAGGAATTTATATTTAATTCGGATAGCCATCCCTCAAAATAGCTTCTAATTTCAAAATAATATTCTTTTCAGCTAATATCGGCTCGCTTTGGATGTCGACTAAACAAAACTCTAAACCTTTCAGAAGTTAACTTGAACCTCTTCAACAATATATCTTTAATATAAGAATAATCCCCAAATTTTTCTTCCTGTTCACGCGCTATTAATTTACCGATTTCATTTGGAAGGACTCCAATTAAATACGTAATCCACAGATCTTTAGAAACCTTTAAAAGTTTCATTTGCCTCTCAAAAGTTATTAAAAATAAATTCATATCATCCTTTTTCAGGATTGAAATCGGGTAAAACCTTTTTCAAGTCAACGCGGATTGAAGAAGTTTCTAGAGGGTTGCTTGTATTTACAACAACATCTCTTGTTCCTGCTTCTAATCTGAACTTCTGTAGCTCAAATTCTCTTTCTTCGGCTAAACGTTTCTCTTCCTCAAGAGTCTTTCTTTATTCTACGATATTTTCAAAAATCCCCTGTACAAAATCTATGTTATCTATAAATGCCTCACTATTTACAATTTTATCACGTGATTCGATGACTTTATCATTGCTACTTATTTCTACTTTTAATTCTGAAGCTAATGTGATTAAATCAATTTTCTTACCCTTAGAAAGAAACACCATCATATGAACTATGTTTTAGCTAACTTCAAACTTAATTCGTATTACGAATAACTCTTAGCAAAATAATTTACTTTTACGTAATTTATAACATATATAGAACATAGATAACATACAATATCTTTCAAAACACAATATAATGATACCAAATATTTGCCTTTATTTTGTTTTATTTTATTTTATTTTTTTACACAATAATATCAAACATTATTTGCAAATAATTTAAATCAATTCTTCATATAATAATTTAAATAATGCCAAGCACTCATTTATAATAATACCTTCAATAATAATATAGCTCAGTGCAACTATATAAATGTATAAAATAAAGCAAACGATTTTTATTTTTCAATAATAATTATTAGATAAATTTCTATTATTAATATCTTCATTTAATTCAGATACTAAAATACTTGAAGCTGCAAACGATTTTTTCGTATTTCAATTCCAAGGAAAATATCATTCAGGTTGAATAGAATAATTCCAAAATATTTCGATTCTGAACGAATCAAATACAATTTTCAAAAATCCTCAGATTCCGGATGAATCAAAAGTACTTTTGAATAAATTTTTGTACTTTAGTATCAAAATTTTCTTATTAAAACAGTTTAACACAATTTAAAAATAATACTTATGTTCATATCTTTCTTCTGTTCGAGCCCGACGTTGGAGAGCCACTTCCGTAACATATTATTTAGAATCCGGGGTGGAAACTATCTTAGTTACAAATTAAAACTCGATAACTTTCATCGACTAATAAGTTTAATATTTACAACGTATTTACATGTTATTATTTACAAAATAACTCAGTTAATTTGAAATTATGGCTTAGCTCAGATGGCTTGTCGGCCACAACTCTGTAAACATTCTTCTCATCACATAAAGTCTAATTTACTCAGCTTGTCAGTTCTTTTGTAAGAAAAAAAAAACAAAAGGAGAGAAAATATGACGGAATGCGTATTGTTCGAACGTTACATAACTATTTTCTGCAAAGTAAAAAATATGACACTCTGAAGTATCTTCAAAATTTAAAATTGGATTCTAATGAGTAAGTAAAAATTTTTCATATCATCTGGCTAAACAGCTTCGACTTGCTTATCCTAAGTTAGCACCAGCTGCTCTAGATTCTTTGAAATTTACTCATTTTCTTCAAGCTTGCTAATGGATTGAGTGAGCCATGTAACACTTAAATAAAGTCATCTGTGAATGCAATGGCTTCCCAAGGATTTGATGTTCCAACTACTTTAAAAATCCAACAGTCCATATACAACGCTACACCTCATCCAGTCACAAAATTTACTTTAAATCTTCTTCATTTTGGAAGGCAGGTGAATGATATTTATGACAATTATAAAACTCATTCTTCCTGGAAAATTCTTAACATTGCATATGAAATCCACAAATTAATGGATGTAATTGAAAAAGTATGCTACCAAGTTTACAAAAATAACGAGTCTTCTAGACAAAAAGTGTATCAGAAATCAAGGGAAAAATTAAAATTTTCTAATATCAAAGTTGATGATATTGTTTATGTAAAATTTCCCAGTGCATTTAACAAAAAAGTACAAGGACCTTATATATTTAAGAAAATGATTTCACCTGTACTTATTCAAATTCAAGATTCAATTGCAATAATAATCAAGCATCACCTGTGTTAATTCATACTAACATAATCTTGAAACTCCAGAAAAGAAATGAAGCATTGCTTCATCTTTCTGATTCATCTAAAAGTGCAACACATGTTCAAACGACTGTTGATAGTGCATCTTCTTCTCCTGTGAAACGACATATAACTACTTATACTACTAATTGTGATTCTCCTCAAATTCACACCTCATCGAAGTGCCAACAAACATATTCGCATTCACATAGTTCAGTGCATTCTCAAGCATCTGGTAACTTCCACTACAGTTCTAAATAAATCTACTCAAAGTTAAAAACATTATGATCTTCGCCCTCGCAGTCATAAACACTATAAAAAATAAACTAATCATCATTTTTATTTAGGATGCATTTACCATAGTAAATAAAATCTCATCTATGCTAGCTTGATTGGATTGTCAATACGAAGACAAACTGTTTATTTATTTTTACTTCTACCAAAGCTACAGGCAGCATTTGTGTAAATTTTATGTTTATTTTTTTATGTCGCCTTCGCCTTGACACTGTGGAATTGTCATCCTGCAAAATTATGTAAATCTTCCTTTTTTTCTTTTCACTATGTTGATCACTGAAATATTTTCTTCAAAACCTTATTCATTTTTTTAGAATTTATAATTAATGTAAAAGAAAAATGTGCTGATAACTCAGAATTTGTAATTTCAGTATTTTATTTAAATAATAAGAAAGATTCTTAGAAAAATCAAATCAAATTTTTTATAATTCAATATTTTAGTTGGAAATGAAGTGTCATTGATTGCTTTATTTTGATATGGTATTTATCTTAAAAAGTAAACTGTTATTGATATAAAATATAATATGAGCACATATGTCATCCCTTAACCTATTGTGACATTTAGAGTATTTTAAATATTACTTTATCTGAATTATAATTCATGCATGCTCTAACAACTAACCTCTTTCTAACATCTAAAAAAGTAATAGTGAGAGTTGAAAGTTATGCATGCTATTACTTTTACTGTTATTATTGGTGTATTATGTAAAATGGTTAAAAATACATTAAGTTTTTTTTAAATATTTGAAAATTCACAAATTGAAAAAAAATTGTTTGTGTACATGAAAATTATTTACTTTGGATCCAAATATTGTTTTAAGTCTTCACAAAGAAAAAAAATACTTATGTATTTTACATGAAAAAAAGTAGTAGCATGTTTATACTTCCAAAGATTGTTTTAAGTCTTTACCAAAAAAAAAAAAAATACGTATGTATTTTACATGAAAAAAATGTAACATGTTTATACTTACAAAGATTGTTTTAGGTCTTTACACAAAAATACTTATGTATTTTACATAAAAAATAATCACATATTTAATTTTACAGATCTTTGAATTAAACATAATTCCATAAACATTTCAGAATATTTAAAATAAATGTTTTGTGTGATAATTTTTTTGTAAGACCAATGTTATTAAAGTTATGTGGTACTACATTTATGAGAGCTTAAAAATCCTCTCTTTGCATTTATTTTCTTTGAAAGTATTATTATTGTGGTTGTAGAATAACATGATATTAGTTATTCATCTAAGAAAATTTGATTTCTTGAAAAGTGGTATAATGAGTAATTTATTGAAGAATTGATTAAAAATAAAAAAAAGGGAAAAGAAATGTAGTTTATCGAGTGCGACTTGAAATTGAGTTGTGATTTAAAGGTACTACTTTGAATTATTGCTATTTTTTTCCTTCAAAAATAGAAAGGTTTTATTACTAATGTTGTACTATATTGAATGATGCAAAGTCATTATTAATATGATTGTCAATTTGTATAATAAAATATTATTTGTCTATGTGTACATTATTACAATTTTCCCCCACTCTTTTAATATACACTGATCTTACTTTACAGTGTTGTATTTGCTATTTCACATATCAGTGAATGAACTTTTAGCAACTTTATTTTGAAAGACTTTGTGTACCTTTTGTCAGAAGAATGTATCCCATTACTATTTTTATTTTTTTCATTATTTCAAGTTATATGTATGTTGTATATGTATATAGTTCAGAAAATATTGGCTCAATGTAAAAATTATTAAATTTCTCCATCTTACCAAAATTTCCTTTTGGGGAGGCCGGAGGAATATGTTGTGGTTGCTTACATCCACTGCCATATTTTTATTTAATTTCATTTAGAAAATATTTTTATTAATCTTTATTCATTTAATTTTAATATCCGCATTTAAATTATTTTAATTCCCTTTTTTCAACCTTCCCCCGTAAGCTTTCCTTTCTGGCGTTGCCTTCCGTTTCATTTTAAAATCATAAACGTAGTTTTGAAATCTGTACTTCCAGTAAAAGAATTATCTGGAGCATTCCATGGTCTTCTATTTCTGATATCATTTCCTTTTGTAGCTCCGCCCCTTGGCCAATAAAATTTAAATCGGTTTAATACGTAATTTCAAAATTCGTAAGATTTTACTATTATTTGGCATCTTATCTTTATGAAATCTATAAAATTTCCTCTATTTTAAAGCAGTTTTTATATGCTTTAGCATCGCAATTTATGCCAATGCAAGGATCTTGTATGTTTGTTCCGCCAAATTGGCGTCTTTCATTTTTTATGGTAACGTTTTCTCTCTTTTACATCGCAGTACGTTTTGCGCGTTCAGTTGAGTTGGGATTTTAAGGCAGAATGGCTTCCTTTTGCCGTTCTGTGAAAATTCATGTAGGCGCCAGTATAATAGTTCTGACAATTAACACAGAAAATGGGTGGCTGCCCCTCGCCCCTCTGCAAAATGAACGGATCTTGTGCGTACAGCGTAAATGGAAAAAGTGAAATAATATTTATTTAAGAATGTGTGATCGGCTGCAAGGTTTCTTGTATTTTGTGACGAGATTTTTTATCACTTCATGTAATATTTATTCCTTGGTAATATGTGGATAAAAATCCTGCGGATGGTTGCATCATTATTTTTTTATTCAAGTGGTGCTTTCGTGAGGAGTCGTAGTATTCAATTGCTGAAAATTCATATGAAAGCCTTAAGCCTTTTTAAAGTGTTCCTCCTCATTCCCCAGCAGAAAATATAGTATATTTGTCTCATATAAGTTCTCATAAATAGATTGATTTGTGTATTCTTCATCATAAAAAAAGGTTCAGCTAAAAAAAAAAAAAAAAAAAAAAAAGAGTTGAACTTTATAAAAATGCTCCTTGTTTTCCAAGAGAGTTTCATCAAAAATAAAGATATTTTCGTTGAAGATTATCGTCTCTGTGAAATTTATCTCTCAAAATGGTCTAATGGTCTAATGGTCTCAAATGGTCTTTTTTTTTCAGGTAAGTACAGGTAATGCTTTTGCTTTTATTTTGTGTTCTTGATTATCAAATATATGACAAGGAAATTCAGAATTATTTTAATTAATGCCTGTTATGTCTGAGTGGTCTTTTGTGGCCACAGCACAATGTAAATAACACTATACTGATTGATCACAAAAATTATCTCTGTATTATTAATTGGAATTTCAATATTTAAAAATAACTTAAAGATATTCTTCTTCTTCTCCCTGTCATCCAACCACAACACACGTTGTCCAAGTCTGAGTTAAGAATATCCTATTAGACATCAAACCGCAAGTAAATATCATGGAGCAATTTCTTTGTGTAGGCTCTTACACTTTATTTTGAATTCCATCAGATTAAACAGAAATTCAAAAACATTTAAAGATATTAGAAACAGAATAGAAAATTACATCAAAATATTTACTAATATGTTAAATATAATTCATTTTAAAAATATGTATAACCAGTTGAAAATAACTTTTTTTTTTTTTTTTTTTTTTTTTTTTTTTGCCAATTAGAATAATTCTATTAAAATTATTCACGTATCCAGCTTTTTCTTGGAGTTTTCTAGGAGCTGTTATTGATAACACACCAAATGTTATTATCGAAAGTTTTCCTTACTGAAATGTGTCTGTCGGATTTGTCAAGAGCGTTGGCACCTTAATCAAAGGTGATTGGTCCAAATCCTGACCTGGACAATTTATAATTCTGGGAGAACATTAGATCTTGTATAAAGTAAAATTGTTATAAATGCAGAAATGGTGTATTATGTAAAATATTGAAAATATTTCTAAATATTTATTTAAAATTTCAACAATTTTGAAATGCTCTGTTTCTTTTAGTAATTTTTAACAGGATTTTAAAATTAACCAAAATCTGAATTTAAATTCTTTGTTTATCAATGCCGAAAGTAGTACATTTCAGAGCACACACAACTTTTTAAGATAATTGATCTTTAACCTTTATATAACAAATAAATATTTTACTGGAATAACTATTATTTCTTATGTTTTCTTTTTTTATATACAAATTACCTCAGCCCGACAAACTGCGTTTTAAAATTTATTTAAAAAAAGTCCTTCCGGCCAGTGCCGGGAGGAAGAGGTAGCTTTCATTTTCCTTATTTTAAAAAGGCCAACTTATATTATTCAAACACACGAAGCTCAATTTAGTGGAAACCGAATATAGGAGATTCAATATTAATTTTTATCAATACTAAATCATTATGAATGAGAATTTCGCGAAATTAGTCAGCTTTATCCAAGCTGCTTTTATTTAAACTAACTTATATTTGGCTGCCAAATTCGGCGATTTCTTAAAGTTCCTGCCATTTTAAGACATGGTGGATGAGGCTGATCAGTGAACTTGGTCGAGACTTTAGTAATGGCTGTGCACATGCTCACTCACATCGGAATCGGTTGATATATACGAGTGCTGTCGCAGGCAAAAAATAAGTTTTTCAAAATGTCACCCACATTAGAAATTGAAACTGCTATATCTGAGCCATTTTTTAAGATAAAAACAAACAAAAAATGCTCGTGAATGCTTATATCAAGGTCAAATACTTATGAAAGAAACCTTTTTCAATTTCTATTTTTTTTTTTTTTTTTTTTTTTTTTTTTGCACCTCACTTTAAATATAATTTTTTTTTAATTTAATGGCCGCCATTTTGAAACAAGATGGCTGATGAAGCTGGCCAGCGAACTTGGTTGAGATATTGATGTATACTATCCACATGCCTTCTTCCATCGAAATAGGCGAATACGTGTGTTATCGCGTGACAAATACAAGATCGTTTCGAAGTGTTAGCCATGCTAGAAATTTAAAGTGCTATAATTCAATATTTTTTAAGATATAAACAAAAGAACGAATTTTCAGAAACAAAAACTGCTCCAGAATCTTTGTATCAAGGCCAAACACACAATTTTTTTTTTTAATTTACAATTTTTTAATACTTTATTTTAAATTTTAAATTACTTTTCTTAAATGGCAACCCTTTTGAAACAAGATGGCGAATGAAGCTGGCCAACGAACTCGGTCGAGACATTGGTATGTACTATGTACAGATCAAGTTACATCCAAATCGGTTCATAAATACGCCTGTTATCGCGTGACAAAAATCAGGTCGTTTTAAACTGTCAGCCACAATAGAAATTCAAAATGCTATAACTCAGCCATTTTTTTAGATGTAGACGAAACAAAACCTGTTCCGGAATGTATGTATTAAGGTCAAACACATACGAAGAAAATCTTTTTCATTTTCCAATTTTTTGGTATCTCATTTTAAATTTTAAATTTTTTAAATTTTTTTAAATGGCCGCCATTTTGAAACAAGATGGCGGATGAAGCTGGCCAACGAACTCGGTCGAGACATTAGTGTGTACTATGTACACACCGAATTACATCCAAATCGGTTCATAAATACATCTGTTATCACGTGACAAAAATCAGGACACTTCAAAATGTCAGCCATGCTAGAAATTCAAAATGCTATAACTCAGCCATTTTTTAAGATATAGACGAAACAAAAACTGCTCCCGGACCTTTTTATCAAGGTCAAATACAGAAGAAAAAAATATTTTTTCAATTTTCAATTTTTTGGTACCATATTTCAAATTTAAATTTTTCTTAAAAATTTAAATGGCCGCCATTTTTAAACAAGATGGCGGATGATGCTGGCCAACGAACTCGGTCGAGACATTGGTATGTACTATGTATAAACGAAGTTACATCCAAATCGGTTCATAAATACGCCATTTATCGCGTGACAAAATTCAGGACGTTTCAAAATATACGGTATGTCGTCCACGTCCAGGTAAATGTCAGCCACGCTAGAAATTCAAAATGCTATAACTCAGCAATTTTTTAAGATATAGACGAAACAAAAATTGCTCCGGAGTCTTTGTATAAAGGTCAAATACATAAGGAAAAAAATATTTTTCCATTTTCAATTTTTTGGTACCACATTTCAAATTTTAAATTTTTAAAAAAATTTTAAATGGCCGCCATTTTGAAACAAAATGGCGGATGAAGCTGGCCAATGAACTCGGTCGAGACATTGGTGTGTACTACGTACACACCGAATTACATCCAAATCGGTTCATAAATACGAGAGTTACAGTGTGACATAGGTCAGATATATATATATATATATCAATTTTGAACGGAGGGTGGTTTCGGGGTCTGGGGGCCATGATTGATGAAAATATACCAAAATGTTTTGAAATCGCTTTCCTCCGAACGGCTGCAATAGGTAGCTTTTTGTAATGAAAGCTACCTAATAAGCATTCAAAATTTCGTTTTTTTTTTTCCTTTTATTAGGGAAGTCTTGGCAACGATGGAAATATAATGCAATACTTTTTGGTTGATTAAATACTCCTGATTGGAAAGACATGTGTTATCTGATAGAAAACATATCATTACTATCGATTTCTTGGTAACTTAAAAAAAAATGTAATTTGATTTTTAAAAAAAATGTTGTTCTAAATGAAAGTTGATACGTATTATTAAAATTTTAATTTAATAAACATCAATGTTATCTGAAATTTATTGATTCTTAGCTATCCTTTTCTATTTGGATGAACAGTTGTGGAGAAAAAAAAAGTAAACATCCTCTACTAACTTTGGATCAAATTATAATAGACGAAAGTTACAGGTGCCAAACGATTGGAAAATAAAGTCTAATTTTAAATGATGTATATAAAATTTACTTAAGGCATCATCTACAAATTAAAAGGAGACCAAACTTTGATTATTTTTCATTGGCAACAGCCAAGTTTAACAATATATTTTAAATCTTTGGTTTAAACTATGCCTAGAAACGAAATTTGAAGTCATTTGGATGATAAGTTTTTGAATTATAAGAATTCAAAATTTAGAGCTCCTAATGTTAAATTACATTTTCAAATTTTTAATAATATATCCTGATATTATAATCCTAATGTGATACTTTTTTGTGTGCCTGGCTCTAATACTAAAATAATCAAGCCTGAATACATTGAATTTGTAATAAAAAAATATATCTAGATTTACTTTTATTATTATCTGCTTTATGCGAATTCTCAATTCTAAATTATTATTTCAATTAGTTTTCGAATTATAATTTAAAAAAAGTCAAAATTATGGATTAAGTGGCCGTCTATGACTTGCAGAAAATCATAATTTGAAAAAAATATATTTTACTCATTTTATTGAATCATTTGGGATGAATCGAAACATATTAAGCGAATGAAATGGTCATACTGCAAGAAACGATACATTATTAGAAGTGGCATAGTCATTATGTAGCATTTCAACAATCCAGTCCAATTTGGAGACAGTCACTTAAATATGCTCATTTTAAAATAATTAATTTCTCTGAAACTAATCGTACGAATTTTATGAAAATTTGGATATAGGCTAATTGAGGGATTTAGAATGTATTTATGGTGTCAAACTTGTATATTGCTATTGAATAAAACAATGTTTGGGTTCGTTTTGATATGTAGATGTGCCCCTAAGAAATTTTTATATACATCATGTAAAAGTAATTTTTTTCCAATCGTTTATTACCAGTAACTTTTTTCTACAAAAATTTGTTGCAGAGTTAGTTAGGGGTGTTTATTTTTTTCCCACGTCTGTACATAAATATACATATACGTATGTACATAATTATTTTTGTCAGAGTCAATATTTTTATGAATTTATTTCTTCCGTTGTTATCTTAGCTGGGACATAAAAACCATATTTTTTAATTTATTTTTGCCAATGATTCAAATGAACGTACCTTTCTTAAATGATTGTAATGAATCATATATTTCTTCACTGATGAACGTTTTTTAGAGATTAAATGTTAATGCAATCTCTTTCGCTTCATTGTAGTCTTTTTATGACATATATCATATACCAAAAAATAGGTATATTTTTAAGTTAAAATAAGATTTAATAAAAAAAAGACATTTTTATATTTTTAAGTTAAATTTAAGTTAAGTTAAATTTAAGTTAAGTTATATTTAAGTTAAGTTATATTTTTAGTATATTTTTAAGTTAAAATAAGATTTAATAAAAAAAAGACAGATTAGGAAATAATTTCAAAATATTATTATTTCTATGTATAAATGTCATGATTTCAGTGCAATCAATCATTTCATATAATTAATACAAAAGTTTTCAATAAAACGCATCCCTTACTTTAAAACTGCCCGCCTTATTTTAAAATTATTCGATATTTTTTTCTCATCTAATGTTATTTCTATAACTCCAATTTATTTAATTCTCGTACGATGACTTTTTTTTTTTCGTGTCTTTAAGACATTTCAAAAGTACTTCCATTTTACGCTACTTGTCGATCACCTAAATGGGTACGGTACTATATATTTCATTTTTAAAATCCTATTTAAAATAATTCACAATTTTTTAAATTTTTTATTTAGTCAACCTGACTAACTTTCAATATTATTTCATTTTTATTTCAATTTAAATGCTGTGTTGATAATAGAGAATTCTTCATTCATGTCAACGGCCGATCGCACAGAAGTATGTTATAAATATATTTATTTATTTATTTAACTACCCTATATATATATAATCATAATGAAATGAATTTATGAAACGGTTTTATGAAACAACTGATTAAACGACTAATCTTGTTTCACAGCTATTCTTCCTAAAATATGGGACTTTTGGCGGTGAAATTAACACCAATTATCCGTATTGATTCACGTATGACAAAAATGGTATATAATTTTGTGTGAATTAGCTTTCGAGATATTAATTTTTTTCTCATTTTAATAACATTTCTCTAATGATGACAACTAAATTATTGTAGTATGCTAAGGGTAATGTATCTTTAGTATATTGTTACTGTCATCTACAAAATATTTTTCCTAGAAGAGGGTGTATATAGCGTTCATAGTTATTTTTGCAGGGCTGCTCAAAATTATGCGAATATATGTTAATTGCGGAATTTGTGGAACGATGGCGGTAATGAATTTTTAGTATCTTATGACAGTCACCTACAACATGTTCTGTCTCTAAGAAAGTGTATAGGTGCAAGGATTTATAGTTATTTTACAGGGCCGCTCAAAAGAATGCGGATGCACATTAATTGCGGGATTCGTAGAAAGCTGACCGTGATATAATTTTAATATGACAGTACAGTCATCAACAGAATATTTCTTCACTATAAAAGTGTATATAAAATTTACAGTTATTTTACAGAGCGGCACAAAAATACGAATATATGTTAAATGTGGAATTTGTAGAATGCTAACGTTAATATATCTTTAATATGTTGTTACAAGCATCTATAAAATCTTTTTCCTAGAAGAGGGTTTATAATTATTTTTACAGGATCGCACAAAATAACACAAATATATGGTAATTGCGGGATTTGTAGAACGATGGCGGTAATGAAATTTTAGTATGTTGTTACAGTCACCTCCAGCATGTTCATTCTTTAAGAAAGTGTATATAAGATTTATAGTTATTTTACAGGGCTGCACAAAATAATACGAATATATGTTTATTGCGGGATATGTAGAACGATGGCGGTAATAAAATTTTAGTATGTTATTACAGTCACACATAACAGATAGCAGACAGACAGCCGACACAGTTTGGACAGATACCAGATGGCAGACAGACAAATAGCACAGAGAGCAGAAAGACAGAATGGTAACCGGCAAAGAGATTACAGACAGTCAGCATACAAACATCCGGCAGTGTGTAAACATACAACAGACAGCAGCCAGATAGAACGCAGTGAGGAAACAGACACATATCAGCGAGACTACGCAGACAGAGAAACAGAGAGCTTATAGATAGTCAGCAGATAGGAAACGGACAGCATATGGAAAGGATAGACAACAGAGAGGGCAGGCAGAAAGACTGCACACAGGAAACAGACACACAATAAACAAACAGCCAGACGACATAGGATATACAAAAGAGACAGAGAGAGATAGAGAGAGAAACTTGCCAAAAACAGTCCAAGGTTTAGCGCAGGATGGGCGCAGGGGGCAGAGCTTCCTAGTATGTATATAATAACAATAAAGATAAACATTTTGCGTTTCTGTGTGTATGTGTCATTCCACCATGCTCTGAAGAGCCCGCTGCACGAAGATGTACAAAATTTTGCAGAAAAGTACCTTATTATATGTACCAATGCACCTCGAAGACCGATTTTGGCGTTTTGGATTAGATTTTTTTAAGTTAAGGGAACGAGGTATCTTAAAAACCTTAAAAATCAATATTCTTGTAAATTTAACTTTAAATGTTATTCAAGGGTACATTATATGCAAAAAAAGAAATTAAAAAATTTGATATTTTTTCGAAAAAATTTTTAAAAATTTGGAATTTTTTTTAATACCTCGATATTCAAATATATAAAATTCGATGAACAGTTTTACCTATATATATAAACCAAACTTTTATAAAAAATATTGGGGATTTTCATTGATGTGGAACGCGCACGGGACATTTCGAAAATTTCTAAGACGACGTAAAATTCAATTTTTTTCTTACAAATAAATGTATGTCTTTTTTGTGATAAACACATGCCATAATGCATATAATGTACCCTTGAGTAATATTTAAAGTGAAATTGTGAAATTTACAAAACAAAAATGAAAAATTTTGAAATTTTGAAATATTTTCAAAAAAAATTCAAGATTTTTCATTTTGTTTTTTAAACCTTTATATTCAAATATGTGAAATTCGATGCGCAGTTTTATTTATATATATAAACTAAACTTTTATAAAAAAAATATTGGGGATTTAATTTATATGGAATGCGCAAGGGACATTTCGAAGATTTCTAAGATTAAAATTAAGATTAAAATTAAATTCCATTTCTTCTCAAAATTAACATTTTTTTTTTTTTTTTTTGGTGATAAATGCATGTCATATTGAATATAATGTACCTTTGAGTAATGTTTACAGTGAGTTTTACAAAAAATAAATAATTAATTTTTAAGGTCTCTCGTCCCCTTAAATCACTATTCTTACTAATCTTACAATTACTATTTTAACGTTTTATTACGTTTCACGGCGTATTTTAAATATTAGTAAACGGAATCTATTTTCAATTTCTAGTTTACTATATTAAACTTTGTTCTATTTTCAGAACAGTTTATTTTAAATTCTCTCAGCGATTTTTGCGTTGTTCGAAAATTATATTATTTTATATTATTTTTAGAGTTTTTCCTTGTTTCGCTGTCATTTTTTATTGTTTTTTCAATTTGTGGCCACCTTTTTACATTCGTAAAATGAATCGATTTCAAACATTTAACCTAATATAGTAAAAGTTCTCCTCAATTTGCGAACTTTTAGCAATTTTTATACGATTCTTAAAGATGTTTTGCTTTATTTTGCATTAGAGAGTACATTTTGACAGTCGTAAAAGGAGTTCGGTTTCAAAAATCAAGCTTAATATAGTTAACTTGGTTCTCCTCCATTTTTATACGGACTTTGGATGCATTTTTAGAATTTTTTCGAGTTTCGAGGCGATATTTTGACATTCGTAAAAATAATTCGATTTCAAAATTTTAGCCTAATATAATATCTATATTTTGCATTCCGTGGTTTTTAAAGAGATTTTAAGTGATTTTTTGCTTTTCGTGGCGTTTTTTCTAATTTAGTTAAAGGATTTCATTTTCTAACTTTCATCTGACTGTAGTAAATTTTGACATCCGTGATTTGTCAATTTTTAGCAAATTTTTAATGCGATTTTCGTTGCAATTTTTAGCGTTTCTTCGCTTTCTGCGTCTGTTTTTCTGTCTTCCATGAATCAATTCTAGTTGCAATGATTTACCCACTATAGTAAATTTTAAACTCTTCCATTTTTAATATTTTAGCAAATTTAATTAATTTTTAACATGGTTTATTTTGTGATTCCCGAAAATACTTCACCGTTAGTAAAATGAATTCCGTTTTAATGCTTTAGTCTAATATATTTAATTTTGTCCTATTAAGTTTTTATGTAATTTTTGGCCTGGGCGGCGGTTTTCTGACATTCGAAAAAATAATTCTCTTTCAAACATATACCCAATGTTGTAAATTTTGTCTTCCGGTATTTTTGTTTTCTTAGCAATGTTGAATGTGACTTTGAATGCGATTCTTAGGAGGTTTTCGCGTTTCTCGCCAATTTTTTGACATTCTAAAAATGAATTCGGTTTCACACTTGTATCTTTTTATAATAAATTTTGTCCTCTTTTTAATATATATATATATATATATATATATATATATATATATATATATATATATATTAAAATCGTACAGCGATTTCTGATAATTTTGTGATTTTCAGAATTTCTTTGCGTTCGACGATTTTTTATGTGTCTGGGGATAGCAAAAGGCACCAGCTATTACGTAAAAAAGCATGTAAAGCAAACTTAAAACAAATGAAAGCAATACAAGCCACCGAGCCGCGTCTCTACCTTATCATGGAAAGACATCTAAAAGATACCATCGAACAGCATTTTCTTCACAACACCTTCCACCCTTGACTGGGACATTGACGATTTTTTTTCCTTGTCTTATAAGATGTTTTCGAAGCGAGTCTTAAGGTTTCTTTTGTCTGTCGGTAACCCGTATTCAAAGTTTTACAAACTAGTCTCCAAACCTTCAGTTACAATTGAAAATTTCAACACGAACTCATCCAAATTTTTGTAGCATCGAGTTCCCTTTTGATCAAGATAAACCTCTTCCTTCAATTAAAGTGTTTGACATGCCTACAGGAAATATAAATATGTCAATAGCATATAAATATTCTATACCATTTAGTATATAATGTTTAACTGCAAATCGCATGTTATTTTTTATAATATAGCTAATTCTGGATACAACTAAAATAGTTTTGTTGACAGTTTCCATGGGTATTTCATTTCTCGAAACTTGAAAATAATTTAATTTAGAAGTATGAATTTTTTTATGGGTTTCGGAAAAACTTTAGATTAAATACAAAAGATAAAATATATAATTCTATTGATAGTTTTTTTTATAAAGGATCTGTATAAATGTTTTTTGTTTTTAAGCTGTAAATTTAACAACCTTTTCAAAGCTTTTCAGGAATTGTAGTTATTGAAGTTTTGCCAATGTTCCAGTTGACAAAGCATCCTCAGCTAATGCATATATTTGATAAAGATTTTATGCTGTCATAAGGATGGATGATTTGAACAATAGTAAATATTGTTTAGATGCAGTAATTAATAAATTTAAGGATTTTATTAAAAAAATATACTATTTTTTTTATTATTATTAGTTTTATTTTCCAATTTCCGATAACTACGTTCTGTAAATTAGCTACTAAATTTTATTTTACTCGCTAAAATTCTGCTATTGGAAAATTTGATGTTAAGCTTCAAGATTTTTATGATTTATGGGTTCATAAAAATTTATGTTAAAAGAAACCATATAACTGTTGTATTTTTGACAATAGAATGGAAGTTTTGAATAGTTTAACTGATACGGCCTGATGTGTCTAAAGTATGAATTTTAAAATGTTCTTTTTCTAATGTACTATTGATGTACTTTGCAAAATTATAATTATGTTTTTGATTTAGTTTTAATTGAGGAGAAGTTAAATATTAATAGATTTTTACTTGAAATTAGTAAATGTTGTTTCAGTAACAACTTCAGAGAATTTAATAATAAAACATATAAATGAATTTCCGACATTGGTGTGAGTAAAGCACCGCAGCAGATATTTTCATTTTTATTTTGAGTAAAAATGTGTAATTCCTTTTAATAAAAGTTTGGCTATTTACTAATTTTTAATAACTACATACCGAGGTGTTTAAATAAAATATTAAGTAGTATAATTCCAACGCAAATAATTACTTAAGGGGACACAGGACCTCGCGTTTTCTCGAAACGATCAAAAACACTGCCTTTTCAAAGCTCAAAAATACAAGTAATATACTATTTAGTTCTCTTTTTTCCCCTTTCACCCTAAAGTATATATATTCTTAGATATATTATTCAAATAAAAAAAAACTGTTGTACATACAAAATTATCATTCAAATTTTAAATTTAAATTTAAAAATTCATCTCACTAATGCCTGAATTAAAATATTTTCGTGCTATACGATTTTTGAACAAAATAGAATCATAACACATCTACCTCTAAATTAAAACCAAAATATATACAAAAGTTTTATTTAAAGTTTTATTTTAGCACAAAATATTATAGAAATACTACTTTTTTAATTTTTTTCCAAGTTTTTCAAGTGAAAAAAAAAATTAATAACCAAAATGTGTGATTTTTTTTTCGTTTTAGCCTAAAGACTGTAAAGAAAAGCATATTTGGCTAATTTTTTAATGCTGTAGCTTATATAGTTTGAAAGCAACAGTGCGCGCAAACTCCAAATGTAATAATCTGAAAAAACGTCTCAGTATGAACGGACTTTTTAATTGTACTCACCGTCTATAAATGATTATAACTCAAGAAATAATGCAGATTTTTGAATGGTGTTTTTTTTAAATTTTGTTGAAATTAAAAAAAAAAAAAAAAAATCAGAATAAAACTGTGATGTCACGCCAACCGAGGTTGGTACCAGATATTTAATGTGAAAAGTTTATTAAACACAAATCCTATGTACAAAATATTTACACTTGCCTAAAAATATATACACTTTGACTACAATTTATCAACAACAATATTCTACCAAAACTACTCATCTTATTTTTCAAAACCAAACATATATTATCTAGCATGCCTTCCCGCATCCTACAGATACGACGAAAACCACCACTACTGCCGGTCTCCCCGCTTCTCTTCTAATTACTTACCGTCGCGTCGGGGAGACAGTCTTTTCACTTCACTTTACTTTAGAGGTTAAAAAGAGATTCTTTCCATGACAAAAACAAAACCCAAAAACTGATTTTTGAATGTTTAAAAGTCATGTGCCCCCTTAAATATTGTTTTAAATAAAATAAAAGACTATTTTAATTTGAAAAGAGCATATGGAAATAGTAAACATGTATTATTTTTAGATTAGGATTTATTTTTTATAAATGCTCTTTGTAATATGAATCTTCTTGATAAACAATGATTTTTTAATTCCAATAACCATTGTACACCTTTCTGGCACTTAAATTAAAATAAAAATGTTTTTTAAATATAATTTTGGTAAATAGATTTAATTCATATTTACTTATTTCGAGACATTAAATCTTTTTTTCTACTCATAAAAATAATATAAAAGTCATTTAAAAGTACTTTACCTTCTGGATTGGAAAGGATAATCTTTAAAAACGGTCATACCTACGTAGAAGAAACTTTAAAAAATATTATCATCCTTCTGTCTGGGTCATCTTTAGTTACTGACGTTGTCTTCATCGCCTCCCATTTCGGGTCGAGCTTTTCCCGGTCTTTTTCATATTCAAAAGTTGGTGCAATCTGTTCTCGATTGTGGCGCGTAACATATCAGTGCAAATTATAGAGTTCTCTGTACTTGTATAATCTGAATTTCTTCAGGCATTTATGCGTATTTCAAATTATTATAATTTGCCAGTTTATCTATATTGTAAAAATTTATGTTGCTTAATCTTGTTATTGCTATACTGTCTTCATTACCGTCAGTAAACTGAAGATGAAGTAAAGGGTGAAAAATATTTTAAAACATTTCTTAAACGTTATTATCTATTACTATTTTTATAGACTGATTTCTCCAATCCGGCACAAGGTTAAGTACTTTTAAATGACATCTACATGATTCCACATGTGAAAAAAATGTTTGAATGTCTGTAAAGAGGTAAACATAAAGTAAAATTATGTAACTGAATATAACATTAATTGTAACTTACTAAAAAAACATCTTTTATTGGTACAATTTATTAGATTTTTAAAAATCTATAATGATAAGAATTTTTTTCGAGAAATATCTTTTTTTAATAGGCAAAGAAAGGATAAAACAGCCATTTTAGATTTTTCCGCTGTATTGTGCCACCGTGTAGCAAGTGGGTGAAACAGTCGTGCTTGTAGTTACTGTCTGTGATTTTAAAGCGAAAGGCTGCATTTTTCTCGTTCTAAAATAATTTTATTGTTTGTCGCTTTTTTATTGTTTTGCAAGTGGTACAATTTCTTAAATATAGCTAAATAATGTGCAGTGATATATTTTATTTTTCTTACGCTGTTTGATGAATGCAAATTAACCTTATAAATATTGTGTGTTTCAAAAGGTAAATCATGTAGATTAGATGATAGGCCAGATTTTTATGTGCTTTTGTAAATATACTCACTTCCAAAAGTTAAGGACGCAGAGGAAAATGTTAATTTTCAGAAGCCAATCTGAATTGGAGACGCTGCAATTCGCTGCAGAGTTAGATGGGAGTATGCAAGTATGTTATGTAACAGCAAATCACAGTTACGTGTGAGAAATGTGCAAAAAAGGCAGTCATATAAGAATTCTGCATTGTGATGGTTTACAGGAGCTCTATGTAAATGCTGATAAAATGTATTTAGCACTTTTGTTCGTTTTGTCTCAATCGTAATGTCTCAATCAAATATATATGCTTGTAAGCATAATGTAGAAAACCGGGTACCAATTACTCTTACAACTAAATTTCATCAGCTTAGTTCAAACGCTTCTGGACATCTATTTTCTTTCGATATTTACAAATGTGTTCACACTAATACTCTTAAATCAATATCCAGAAAACTTTAAATGAAAATTACTCGAACTTTTCAATAAAATGCCAGCAATTCTTATAATTTCAATTCGAGTTAATTATGTTTCAACTAAGTTTTTTTTTTAGATATGAAATATATATGCGGGAAAACAACTTATATAATGAATATCAAAATTGCGCAGTTTAAATATAGTACGCGACACGCACAAATTCTGTAAACTACTCCAGATGATAAAAGCAAACAGAAAAGGGGTGCTTAATTAACTGGCGCAAATTGAACACTGTTACTCTGACAACCTGTAAACAAATTCTGTGAATGCATTAACAAAAGCTCTGAGTTCGAACAAAATTTAAAATAAAATGTTTCTGAATACGTTATATTCATGTAATCGGAAAACACAATGCATATAATCTGTAGTCTGGGGATTGAATAAAACGAAAATAAGATGTTTAAACATTAATGATATTTAATATGAATTGCAAAATAAGGTGAGAAAAGAAAAAACCGATTCTACGCATATATTATTTCGCCATAGTGGTGAAGAAAAAACAAATCATGTTTCTAATTTTTTGCAACAAGACACTAGAAATTATACTTAGTGGAAAAAATATCCATTAGGCTTAGTATTAAGAAATTCTATATTAGATTATTATTAGAATAAGGAGATAATTACTATAAGGGTCGTTCAAATGAAAGTGGTATTGCTGTAATAACTGCACGATTTGAAGAGAAACATGACTGCACATGCTCCTATACTATACAAGGCGCAGAGTGCTGGGAATGCATGCGATATTCGCAGATTCCGCCAGATGCGTGTGTGATAGCGCGGCAGCGCGTGAAAAGGCACCGTTCGTATCATGGATGTCTCCAAATGGTGTCAAGGCGTGGTTGTCTAATTTTTAAGAACGGGAAATGAGAGCGCTAGTGAAATATATCGTCGAATACAAAATGTGTATGACACGGAGTGTATGTCATACATATCGGTATTCCGATGGTGTTGGGATTTTCGCAGTGGAAGTAGACCACATGCGCTTGACCATGTCGTGACCTATCGTTAGTAGTGCTTCTTCGTCAGTACTGCTTCCACAATCCTCCCTATGTTGCTACAGACCGTTGATATCGGCTTATGGAAAATTACCCTCAATGAGACCTCAACTCACGATGAGAATTAAACAATGAGAAAGGATACGTAAGAGAAGGGAAAGTGAAGGAAAAGAGAAAGATTGCTCATGCTCATATGCCCGGGGTTGTGAAGCTTGTGAATACCTACCCCCTGGGAGAAATTTAGGAATTTGATGCTTATTCATTGTGTGCCCTATGCACAAACAGTAAATATTTGTTTTTGCGGAATGCACGCCGAATGCGGATGCGCCCACAAATGCGTTTTAAAAGTTCGTATTCTTCCCGACGTCTGACATGTACATTTTGATTGAGGTAAAGTTGAGAACTTCTGAAATTCTTGCAAAAAGAACAAAAGTACAAAAAAAAAAAAAAAAAAGAAAAAAAAAACGTATACATGAAAGGGCCAAATAAATTAATTTCGAATGTTCTCTTTACTATAATCTAGTTTTCTTAGAACGCAGAAGAATATAGATTTTCATTTTCTAAATTAGTGACGGTAAACTGAAAATTCATCTCTACTCAAATCAAGAACATGATGGATTGTAATGAAAATTGACACCTTTTTTTTTTTTTTTTTTTTTTTTTTTTTTTTTTTTTTTTTGCCTTTTTGTAAAAGAAACGAAACGTGCTTTTATAGTGCAATTACATTAAAGATAAAGTATATATAATTAAAACAATCTTTTACGAATATTTTCGAAATTCGGTAAGGCATTTAGAGATATGTATATAATTTGATATTTGATATATTTCCAATGCATAGTTTTCCATTAAATTAAATTAAATCATAATAATTGATAAAAAATATGCTACTTTTATAAAGTTAATATTAATTTTAGAGTTAAGAAACGCTCCAGGTGTAATTTATTATAATTATGACAAAAATGTAAACAATAGAGTATCCCACCCATGTCTGCTCACATTAAAAAAAAAAATCATTAAAAATAATTTATTTTATATTGCATTTCGCACCATAAACTTGTGCGCCTGGCAGTTTTTTGGAGTCCAATAAAAAAAAAGTATTTCTGTTATGTGGCAAAAAATGCCTTTTCTTCTAGATGCCTTTGTACTATTTTCTAAATCTTATTAATGTAAGAAATAATCTTATGGATTTCGAAGAACTCCAGGAACAAAATATATTTACTTAAAATATATAAACAATACATGATGTTTCGTAATACCATTCAGCTTCAAAAAAATCATGAAACGTTAATTAATATAATAAACTAGCGAATATAGCATATTTTTTAGGTAAAAGAAAAATAAATAATTCAAATAAGATTTAAAAAAAAAATCTGATTGTCAATGTTGCTCTATATCGTTTTCACAAATCTTATTGTATAAAACAAACTCTTATGATTTACTAATAATTCAAGGTTTAATAAAATAATTAATTTTTTTGAGTCGGTCTATATCGAGAATAAATAATAAAGCTGGGCATATGCTGTCCGAGTCGCCATGTGAAGTTTAAGATAAAGAAAAAATAAACAATACGTATGTCCAGAAATTACAATCACATTTCAAACGGTTCATAAAAAAGTAAACAATTTATATATCGGAATTCATTTTGCACCATAACTTGTCACTGTGGCGGTTTTTTTGTGTTAAGAGAAGTATTTGAAATATTTTGAAAAAATTGCCACTATTTCTCTATACTATTTTCTAAAACATTTTTGAGTAAAAATTATTTTCTAAAGTACATGGCATACAAGCTTCAATTGATATATATGTCGTAGGCTAATTGAGAAATCCGGCTCTTTGCAAACAGCCTAGACTCTTTGCAAAGAGCCGGGCTAATTGGAGAATCCATCTCCCTTTTTCCAATTAGCTTGATATTTTTCAGGCTTATTGCAAAGAGCGTAGAAAGCGTTAGGCTAATTGAAAAATAACCACTAATTATCCGATCAGGGTGTTTTCAAAGAGCCGGATTTCTCTATTAGCCTACGACATATATATGGCAAAAATATAAAAAATAATGTTGTTCCGTAAATCTGTTCTGATTTTTAAAAATCTTAAAAAATAATATATATATATATATATATTACATAATAAAGGGTATTCCGTACTATAAACTTTCCACTGTGGCATATTTTTGTGTCAAATGAAAATTTATTCAGTTAAATGTTTCAAATTTGCCAAGAAAACGTCCACTATTTCACTATTGCATTTGAGAGTATCTTATTCTATAAAGAGCACATGGATGCGAAAACTTCTTAAATTTTTATGCATTCTTTGAAGTCTCAACTTTATTTTTGGATATATTTTAACTATTTTTTTCTTTTGACACATAAATGCTGAATCGAATATCTTACGTTGGAAATCAAACTTCGAAAGGAAAGTTTATTGTTCTTGGAGGCTCTTTGAAATAAGACACATGTGATAAATTATTTATTAAATATAAATGTTTATTTCATATTGCAAAAAACGCAACGATATTTTAAAAATGAAGAATAAGGATATTAATCAAAAAATTTTTTTACAGCATCAAACACATAAGCGTCATATATGACAAAGTAATTTATTAAACCTGCTGCCAGTTCTCCCCTTATATAAAATAAGACTAATAAAAAATAGTTTTTATTAATTCTTTAAAGGAACTTAAATAAAATAATACATGGAGATTAATAGCATAATATCATGTTCTTTTAGAAAATACGTTTGTAAGAATGACACCTGCTACAGATTTCATTCGCTTAAGTGATATTAATGTTCCTAAACTTAAATGAATTTAAAGGATATTTTCGCTCATCCTTTGATTTCCTCCAAACTCTGTAGAGCCATTTATACTTTCTCATAAGTGAAACCAAAACTACTTTACAAAATACGGCTCATTTGTCCTTTGAAACGTTCTAGCTACCATATACCTTATATTTCCTATTTTTATGAGAAGCGTTTTTGAAAAAAAGAAAGAAAAACTTTCATAAAAATTATGTATTATTTTTCAAACGTATCGACAAGTTTTGGATTCATTATTAGTAAAATATAAATTTTATAAAAGCATTATAAGTTTATTAAAGCATCTTTATAATGCATTAAAATTATCCCTAATCTCTAAAGAACAGTAAAAAAGAAAATAAATATAAATAGCAATAGTATAAAAATGTAAAAATTTTAATTTTGATAATTTATGCTTTACGATCTTTGCACAAATATATACTATTTAAAATATACACTGTGAAAAAAAAAATCGGCCAAGTTTCCTGTAGGTGACGGAAAAATAGTTGCCCTTATCGTACTGTAAAATTTTCCGACCCAGCTTGGAATAAAATCAGTAAAAAAAAAGGAAATAGTAAATAAAATGGTATATTTCGGATGTTATTCCAAGCTGGGTTGGAAAATTTTCCGGTACGATAAGAGCAACAATTTTTCCGATTCAAACAGGAAACTTGGTCGGATGTTTTTACACTGTATTTTATATGTTAACTTTTAACTCTGCATTCTTGAATAAAAAACTGAATTATCTACACAATTTAAATAAAATATATTTTGAATGAATATTCGATACAATATGAATGAACTATAAATCAGTGCATAGTTTTATTTAATATTTTCAATGGTTATAAACAAAAACGTATATTAAGAAATTTATTTAACTTAATTTTATTTCTCCCAAGGTAAATATTGACACTAACTAATTGATTCAAACTAAAAGGAATCTCGAAATCCGCTTAAAAGAACACTCGCGTTATGTAATCAATCAAGAATTTTCTAAATCTTCTATTGCCAAGCACTCTTGGGATTCCGGCCATAGTTTTAATTTTCAAAATGCTAAAATTATCTCTAATGCCAATAGTATCTCTGAATTGGACTTTCTTGAAAATTTAGCTATTTATCTTAATCGTGATGTTATTGTTAATGATAAATCTGATTCCACAATGCTCTCTGCAGCTTGGAAAAACCTTTTCAGTACTACCATTTAATTTATTTTTGTATTATTATTAGTCTGTTTTTTTTAAAATATATATTATTCATTTATTTATTCATTTTTAATTTCATGTGTTCCCATATTGGATTATATGTATTTTTCCCCCTCCCATTTTTTGCCCCTCCTACTTTGTGTTATTTTGTTTTGATTATTCTGTGATAGGCTGTTGTCTTTTACTTTCCTATTGGCTGTTGATTTCTAACTTCCTATTGGCTGTTTCTTCAGCTTGTTTCCTTTCCCTTGTCTCTCATTTCAGTCTTGCCTCTGCTTTCATAGTAGAAGGACGTCTTTTTTGCGCCTGACGAAGAAAGACTCAGATCTTTCGAAAGGCCTAGCGCATTTACAATGTTTTGATGGTGTTTCAAGAAGATTGTTTGTTCTTATTGACACTACGTCTTTTTAAAAGATATACATATCACATCATGTATATAAATTTCATGGTTCAAATTAAATCTCAATATACTTTTTAACAGTAATTATTGTTCATTACACTAGATTAATATTAACACAATTATTCTAATTGGTAAACAAATCATATTAAATGTAAATTTCCGTAATTTTAAATCGTCCGGGATAGCTCAGATGGCAGAGCACTGGCGGCTTCAGCCAGGGAGGTCCCGGGTTCGAATCCTGGTCCGGACATTTTTCGCCCAGTTGGAAATTTACATTTAATATGATTTGTTTACCAATTAGAATAATTGTGTTAATATTAATCTAGTGTAATTTCGTATCCAGCGATTTCTGGAGTTCCATTACCTGAGATTTATTCTGTTGAGCTGAACCAGGTTTCAGACCAGATGCTGTAATCATAAGGTTAGCTGGGTGAAGAAGTTCGACCAGAATCGTCCGGGATAGCTCAGATGGCAGAGCACTGGTGGCTTCAGCCAGGGAGGTCCCGGGTTCAAATCCTGGTCCGGACATTTTTCGCCCAGTTGGAAATTTACATTTAATATGATTTGTTTACCAATTAGAATAATTGTGTTAATATTAATCTAGTGTAATTTCGTATCCAGCGATTTCTGGAGTTCCATTACCTGAGATTTATTCTGTTGAGCTGAACCAGGTTTCAGACCAGATGCTGTAATCATAAGGTTAGCTGGGTGAAGAAGTTCGACCAGAATCGTCCAGGATAGCTCAGATGGCAGAGCACTGGCGGCTTCAGCCAGGGAGGTCCCGGGTTCGAATCCTCGTCCGGACATTTTTCGCCCAGTTGGAAATTTACATTTAATATGATTTGTTTACCAATTAGAATAATTGTGTTAATATTAATCTAGTGCTAAGATATAGTCAAATATCCTAAAATTTTCGAACCCCGTCTTTAACCCTCTTAGGGGGGGGGAATTTCAAAAATCGCTCAAATAAATGTTTAACCATATTTTAGTAGATTTTAATTTCTGTAATTTCATAGCTACATAAAACGGCTACTGAGATATAGCGAAATTACCTAATAGTTTTGAATCTCCCTTTAATACTGTTAGGGAGGCCGCGGGATTGCTAAAATTGCTGGCATACATGTTTAATTATTTTTTAATAAACTTGCTCTCTTGAATTTGCCTCATTCTTAAAATGGCTGCTGAGATATGCCAAATGTTCTAAAGCGTTCTACCCCCTTTAATCCCCTTAGGGGGGTTGATTTCCAAAATTGCAGAAATACATGTTTAATAGTTTTTTAGTAGATTTATCTTCTGCAATTTTACGCTTCTACCTATAACGGTAGCAGAGTTTTACCAAATGTTCTGAAATGTACGACCGCCCTTTTAAACCTCTTAGACGGGGATTTTGTAAAATCGCTGAAATATATGTTTATGTATTTTTAGAAGATTTATTTTATGAAATTTCGTGCACCTGCCTAAAACGGCTGCTGAGATATAGCCAGATGGTCTAAAATTTTTGCCCTCCCCCCCTTTAGCCCTCTTAGGGGGGGGGGAATATTAAAAAATCCTTTCTCAATACACTCTTATTAGTAAAGGCAATAGGGAATTTTACCTAGCAAAATTAATGGTAGTACTGGAAATCGGCTTTCTAGATGTTTTGTGGGTCGCTGAATCCGAATTTGTAACTTCCCACCAAAATTTCCCCGGCAACCTCCCCAAATTATGGGTAAAAAGCCCCCCAAAAAAGTATCCAGAAATTCAGAAAGTAGACAAAATTTCCAACAAATTAGATATATTACATTATGACTTAGGATGAAGGGGAAGGTAGGATCTGCCTCGGAACATTCGCGCGGTGTCGCGTAAACTAAGTTTCGCAATTCCACTTAACCACTCACAAGTTTACATTCGTCCTCCCATCTCCTCTCCGAACTTTCTCTATAAGGTTTACTTTAAGAGTTTGGGGTCCCTGAATCCGAATTTTTAACTTTCCCCCCAAAATCCCCCCCCCCCCAAATAATTGTTTTTAACTTAAATTTCTTATTGTTTTAAGGGAAAAGCATTACGAAATTCAGAAACTAGACAAAATTTGCAACAAATAGGATATATGACATTATGAATTAGGATGAACGGGGAGGGTGACGGCTGCCTCTGAACATGCACTGCGGCTCTACGAGCACTAAATTAAGAAGTCCAGGCAATAGGGGATTTTACCTGGCAAAATGAATACTTGTTCCGAATTTCGACTCACTTTATGTTTTTTGGGTCGCTGAATCCGAATTTGTAACTTCCCACCAAAATTTCACACGGCAACCCCCCAAAAAATTGATTTTTTGAAAAAAATTGTTTTTTGAGAAAAGCGCGCGGGGATGTTCCGAGGCAGCGCTCTCTCTCCCCGTTTATTCTACGTCATAATATCATATATCCTATTTGTTGCAAATTTTGTCTAGTTTCTGAAGTTTGTAATGCTTTTCCCCTAAAACAATAAGAAATTTAAGTTAAAAACAACTATTTGGGGTTTTTTTTTTGGAGGTGGTGAATTTTGGGGGTAAGTTAAAAATTCGGATTCAGCGACCCAAAAAACATAAAGTAAACCTTATAGAGAAAGTACGGAGGGCAGATGGGAGAGTTGATGTAAACGTGTGAGTGGTTAAGTGGAATTGTGCAACTTAGTCCACGCAGCACTGCGGCGCATGTTCCGAGTCAGATCCCCCTTCCCCTTCATCCTAAGTCATAATGCCATATATCTAATTTGTTGCAAATTTTGTCTACTTTCTGAATTTGTAGCTACTTCTCCCCTAAAACAATAAACAAAATGGAATTTTATAATAAAAACCTTTTTTGAGGCTTTTTACCAAAATTTGGGGGGGGGGTTGCCGGGGGGAATTTCGGTGGGAAGTTACAAATTCGGATTCAGCGACCCAAAAAACATCTAGAAAGCCGATTTCCAGTACTACCATTAATTTTGCCAGGTAGAGTCCCTATACGGTCTCTATTGCCTGGACTATATGTCATAAAAATATTTCCCCTTTAATTTTCGTGCTTCTAGGTTCAGTAGTTTGGGCTGTGCGTTAATTATGAGTCACTCAGGATAAACTCTTTTATATGCAGGGTTGTTCAAAAGGACATGTGCAAACAGGACGTGTGAGTGTGTCAGGTCATGAGGAGCAAGAATTACATATGAACTTGATGTCGGAAACGCGCTTGTGACGGTGCAATTGCTTCGTGACCACGCAAAGAAAAGATAGCAAATGATATAAAAAGTTCTTTATTTTACAAAAAACTTAATCGAAGAAAAAATACAAATAAATATTGTTACAACTCATAACAAGTGCTGAAAATGTGTCCCATTAGCCTTGATGCATATTTCTCATCGGCGCCGCGTTGAATCGCGAACAGATCATTTTTTATACTAACCAGGATTCATTTATATACCAAAATAAAAACCTTCAGTTTTTGACTTCCGAAACAAACCATTAAAAAAGACTTACTGCAAACTAAGAAGTAGATTCTGTTTACAACATTGAGATAAATTTCTCTAGAAAGTTTGAATTTTTATGTAGTACATTTTTTCAATGATTATTGTATATGTGATCTATCTCTACAGCTAGATGCAAACAATTATTTTTATTTAAGTGAAGTTAATAAAAAAATAACAACCATAATAACATAAATATACAGTGAATTATTATTACGCGTGAAAAGAAAATTTATAAAAATATCTAGGCTAATCACTTATAACAAACAAAGCGAAAAAAATGCTATAAAAGTGATATAATACCTTTATTTAGATTAACGCTCTTTCATCGCACAAACGGCGACATTTTCAAAATCATTCATGATAGAAATATTTTTGCAAACAAATTTTAAAAAGCAATAACTTCGTAAGTAATGTCACGAGACTTCATGCATAACGTTAATCAGTGCAAACACATAATAAAATGAAATTTGAGTATTTGTGAGCATGGATTAATTTTTACCACTGTTATTAAAACAGCGTGGCATCTCTTTCCAAATTTTAGGTAATTCAAGGGACACTGATTTCGATAATAATCTGCAATGACATTTGCAATGGTTCAGTGTCCCTTGAGTTACCTAAAATTTGGAAAGAGAAGCTACGTTGTTTTAATAACAATAGTAAACTGGTATGTTGTGGCCATCACAAAACTTTCTTCTATCTCATACATGTCAATACTTCAAAATGCACTATCCCAGTGCCAAATTAAATGAAATCTGTGTTGATCTTGAGAATTCTAAAAATATGAAATTCCGTGCATTAGTTCTCGAGGTATGACTGTCACTGAAATCATGTAAATCCAGCATAATGCAGCATAGAAGCGCCACCTATTGGGTTATTTACACCAGAACCTAATTATCACCAACTTATGTCAACGTTTAACTGAATATGAAGTTTGAGGAAAATTTATGCATTACTTCTTGAGATAGAAGTATTGCGCAAATCATGACAAATACAGAATAGAAGCGCCACCTGTTGAGCGATTTGCAACAACACATAATCAGCAGCAATATTAATAAAGTTACACTTAAATCTGAAGTTTGATGAAAATTCGTGCATTAGTTCTTGAGATAGAGCTATTGAAGAAATAGTTCAAAATGCAGCACAGCAGCGCCACCTATTGAGCGATTTACACCAACACGTAGTTAGCATAATTTCATATGAAGGACTAACTAAATCCGAAGTTTGATGAAAATATGCGCTTTAGTTCTTGAGATAGAGCTACTTCGAAAATAGTGTAAATCCTGCAAAATGCAGCATAGCAGCGCCACCTGTTGGGCGATTTACACCAAAACGTAAACAGCATCCATTCATGTCAAGGACTAACGGAATCTGAAGTTTTATAAAAATCCGTGTATTAGTTCATGAGATAGAGCTTTTGCCGAAATCCTTCAAAATGCTACATAGCAGGGCGATTTACACCAAAAACTAATCAGCACTAATCAATATCAGGGAATACCTGAATATAAATTTTTATTGAATTCCGTGCATTAGTTCTTGAGATAGAGCGCCCACAAAATTTGTGTCACATACAGACAGACAGACAGACGGACGAACAGACAGACAGACAGACTCACAGACTCACAGGCAGACATTTTGTAAAAACATGTTTTTTGGAATCTCTGACCCTAAAAACGTATAAATCCGTTAAAAACTGGAATTCGAAAATTTTCATGAAACCAATACTTTATTCTTGTAAAGATAGAAGAAAGTAAAAATAATCCATGCTCACAAATATCCAATTTCATTTTATTTTATTTTATGTTTGCACGAAATTTCATTATGTATGATGTCTCGTGACATTATTTACTAAGTTATTGTTTTAAAAATTTTGTTTCCAAAAATGTTTCTATCATGAATAATTTTGAAGTTGTTGCCACCGTTTGTGCAATGAAACAAGCGTTAATATAAATAAAGATATTATATCACTTTTATAGCATTTTTTAACTTTGTTTCAGCAAAATTTATTTAACCACTCCCTCGCAAAATAAACATACCTAAAAATTATGTACATGATAAAGTTCGTAACGAATCTTGGTGCAAGATTCTCTGATAAGATATCCATTTATGAAATATATTTGATTGCATTCTTATCAATATTTTTTTCCGATAAAATAAAGCATTGTTGATTTCATAGACTTTCTCAACTATTCATACCAATCGATATTGCCATGACGAAAAAGAAGGTAACAAAAATGAGATGAAATTTGCTCAAGAATAATACTTTTATATCTTCTTTCAAACAGTCTATTTTCCGCAGTTAAGTACTTTTGAGGAAAATATTACTTTTTTTAAGGTAAGTTTATATAGTATCTATTTCTGTATTTTTTTGTTTCGTTTGTTTTCAACTTAGGAGTGATTTATTATTTGCTTACACTTTTTAAGCAGCCGGCAAATTTATATATATATGACATCTTAAACTACATAAATATTTACAGTTATCACATAGAGTAAAGTTTAATGTTTTATAACGCAAAAGAATAAGTAATGTAAAATGCGGGGATTGTCCAAAAACTTATTTTATAGTTCATTTTAATGTTATTCTAATAACACCGTAGCAAAAATATGTCACAAATAATATTATTTTAAAATTCATATTTATAAATAACAATTTTTGATTGATATTGTTAAGCCTATGCTCTTAAAAAATTATTTCTGAGAAAGTTAAGAATATTTATATCATGAATGTACAACATAATTTGAAAATGAAGATTGTAATTTGGATTAACAAAAAAACCCTACTATATATTCAAGTGCACAAAACGCACTTTTGTGACAAAAGATTTATCAACATTTCCAGATGTGCGTTAAGCGTCGTGTATAGAAATAAAAGCTTAAAAATTAAACAGAAAAATTCATATTTCTATATTAACGAACTGTGAAAAATATTTGACCCGTATAGATGAACGAAATTATGATTACATGTTAATTACGGGGTTTTAACCAGATTTTCTTCGAGTTTGCGGATGTTCTCAATCCGCATTTGCTATTTTTACTTTCTTTAATCTTTATAAGAAGAAACTATTGGATTCGAATAATTTTTCAAATTCCTGTTTTCGACAGATTTACATATTTAGTGTCAGAGATCCCCCCCCCCCAAAAAAAAAAAAACACAGGTTTTTACAAAATGTCTATGTGGTATTCTATCTTTGAGTCTGTCTGTATTTAACCCAAATTTTGTGGGAGTCCTATCTCATGAACTAATGCACGAAATTTAATAAAAAATTATATCCAGCATGTCCCTGATATAAATTACTGTGATTAGTTTTCGGTGTAAATCGCACAATAGATGGCTCTGCTATGCTGCATTTACACGATTTCCGCAATAGCTCTGTCTCAAGAACAAGTGCACGGAATGTAATAAAAAATTATATTCAGTTTGTGCCGGATATAAGATAGAGCTCATTAGCTTTTGGTGTTAATCGCCCAACTTGTGGTGCCGCTATGCTGCATTTTTCACGATTTCCGCAATAGCTGTATCTCAAGAACTAATGCACGAAATTTAATACAAAAAATATATTCAGTTTGTGCCTGATATAAAATACAGCTGATTAGTTTTTGGTGAAAAACCGGCAAACACGTGAAGCTGCTACGCTGCATTTTGCACGATTTCTGTAGTAGGCCTATCTAAACAACTAGTGCACGAATTTAGTCTAAATTCAGATTCAGTTAGTCCTTGACACAAGTTGTTGCTGATCAGGTTTTGTGTTAATCGCCTAACAAGTGCCGCTCCTATGCTGGATTTTTCACAATTTTTGTAATAATTCTATCTCAAAAACTAATGCACGGATTTTCCTCAAACTTCAGATTTAGTTAGACGTTGACATAATTTGTTGCTGATTAGATTTTTTGTAAATCACCCAACTGTTGGTGCTGGTATGCTGCATTTTGTAGGATTTACACGATTTTAGCGATAGTCATATCTCAAGAACTAATACGCGGAATTTCATATTTTTATAGTCTGCTCTTCATAATGGAATAGATAGCCTTTTAATTTTAGCAATGTGATAACGAATTTTAAAATATTAACTGGTATGCAATAGACGAAAATTTTGGGATTGTCACATCCGAATATTTTTTTTTTACTTGTGTGTGTGTGTGTGTGTGTGTGTGTGTGTGTGTCTCTGTGTGTGTGTGTGTGTGTGTGTGTGTGTTTTGTGTGTGTTTGTTTCTACATGTCATTGTACATTTCAATGGCTTTTATAATATATACATAATATGTGTCACATTCAGGTTTTGTTGCAAGAAAGGGGGTGTGTGTAGCACGGCGAATATAACTAAAAATAGAAAAGTACCGTCTGAAGGCGTCGGTACACGTTATGAGCATTAGTGCGTACTGTAAGATACTAAAAGTATTAATTCAGATAAAAAATATCATTTGGATAAAAATTTTTGCCTTTTAAAAATTTTTGTTTGTAATTTCCTGTCATTATTTGTGTATTAATTTCATCAAGTTGATTTGAAAGTTACGTTTTTTAATGCAATGCTTGTCTTATACATGGTTCTTAAAAATCATGATATTTTCAAAAATGTCCAAAATGTTAGATACTTTGAAATATATCAAAATACTGCTGATTATAAATATTTTCAGACCCAATATGGTTTACAAACTAAAACATATTGCATATAACATGAACACTTAAAAAAATTTCATTATAAATGTATTTTTGTTTCTCATGTGCAAAAAAAAAATAAAATAAAATAAATAAATAAAATCAGCCAGTTGAAAAGATGCATTTTACATTCATCAAAAAACAAAATGCAGGATTAAGTAGAAAGATGGCTTATGTTTAATTGAAAGCGTTCGGGAAAATTTGAGGTGGTTTTACATCTATGTTTTTAACATTTTGTAACTTTTAACGCTTTAAAATATTTATATTATATTTTCCTACATTTTAGCACTACAGTAAACTTCCGATCATCCGCCACTCACGAGACCTACTTTATAACCGATATTCGAAATAGACGTAAAATCGAAAGGCAGTACAAAGCTGTTGCAAAATTAAATTTCCATTTGTCAATTTATAAAAAAGGATATTTAAATGCTTTTTTATCTGGTGTGTGTTTTAACTAATAAAAAGCATAAATGATAAAAAAAAAATCAATTAAGGGGGCACAGGACCTTTGAGTTTGTCGAAACAATAAAAATATCAAGGTCTTCAAAGTACCAAAACGCAAACAATATGCAATTAAGATCTCTTTTTTTCCCTTCCTGCCTAAAGTATATGTCCTTAACTACATTATCCAGAAAAATAAATGTTATATGTACAAAATTCATATTTAAATATTAAATTTAATAATTTATCTCATTAATGCATGTTTAAGTGCTGCGTGCGTGATAAAACTCTAAATTAAGCAAATAGAAAAGCATTTTTGTACAAAATAGAATCATAATACACCTACTTCTAACTTAAAACCAAAATATAAGGGAAAAGTTTTGTTTAAAATTTAATTTTAGCACAAAATAAAAAAAAAAGGTTCAAAAATGTCAAAAAATTTTCAAGTTTTTCAAATGCAAAAAAATAAATAACCAAAATGTGAGACTTTTTTTTTTTTTTTTTTTTTTTTTTTTTAGCCTGTAGACTATAAAGAAGCGCATTTTTTTTTTTTTTAGCTGTATCTTACATAGTTTAAAAATAACAGTGCGCGCATACTCCAAATTTAGTAATCTGAGAAGACGCTTTTTAAAGTTTCAATATCTACGACCTTCCATTAAACCCACCGTCTATAAATGATTATAACTCAAGAAATAATGCAGATTTTTTTAATGCGGTTTTCTGCCTATTGGTCAGCATTATTAAAACATTCAGAATAAAACAAAAACCGAAAACTGATATTTTGAAAATTTAAAGGTCCTGTCCCCCCCTTAAGGATACAAATTTAGAATTTTACTGTATAAATATGTAGTAACCTGTTTTCATCCAAAGTAATCCGTTATACATTTTTGTTTGCGTTTTGATTGCACTTTTACTGCAGCAAGGTTACTAATTATATGTAATAAAAATACTTGCGTTGCACCAGCTTCCTATTGCATCTCAAACCAATTCATGTATTTTGAGAGAATAGTCTTAATTTTTGCATGACTGACTCCTGAATCATCACTCCCGGATTCATCACATTCGTCCGCTTAAGGTTTCTCGCTGTTCGAAACAATTTGAATAGTTACGTTATCCGTTATTTTTTGATAGCCAATTCATTCTTGTCATAATCAAGCAAGACTGTGGTTTCATCAGCAGAAATGTTTTTTAACCATGGTACATTTGAACCCAGGGTTAGTATCTCCAGATCTTCACTTTTAGATGCTCCAGTATCATGTGTGCTATTAACAGTGTTATGACATTGTTCATTTCTGATTTTTTACTTTCTTCTATCTTTACAAGAAGAAAGTATTTGATTCATGAAAATTTTCGACGGATTTACACGTTTTAGGGGTCAGATATTCCAAAAAACATGTTTTTACAAAATGTCTGTCTGCGAGTCTGTCTCTGTGTGTGACACAAATTTTGTGGGCCCTCTATCTCAAGAACGAATGAGCAGAATTTAATAAAAATCTATATTCAGGTAGTCCCTGATATGAATTGGTGATGATTAGTTTTTCATGTAAATCGCCCAACAGGTGGCGCTGCTATGCTGCATTTTGTAGGATTTCAGGAATAGCTTTATCTCAAGAACTAATGCACGGATTTTTATAAAACTTCAGATTCAGTTACTCCTTGATATGAGTTGGTGATGTTTACGTTTTGGTGTAAATTGCCCAACAGGTAGCGCTGCTATGCTGCATTTTGCAGGATTTACACTATTTTCGCAGTAGCTCTACCTCAAGAACAAATAGACACATTTTCATCAAACTTCGGATTTTGTTAGTCCTTGATATGAAATTATGCTGACAACGTGTTGTTGTAAATCGTCCAATAGGTGGTGCCGCTCTGCTGCATTTAGCACGATTTCCTCAATAGATCTATCTCAAGAACTTTCATCACAAATTTTCATCAAATTTCAGATTCAAGTATACCTTGATTAATGTTGCTGCTGATTATGTGTTGGTGCAAATCGTTCAACAGATGGCACTGCTATGCTGCATTTGCCATAATTTCCGCTGTAGCTCTATCTCAAGAACTAATACACGAATTTTCCCCAAACTTCATATTCAGTTAGACGTTGACATAAGTTGATGATGATTAGGTTCTGGTGTAAATCACACTATAAGTGACGCTTGTATGCTGCATTTGGCTGGAATTACATGATTACAGCGATAGTCATATCTCAAGAACTAATGCGCGGAATTTCATCTTTTTAGAATCCTTATGATGAGCATAGATTGCCATTTAATTTTGGCACAGTGATAACGAATTTTGAAGTAGTGACATGCATGAGATAGAAGAAAGTTTTAGGATGGGTACATCCGACTAGTTTTTATGTGGAGGAGATGGCGATTAACCGAGGAAGGCGGTTTATAGAATGACGGAATTTTACTGTAAATTAATTGTGAATCAATCTTAACAGACGTTGCTTTATTTTGATTTATTATGTTAAATATGACGTTTCAACATAATGTATAGAATATTATATATGCGTTTAATGAAACTTTATTACAGACTTTTTATTATTTTGCTTTGCAGAAAACATATATTTCACTACTCACTGCATATATTTTAAGGATTCTCATCACAGATTAGAAAAATATAATGATCCAAGCGAAACCAAACATGGAGAAAAAAGGTAAATATGAATAAATATATTATAAACTTCCATAGACGGTGGAATTTTATCCTAGTAAATATTTTCAAATATGTTAATCAAACAAAAATTTTATTTGTTGTTAAATCTTTGAAATTCATAAAACTAATATATTATTATTAAATTATTATATATATTATTAAGTCTTATACGCATAATACACATTTTCAGTTGTAGCAAAAAGTCCGTATGAGGAATATACTGAAATGCAAGTTAAGGCGGCGTTTGAAGTTTTTGATGAAGATCAAAACGGAAGAGCAAAATTTAAGTAATTATTTATTCAAATTTTAATTACAACTCTTCTTTTTAAAAAGGATTTTAAAATCCCATTTTTCTTAGTGATGATATATATCATGTACTTATGTTACTATGCTGAAGATTTACATTATCAACCTTTCTTTTCAAAGATAATGAATTTTAAAAAATAAACTGGATAGCTTAAATTAATTAAATTTAGTCGGATCAAATATAAAGTACATTGCATATTTGGTTTATAACTCAGGCCATGGCCGATATTCAACTAAAAAATCCAGTATAATTATGTATGTGGCTTTATTAGAAAAGACGGCAATATATCATTGAAGGGGATGAACTCGAGGCGAAGATATTCCACTCTACGTATTTTCAGCAATGTGGTCAGAGATCACGCTCACCACCGGCAATGATGTCTTGAAGTTTTTTCTAGTAAAGAAACATAAATAATTATACTGGAATTTTTATTTGAATCTCTGTCATCTTGTGAGTTATTCACGAATATATGCAATGTACCTTATAGTATATCGGTCTAAATTTACTTAATTTAAGCTACCCAGTTTTTTTTTTTTTTTTTTTTTTTTTTTTTTTTTACCAAATCATTATCTATAATCTTACTTACCAAGTCATATATCTAGTCATTATCTTCAACAAAATGATAATAAATTAAATCTTCAGTATATTACTTGATATGTGATGATTAGCTAATTGCCTCATCAAAATTATTTTTAAATTAAATATTCTTCGATTTGATTTCTATTTTTATTGCATTAAATATTCATTGTATATTAAAGCACATACCTACTCCAATAGCAACAGATATCGGCTAAATTTCGGCCTAGTATAAGAACTATAGGTAAATGAACAGTAGCCGCACAGAGGGTTTCGCACGATATTACCTAGACGAAATCAAGCGATTTTCCTACTTAATGTCGGAAACAAATGTAGCAGGAAATTACTTTAAAGTTCGAAATCGACTATCAGCTAAATATTCCGCGTATATGATCAGCCTGTAATCACAAAGTTATGAAAATTGAAATATTTTACTTGAGTGTTATTATTTGTCTCCGCAGTAAATATTATATGTGACATACTCCCTTGCCCTTCTTTGATGGGAGGGGAGTATGTAGCGTGATTAAAACGCTCCAATACCCTGCATGTATTTATCTCGGACCTGTTCAAAATGCTTTTTCACGTTTTAAGGACATCGTATGTCAACGAACAGTGGAAGGAAGAGGGAGAAGAAAATACTTTGGCAAAAATGTTCTTTGGTGAGAATAAATAATTATACACAAATCAGTAAACTTAAATCTCTTAAAAATGTGTTTATAGCAGCACAGGTATTGTAAAAGAAAACTAAGTTTAAAATCGTTTATATTTTTCCTGTTTAAAAAAATAATTTTCTATAGACATTCATATTTAAATATATATTTTGATATAGGGCGTAATAAATTAATTTAATATCTATGAAATAAGTGGTTAGATATATTTGCTGTTGATTTAGATATATAAATTGAAAATTATATTATGAAAATTTAGATTATATCTCAACAACATCTGAAATTTAGGCTAATTCAACAATAGACTATGTTTTTTTCTCTAAATTTATTTTGTTAATTATGAATTAGAGATTTCTGATTTAAAAATTAATTTATTTTTAAATTATTCGGGTAGAAATTTGAAAATTAAGAAAATAGAACACTACAACTGTAAATAAATGAAATACGGCACTTTTAATAAAACTCTTTTTTTTTCCAAATGTTATGATGTAAATTGTATTGTAAAGAAGTAAATCATCTTTTTTTCTTCATCTATAGCGATAAATTTAATTTTGTGCCTTTTTTAAAGTAAAAAAAAAGTCTGAACAAAGTATTTACCAAAATAATACTTTAGATATTAAAAGAAAGAATAAATAATATTGTTTCATATATAGCCACAGTATAATCATCAGTTTTAAAGGATTGAATTTTTACACTTTGGACTCAATGTTAGATGAGAATATTTTACGTTGTAAGATGAAAAATTTGTCAAATTATAATGCATGAAAGTTCGTTTTAATTCAAATAATAAATATTGTTAAATGGAAATATTTTCCACTATAAGGTGCAAAAAGATTCCTATATCGAGAGTGTTTCTAATTAAAACGTAAGAAACTTTGTTTCTTTTAAAGATGCAAGTCTTAACGCAGTTGAATGATTTTCCAATGAAAATTAAAATTTAATTTACAATTAATTATTCCATGTAAGATGGAAAAATATTTGTATATCAATAGTATAAGTAACTAACAAGTAAAAAGTTAATTTTAAACTTAAAATATAATGATATAATATACGAGTAATATAATAGACTTAAAATATAGCTTTTTATAAATTTTATTTTTTTTTAACTGTAATCAAGACTGTCTTATTTTATTTTTTTTTATTTAGTCTTTTAAAAGTTTGACATTCAGACGTTAAATATATGCATATTGCAAATTAAAATATAATGGCATTTGCATCTTACAGAAGAAAATTAATTGTAAATTAAATTATTTTTTTCTTTGTAAAATTATTTAACAGCAATAGTTTGGTTTTAAACAAAATTTCTTTCGTTTCAATAATTTGCTCCCTCGATATAGACATTTTTTGGTTCTTATAGTCGAAAATATTTCGATTTAAGAATATTTTTATTTGAATTAAAACAAACTTTTTTTTTTACGTTTTAAATACTCTATTTGGATCTTACAAATTTTTCTATTCGATATTATTAGCTAATCGGTAAAAGATAATATGATATTGCAATTTACTCGGCAAAAGACTACCAAGTGACCAAATTATCGAAAACTAATGGGCAGAGCCTCCAAAATTGATTCAATAGTAATCGGAATGCGATGATCGAATACTGATTTGCCGGGCGGACAAGGCGACATACAGTGCCAGCAAAAGAAAAAAAAATCTTGACACTCAAGTCACAATCTCAAAGTTCAGATGTTAGTCCAGGCAATATGGAATTTTACCTACCAAAATTAATGATAGTACTGAAAATCGGCTTTCTAGAAGTTTCTTGAGTCGCTGAATCCGAATTTGTAACCTCCCACCAAAATTTCCCCCGGCAACCTCCCCAAATTTTGGTAAAAAGCCCACAAAAAGGTTTTTATTAAAACATTCAAATTTTTTATTGTTTTAGAGAAAAAGTATCTAGAAATTCAGAAAGTAGACAAAATTTCCAACAAATTAGATATATGACATTATGACTTAGTATGAAGGAGAAGGGGGGGGGGATCTGCCTCGGAACATGCGCGCGGTGCTGTGTGAACTAAGTTGCGCAATTCCACTTAACCACTCATACGTTTACATTCGCTCTCCCATCTCCTCTCCTAACTATCTCTATAAGGTTTACTTTAAGAGTTTGGGGACGCTGAATCCGAATTTTTAACTTTGCCCCAAAAATTTCCTCTCCACCCCCCAAAAAATTGTTTTTAACTTAAATTTCTTATTGTTTTAGGGGAAAAGCATTACGAAATTCAGAAACTAGACAAAATTTGCAGCAAATAGGATATATGACATTATGAATTAGGATGAATGGGGAGGGAGAGGGCTGCGCCTCTGAACGTGCACTGCGGCTCTACGGGCACTAAATTATGAAGTCCAGGCAATAGGGGATTTTATCTGGCAAAATGAATACTAGTTCTGGATTTCGACTCACTTTATGTGTTTTGGGTCGCTGAATCCGAATTTGTAACTTCCCACCAAAATTTCACCCGGCACCCCCCCCCCCCCAAAAAAAAAAAAAAATTGTTTTTTTTTCGAAAAGCGCCCGGGGAATGTTCCGAGGCAGCCCCTCTCTCAACGTTTATCCTGCGTCATAATGTCATATATCCTATTTGTAGCAAACTTTGTCTAGTTTTTGAATTTCGTAATGCTTTTCCTCTAAAACAATAAGAAATTTAAGTTAAAAACAACTATTTGAGGGGGGGGGTGTCGGGGGGAAATTTTGGGGGTAAGTTAAAAATTCGAATTCAGCGACCCAAAAAACTTAAAGTAAACCTTATAGAGAAAGTACGGAGGGAAGATGGGAGAGCTAATGTAAACGTGTGAGTGGTTAATTGGAATTTCGCAACTTAGTCCACGCAGCACTGCGGCGCATGTTCCGAGGCAGATCCCCCCTTCCCCTTCATCCTAAGTCATAATGTCATATGTCTAATTTGTCGCAAATTTTGTCTAATTTCTGAATTTCTAGCTACTTTTCCCCTAAAACAATTTTTTAATAAAAACCTTTTGGGGGGGGGGATTTTTACCAAAATTTGGGGGGGTTGTCGGGGGAAATTTTGGTGGGAAGTTACAAATTCGGATTCAGCGACCCAAAAAACATCTAGAAATCCGATTTCTAGTACTACAATTAAGTTTACTAGGTAGATTCCCTATACGGTCTCTATTGCCTGGATTATGTTTCATTGTACTTTTTCCTGCTTTAAATAGAAGAGGCTGGAGAGAGTTTCCGTCACCCGATGGTCAGGTGGAGTGGTGGACCTAGCAGCTTCAGGCAGACTCTGGGTTCTCCTTTTATTTTTTTTTAGTTCTGGTAGCGTTTTGAAAAGAGAGCTTTAAAAAACTTCAATGAATCTCATGATCTTTTTTTTTTTTTTTTTTTTTTTTTTTTTTTTTTTTTTTTTTTTGGCACTGTATACGCCGACCCCAGAGAGTGAGGTCCCCAGGACGAAAATAAGTCAAATTAGGACTTTCGGTGGAAGTTCGACCAAGGATTATTTGCTGTTTGGATAGTATTTTAAGAACATCCTATATAAGAACTTATTTTAAGATTACTGTTTCAAACTTTTTCTGTAATTGTTAAATCAGTTCTACATGAATAGTTATGAATATCTGAAATTATTTTACAGACATTTGGGGACAATACTACGTGCATTGGGAAGAGTTGTAACAAATACAGATATTCAAGCAATAGGAGAAAAAGTAAATTTATTTATATATAATTAACTATCCAATTATATTTGTCTTTATTTAGCGTAATATAAATTAGAAAAATGCAAAAAAATTAAATTAACTTGAATTACATAGGAAAGGGAACATTCAATTCCTTGTGAACTGTGACTTTTATTTAAACATCCAAAATCATAAAATGCTTAACAAACACAATGCATTACATTTTTCTGTCATAACATCAGTCCATCCATATTTTTAATAAATTGAATACAAAGTATTTTCAGCCGTTTCATTTTTTCCGTATTTTTTATATTATTTATACTGAAAAATTGTGTTTCAATATACTGAGAAATAATTATGAGCATAAATGAAAAACAATGGAATAAAATATTTTATACTTATTTTTTAAATATAGATATTTTAAATATGTAATATTCTATTAAGAAAAAGAAACAACGTATAAGGGCACAAATAAAATGTGTTTAAAAGCATACAGTTGTTTAAAAACCTCTAAGGTTTCCTCATCAGTGCTTAAAATAAAAGTTAAATTAAAACTAAAACATTGTGTAAAAAATGGGGGGTGGGGGGGACAGAGAGTCACAAAAGCGTACTCTGATTCTCTGTCCCTCCCCCCTTTTTTACACAATGTTTTAGTTTTAATTTAACTTTTTGTTTAAGCACTGATGAGGAAACCTTAGAGGTTTTGAAACAGCTGTATGCTTTTAAACACATTTTATTTGTGCCCTTATACGTTGTTTCTTTTTCTTAATATATTGGCACAAAGTACAATCCTTCCCCACTTTTTATCTAATATTCTTTTTTTTTTTTAAGTTAAAGAATGCTTACTCTGCGGCAGTCGACAAAACCATTTATTAGCGTTAACTATGTGTTTAATTTATATATTATAACCGTTTAAATATTTTTTTTTTATGTTCTTGTTTTTAAAGGAATTACATTCGTGCGTAAATGCAACATATACGGTGATTTACAAAATGCATATTCCTGCTAGAAATAATACCCTTTCCCTCAACTAATTTTCTTACAAGTCATCCAATAAACCTAACACTACAAATGTATATGAAAAAATGTCTGCTGTTAAAAATGGATCTGTAAATTAAATTTTAGGAGGATAGTCTACATCTTAAAAACTGAACTGAATTCCAATTTTAACAGCGAAATTAAACTCAATTTCAAATCGAGTGTACCACATTGCTCCCGAATGGTAGAATTACACATATGATTGAATATTAAATTTTAAAATATTCCAGAAAAGTGTAGCGTTAATGGGGGTCCGAAGCACAAAATCTTCAAAATTTCTAAAAATTTTATTGCATAAAATCTAATTTGTTTTTTACTTGATGTTTAAATCATGTTTCTATCTTAATTAGAATACGAAATATCGCTCAACCGCAAGAAAAGTGACATATCTCGCAAAACTTCATTTTGCGTTTTATTTCTCTAACAGGTCTATCGTAGAGAGCTATCGTCTTGCTACACAAAAAGTTTCATAAGAGTAGTTATACGAAAAATTACTTTATTACGCTATCTATTTGTGATCTCATAAGAGGGGTGGATTTTTTTTTTTTTTTTTTTTGGGGGGGGGGGTAAAATTATCCAACCCTCAAAACCTTATCCTACGTCTTTATTCTTAAAGGTTTTAGGCTTTTACGCCCGTTTTTACACCTACATGCAGAGCTAAGTGCTACAATTTCATGTAACAGTAACATCGCGTACATTTTCTTTTGCCTCTCCTGTAAAATTTACTTTTGTTGAGATGTGTCACTTTTCTGGCGGGTGAGCGATATTATTATTATTATTTTTTTTTTTTCGAAATCTAGCTTTCAAGCAATGGTAGTTATGTCATGGAAAACTTCTTGTGAAAATAAGTTTTTCTTCATCATGAGTTTTTTCAACATTTCTCGTATTTAAATTGTTGTAAGTCAATAACCGTTAAAGAGAAAAGGTTGAAACTTGGAACATGTCTTTTTTAATAGATTTACTTTAATTTCGATTTAGCAAATGTGGAAAAAAATTACTTGTGGAAATATGATTTTTTTTTCAGGTTACATAATTTTTCTTTAATTTTTACTTTTTTCTTTTTTCAAATTAATATATTTTTTAAATGCTGACTCAAAACTTAAACTTATATTTATATATAAAGAAATCTTACAAATAATATTTCGAGTTAGAACGATCTTAAATTTCGCATATTATTAACAATTTTTGATCTTTAAATAATAATAATAAGAAAAAAAAACATATATGAGAAGATTTATCATGGGGCTTTCGGTACAAATGATATGGTTAACCATCACAAAAAAATTCAAATCTTTAACTCAATAAATAAAAATTATTTTAAAATGTGTCCCGGGTGCCCGTAAAATTTTATTTTTCCCGTAGTATTCAGTCCCTATTATAAATTGGTTCTAATTAGTTTTTGGTGTAAATCGCCCAACAAGTGGCGATGCTATGCAGAATTTTTTACGATTTCTGCAATAGCTCTATCTGAAAAACTAATGCACGGATGTTCATCAAACTTCAGATTAAGATAGAAATTGACATAAGTTGTTGGGGATTAGATTTTGGTGTAAATCACGTAACTGGTAGCGCTGATATGCTGCATTCTTCAGGAAGTTTCAACATGTATGATATAGAAGAAAGTTTTGGGATTGCGTCATCCGACTAGTTTCTATTATTATTTGTGGGAAAATTAATAAGGAGTTTATTATTTTCTTGCTATACTTTTAGATACAATTTTAATATTGCTTATGCATGTAGAACTTGGAATCCATTAATCAATATTTATACATTGATATGCATATATATATATATATATATATAACCATTAATTAAACATTACCAACCATCATCAAAAACCGCATTATATATATATACAGTGCGTCCACGTATAACCTGACCGATCTTTATTTTCGCAACCGTTGGTCCTAGATGCATACTTCCAATTACAAAAATGGTTTAAATAAGGTAAATAATTATTTTTAAAGCGATTTGGGTCAAGAAAAACATTTATTAAAAAATTACGAAATTTAAATTTTTATACGGTCCCACGGTCCTATAAATGATATTTAGTAAAAATTTACTGTGACACTAACAAGTAAGACAAAAAAAGTCCCATTCATCTAACATTAAAATTGACCGAGTTATGAGACTTTGAAATTCATGACTTATACCACTTTTTTGCATATCAAAATAGATGATTTCAGCAATGCTTTCAGGGGTCGTATATGACGTACTTAAACTTATTTCAAGGTATCTACGCTTTAAAAGAAATCGTACAACTATTACGATTGAGTTAACTTAAATTTCAGATTAGTTAAATTAATTGTATTTTAACATATGTTTTATTTTGTAAGGATTTGAGGCTATGATTTCTTTTAACAAAAATCATGTTATTTTCATAAGGTTTTATTTAACTTGCAACGATCGTATTTCCAATTTAAAATTTGTACTCGAAATTTAATTCACTTTCAAATGTCCGATCGAAGTTAAATTTTGCATACTGACTTCAATCAGATGACAATGTAATATTATTATGATTTTTGACGCTTACCATCTTATACATACTTATATTATAGGATAACACAAAAAAAATTGGATAGATTACCGTCAACAAGTTTAAGAAAGAGTTTTAGATTAGATAACATAAACCTACGATGGTTGTGTTTTTTAACTTTTATAATTACGTTTTATGTATTTTTTAACGCTTAATAAAAAAATTACCTTCACTTTTAACCATCATGTCAGGACTTTTCGCAAATCGTAAATTTCAAGGTTAAAAAATAGTGAAAAATCTGAAACTATAAAATAGATGTAAGACTTTTTTATTCAGTTTAATTTTATTCAATTCAATAATTTATTCAATTTTTTGGCTTATACTGGGTTTCTTACAGCTAAACAGCTCAGGGGTCCGATGAGGTTGGGAGGGGAGGGGGGGATCAATTTTAACTTTTAGCTTTTTAACTTTGAAATTTGCGATTTGAGAAAATTTCTGACGTGATAGTTTAAAATGAAGGTCATTTTCGGATTCAGTGCTAAAAAAAATATTTAATAAGTATCAATTTTCAAAAGCTAAAAAACATGCCACAACCCAAAATTTGAAAGACAGTGTAATCTAACAGCATTTTAAAATGAGTATCATTTTGTAAAGAATTGAGGCTGTTGTTTTTCATCCTATTATTTAACAAAAAATCTGTTATTTTTATCCTCTTATAATGTTCAGTACAAATTGTTCATTTTGCAATAATATGTCAGAACGATTAAATATTTCAAATTTATATTGCAATGCTAATTTTACTCTCAACCATTTCTTTAATATATCTGACGAAATTATATTTCTACTAAATTTGTGAATGACCCCTAATATGCAGCAAAAAATATACTCCAACTTTAAACAGCTATTACTCGGTCAATTTTAATCGTAGAATAACGGGACGCTTTGTGCCTTACTTGCCAGCGTAACAGGGAAATTTTACTAAATATAACTTATAGGACTGGGGGATCGTATAAAAATTTAGATTCTGTAATTCTTCACTAAATTATTTTTTTTTTTCGCTTCAAACATTTTTTACCTTAATCCTGCACCTTATTTTGACCATTTTTTGTAATTGGAAGTATGCATCTAGGACCAACGGTTGCGAAAATAAAGGACGGTCAGGTTATACGTGGACATACTGTATATATATTATACTTTTAAGTTGAAATATTCCCCTATAAAATAAATACGAAAGTTTATGTCAAATATTTCAATTACAGTTTTTGAAACCATCTGATAACACAGGAAAATATAATATAAAAGAATTATTAAAATAATTTAAAAACGTTTTATGGAAATCTTCTTCAGTTATAAGGTGATTGCACCAGCAATTAGCAATGATATATAAAAATGTGGAAAATAAAGATACTTGCAAGAATATGTAATTTTTTTGTTATAAAATGTATGGAACATTCAAGGAAATGCATTATTACAAGTGTTAGTTGCACTTATAAGTGTAATATGATATTAAACTCATCAGCCAGAAGATATTACAGAAATCTTTAAAATGATGTTCGTTCTATTAAAATAAAAATTATGGTATGTTTACATTTTCTATATCAGCTTGAATTTTATTTCCCTGGCTAATAAATAGAGGCATTTGTGTATAAATGTATGAATATATATATATATATATATATATTTTTAAATATATATATCATTATTAGGAATTGTTCAGTTACTGGATTAAAAAGTGACAACGGATTATAATTTTAAAAAATTAATTTTGTTTATTTTTCGAACTTCTCTTTGAGAACAAAAATGAGCATAAGAATTCAAAATTATACTATTGGAAAGCATTAGTTAAATAGCGTATTATTTACTAAATGTTTTTTGTCATTTACTTCTTAAATGTAATTTCCCGAATATTAGTATTTTCACCTAAGCTTTTATACAAGTTAACCAGAAATAAATCCCCCAATTTGAAAATTCAATAATTCATTAACTATAATAAATATGAATATGAAATGAGTGACAATTACATCTGGTTTGTCTTAAATTTCTTGTACCGTAAATTTTAAAATAGTTCAAATTCCCGTATATAAATGGCGTTGAATCGTTTCAAACTGCAATAATGCTCAAAGTAGCATGTAAATCTGCATAAAAAATCTCAAGTTATATTATTTATTCTATTTAGAGATTGAAACACGAAAAGACAAGTATTATTATTATTTTTTTAATTACATTAAACATTATTCTAGTTTGAGACGTTAGAGCGCCATCTATTGAGAGAAATTTGAACTATTTGTTCATTTACTATACATTCAATTTAAGAACCATCCGATGTAAATCTCACTCATTTCATATTCATAATATTTATTATAATTAATGAAATTGGGGCGTTTATTTCTGGGCGCCCTGTATTTACAACTAGAAATATACATTATTTTAACGCATTCCGGTTTCACCTTTTATAGTGACAACAGTGGACTGGTGTATTTTACCTGTTAAACAAAAAAAAATTATACTTCATATGTATGAGTGATTTTCAAAAAGTATCATGTTTTACTGTCCTTTTCCATTTGCAAGTTAAAATAGGAAAATATCACAATTTTAATTATTGTACTTTAACTATTATGTTATTTTAATAATAGTTTAGAAATATATTTTATTTGTAAAAGAATTTTTAAAAAATATTTTAATTTAATAGATTACAACGACCATTTGGAATTTATTTCGTCCACCAAATTCAGTCGCATCCTCTTCAACAACAGATCGCAAAGATCAAACTTCAGACGACCAAAAACTTCATCGATAAACTCTCCAAGTCCTGTTTCGAGCAGAATAATAGTTTACAAATTGAAAGCAGTTCCGCAGAATCATCCACACATTGCGACAAATTACCTACGTTGAGCTCAATTTTTCCCGGTTAGAATCGACCGATTGTAGAATGCCGTGGCTAGTAGATTGGAGCCCCTCGAAACATGGCCTATTACTATCAATCGATTAAACATTAGATTGTTTCCTTTTTCGTGTTTGTCTTTTATTCTGTAATCAATTTTCATGGGCTACATAATCAGTTGAAGACCTCGATTTTCATGGGCTACGTAACCATTTGAAGACTTTGATTTTCATGGCCTACATAATGAGTTGAAGACCTCGATTTTTGCTTTGCAAGACAATTTTCATTTCGGCGTCGTTCTTTGGCTTTGGATTTTTCCATATCTGATAGTTTGCGCCTACCCATTTTGTAACGTTTTCAATTTTTAACGATTTTATGCTTTTCGATTACCTATTCAAACAATAATTAACGATTTTATGATTTTCTATTACCTATTCAAATAAAAATTCTTCTAAAAGTAAAGAACACAGTTGAATTTCGTTACAAAAATAAAATGCGAGCATCACTTGGCCTCATCCTCGACCGAAAACAAGAACCATTTCCAAATGGTTAAAAAAAAAAGAAAAAAAAAAACATAAATACATTGAATTTGTAATTTTAAAGTAATTTTTATAGATTTACTTTTATTATGTCCTGCTTTATGCGAATTTTAAAATTTAAATTTTTCTTTCAAGTAGTTTTCTAATTATAATTTTAAAAAGTCAAAATTTTGAATTAAGGTCTGTGATGTGAATATATAGGTAAGGAAATATTTTAAAAGCGATATGGGTGAATAAAAATATTTCTTAAAAAATTACGAAATTTAAATTTTATACGGTCCCCCGGTCCTTTAAGTTATATTTAGTAAAATTTTGTTATTTCACTGACAAGTAAGACAAAAAAGTCCCATTCATATATCACTAAAATTGAGTGAGTTATGAAACTTGAAAAATGCATGACTTATGCCACTTTTCTCCTCTGAAAACAAATGAGTCCGACTTGCCCTTGAGGGGTCACATACAAAGTGTTAAAGTATTCGAAGATCTTATTTAATGTGTATCTGCGCTTTGAAAAAAATCGTACAAGTATTATGATTAAGTTAACATTTATTAAGTTTCAGATTGGCTAAAATAACATATGTTTTATTTTCTCAGGATTTACGACTGTTTCTTTTATGATTTCTTTTAACAAAAAATATGTTATTTTTATAAGTTTTTATGTTACTTCAGCGATCGTATGTATGTTTTTCCACTTCAAAATTTGTACTCGAACTTTAACTAACTTTTAAATATCCGATCGAGACTACATTTTACATACTGGCGCAAATCCAATAACGATCTAATATTAATATGATTTTCGGTGGTTACCATTTATACTTATTTTACTGGATAACACAAAAAATTTTGGATAGATTACCGCAAAGAAGTTTAAGAAAAAGTTTTAGATTAGATACTACAAGACTGCGATTGTTGTTTTTTTTTTTAACTTTTACGTATTTTTTTGCACTGAATCCGAAAATTACATTAATTTTTAACCATCATGTCAGGATATTTCGCAAATCATAAATTGTCAAATTTAAAGAATAACAAAAATCGGACACTATAAAGTAGAGGAGATGGTTGTGTGTTAATGGTTGTGGTTTAACTTTTGATAATTGATTTTTACGTTTTAGCACTGAATCTGAAAATGACCTTCATTTTTAACCATCATGTTAGAAGTTGTTTGCAAATCGTAATTGTGTAAGTTAAAATATAGGAAAAATCTCTATAAAACATATGTAAAACTTTTGTTTTATTTTATTTTATTCAATAATTTATTCGATATTTTTGCTTATTCTGGGATTCATACAGCTAAATAGCTGAGTGGTCTGATAAGATGAGGGGGGGGGGGGGGAGATTCAATTTTAACGTTGAACTTTTTAACTTTGAAATTTGCGAAAACTCCTGATGTGATGGTTAAAAATGAAAGTCCATTTCAGATTCAGCGGTACAGAATACTTATGAATCAATTATCAAAAGTCAAAAAACATGACATAACCCAACTTTTGCAGGCTAGTGTAATCTAATAATATTTTAAAATACGTATCATTTTGTAGAGAATTGAGGGTATTAATTTAGCACCATTTTATTTAACAAAAATTCTGCTTTGTTGATCTTCTTAAATGTTTATTACAAATTGTATATGTTGCATTAATGTGTCAGAATGATTAAAGATTTAAATTTATATTGCAATGTTAATTTTACTCTCAACCATTTTTTAATATATCTGACGAAATTATATTTCGACTAAATTTCTGAATGACCCCATATTTGCAGCAAAAAATATGCTCTCCAACTTCACTTTTACTCGGTCAATTTTAATTGTAGAATAACGGGAATTTTTGTGTATTACTTGTCAGTGTAAAACGATAATTTTACTAAATATAACTTATAGGACCGGGGAACCATATAAAAATTTTAATTTCGCAATTAAAAAAAAAATGTTTTTTATTGACCCAAATCGCTTTTAAAATATTTCTTTACCTGATTTTAAACTTTTTTGTAATTGGAACTATATGTGTAAGACTAACGGTTTAGGAATTAGCCATTGGATACCATTGAGACCGGACACCCTGTATACTTAATAATTACGTTTAATGTTTAATACAAACCTCATACACTTCTTATACACATGACATAAATATGCGTCATATATGACATACAACTTATACATTTAAATCAGAAATGACATATACATTATAATTGACTCAGTGGCGTGGCGTCCGGTCATCGCACGATGCGGCGATGACCAAGCAATATTTCAGAGAATAAGATAGAGTATTTTAAGTTTAAATATAATTTAAAAACTATGATTTTTCCCCAAAACAAAAAAATCCCGATCAAAAATGTGTAAAAACCGAAGAGAAACCTCGCGCGATTCGCAAACTTTAGCGCATCCAAGTAACGTTTTTTTCCTACTTCATTCCCACTCACCCCGCACATATTTTTCCCAACTAAAGGTAGGCTACTCATCGCAGATTTTTGCGCTTCTGTTGGACAGAAGCCAAAAAGCTCTCGCACTCTTCAAGTGAAGGGGTTAGATTTTAATTGCGTTGCTGTTCCGTTATCCGCTGTACTTCTCCGTTGTTATGAAATGTTATTCAGTTAAAATTTCTCTTTTTTTTAAAGGGTGTTTTTTTTATTTTGCAGGACTTTTTGCTTAAATTTTCTCTTTCATTATATCGTATATTCGGCTTTTTAACTGAGATGGTTTAGTTAATATATTGAAATTGAAAGATTTAGGGAGGGAGTTAGATCGTAAGTTAGAACAGCCAACTTCCGATGTGCACTTTTTTTTTTTTAGATATTTCTGTTTGTTTGGCGGGTTTGTTGTTCAGTGATTTTTGTGTCTTGCTGTGTCATACACATTTTTATTAATTGAGATTGTGTTTTAATTATTTTTTAAGTTTTTGCATCGGCTTTGAATATTCGTTTGTGATAATTCAGTGTTTTCATTGAATGAACTGAAATTTTTTCCCCATTGATGCCCATTTTACTGATTCGAACATGGCTCAATCGGATATTATACAAGAACTCCTCGTAAAACCTTTCGGTTCTTTAAGATTTGAGGATAAACTGCATATTGTCCAAAATGGTAGACCTTGTCCATCACTCAAAAATTTATCGCCTAAAGTAAAAGAAAGAGGCAGAGAATATACCAGACACTTTACAGTTTCTAATTATGATTCTCATACTTGGCTCTGTGGTAGTGAAAGTTTGTCCAAACTTTTTTGCTGGCCCTGTCTTTTATTTTCAAAATCGAAAAACGTTTGGAATTTTAGTGATTTCAGTAATTTGAATGGATTAACCAAATCAACCAAGGCACACGAAAATTCTGAATCACATCTTCAGTGTGTAGTAGACCTGTACAATTTTGGAAAGCAACGAATAGATGAAGGAATAGACAAAACCCTCAAAGTTAATAACAATTTGCATAACCAAAAAGTTAAGAAAAATCGTGAAGTTTTAAAACGACTCATAGATGTGATATGTTTTCTTGCCAAACAAGAATTACCCTTCCGAGGGCACAATGAAAAAACTTCCTCTTTGAATCAAGGAAATTATGTTGAAACTTTAAATCTTTTAAAACTCTACGATCCAGTTTTAGCAGAACATTTTGAAAATTCCACAGTTTTTAAATGCACTTCAAATGATATACAAAACGAACTAATTAGTATTATTAGTGAAGAACTGATAGAAACTATTAAACGAGAAATAGAAGAAGCAGATTTTGTAGCTTTAATGTTAGATGAATCGTCGGATATTAGAAGAAGGTCACAGCTCTCTACAGTTTTGAGATATGTTGTGAAGGGAGACAGCAGTGTTACAGAGAGGTTTGTTGGATTTACCGACGTAAGTGCAGACCGCACATCTAATGGTTTACTCGAGCACGTACAGAAAACCGTAAGTGAATATAAACTGGCTGATAAATTCGTTGCTCAGACGTACGATGGTGCTGCTGTAATGTCAGGCCATTTGTCAGGTTTACACAAAAAGGTTACAGATATATATCCAAAAGCTCTATTCACGCACTGTTATGCTCATGTATTAAACTTGGTTTTATCTCAGGGTATGAATGATATTTTAGAATGCAGCGCATTCTTTTCAACACTAAACGCAATTGCAAAATTTTCATCGCATTCTAGTAAGCGAACATTTGCAATGCAGGAACACTTAAAAAAAAGTATTCCTTCTTTTGCTCCAACAAGATGGTGCTTTACCTCAAGACTGGTGAATACGGTAGAACAGTACCGGGAACAAATTATTGATTTTTTTACAAGCATATATGAAAGTTCTGATGATACCTGGGATGGTCCTGATCGCTGTGTTGCCAATGGGTACTCCTTGTTTTTGAAGAAGTTCGAGACTTTCTTTTTATTAAATCTGTTTTCACCTTTGTTTTCCCGAACAGATTTATTATTTCAAATGTTACAGGCAGACAGTATCAATATATTGTCCTGCTTAAATGTTATCAGAGACTTTCAAGAAGTCTTGGAGAATGCAAGAAAGTGCGATGAAAGTGACATTATTGGATTTTCCGTAATTTGGGAAAAAACTGTTTCAGTGGCAGAATTACCGAAAAATTCAAGAAAAAGACAAGTTCATGCTAACAACGAAAGTTCACTGACTTTAGAACAACGGTATAGACAGCTGTTTTATGAAGTAACAGATAATTTACTTAGCCATTTAAGCAGCCGGTTTTCTTCTCTGAAAAAACTGGCATTCTTTGCTTTACTAAATCCTAAACAGTTCAAGAATTTTTCAGAAAAAAATGGCTTCCCTGAACAACTTTTAACTAATCTAGGAGAATTATATCCACAAACCTTTGATATGACAGGGTTGAAAAATGAACTGATTGTATTTTACCGGACTTCTACATTTAACGACAAATGCCCACAAAAACTAATAAAATTTCTGAAAGAAGAAAATTTACACTGTTCTTTCAAGGAAATTTTTAAACTCTCCAAATTAATTTCCACCATTCCTGCAACAATAGCACCAGTAGAAAGGAGTTTTTCCGCCCTTAAAAGGATCCATACATACAAGAGGTCCACACAAACAGAAGACAGGCTCAGTAATTTGGCTTTGTTGTCCATTGAAAAGGAACTGTTGATGTCTGTAAAGGAGAAGTAAGACTTCTATATCAAAATCACTAACAAATTCGCTTCAAAAACAAGAAGGCTGGAGTTCATGTATAGGTGAATGTAAGATTTAAAGTTTCTTTTTTGAACATTCAACCATTGAATTTTAGAGTTAATAATTTTTCACCACAAACTTAAATGATTGCGATGACCACCGAAAATTTTCACGCCACGCCACTGAATTGACTATAATGTCACATATGTCTCAAAAAATTTGGATATATGTTTATCTTTTGACGATTCATTTGCAGAGGCCGCTATTACAAAGGTCTTTTCTTATCCCCTTAAGTTTAGAATATACTATTAAATGTAAGTCTAAGTTTGATAAAGTGACCATAGCCTTTCGATGTAACTGTTTACAGAGCTTATTAATGATTAAGTCAAAAGTTAATTTTTCATATCCCTAAAACTGCACTATATACAAGAGAGCAGTGATTGATTAAGGTAAATAGCAGCATCGATTTATTGAATTTATTACTATATCGAAGTTGTGTGCATGAATGCTGATAATATTATGGGTAGAAGTTTTTGGTTTGCTACTTCTAACATTTTTATATTCTAAATCACGTCAGAGTGACAATAATATTACCGTCAATTAACAAATGCAAAATCACTATTGACCAAACAGCGTAAATTACGCACTGACACCATCAGCAGCTATTGACAATTAGTTGCTCATTTATGACGTAGTAAATGATGTAAAACTTTTAGAAATCACGAACAAAACAAAAGATTGTTTTACGTGCTCTATTCTCAGAATGTATGTGCGCAGAATATATTTTCGTACTAAATACATGTTCTAATTCGTTGTAATTAACAATTTTACCGTATCTCGTTAGTTTTAAATACTGGTACATTATTTATTTACTTTTCTGATAGGAAGCGCTGTAAACAATCTCATGGATTTATTCTAATTTAATGTGCATAGACCCCATATTTTTGACTGTCGTTGCATATGTTCAAATGTTATGGGGATGAAAAAGACTTTACCAGATAAACTGAATTCGCATTTAAATAATGAAAACTCCACTTTCCAATATTTATTAGTATATGAAGAGATGAGATTGCTTAACAGTACAAGACTGAAATTGCAGTTTTAGAGGAAAGTGAAAGAATTGTGTACGCCTGTTATTTGTTTAGCTTCGTACAAGAAGTTTTGTTTCATAGCAATGGATTTAACTGTGACATTTGTTTTAATATTGTAAAGTACTAATTGTTATTGTATCGGTTTTGTGCAATCGTACTGTAATGTACAAACATAGCGAACATTTCTTTCTTGTAGTGTTTTGTTATGAGAACAACCTAAAACAGATCTTTACCTTCCAGCCTGGCTTATACTCTTTTTACAGCAGATAGTACATTTTACAGTAGAATTTATAGTAGTTTACAGTAGATATCATATTTTCACTGTAATATATGCAATTGTATTGATTTGAACAAAAACATACTTATACCGTTAAGACTTGACTGTTGTGATACATCTTTTTTGGAAGTTTTTTTATGACGACCATTCAAATTTAGTTTTTTACACAGAAAATTTGTGGTGAATCGCTGAATACAAGTGATCAGGTCCTTGTGTCATATCATTTTTATTGTATTACTAGTATAAAGTGTTGAATATAAAGCGGATTTTCTTTTTACAAATTAGTAATATACAGTCATTATATGGTGTATTGACTATGCATGTGGCAGAAAAAATTATGATCAATCGCTGAATACAAGTGATAAAGCCGTGTGCCATATTATTTTCAAATCATTTTAATAGTTTAAAATACTGAAGATAAAACGGGGAATTGTTTTTACAGATTTTTAATAGACAGCCATTATATGGCATTTTATCATTTTTGCAGATAAATATGTCATTTAATTTATTATAAAAAAATAAATTAAAAAAAATTCCACTAAATGATCAATTTCTGATGCACTCAAAATATATAATTATACTGATGTTTTCTGCCACAGGAATTAAATTGTTATAACACGAAATATAAAACATATAGAATTGGATAATTTATTTATTTTGATTATAAATTCATAAAAATGTTTGAAGCATTATTTTTGGAAATTTTGTAATAAAAAATGACTTTATGTTTATAGATTTCACAATTTTTTTTTCATCTAATAGCTTGAAGACCAGGAATATCCCAAATATATGCGACTAGAAGCCTTACTTCCTGTGGCATCAAAATTACTTCTTCATGACAAGTGATTTATACGAAAATTATACTATTTATTTTTAATGTTATATTTGTTTTTCTAATTTAAAATATGTATATGTATGATTCATATTTTTATGTTTATATGTGTATAATTGCAGTTACAAGTCAGCATCGACGATAAATCTTTTGCAAGCATTCAGAAAACTTGACAGACAAAATAAAGGATATATTGATGCAGACTATTTGAAAAGAGTTATGAAAGAAAATGGTAATTTAAATGTCTTAATCATATGTAATTGTACCGCAAATCAATTTCATCAGCAACATGGAAATATTTATACGTGGATTTGATTTATACTTTATGTATATGATACATCTTAAAAATTAAATTCAAACTGGGAACAGTTCAATGGAAGCATTAAAAATCAATAAAAACAACTAAGTGACTCCATCTGTTATTCAAAGTGAAAAAAAAAAGAAAAGGATAAAACAAATGGGGAAAATTCAAAGTTCATTCAAAATAGAGGGCCAGACATCAGGAATGCAAAAGGAAACATTATCATTACAAATTTCTTGATTCCTTAGACTAATTTCCAAAGATTGACGAATGACGGCTTTAAACGGAACAACTTGTTTCGAAATAATCATAGCTTGACCGAAGTCAATAATTCAAATCTTATCCGTAAATTGATTGATAAATATAAAGTTCCTATTAATCACTCCCCCAAATTATATCATGTTTACAGAAAGGTCCCATACGTTGCAATCCTGTATGAAATATTGAAAACGATTTTCAAGAAATACAACATTAAACAAGCAGCATCCAGCTCAATGACTTTATTCAATTTAATGAATAAGAAAATAGATCCGATTCCATATACCATTTTTTCTGGGATTTATGAAATTCCCTATGTGTTTACAGATGGGACAAAGTCCTCATATATGTGTATGGCAAAAGGTCAATTTTTTGAAAGGATAAAAGAACACAAAACTGATTTGTATTTTAATAAATTTTCTACAGCTCTCTCAAGAAATTTCCTTAAAGGACTTATTTCATTTTTTGATTTCGATCAAGTTTCGATTATTTCGAAACAAGTTGTTCCGTTTAAACGCGTCATTCCTGAATCTTTGGAAATTCGTTTATGGAAACTAAAAATTTGTAATGATAATGTTTCCTTTCGCATTCATGAAATCTGGCTCTCTTATTTGAAAGAACTTTGAATTTTCCATGTTTTTTTCCTCCCTTTCTTCGTTTTTACTTTGAATAACAGATGGCACCACTGAGTTGTTTTTATGGATTTTGAAATCCTCTGTTGAACAGTTCTCAGTTTGAATTTAATTTTTAAGATGTAGTATATAGATTGTTTTCCTGCAGTTTTATATTTTAGAAAATTTTAATCCTGAAGATGGTTTAAAGTTTAAACCGAAGCGTTGAAATTTATTTTATTCATGTGTTTATTTTTTATCAACTTTTAAATTATGAATAAAATGTACGTTGGATAGTAACTCCTATTTCCTTTAGGATTTTCTTAATGAAATTTAAATTTCCTACTCCTTATGCTTACATACAGCTCCAAAACATTTCACCTCCTCCGACATGCTTTACAGTTTTTGTCGAATATGTGGGATTCAAGAAATCGCCCTTTTTTATTCAAACTCTAATTCGCCCATTTATGCTGAAAATATGAATGGTAGATTCATCTGAAAAAATTACCTGTATCAAGAAATCAGTAGATGTATATAAATATTTAGAGGTCCACTCTGTTCTTTTCTTTCTGTTTTTAGTGGGATATAGGGTTTCCTCCTTGCAATTCTTCATCAAAACACAATATTATTAATGACTCACCTTACAGTTTTTTTGTGAACTAAGTTATTGTCATACTTTTTCAAATCTTCTGTCTTTTTTTAGCATTAATTGAGGGATTTATAAAATTGCAGAGTTTAATTATTTTAACATCTCTCACCGTTATTTTATTAGGGCGACTATTTCGAATGTTACTTTACAACCATTTTTTTCTTTTATACCGATTAATTACATTTTACATTGTGGGACGGCTTCAGAAATCACAATAAAATATTTATTATTTTTCCATGAAGATTAAAAATTAATTTTCTTTCTTCATCTGTAAATTCTTTTCGAGCCATTTTTTATCTATTTTGATTGGTTCTTTTCTACTGATAACAACAGGTAGATTTAACTTTGATGTGATACTGTGGACTACGGCTATGTTCAGTGAAATATGCAAATGAATTACAATTTTAAAATTTTATAAATATTTAAAAGTTACTTTTGTTGAAGTATTTTGGAACTATTATTTTGCAATTATTTTTAAAGCCATTCAAACTAAATGTCTACTGATATTTTACCGTACACTTTAACAAATAAGAAATTTTCAAAATATAAAAGTTAATTATATACGGAACAAGCCACAATATAATTCACCCTTACGTCCATGACCGGGTACCTGGGTACCTTTTTCCCCTTTTAACCCGATTCCAGGGTATTAATATCGAAATAATCAAAAATTAAATTAACTCCCCATCATTCGAAGTATTCACTGTCCATTAGTATAATAACTTTAAAACTTAGAATTTTGATATTACTATTTTGGGCATTAAACATTTTTATATCTTTCATCAATGGCCAGACCAGGATACACGGGTACCCATGCGAATTGTTTGGGAAAAAATACAAAAACTGATAATTTATCTAAAATTAGATAAATAAAACTTAGAAAAAGAGTTATACATATTTTTTAAGGTAAAGAATATTTCCTTTATGTGAAAGCTTGTGGACTAGCTTTACAATAGCAAAGCCTATACGTATGCACATTACCACATTACCAGCTTTCCACATTTTTTTCATTATTTTCAGTTTTTCTGCGCCGTTTTTGAAACTCTAACAAGCACACCTGACATCACCCACTTTTCATGTTACAGCTTCATCCCGCTTTAAGCATTTTGGAGCGGATTCTGAAGCTATGGCAGCTTCAAATACGGACAAAGATTTTTTTAGTGTTCTTTCGATTCCGGATTCGGTTTAAAAATGTCTCACAGCCTGTATATTTTAAGATTGATCTTGAATTGCTGGAAGGCTCAAGGACTCACCTAATTCCTTAAAACACAGACTACGATTGTCTGTTTCATGGCTATCAATATCATTAATGGTAGTATGTATACTGTAAGCAGGAAATGCAGGTAAATCCAAAATATTGAAAAATAAGTGGCCATGTATTTGCACGCCCATGTGTTTTGTATTTCCCCAATAAATTTTCCATTATATCCTCTACATATTTCGTTTCATTATAAAACTGACTCTTTCCTTGATTTTCCTCCGGTCCCGAGATTTTTTTTTTTTTTTTTATCGTGATACATAGTAGACATTAGAATGACAGCTTTGTTCCTTTTTGGAACATATGAACAAATACTTACATCATCATGAAATCTAAATTCTGTGGATTATACTTGCACGATTATCATGGCCTCATTTCTTGGGGATTATAAAATCTGTTTTTTTTTTTTTTTTTTTTTTTGTTTTTTTTTACGTACCGACCGCTGTGAGATTCGAGTATAATAAATACTTGGCTAAAGAAAGAGAAGAAAAAAAGTTGTTCGAAGTAATGTTTCATACAGAATCCTTGAATGGGGCGCAAGTCTTCCACACTTTTTCACCTTGGCTTATTTCAGGGTCAGTACCTGTTTTCCGGTGCATAGTAATGAGTGAGATGATAATAATTTTTTGCTACATATACCCACCATATTTTTGTTCCCTATTTAGCCGTTTAGACAAAAAATATTGTCTGAATCTTATACTTCCTAGATATGGAAATAACTGCTCGTCAACCGTTAAATTTTGTATCTAAACTTTGAATAGGTTATGATTTAGCATAGTTCATAAATCACGAATTGCTGCAGATTTATCATTTTGAAGATGTTTCGCCGTACGTTCTGGTTGCCAAACCGAATAAAAATAAGAATATTCCAGAATTGGATTACACTGACACTTGCTCGATACAATGGATCTGAGCTTGATTTCCACATTTCTAATGTGTGATTTTTTTTTAATTAGTGACGCACGGAATAATTAATATTCCTAAAAATTAGTCAAATTTCTCTTCCTCAAAGACGTGGCAGTTAGGGGTGTTTTATGGCTCGCGAATATTAAAACCCGGATTATTAAAACCGCGAATTATTACCCGGGTATCCCGGTCATTGTAGAAAAGGGCAAATTTTGGTCATTGACTTAAGGTTAACCCCTTGACTGTGGCTTTTTACGTTGTACTTGTTTTAACTTTATAGGTTTTATACGGCATTTTAATTTTAACACCACTATATTTAAATAGTAATATTTAACTCATTCAAAAAAAATTGCGTTAAATATCATAATGATTATTATGCAGCAATTCGGTTTTAAAATGTAGATTTTAAATGGACTTCAGAATATAGCTTTGGATACCGACGTAGCAAAGTGTGTTAAAACGATAAAAAATAGGGCACATAATGTTAAACAGGCTTAGAATGTTAGTAGATTTATAAGCCATTTTAGTTATCCATGCAACCAACATTATTATTATTATTCAATCAAACAAGCCGTGTTGCATTGATATCATTCGCTTTTAAATCGTTCTTTCATCAGTACTAAACCAAGCCTCTAGTAACGGATTTCAATTTATGAACCAAAAGAATATTGTTTATCATCAACATGCACAGTATTCGTTAGAATGTCCCATGGGTTTTTGATATGAATATAGTCTGGAGTCTTGACAGGAAAATCGAAAACTAATCATTTTAGATCCTAATTACCAATTCGTTATCTCGGAAGAAAGGGTGAACGCGTGTTAATTGTTCAAATACACAGTTTTTTTTTCATTTCATATTTAACTAAATAATATAAACTGACTGTCAAAAGTTCCCTATTATGTCGTGTAACCTTAGTTTCCTTCTAAAAAACGCTAGAGATATATGAATATAGCGGCGAAATCTCCACCCCTTTAAATATAAAGAAATCACAATTTTGAACCTACTAAAGTGACTGTTTTCGAAGATCATTCAAAAGTGCAAAAAAAAAACATGCTGACCATAAAGTTTCCTTCCTTTTCGTCTCATGGAGTCATTCATCATTGTGTGACATGTGCTAAAGGGTGCAGTTTTTAACACTTTCCAACAGAGTTGAAAATAGTTTATGCATTTGGTATGGCTGCCCGTCTGTCCTCGCTCTAATTCCCGTAAATATACTCAGATTTCTATGCAATTGATAAACTTTACTTAGGTTCACCAAGGCATGTTTTTTATTGCGAATAATTATGTGGATTAATAGTTCATTTACAGGGTCAGGGTCACTCAAAATAATCCCATTACATTATGGTAGATGGGGTAAATCATTTGCAAAGTATTTTAATGAGATTACGCTATTTCAAATATAACGAAACTTATATAAATCAAGGAATTTAACTGCAAGATGATTACGACAGAATAAGGTATTCATAGCATTCGTCGTTCGTTTACAGGACCACACAAAGAAATCGGTTACAGTACTGTCTTTGAGTAATAATTGCTGTGAGTTTAAAAATTCAGTGTGCGCTTTTAAATTTAGCTAATTTTTTTCATGTTACTTGTTGTATTTAAATTCTATACCACTATAACGATATTATTTGGCCTAGTTATTTAGAATTAAGTGATCGTACTTTTAGTTATTAAATTGTTTAAAAGTTTGTAGAGGATAGCGTTGACCGAATACCTTGTTTAGGTACTTGCACTTTCTGACGTTGATAAAGAATAAAGTGAAACTGGATCATACCTAAGATTATTGTAGGTGAAAGAAGGAAGACGTCAAACCTTTCTTGAATGGAATAGACACTAATTTTAGTGTTCTTCAGATCGATGAAGTGGGTCCTGGTCTGTTGATCTTCAGTATTTAGAAGTTAGTCTATTATACTCTGAAGTTCTTTCTCCTGGCTTATATCTTTAAAACAAACACTATAAATGGATCAACTAAATATGCACTATAAGTCCAAGAAGAAGATGCTATATATCAGTCTTAACTATTAACGGTTACGATAGGCACTTAATATTGAGGATAGCTGGTGTGCCCAATGGGACGGAGCCCGAGGGGTACGCAACTGTTTTCTACGCTCACAAAAGTTCTACCAGTTACTGAACTACCAGAGGAAAGGGCAATGCATTTTAAACTGCCAACTGCGAACTGGGGGTTACTAGAAACTCGGCGTGTGCGCGCCAATACAGTGCGCCAGGCGCCAGAGGTCATCTCGCAACGGCTCGGTGAAGATCTCAAAATAGGAGAAAAAGATAAAAGCGATTGTTGTAGGATCACAAATTGCGATTAATGAAAACATCGCCTGCTGAATTAAATAAAGTGCAGATTTTAAAATGAGAGAGGAATCCAGGTAATATTAAACAGAAAAGGTTAAATTAAATAAATAAGAGATGATTAAAAGTAAGATTAATTAAAATTCCTGGGGGAATGCAAACAAAATGTATTGCTACAAAATAACCTCGTATACAGGGCTGCACAAAAGAATTCGCGTACCATTCTCCTTAATAGCGGAAATTGCAGAAGGGGGATTTTAAACTAAGTTATATGTATTTCTTAACTGAAGTAAATTTTGACGTATGTGTAGTAAATAGATATATATCAATGTATCATGTACAGCACTGCTCAAATAATTCATATAAATTTATCATTGTAGATGGGAAATGCTGAAATTGTTTTTTTGAAATGTGTTATGCGTTTCCATATGGTTGAATTAGACGTAATAATTTAACTTATTAAATGTTGCAGTTTTATTACATTATTTTGAATGTGTTGGAAAGTGTGTTATAATTTATGCTTGACGCATTCTTTTTTCTTTCTTGTTTTATGATACAATTGAAAGCTTGGGTTTTCACATTTTTTTTTTTTTTAATGCCAGCATTCTGATAGACTCTCCTCATATCGGCGATGCATAACCATCGTACTAAATAGTCTTTCGTGTATCCAATTAAGCTCTATCTACTGACATTAATTTAAAATATTTGTATTGGCTCGTAATGGCTCACAGTTGAGTACTTGACAAAAACTTATTGAAACAACTGAAAAAAAAAATATTAATTAACCGCAATCTTACAGTACTCCACTTCACCATCAAAAAGCTGCTTATAAGGATATTTCACTAGGATCGGTTCAAAAAATCGATCTATTGTGCAATCTGTGATTTCTTGAAGCATGTTGAATATGTATCTATTAAGATTATGGATTATTCAAAACGTTTAACAAAGTTGCGTCTTTTGGAAAGGATCCGCGGGTGTGCTAATAAATGGGTAGTGTGGTTTTCTTCACAAGTTTCTCCAAATAATATATTTCAACACTCAGTGCAGCATAATATTTTATCCGAATATTATATTATAAAAAAAAACAATTTGCAAAATAATCTTGTTTGAAAAATAATCCTAATTTTAGCGCACATGAACAACTTTAATGTTAAAAATTTAAGTGTTACAAATTATTTTCGAGCTATTAAATTTGTAAAAGCTTGAAATCCATAGTATGGTGTAAAAAAGTGCCATTTTTTAGACAATTTAAATAAAAACAGATTAATGGCAGTGTGAATTTAATTGGCATACATAATCTGTGTTCGTTTTTTGATGCAAATGATTCTATAAGGTGAAGCCCTTCCCCACGCACAATGTTATTCACGATATACATACTTTTTTTAATTTAGAAATTACGACCAATTTTTACATTTTTTAATGTGTTTCGTTTTATATATTCTTCATTTTGGAAAAAAATCCTAATAAAGGCCCATTGTTTTGGCTTTCGAATTGGAATCTTCCCTTAAAGGATGGGTGTTCTACTTGTGTCATAACCACTGAGATAACAGCGCGACGGATAAAATTACTTTTGACCCCATTCTAAAGTGTCTCGCTGCACCTATCATTTTATCCCATACACCCAGACATTTCTCTTTTTTTAATAAAATATTTGTAAATGCTTGAAAAGAATCATATTACACAATGTGTTTGCGGATAGTTTACCATCCCTTAACGTTGTTCATATAGTTGGTTCCTTCGTGACGACTGCTATATAAGACGTTCATTCAAACTGCTAAAGAAGTTTGTTGTTAAATATTTTTAGAAGGAGCCGCCGCCGTATGCAATTCAAACTATATATAAACTTCCTCTTCTCAAAATGTCCCTCTAATCTTACCAAGTTCTTTTTCTCTAGAATCATGAATAGACTTGTCCTGTCCTGTCCTGTACTAATTACTACCTTTGTCATGTACACTTGTTCAGCAGTACACTGTAAAAAAAAATCTGTGAAGTTACTAAAGTTTTTCTAGGAAACTTGGATTCCTAGGACTTTTCATGTAACGGCAACAACAAAATTTCATGTAACAGACACACTTTTGCGCCGAAAATCAAAAAATCTGTAAGGTTACTAAGAATTTTTTTGGAAACTGGGATTCCGAAAACTTTTCATGTAACTCCAGCCAGGGTTACAAATAAAAGTTTAGTAAGATTACTGAAATTTTAGCAGATTCATTTGTAAAGTTACAGATTTTTGTAGCTTTACAAAAACTAGTTTTGTAGATCTGCAACTTTTTTCGTACAGTTACAGGTGAAAGTTTAGTAAGCATGTAACTTTACATCTGTAGAACTACAGATTTTTTTTTACAGTGTAGTTAGTTGTATAATAATGAGGTTTTTTTTCTTTTTTTTTTTTGTATGCAAGCTTATTTTGATCAACCTCGCAAGTACCTTTGACCCATGTAGCGCTAATTTGGTAGGTAACCTCGTAAAAAACTTCACTTACCATTTTCACGATGGTTTTGTAGCCGTTCAAACTAATCTACGAAAGCAGTACGCATAAAGCTAAAAGATTTATAAATAATCTCACATGGTTGCCGCTCACGCTTTGAGGATTTGACGTTCCTTTTGCATTTTTGATGGTTGCAACGAACCGACCCACTAGACCGACTTCTTGCGCATTAGTTATATTTCAAACGAGGGGAATGATTTACATTTCAGTGATTATTCTTCTTTAGCCAATCACACCTTCCACATTCTCAGTTTATTAATAAATGGAAATTTTTCCTGAGAGAAACATTCGCCTTGCATACAATATTTCAAATGAAAATCAAATTTCAAATTAATTGCTTAAAAGGCGCAGAGGCCAACCGAGTGAAAAAGATTTCATGCCGGGACTCGAACTCGGGCCATCAATATAGCGCACTGATGTTCTACCAACTAAACCACATGGAACGATACCCAGACTGGAACTTCTCACTATTACACTGTAAAAAAAAAATCTGTGAAGTTACTAAAGTTTTTCTAGGAAACTTGGATTCCTAGAACTTTTCATGTAACGGCAACAACAAAATTTCATGTAACAGACACACTTTTGCGCCGAAAATCAAAAAATCTGTAAGGTTACTAAGAATTTTTTTGGAAACTGGGATTCCGAGAACTTTTCATGTAACTGCAGCCAGGGTTACAAATAAAAGTTTAGTAAGATTACTGAAATTTTAGCAGATTCATTTGTAAAGTTACAGATTTTTGTAGCTTTACAAAAACTAGTTTTGTAGATTTGCAGCTTTTTTCGTACAGTTACAGGTGAAAGTTTAGTAAGCATGTAACTTTACATCTGTAGAACTACAGATTTTTTTTTACAGTGTACGGGTTGGCAAGGCTACAAACGCAGCACAAGATGGAATAATTTCCATGAGCCACCAACATGGGGCAAACACAGACCTTTAATTATATCCATCATCGAATGAATCTATGTTAACAATTGGAAAATTTTCTGAGTGAAACATTTGCCTTGCATACAATATTTCAAATGAAAATCAAATTTTATATTAATTGATTAAAAGGCGCAAAGGCCAACCTAGTGAAAAAGATTCCATGCTGGGACTCGAACCCGGGCCGTCATTCCATCCTGTGCTGTGTTTGTAGCCTTGCCAACCTGCAGTAGTGAGAAGTTCCAGGCTGGGTATCGTTCCATGTGGTTTAGTAGGTAGAACGTCAGTCCGCAGTAGTGATGGCCCGGGTTCGAGTCCCGACATGGAATCTTTTTCACTAGGTTGGCCTTTGCGCCTTTTAAGCAATTAATTACCTGACTGACAAGAAGGGTTATGTGTTTCACGCGTATCTGGGTATGTGGATTTCTTTATACCCTCAAAACATCCCAACGTCTGGATGACTTTTATTGAATGTAGTCTCTATAGATTCGTCCTCTGTCCGATGGTTATAGGCTAGGTTTTGTTTTTATAAATTCAAAATGGCGGCTGTAAAATACACAATGGCGGTAAAGACGAAAAACAAATTACGCACCATATTGAGTGGCATATCATTGGATAGGTCTTTTAAAATGAAGACGATGTTTCATTGACTATTTTACAGTCAGAAGTTCTGTTTAAATATTACGCAACGTGGAACTTGTATAGGTAGGATCTCTAGCTTTATTGCAACTCTAACCTTCATAGACATCTATAGGTCTCATGAAAACAGTGTTTATAGATAGGAACTAAGAATTAAACACAACTTAAAATTCATCAATACAAGTAAATAAAAAAATAGGTATGTAATATAAAAAATAGTTTCTCATTGATGAGAAATAAATAATTAGTTTGCATTTTACGCAGTCGGGTTTTTTGATTTTTTGAAATTTTGAAATTTATTAATTTTATTTGAAATTTGATTTTCATTTGAAATATTCTCATTTTATATCAAAATTCACGTAGTTAACAAGTATTTAATTTCATTTACAGCGCATTGATAAGAAGCTAATATTATTATTATTAAAGTATTCAATTATTCAAGACAGATTTCACTAACTTTTTTATGGTTTACTTCTATTGTTCACATCTTCAAAATTTCGTCTTCCGAAATTTTGATAAATTGGTGATATTTTTAAGTATTGAAAGCTACTTCAAGGCTTAAATAACAGTTTTAAGAAATTAATACTTAATCATGTGCTAAATCCGCATTTAAAATTTGCACGAACCTCACAAACATGCCTATATTTTTGTTGCATGCAAAAACCAATCTTTCCATTTTTAAAAATGTTGTTTAAATACTTTTTTTTTATTTCAAGATGCACACCTTACAATTTATTTTAGGATAATCTATTTCAAATATCAATGAAATTGAATGCAACTTATTAATGTTTTTACGAAATCCATCTCTGTTTAAAGTTTCGCGCATGACTGCACTTGCATCTATCCAAACTTTATAAAACTAACAGGACATTATATTAATGGAGCAACTTAATAATTTTAAGATTATGTCATTTTTCCTGCACGTTCAAACAATAATTAATTAAAAATTTACAAATATATATATTTTTTACAGGTGATAATCTTTCTGAAGGCATTGTAGAAAAATTTATTTGCGATTCTACTGAAGATGGAACACGCAGAATCAAGTACAAAGAAATTTGTGAAAAACTAGCCATTCCACACTATTTCGATATTGCTGATAACCGTCGAAAAATTCGTTTGGAACTATCTCGTGAAAGTACGAGAGCCAATTAGAAACTCTGTAATTAATTAATATTCTACATAGTAACTGCAATAGTCTCTACTAGTGGTTCCCAACCTTGATTGATATGCGACCCACCTTTAAAAAAAAACACCGAATATGAGGGTTTATCTAATATCAGTATGAAAATTTTGTATGACATCTATAAGCTGTTCGCTACGAGCTATCCTATGAAAAGGGCAAATTATCCCATGAAGTCACTATCAAACTGAATTAATAATTTGAACATGTGTAAGCTGAATACTGTTTAAAACAACAAACATAAGGAAAAATACGTTTAATTATTATCAGAATACAACTTTACAATATTTGAGAATTTTGTCACTGATGTTTACAGATGAGGGAATCTATATCAGAGTTAAAACTTGTTAATTTGATTCTAAAGTCACTTTATACACGCAGTTGTTTCTGTATTATTTCTCAAAAACAGCACAGTAGAAAAAGCACGTTCGCACAAGTACCGCTTATTGAACCCCAACCATGTCCTCAAAGCTGATTTAGAGATTTCGGGATATTCTGCTCCTATGTTCATCCAGAAGGGAATTAAGGATTTTTCCACGGTTGACATTGCGATTGCTCCACTGTTGGCATATCTCACAATAAAATCATAACATAATGCCAAGGAACCGTTTAAGAAAACACAGTCTTTTCACGAAGTTTTACTTTCAGCTAATAAGTTTCATGATTATTGCGGTTGTAAAATATTGTATTTGTTATATTTTTCCAAACAGATGAAATAAAAGATATATTTTTGCGGCTCCCCTCGATTGTTCAAAAACCACTCCTTACCAAAACACTCGCAGACACCCATCAGTAGGTCGCGAACAATAGTTAGAGACCGATGGTATATACTTTTAAAGCGTGCAGTCGTGTTAAGAAAATTTTAAAATAATGTAATTTTCAATATTATATTTCTAGTAAAAGAAAAAAAATATATTGTAATAAATTTATATTAATCATTTCAATTATTTTTATTGGATATAACTGTACGAGTATTTTTTTTTACTGCATACGCTTTATTTCTCATAAGTGCTAATAAAGCTAAAACTGCATATCTTATATAACTAACAAATCGGAAAGCAATGTTGTCGTTTAATATCTATAGTACTGTAGCAGACATTTTAATTAGTAGACTAGGTAGTACAAAAAATGAAGTTATACTTCTGATCATCTATCATATGCATAGGTAGTTGTATGAACACTTCAAATAGATCAAAAAATAAACAACAAAAAAAATAATACGTGAGACATAGATTGTGAGACACTTTCCAGCACATTTACATACAGTAATGAAAGTTTACCATTTAATAACACGGAATATGATGTTCAATTAAAAAATTTGGAAAACGCCTAAGACATTAGCGAACACAAATTTAGCAATTACCATATAAATGCCCAAAACGTATCCGAATTATTTTTTTAAGCACTATGGTCTGTATATTTCTATAAATACTTCATAGTATGCGACATTTTAGTTCAGTTAGGAAACTCATAACACTATTGAAAATTCCCTATCAGCAACTTCCACCCATAAACGGAAATGTACTTAAATTCTTTTGTACATCTTTGTATAAGATATATAAATTTTATACACAAAAAGTAATATCTAGAAATGTGACTTAAATTTGAAAACGCCTACCACGATTGTTAACCCAATTCCGGCAATTACTGCTCATAAACAGAACTGTAATCAAATTCGGAACTTTTCCAGCTAAGGGATTTTGGCGAGATAGAGAAAATGCTCTTGGCAAAAGAAGTACATTTCGCAGTATGTTTTATGGAAATCTGTTCATTGTTTCATATACACAAGCATTTTTTTTCAATAACAATACAATTTGTTTAAGAAGCTATTTATTTATTATTTGATATACAAACCGATTTAAATTGTATAAAAATGATAATAATGCTATGTATATACAGTCGGACTTCGTTATGCCAATATCCGCTTTTCACGTCATTCCGCTTATCACGTCAGTTTTTCAAAGTCCCGATATTCTGTATATGATTTTAATGTAAATAAACTCCGTATTTTACGTTGTTAAATAATTTTCAACTCCGGATATCCCGACGATTTAGGAAAATTGTCCATTTTTCATAATGTATCTTATAAGAACGGAAATTAAGCGGTAAGAAATGTCTTAGCCAAACTTTTCTCAAAAGTATCTAAAATACTCATTGAAATAAATGAGAAATTTTACTTAAATCTTTTATCTGAATAAATAAACCCATACACTATGAATGACCAACTTAAGCTCCCGATATCAGTCTACTCGAGGTCTTTTTGTTCTGGTCAGGCGGCACTTTCTTTGGTTGCACGGCGTTTTACATCCGATTAACACCGAAGCATTGCATTACATTGAAACGATCAGAAGTTCTCTAACATCCATTTCTGAAACAGCAAATATAGATAGCAAGTCATTGCATAATATTTAAAAAATAATTACAGGAATCACATCTAGGAATAAGCAAACCTGAATTCATCACTATTTCATGTAACAATAAAAAAAAAAAAAAAAAAAAAAAAAAAAAAAAAATCATAATAAATTTGATTTTTATTCTGTTCAATTTTGTTTTTGTGTTTATTTTCTTTAATAAAAATTTTTTATTGCTTAAAACTGCAAGAACAGTTATGAATTTAAAATTGTCTTAAATTAATTAAAAATACTGCTTTTTATAAACATATTTTTCTCCAACCTCCGGTTATCACAACACTTTTTTCTGGTCATTAGAGTGTCGGGATAAAGTGCTTCGACTGTAATTTTTTATTTATTTGCAATAATTACATATATAAACAAGCAAAATAGTTCATTAGGTTTGTTTTCATGGATGTTTATATAATTTGGCAACAAATCTTTTCTAAGACGTGATTTGAGCGAAACTGTGGAAAAAAAGTTAAGGCCCCTGTATTGTAAAACTAACAAGATATCTTTTTTTTTTTTTTTTTTTTTTTTTTTTTTTTTTTTTTTTTTTTTTTTGCCGCTATTACTGCCAGACTATATCAAAAATTAATTATTATAATTTTTAAATAGTTATTATTGATATTGCTGACGTATCGTGATGCTAGGTGAAAGTGTAGGGACATTTGCTATTTTCGAAATTCAAATGATGCAGTATCAAAAATTAAATTATTATATATTATACTATAAATATTAAACACAAAACACAGTAGGAAGCAATGAATCAAATTTTTTATATCTATTCGCTGATACAAGATCATTTTATTTTTTATTTAAAAAAAATTATATATATATAGAGAAATGGAACAATTGTTTAACAGCTACTTGAGTTTACGCCATTACTTGTATTACTTCATAGCCGTTACCATTTTAAAAATGAATAAACATATTAACTCGATATTTGGAGGAAATGTACATTAAGTAGTTCTTTATTAAATGCGAGAAAAAAAATTACAAAATTTTCATAAGTCACAGAAAAAAACACTCTTGGCAGAAAACTCCATTCTTTGTTAAAACGGCCCACCACATTTTTGTGTGGAAATAACAAAAATTGTGTCTAATAAGGAATATATAAAACCCTAGATGAAGTACATTGTCGGCACCAACGCTTCATACTGCCAATAAATTTGTAGGACACCGAAAAGAAAAGTGACGACTAGAGACAGATTAAATCTTGTTCCAGATGATGTAAAGGCCTTGGAGAAGGATTTAAGATAATAACTTGTCTGCCAAAGTTAGCCATAAACATATTTTATCGGATTCCGTTCTGGAGATTGAAGTGGCCATTTCAGTCGCCCTAACCTACTTATAATCTTCAACAAGCAAAGCTCGGTGAAGTCTCGCATTATAAACCATTAGAATAAAATCGTTGCAAAAAGCAACGGCGGACATAGGATTTAATACAGAAATCTCAAAACAGTCAGAGTTCTTTCATAGAGCACATGCAGAACAGTTTGACAACCGAGAAAAATTGCTGCCCAAACCATGATTTCAACACCTGTGTAACATTGTCTTTCAGCAATATTGGATTCGTTGTATGTGGTGTATTGTTCCTTCCAGATCAGCAAATGCCCCGAATTGTTGTATAGCGTGAACATCAACTCGATTGTGAACAGTATAGAAGTCGTTTGCTGTCTAGTACAGGAAACGTGTTATCTTGTCCAACATAAATATCATTAATGTCTCACAAAACAGAGTATCTCCGGGCACTTCTCTCACGTCGGCTCAGTGGACACAGAATACTGGTCTGGTCATCTTGCTTAGAGAGCATAATTGTGAAAGCGTCTTCGCAAGCCAATATTCTAACAAGACCCCTTCTTATAGGCAAATTAAATAGAATTTATAAATTTCAAATGGAACTAGCAAACCTCGCCTCATAGACCAGTATGGTGCTGCAACTTACCCATCATCCTTGTGGCTACTCTTCCAAAATTAACTGGACTTTTTGTGTGATCCAGCACACTCCACGCTCACCCACTCTGCTCAGCCGCTCCTTGTCGCGAGGGAGCAGCCTGTGCTCCGGCGGGAGTAGCTTGTATTGTACATATTATTATTATTTTTTTATTATTTTTTTATGTTAACGAATCCCCGCGTGTCGGGGAGCACTCCGGGAGGGGCAAATAGAGCCTACATCGGACCCTTGAGCTCTGGTGATTCTGTCCCACTTAGGAAATAAATAAATAAATAAGTAGTAGCGGATATTCTTGTCCCTGAAACGGTAAAATGATCTGAATCAATCTGAAGTACAATGGGGTTTCCCTTCTTGGACCGAAAGAAATAGAAAGATGTCTACCGCAAGTACTACTCCTGGTCGGCCTTGAACAAATCTTCTAGACACAGAATTATGTGATTTTAACTGAACTCAGAATCGTTGGATCACACTGCGAGACACATTGAGATGTCTAGAAGCATCAGCTTGTGACAATCACATTTCAATAAAATCACCCGCGAATTTGCACTTTTAATGCTTTTGGACCTTAAGTTAAAAGGTATTCTTGCTTTTTGGTCAACAGAGAAGATATCTTTTATGTTCAAAGTTTTCAGCAAATTCTAAATGAGATGTAATTTATTTTTGTGTAATCAGTCATTTCCTTCTATGTATATTATCAGTTAATGACCAATGTAACAAGAAATGTACAAGCAATCCGGATATTTAGTCATGCTCTTTTGCTCGATAATACTATACGCAAGTAACGTTTGAGTAAATTTGACCCGAGGATTATTCAGAAAATTGTACCCTGTTATATATAAATTTTATAATACAATGAAATGTCCTTCAGTTTTCGCTTCCTTTTGAAATAGTAATACACTGTACAATTTTTTCTGAACATTTAAAACAGAATCTGTCCAGGCAAGAAGAGCTAGACTCTATTATTTTGCTTTATAAAATAAATTATAACGATTTTAAATTTTAACGATAAATGTATAGAATTCATTGTCAGAAGAAGAAAGTACATTTAATAGTAATTAAAATGATTTCTGTTTAAAAAAATATATAAAAAATGAAATATTAATTATTCTTTTATTTTAAAATGACAAACCTAGAAAATTATAGGTGAGGGTAGTACACAGTGAGACGAAAATTATTATTACTTATCAAATGGCAAAGATTTTTATTCTTTTGAAAAACAAATTGCTACAACTTTAAGCTACACAAATACGCTACACATTAATGTATAAATGGTTTTAAAAAAGTTATTTATAAAAGCACAGAAGCAGCATAAAGGAGTACCGAAAATTGTCTCACTGTGTACCTCAAGTGGTACAGAGTGAGACAATGTATATATTTTCATAAATCATACATTTTTATACTCTATCAGTAATTTTCTGCAGTTTATGACTTCTAATAAATATTTCTAGATTAAAAAAAAATTTAAAATATGAGCCTCGGTTGGACAATGGCAGACATTGATCTACCTTTCTGCAAACTTTCAGCCTCTTTCGTTTAGTAGATTTCACTAATCATCGCACGCCCCCATACACACAGAGATAGAGAGAGGGAGAGAAAAAAACCCTTCTTTTATTAATAAATAACTTTTTTTTACGTCAGAACCACATAGTAGATACACAATGAGGCACGTCTCACTGTGTACCACAACTGTGTGTCTCACTGTGTATATTCGTTACGTCGTAACAAAATGGATTCCATATCTGTCGTTTTGTCGACTTAGTCTATCATTAGATATAGCTAGGTTTGGTTAAGTAAATATATGCCATAATGAAATAAATAAACTTTAAAATGGACGTTTATGTAACTTTAACCCCTGTAAATTAAATAATTACTTACTATATTTTTGGACGAGTAACCGAAGTGCCGAAACTACATCCACGTGTTGCATAAGATGAGGTGGTTCAGTGTGTGTTCCAGCAAGGAGAAAAAGTTATAACTATATGTCAAAATGGCTGCTGTCTCCCTGTGTACCATGTCTCACTGAGTACTCCCCTAACCCTACACTTGCTTTATTACGGAGATGATAAGAGATGCGGAAAATTCTTTATATAATAGAAACGTTTTTCACTACATTGAGGAGAAAAACGGACTCGTAAAAGGATTTTACATATATGTATAAAAAATCATTTGAAAATATTAGCACATAACATTGTTTTAGTACTACAATATAAGTATAATTAAAATAGAAAAAAAGCTGAAAAAATAATGATAAAACTTTTTTCTCTTCAGAGAAATAATTTAATGAAATGAACAATTTTACTAACCTTAATGGATTAAGACAATTCTAGGTTCCTCGTCTAAAACTAATTTAAACGCTTTTTATAACTCATTTTTATTTTTTCTGCATACTTAAAATGATGATTTATACATTTTTCTGTTAGACTCATTATTACTTTTAAAAATAAACGGCTTGTCACTTCTTAAAAACTTCTGGAAATTTAAACTAAGAAAATTGTTTTTAAAAGAAAGATATTTTAGATTTTTTTGGATCTACTTCTCTTTCCGCTTCAAAATTATTCCGATTCAACAAGTTTTAGCATCTCTATTCATGGAAATTTTTCAGATTAAATTTCATTAAAGATTTTTTTTAAAATAATTGCATAAAATTTGCATACGTTATTGCAAAATTATTGTCATGAACATAAAAATGCATAATATTAATTTGAATTTTTTTAGGCAACTTAGATTGATTTTAACACAATTTTAAAATACAATTTTTTTTATCTGAAATAAAAACACATGCTTTCATTTGTAATCACAGAAGATGGAATTTTCTAATATTAACTAATTAGCAAAAAGTAAAAAAATAAATCAATAAATAAATAAATAATAATAAAAAAAAACTACTTGGGATAGCGATTTAAAACTCGGCACACAAACGTAGAATTTTTTTCTGCATTCGAGTATTCATCTTTTCTAAACATTGGTCGGTAATTTTTATTATTTTTAACAGACTGAAAAGAATGGTTATGTGTTTCATGCGTATCTGTGTATGTGGGTTTCTTTATACCCTCGAAACATCCCAACGGCTGGAAGGATTTTAATGAATGAGGTCTCTATCAATTCGCCTTAACGGCCCGATGGTTATAGGGTAGGTTTTGACTTTATAAATTCAAAACGGCGGTAGAGACGAAAAATACGACCCTATTGAGTGGCATATCATTGGATAGGTCTTTCAAAATAAAGACGATGTTTCTTTGTCTATTTTACAGTCAGAAGCTCCGTTAAAATATTACACAACCTGGAAGTTGTGTATATAGGATCTCTGGCTTTACTGCAACTCTAACCATCATAGACATGTATAGACCCCACCAAGACAATGTTTATAGATAGGAACTAACAATTATACACAACTTAAAAGTAATCAATACAAGTAAATAAAAAAAAATAAGTAAGTAATAAAAAAAAAAAAAAAAAAAACATTCTGTCAATTCCTACTTATGTCAATAAGAGAAGTTTTTTTCACTCATTCTTCTTTCCTCTTGAGAGGCACTTAAAATGCCTTGATGAAGAAGATTGCTCTCTTGGTCTTACAATATCTTGATCAAGAAGAGGGCTCTCTCGATTATTGAAAATTCTTTAATTAAATTTAATTAATGAATTAATATTTTAAAAAACTGTATCAACATCAAGTGTCATCCACTACAAGTTAAAAAAATTTTTTTTGAGCTTGATTCGATGAATAATAAGTATTTTATTAACGATTGAAAATTTGAACAAGATATATATAGCGAGAGTGAGAAGCTAATAGTCAGAATTGAAAAAATAGTTTCACATTGATGAGAAATAATTAATTAGTTCGATTTTTACGCAGTCGGATTTTTTTATTTTTTTTATTTAATTGTTTATTGTAAAATACTGATGAGACAGTTCAAAAATGAACTGGATAGAGATAAGAAATCATTAAAATGAATTAATAATATATCATCTTCCTTCCTATCTTCGCATTTGCTATCCGAAAATGAAAGAATTTTTCAGACATTTTTAATGAAAAATTAAAATAACTAATTAAGATATAGTTTTGAAAATCGTTACACATAGTCATAATATAAATCGTAATAAAAAATTGTAGTTAAGATATAAAGGAAAATCACCTGGACAATTTCCATAACGTGTATAAGAAGTAGAATGAAGTATAAAATGCGATTTTTAAAAGAAAAAGACTTTTTGAGTCGACGTTAATTCCTGTTTCTACATCTTTAATAGTGAACCAATGTAACATATTTTATTTTTTTAACCACCGCATAACATCTTTTAAAATTTTAAACAAACTGTTGTGATATAATAAATGTCTTAATATCTCAATAAACCTTTTAATAACAATAGGGGAGAGTAGCCATATTTGGACCGCCACTTTAATAGGACCGTTGCCATTCTGCCGTTAATTACAGGAAGAGACTCCATCTACCGCTGAAATCCTACTCATCAGAATGACGTCACGCATGATTAGAAGAGGCCCCACCAGTGGCCGAGAGGTTCTGCTCTCGAAGCTGGTAGACGGGAGGTGCTGGGTTCGATCCCAATATCGCCTGTCGGCCTAATCGTTCGGAGTTTTCGTGGTTTTCTTCGAGCCGTGGATCTTCCATGCGTTAATACGGATTAGGTTCCCTTAGAAAGACCCCCAAGGAGGGCACTCCCCCCGGGCCTATATCCCTCGTGTAGATAATTGGCCGTCAAAAATCAACCCAACCCAACCCATGATTAGAAGAAGCAGCCGCCTACCACGTGCTGTTTTCAGACAATTAAAAAAACTAAACTTAGCTGTTTTGATCTATTTTTTTTCTTTCTAAACGTAAGTGAATATTTTAAAACTAAGGTAAGTTGTTATGTTTTCATATACATATATGAATTCATCTGTTTATTGCGCATATTTTTTTTTGCGGATTTGTTTGATTTTGTTTTTTTTCCAGTCTTGAAACTAACTGCTTTAAAAAAAAATGGCGCAGTTGCCGTAATTGGGGGAATTTAAGTTGCTTTAATTAAACCAGATATGCGATCATAAATTTGAAAAGCAAGTAATGAATTTCGAGGACCGTACGCTTTATACACTATTTTTTTTATATTTTATAATGGATTGCTATCTAAATGCAATTTTTTTTTGTTGTTGTTGTTTATCTGGATTAATTTTTTATACTATTTAGGCCTATATAAACATAAAAATATTTTTACATGTCTATGCAATAAATTTTGTTCGCAATGTCTTTTATCTTGTATGTAATTGTATTTATTTTATTTGAATTCTTTATTTCTATGGCATATTTGATTTACAGAGTTGAATTCACACATATTCCTCCTGCAGGATATTTGTGATGGAAGACTTTTTTACAGTTCTGGAGAATGGAATTATACTTTTTTGCCATTTAAACGCATAAAATCTCAAACCTTGATGGAAATTTTGAAAAAGACATGGACAAACTGTCTGGAAGAAAAACAACCGTGACAGCAAAAGCTGTTAAAGATATAGGAAACAAAAAGCAGAGCGTAAGTTTTGAAGAAATTGACCTGCAACAAGGCTGCAGCTACAAATCCTCCTCAAAAGCAAAAAAAATATATTAAAAATGTCATTTCCCTTGATGAATTCAGTTAAATCAAAGTACAGAGGGAGCAATAGTTGTGTTAACATCATCGCCATATAAACTAAACCCTGAAATGAAAAAAAAAAAGACAAAAAGGAAGCTTTCCCAGCACAAAAGCAATTGGAACATCGAGTTAAAAAAATAATCCTAATGCTATTAGCAAGAAAATGATAGAAGAGAAGAACTACAAACATAATGTAAAGAAAACTTCTGTTGCAAAGAAAAAAAAAATTAAAAAAAGTCTGATAATTTAGAATCTAAAAAGAAAATCTAGACAGTGATGATTGGTTTTGCCTAATTTGTAAGAAAAATAAAATAGCAGAAATGATTCAGTGTTCTGATTGCCATATACGGTTTCGTGTTGTGCGCGATGGAAAACAAAAACAATAAACAAAATTCATGTATAAACTTGGCATCACTCCTTACATGATATTCAAGTAACTGACAATTAGTTCCATAATTTGCATTCGTAATTACTGATAACTTTGATTTATATTTTGAATACATTTTGATTTAAAGCAATTACTTTTATTTTCAGGTATTTGATTTTATTATATCTCATTGCTGTTATTTTGTTTGATTGTTTCATTAATCGCAAACTTTGCTTTTAATAAAATTAGTTATATTCTCTAGTCATTAAAACAAGCTGATATTATTTGATCCAATTTAGGAGACTGGGGGTCCAACTTAGGCGACCAGATGCTGAATTTGGACCACTTTTGACAAATTTTTCAAATTAAAATAAAATTTAAGATTTTCAAAAGGAAATTGATCTAAATATTTATTTAATTAGTAGATGAATAGATTGACTCCGTGTAATGATCTTTTGCAGATATTCCAAAAATTAAGTGAGTTACACCTGCAAATAAGTGAAGTGGTCCAAATTTGGCTACTCTCCCCTATAAACTTAAGAAATGCGACCTTTTCCATGCTTCCAAGTGGTAGCTGAACTTCTTTGCGTTTGAAGAAGAAAGGCGGAGTTCTTTTCTCCTGGTTTCTGCAAAAGATTCGGAATAAGTCGAAGAAAAGCTTAAACGGACAGTACACTTTTAACGGTCATAAAACACGCCAAATTCGACATGAGTTTAGCAATATTTTTATACAAAAGATAACCACTCTAGAAGCACAAACTTTTTAGAGCATATTTCGGTGATATTGAACTACGTTTAAATTTTTTTATTTGGATATATTATAATTTTTAAAAAAATTCAAGGGGTCAATTTCAAAGTTCTATTAAAAATGCTTACAGTAGATAAGATTTTACTACGCGCACGTTATCTCATGCTAATTCCATTTTATTTCCATAAACTTTATGTTAAACTAAAGCTCACACTATGGTCTATAATTTGAACTAGGATATTTGTAATCGGTTAATTAGACAAAGGGTAATTAACATTTAATTAGAAATATTAGAAAAACTATGAATTTTTACATGAATTCAATTACATAATTTTTGTTACACTGAACACAGTCCTAGTTCCTAGTTACACAGTCCTAGTTATAATCCTAGTTCATTTTCATGCTAGTATAAATAGTTATGCAGGGCAAAAATTTTAAATCTTTACTTCAAATAGTTTTGGAGATACAATGCGCGCAAGAGTAAAAAATGCAATTTTGAGAGAAAAGCCGTTTAAAGATTAAATGGTATTTCTTAAATATAAAGTGTAGAATAGAGGAAACAAAACTACTAATTATGCATCGTATTCTGTATTAAAAATAAATTTAGATGCTGGTTTAAAATTTTAAAAATTAAAATTATTTGTAAAATGCTGCAGAATATAGGAACATGCTTAAAAAAATAAATAGATATAATTTGTAAAAATGTAGCATGAAATGTTTCAAAAAAATAATTTAAAACATATAACTTGAAATTTTGTTTTGCTGTGATTGTAAAGTGAATTAAATGTGCCGTTTTATGAAACTAAATTATTTAATGTAAAATATAGGTCATTTTATAGGGATTCTCGTATTTCGATATCTGATTTACATACTTCGCTGCGCTAAAATCCGAATAATTTACAAAATATATATATTAATGCCAATAAATCCTTATTATAAACTGTCAATTGAAATAAAAATCACTATCAAACTGATTACTTTTAAGTTTTCTATAAGAGGAATTAGCACCTTGGGATATGATTCTATCATCGTATTTTGTATAGCGATTACCATTAAATTGACTCCTTCTTCGGTGCTGTTCTGAAGCACATTTTGCATATTTTTTCATTAAAAAGCTAATAAATACTAAGAAGTACAATAATATTACAAAATCAGGAAAATATTTCTATTTGAAATAAAACTGTTTTGCTTCAAATTTAAGAACTTAATAGCAAATAAAACCATGAAAGTAAACAAATTTGGCGAAAATGGAAGTTGAAGTTAATATTTTAAAGCTTTCTTATTATTGTTTAAGATAGAGTCTTTTATACTTGTCACGTGGCTGTGCACCTTTGAACCTGGCTTCCCCAAAAGAGTCGGAATAAGTAGAAGAAAAGCTTAAATGATCGCGGACGGAGAAAGGCCGCTCACCGCGGCAGTTTTATTGTGTATTGCTTAATCATCATACGTAATATAGGGTAAGTCTTGTAATCGTTTTAAGAATCGAAAAAAAAATTGACGGATTTACATGTTTCAGATACTAGAGATTCCGAGAAACATATTAAAAAAAAATAAATAAAATAAAAAAAATAAAATAAATCCGTCTGTCTGTGTGTGTGTGTGTGCGTGTCTGTAAACGCTCTATCCCCGAACAAATTGAGATAGAGACTTGAAATTTGGTGTGTACTTAGTATGTAATAATATTGAATATCAGTAACCTTGATTCTCCGGAACTAGTTTATCGGACTCTCGAAATATAAGTTCTGATAAAAGGTATACAAAAATTTTCGAAATTGTTAATTTGAAGGAGAGAATATAAAAATACAATAAAAAAAACATAAATTTTGCATAAAGAAGGAAGTAGGTCGGATAATTCGTTGCCGAGATATTTGCAATCCTATTTTTCACACTCTTCGCTTTTTCATGACCCTGTATTTCATTCAAATTTCAATTCAAAGATATATTTTAATTGGAAATGGGACTCTTAATCTGACGCAGTAAACTGTTACTTAATATGATTATAATTTTTGGAGGTATAAGGATGTTGCTTTTACGCAATTCGGTTCTATTCGATTATCCCGTCGATTAAAAAACTATCGTCAAACTATAATATTAAATGCCAATAATGGCTTATCGTAAATGTCACATTCACTTGACATTAAACACGTTACACGTGTTTGTTCAGTCATCAAGTTATTTATAATTCGACGGTTTTTTTTGTATTTTTATTAATCTTTTACTAGTTTATTTCTTCTTTCGTTATATAAAATGCGAATCTATATATCTGTTCCGTCGCCAAATGCCGCCATGTTTAATGCCAACTTGGCTATATATCGCACAGTTTAGCGATATCTTCAATATTTCGCCAAATTCCTATAGACTTCCATTATAAACCATTAGGATTTATTTGTTTACTGAAAATCAACAAATTGAGATATTTTAATGCGAGAAAAATTAATATTAGCTTATGGGATTATTTTAATGCGAGAAAAATTAATATTAGCTTATGGGATTATATTAATTATATTTAAGGGAGTCCAAGTAAATTAAATTATAAATAAAAGTAACATGATATAATGCTTAGCAGGCTCTCCCAGACATAAATTTTAAGGGAGACGAAACTGGTCGCCAAGGGCGGCTAGTTTGTAGCTAGTAGTTTGACGATTTATATAATTTATCGAAATTGGCCGACGGGATAATCAATTAGTACCCGTAATTCAGTAATAGAGCATTACTATGTATAAAAATATTTAAATATGCTTTTAAATTTTATTTTGGAATTGCAATGCATTTTATAAATAGTTTACAAATGTTTTATTTTCATATTTTATATTATTCATATCCATGATGGATAAGTATTACGGTGGCTCCCAACGACTGGTTTGTGGCATTGTTAGGTTTTTTGCCTTTATAATATACTTTGTTTTCTTCTTGAAGTAATCCATAAATTTAATTCATGTTCCTCATTCTTTAGTTAAACACAAACATATTTATGCATATTTTACAGATATAAAATACCAACATGCTTTGACAAATAACTCGTATTTGCCTGATACATTTCGAAACTTTACTGAACAAGCCTTGATTAAAATATTTCATTTCTTAATGTATAAAATAAAACAAAACTTATTTATAAGCAGCAAGTTCTGCATATCTAAGAAACGCTGTAGATGATAAATAAATAAATTTAAATATATGTATACATCTTTTTACCTGTGTGCATTCATGGAAAATTAGATTTATAATATATGAGTAGAGCTTTACGAAAACTAATAAATATGACAATGAAAATATAAATCAGTTGTGGTTATCAAAAACATTTTCTTTAGAAACATCTTTTTCATTAGATTTTTCCTGAGTAAAGTTATATTGATTATTAGTTTATTCATAAGATGATATAGTTTTTTTTTTTTTGAAGTGAAAACTTCTTTAGTCGCGTTGAGCTTTTTTTGAGATGGAGAAAAACCACTGATTTGGAGACACTGTTACATAACCGACATGCTAGCATTTTGGCACATAGACACTAGCACGCCAAGCGGTGAATGACAGGAACTTTTCCCTCTTCAGCTCAATCCGCAAAAGAAGAACGAAGCTAAAGCTCTCTTTTTCTCCCGGCGTTCACACAGGAACACACACACACACATTATCAGTTTTCGAAAACTTTTTAGGCGCGTTGAGCTTTTTTTGAGATCTAGAAAAACCACTGATTTGGAGACACTGTTACGTAACCGACATGCTAGCATTTCGGCACATAGACACTAGCGCGCCAAGCGTAATATAATTGTGATATAGTATTCATTAATAAAAATATTTTTGGATAGTATTGAATTGGAGTATGGATTCACAATATTTGGATAGTTTTGAATTGTAATGGTTGCCGTTTATATTTCACCGGATAAATCTTTAAATGCAATACGAGAATTTTTGTACGAAAATTTGTTTATTTATATGTACATGTATAATTTAATAATATAATTTATTATAATAGATATTACAAATTTTTAATGTTTATTTATATGTAATTTATAGTTAAATTATATTACTATGAAAATTGTAATATAATTTTGGTAGCAATAGTTTATAATAATGAATAAAAAAACACTACATTTAAAAGTATTTCCTGCACATTAAAACATTTCCTGACGATTAAAAAAACACACACGTAATTGTTGAAGTTTTTACTTCTATTGGCACTCCCGGAGTGCCACTGTTTTTTTTTTTTTTTTTTTTTTTTTTTTTTTTTTTTTTTTTTTTTAAGTAAAGATCAGATTTAAATAAAACTGTAAGAAAATTGCTTTCTTGTGATGTTGGAAATATATTCTTCATATTTAATTCAGAAGTAGTTTTAGTAACAATTTCTGAATTCACAACATATTTATACATCTAATTTTTTGGAATTACCTTTTACAAAATTGCCAAGAGGTTCATTAGCACAGCCTTTCTTCTAAAGTAGACACTTTTGTATTTATGATGTGTTAAGTCCAGTAACTATGACTTCCTGATGTGCATATTAAATTAAACTTATCATTTAAAATTTATGTCAGTTTCAAGCTATAACAATAAATTTTTCATACCGATTTCTGTTTGATTTAAAAAAATTGCGTATTAAGAAACTTTAAATACAAGTACATGTCTTTTTTTCTACTCAGAAAGAAGAGCTTTGTAAACAATTTCAGTTCTACCAAAAAACAAATGAATGATTGTAAAAAAGGAACTAAATCCATATTTTGAAATTTGTCATTTTAATATTATTTCAATATTTTTTCGAGTTTGGTGAAGAAAGGAATTTAATCTAGCGCAGATTTTGGAGGGAGGAACATAAAAACTGAATGATGTTAAAATTAATTAAATTAAAATACTTAACCCTTTCGGGTCTGATTATTTTTAAATTTTGAGAAAAAATATTTTTACATTAATAATGATAATAGGAGCTTATAAAATACATTTACTGAAGTTTAACCCTTTAAAGGGTGGTTGCATGTTTATGAAACCACTTGATTTTCATTCTCAAATGCGACAATGACACCAAAATTTTGAGTATATAAATTTTCCGTTTGTTACGTATTTGAATCATAGCTTTTTTTCATTTCGAAATATATTTGTTTGTAAATTCCTGTTATTCATTCATTTGAAAATTTTAACGATGGAAGTGCTTTGTCCCTGAAAGTGCTACCGAATATGTCATTGTCTTAAATCTAACGAATGGAGTTATTTTGAGTACTATTCATTTCATATTTATATTCTATTTTGAGAATAACATGTTGTTTCATTTTTTTACTCGGCAAGTAAAAAAAAAAAAAAAAGTAACTATTATTTTAGCCCAGTGGTTAGGGGTTAAATTCGGAATTAATTTGGGAAAAGCTGGAAATTGTTTTAATCCCTTCAGTTTAGGTCTAGAAGGAATATGCTATGTTTCCCCACTGGTACTAGGTAGGCATTAGGAAATCTGTATAAATTTATAGTCAAAAAACACGTTTTTTTTTTTTTTTTTTTTTTTTTTTTTTTTTTTTTTTTTTTTTTTTTTTTTTTTTTTAATACCGTAACGATATCTCAAACAGCTAACTCTGTCAAAAACATTGTCATTACAAATGTTGTTGAGCTTAAAATTCAGAATAAAATGAGAACCATCATTGATATTTTTGTTCAACATTAAGATCGCAATTCTATTTCAAAATTTTGCTTTAATCGCTAATCAAGAGCTTGAAGCCAGGGCAGACCAAGTTAACTTAACAATATCTTAAAACAGCTAACTCTGTCAAAAACATTGTCAATACAAATGTTGTCGATCTTAAAATTCTGAGTAAAATGAGTGCCTACACTTAATATTTTTGTTGAACATTAATGTCACAATTCTAGTTCAAAATTTTAGACTCGTAGTCAGGGGGTTGAACTCAGAATAAATTAGGAGAGAACTGGAAATTGTTTTAATCCCTTCAGTTTAAGTCTAAAAGGAATATACTATGTTTTGTTCTTCGTACTTAAGTGAATGTTAGAAAATATGTAGGGGAAGGTGTTGTACCTCTGACCACATTGTTCCTTTGACCACCTAGGCTGTAGCGCCATCTAGCAGCATTTTATGAATTTTGGTGGAATTAGTGCATAGTTCCATCACTAGAGGGATTGTGCATCCTACTGTGGATTATTCAAGTCAAAGGGCATTCCTGTGAATAATAATAATCCATTTCCATGATAATAATGTAAGTATTTATTTGCTAATGTTTTGCCTAATAATACATTTTGTGCTATGTCTTTGTTGATAGAAATAATTTGACATGGTAGCTATAGACTTTTATAAATATGGTTCGGCTTGTGAAAATGATTATTCTAACCCTAAAACTGTAGCATGCGTTGTAATTTGCACCAGCATGGTGTTGTACCTCTGACCATGATCAGGTGCTGTTCCTTTGACCAGGTCAAAGGTACAACGCTATTAAAAAACTTTCTAAACATTTAAACTTTTATGATTTGCTTACTACAACTGTCTTGAAATTAATTTACGATATTTTTTTTTACTTCAGTTTTTCATAAAAAATAAAAAAACAAATGTGCAGACTGGGGTAAGCACAGTTCATGTGCCCTAAACTCATAGCCTTTCAAAGGAAAAAAAGAAGTTAGAGGGATAACATCTGCCGAAAGGGGAACAACTATCACTATGATTATTGCTGTTAGTGCATCCGGAAACATCATTACCCCTTTGTTTGTTTTCTTCCTGTCAACATTAAACAACTTATGCTTCACAGAACGCCTCTTGGATTAATCGGGGCTCCAAACCTCTCAGGCTGGTCAAATGAGACATATTCCAACACTTATTTCAACATTTTCTGAAAAATGTTAGACCTAGTACTAAAAGACCAGTATTGTTATTATTTCATAACCATGAATCTCATATTACCATAACAATAATTGTTTTAGCCAAGGCTAGTGGTCTGACTAATGACGTTTCGTCCACGCTCTAGCAATAAAATGCAATTCCTTGGTAACGGTGTTTATGGTCCTTTGAAAGCCTTTTATAATCAAGCTGTAAATAGTTGGAGGATTGTCCAGCAAATGTTAGAAAACCTGTTTCAATCTACAACATTGCTGAATTTGCGGGCATAGAAGATTCTAATGCCGTAGTTCCAAACAATATTATGAAAGGTTTTAAGGTTACAAGGATTGTTCTTTTCAATGATAATGCTTTCTCTGATGACGAATTTCTTGCAGCTACTGTAACAGACAGACCGATGCTGAATGAAACTGAGTTTGATAAACCATCAGCGGGTGGTGTAGCTCAAACTGACGATATCATTCCTCAATGTAGCAATTTAAATGTATCGCTACTTATGATAACACCTGAAACTGTGACACCTGATCCAAAACTGCAAGATCTTGCATCCTGACTTATACTCTTAAAAAGCTAATTATGGCGGCTGAAAAAAAAGCAACACCCTAAACGCAAGAAACAGTGATATTGAATAAAATGATTTTTTTCTTCATTGTTGCGTTGTCTAATTGACTGGTCAGAGGTACAACAACCCATGGTCAAAGGTACAACACATAGTTGTACCTTTGACCACAATGTTATTATTTTTTTTTTAATGAAATTAAACATAATAAAAGTAATCCCAGAAACTTGAAAAAATTACATATGATAAACCAGATGATATAGATTATAATAAAACAAAGAAATTGAATTTAGCCTTAATAGTTGAGCCACGAAAATTAAAATATTGCAAAGTGGTCAAAGGAACAACACCTTCCCCTACATGTTCATTTTTCAAAAAAGGCGTTTTTTTTTGTTTTTTTTTTCCTTAACAGTATTTCAAAACAACTAAGTCTGTGAAAAACATTGTCAATACAAATGTTGTAGAGCTTAAATTTCTGAATAAAATGAGTACCATCATTAATATTTTTGTTCAACATTAAGGTCGCCATTCAATTTCAAAATTTTGCTTCAATCCCTAATCAAGAGCTTGAAGCCAGGAGAGACCAAGTTAACTTAACAATATCTCAAAACAGCTTAACTCTATAAAAAAAAAAAAAAAAAAAAAAAAAAAAAAAAAAAAAAAAAAAAAACATTGCAATGTTTACTGACATGTCAGTACAAAAGTTGTAGAGCCTAAAATTTTGAATAAAATGAGTACTTACATTAATGATTTTGTTCAATATTAAGGCTGCAATTTTGAGATATTGTTAAGTTAATTTGGTTTCTCTTGGCTTCAATGTCTTGATTTGAAAATTATGAAATACAATTGCGACCTTAATGTTGAACAAAAATATTAATGATGGTACTCCTTTTATTCAGAATTTTGAGCTCTACAACATTTGTATTGACATTTTTTTTTTTTTTTTTTTTTTTTTTTTTATAGATATATATATATATATATAGAGAGAGAGAGAGAGAGAGTTAGCTGTTTTGATATATTCTTAAGGTAATTAAAAAAACGTGTTTTGCGAAAATAAATATGTACATATTTTCTAACATTTTACCAAGTACGAGGAAGAAAACATAGTAGGTTCATTTTAAACCTAAACTGAAGTGATTAAAACAATTTCCAGTTTTCTCCTAATTAATTCTGAGTTCAACCCCCTGACCACGAGTCTAAAACTTTAAAGTAGAATTGTGACATTAATGTTCAATAAAAATATTAAGTGTAAGTACTCATTTTACTGAGACTTTTAACCCCTACATCATTTGTGTCGACAATGTTTTTGGCAGAGTTAGCTGTTTTGAGATAGCGTTATGGTATTTAAAAAAACGTGTTTTTCAACTATAAATCTGTACATATTTTCTAACGCTCACCTACTACGAGTGGAAAAACTAAGCATATTCATTCTAGACCTAAACTAAACGGATTAGAACAATTTCCAGCTTTCCTCTAATTAATTCCGAATTCAGCCTTTTTTTTCCCCTAACTACTACGGAGCTACTTTTCTTAATCATGATCTGAAAAAAAATGTGAAATGACAGGATAGATGTGTGTCTATTACCACCTCGTATTCATGTAACGTATATTGTTGAAGATATAAATTGACAAAAACGGTGATTTTCTTTTCACTTTTAAACATTGTCAGTACTATAGAATCTTCATATAAGACATATAGAAGTTTCTTTCTTATCCGCATCACACATCTTCTTTTTATATGAAAGTTGCAGATTTAAATAAATGGTTTTTCTTCTGAAAACGGTATTCTTATGTTGTGAACACATTGCATTGATAAAAATGTTCGCGTTACATGCGTATTTACGTTGGAGTCGTAACTGGAGTAAAACTATATATCTAGTAAATATTTAAAAGGTGTTTTTTTTTCCTCATATGGCAACCACACCCCGGTCATATCAGTAAAAATTTGATAGCTTAATTTTAACTTAATTTTCCTTTATCAAATTTCTTATGCACAACAACTGTTTACAATAATGATCTTTTATGAAAAAGAGATTAACCAAATTTTAATAAAAGATTTGTTTTATATTTTTATCTGTGACCGGACCGCAGTACTTAAAATAAAAATATGTTCTATAGATTGACACAAAAAAAAATATTTTATTTTTATATCAACCCCTGGGGATAAATAGGGTAACCAAGTTTAAATATAGTTTTTTTTTTCTTTTAACTCTATGGCAGCTTTGCTAAAGTGCAAACGAAGTAAAATAGATACAACACAATATTCTTTTTGACTACTAGGGGGTTCCGCCCCCTACCAGCTACGCTCGCCAACCCCCGTTCAGGCACACCAAAATCCAAAAAGCACGCTAATTTGATCGGCTTTTAAAATATTGAATTAAAATTAAAAAAAAAAAAAAACAGTAGCAATCACTCTGTAAATCGGTTTCCATTCGTTTTCCTTGGATTGGGGATTTTTAAGACCAAATCTGCTGCTGTTAAGAGATACAATGGCTGTTTTCGTATTTAATTTAAAAAAATAGTTAAACATTTGAAAATAAGCTAATGTAAAATGAATTAAGTAAACAGTGTCATTGTTTCTCAGTATTTTTTAACAGCGCTATAAGATAGTTCTTTTAAATAATTCATTTTAAATGTATCGTTTCAAATCTGACGTAATTTACACCAAAGTTTTATTTCTCTTATTAATATTCACGTGAAAATACTTTTGTTGTCAGAAGGAAATATTATTTGCGCTGCCTTCGAATTCACGATAATAGTTTAAAAGATTATCTCAAAATATCTCGCGCAAATATATTTTTTAATTTAAATTGCTTTGCTATATTTTTTGCCATTTTAAATCTGACGTGTAATTTCCTCAAATTACAAGTTTTAACGCATAATAATGATTTTTTTTATTTTAAGATTTTGTTTCTCTTATTTTAAAATTTTGTGTAAATATGGTTCGGCACAGATGTCATTGACGCAATTTTTTTCTGACGCCAATTTCATATACGCATCGGGTACTTAACTGGTGCTAAAATGTCGTTATTTTTCTTGATATGTTAACCCGGATCTTGTTGTTTATGCTATTGATGTTTTCGCCAAATTGGCGTCGGAAAAATATTGCGCCAATATGTATATGACGTATATGACATCTGTGCCTATGGTTCTTATGACGCAATTTTCCTGCTTTTAACATATAATCATTTAATTCTAATTTTAAAGCTTTTTCTCTGTTTGTAATAGTCACGTGTAAATATTTTTTTAATTTGAAGTAAATATTATTGTTTGCGTTGTTTATACAACTGGCAATAGTTTAAATTAATAACATTTTCTTAAATTTGTAAAAAAATATCTCTCGAAATGCGGAAAATTTGCATTTAAAATTGAAATAAATCTTCAAAAAATGAGTCAAATAAGAAAAATAAATACAATCTGCACACCGGGAACTTATAACGTATAAAAGGATCTAAAAATGATTAAATTCTCATGTACAGTTTTTGCTCCAATAAAACTTTTTTAGTGGAACGATTTGTCCAAATTTAGCATTAAATATATCTTAAAATAATTCTTCGATTTGAAAACTGTCTGCATCAGCGTGTTTATCAAACATTTTTTCTATAATACCACCGATTTTCATGTTTTTGTATGCAACAGTTTTTTTTTATATATTAACGATGAAAAGCCATGCTTAAGCATTCAAATTGGATGCCGATCTACCCGGAATATCTACGCAGATTTTCATTGGTCCATTTCCAAATCAAAATTTTTTTTATATAAATAGAAGTATATAGCGTCCTCTCGTGGGATTCAGATTACTAAATTTAAATAAAAAGAATAAAATTATTAGTATTTCTAAATAAATCTTCAGAATAAGCTTCTTGCACTGTAATATTTATTTTTTGATAAAATATTTCACTTGATAGGCTTGCGCCGCTGGTGATAAATTGCGCATAGTTTTAAGTTTTCTCAAATGGCAACCATACTTAGTTGAAAATAGATAGAACAGATTCTACTAAATTTTCTATTATTAATTATTCTATACTAAATATTCTACTTAGTACGTCCCTTTACTAGAAAGAATTTAAACAAATTTTAAATTAAATTAATGTTTTTATGTATTACTGTGCGACTGCCTATTTCTTGAAAAGATTGTATTTTTCTTATTTTATTAAATTTTATTTTGCATTTATAGAGACGCCTCACGGTAAATAGAATAACTAAGTTTAAATGCGATTGATTTATTGCGTTTTATTTTAAATAATTCGTAAATAACTTCCATTTGGGCCATACTTATGTTTTTATATAAATTTTCACATGGTATGTTGTTTTACGGTGAGAACGCTCGTGGTGCGAAATTGCAAAATTATTTGCTTTCTCCCATGACAAACATACTCCAAGTTAAAATTATATAAGATAGGTTCATCTAAACTTTCTGTTATTATTATTATTTTTTTAAGTATTACTGTACGACATTCGTTTTCGTGTCTAAAACAGGTACCCGTGATTTTACACATATTTCTTTTGCATTTATTCTGATCACTTGCGTGAAATAGGCTAACTAAATTTAAACATAATTGATTTATATTTTACTGCATGAAAACATTTATGAGAATTACTTTGAATTTTAACGCATTTCTGTAGTATAATTTGCGCACTAGTTATGTATGTTTTATCGTACTGTTAATGCAGGATAATGTATGCAGTGTATTTGGGTCTTATCACAGGGATTGTACTTAAATTCATAATTGAAAACTAGGATCCCGGAACTGTCATACATGTCATCCTTGCAAACAAAAATTTAAATTATGAATATGAAAATAAAGTCAAATTAACAATTCCTTACTGATACTAATCAATCAACTAAGCTGATTTATAAAACATCAAAAGGCCAGTTTGTTCATATAAAATTTAAACTTCTTAAGTTTAGCGTACATCCAAGAATTTTAAATTTGTTATTAGGGTAGATTACAGTATGGTTGAACTAAAGAATGTGTAAGGAAATTATTGGCATCGTGCGATTTTTTTTTTAAGTCCCCGAGTTTTCACACGTATTGCAAAGAACTTGAAGACACCTAGTATTATATTTTTTCCAGCTTGGGAAAATCTCTTATGACGAAGGTAATTTCAGAATATAACTGAAATACGACTCATTACATCGTCGATAATTTCAATGCATAACAGTGGTCTATCCATATCACTTGACTAATAGCGTTGTCTATTGCAACAGAAAAGGGAAATTGTGTTACCATTTAATCGTGCGAATTAAAAAAAAATATTTCATACCTTATGATTCTTAGTATTTTCTCAAATTATGGGTATATTCATTTTGTGATTGAGTTATAATATTACCTGTATCCTTTAGAATTTTCAATAAGCGTTGTAAAATTTAATTGAAATTATTAATGTTATAAAAGAAAATATGTGTAATTTGTTTGGAATTTTATCAAATAAGCGTTTATTTCTACATGCATGGACGTGTTATTCTTAAACAAAAGAGTTAATCAAGTTGTATCAATCCCAGTTAATCGTGCCTTTCAGATAATTTCAACCTTTTCATATTACAGGGCAAATGCAAATATTATCATTTTTTTTATTGCTGGTTTCCAATCTCACTTCCTGACTACATTCTTTCAGGAAAATATGTCATGAAACATGTTATTTACATCCCGGAAATTCAAAAATAATTCGTGAAGCATTTCGTGAGATTTTACACTAAACATTTAATATCAAAAACGTCAGCATACTTTTGAACAAATTGCGTAGTCAACTAGTATTTTTAGTATTCTTGAGAAGGTGAATATGGAATATATGACTGAAAGATATTGGAATACTAAGTATAATATAAAAAGCAATTTATTCGTTTCTGCTTTGAAATATATAACTATAATATTGCGAATAGCATTAGACATCTTTGAGCTATTAACTATTGCAGTTAACATCAATAATATGCAATTAACAGTACAATAGAATCCCATAAAAGAATATTTTTGGAATATCATCACATACCAGCGCCAGCTTTTCATTCTCCGAGTGAAATTATCTGAATAACCAATTATTAGCTAAGAGGTGTTTTTTTTTTTGGCTAAATTGTATTTCTGCTAACTTTTAACTAAAGATTTCTTTAATGGACAGTGACTAACAATCTAATAATCAAAAAGTAGATAAAATGCACGGAATAATACCAAAATGGGATATGAAATATTTAATATTAAAATTAATTATTTATAAATCAGTATGAAGAACGATTCCTTAAGTGATAAGAATATATCAGATAATATTCAACTTTTACAGTCACAATACATAATTTTTCTGTATTTGACAAGCAGCGAGTTTCTTTATCTAATAAATATATATTTCAAAATATACATATATTTTTAACAATTATTCGTTTTCTGATTTTCTTTTCTATCTTAAAATTTTTTCTTGTGTCAAAGGAATGGAAAGAAATTTGTTCCTTATCAGAATTAGAATCCTTTTAATATTTAAAATTTGTAACGCATTCTGTAAGTTTTTCATAGAACAAACAATCCCTTTAAACAATACTTTGAGTTTTTGCATTGCTTAAAATATACCCAAGATTTTTTTTCTAAAGAAGACGTAGTACTTTTTTAAAGGTTCATGGTATTTTTATACAAATAAATGTTTAGCTATATATCTTGGAAAATTTCCAAGAAGGTTAATTTACATTTTATTTTACTGAAAGTATATTTTCTTGTCTCTAGCTTTATTCTTATTTTGGAGTCGAAGAGAAAACGATTTTCTTAATTCAGTAAGTTTGTATTGGCATTAGAAGGAAAAGATTCATGAGAAGAACGAAAATGCAAAAGTTTAGATTTATTAAAAAAAAGAAAAAAAATGTGAGGAATGTTTTCAGAAATCCTCTGAGGATAAGTGTCACAAAAATATGTTTTTAGGATTTTTTCAAACCTGAATGAACTAATTTTAATTACTTATTATTTAACCCTTTACAGAAAAAAAGTGTGAGGAATGTTTTCAGAAATCGTCTGAGGATAAGTGTCACAAAAAATGTTTTTAGGGTTTTTTCAAACTTGAATGAACTAAATTTAATTACTTATTATTTAACCCTTTACACATAATGCTAGGTTTATCCCCTCTCATATATAACTGGCATAATAAGAAAATGATTTTTTTTTTTTTATTTAAATGTTTATTTGTGAGAAAATTGTGTAAAGGAGCTATATATATACAAAAGGCAAGATATATCGCTCGTGGGCTGCAATAGTGGCACAACTCAAAAAATACGAATTTTGAGTTAATGCGCTCTCCAGCATTGCAGATTGGTATTCTTTCCAGCAGCAACAGCGGCATATCTTGTAGTTCAGTATTTCACCAACAGATGGCAGAAGTGCCGCTGTTGCCTTCTATATGATATAATCAGAATGCATCATCATATAATCATATTTATCATCAATATAACACGGGGTGTGAGGGTACTTTTTTTTTTTTTTTTTTTTTTTTTGCATTATTATTAATTGAATCCTTACGGTGTCATTTAGTACCACTTAACACTTATGACAACAATGAATCGTGTAAATTTTGCATTTCATTATAAGGCGAAACTTCAAACCCATTAATCTCAGAACCTGATTTTTTGAGTTGTGCGACTATTGCAGCCCACGAGCGATATGCAATTAGTCTGTCTGCCATCCAGTTTGTTCATTTAAAATTTAAACTTCTTAACATTATCTTATATATATATATATATATATATATACAGTCGTGGCCATAAGTTTAGGACCACAACTGAAATTTAAGATCCAGACAATAAATTGCATCTGTGACATTTATTACTCAAAGTTCAAAAGAAAAGCGAATACAGTAACTCCACTGTCAGACGGAATGACGCCATCTGACGAAAACCGACTTGATTTATGACGTTATCAGTGGTTTCAATTTTAAAAACACTAGTTTCTGCACGGTGGTCCTAAACATTTGGCCACGACTGTATATATATATATACAATATATATAAGGAGCTAAATTATGTAAAAAAGATGTATTAAAATTATCAATATTGTAATCGCTTGGATTACCAATGCTGCCTCACCAGTGTTTGTATAGGGCGGGCAAAGGAAATTTATTTTACGGTTTCGAGTGGTTTTTCCGGTTAATTTAAACAAAAGTCTCGAGATCGGGTTAGTTATAACCCACCTCATGCAAGATTACAGCATGGATAACAAGAGATGTCGTCAGAAAGAACATGAATGTACGAAACATGCCCCTGAGGTGGGTTTTATTCATATTTTTACCTAAAATAATATTTTTTTTACGGTGTCTGCATCAGTGATTTGCAATGACTTTACTTTCCAACGGTATCAGAAATCTCGTCTAAATAATTAAGATTAAAAGAAGTCAAATGTTATTTGAGGTAGGATGCAATAAATCAATATAAAATACTCGTGCCTTTGAAATCTTAAGTAGATAGAGATAATATAAGATTCGTAAGATAGAGAATGTACAATCGTAATCAAAAAGTACTCTGGATGGTGGAATAAAACAGAATGTACCAATTTATTAGTCAACATTTACTGCTCCTTAATCTCCTGCGACAGCACTTCACTTCTGCTTACGTTTTTACCAACCATAAAAACATGCCTTAAAGTGGATTTATTGATATCCCTTCAAAATTGGCACATAATTTGCATTTATCGAATTAATTGTGTCAAAAAGGTGACCACATAAAGGTAATTTTAATTATAGAAATAAAACAAAAACTCACACAGTGCCATATCTGGTAAATACGGAGCTTAATGAGCTGTATTTGTTGAATACTCGTTAAAAACTGGCGAATAATTGCACTGCGGGAAGGCGTAGTATCATGGTCCAAAATACACTTCAGGTCATATTAGATGACAGGCTTCATGCAAACGGCGCAAAACATTCAAATAATACTTTTCATAGACTTTCTGGCCAATTGGTAGGAATTCACAATGAAAAACAACAAGATGCTCAAAGAAAACAGTCAACATTTCGTTCATTTTTGATTGATATTGATATTTTGACTTTTGCGACGCGTCAACATCCTAAATGATGTTTTAAAACTGTTTTAACAGAAAATAAATGATGTATGTACTTGTTCAATAATTAAACCTTAAGAGGAGGTAAAAGCTCATTAAAATATCGATTATCGATTGTTACATTTTTCGAATACATTTAGTGTGCAGTACACTCTATAATGGGTATGTGGAATTTAAAGGCAGTTGAAAGCGATCGTGAACAAGCTGAGAAACATGTATACTGAACACAACGGGACACGCTGCAGGAGTGCTGAATATTTTCTAGAACTAAAACCGCAGCTAATCCAGGAATCGCGGACAGCTGCAAGTGGCAAAATATAACGATTAACAAAAACATTATATGCTCATACATAACATTTCATACTCATTACACACTCATCATCTACTACACATTTAGAGTGTAGAAGATCCTATAATGGTATATGAAATTTGAAGGCAGTTGAAAGCAATCATGAACAGGATGAGAAACAGGTATACGGGAAAGAGTGGAACCCAGCTACAAGTGTGCTGAATTTTTTCTCGAACAAAAATGTATCTGATCCAGGAGTCGCGGACTAACTGTAAGTGGCAAAATATAACGATTAATAAAAATCGTTCGTGATGTTTAACTTTAGTAAATAATTGTCGCGTTTCTTGAAACGTCATTTTTCAGAGCACCGTGTAAAGTAACGTCAAAATGTTTCAATTTTTTTTTTCTTTTCAGAAAATTAAAGATTATTTATTTTGAGGGTTAATAATAATAATAATAATTATAACAATAATAATAATAATAATAATAAAATAATTTTTAAGCCATTGAAGTTTAAGAAATACGTGAGAAAAAAAGGCAGTTAAAAGAAAAACAAAAATGTCATTTTCAGCAAATTCCGTTTATTTCCATTAATAATAGGTTCATTGTCTCCGCCAATCTGTGCACTAAGCGTGCACTGTGGTATTCATACAGCATTCACATATACAACAAACACTTTAAATCTCCATCAATTTTAAAATGATATACACTATATATATATATATATAGAAACTATGAATGATATGGGTAAGTTCAATTTTTTTATTACTATATTATTTTATGAATGAAGAAATCCCGAAATTGACTTACTTTTTGAGCCAATGAAGATTAGCCTCCATTTTAAAAAGGCAAACAAGGATAAAATCAACATATTATGTTTTTATACGTACGGAAAGGCAATATGCGTCTGAGAAAGAAACAAGCACGCCGTTGAAGATTTCAAGTGTCTTAAATCGTTCAGAATGCTTAACTCAAACACCTTCAATCTCGATGCACACACTTCTGGATAGCACTGATGGAACGAAATGTTAGCCTGTATTACAAATCAAGGTAGGTGATCAAAGGAATATTTAATTCCAAACCCTTAGATCTAACACTTGGCATACATAATTAATATCCATCGATTAATAGAATACTCATGTGCATTCATCAAAAATGCATGAAATATAATCATGGTACCAGCTGTTATGTGAATTGTGTCAGGCCTAATATCACTTGGTAGATGAGGTTTTACGTATCACCAAGTTCGCGGACTCCAGTTCTCGCCTAGATACTTTTTTCACTCCTGAGAAAATTAGTTCAAATTTAATCTCGAATTAAAACGTATCTAAGAACTACTAATAATGCAACACAGTATAGTATGAAGAATATTATATGAATTTGGAATGATTAGAATGGGCTATGTAAGTATATCAAATTAGTTAATTGAAATGAACACAGTAGGACTAATTTCTGTGCACTATTTGAAATTTACGTTTATCCATTTTATATCAAAATGTTAAAGTTTGGAAAAAATGTTTTCTGTTTAATAATTCTATATGTAAAAGTTCGTTTTTATGCCAGCAGATGTTTTTTAAACTAGCGCAAGGGTCAGATTTTTCATGAAGAAAATTTTTTTAAGCATTTGTAGATATTTTTTTATTATCAGCTGTTACTCAAAAACAAATCATTAATTTTAGTAATACTAAACACAACTAACCTAATTGAATCAAAGAATCTGTCAGAAGGTACATAAATGAGTCAGAAAATGTAACACAATTCTTCTAAGCTAGACCATGTATATTTTTAGCCACACAATAATCATGTTTCAACATTGCTGCGCTGATTCATGCATTGTATTCTACTGACTTTACGCACTCAGAATTACGTTTAGATTTACCCTTAGATAAAGTCTTAGCAGCTTAAATGATAAAAACCTAACTTCCTTGGAAAATAGAAAAAAATCACCTGTAGCAAATATTGAACGAGAACCTTAAAAAATATATTATTACTAGGTTATGTAGCTTGGAGAAAGATGATAAAAGTTCATTCAGTACAATTACATATACAAAACTGATTAAATGTATATTTTATTAAATAAAGTTATTTTTTCGATTTTTGTGCAAGAAAAGAAAAAAAAAGGGGGGGGGGGACAAGCATTTGCATCAATCTAGTAGAAGCTGTTAACATAACACATTATTCATTTTACAAATCCTAAATATATTTGGATCATTTATCTATATATTTAATGAAATTGAAATTAAGGAAATTATTTGTACAATGAGTAAGTGAGTGAGTGAATTCTGTAGCTGACTTTTTGCAACAGTAAATGATGGCTCTAATCTGGTAGCGTGATAGTTCCACTTCATACACTTTGTACTTAATGATAACCATATTTTTTTACAAATTTTACAACACAGTGTTAAAAAGCAAGTCTCTTTCTTTCAAATGCCAAAAATCGTTTAAAAAAATATGAGCAAACACGTCAACGCGAACTGTTTGCACAGACCATATTAGCTGTGGCGGGAAACTTTCGTTACAACCTGATATATACTTTACTTGAATCGAAATGTAAATAAAACGATAAAATTTCAGCAGCAGTAAGTATAAAAACATGATAGATTTTTTTTTTCCACTCCGAATTTTTTAGATTAATAGTTTTTTAATTACTTTTACTAATTAAGTGTAAAATGTATTTCTTTTAATTTTTTTTTCTATATAAAAAAATCAACTAATCCCAACAAAGCTTTCAAAAGAGCATAATGAAGTTAATTTGTAAGGCTGAAGACAATGGTTTATGTATATATACAGACACTGTAAACGTATAAAAGGGAATATATATATATATATAGCATTAGCAGCCTAAAAATGCTAGATAGTATATATCTTTAACATTCATTAAGTTTTTTTTTTTATATGCATGCATATTGGACTAATGTCTTGGGATGACATTCATCACATCAAAAATATTCCTTAATAAGAAAAAATTTACAGGTATTGAAGTTATTCCACTGGGATATTTATTGTTGAAAATCAGGATAATTTTTAGGTTTAGAAAATTATCACATAACATATGTAATAGAAAAATATCATAATCGAAAATATTTTATATCTGTAAAATATTATATTAAAAATCAAGGATATTTTTTAACATTTATAATATTTTCAATAAAACATTTAAATTAAATAATAAAAATATTGAACGGCGTATTTAGAAATTTCTAAGGAATTATTAACTAACTTTATAATTTAAAAAATATTAATTTTCAAACTATCGAATATGTTTGATCCATTATTTTACTAAATACCTAAATTTAAATTACGTAAAGGAAAGTTAAAATAGATTTATAACGATATTTCAAATATAAAAATATAGTAAACTCAGTGAATTCGTTAAAAAAAAAATGAAAAATCCTGCAGTGATATATATATATATATATATATTTTTTTTTTTTTTAAGTTATATGAATTACTAAGCCATTTGAATTTAAATACACTTACGAAACCATCTCTATAAACAATGGTACTAGAACATTAAAGCAGGAAATAAAAATAATTCTTTTAAGGTATTAAATGTTTCTAACGCGGCGTTTCTAAAAGTAAGGGGTTTTTCAGGCACTTTTCCATAATAGGCGATATTCTTGAATATTGACGAGGCATTCCGAGATGATTTCTTTTCTTCATTACCCCTTCAATAATCACTGAGGTTTCATTCGAATTGCAATTTCGATTAATTGTTCTGTAATATGTGAAGTACGGAATTTTTTAAAAGGGGCGTTCTCAATTAAATAGGAGCATCTTTACTAAAGTTGAATACATAAATATTGTTCGAAGACGCATACTTCCAATTGCAAAATTTCATAATAGAAGGTGCAAAATTTGATTACATAAGCTACAACTCCATGAGGGGAGAGGGAGGGGCGTAATTTGGGAAAATACAAAAACTAAATTTTTATGCGTCTCGTAGGGTAAAATTTCTAATTAGGAATATTTTCTTTATCCATTCATGAATTAAACACAAAAAATTCCATCTGGATCTGCAAAATTCACAGATATACTAAAATCCAAAATTCGTGACTTACACTACTTAAGCATACCTCTGAGCGACGCGATATTAATGCATTTGTAATGAAATATAGTAATCATCCGCAAATTATACGTTATTAAACATCGATTTAAGAAAGTGTTGCCCTTTTTCGTGACAAAAATTACAGAATATGGATTTTACGTTAAATATGCGTTCGAAATATACTGGAGGTCTGCACCAGAGATCTGAACGGGTCAAAATTTCCAGTCCCGATTCAACCCAACTCATAAAAAAAGTCTGGCTCGAATCGTCCGGAATGAATTTCTACAAAAAAAGAGTTTTTACGTCGATATATTTAGAAATTGTTTCGCACGACAATTCTGATCCAAAATACTTATTTTGCTTTTTTTTTCATATTTATAATCTTCCTTTTTAAAGAAGCGCCTTAGGCAATGATGTTAATTTTTTTTTATAATTAATCTAAATTTGTATGTAAATATCTCCGTTAGCATTAATACCATTAATCCGTATTACATGTACTGGAGGCTGAAAAATACTATAAAGTAAAATTTTCTAAGACATAATTAAAATGGAGAAAAAAATGCGTTATAGACCAGATTTCTTTTAATCAGATGTAAGTGTTTCATATTCTTTTCTCAAGTGTATTCTATTCTCTTTTTTATTTTGAATGAAACAACATATTTTCCGTTTAACATAGGATTCCGTCATACGCAGGTTCTTTTTACAAGTTTTACAGTATTTTAATTTTATTGCCTAGAAAGCTACTCTTCTTTAAAAAAGGGTAAATGTTAAAGTTTGATCGTAGAATAAATAGCAATTTGAAAATATATGTATTTTTTACAAAAATTTCTATGGCAGGCCGACTTTTACAGATTTTTGCAAAGACCAAGCACCACAGCTTCACAGCGAGACAATGATTTTCATACGGGGTGGGTAAAGATAGGTGCTGAAAATTTTGGCCACTGCAGAACTAGGAAGAATGAAACCAGTCTCATTTCGTTATGGAAAAGATATGTTTGGCCCGCCTCACACTGTAAAAAAAAATGGTAACGTTCCATGTAAAATACAGGAACGTTTCGCATTTTCTCAGGTTTTCAGAATAATTTAGCTCTTTCCTGTGAAATTCTGGTTTTCTTATCTGAAACGTTCCTGAACCAAAAGTTGGAAAGAGCAAAACGCTGCGGCCGCCATTTATTATTTTTTTGCTATAATCCGTTGCTCGCGCGCGAGTGTCGAAAAAGAATTCCTTAAATGAATGTAAAAAAATCAATATGGAATGCAAATAAATCAATAGACGACATAATCCTTTACGTCTCTATTGTCAAGACAATTCAGATGAAAATACAATACCTCCGTGACATCGCTAAGAGATTATATCTCGTACTTGTCTGTGGAATGTTTAAGGAGCAGACCGTGTAAAAAAAATACACCTATTATTTGGATCTCCATTAACCAGGGGGCATCAAACATGATTCTCACCGATTTTGATTAATTTAAAGTATGTTTTAGAGTTCTTATCTCTAATTATTCTTGTGAAAGGATTTCTTCAAATGGGACTTAGATTTTCAGAAATTAGATGCCGAGGTTTAGCATACGTTTCAAATACCCATTAGTTTGCAACTCTCAACGTGTCTTTCGTGGTGTGGACGCAGAAAGCTCGCACGCCACCCGTACGGCCCGAGTTCGATGCTACCTCTGGACTTTTTTTTTCTTTTTTAATTAATTTTATATTTTAACACTTTATTACAATTTGATTTAAATTTGATATATATTTGACACTTTGAATTGCTGCAAATTTGAATTTTTTTTTATTTTCGGAAAAAAATATACAATTACGTTTAGGTTTTTTTTTTTCATGAAAATTTATATGTATTTTATCTAACTTGTAAACTAACATAATTACTAACGAAAATCCAAAATATTTTATGTCTAGATTTTTTTTCTAATTATTATTTACATTTATATATTTTTATATTTTAAGCAAAGTTCAGAAACAATATATCATATATATATTTACTTTATTGAATTTTAACATAAAATTTATTTTTTCGTGTAAATTATAAATAATAATTTTGATGTCAATTTCAAAATATTTTTTCATTTTAACAAATAATGATAATAAAGCGAAAATTGTCAACTGGAAATGTAAAAATCGTCTGCGGATCCCGCATGTTGTGAAATGTCAGTAATGTTTTGCTGTCAACAGAAATATTCCTAATATTTCGCAGGAAACTTACTGACATTTCTGTAGAAAGTTTTTAACATATACAGTAAAGTTCCAGTCATTTTCAAGAAATGTTTCTTGGAAATAATGGTCAACTCAGCTGCCCATTTTTTCCCAGGAACGTTGCGGAATTTTTTTTACAGTGCAGCCTACTGGAGAAGGTTGAATTCGAAGTTAAGTACAAGTTTCACTAACAGAAACTAGATCACGATTAGAGATAAAACCCTGTTTAACAATTTTATCTGGCCGCTTTTGACGAATTTTTAATTTCATTTTTATCAGTTTCATATTAAGGCGATATAAAAAAAAATATATATTTTTCCACGCTCAACAACTCGAAATTTTCTGACAAATTCAGACTCATTTTTAAAAGTAAAAACATGAAACTTTCTGACGTGATTTTTTGAAAGATTTATAAGCGACTTATGTTTTTATTTTTCGTTCCATTAATTAGAACTTGATTTACAAATAATTATTTTCTCAGTACGACCATTTTTTTGTTTCCAACACTATCGATTCGGGATCTTCGGTTCAAAATGTCCTTTTTGACAGCGTTTTTTGAAATATATTCTGCTTTTATCAAAAAATCGACCAATAGAGCACATTATATTGTTTCGAAATAAGATAACCTGACAGTTGGATGCGTTTGAGAGCAAAAAAATAACAATAAAAATGAGTCAGAAAATAAGCCGTTTGGATTTGAGTACACCCTTAACACGATAATTTTTTCGTCAACACCCATTTTTTTTTTCGCTGTAAGATTTGGTCTTATTAAAAACTTGTCAATATGAAAGTTGTACATAATATTTAGAACATGTATAATAAATGTAAGCCGATTGGATATCTTGCGAATTGACGACTTGCGACCTTGAATGAGATTTTCTTCCCCTTGATTTTATGGATGAGTTTAGAAGAGATATGTGTAGAATCATAGAAATTACTGTGTCCATAAAAAAGTGATATATATATATATATATAAAGTTTTGAACTGGGGGTGGTTTTGGGTTCTAGGGGTCATGATAGGTGTAGATCTGCAAAAAAAAAAAAAAAATTCAAAAATTCCTGATAGGTAGTATTTCTTACGAAATCTACTTAAAAATAAGGCCAGAGACCAGCCTGTCCCAGAAAGAGTAAATGTCTAGGCATTGCTCGGGTCGACTTTAAGAATAAAGTAAAGCCCGGGCTCGGCCCAAAAAGAGTAAAGACCAGGCGCGGCTCGATTCGAGTGTCGTGAATGAAATTAGTCATTTTTTTTATTTTTTGAATTAATATTTAAAAGAAAATTCTGAAATTGAATGCTATATTTTTCACTTTAATAAAATGAAAAAAAAGAAAATTCACAACTACCATTTCAAGTTATAACGATTTTAAATTACTCCCATTTAAAAAAACATATATATTATTTTTTTTATTATAAATTATATAAATTATGTTTTTTAATGTTATAAGAAATTTTACAATGTGATTTTGTTTACAAATTGTATATTTAACCCTCACAAAAAATTCAAAATTCTAACTAACTACATAAAAAATTTAAATGTTTACCGGACCCCTTAAATTAACATTGTTTCTTGAATTACACGCATTACAATTTATGTCTAATCGCTTAAAACGTGACGAATTATATAAAGGGGCATAACTCAGTGAGTTTTCCAGATATCAAGATGGATTTTTTTTGCGCTTAATTAAGGAATGGATAAGGAATTTTTTCCTAATTGGAAATGTTATCTAACGAGGACTGTATATATTTTTTTTTTCTTAAATAGACCCCCCCCCCCCTGGGGTTGCAAGTTACGTCATCATATTTTGCACACTTTTTTTTAAATGAAACTTTGCAATTGGAAGTATTTGTCTAGGCGCAATATTTAAGGAAATAAGCTATTGTTTCGATCTTTATGAATCACACTCTACCTATAGAATATATTTAAGTGACGCTGTATACATATGTTTAAAGATACAATTCACTTTTACGATAGAAAGCTTGCCGTGGTTACTGTGACAGTAGTATATCTTAATAATTTTTATATATATAAAATGTTTCCAAGGATTAGTTCTTTTATTTTAGCTTTATGCTATTACGAATACTTACATATCTCTGTAGCGCCGTCGAAATAATTGGGATGATCATGTAGCAGAAATTTTTTAATTTGTAAATTTGCACCTTCAAACTCTCATTTGCTAAACACATATTCAACGGCTTTCAGTTCAGTTTTGTTTGCTTATTGTTTGTCATTTGTTGTGCCCCATTCCACAGAAATAAGAAATTTGTTACTATGGCACATAGGAGGTGAGCAATACAAGTGTCAAAAAGGTGTTCTGTCCAGCCAGCAAAATATAACCTTACCGAATTAATTACCAATCTTTAAAATGAATTGGAGAAAATTGATTTCTTATCTTGTTCATTCACTTGCTGTTTATTGTTCTTTGCGTGAAACTCTAGATTCTACGATTGATACAAAAAAAAAAAAAAAAAAAAAAAAAAAAAAAAAAAAAAAAGGATATTGTTGTTTAAAAAAATAAAAGAAATAAAACATGAATTCCCATTTTCGTTTAAAAATAAATAATAATAAAACCAATCATAACTGCTGTTTATGTGTTGAATCTCTGTTTAAAATAAAAATCTTTTAAAATAAGGAATGACTAAAAAAAATGTCTTTCTCATTTTGCAAATTACTAAGTGAGTCTTTAAATGCAATTTTATTTTATTCTTAAAAATTTATTCTTTAAATGCAATTTTATTTTATTCTCTTTTATTTTATTTATTCTTTATTTTATTCTTAAAAATAAAAGTTTTATTGCGATTAATTCTACTGCGATATAAAGACGAGTTTATCAACCTACTTGGAAAATCTCCAACATTAAAATAAAGCATAGTTTTTCCAAATGCTTTGAATCATTAAACTTCATTTTATTTAAAAAGATAATATATGTTAAGTATACCTGATAGCGCCAAAAATATCTATTTTCCTTTCTTTCAAATGAGATCAATTTTTGTTTTCGGTAAAGTTGAAATGGGGTGTAAAGTTAATTATGCATTTCAAAGTTTCAAAGTTTTGTATTCAACAGATATAATAGAAAAGACATGATATGTTTCCTGTTCTAATGGGAGTTTTCAAATGATTTCTTATCCGTCACAATATATCTAATTTAGATTTACGAACCCATCAATTTAGATAGTCTTATTTTTTTAAGCCCTTCAATGCATCACGTGCAATATCTGGCACATACCTAAAAACAGTATAATTCTCATTATGTGCCATGAATTTGGCCAATATGATCTTTGTGCCTGATCAAGAATAGTCCAAAGGATAGAATAACACTTATTCTGTACATGTCAGATGGCTTCATTTGACCAAAAATTAGAATTTGTTCTTCGGAAACAAAAAACAAACAAAAAAAAATTGATCAAGCTACCAGGGTAAGATTTACTTTTATTTATTTATTTATTTATTTATTTTATTGAATATTTTAAAATATTAATATAAAAAAATTACAGAGTGTTATTAATTATTTTTAGCTCATTTAGTTGCAAAATATAGCGATTCAATATTAGGTAGATTTCGTATGAAATACTACCTATTACATTCTCACCTATGTTGGAATTTCGGAAATTTTTTTGCAGATCTACACCGATCATGAGCCCTACAACCCAAAATCACCCCCTGTAAAAAACTTTATATCTATCTATCTATCGTTCTAGCTGTGTATATCACTTTTTTTTGGACACGATAACTTCCATATTTCTGCACAAATCTTTTCCAAACAGATACATAAAATCAAAGGGAATAAAATCTCGGTCAAGTATGTTAATGGGCAAAATTGGACCAAGGAGGTGGAAATAATGAGGGGTTTTGTGAAAAAAGAAAAAAACCCCATAACTTCTTAACTATAATACATATCGACTCAGTTTAAAGGTTTTGTTACTTCTAAAGAAAGGACCAAAATTTATGTATGACAGACTTTTGATAAAATAAAAAAAATGGCTTCAAGAGGCGAAAATAATAGCATTTGGGGGGGGGGGATTCATAACTTCGTCCATTCTCAAGATATCAAATCCAATTAAATTTATTATAAATTGACTTAATATTATCTGCAACTTTTATAATGACAAGTTTTTGATAGGACCAATTCTTACCGCAAAAAATAAATAAATAAATAAATAAATAAATAAAGTAAAAACGAAAATAAAAAGGGTGGTTGAAGAAGGAAAAAAAAATCCATAACTTCGTCAATTCACAATATATCCAATCCGCTTAAATTTATTATACATCTTCTGAATATTATCTACAACTTTTATATTAACAAGTTTTTGATAAGAGCAATTCTTACAACAAAAACAAATTAAAAATACATAGAAGTTGAAGAAGAGATTTCGTATTACTCAAATCAAAACTGCTTATTTTCTGACTCATTTTTAAATTCCTTTTTGGTTTCAAAAGCATCCAATTGGTAGGTTTTCTTATTCCGAAACTATATAATGTTCCGTAAAGATTGATTGTTTGATAAATGCAAAATATATTTCAAAAAATGATGTCAAAGTGAGCATTTTGAAGCAAATTTCTCGAAGTGATTGTGCTGGAAACTAAAAATATTGTCCTACGAAGAAAATAATTGTTTGTAAATCAAGTTCTAATTAATTGAACGAAAAACAAAAATATAGGTCGCTCAAAAAATTCTAAAAAAATCACGTCAGCAAGTTTCATATTTTTCCTTTTAAAAATGAATCTAAAAATGCGTCAGAAAATTTCGAGTTGTTGAGCGTGGAAAAATATTTTTTGAATACTGTTTTAACACGGTTCTAATAAAACCAGCTTTTATATAAAAATGAAATTAAAAACTCTACAAAAGCGCCCGGATAAAATTATTAAAGAGTGGGTTTATTTCTAATCATTAGTTCCTGTTGGTGAAATTAGTACTTAACTTCGAAATCTGCCTGCGCCTGAGACGGTCAAGCCGGCAGGGATTTTTTAAAAATCGAATTGTGTACATATGATCCATACCATAAAATATCCAATTTCAGGAGAAAATTTGAAATTTAGTTTTTTTTTTTTCAAATTATTAGACCAATATATACATTTAAATTTTTTTTTTTCAGAAAAATAGAAAAAATCGTGCAGTGAAGGGTTATAAGGAACATTCATTATATAAGGAACATTTATTATAATAAAAATATGTATGACATCTGTCACAACGACAGATTTCAGTAAAAATAAGTATTCAATCAAAACACGTAAATCTAGTGTTCATGATAATAACACATTCAAAACATTAAAGACAGTTTTGCTACTATTTTTTTTTTTTTTTTGGAATAATGTTAATTATATTCTTAACTGAACTAAGCGCTTTTCAGATAAAGACATTTTTATTTCTTTACTTTAAACTAGTATGTTGTGACCACCACAAAACTTTCTTGTATATAAATCACGTCAATTAAATCATTTAAATAGCACAAGAAATTACATCAATTTAGCACCAATTCATATCAAAGTGTATCTGAATTTAATGTTTGATAAAAATTCGTGCCTTAATTCGTGAGATACAGTTGTAGCGGAAATTCTGAAAAATGTAGCTTAGCAGCGCCACCTGTTGAGTGATTTACACCAATACATAAACAGGAATAATTGATATCCAAGTATACATGGATCTGAAGTTCGATGAAAATCTATTCATTAGTTATCGAGATAGAGCTATTGCGGAAATCACAAAAAACAGCATAGCAGCGCCACCTATTGAGCGAGTTACACCAAACTGTGTAAAATGTAAATTCATGTCAAGGACTAACTGATTCTAAAATTTGATGAAAATTCGTGCATTAGTTAACTGCTACATAATCGTTATTTAACTCTATTATGACCATATTACTATACCAATTAGGGACTTATTATAATCAAATTGCGAATATGAAATCGTTTTCAATAAAAACGTGGAATGACTAGATAGTTTGCTGCAAACTTTTAACAGTGTTATAATCGGTAAAATATACACGTGTAAACTCACAATCACTTAAAATAAGTATGAATGCAATATATATATATGTATATATTTTTTTAACATGCTTTCATTAGAATTCACAAAAATGTATAGAAACTATATTTTTTTAATTTTACTAAAAAGTAGAATTGTGGATTTCTCTAAATTAGCTAGCTATCAATAAATTGGCTTCATACATGGCAACTTATTTTTGACGTTAAATTGGAAGTATTTAGCCAAATTTGGCGATATTCCACCAAGTTGATTAAAATTTGACGTTATTGTGGCAACCCTGTCATTACTAATTTTCAACAATTACACATTGTTGAAACGATACTGATTTCTCCGTAGGAAAAAAAACCGTTGGCCCATCCCCGCTGCTCCTCTTACGGATCGAAAAAAAAAAAAAAAAAAAAAAAAAAAAAAAAAATCAGTGTCCAATTCATGCATTGCACTCAGGAATACACATATATTCCAAATTTCAAAGTTTTATGTACTTAGGAAGTGGGTGAAGCATGAGTCACAATATTTGACTGCCACACACAATCATACAAGTGGTGTTTATATGAAAGTGATTCGAGGTGTGCATTCATGAGATGCGTAGGGACAGAAATGAGACAGATACATAGGTAGAAACAAAAATATTTAATGAGTGAAATACATACAAAATTTGTTTAAAACTATCACCCATGGCATTTAGGCAGGCGTCTCATTGCGTAGAAAGGTTGCGAATTCCGTCGCTATTGTGGAATGTTTAACTCAGATGGAAAAGTTTAACTCAGTTGCGACATCACGAATGTTTCGACGTCGATTTCCCTTGATAATTCTGCCGACCGCCGCTAAACATTCTCGACCACCTTGTCGCTGTGGGCTTTGACACACATGTATCACCATATACAGCCAGTACCTATAAGTGCAATTAAAAAAACTTGTTATAAAATCCATTTAATACATCGATCAGCTGTAATACAGTTTAGAATGAGTTATAGATACATTTCTTTATCTTTTTCTAAAAGCACTATTGGTTACACAATACAAAAAATTTTTTAAAAGGATGATTTCTTTTGCCTTTGCATCTCTTCATTTTTCTTGCGTTTGGGGGGGGGGGGGATTTTTGAATTCGGAGATATTCCTATATTTCTATTGTAAGATTGTTATACTTGTACATTTCCTAATTCTACAAAATACTAAGAAATTTTCAAAATAAAAGAGTTAATTAGGGTTATAAATATTGTACAAAATCAGTATCAAATTTAACTCATCCTTTTAAATCCTCCAATCCTTCTAAAAATCTTCTAAAATTTATTAAATGATTATGTAAATCTTCTAATGCAATTTAAACAATTCATGAAAAATGCTTCAGAAGATAAAATTTTCATGATTTCATAATTCAGTACATAAAGAGTTAATAAAAATACAAATAAATCGTCGAAATAAAAATCACTTGATGGCGTAAACACGTGTAATTTGCTTAAAGTCAAGTGAATGTGACATTTAAAATCAACTGTTACTGGCATTTAATCTTATAGTTTGGTGATTTTTTCTTTTTGGTCGACGGGATTATCAAGTAGTACCATCATTAGTTTTTGTTGCATTAAAATATCTCAATTTGTTGATTTCCTTTAAGCAAGTAAACCCCATTGGTTTACAATGGGAGTCTATGGGAATTTGGCAAATATTAGAGATATTGACAAGTTGGTGTCACATTTAGCGACTAATTTGGATCGCAAAATTTGGCGATATATCGCCAAGTTGGCGGCAAACTTGGCGGCATTTAGCTACAAAACAGAGTCTCCCCTACCGTAACCCCCTTATATGTATGGAGATACGATAGCATATTATGTATGTAGATTTTTATATTTCACGTGGAAATCTTGCAATGGAAAAGTATTTGTCGTGCTAATGAAAAGTTATGAAGAAATCTTTCAAAAGTCGCACCATGGTAACGGCTGCAATAGGTAGTATTTCTTACGAAATCTACCTAAAATCAGCATAATTTCGAGTGACTCTCCATCAAAGAAATAATTGTTTGAAATCTTGCAAAACTCAGGTTTCCAACATTGTACTAATTTTTAATTAGTTATTGATCATCAGTTGTCGTCCCTTAGCGAGAATGGTTTTGCTGAAGAACGTATAGTTTGGACAACCGTATTTACACTAGATTAATTTTAACACCATTATTCTAATTATTAAACAAATCATATTAGATGTAAATTTCCAACTGGGCGAAAAATGTCCGGACCAGGATTCGAACCCGGGATCTCCTGGCTGAAGCCGCCAGTGCTCTGCCATCTGAGCTATCCCGGACGATTCTGGTCGAACTTTTTCAAGCAGCTAACCTTGATGATTACAGCATCTGGGATGAAACCTGGTTCAGCTCAACAGAATAAATCTCAGTTAATGGAACTCCAGAAATGTAATTTCGTATCCAGCGTTTTCTGGAGTTCCATTACCTGAGATTTATTCTGTCGAGCTGAACCAGGTTTCAGGCCAGATGCTGTAATCATCAAGGTTAGCTGCTTGAAAAAGTTCGACCAGAATCGTCCGGGATAGCTCAGATGGCAGAGCACTTGCGGCTTCAGCCAGGAGATCCCGGGTTCGAATCCTGGTCCGGACATTTTTCGCCCAGTTGGAAATTTACATCTAACCGTATTTAATTTTATTATTAAAGGACACATATATTTAAGACAGACTTTAAACGCAATTAATTCAATAAACCTAACTAGAGTGAAAATTTATACTGGTCCAGGACTTGAATCTGGTTCACAGTGTACATTTCTGTTTCTCTAACCACTAAGCTACCTTGGCCGATGTCCTAGCTCGGCAATTTTTCACTAATAAATCATGATGGAGAACATCACCGTTCACATATCAGATAGCACATGATGATGCGACAACGATGAGTACATTTCTTTTTCCAACTATCCACCATATAAATCTAAAAAAACACAAATTAACATCTTAATTCCATTTTTTTTTAAATTAAAGGACACATATAGTAAGACAGACTTGAAACACAATTAATACAATAAACCCAACTGGAGTGAAAAATTAGCCAGGGCCAGGTCCCGAATCTGGGTCTATTTATTATACTCTACGCTGTCGCCATTCCAGTGTATTTGGGAGATTCTCAAAAGGTGGGATCATTAAATGTTAACTATATGTAATTTTTTAAATTTTCAAATTTAAGGCCAATTTTTTTTAATAGTATAGTATTTTGTCTATAAATATAATATATAAATATTTTGAATAGTATGTCTACAAAATTATACACAAACATTAAAAGACAGCAACTATTCTGGAAAATTAATGATTAAAGCATTTAATTGGCAGTTGTGTACGTTACAAATTTTGGACATTTTTTCGCACGTAAGTTACAGATTTTGGACGTTGCTCTTAGTATTTAAAAAATTCTTAAGACTAAGAATGTAGTAAATGTGTCTGTATCTATATATATATAAAAGAAAGTCTGAATTTTGTATTAATCAACGCGCAGCCCAAACTACTGACCCTAAAGTCTTGAAATTTGGGGTAAAAATTCTTCTTATGACATAGAGTGCCGCTAAGAAAGGATTTTCTAAAATTCCACCCCTAAGGGGGGTAAAAAATCGAAGGAACTTTTAAAAAATTCCTTAAAAATATGATTTTATAGCTATTTTTCAACTGATAATATATTTTAATGTATTTTTGTATGCTGAATCGAATGGTACTAACTAAATTCTTTTAAGCACAACAGTTCGCGAGATATTTCATATATTTCTAATTTGGCGATGTCTTTGGCGCCAAAACCTCGAAATACCTAACATTATAAGTGATAATTCATTCATATTTATTCATCTTATACATCCGTTACTGTAGCAACGGAAGAAATTCAAATTAAATCTTTTTGTTAAAACTTTTGGTTAAAGAATTGAACCGGCTATATGAGTTTGAAAAAAAAAATAATACAAACGCCTTGAAAAAAAGAAAAAATATATATTGAATTTATTTAAAATACAGGGAAGCGATCAACTTAGAAATTAACATTATAAAACGAAAATATTTAAAAATGAAAGCAATGTTTGTACCACTTTAAAAAGTTTTGTGGTACTTACATCCGGGCCATATCAGATACAACTGCGCCAAGCATGGCAATTACATTAATTATAGCAACCCTTATTTTTTGTCCATTTGATAGTTTATTTAGTTTAGTTTTAAATTTATTTTATTATTATAATTTTTATTTATTATAGTTTATAGTATGCAGTTTTATGTTATATATTTTATTTATTTATTTACTTAAAACAATTTGCCATTTTTAACAACGTAATGTATTTAAGAATGTTAAATTACTTTTTTGAACGTGCAAACGATAAACAAGATTGGCAATTGTCAACCATTTTTGGCGATATATCTCATGGTTCGAATAATGCGTATTACTTTTTTTAATGGAAGAAATTGGAATTGAAATAATACATCGCGATTTATGGATGGCCTCTGGGCCCGCCGGTGTCTGGGGGTTTCGTGGGATGGGGGATATGGGTTTTTTTCCCCTCGTGGACATTTAGCTCCTATACCGCAAGGTTGGCTGTCCACGAGTGGGTGATTTCTGTAATTTCTGCTCCTGGATAAGAAGAAAAAATGGGTACTTTTATGTCAGCCGTATCCGTATGTAAATATCGCCATAGCATTTTTAAAATTGCCAATAGCAGTAGTTACATTTCGTGTATGTAAATTAAAAACAATTCTTTGTTTTAAGTTATGGCATTATTTCCTATTGTTTTACTTTTCATCTTTTTCAATGACATTAGTGTAAGGCATGTATTTTTATAAATGAAATGAGTGAAATGTTTTTATTTTGAATGAAAATAAGAAAATAAGAATAAGATATGGAAACAGTCTTTGTTGATTTATTACTTGCGCCCGGCTAACATAAAAGTATCACAAAAGCCATATATTCACCTTTCTTTGGGTAGTTGTTCATGGAATTTCTGGTTAATCTTCCGTAATCGGATACTTCTTCAATCGGTGTATTAATTACAACAATGTTGAAAGCATCGTTTATGTATGAAGCGAAAACTTCATGATGAATTCTATTACAGAAAATCATATCATCATCATCTACTACATATTTAAAACGGAAATTTGCATTTTATTCCTATTCTTTATAATATTTTGACAGGATATGCCACTATTAGTTAGGTAATGTTTTTGGAACGGTTTTATGTATACACACAGTGTTCTACGTTGCTTAGTTTTAGTTATAGAGCTATTGGAAAACTATACAGAATGGTGAACGCAATTATGAAAGATACATCTACTGTAACTATATAAAATGCAAATTTGTTTTTCTTTCCACCCGTTTATAATTTGAGTTTTGCTGGATGTATTTTGATGGGACTTGCACTGTTTGTTAGATTATTTTTTGTGGATGGTTGGTACTTCTTGCATGGATGGTACTTCTCTGTAGCGAAGTTTTCTTCTGGGTTATTGTTTTTTCTGAAGCACAAACTTGGCAACAAATCAGATTGCAGAAAATTAGATTACAAGAGAAAGTTCCAAAATTAGGTGAACCCAAATATGAAAGATTACCTTTTATTTAAAGTTCTACTAACGTATTTTGATTGGAGTTGCACAGTTAGTTAATATTAGGTATTGTTGTAATTTTTGAAATGTCATTCTACATTTTTAGTTACGGAACTATGAGGAAAGTTCTCAGTGGTGTAGTTGAAAAAAAAGTAGTTTAATCTACAGGCATGGTATATATTTGAGAGTATATATGTTATAGCTATGCAGTGCAGAGTTTCTAAAAAACACCAGAAGGTCTACTGCGTATAGTCTATGCTACATTCCTAAAAATTCTACAATCACGTTAACTTGATTATGAAAGATATATTTAACTATCAACTTCAAATATAAAATAAAACGGCAATTTCGGTCCGACCGCTTATAACTTGAGTACTTTTCAATGGATTTTGAGTATATTTGCATTGTTAGATAAATTTTCAAGAAAGTGTTTCATATATAACACATATTATTCTACGTTGCTCAGTTATAGAATTATGTGCGAAAGTTCTTTAATCAGAGAACTCTATTTTGAAATATTAGCCTTTTTAAAAGGTTCTACTGAGTTAATTAGCACTGTTGTTAGATATTTTTTCAGGAAAGATTTTTGTATATAACACATATTGTTCTACATTGCTTTGCTATAGAATTATAGCTGAATCTTGTATTATCTGGTGAACCCGATTATGAAAAATTAGTCTTATTAGAAGTTTTTACTGAACGGATTTTGATGAGATTTCCATTTTTTAATTTTAAGGGATGATTTAAATATGCTACATATCGTTCTTCCGTTCTTTTTTATATTGAATTATAAATAATCAACTAAAAGGTTTGCTTCATAACAGTCCAAATTTTGTCTGAGAAATTAGAAGATATAAAACCGTAATGGCGTTCATATTGTTTTCAGCAACGCGTATGATCATTAGGAATAAATGTATTTATTGCTATGAAACACAAGATCAAATACACCGATATATTTCGTTTATTTAAAGTTTCGCTTGGAGAAACCGATCAGCGTAGCGGGCGAAGGCTTCTACTACTATATGTAAAGCGTAAATTCCTATGTCATTCCGATTGACTATAACTCAGATTCTACTGAACATAATTTTGCAGAACTTACACTATTAGATAGTAAATTTGGTTTATAAAATAGTTTAATCTAAAAACCATCGTTCCAAGTTGCTTAGTAATAGTTATAGGAGTTCTAAAATTAGGTGAACTCGATTAGGAAAGATTTCAAGTTTTACTGAATGGATTTTAATGACAGTTGACCAGTTAGTTAGATAATATTTCAGGGATTTTTTCAATATTTATCATATCTTTCAAAACTGTTTAGTTACGAAGCTATGCAGAAAAAGTTCTCTGTGGTATAGTAAAGAAAATTGGAGGATAATATACGCTACAGACAAAGGATGTATACTAGAATGCTATAGTTATGGAAGTTATGCAGAGTTTCTTTAAAAATCCAGAAATGATACGATGTATACCTACCACTACATCCCTGAGAGTTCTATATAATCAGGTTAACGCGATTATGATAGCTATATTTAACTATCCCATTGTATGTAAAATGCAAAAAGAAATTTCATTCCGGCCGCTTTTAAATTTACTTCTACTGACTTTATTTTGATGGGGCTTACATTGTTAGTTAGATAATTTACAGAAAAGATGTTGGTATAAAATATAATATTCTACGTTGCTTAATTAAATAATTATGGGTAAAGATCTAAATCAGATGAACCCAATTTCGAAAGATTGGCTTTTTTTAAGGTTCCGCTGAATGAATTTTCACGGTATTTAAACTGCTAATTAGATTCTTTTTATGAAATGTTTCGGTACATTTTCCAGTTTAAAAGATCCTGCTATGTGGATTTCGATGGAACTTGCTCGGTTAGTTAATTTTTCAGTGAATGTTTTAGCATAAAGCACATATCATTCGCTTGATGTTGCTTGGTCATCAGGTTGCTTGATTATAGAATTAAGGCTGAATGTTTTAGAAGCAGGCGAACCAAATTATGAACGATTAGCCTTTTCAGTATGTTCAATTAACAGATTCTGATGAGATTTGCATTGATAATTTTTCATGAACCCTTTTAAGTATAGTACATATTGTTCTATCGTTCTTCATCGAATACTACACTAAATGATCAACGGAAAAAGTTGACCCTTAACAGACTAAATTTTGTATGGCTCAAAAGATATAATAGCGTAATAACGTTCATATTGTTTTCACCAATTAGATTGGGCATTCCAGGTAAATGTCCATATTGCTCTAAAACGCATGATCAAATTCACAGATATATTTCGTTTGATTCAAGGTTTCTTTAGAAAAACTGACCAGCGTAGCGGGCGTTAGGCTGCTAGTACATATATATATGCATAATTAATTTTTTTGTTATCCGGTAATAATAAGAATAAAATCAAATGCTTTGTTACATACGTTACTTTCGGACATAACAAAATACAAAAAATTTCTTTATAGAAAAGTCCTTCTATCTCTCTATTCTAAAAAAAAGTAACTACCGCTGTCACCGCCGCCGCCGCCGCCGCCGGTTTTGATTTTTTTGTGACCGGAGGCCTTTCTTCGTTAATATTAACAAAAACAATGCATACAAAAATATGAAAATCGGTAGTTTTATACAGAAATGTTTGATAAACACCCTGATGCAGACAGTTTTCAAATCAAAGAATTATTTTAAGAGTTATTTAATGCTAAAGTTGGACAAAATCGTTCCACTAAAAAAGTTTTATAGCAGCAAAAACTATACATGGCAGTGTAATCATTTTTAGATCATTTTATGCGTTAAAATTTGCCGGAGTGCAGATTGCATTAATTTTTTTATTTTGACTCATTTTTTCAGGTTTTATTTTTATTTTAAATTCAAATTTTCAGCATTTCTAGAGATATTTTTTACAGATTTCAGAAAATTGTACTAATTTAAACTGTTGCCAACTGTATAAAAAGCGTAAGCAATAATGTTTGCTTCAAATTAAATTTTTTTTTACACGTGACTATTATAAACAGGAAAAAAAACCCTTTCAAATTAGAATTAAATAATTACGTATAAAAAGCAGGAACTTATTAAAAATTACGTCATAAAAAGTATACACGTGAATTTTAGAAGAGGGGAGAGAGGATATTGTAAAACTTTTAGAGAAAGGATATTGTAAAATAATAAATTCATTAACATGCGTTAGAAGTCTTAGGAGAAATTACGTCATATTTACGTCACATTATAGTTATTACATAAAATGAACACAAAATAATAGTGCAAAAAAGTTTAAATTTAGAAATTGCGCTAGACATTTATTTGATATTTTGAGAATTAATTTAAAATGTCTCATTTAAAAGAACTTTCTTTTCGCTTTGTTAAAAAATACCAGGAGACAAAGACTCTCTTTACTTAATTCCTTTTATATTAGCTTATTTTGAAATGTTGTTACACGTGTATACGTCATCAAGTTATTTTTATTTCGACGTTTTATTTGTGTTTTTATTAATGTTGTACGAATTTATTTGTTCTTTCGTTATTTAAAATAAAAATTATATCAATTTGTATAATTTGGCGAAATCGGTCGACAGGATAATCAAGTAGTACCGCAGTGGATTTGGCGTTAAAATTTCCCAATCAAAGAGAAATGAATAGAATAATAAAACACTCATACTACAATATATATTAAAGCACACATACACACATAAATAACGTCTGCATTCAACAGTTAAAGGTATATATAAATATTATACAGACATACAAACAATAAATACAATAAACCCAACTGGAGTGAAAAATTAGCCAGAGCCAGGAATCGAACCCGGGACCACAGTATACAAGACTGCTGCTCTAACCACTGAGCTACTCCGGCCGATGCCTGAGTCTGCAATTTCTCACTAATAAACCATGTTGGAGAAGCCACCAGCCATCTATACGACAGCCTTGGATGACCGAACAACGATGAATAGATTTTACTATTACATCGATCTACGATAATTATAATAAAACACTCATACTACAATATATATTAAAGCCCACATACACACATAAATAACGCCTGCATTCAACAGTTAAAGGTATATATAATTATTATACAGACATACAAACAATAAATACAATAAACCCAACTGGAGTGAAAAATTAGCCAGATGAATAGAAATGAATAGAAATTCGTTTATAGGGAGATCGCCACTGTTTTTAGGTAGATTTCGTAAGAAATACTACCTATTGCAGTCGTTACCATGGTGCGACTTTTGAAAAATTCCTTCATAACTTTTCATTATAGGACCCCAGGAACCCAAAACCACCCCCACCTAAAAAGTTTATATATATATATATATATATATATATGTATGTATGTATGTACTAAATTTTGTCCGCACGATAAAAGTCTTAATTATGCACGGATGGTCTTCAAACTCGCCAACAACTTTGAGATGGCAAATATCTCGGCGGGGATTGAAAATGGGCAAAATTGCCCCAAAGGAATGGAAATGGGGAGGGTTCAAAATTTTGAATACCGTTTTAACATGATTCTGATAAAACCAGCTCTTACACAACAATGACAAGAAAAAATAAATATTTTTCGTTATAGCAGTTGCCAACAATTAAAAAAAAAAGTAATAAAATTCTCACCACAACAATTGCTTTTCTATTGCAAGTTCACGTGGAAAAATAAATAAAATAAATAGTTTGACGAATTGATAACAAATTGAATATTACGTCATAAGTTTTCTAGATCAAGATTTCTGCATAAAAAGCCAAAATGAAATAAATAGTTTGACAAATTAAAAATATATATATATTACGTCATAATGCAAATAAAATGGACCTCAGCAGGTGAATATGTAACGTCATTTGAGTTTGAAAAAACGTATTAAAACATGATAAAAACCCGACTATGGAAATATTAACTTATTTTAACACTTTGGAGTTCTCTGAATTTGCTTAACTATTTTTTAAACCTATTATATATACATGCGTGTGTGTATTCGTGTATATTAGAATTTTCACAAAATGTTTAGCTCCCTAGAGTTCATTCTTAGTGAAGGAACTGGGTTTATCTCTAATCTTGATTAAGTTTTGTTGGAGAATTTAGTACTTAACTTCGAAATCTACCTCCGCCTGTAGGCCCGAGCCGGCAGGGATTTTTTAAAATTATAATTTAATCTTTCGAAATCTTTTTAAAGTCGATCAAATTAGCGTGCATTTAGAGTCTGCGGTGTCTGAACGGGGGTTGGCGAGCGTAGCTCGTAGGGGGCCGAGCCCCCTAGTATTTAAAAAAGCAATAAATCAGCCTGCCATCGAAATTATCAAAAAATCATCCGTTTCCTTTATGCATTCGTTGTTTACCATTTGAACCACCTGGAAAAAAGTTTAAATTCTTTTTCTTGGTGATACATTGGAGCAGTTAACGTTGTGAATGTCCGAAATTGGCCTCTTTAGCATAAAATAATAAAAGTTTAAGATATTTATACAGAGCTTTTACAATAAATTATGTCATTTTCTGTCTCTGAATAGAATTAAAAACTCAGTGTAAAAAAAAAATAATCTATTTATATAAAATCCAAGTCTCTGTGTGTCCCACACGATTCCGGTAGGACCGCCTCATTGAAATGAGTAATTGTTGAAAAAATACTTATGCAGGGTTACCACAGTAGCGCCAAATGTTAGCCAACTTGGTGCTAGCTGGGTAATTTGGCGAAATTCCCATTTAAAACCATTAATCTTTCATAAAGGAGGTCACCGAAATTTAATTTAAACTCCGCTCTTTTAAGATATTTTTTCAAAATCTATGAGTGAGAATTTAAAGTACATCTTTACATCTTCCTCCCAATGCCACTAATAAAATAACCACCAAAAGATGACGCTCTACTGTGTGAGCTCCTAACTGCGCGATTTTTTATGTGCTTTAGGTACTTTTCCAGTATATGTGCCTTGGCGAAAAAGGAAATTTGGCTGCATATTTTCCGGAAACCTATCCACTGTTTTATTTTATATACACACGCGTTTTTTTCGATATTTATACGATTTATTTAACATAAAAAAAGCCGTTTCTCTAATTTTATACAGAGACAGATGTAATTTGTTCATAAAAAACATCAATAATATACATATAAAATAAACATATAAAACAAACAAAAACGCTCATCAAGTTTGTTTTCATAGCTGTTTATATGATTTGACAAAAAATCTCGATATTTTTCCGTTATACGGACACCATGCCAAAATGTATGCTAATGCGCCAATTATTTCAAAATGCTAAAAGATATTTGCAATTTTATGCCAGCAGTTTAATATGAGTTTTATTTTATTGCTTTATTTTATAACAGTTATTTGTTCACTTATTTTAAGTATATATTTGTGATTTAATGAAATAGTTCGTAAAAGTCTGGAATTTTCAAATGTTATATTTTTTAAATGCTCACTTTAGTATCGACAATGTTTTTTTCTTTTATTTTTCAAATGCTTCAATTCACGTTATTTTCATTTTGCGCCAACTATTACGCTTGGTGACAATGGTATCCACATAACGGAAAAGTACCCAAATCTCACTTTCTGATGCCCAAATTACACCAAGCTTTTTTTAAAAAAACGCCAAAGCCCCTACAGTGGAAAAGTACCAAACTGTCTATTATTTTGCGCTATCTGTGTTATAGTTTGTACTATATGCAAGGGGGGTGGAGAGAAGAGTTTAAACATTAAATATTAAAGTTTCGGCACAGATGTCATATACGCCCCATATTGGCGCGATTTGTTTCTGACGCCAATGTCATATGCACAACGGGTACTTAACTGGCGCTAAAGTGACGTTATTTTGCTTGATATGGTAACCTTGATGTTGTTGTTTATGCTGTTGATGTTTTCGCCAAATTAGCGTATATGACAACTGTGCCAAAGTTTCTATAAAACAGTATAGGACTAAAAATTAAAAATAAAATAAATGCAAAATAAGACTAAAGAAGAAAGAAAAATCATGCGTTAAGCATAGAATATGAAACACTTTCCAACACATCCTGAATGCTTTAACAAAACTTCGTTATTTGGGGAAATAAGGTAAATAAGATAACTAAGTAAACATTTTAGAAGACGCATAAAAGTTTTTAAAAATTGATTTCAGCAGTTACCGTCCATAGCCAATAGTATCGTTATTACATGCCACTATTTAGCCAAAATTTAATTTAAACTACTCTTAAAACTACTGAAATCACATTTCCAGATATTATCATCCATAGACGATTATGTATCCAATTCTTTGCGTGACCCTGTATATCCTTTTATCTATATTCTACAAACATTTCTTAGTAAAGTAAATGCAGTTCAGCGTAAAAATGCATGACTCCTTTAAAAACCACCTTTAAGCAATTTACTCTTATACTCAGTAGCCCTTACGAATTCTTTTGTGTAGCCCTGCATATGAACTGTAGCATTTATATACACAGTATAGTAAGCATAAATGTAGTGAAACCTAAAAGAGCATATCATAATTAAAAATGCCTTTCGGGCAATCATTGCTTATGTACAATACTTCGGAGAAAAGTTTCTTGGCGAGAAAAAAGTTTGCCAACGTATTTTCTGACAAGCTATTTACTGCTTCATACTCACAAACAATTTTTCCCATATGTATACAATTTATTTAATATAAAAAAAAGCTATTTACCCATTTTTATAAAGAAACAGAAGTAATTTTTGCACAGATGTCAAATACGCATCGGGGTTGGCGTGATTTTTCTCTGACGCCAATTTGGCAGAAATCTTGCTTTCGAATACCAGTTACTTATATATTTTTAAATTATTTGCTATCATCTTGAAAAGGAAATAACTATAAATAAATAAAAGTTTGAATAATAACTATAGATCAAAACAGTTTATATAATTAAAAACAGAAAATAAAAGTAAATAAGCAATTTATTAATAAATAAAAAACAATAGCCGGGTTACCATAGCAGGCAAAATAACACCATTTTGGGGCCAGTTAAGTATCCCGGTTCATATCTGAAATCTGTGCCGTAATTTGTATATAAAAAAATATTATATATATTTAGAAACGATTTTTTTTATGTATATAAGTGCATATATAAACAAAAATAAAAGTTCATTAGATTTGTTTTCATAGCTGTTTATATATTTTGGCAACATATCTCACTTTCTGATGCCCGAATTGCGCAAAGCTTTTTTTAAAAGCGCTATAATGGAAAAGTACCTAAATAAATAATTAACAGAAATAACCAATTATACAAACTAAAACTTTTATTTCGAGATCAAAGCATTGTTTTTAATTTCAATTAAAAATACATATATATCCTGGGATAACTTCAATTGAAATTAGGTTCACAGCTTAATATCTCATTCCATAAACCTAAACAAACACAAGTGATTCATTCATCGTGAAACGTAAAAAATATTAAATCATTGAGGTAATCATTCACAAAGTAAGTTCTCCAACAATCAATGGACAATATTCTAATGACGTCATAGTAGGTAAAAAGGTGGCGGTATAGTTTGTTTATGGTTTGAAATCACAAAGATTTAATTTTGCAATGTCTCTTAGTTACATTATTTTATTGTCATATTTATGGGCTCAGAACAAAAGCATATTTTTTTATTATTTAGTTATTAAAGACGGAAAAAAATTATAAATGAATGATTTGAAAAATCTAAATAATTTTCTTTCTTAACAGTAAAAAATGTCATCGGGAAGTAACAGCGGGTTTAAGTTAAATAAGTTTAACTGTTTAATTCTGTTGTAATATTCAAAATAACTGTATTTATTAGATTTCAGTAAACAACATCAGGGCCCGATTAAACTTTGCAGTTAGAGGAATTACAATGTCATTTCAGGACCATTCTTTTGGAGAATCTTTTCTAAATTCCACATATACATGGAAACTCTTCAGTGTTAGAAACATTATTCTTAGGACTGTCATAACATGAGAACAGCCTGCAATTTTACACAAGTTTTTGAAAGCTACTTTATATCAGAAATTTTACTAAAAACTGGTTACTTTTTTGTTATAGCGGCCCACACTATTAGGATTATGACAAGTTGCAGCCAATTTCGCCAATGTGGTAACCAAGATCGTGAAGCACACACATATAATACCATTTCATGAAATCGTATACGATAATTTAATAGTTTTTACATTACTTCAAGTGTGTAATTTATTTATTTTTAAGGCTTAACAATCTAAATTGTCCAATATATGAATTTGAAAAAATGTAAACAAAGATTGCATCGACATTACCGCAAAAAGCCTCAAATCTGCATAACACTTGGAACCAAACTGTGCAGATTAGTGGTCTTCTACTGTACACAGTTTTTCTTAAATGTGTTTTGATCTTAAAATGTGTTATTTTCATCTATCACTGCTGAACAAGCGAGAAAACTCATATTCTTGCACATGAGTTGTATATATCCTTATATCTAAATTTCCGTCATTTTTGGCGGGCTACCTTTCTAGTAATAATAATAAAGTCAATGATAATTAAAGTTATGTTTGAAAGACTTAAAGTTATGACTTGTGTCCAGTGCCCACCTTTTGAGAATCGTCTATTTGTAAATAAAAGAGGTATGCATTACGTACTCGGGCATGCTAATATGAGACTTTTTGTCGAAATTGTAGCAGCGCACAATCCAGAACTTGGCGATACCCGACTGTATTAAATATTCTAATCATAGCATGCACATCAGCGCATGCCACCAATCTTTTATCTATATGCTTCTTTAGATTAAAAAAATATATAACAAAGTAAATAAGGCAGTAAAACATAGAAAATAGTTCCCCTCTTAATTAACTGGTTGTATCATTTAAGTAGTCGCAATAAATCTACATAATATTATATTATGTTTTAATACAAAACTGAACATGCCGTAACATTATACGCGTACATTTAATGTATTAATTGGGTTGAATGATTAATTTCTTATTTTCATTAATTTAAACCATGCTTCTAAAAATATTGAGTTCTGGCCACGTGCCTTAAAAAATACGTTTTATTGGAATTAATCTTGTTGAAAATATAAATATATTTTAATCTTTAGAAAAAACAATAAGATTTCTCACCCTGATTTCTATTTTGCTTATTATTACATATTTCCGTTTCAACGCGATAGAATTTTTATCGTCTAAAAAGTTTTTCATACGAATATAAATTCTCTTATAAAATCTAAAATAAATTATTTTTGTGATATGTTATTTGAAGTATTTCTTCCCTATGTATATTAAATTTATAATGTTTGTTTATGAAAGTCATTTTAAATTAAGATGAAAAGGGGAATTTATCAGAGCGTTGTCTTTGTAACTTCTAAGGTTTTGCGTTCTTCATCCAGCTTAAATTCTTTGAGATTCACAGCACGTACAAACAAACATCGCAGTATTTGTTGTGTTGTACAATAACACAGTTCTTCCGAAATTCCGCTGTGTAGCATAAATTGGAATTGCTAAAACTTATTTCACATAGTTTATCGCAAATTTTTAACAGTGTAGATCTTAAATTTAATTTTAAACTGCCTACGTTCAATTATCCACGTGCTTTTTTACAATAGTTATACAATAGCTCTATACCGAATTGCAGAGAAAGGCGGTGGGTTGATAAGGGCTATTTTTCACCCATCATACACGCGAAAAAAAAGTTTCGGTTTCCGAAATTTTTTCAATGTTTTTGTATACCTATAGATATGTATTTTTTATAATATAAGATTTACGTTTTAAATAAAATAGTAGAAATTATAGCCCGAAAATAGAGTGTTTCGGCTTTTCCCTACATTTTTGTTATTATTTCATCTTTGAATTATTTTTTCTTTAAAAAGTGTTTCATGAACTAAATTAATTTAGACTTGCAATGATAATACACTTTATAAACTTTCATGTGAGCATTATTTTATTTTGGTTCAGTGTGCGCTTCTATCTATTAGAGAAACATATATTTCGTGAGAGTATCATTGGCTTCTCAAGGCGAGTATCAGTTGCGCTGCTATCGGAGCGTGTTCAGATTTATTTTGCTGCGCTCAAAAAGCATTTACACAGTTCAGATGTCAGTGTTATGTTCTAAAACTGTTGTAAATATTTATTGAAGAATTTAATAATAAATAATTCCTGTAAGTCAGTGTGATTGTTGTAAAACGTGGCTAAAAACAAATAGCAATTTTCGTATCTTATCTAACACAAAAGTTATATCGATACTTAAAAGTTCTAAAAACTGCAAACCTATAGAGTGGTTTTAAGTTGTGCTCTAAAGGCAGATCATATACATTTCGTGTGCTTTTGGCTCGAAATACTCCTATTTCGTCTCCTGTGTTAACAATAAGACATCGTGCGTCAACGACTACTACCGACGACACCACAAATAAGAAACCTAAGATAAATTTATCACTATCTCGCTGCCACAAATCTAACACATGTTGTATAATATATATGCGTAAGAACTTCCTCGTGACTGTACCAAAAGCAGCTCAAATTCAATCTTTATAGAAACTGGAATCTATATTTCATCGGGAAATCTCATATTACAGTATTGGTATTCAGTGAGTTGGCTCTGGAAGTTTTACGACCTGTAAGTGAGAATACATCAATATATGAAAAACTAGAGGGCTCTGCCCCATGCAAGCTACGCTCTCCAACCCCCGTTCAGATACTGTAGAATCTAAAAGCACGCTAATCTGATCGGTTTTAAAAAGATTAGAGAACATTGAATTATACTGAAAAAACCTGTAACGATTTCCCTGTAAACGGGTTTCCATTCAATTTGCTTTGAGGGCAAAAAATTAAGGTAGAATCAGTTGCTGTTAAGACATCCAATGGTTGTTTTCGTGTTTGGTTAAAGAAGATCACTTAAACATTTGAAAAGAAGCTAAAATAAAATGAATTAAATAAACAGAGTCTTTGTCTCTCGGTATTTTTTAACAGCGTTATAAAACGATTGGCATAATACAATTACTAAAATTTGCTGCTTTAACCCTTTCAAGGGCGATGGTTCATTTTTGGACGACTTAATTTTAATTCTTAAATGCCATATTAGCATCAGAATATTGGGATGAAAATTTCCCTTTTATTAAGTAAGTGAACAAAAGAATTTTTGTATTTCGAAATTTTTTTGTAAATTCTGGTGCATTCACTGATTTCAAAATTTTACGAATAGAACAGCCTTGTCTGTAAAAGGGTTAAACGCACATAAATGTATTTATTATTTTAAAGTTTCCTTTCCCTTTTAATATTCACGTGCAAATACAATTTTCAGGACATAATTTTCAATATTTTCCTGCCTTTAACACGTACTCATTTAATAGTAATTTTAAAGTTTATTTTTTCTGTTTTTAATAGTCACGTGAAAATAAATTTTTAATCGTTAGGAAATATTATTCTTTGCGCTGTTTTTAAAATTGAAAACAATCTCTATAATAATAGCCTAAGTCATGTGACTGTCATCAACAGCTCCAAACGGATCCCTTCGCTTTTTATATTCCAGGCGGCCATTTTGGTACTTTAATGATAGCCAGCCACAGGTGAGATAAGTCGCCGAATATTATTCTATCCCCTTTATTTCGTTTATATTATAATAGTCCAAGTCATGTAACTGCCATAAACAACTTTCTGATTCCTTCGCTTTTCATAAGAAAGGTTTTCATTTTGATTAAAGAATCAAAATTATTTTTTCAATAAAACTACATAAAAGTTGCCATGATCACAAAGAATTCCTGGTACTTTCATGTTAGCCGTGTGAATATCTCGCCAATAGCTTTTTTTTTTAACTCGCCAGTTAGCATTTTTTTAATTTTTCGAGTGGTAAATTAAAACGGTGCTACTTGGTTATCCCATCGACCAAAAATCAGTCGCCAAACTATAAGATGAAATGCCAATAATGGTTGATCGTAAATGTCACATTCACTTGACTTTAAGGAAGTTATACATGTTCACGCCATCAACTGATTTTTATTTAGACGCTTTATTTGTATTTTTATTAATGTTATACTAATTTATTCGTTCTTTTGTTATTTAAAATAAAAAATATGTCAATTTGTATAATTTGGCTATTTATATAATTTTTCGAAATTGCTCGACGGGAGAAGTAATTAACAACATTAAAACGTTGCTTTGAAGTGGAAATTAAATCTCAGGATTTGTTGCATTGTCACATACGGGTTTGGCGTGATTTTTATTTATTTATTTATTTTTTTTACTTTTTTTTTATTTTTTTATTTATTTATTTATTTTTTTTTTTTTTTTTACGACAATTTCCGAAAACCTCGTTTTCAAATACATGTTACATATATATTTTTAAATTATTTTCTGTTATTTTTAAAATGAAACAACAATAAATAAAAAATAATAATTAATAACTATAGAACAAAACAATTTATAACATTTTTTGTAAATAGAAAGAAAATAAATTCAAATAAACGTTTATTAATAAATAAGCAACAATAGACGGGTTACTATGTCAGGAAAAATAACGTCATTTTGGCGCCAATTAGGTACGCCGTTGCGTATATGACATCTGTGTCTAATATTTTTCTTTTCGTTTCGTTTAAAAAAAATAATGAAGTAAAAGCTATTTATTTTAAAGGTTTCAATTTTAAATGAAAGTTTTGTATTAAATAAAATGATAATGAAATACAAATTGAATTCTGAATAAAAGTAACATGATGCATTTCTTAGCATACATTTAAGGGAGGCCAAACTCGTCGCCAAATTAATTTAAAATAACCTTTTCTAAAATATGAAAAAAAATATCTGTTATGATTAAAATTTGAGTTGCCATCATTAGAAAAAAAGTATTTAAAATTAGAAATAAATTAATATTTCGAAAACTAATTCTAATTTTAAAATTCTAATACCAGTTTTGAGATCTGTGTATCAATACAGATTTTTGGTGTTAATTTCATCGCAAAGTATTCCATATTTTAGGCGAAATCGCCGTGAAGCGTAATCAGTTGTTTAATAAGTCGTTTCATAGAATCGTTACATAAATTCGTTTCAATTCGATTCATTAGGATTTTATATATATAGGGTAGATATATTGTAAGATTAAACAATGTCAGAATAGTTGCAAAGATTTTGACACACCTAGACAGCTTCCCGAGTCCGATTATTATACTCTGATGAGCACATCCATGTGTGATTTTAACTATGTTTTTGAAATAGTAAAGTCCAAAATGCGGTCATCGTAAAAGAGGTCATCTCGCCATGATTGGCAGTATTACGTGTAAAGTTTAGAACTGGTCTCTCTAATGGTGCTCTGTGCACATTATTCAATGTCAAAAAAAGATTAATAACATCTTCACGTAAAAGGAAATCTGGACTAAACTAATTGATGCAGCTTTTACACGCCTAACTTGGGATGAGCTGCGACAATTAACTCTTGGAATATACCAACTTAAGCAAAGCCAAACTTAAATCCAAGAGCACTTAAATTAAGAAGGTATTTGCTCTCTTTACATATATCGTAAAGATGATTTTGTCCTTCGAGTTCTGTTACGATCACGACACACAAATTCTAAAAACTATAATATAAAAACAGAGCAAAGCAACGTCACACAATGGTACTGTTAATGCAAAGTAAGCGCAAGGTTTCGTAGAATGTTGTGCGCGTGATGCTTCCGTATCATGGTTTCTGGCCTACTGTCACTTTAACCGAAGTTAAAAGAACAAGTCCTGAATATGCTCATACACTATAAGACGCCGACGCTGGATGGTCCAGTAGTGATTTGTGTGACGAAAGCAAGGAGGAAGACTAATCTAAAACACATTGCTGAAAGTGCATGAAACTGTATTTATTTTCCGTTACTGATTATTTCCGATGTTTCACGTATTGAAATAATAGTCGCAATAAGGTCCATTCATCTGAATTTTGGATTTAGTGTTGTATTTATCGTTGAGGATATGGATTAAGACCAATTAAAATAGTGTTTATGTTCATTAATGTACATAATACGTAAGTAATTATATATTATATTTTCCCCATCAACTTTCATTCGAAATATTTTTTTATTATTTGTTATGAGGTATACCAATGAAAAAAAAAAAAGTATGTCACATCAAGGGGGTGATGGACGAAAAATGGCCCTTATCAATACACCTCCTTTTTAATATATATTTTTTGTGTATTTTAGATGGTTATTGCATCGTCCACACTATTATGCGCTTTTAAAGTTTTCTACGGAAGTGTGATATGAAATAGACAATATATTTAAAGAAAATCGAATCATAGACGACTTTATTTCCTAAAATCTTATCCAGTTGTTTTGAATGAAGTTGTGAATGAAAGCCATTTACAATTCCGGATGTCCACGTTACATGACTGCATAAAATGTTTTGAGTGTAGCTTGCATTTGGCATACAAACGGGATATAAAGGAATGCAAGTGTGCATTCCTGACGAGAAGAAAAAAAATAAAATTACAAAACAAAATTTACAAAAAAGATTTTGTTTACAATTAGGACTCCTCGTCGTAAATCAAAGCACGGATCTGGAAGCACAAATGATTACAATACAGCTCGTTGACTCTTTGGAAACGCAACTGCTTCCATAAAGAGCGTACACGAAGATTTGATCAAACGATTCCACGTCATATTACAAGTAATTTTTTAACATTCTTTTGATCAATTTCGTGCACTATTGCTCACTAACACCTTGTCAATTCATCGAATTATATTCTTAGGTCTATATGCCAACTTCAGTGCACAAACTACTTATTCATGGCACAGAAATAATAGCTCCCTCATTATTGCTTGTTGGGCAAATGTCGGATGACGCTCAAGAATCGTGCAACAAATTGATCAAAAGGTATCGAGAAGATTTCTCGCTAAATTGCAGTAGGACGTAAACTGGGAGATTTTTTGCAGCTTTTAATGTAATCAGATCCCTTCATTTAAACTTACGTAAATTAACACAGAAATAATTAATATCCTTTCCCCTAGAGGCACAGAAACTTCTGTAAAATATTTCGACACCTCCCCTTCTAAAGAGTCTACTTAGTATACTACAGATGATTCAGAAGGTGGATTTTAGAATACCTTTCGTTTTATTTTAATAATATATAGAATTTTATATAGCCTTGTAGTATTTTAATTTTCATTAATGTACTTAATTGTATTTCATAAATAATTATTCATCGCTTAATTTCGATTAAAAATATCTTAGTTCCTTCAAAACACCTTGTAACGTTTAGCCTCGAAACTTTTTAATTTCGAAACTCGAAATATTTTACTTAAATATGATATTTTTTACATTTAATTCGCCATTTTTTTTTTAAATTTAATTTTTTAATCTTACTTAGCATCGCCAAATGTATACGAAATTTCATATAAGTTGAATAAATTTCAAAGCATTTTAATTGTAAGTCTACCATATTGGATCCGCCATTTTGTTTTTTTTGGAATTTTCATTTTAGAATCGAGATCAGCATCCTAAAAAACACATGTGTATGAAATTTCGTGGCATTTAAATAACATTTTCATATTTTGGCCAGCTTTTCGGGATTTTGCCCCATTGTGGATCGGCCGGAATGCAAAAAAGAAAAAAAAAATTCTACTTATGTGTGCCGAGTTTCAAATCGCTTACCTAAAATAGTTTTGTTCATTTTCGCTAATTAGGGAAAATCAGAAAATTACGTCGTCTGAGGTATCAAATCATTGTACCCTGTTGTGGTAATTTGAGGAATATGAAAAATTCCCAAATCCCACGGGGTTTTGTTAATATGTTTATAACTTTGCATTATACAAATATGTTTTTCTTTACAGTCAGTCTATTTACAATTTCTTTATAGTTTCCTTACAGCGTGTTTTTCCTGGTGAAAATTTTCTTACTTTTGTACATTTGTATAAAGTATATCTTCACATTTGCTAAACGTTTAAGGGATTAGATATTCCTAGTTTTTTTACTCATTCCCTCGTTTCATTAAATTGGTTGCCCAACATGTTACATCATAATAATAAAAAATCTGTATACAGTAAAGCACCGAATACACCTCTTTCTGTGGAGCCTTCTAAAATGACTTATAACTCAGAAAAACATACAACCAAATTACAAAGTCATATATAAAGAAATCCCTTCAAACACATAAATGATATACAAATTAGAGTTTTTGATTGGATATTATTTCCATAATACATTCTTAGAACACCAACATTTAAATGTTATGATTTTTAGTGCAAGACATTACAAAACGTTCTTATAACGTGATACCTTTAAATTGAAATATACAGGCCAATAGTTATATCAGGAAAAAAAGTATTATAAAAAGTTATATCGGTGTTTAAATTTTATCATATTGTAAACTTTGTGTCGCGCACTGTTAAAAATTTGCAGCAAAGTCCAATCATTCAACCGTTTCTTCAGAATACCGTTACATAACCATAGTTTAATTCAATTCTGACCTTAATATGGACAATAATACGGTCAGAATAGATTTACTTTACGGTTATGAAATTTTTTCGACAACTATGGTCGAATGACTGGTCAGTTTGCTGCGAATATTTAACAGTGTGTTAAAATTTATCTTAGTTGCATAACGAAAGGCAAATTGGTATGAAATTTCTTTATGTTCATTTCAAGCATTTTTGAACAACGGATGCAAATTTTACACTATTATTGAAAAATAGCTTAAAAAGTAATTTATTATAAAAGTTTTCGAACATATAAATAATAAAACTTGTCGAATCGACATAAGTTAAAAACGGAAGGAAAGGTACATAAAAAATCTAAATTTTTAATCTAAAAAAACTAAGTTTTAATCTAAACTTAATATAAACTAAAATTAACATTTAAAATACTATCTTCTTAGTTTCAATTACGGGAAGTTTAAAAAAGAAATGACAAGCCGTGTTTCTAAGTGTAATAATGAATCTAACAGAATGTATAAATGACTATTTTAAGATCGCAGGAAAAATAAAGATGAGATATAAAAAGATTTTAAACTAGTTTCAAACGACGAACATAGAATTTTCTTAATCCATTAAGGTTACTGAAATTGTTCATTTCATTAAGTTAGTTCTCTAAAGAGAAAAAGAGTTTTTATCATTACTTTTTCAACTTCTTTTTATTTTTAATATATTTATATTATAATACTAAAAAATGCATGTACTCGCATGTTTCAAATGATTCTTTTATAAGTATGCGAAAAAACATTTTACGAGTTATTTATTTCATATAGTATTTGTTCGCAACTACAAGCATTATAATACATAAATAATATATCATAATTTTATTTATAATGTTCTCTTTTAAAATCGAAATTTTTTTATTATTAAATGTACTTTTTTTGTTCTGGCACTGTTTTCTATTAATTTAAAATATAATATATAAATTCATTATATATATTTTTATAAAGCAAAATGAAAGAGTCTAGTTTGTCTTCTCTGGGAAGAATCTGTTTTAAATACACCGAAAATTTTGTACAGTATATTAATAATTCTGAATGAAATGAAAAGAATAAATTCTGCAAAATCGTGAAATGCATTTCCAATTTTTTGACAAATCAGAATGAGCAGTACACAATATCTCGAATAATGTAATAAAGATTTATATTCGAACTCTTGCCAGAGGAGCATTGTATGAGGATATGATAAATGAAAGAAATGTACAGGAATTGTTATAGCTCTTGGATACTACAGAGACGACTTTCATATATTTGAATGTTGCAGATAAATTTACGCTTATGACAGCTTGTGATAGCGGAGACTTTTTAAATCTGAAAATCATACAAGTGAAAAAAGATAATACGGATATAATTCTGTAACGAATTTTTTTTATAATGTGCAGCAAATTCAGTTCTGAGATATTAATATGTATTGGATATTGAGTCTGTCTCAACTCTTAGTGTGCTAGATTTATTCTAATCATATAAAAACGGTTTCATTGTCATTAACTGGGGAAGGTCCCTAACTGCCAGATCGGGATTTTGTCAAGTGTGATGTTGGTGGAAAGCTCTTACCAGGGTGATAAAGAAAATGTATGCAACTACTCGTCCGAATGCAACTGGGGAAGAGAGGTATAGGCCGATGTATGATTAATTTTGCTTGTTATCACTGTTATGAAGATATTTTCTTTTATTTTGGATGTTTGCTAGGCTTTTTAATGACTGAGCATTTTAGCTGCCTGTCTATTATTTTGGCTGTCTTTTTTCCAATAAGCTCATTATATTTGTGAATATGGGTCAATATCTGGAACCGGACAGCTTCACTCATTTTGTTTTAATTAAAGAAACAACAACCACATACACTTATGTACTATGGTACATGATTTGTTGTTTAAATGCTGTAGTGTTTTGAGATCAAGGGTGTATATTTTATGCGTAGTATAAACTTTTATGGAAGAAACTGTCTATTGACATCATAATCAGTGTCTAATAATTGTGACTGAGATGATGGGAGCTGAGGTTTTTGACTTAACAGCTACACAGCTATTATGATGAATCGTTTTGTACACATGTAAATTATTAAATATGCCATGTGACATTTGTATGTTACATAAATAAAATTGCAATAAACTTTTTTTTTTATAAATAAAAAGTTAAATATGGGGACATGAATGATACTATTAAAAATACTCATCCCTATTCAGAACAAAAACTATATATTTCTAAATAAGTAGCAATGATAATAACAACTTATCTTCATCCAAGGTGGCTAGTTGAACTTTAGTTACTATTACAATGGAAATAATTCTGCCATCGCCAACTAGTATCTGTTAATCTAAATGAGTCTTTAGAGGGACTGAGATGTGGGTAAACCTCAGAGACAAATATATTTTCTACAATATCTTACTATACAATCTACACTAATAAAGGATAATTATATTTTCCTATACTGTATATATATATATATAGATAGATATAAATTTACCAATATTTATAAAAAAAAAATATAGTGTACATTTAATATTGGATATTTGTACCTGGGGACAGGGACTGAAATGCTGATTTGTTTGTTTAAAGCTTAAAACTAATTATTTATACATCATTATATGTCCATTTATCATTGGCAGTTGTTATAACCAATGTTACAATATATTATTTTTTTCGTTTTTAGTTTTAGTATAATTAATGAAATATTACTGGCAGTGGATGCAAATTGTCCAACTATCATATGTTGACCGATATGCTCTTTTTCTATCAGATCATCATCAAGAGACTACCAATCATTGTTTTGTTTTGCCTTTCGCCGAAAAAGCTGACGTGGTAAAACATTAGTAATATAAACAAAAGATTCTGGGTTTAAAACGATTGTGATTTATTTACAATCTGAATGCTTTTCTTGAAAATAATAAATTTATTTCTAATATTACTAATCTTATTAATCATGCCCTGTGAATATCTATTTGAATACTTTTCGAAATATATCAATTGAAAGCCTTCAAAGCTAAAACTTAAGTCTTAGATTATCGTGTATTCTTTGAAAAGCAAAAATGTGTAAAACAATTACAACACAATTCATGTAATAGCTTCATACAGACATTATATTGTGAAATACTGTTTGGAAACAGTAACAGAAATTTAAATTAACATCTGGTAATTTTTGAAAGAGAACATTATTCAGTTTATTTTGATAGCACTCTTTAATAAATTTGATCATTAAGACATTGGCTGTAGAAGGTTATGTACTACAGATAATCAATTATAGGGTAGACCAGGGCACGCTTACGCAGTGCACTTTTTTCCGAAAAGAGTTATAACTGGCGCCCCACCAGTAATGACAGATTGATGCTGCTCCCTAGTGGGTATTCTCACACGTTTTTGAACGTCAGTCGAGCATAGGTCTAGCATGAGGAAAGGGTAATTTGTTTCCTGTCAAGGTGAGTAAATTTTGTGTTGAACTTATTGAAACTTATTGTGAACTAATAATACTGAGTTAAGGAAAAACAAATATATGAACATTAGTAGAATTTTATAATTTTTTGGGAACTGTATGTGTATGAAATGAAATGTTATTAATTTTCGTTGCACGTTAAAAATCATTCCAAACATGGCGGCGGGGCACGTTTATGTTTACGCATTAATATCGGGGCACCTTTACGCACGTTGAAAAAGAAGAAATTACGTAAAAAATTACTAGTTTCTATGGAAGCAGAACAAGAAGACAGCAAAGGAAAAAGTATGAAACCAAAAACTGTAAAAGGGAAAAAGTTTGTACACTCTGGAATAAAGAAAATAGGGAATGGATCTCATGAAGAAGATGAAAACTGTGTATGTATTTATTATTTGAAATCATACAACCAATCCAAAAAAGGGCAAGACTGGGTTCAATGTCTTAGATGCAAAAGGTGGTTCAATGACAAGTGTGCAAAAAGAAATACTTTACTTTTTACTTGTAAATACTGTAACAGTGATGAAGAAGATGATTAAATAGTTACTATTTTTAATTAGCAATAAGCCCTATGTTTTCAGTTTACTCTATAAAATGCTCTTTAATTAATTCTCATTATTTTTTATAAACAGTGTTTTAAGTTATAAATAAAACATTTCAATATGATAAAATATTTATTTCACTTACTCCTTGGTATCACTTATGATATGCGTAAACATACCCCATTTGACAAAAGACTTGGACTTAATTTTTTTTTTTTTTTTTTTTTTTACTGTTAAAAACACAAGTAGGGCAACAACTGAATACACACATTTTTACTTTATTAACTGCTTTATAAATCCACAATGTCTGAAATTTCCTAAGTTAAAACATAAAAATTAGAAAATTCATTGAAAAAAATCTTCGTAAATGTACCCCGGTCTACCTGATCTGTAATATAATTCATTTTACTGACAGTAGCTTCCGCATTTTTATGCAAAATTGGATTCTGATGGACATAAAAAATCGAGGAGATGAAAATCTCGAATTTTTCCAGATAATGATTTCTGAATTATTCATAACACTTACGAGTTTTGGTGGCACTAAAGAAGTGAAAAAGCTATTTGAACCTAATTTCTATCATCATCAACGATAAAGTTTTGTTTAAAAGTACTTTCACCAGATGTACTATCACATCCCCACTTGCAAATCAAATTCAGGTTGCTAATGTTCTCGGAAGTCAGATTCTTAATAATTTCCGTTTGCATATATAAAATAAGTTCAGCAGTATGATCTAGCAAAGATTGCAATTGACAAGATAATTCTTCTAATTATGATAGAATACACAAAATTATTAGCTATAAAGATAAGAAAGTGTATTTCTATTGTATCGATGATAGAGAATTATTTTAATTTTTTTGTTACAAATCTTGCTTATCAAATTCATTTATGCTTATGATTATAATACTTATTTGTAATACATTACATAATCATCTATCACAAAAGTGAATAATCTAAAAATTTCAAAAATGTTTGCCAGCTTAATTACTGTGAAAAGTAATAAATGTCATATAGTTTTTGAAGCGACTAAAAAGAGGATATTTTTACTTGTGGTTGCGAAAACCTGCACAAAATGCAGATTAGCAGTTTTTGGCAGCTGGTTTTTCATGATTCATCAGATAATAGTTCAGGCTGTTGTTTACATTATATTTCGTTGCGGAACACCGTGGAACTTTTAAACTTTTTGTTGTTTGAAAGCAAAAAAATAATATATTTAAAAATATATATATATCCAAAATAATCATGAAATTATTAATTTTTATGTACTTAATATAATTTTTGTAACAGGCGCAAAAAAAGTGCACACTATCGTCGTGTGAATCCATTTTAAAGTATTAAAATCGGATGATATGGAAAAATGTAGCACGTGTTTAAATATAACCTACGTTTTCCTCTTTTTGTTCGCCTCAGATTATAATCCTCCAAGCTTCAGTTTTGAAATAATACAGGTTGCCAAAGCAAAACGCAAACCTTTTTATAAATATAGATTCTGACACTCCAAACATTATTCTAGCCATCTGTAAAGTCAAAATTTCCCAAATAGTAACTTTATTTTTCGACTTTTGGCCAGCTTTTTGGGATTTTGCCCCACTGTGCGATCTTTCCATTTACTTTCCGAAAATGTAACAATTTTTGCTATTTTTTCAATGGCATAAATTTAAAATAACTAATTAAGATATAGATTTGAAAATCGTTAAACATCGTCTTAACATCTTAACATAAATCCTAGCTAAGATAAAACGGAAGAGTAGCATGCCCCTGTGTTTGAAAAGAAAGGTATTTAACCAATGTGTTTTGCCTCTCCTAACTTATGGAGCAGAAACATGGACGCTAACAAAACGGATGGTACAAAGATTACAAACAACACAGAGAAGTATGGAAAGATGTATGCTAGAAGAGACAGAAAAAGAATAACCTGGATAAGAAGTCAGACGAAAGTTTTTGACATCATTGAAAGAATTAAACGGCTAAAATGCAAATGGGCTGGGCACATCGCAAGAAGACAAGACAATAGATGAAGCACAAACATCCTACAGTGGTATCCCACAGATGTAAAACGGTCAAGAAGACGACCTCAAGTAAGATGGAGTGATGAAATCAGAAAAGTAGCCGGTGTAAATTGGATGACTAAAGCACTAGACAGGAAACATTGGAAAAATCTGGGGGAGACCTACATCCAGCAGTGGATTGAAAACGGTTGATGATGATGATGATGATGATGATATATATATATATATATATATATATATATATAATTATGTATTGTACCTTTAACTTTTCAGGAGTTTGTATTTAATATAAATGTTTTTGATAGGTTTTTGTGACAAAGTAAAAGTAATTAAAATTTAATAAAAAAAAATAAAATTTAGTATGCATTGTAATAAGAAATATCAAATTATATTTTTCGTAAAAATATTTTTTAATCATGAGAGGGCAAAACATAAGGAAGCGTTAAATAATTTTGCTATTTATGTTTAACTGCGGCATTTTACACTGCATTTTATGTCTTATGAGACAATAAATGTATTATAAATATTACAATATTGAACATAAATTATCTTCAAAATAACGCTACTTGCAACTTGAACTCAGTTATTTATTTAACGAGCAAAATATATATAAAATGCACGTAATAATTATAAAATCAGAGAAGAAATATTTAATATCTATTAAATTTTATTATTTATAATTCACTCTAAAGAGTTATTTCTTAAGTATTAAACATATATAAGATGACATTACACTTTAACAGGTGACAATACACAATTTTACTGCATTTGCATAGAAGCAAATTTATTTTATCTAAGTTATATCTATATCTATATCTATATATATATATTTCTATACATATGAACATTTTTAAGGGCTGTTCATTTTCTACTTCTTTTTTTTTTAACTTAAAGTTTTGGCTTGTTTCAAAGTAAAAGAAAGAAATTTCTTTCGTTTCAGAATTAGAATCCCTTTAATAGTTAAAATTCTCAACCATTTTGTAAGTGTGTTATAAAACATAAAATCTCTTTAAACTTTTTTTGAGTCTTTGCATTATTTAAAATATTCCCCTAATTTTTTTTTTCTAAAAAGACGTAGTACTTTTGTTAAGATTCATGACATTTCTATACAAATAAATATTCAGATATCTATCTTGGAAATTTTCCAAGAAGGTTGATTTGAATTTTTTTCCTGACCGAAAGCATATTTTTTCGTCACTAATTTTAGTCTTACTTTGGATTTGAAGAGAAAACTATTTTTTTTTTTAATTCAGTAAGACTATGTATTGTCATTACAGAGAAGAGATACACGTGAAGAATCAAAATGCAAAAGCATTCATTTACATCAATCTTTTCCAGAGGAATATTTCCAGAAATCATTTTAGAAAAAGTGTCACAAAAATTTATTTATGAATTTTTCAAACTAGATAGAGCTACATTTAATTATTTATTATTATATCCTTGCTTATTGCACTTTAACAATTATGCTATGTTTTCTACTATCATGTGCAATTAGAATAATAAGAAAATGAAAAAAATATATATATGATTATTTATTAGAAAAACTATTTATATTATGTTTTCACATAAAAGAGAGAAATTATGAAAAAAAGTAAAATTGTATTAAAATTATCACATTTATAATCGCAAAGATTACCAATATTTTCGGACCAAAGTGGTTTAAAATACGTGTCGTGATTGAGTTAACTATAGCCAGACCAGTGGAAATCTCAAATATGGATAACTAAAGATGTTGCAAGAAAACATGAATGTACTAAAAATGTCCTTGAAGTGGTTATATTTTCAGCTAAAAATACTTCTTAACGATGTCTTCATAATTAAGATTTAAAGTAGCAAATTCTTATTTGGCCATGTGATATAATTGATCAATATGAAATACTAGCGACTTTATGTTCGTAACTTCCTAACGATAGGGATAGGGATAAGATAAGATTAGTAAGGCAGAGAATGTAGTACTCTAATAAAAAATAACCGGACTGGTAGACTAAAACTAGAGGTATCAATTTAATGATCAAGATTTATTGCATCTTCCTGAAAGTAACCTATTGACTGCAATGATTTCTGACAAAGTTTTTTCCAATCATAAAAACATCCCATAAAGTCTCTTTTCTGAAAGTCATAGTTTGTAGAGAATTTCATTTTATCGAATTAATGGTCAGAAAACGGTGACCAGGAGCAGTGGCGTAGCCAGGATTTCGTTTCCGGGGGGGTGGGGGGTCCAAAAATTTTCCTTCAGGTTATACATAGTAAAACTTGTCAAGATAAAATCGCAAGTATTGGTGAAAATAGGTTTTCGTGTTTGGAGGTGTCATTGTATAGTATTCTTTTCGATAGTATCATGGAACATACCCGTTTAAGACAGAATTCCGCTATAGGCAAGTTCCATTCTTATAAGTTTTGTGTATTTATATAAATATACTTATTTATATTATATGAATAGTAAAACCTGTCAAAATAGCAATTATCTCTAACAGAATCCTGCCTAAAACGGAAGCGGTACATGGTCCTAATATGTATTGCCATACAATTAAATTTACTAAAATCCTATGTCTGAAAGGAGATTTTCACCGCTCTTTAGTGCAACAAAGTAAAACCTCTGAAAGCAGAATCTTTCTATACCGGAATCATGTCTCAAACGGAAGAGTTTCAGCAGGCTCCCAACGAAACGAGCAATAGGTCTTATTGCGGTAGTGTATCTTAGAAGTATAATTATTTACACTTCTTCAAACGGAAGCATGTCTAAAATGGAACTTTTTTCCAGTCTTTTCCGATCACGTCTTGACAGGTTTGACAGTATAATAGAAGTATTTTGAGTAACTTTAAGAATTTAGGTATATCCTTATTTAATATCTTAATTTAAAAAAAAAGCATGGATAAAAAAAAAGTAAGATCAATCGCTGTAACTGCAGCTAATAATACATTGGAGTTACATTAATATTTATGAGTGAAAAAGATTTTATAAACATTATGATGTAAAAAACTGAGCGCATATGAAGAATATTAATTTATTTAGCAATTATTAGTAATTTATTTAAGTTAAGTTTCATAATACATAACATTTGCCTACAATAAAGTTAGGATCAAGTGGTTAAGTTTAAAACTGCAATTTCCATGTTTAATTTTTTGCCATTGAATTAAGAACTTGCGCTGTAATAAACATTGGATAATGATTTCACATAAGTGCCAGTGAGTCGGTAGTTGCGAGTTTTTGAGATAAGGTTTTAATCTTTAAGAAAAAGATCTTGCAATTTCAACTTACACAAACTAATAATGTAAGAAGCACGCTAATCAAATATAGTTCATGCCAGGATTACCAGTTTAGCCTCCACTTTTAATTCGAAATTTCAAATTCACACCGGAAATTTTGAAAGAAGAATCTTTACCTTTTGTAATCACAAAATTTCTGTCATAAAGCAAAAAATACTATTTTTATTTTCTGGTGCGAATTTGGATTTTCTTAATGAAAATGGGGGCCAAACTGGCAAGCCTGGTTCATGCTGAAAAAAATAGTTCTGTTACAATTGTCTCAAACAGCCATTATACTTTTTGGTTTCTATTTTTTGCCATTTTTGATACCATATTCGATATAATAGTTGCTCCCGATATCTAGTCGTCTTTGGAAGTTAAATTTTTGTAACAAATTTACTTGTGATGGATTAGCACCCTTTTGGAAGTATCAGGATGTGTAAAAAATAATGGTAGTTTTTGTTATCGTACTTCACAACCAATTTATTTTGGATATTTCGAAACTGTTTCAGAGCATTCTTCAAGTTCAGCATTAAGCTCCGAACTTTGATACGTGGATTAGCTTCAATTCGATTTCTTATTGTTAAAGACCAAGTGTAACCCAAGACCTTCTCCATACACAAAATTGTTATTGTCACCATGACTGGGGTTAAAGGAAATGTTGAATCCAGACTTTTTTTTGTGTGGGATTTCTGAAGCTCTGGAAGGGACACTTCGGAGTTCCGGGGAGGGGGCAGCACTTCTAGACCATTAATAAGCATAAAATCTCAAATCTTTCGTTTGCACCCTTCACCCGTTCGGGACTACCATCTTTTATATGGTTTTTATTCCTTTGACACCACTTTTTGTCAAATAATTAAATTTAGTTTATTAATCGAAAAAATGTCTTAATAAAATAAGAAAAATTTTACTTTTAATTTTTAGTAGTATTAAAAACAAGTTCTGTAAGCACCTTTTGAAGATGCATATAGGCACCCATATGGTCCCGGAGGGGTTAAACAACTTGACATGAGGATCAAAAACCTTATCTCTATATGCACTGCTGGCCGTTAAAATTGCAACACCATGAAAGATTGAAAATACAAAAAAGATATTTATTGTACGTAAACTGTATGACATGAAAACAAATTTATTAAATTTGTAAACAGTTTGGTGGTTCACAAGGATGCGAAATTGATAGAAACAGCTGCTCCCCCTGGCAGCTAAAACGGTCCTTACCCGGCTAAACATGGAGTCGAACTGCGCTTGGAGGGCAGAAACGGGATACTCATTCCATGCTGCTTCAAGTCTATGCCACACTTCATCAAACGTATTAGCTGGAGAAGGGTGGCGGGCTAGTCTCTAAGCAATTCATAATCAGATGTTTTCAATGGGTGACAGATCTGGAGACCGTGCAGGCCAGGGCAGCAATCGAATATCCTGTGTATCGAGGAAGGTCAGAACACGACGTGCAATATGTGGTATTGCGTTATCTTGCTGGAAGATGGCGTTTGGCAGGCCTCGAAGACAAGGCACAATCACTGGACGTAAGATGTCAAAAATGTACCTATCTGCGTTCAAATTACCGTCGATCCGAACTAGACATGTGCATGTCGTGCACCCAATGGCTGCCCAAATCATCACAAAAGGTGCAGGTCCCTTGTGCCAATATCGAATGCAAGCAGGCGACATTCGTTTTCCTCGAAGCCCCCAGACAAGCCCCCATACGGCCATCAGAATACTGCACGTAGAACCGGGACTCGTCTGAAAATACGACATTGTGCCAGTCATGCATCCAGCTTTGACGTTCGGCGCATCAGAGTCGCAGACTCTCTCTATGCTGCATTGTCAACGGAAGCCGCAGTACTGGTCGCCGTGCTGACAATCCACACTGCTGCAAATGTCGTCACACCGTACGAGCGGATACTATGGGTGCACTTCAAACATGCCCATTTTCTGACTAATGGTTCGTGGTGTGGTTGTACGGTTTTGCAGGGCCGACCTCACAATATGTCTGTCCTCTCCGGTGTTAGACATGGGAGGACGTCGAGATCCTGCATGACGTTCAGTATGACCCTCAGAAATCCATTGATTTCATATTTGCATAACAGTGGTTGGATTTCGACCAGTGGAACGGGCGATATCATGGAAAGACAATCCACACTCTCGATAGGCAACAATACTGCCTCTATCGAATACCGACACTTGGTGGTGAGCATTTCTTCTTATTATTCGAGGTATAACACGATATTCTGAGCAAAGACCGACCTTAAAAAGCTCGTTCCGAATGAGAAATCTACTACGCAACTTTTCTTTTATTCAGTGCCTCAGATGTCGTTTCTCCCGCCTGCCTCGTCTAAATGCGCTGAAATGCTAATCATTTACATATTCCAGCCTCTTCTTCCTTTCATGAGATTCTGACGTTCGTCAGATCATTCCTTCCTGGTGTTGCAAATTTAATGGCCAGTAGTGTATTTCAGAATTCACAGTTGCACTGGTAAAAATGTGTAGGTATCTGTGTGGCCATTCAAACTGATGCTCACCCATACCATGATTCTACGACCTTTGTATCTATACCTTTCACGGATGTTTGCAGCTTTATTGCATGTGTTTTTCCTTCTATATGATAACACGTCTGCAATAATTCTCCAAACAAAATCAGGATTCATCGGTAAAGAGAACTCGACCCAGCCCGTGGTACTCCAATGACGATGTTCTCTGTACTACTTTACCGGGCGCATTTCGATGCCGGAGTTAGCGGAATACAAATAATGGTTTTCCTTGTATGCATCCCTTTTTTATACAATCTGTTACTCTCAGTAAATCTGTATAGAGTTCCTGTTGCTGCAGCGAACTCTCTTGCAATCTGAACTGACGTCAGTTGCCTGTTTCTTTTAGCAATCGTTGCCCCATAACGGTCCTGAGAATCTATTGTGGCACGTTTTTTACCTTGACCTGGTTGTCTGTGCACATTACCAGTGTCTGTTAACCGTTTCCATATTCTTGACATGACGCTTCTAGCTATTTTTAAGTATTTCCAGCTTCCATTCTACCTATCACACGCCATTTCTCGCAATCGGTCAGATGTCTTCTGGACAACATATTCCACCTACTACAAGCGAAAATTTTACCCAACTACACGTACAATCCTTGAAATTAGACTTTAAATCACCCACATGCAACCTTTGAAGTTAGACTTCAAATCACCTACGTGCAATCTTTTTCACACATGAACCGAAGGAACGGGCTGAAAAATTTACATAGTTTTCTGTAACGAAGGCTAATCCCATTGGACTACGTGATAACGTTGACATTAAGTTACCAATCAATCACCTTTCATTGAAGTTCCCTTAATAGAATTAACACAAACACCTTTTTATGGTTATTCCTATAACTTTTCTTGACAGCGTATTTTGAAAGTGGTAACAAATAACCAGTCCAAAAATAAAGTTACTTTTATTAATTGCTTGCAGCAGATTTAAAATAATTGATAATATTGACAATTATAAAGTAAATAAAGATAAGGGTCGCGAAACTCAACCAATGTGCCATTATTGCGTTCGTGTAAACTCATCTTTCGTATAAGTGTCAGCAACAGTTGGTCCCATCGAAGTCCAAGATAAAGAAGTTTTACGTTTAATCTAGTTGCACAAAATTTGTGTAAACGGAATAGCAGGTATACTTGCATAGTTGTCCTTCCGTCTCGGGACATTAAAATGTTCCCGTTTACGAGAGGATTCCGTGTTCATAGAAAATCTGCCAAGAAGGAATCACAATTGGAACAAGTTTCATTTCATATGGGTTTCAAACGTAAGCAAGTATAAATATATAGTGTTGTTTTCGTCCAATCTTGAATTGTTTTCCTTTGAGATAGGTCATCTTCACAGATTTTACTGTAATGCATTTATGCTCTTCAGAGGTGTACTATAGACTGAGTACGTTTTAGCAGTCTTAATGGATAAAGTGAAAACGGAAAGTGTTTATAACGGAAACCTGTCTAAAACGGAAATGTTCGTAGTCCCGTCGGATGACATACCTTTGAAAATTGTACCTTCTAAGACGAACACCTGTTTAAAGCGGAATTTTTCATAGGTTCTTTGTGATTCCGTCTTAGCCGTTTTTACTGTTGTATCCACGATTCAGTAAACTAGTCCTTCGTTTGGGTTTGGGAGGGGGTCCGGACACCCTGGACCCCCCCCCCCCCCTTGGCTACGCCACTGACCAGGAGACGACACTTTTAACAGTGGAAATAATAAAAAGTCACTCGGAGCCATATTAAGAGAATGCGGAGCTTGAGGAGTCGTATCTGTTGAATGTGCGTAAAAACGAATTGCACTGTGAGAAAGCATATTATCCTGGTGCAAAAATCATGAGTTTTTTCGCTTCATTTCAGTGCATTTTAGAAGACAAGCTTCACGCAAACGACACAAAACGATCAAATAATAATTTTTGTTGACTTTTAGTTCACTTGGTAGAAATTCAGAACCCAAAATAAGACAACAGTTTAAGAAACAGTCAACATTACCTTGATTTTCGATTAATTTTGACGTGGTCTTTTCGGTCTTGCTTTATCTATCAATCGCAATTTAACTAAAAGTTGATCTGTTTATGAATCAAAACCTTAGAAGAGATGGAGGCATATTAGTTCACATAAATGTAGCATTTTCTCATAACTGGGTTAATTTCTATAAACAAAAACTAAATATAGTGAACAGAGCTTTTATTTACACATAGAATTTTTTTTAATTACCATTACAGTTCTTATTACCTTTATAATAGTTTTATAAATTCAAAAATTGTTCACCTATACCCCACTTGCGGGGTAGATGTGAACACACGTCAGACACATGTGAACACAAGGAAAAAATAGCCTTTGACATGTTTTTTATCTTCTTATTCATTTGTCATCATAATCATTAGTTACATTACCTGTTACATTCACCATAAAGACAAATTTATATACATATTTCTCTAGTTTCTAGGTGATATGTTTAAAGAAAAGATTATAAAATGAAAATAAGTAGGTCTTTGGGGAGTTGGGGGCTTAGATGATTCATTAAGTATTGTTTCAATAAAATAAAAATAATAAAGAAGTAAACTTGAAAAAAAATTTAAGCTTTTAAATTTTGCTTAGGGGTTTTTGTTTGGGGAAGAGTTTAGTACCATGTAGATAATATATATGGGAAATCTGCCGAAATACGAAAGGTTCTGATCCCTTATTTGCCTTATTTACTTCTAAATTAATGATAAACAGGTGTTTATTAATGATTTTTTTAAGATTAAAAGCCAACACCCCCTACAAATTCAACTTATTTTGCTTATGAAAGAGGGTAGGGAGTTACAATCGGTTATCAGTTTAAAAGTTTAACTTTTTAAAAATATTACTGATATCTATCTCTATTCAAAGCATCATATATATATAGCTGTTTTAGAGATGGAAGTAATCCATCATTGCAAGTTCAGAACAATTGAAAAAAAATGCAAGGCTGTTTAAGGTTGTTTAATACTTTTTGTATTAACAATGCGTAATAAATATTGTTGTAAACAGTTTATTAAAATAAAATATAAGCTTTATTGCGTGTTAGAAAACATTAAATTTGTTTAAATTACAATTAAACATACACGAGCTTGTTTCTTTTGTTGACAAGTGCCCAACATGGCTGCTAGAATTAAATTGATAAAACACTAACATTTCTCAATTAAGAAGAAAAAAATATATAAATAAATTATTAGTATTCATAGTATACGTTAAAACAATAAAATTCAAATAAATTAATAAATAAATAAAGTTATTAGTTTATAAAATTGGAAATAAGCTTTTAGTTTTGAGATCTAGAAACAATGTGTTGGCTGCTAAGGACAAACAAAATATCAAAGGGCTTCAAAAAATTTGAACATATGTCTGCAGGTGCTACCATCGATGGTAATTTTTTTCAAATAAAGAAAAATATAATAACTATTGAAAAATCGTGATGTTCAAATCTGCCCTATGTTCACATGTGCCTCCTTCTATTCTATATATCCAAGCATCGTAACTGATAATAATTCGTTTTAGAAAAGAACCGTCTTGTGAAAGTATCTCAGGAGCAAATTCAGCACGTTGTGTTTTTTGGAAGAAAACAAAGATCTTTGAACAACTCGAAAAGCGACGCATCGCACTTCTAAATGATATTTTAAAAGTGCTTGACAGGAAAGAAATTATATAAGAACTTCTTCAATAATTCTGATTCAAGAGGAGGTTAGAGTTCATTAAAATATCGATTTTTGTTTGTGAAAATTTTCAAATACATATAGTGCATAGTAGAACACACTATAATGGGGAAGTGAAATTTGAAGACTTTTGAAAACGATCGTGTGCAGACTGAAGTATACGGGGCAGGTATACGGGACCCAACGGGACACAGGCGTGGTGTATCCTTTGCTTCGTAGGTAATAAAGGAATCGCAGACTAACTATTATTTTCACTATATAATGATTAAATAAAATCTTTTATAATGTTTTCTTTAGTAAAAACTTGTCGTGTGTTTCTTACAACGCAATTTTTCAGCACGAGGTATAAAAGTACGTCTAAATTGATCAACGTCTTCCTTGAAGAAAATTAAAGACTATTTATTTTAAAGGTGCTTAATAATAATAATAATAATAATAATAATAATAATATTTTAAGCCATGTTGAAGCGCCAGGAAGAAGAATAAAAAAATGACAGTTAAAAGAAAACAAAAAAGACTGTCATTTGAGCAAATTCCATTCAGTTTCATTAAAAGTAGTTTCACTGCCTCCGACAAGCTTTGCACTACACGGGTCAGTGTGATGCATGTACATTCGTGGAAAAAAAATACCCCCTCCCCCCCTACTGACTCTGCTAGCAAAACATTGTAGAGAAAAATTACTGGTACCAAACGATTGGAAATGAAGTAACTTTTAAATGATGCAAACAAAATTTGCTTAGGAGATCATCTATATATCAAAACGAACCCAAACTTTATTTTTCTCAATAGCAATATCCAAGTTTGATATCATAAATAAATTCTGCACCCTTCAAGTAGCCTAAATCCCAATACTCGTGAAATTTGTATGGTTAGTTTTCCAGAAATTAATTATTTTAAAATGACTCTATTTTAGGAGCTGTATCCAAATTGAAGTTCGGTACCCGATTGTTGAAATGCTACAGAATGACTTTGTCACTTCTATTATTGCCAGTATGACAATTTCACTCACATAAGATGCTTTGACTATTGTCATCCCAAATGTTTCATTAAAAGGAGTAAAATATTTTTTCTTTAAATTTTCCTTTTCTGGATATCATTGGCTGCCCTTAAACCGTCATCTTGACGTGTTTTGCTTATAATTCGAAAACTATTTTAAATGAAATTTTGAAATCGAGAATTTGCATACAGCAGGACATAATAAATATAAACCTATAAAAAAATGTCGGTTGCAATTCATATATTTTCGAATATTAATTTCATAATTCATAATTCATATCATAAACATTTTAAAATTACAAATTCAATATATTTATGTTTGGGTTATTTGGTATTGTATTTAGTATTAATTAAAAAAGATATCATATTAGGATTATAATTTCCAGAGATATCAATAAATTGTAATTATAAAACCTGTTTTTCGACTATAAATCTGTTCATATTTTATAACGCTCACCTACTACAAGGAGAAAAACTTAATATATTCATTCTAGACCTAAACTAAATGGATTAAAACAATTCCCCGCTTTCCCCTAATTAATTCCGAATCCGGCTTTTTTTTTATCCTCTACCACTGGGCTATATCTCAAGAACTAATGCTTGGAATTTCATCAGACTTCAGATTCAGTTAGTTCTAGATTTGAGTTGGTGCTGACTACGTTTTGGTGTAAATCCCCCAACAGGTGGCACTGCTATGCTGCATTCTTCACGATTTCTGGAATAGTTTTATCTCAAAAACTAATGCATGCATTTTCATCAAACTTCAGATTCAGATAGATATAGACGTACAGTGAGCAAAAAAAAGTATTTGCACGATTTTTTGCATAAGTAACCATAGAATGAAAATTTGATACTATTCTCTTAATTATTCATTTATTTAAATAAGAAGAAAATAAAAATAACTACCCATTTTCCTTAATCAGTAATATTACACATTTAAAAAAAATAATAATATTATCTCATACCTAACAAGTATTTGCACAAGAAGCATTGACTGTTAAAAAATGCATTAAATTTGAACATTATGCAAATGTTTAGCATATCAGTCCCGCAGTACATTATCCCCGCACTTTAAAGTCACGTAATATATTAAATGGGGCAGGTATTCTGGGGAGTTTTTGTTCTAATGGCGCCGAAAACGTGTGAACTGTCTGTTGCTACACGTGAGAAGATTATATTTCTTCACAATTCTGGATTAAGTTACTGAGGAATAGGTAAAAAATTAAATCTAAACTTTTCTAGTGTTCGTTCTGTAATTAAGAAGAAAAAGGAAACTCGTTCGACAATAAATAAGCCGCAAACTGGGCGTCCAAGAAAGCTAAATACCAGGCAAAGGAGAGCCATCATAAAAGAATCTTCAAAAAATCCTTTTCTAAGTGCTCGAGAATTCGCTTTTGAATTCGCTTCAACGTCAGGAACAATAGTTAAACCACAATCAATTAGAAATGTTCTTCATGATGCAAATATTCGAAGAAGTGCCCCTCAAAAAAAAAAAAAAAAAAAAAAAAAAAAAAAAAAAAACATTTATTAGTGAAACAAATAGGGTGAAAAGACTTGAATTTGCAAAAGCTTATGACAGCAAACCACTAGAGTTTTGGAAAACTGTTATTTTTTCCGATGAAAGCAAGTTCAATATTTTTGGCTCAGATGGTAAGAAAACTGTATGGCAAAAGCCAAATACTTCTCTTCAAATTAAAAACTTGAAACCAACTGTAAAACATGGCGGTGGTCATGTAATGATTTGGGGATGCATGTCTTTTAACGGAGTTGGCGAAATGACCTTTATTGAAGGCAATATGAATGCTAAACAATGAATTAATATATTGCGAGGTCATTTAACTAATAGTGCTCTGAAATTAGGAATTCCTAATTCATATTATTTCCAACAGGATAACGATCCGAAACACAATGCATATATTACGAGGTTATGGTTGCTTTATAATATAAAAAATCAATTGAAAACGCCACCACAATCACCAGACCTCAATCCGATTGAAAATTTATGGCATATTTTGTATGTGAAAATAAGGAAAAAGAAAATTTCTAACAAATCAGAACTTAAGCAAGCTCTTAGGGAAGAATGGCTACAAATCAGCAGTGAAACATGTCACAAATTAATAGAATAAATGCCTAGACTATTACAAGCTGTAATTGAAGCAAAGGGCATGCATACTAAATATTACCACGGTTTTTTAACTTATAAATAATTCCTCTAGTTCTATTTTTATTGCTAGTGTGCAAATATTTTTTTGGCAGTACAAATGCTACTTTTTTTATGTTTCCATATTTTAAATATAATTATTAAGTCAGATATTAAATATGTTTATTTGTTTTGTAAAAGTGTTGGTATTTTTAATTCTTAATTGCTTTTATTTATTTATAGATATGCTACAACAAATTTACCTGGCGTGCAAATACTTTTTTGCTCACTGTAAGGTGTTGCTGAATAGTTTTTAGCGTAAATCACCTGACAGGTGTTGCTGCTATGTTGCATTTTACAGGATTTACACGGTTTTAGCGATAGTCGTATCTCAAGAACTAACGCACGGGCTTTCATATCTTTAGAATTCTCATGATCGGCATAGATTGGCATTTACTTTCTGCTCTGTGATTGCGAAGTTTTGGGACACTCGACTAGTTTGTGCTTGGCGAGAAATTCAAGTTTCTATGATTGATACAAGGAAATTATTGTTTAAAAAGGGCGAGAAATAAAAGAAGAATTTTCCTTTTCGTCTTAACTTAATCTAAAAAAGTCATAACTACTGTTTGTATGTTTAATATCTATTCAAAAAAGAAATATTATTTTAAAATACACCATGACAGAAAAAGTATCTCTTACTGATTTTTCAAGTTACTAAGTAAGCTTTTAAATGTATTGAACGATAAAAATGATAACTCATCTTCTTTTTATTCTTTAAAATAAAAGATTTATTGCGATTTATTCTAGTGTGATATAAAGATGAGTTTATCAACCTACTTGGAATACCTCCAATATAAAAATAAAGCATCGTTTTTCCAAATGCTATGAATCATTACACTTCATTTTATTTAAAAAGATAATATATGTTAAATATACCTCATAGCACCAAAAAATATCTATTTTCTTTTCTTTTAAATGAGATCAATTTTTATTTAGGTAAAACTGAAATGAGGTGTAAAGGGATGTATGCGTGTCAAAATTTCAAAATTCTGTATTCAACAGATATAATAGAAAATACATTTTACGTTTCCTGTTCTAATGTGAGTTTTCAAAGAGTTTCTTAACCGTCAGAATATATCTAATTTAGGTTTACCGATCCTATTAATTTAAAGAGTGTGAACAACATTTTTCTTTGAAAAATATATTTTTTAATATATATATATATATATATATATATATATATATTATATGTTTCTGTGAGGGGGGGGGGGGTGCGCTGGTTCAGGCTAAATATAATCTTATACTGCTTTATATTTAATTTATGTGTTTTACTGCAGCTGTTTGGCGCATTTCACATGAATTTATCTTGTTTTTTGTTGGTGATTACTGTGCTTTACGTTTATATATATATATATATTTATATATGTGTGTGTGTGTACTATTTCCTTAAAAATATAAATTAAATTATTTTCTTTCCTTAATTTGTATTTCGCTTATTTGTACAAAAGGAGCGATCATTTTTTACGAAAACGAGTTGCAACCCGTCGAAATTCGACGTAGTAAAATGTTTGAAAGGAACTGTCAGATCAAAATTATAATAAACCTACAAAAATAATTACAACAAAAAAATCATCTTACATTGGTTGTCTAACTCTTAAAACCTTAAAACAAATAATATTTTAAACCCAAAATTACCAAAATATTATTTCTACAAACTTCAACTGCTTAAATTATTGAAAAATTAAACTGTATTAGATTACGTAATCAAGATGAGTAATTATGTTGAAGTTATCGATGGAGCTCTTATTGTTTGTTTTTATACGGGATGAAAAATCAGTAAAAAGTATATCACTTTGTCACATCATAAAATCCCCCCCCCCCCCATAAAATCTAAACTGTACGTTATTTTCACATTCTCGTAATTTACATACGCACCACTCAAATTCACAATTTGAAAGTATTTTAACGCGCAAAAGAATAGATTATTAATGAATGCATTTCCAAAGTTAAAGTCATGTTTGTCCGATACAACTTTTCATGTGAACATTCGCACAAACCTTAAGTTCTAATCTTAGTACCCGCGAAAAAAAAATTCAGAAATTTGACTTTAGTTGTCATAGTATTCGCCATTTATTGGTCAAATATATAGTTTTATATATAAAAAAATGATCGTTTTGTTTTAAATATATCATTTTTACTGAATGAATCATTTTGCCGAGCGCCTCAAACTCATTTATCAACGTAATGTAAAAATATTAAAAATGTAGCTGATTTATGAAGAAGAATGCGTGTTTTATTTAATGTCTGACATCATTTTCTGTTCAAAAATTATAAAAAAGTTACTTTTATTTGTAATGTGAAAATGGCATCAATAAGGATATAATGAATAAAAATAATAAACCATGAATATTTTCCCTTTACTTTCAATATAAATGGAGTACTTCAGTTGCCACAATTACAAAATTTGTATTAAAAACTACAAAAAAATTAATATCTCAAAAACAAATTAAGATACAGCTTTCAAACAAATAGTATTTAAAAGAGAATTTTTTTCCTTATATGACGGTGTAAAAAGTTAAAATGTGTGATGCATAGAAGTTTAAAAATTTGCAGTAGAGAAAATGCAAAACCAAAATTTTATTTCAAATTTCAAATTGTTGCCATTCGCAAAATGACGTATGCGTTACGCACAGATATGTTTGTCCTTTGTAATATAGATATGCATTTTAATGTATCTATCATAAAGCAAGATAGAAAATTTTAATAAGGGGGAATAAGCGTAAACGACATTTTGTGTTTTGAGGAATAAAGCTTGAGTTCTGAAAAAAAAGGATATTTGGTATGCCTGTAAATTACATTTAAAATTTTATTATTAGCGTATATTTTATCAAGTAATGTTCATTTTAATTTTTCTTAGATTGTAGTAAATTATTAATTATTTATTGATTTCATGTCTCTGTGAATCTGTCGATATATTTGTTTTATGGCTTATTTTACAAGGCAATTAGAAAATATAACTAAACAAGCAGATTTTATTATTTCCCAGTTAGATAATTTTGTAAGATTTTGAACATAACAAGTTGTTTTAATTTTTTTTTCATTTATTATGCTAAGTTTTTTCAATTGAAAAAATGTTATTCTGAATTGAAAACAAATATTCTAGAACGTTCGCTTTGTTGATTTCCAATTCATTAGTTTCGAAATTTATTAATATATGTGACGACAGAATTATGTTACTCTAATTTGAGCAAAAAATGATATTATTAGCACTTGAAAAAGAAATCATAATATACTATATCAGACCATTAATCATATATTCATGGATGCGTTTTCATAAATAGTTTTTTCCTTCTTTAATGAAATATTTTATTATACAGAAAAATTAGTGTAAGTAAGTTAATCAATAGTTGAACTATTTAAACTACTAAAAGAAAGTTGGCTTTCTGTCTCTGTCAGTCTGAGTGTGTTTGTGGGTGTCTGCGATGGCTAGCGAAACCTACGGCAAATAGGAGGTTGAAAACATTTGTAAGGTTTGCCTAAATTGTTTCCTGAGTGCAACTGAGACTCATAATTTTAATTTTTTAATAGATAGTTTAGTTATTAATTAAACATAGAAACTCACTCGCAACAAAATGTCATCTATTTGAGCTCCAGTCAAGGACAGCGCTTCGAGACGCGTAAAAATCCATTTACGCATCGGAGGGTAGCGAAGAGCCGGCTTTCGATTTCATCTGTGTCCTTTAATAGTATTATTTTAAGCTTAATCCACCAAAGTGCTCATTACAGTTGGTGAGAGACGTACTTCGAAAATCGTACTCTTACGTCTCAAATGACACAATCAAGTTGAAAAAATGTCACACTTTGAAGGATAAAAAATAAAAAAGGTCGTTTTCCAGAGAAAAATTTTGATCCTTATTGCAACTTCTTTCGAGGGCGCAATTTTAGAGGTACCGACAAAAAAAGCATGTGCTTTAATCTAACACCTTATTCTAAACGATGGTGTAATTGGCGTAAAAAATATCAATTTGAACGCAGTCAAATGCAACAATAAACGCAGGTCACATTTGCGCTTCATAGAGACGATATTGTTTCTTCACTAAAAGTAGTTACACGCCTTTATTTTAAAACAATTCTTTTAGAAAATCTCAGTAGGCCAAATTTACATCACTTACAAATATTAGGAAATGTTCGGATTGGTAAAAATATTTCGTATAAAACACAATGTGGGAAAATGTCGACGAAATATCTAAAATCACACGTATTTTCGCGGTTTCGCTTGCTTTCGGTATGCATAGACTAAAAAATAAAATTATGCAAAAAATAAAATGCCATTTTCAATACTTTTAATTAAAAACTTTTTCGATATTTTTTCATTTTAAAATATAAATTCAGATAAAATGGTGTTAAAGATATAAAATCATGCACATTGATGTTCATTTAAGTGTCCTTCATTACGGATCCGGGCAACGACGGGCCGATCACGTAGTTACACAAAAAATAATATTTATATGCATCTCTTTGCATCCAACTGAGCTTATTGTAGTTAATATAAAATACGTTTTGTATTTATGAGTAAAACAGTAGTAACTATGCTAACTAACTATTTTACTAACTATTTGATAGTTAACTATTTTATTATAAATAAAATATTTTTTTATCAGCCTTTCATATTTTTCTAAAATTGCGAAAGAGAAAGAATGTTATCTATTTTGTTTATTCGGAATTGAAATTATGCAAGGTCCATATATGTATACGATATTCTCTTATGATACGAATATTACTATTAATTTTAATTATATTTATATTTCTTTATTATTTCGCTTGTATTAAAACATATGATATATTTTTATATGATATATTTTATTATTAGAACATTATTATTATATTTTATTGTTATATATCACGTAATGTAAACAAAAATAAAGTACAGTGGAACCCCGATTAAACTCTTCTCGCATATAACGCTTCCCGTTTTTAACGTCGTTACAGCTTGGTCCTACCAATTTCCTATACCCACAATGTTAAAAAAACCTGCTTTTAAAATTCATTGTGATGTCTTTCCTGTTTTTAACGTCGTTTTCTTAAATGAAAATGAACACTTTTTCGAAAACAAATTGATCGTTTTCGAAGAATTTCGAAGAATCTATAATTTTGCTTTCTTCCGAAACAATATTTACTATAATCGACAAAATAAAATCAGATTAAATACAGTAAATATCCTCTAATCCGGCATACTCACCCCCGCCATACCGGATAATCCGGCACGTCTTTCGAAAAAAAATAAAAATTTATATAGATCGCAAAACATCGAAGGAGTGAGGGGCAGATATCGTGCCGGATATTGTGTATCGGCATGCGTGTAGGGGCACCACCTGCTCAAAGGCCGTCACAACGTCTTTGTTTACGTTTCATGTTAGGTTTCTGCTCTTCGCTCTTGCTCTGCGTCTTAGTTTACGTTTCACTCTTCAGTGACGCTCAAATTGATAGTCACATGCATAAACATCGAATTCACGTATTGTGTTTTGGTGTTTTTACAGCTTGCCAGTAATTTTATAGTGAGTGGCAAGTGACATGGGTCCTAAAGTTAATGTCGTGTTTTCAAAAAAAAGAACATGCGACTCTAAGTTTGGAGTTTGACTCAAAATCTAGAAATCGTGATGAAGTTTGAAATTGGTATAAGTAGAACATCATTATGAAAGACTATGACATAGGGTCGTCTACAGTTTAAGATATAAAGCAAAGACAAGTTGAAACAGTTTTTGAACGAATCGGAAACTATGAACAATCTAAGTAAAAGGCAAACTTAAAAAAATTCAAATTAGAGCAACTAGATGCGATCTTGTGCAATTATTTTTCAGCAAAAAAGATCTGAAGGTAATCCTAAAACTGGCTTTAAAATTGTTGAAGAAGCTAAACAGTTCGAACGAGATTTGAACATTGATACTGATTGCAAATTTTCTGAAGGCTGGCGGAAGAGCTTTAAGACTCGTCATGATAACAAAAAATTAGATATTTCTGGCGAGCTGAAATCTGCCGATGTTGTAGGTGGTGAAAAGTTCAAAGTTAAATTCAAGTCTATTGTTTCTGGAAATGAACTTAAAGCTTGACAAATCTATTATGGAGACGGCAGCGGCTTTCTGTGCCGTTGCCTACCAAATTCTAATACTGCTGATGGGGATCAGAAAGTGTAAAATTTTAAAGTAAAATAAAGATCGGTTAACAGTGCTGCTGTGCTCCAATTCATCCGGTGATCACAAATTAAAAGCTTTTCTGATAGGAAAGTCAAAGAATACTAGACCTTAAAAGGCGTGAAACGCTTGCCTGTGACTTATGGATCACAATCAAGTGCATGGATCAACAAAGAGTTTTAAAAAACTGGTTCTTCAAAGACTTTGTGCTAGTTGTTAAACAATTTTTTTTTAATGTCTGAAGACACAAATGCTTTTTGTTTTTACACAACTGTAGGAACTGTAAAGCTCATACAGATAAGGGAGAATTAGAGTCTAGTAAAAGTTCAGTAGCCTATCTTCATCGCAATATCACATCTTTGCTTCAATCCATGGATCAAGAGGTGATCCACAACTTCAAGTCACACTACAGACGTTACTTTTTACAGAATTTACTGGCATCGGATTCCAATTTGAAAGATTTTCAAGGATCGTTTTCTATTAAAGACGCTATATTTGCTACCACTTCGGCTTGGGATGAGGTAAAACAGGAAACTTTGAAAAAGTCATGGAACAAACTTTCGCCTGAAGTAATGGGCGAAAATGTTAAGTTAAGGAAAGCGATACAGTTCCTGATGAACTAAAAGATGACTTTGGTTGTTTGCCTTTAGACAGCCCCGTGTCACAACTGAATCGAAAAGAAATAAAAAAGTGGGTTGAAGCAGATTTTTATAAGCCGAGAGAGGAAATTTTCACAAATGAGTTTGATGCTGATGAAGAATATATAGACCAGTTAAATAACATCAGGTGGAATCAAGCATCTCATCCTTTCAATACATTTATCAAGTTTTCTGAGCGCATCAATTCGTTAAACGATGCAGAAATTATGAAACTTCATATCATACGAAATGACTTCTTAAAAAAAAAAGAGAGAGAGAATATGTTACGGGATCGGCATTATTTATTTTTGTTAAAAATCACGCGATCAGAGATGAAAAATGTAAAGGAAAACAATTGAGTTGAAATGACATTTATTATTTTGTTTTTGCGCGTTCACATGTTATTGTCGCTGGAAAAGAAAAAGGGACAAGTTTTGATGTATTCTGTGGCAACTTCCTATATTTTGTAGATTCAAGTGAGAAATAAAATAAATGCTGGTAGCTTGTTTTTTATGAGTTATTATTATTAAGTTTTGAAGTTATCTCACCGTAGGAGTTGTTGCATAAATAGTACAACTATACGAGCACAAAGGTGCTAATGTGAGTATGGTTTAAGTTTAAAATTTAAAGTTCAGTAAAAGTCTTTCATTCGTAGAATTTAAAAGTAAATATAAATCTGCTTTGCGTGGTACGTTTTGTGGATTTGTTACATTAAGGGCGTCCGCCGGTACAGGACCTGAGTTTAAACAAGGTTATCTATCACACGTAGTTTAAAAGGTGTTAATAAGAAATTAAATGAAATAAAGATTTTCCATGATGTTTAAGTTGGTTAAAGGTTTTAAAAAGGAAGATTTGAACTTCGTAGCCGAGCAATTAGGTGAAATAGCAGCACCAACGGCTTCACTTGTGGCACTTAAAGATTTAATTTTGAATTGTAAGGCATATAAAGATGATCCTGAATTTGTACAGAGCGTTTTAGAAAATGCCGTTTCAGAAAGAAAGGAAAAGGGAAAATTAGAGAGACAATCAAAGGAAAAAGCTGAAGCATTGAATATTTAAAAAGAAAAATTAGAAATTCAAGCGAAGGAAAAAGCTGAAGCATTGAATATGGAATTACAAGCAAAGGAAAAAACTGAAGCATTGAATATGGACTTACAAGCAAAGATTGAAGGCGAAAAGTTAAAATTGGCGCACGAGTTAGAATTGGCGAAACTTCAATCAGCAGTAAACAGCCAAGGGGGAGCTCTTAATCCAATTATCGATAGTTATGCAATGAGAAGAAAGTTTACGCTGCCCAAATTAGAATTCAGAAAGTTTGGCGGTGAAATAATAGACTGGTTACCGTTTTGGTGTCAATTTAGACAAATTGATGAAGATACAGAAATAGCACCAGAAGATAAATTTCAGTACTTGGTGCAAGCAACATTTGAAGGCTCAGGAGCAAGAGAAGTGGTAGAGAGTTTCCCGCCAAGTACCACTAATTACGCCAAGGCAATTGAGAGTTTAAAAACCCGTTTTGGTAGAGAAGATATATTGGTAGAAATCTACGTGAGAGAACTACTCAAATTAATAATAACAGTACAAACAAAGGGAAAATTCTCGTTGACATCGTTATATGATAAGTTGGAATTATATTTACGAGCCTTAGATACATTAGGTGTCACAGCTGATAAATGTGCATCAATTTTATATCCATTAGTTGAGTCCTGTTTTCCAGCAGAATTTCTAAAAGCGTGGAATCGCACGAACATATCGTCTGAGAAAACTGAGGCGCAAGACAGATTAAATAGTCTGATGCAGTTTTTGCGAACTGAAGTAGAAGGTGAAAAAAGGGTGTCACTCGCCGTAGCTGGTTTTGGATTAGCTAAAACTGAAGACCGTAAATATGTCGCAAAAAGGAATCACCATAATTTTGAACATAAAACCGGTAAAACTTCGACAGCGGCAGGTCTGTTGACAACCTTTTCCGTAACAGATAAAAAAGGAGTCTGCATTTTTTGCCAGGGAAGACATGCAAGTTCGGAATGCTTTTCTGCGAGAAAATTAAACTTAGCGGAAATACAAAAAATCGCCAAGGAGAAGAGATGCTGCTTCATATGTTTAGTACCAGAACATACCGCTAAAAGATGCCGAGCGATGATGAAATGTATTATTTGTAATAAGCGGCATGTGCCATTACTATGCGATCAACGTAAGTCATCCGGTAAAGATACTCAAGAGGGAGCTGAGGAGATGTCTAAAAGTGAATATGACAAATATTAGTAAGAAAAGCGCCAAAGTGTTCTTGCAGACCTTGAAGGGGAAGCTAGTTTCTGAAAGTAAACAGAAGATTGTTCGTTTATTGTTAGATTCAGCATCACAGAAATCGTATATATTAAAAAGTGTGGCGGAAGAAAGGAATTACAAGCCTATTCGGCAAGAAAAGATAATACATTCTCTGTTTGGCGACATTACTACTCAAGAATGCCAACACAACTGTTACAAAATAAGAGTTAGAGATTTGAGCGAAGAATTCAGGTGTAATTTCGAAGTACGAGATCAAGTTAGCATATGCGGAGATATTCAACCCGTTACACAGGGGCCATGGATACAAGAATTAAGGGAAAGTGGCATCATGTTAAGTGATGTGAGTCAATGTTGTGGTAGTATAGAAGTTTTATTTGGAGCTGATGTTATGGGTAAAATGTTAACTGGTAAAAGAAAAATATTGTCTTCTGGTTTAGTAGCAGTGGAAACATATCTTGGATGGACATTAATGGGAAAAGCACCATGTGAAAAGCCATATTCATCCGAAAACTTGGCGATGACAGTAACATCAATGTTTGTAAAAGAAGCGGATATCTCAAACCTATGGAGACTTGACTTAATCGGAATTACAGATCCCATAGAGAAGAAGTCAAGAGAAGAGATAGATCGCCAAACTAAGGAGCATTTCTTCGAAACAGTAAAAATAAACGATGAAAATCGGTATGAGATTTGTCTTCCTTGGGCTGATGACATAACAACACTGCCAAATAACTTTAAGTTGGCGATGAAACGTTTGGAAGGCATCACCTCAAAGTTAATCGCCAAGAACATGTTTCAACAATACGAGAATGTTTTTAATGATTGGATTAACGAAGGTATTATCGAGGAAGTTCCTTCTTACGAAACGAAATCTTATGGCAATTACATGCCGCATCATCCAGTCATAAAAGAGAGTAGTACTACAACCCCGATCCGTCCTGTATTTGATGTGTCAGCAAGATTAGCAAATTATCCATCTCTGAATCAATGCCTACAATGTGGACCCAACTTGATCGAGCTCATTCCAGATGTTCTTCTACGCTTCCGAGAAAGAAAACTTGGTGTAATTGCAGATATTAGGAAAGCTTTTTTACAGATCAGCATTTGTGAGAAAGATAGAAATTTCCTACGTTTTTTGTGGTGGAAGGACTTAAAGGAAAAGAAATTAATGACATTCAGGAATACCCGAGTAGTATTCGGTGTGAAATGCAGTCCATTTCTTCTTTCATCTGTCATTGAATATCACATCCGAAGGGCTCCAGATTTCTCTGAAAGTTTTAAAGATAGATTGTTGCACAGTTTTTATGTGACTAATATCGTAATCAGTGTAAATAGCGAAGAAGAATTGAAACATTTCATCGAAGATGCGAGGATGCTCATGGCGAAAGGCAGTTTTGATCTAAGACAGTGGGAGTACACAGGTGATCGCCAAGAAACGCCAAACACGAATGAAACTAATGTCTTAGGACTTGTTTGGAATAAGGAATCCGACATGTTGAAAATCAATCTAAGTTGGCTACAAGATTTTGACACAGAAAAGATCACCAAACGCAGTATGTTGTCAGCTGTGCATAAAATATTTGATCCCTTTGGTTTTACGTCGCCAGTCATGATTTGTCCGAAAATAATTAGGTTTTAAATGGGATGAAGAGATAACTGGTGAGTTACGTAAAGAATTTTTACTATGGTTTCAAGAACTAACAGTTTTGAAGGATATAGAGATCCCAAGATATATGAAAATGACTCCAGGAAACATAGAAGCGTGTGCACTTCACACATTTGTATATGGAAGTAAAGATGCTTACGCAACAGTTATATTCCTTAGAATAGAAATTGGAAGCCAAGTCGAGTTAGTTTTTATAGCAGCCAAATCAAGAGTTGCACCTTTGAAGAACGTCACAATACCAAGAATGGAATTATTGGCGGCAACTATGGGAACTCGTTTGGCGCAAACTATCGTAGATGCCCTCGGTTGGGAAAAGATGAAGAGATATTATTGGAGCGATTCATCTACAGTACTCGCTTGGATATCCAGAGATGTCAATTGGTCAGTATTTGTGCGAAATCGAGTTCTAGAGATCAGAAGATTAAGCAGTCCTTCATCATGGATCTATGAGTGATAAAAATCCTGCAGATTTGCCAACTCGTGGATGTAAAGCGAGACAGCTGGCTGCCAGGAGATGGTGGGAGGGTCCAGCTTGGTTGAGAGATTCAGCAGAGTTCGAAAAATATACGAACTCTAGTGATCAAGACTATGACGAAGATGAAATTCGGAAGGAACGAATAAAGTCAGTTTCCATGATAACGAATTCTGATGTTAAACAAGATGGTTGGTATTACAGATATTTCTCGAGTTATGTAAAAATCATACGGATGGTCGCATGGATATTACGTTTTAGGCATAACTGCAGAAGTACCGAAGTGAAAAGAGGAGGAGACCTGATGTCATCTGAATTTAAAGAAGCTGAATTAAAGACTCTACGTATGATTCAGAAAGAAGCGTTTTTTCCCGAGAATGATAACAGATTGAGAACTTTACAAACATGCAAAGATGAACAAGATATAATTCGACTGGAGACTAAAATAACGTACAGGAAAGACAATGAAGATTTTCTGAAACCTATAGTCCTGCTAGCAAAACATGAAGTTGTAAAACGACTCATATATCATGTACATGTAAAACATTGTCACGCTGGATTACAGATTCTACTTAATTTATTGAGAGAAAAATACTGCATACTTAATGGTCGTAGAATTGTAAAACAAGTGTTAGCACAGTGTGTTGTCTGCAAACGCTTCAGTGGGAAGAGTTTATGGAGAGATAGTGCGCCTCTACCGGAAAATAGAATAAAGGATGCTAACGTGTTTCAGATCACAGGTGTAGACATGGCGGGTCCGTTATACTTGAAGAAAATTGATAAATCTTGGATTTTGATATTTTCCTGCGCAATATACAGAGCAGTGCATTTAGAGCTAGTGACCGCTGCTTCGACTGAGGCATTTTTGATGGGACTCAGACGATTCGTAACACGGAGAGGAAGGTGCGCTGTCATTTATTCTGACAACGGCACAAACTTCACTGGATCAGCTAATTTATTGAAAAGCCTAGATTGGTCACGAATACAAAAATACAGTTCTGTTAATGCTATTGATTGGAAATTTAATCCACCAACCGCAGCGTGGTGGGGTGGCTTTTGGGAAAGGCTTATCAGAAAAATGAAAGATCTTCTCAAAAGAGTATTAGGTCATGCTTACCTCACTTATGAAGAAATGAACACAATTTTGACAGATGTGGAAAGTGTAATAAATGCAAGACCGCTAACATACCTTTCGGAAGACGCAACTGTGAAACCTATCTCCCCATCTATGTTTCTGCAGAGTATAGAAGAATGCAATCTTTCAGACCTGGATGTTGTGGAACAAAAATCATTAAGCAAGAGATTGAAGTATCGGCAGTCATTACAAAAAGAATTGAAGGATCGCTTCAGGTCCGAATATTTAGGTGCATTAATTGAAAGAGCAAGGAACAAACACCAAGAGCAAACTATAGTTGTAGGTGATGTTGTATTGATCGGATCTGATAATAAAAAGAGAACTGATTGGCCTTTAGGTCGAATTACAGAACTTATACCTGGTAGAGACAAGAAAGTTCGACTCGTAAGAGTTCAAACATCACAACATGAGCTTTTACGACCTATACAAAGAATACATTCACTAGAGATAGCTTCGTCTACTGACTGTCCGAAACCAAAGATTTCTCACAATCCAGTGAAAATACTTAACAAAGCTACAATTTTGGATGTATCCTCAAGCAAGGAATCTCTTAGACACAGCAGGGCTGGAAGGATGCTGAAAATTCCTGAAAGACTGAATTTATAACAAGTGACTTTGTCAATTTCTCTACGTTTAAAATTAGTTCTGATTATACAAGGTAATCAGAAGGTGGGGGGATGTTACGGGATCGGCATTATTTATTTTTGTTCAAAATCACGCGATCAGAGATGAAAAATGTAAAGAAAAACAATTGACTTGAAATGACATTTATTATTTTGTTTTTGCGCGTTCACATGTTATTGATGTATTCTGTGGCAACTTCCTATATTTTGTAGATTCAATTGAGAAAGAAAATAAATGCTGGTAGCTTGTTTTTTATGAATTATTATTACTAAGTTTTGAAGTTATCTCACCGTAGGAGTTGTTCCATAAATAGTACAACTATACGAGCACAAAGGTGCTAATGTAAGTATGGTTTAAGTTTAAAATTTAAAGTTCAGTAAAAGTCTTTCATTCATAGAATTTAAAAGTAAATATAAATCTGCTTTGCGTGGTACGTTTTGTGGATTTGTTACAGAATACTACTACAAAACAATCTGATATTCAAGATTTCTTCAATAGGGCTTCTATGAGTAGGCCTAAATGTGTAGGCCAACAGTGCCCGTATTCATTTCATAGTCATGTACATTAATGTTCTACTTTACATTATTTAGTCTTTTTTTATTCTACTAGGGGGCTCTTCCCCCTACGAGCTACGCTCGCCAACCCCGTTCAGACACCGCAGACTCTAAAAGCACGCTAATTTGATCGGCTTTAAAAATATTTCGGAAAATTTAATTATAATTTTTAAAAAAAGTGTCGATCTCTCTATAAACGGGTTTCCATTGATTTCTCTTTGATTGGGGAATTTTAAGGACAAATCAACTGCTGTTAAAAAGATACAATGGTTGTTTTCGTCTTTGATTAAATAAATTCTGCTAAACATTTAAAAATAAGCTAATATAAAATGAATTAAGTAAACAGAGTCTTTATCTCCTGGTATTTTTTAACAAAGCAATGAGAAAGTTCTTTTAAATAAGACATTTTAAATTAATCGTTTTTAATCTGACGTAATTTTGACCAAACTGTTCTTTCTCTTTTTAATATTCACTTGAAAATACTTTTGTTAGAAATGAAATATTATTATATTTGCGCTGTCCTAACAAATATAGTTTAAAAGATCATCTCAAAATATCAAGTGAATGTCTAGCGCAATTTCTAAATTTAAAATGTTTTGCAATATTATTTTTTGTTCATTTTATGTAATAACTGTAATGTGATGTAAATGTGACGCAATTTCTCCTATTTAAGACTTCTAACGCATGTTAATGAATTTATTATTTTATAATATCCTTTCTCTTTAAAAATTCACGCACTAATGTAATTTTTATGCCGTAATTTTTAATAAGTTCCTGCTTTTTATACATGATTATTTAATTCTGATTTGAAAGGTTTTTTTCTGTTTATAATAGTCACATGTAAATAAATTTTTAATTTGAAGCAAACATCATTGTTTGCGCTGTTTAAACAGTTGGCAACAGCTTAAATTAATACCATTTTCTAAAATATGTAAAAAATATCCCTCGAAATGCTGAAAATTTGAACTTAAAATAGAAATAAAACCTCAAAAATGAATCAAATTAAAAAAAGAAGTAAAGTCTGCACACCGGGAACTTCAAACGTATAAAATTATCTCAAAACCATTAAATTCCCATGTATAGTTTTTGCTCCTATAAACTTTTTTAATGGAACGATTTTGTCCACATTTAGCATAAAATATCTCTTAAAATAATTCTTAGATTTGAAAACTGTCTGCATCAGCGTATTTATCAAACATTTCTCTATAATACCACCGATTTTCATATTTTTGTGTGCAATATTTTTCTTAATATTAACGAAGAAAACCTTCGGTCACAAAATATTCAAAACCGGCTGCGGCAGCGGCGCCGATGGCGGCGGTGACAACGGTAGTTACCTTTTTTAGAATAGAGAGATTCAATCTGTTTAAAGATTAAAAGACATGCTTCATAGCATTTTTTGTTTAATTCTAACTTCTACACTTTTTTTTTCAACATGCATCCTGTAATCCGGAAAATTTCGTGATCTGGCATGCTTCAAGTCCCAAAGGTGCCGGATTAGAGGATGTTTATTGTAATAGTTATTTCTTCAATTTTTGGAAGACAAAGAACACTTCAGTTTTTTGCTGCATTCAAAATTACTTCTACATAAAAAATAAGAAGGACAAATAATATATATATATATATATTTTTTTTGCTAGAGGACAGGAGTGTTAGATTTCCAATAGAAACTGAACCGAAGAATAACATTAAAAAACTTTATTCGCTTTCATTCAGTGAGAAATAACTGCAAAACGGAAGCGATTCTCTCTTGCTGATAAGGTCAACATTATTGAAAAACCGAAGCATTATTCAGAGACTGAAGCAGAATTTGTGAAATCCCCTGGAGATGCAACATCTACACTTAAAACAATTTTAAGCCAACAAGATGCAGTTGAAACAAAGTCAATTAAAAAAGAAATTAAAAAAGAATTTTAGATACTGTCTATTTATTATATTCTACGCTGTCGCCATTCCAGTGTATTTGGGAGATTCTCAAAAGGTGGGATCATTAAATGTTAACTATATGTAATTTTTTAAATTTTCAAATTTAAGGCCAATTTTTTTAATAGTATAGTATTTTGTCTATCTATATTATAAAGGACAAACATATCTGTGCGTAACGCATACGTCATTCTGCGAATGGCAACAGTTTGAAATTTGAAATGAAATTTTGGTTTTGCAATTTTCTCTACTGCAAATTTTTAAACTTCTAAACATCGCACATTTTAAATTTTTACACCGTCTTATGATGAAAAAAAATGCTCTTTTAAATGCAATTTGTTTGAAAGCTGTATCTCAATTTAATTTTGAGATATTAATTTTTTTGTAGTTTTTAATACATTTTTTGTAATTGTGGCAACTGAAGAACTCCATTTCTGTTGAAAGTCATGGAGGGTTGAAAGTAAAGGGAAACTAATCACGGAATAAAGAAAATTATATATTACTGTACCTTTTTATTGCCATTTTTTCATAAAAACTGAAAAAATAAATTGAAATTAAAATACATGCTATGTCAGCGATTTTTTAAATTTCTAAATATCGCACATTTTCAATTTTTAAACCGTCAAATAAAGAAAAAAATCTACTTTCAAATGCAATTTGTTTGAAAATTGTATCTTAATCGACTGAGTTATTATTTTTTTAAATACCTAGCCGCCCGTGGCGACCAATTTGGTCTCCCTTAAATGTATGCTAGGCATTGTATCATGTTACTTTTATTCATAATTTAATTTACTTCCTCAATCCTTCGCCAAATTTGAAGATTCTGATAGAGAAATCGGGAACTCCCTACAGTACAGTTATGTTAGTCGGGCACAGGTGATAAATCGCCAAACATTGTACCCGTCGCATTCTTTTCTAATATTTCGTTAATTCAGATTAAAATATAATCCTTTCACTCATTTTATTTAGAATGGATGACTTTAATTTAAAAATAGAACTTTAAAAATTCATGACTTTCACTTAAAAAAAAAATGCATTACAAAAATAAAAAGAAAAGAAAAAGAATAAATAATACCATAAACCATTTAATTTCAACATCAAAGCATTGTTTTAATTTACCCCTCGAAAAATAAAAAATGCAGATGGCGAGTTAAAAAATGCTATTGGCGAGAATTGCACCCAGCTAACATAAAAGTACGAACTCTTTGCGGTCATAGACACTTTTATGTAGTTTTATTTGAAAAAAATATTTGGATTAAATCGGTTGCCAGAAAAAAATTTCTTTTCTCGCCATGGACCTTTTCTCTATTTCGCCAAGTACCTATACTAGAAAAGCACCCTTATTTATTTTTTTATTTATTGTAGTTTAAATTAGATAAATAAAAGGTGTCATATACGCGCTACGTTGGCACGACTTTTTTCTGACGCCAATGTCATATACGCACCGGGGTACTTAACTGGCGCCAAAGTGTCGTTATTTTGCTTGATATGGTAACCCAGATGTAGTTGTTTATTTATTAATAAATTGTTTATTTACTTTTATTTTATATTTTTTAATTATATAAATTGTTTTGTTCTATAGTTATTAATTAAACATTATATTTATTTATTGTTTTTCACTTTTTAAAATATTACACAATAAAAAAATGAGGTGCGTTTCATTCGGGTGTTGCCATTAAACAATTAATTTCAATTAACCAACAATTAATCGCGATTTCTGTGCCACGTACGATAGCGTAATATATATATAGATTTTGAAGCAAAAATTATTTTTTAATTTATCTCTATCACGTGTAGCTCGATTACGGAAGGTTAATCCGCTTGCCCTTAAAACAATGTAAAAATTTCAGCATATGTTTTCGTCTAATGTTCCATAACAAAGTTAAAACTTCCTCTATAGAAAAATAAATAATTTAATGTAAATAAGAAACAAATTTAACAGACAGGTTATTGAACCACGCGCTTATGCACCGAAATGATCGGAAAGACTGACGTAAGTCGAAAAAATCTTGGGTTAATAACTCCTGGCATGTGGTGACATGTGAAAGTATAGCTTTTAATAAATTTCAAAACTTTATTTGATTGCATAATTGATATGTTTCATATAAAAATTCTTTTTGATGTTAGTGGGCAATCTAAAATATATAATACATGTAAAAAAATAATTAAATAAAAAAAAAATGGTTTTCACCTATATTTTGTAACCCGAGGAGGTCGGGTTCGATGCCCTAGTAAATATAATATATAAATATTTTTAATAGTATGTCTACAAAATTATACACAAACATTAAAAGACAGCAACTATTCTGGAAAATTAATGATTAAAGCATTTAATTGGCAGTTGTGTACGTTACAAATTTTGGACATTTTTTCGCACGTAAGTTACAGATTTTGGACGTTGCTCTTAGTATTTAAAAAATTCTTAAGACTAAGAATGTAGTAAATGTGTCTGTATACATATATATATGCATAATTAATTTTTTTGTTATCCGGTAATAATAAGGATAAAATCAAATGCTTTGTTACATACGTTACTTTCGGACATAACAAAATACAAAAAATTTCTTTATAGAAAAGTCCTTCTATATTTAAAAAAGCAATAAATCAGCCTGCCATCAAAATTATCAAAAAATCATCCGTTTCCTTTATGCATTCGTTGTTTACCATTTGAACCACCTGGAAAAAAGTTTAAATTCTTTTTCTTGGTGATACATTGGAGCAGTTAACGTTGTGAATGTCCGAAATTGGCCTCTTTAGCATAAAATAATAAAATTTTAAGATATTTATACAGAGCTTTTACAATAAATTATGTCATTTTCTGTCTCTGAATAGAATTAAAAACTCAGTGTAAAAATGATAATTAAAGTTATGTTTGAAAGACTTAAAGTTATGACTTGTGTCCAGTGCCCATCTTTTGAGAATCGTCTATTTGTAAATAAAAGAGGTATGCATTACGTACTCGGGCATGCTAATATGAGACTTTTTGTCGAAATTGTAGCAGCGTACAATCCAGAACTTGGCGATACCCGACTGTATTAAATATTCTAATCATAGCATGCACATCAGCGCATGCCACCAATCTTTTATCTATATGCTTCTTTAGATTAAAAAAAAATATAACAAAGTAAATAAGACAGTAAAACATAGAAAATAGTTCCCCTCTTAATTAACTGGCTGTATCATTTAAGTAGTCGCAATAAATCTACATAATATTATATTATGTTTTAATACAAAACTGAACATGCCGTAACATTATACGCGTACATTTAATGTATTAATTGGATTGAATGATTAATTTCTTATTTTCATTAATTTAAACCATGCTTCTAAAAATATTGAGTTCTGGCCATGTGCCTTAAAAAATACGTTTTATTGGAATTAATCTTGTTGAAAATATAAATATATTTTAATCTTTAGAAAAAACAATAAGATTTCTCACCCTGATTTCTATTTTGCTTATTATTACATATTTCCGTTTCAACTCGATAGAATTTTTATCGTCTAAAAAGTTTTTCATACGAAAATAAATTCTCTTATAAAATCTAAAATAAATTATTTTTGTGATATGTTATTTGAAGTATTTCTTCCCTATGTATATTAAATTTAGAATGTTTGTTTATGAAAGTCTTTTTAAATTAAGATGAAAAGGGGAATTTATCAGAGCGTTGTCTTTGTAACTTCTAAGGTTTTGCGTTCTTCATCCAGCTTAAATTCTTTGAGATTCCCAGCACGTACAAACAAACATCGCAGTATTTGTTGTGTTGTACAATAACACAGTTCTTCCGAAATTCCGCTGTGTAGCATAAATTGGAATTGCTAAAACTTATTTCACATAGTCTATCGCAAATTTTTAACAGTGTAGATCTTAAATTTAATTTTAAACTGCCTACGTTCAATTATCCACGTGCTTTTTTACAATAGTTATACAATAGCTCTATACCGAATTGCAGAGAAAGGCGGTGGGTTGATAAGGGCTATTTTTCACCCATCATACACGCGAAAAAAAAATTTCGGTTTCCGAAATTTTTTCAATGTTTTTGTATACTTATAGATATGTATTTTTTATAATATAAGATTTACGTTTTAAATAAAATAGTAGAAATTATAGCCCGAAAATAGAGTGTTTCGGCTTTTCCCTACATTTTTGTTATTTTTTCATCTTTGAATTATTTTTTCTTTAAAAAGTGTTTCATGAACTAAATTAATTTAGACTTGCAATGATAATACACTTTATAAACTTTCATGTGAGCATTATTTTATTTTGGTTCAGTGTGCGCTTCTATCTATTAGAGAAACATATATTTCGTGAGAGTATCACTGGCTTCTCAAGGCGAGTATCAGTTGCGCTGCTATCGGAGCGTGTTCAGATTTATTTTGCTGCGCTCAAAAAGCATTTACACAGTTCAGATGTCAGTGTTATGTTCTAAAACTGTAGTAAATATTTATTGAAGAATTTAATAATAAATAATTCCTGTAAGTCAGTGTGATTGTTGTAAAACGTGGCTAAAAACAAATAGCAATTTTCGTATCTTATCTAACACAAAAGTTATATCGATACTTAAAAGTTCTAAAAACTGCAAACCTATAGAGTGGTTTTAAGTTGTGCTCTAAAGGCAGATCATATACATTTCGTGTGCTTTGGGCTCGAAATACTCCTATTTCGTCTTCTGTGTTAACAATAAGACATCGTGCGTCAACGACTACTACCGACGACACCACAAATAAGAAACCTAAGATAAATTTATCACTATCTCGCTGCCACAAATCTAACACATGTTGTATAATATATATGCGTAAGAACTTCCTCGTGACTATACCAAAAGCAGCTCAAATTCAATCTTTATAGAAACTGGAATCTATATTTCATCGGGAAATCTCATATTACAGTATTGGTATTCAGTGAGTTGGCTCTGGAAGTTTTACGACCTGTAAGTGAGAATACATCAATATATGAAAAACTAGAGGGCTCTGCCCCATGCAAGCTACGCTCTCCAACCCCCGTTCAGACACTGTAGAATCTAAAAGCACGCTAATCTGATCGGTTTTTAAAAGATTAGAGAACATTGAATTATACTGAAAAAACCTGTAACGATTTCCCTGTAAACGGGTTTCCATTCAATTTGCTTTGAGGGTAAAAAATTAAGGTAGAATCAGTTGCTGTTAAGACATCCAATGGTTGTTTTCGTGTTTGGTTAAAGAAGATCACTTAAACATTTGAAAAGAAGCTAAAATAAAATGAATTAAATAAACAGAGTCTTTGTCTCTCGGTATTTTTTAACAGCGTTATAAAACGATTGGCATAATACAATTACTAAAATTTGCTGCTTTAACCCTTTCAAGGGCGATGGTTCATTTTTGGACGACTTAATTTTAATTCTTAAATGCCATATTAGCATCAGAATATTGGGATGAAAATTTCCCTTTTATTAAGTAAGTGAACAAAAGAATTTTTGTATTTCGAAATTTTTTTGTAAATTCTGGTGCATTCACTGATTTCAAAATTTTACGAATAGAACAGCCTTGTCCGTAAAATGGTTAAACGCACATAAATGTATTTATTATTTTAAAGTTTCCTTTCCCTTTTAATATTCACGTGTAAATACAATTTTCAGGACATAATTTTCAATATTTTCCTGCCTTTAACACGTACTCATTTAATAGTAATTTTAAAGATTTTTTTTCTGTTTTTAATAGTCACGTGAAAATAAATTTTTAATCATTAGGAAATATTATTCTTTGCGCTGTTTTTAAAATTGAAAACAATCTCTATAATAATAGCCTAAGTCATGTGACTGTCATCAACAGCTCCAAACGGATCCCTTCGCTTTTTATATTCCAGGCGGCCATTTTGGTACTTTAATGATAGCCAGCCACAGGTGAGATAAGTCGCCGAATATTATTCTATCCCCTTTATTTCGTTTATATTATAATAGTCCAAGTCATGTAACTGCCATAAACAACTGGCTGATTCCTTTGCTTTTCATAAGAAAGTTTTTCATTTTGATTAAATAATCAAAATTATTTTTTCGAATAAAACTACATAAAAGTTGCCATGATCACAAAGAATTCCTGGTACTTTCATGTTAGCCGGGTGAATATCTCGTCAATAGCTTTTTTTTTAACTCGCCAGTTAGCATTTTTTTTAATTTTTCGAGTGGTAAATTAAAACGGTGCTACTTGGTTATCCCATCGACCAAAAATCAGTCGCCAAACTATAAGATGAAATACCAATAATGGTTGATCGTAAATGTCACATTCACTTGACTTTAAGGAAGTTACACATGTTCACGCCATCAACTGATTTTTATTTAGACGCTTTATTTGTATTTTTATTAATGTTATACTAATTTATTTGTTCTTTTGTTATTTAAAATAAAAAATATGTCAATTTGTATAATTTGGCTATTTATATAATTTTTCGAAATTGCTCGACAGGAGAAGTAATTAACAACATTAAAACGTTGCTTTGAAGTGGAAATTAAATCTCAGGATTTGTTGCATTGTCACATACGGGTTTGGCGTGATTTTTATTTATTTTTTATTTTTATTTTTTTTTTTTTTTTACGACAATTTCCGAAAACCTCGTTTTCAAATACATGTTACATATATATTTTTAAATTATTTTCTGTTATTTTTAAAATGAAACAACAATAAATAAAAAATAATAATTAATAACTATAGAACAAAACAATTTATAACATTTTTTGTAAATAGAAAGAAAATAAATTCAAATAAACGTTTATTAATAAATAAGCAACAATAGACGGGTTACCATGTCAGGAAAAATAAAGTCATTTTGGCGCCAATTAGGTACCCCGTTGCGTATATGACATCTGTGTCTAATATTTTTCTTTTCGTTTCGTTTAAAAAAAATAATGAAGTAAAAGCTATTTGTTTTAAAGGTTTCAATTTTAAATGAAAGTTTTGTATTAAATAAAATGATAATGAAATACAAATTGAATTCTGAATAAAAGTAACATGATGCATTTCTTAGCATACATTTAAGCGAGGCCAAACTCGTTGCCAAATTAATTTAAAATAACCTTTTCTAAAATATGAAAAAAAAATATCTGTTATGATTAAAATTCGAGTTGCCATCATTAGAAAAAAAGTATTTAAAATTAGAAATAAATTAATATTTCGAAAACTAATTCTAATTTTAAAATTCTAATACCAGGTTTGAGATCTGTGTATCAATACAGATTTTTGGTGTTAATTTCATCGCAAAGTATTCCATATTTTAGGAGAAATCGCCGTGAAGCGTAATCAGTTGTTTAATCAGTCGTTTCATAGAATCGTTACATAAATTCGTTTCAATTCGATTCATTAGGATTTTATATATATAGGGTAGATATATTGTAAGATTAAACAATGTCAGAATAGTTGCTAAGATTTTGACACACCTAGACAGCTTCCCGAGTCCGATTATTATACTCTGATGGGCACATCCATGTGTGATTTTAACTATGTTTTTGAAATAGTAAAGTCCAAAATGCGGTCATCGTAAAAGAGGTCATCTCGACATGCTTGGCAGTATTACGTGTAAAGTTTAGAACTGGTCTCTCTAATGGTGCTCTCTGCACATTATTCAATGTCAAAAAAAGATTAATAACATCTTCACGTAAAAGGAAATCTGGACTAAACTAATTGATGCAGCTTTTACACGCCTAACTTGGGATGAGCTGCGACAATTAACTCTTGGAATATACCAACTTAAGCAAAGCCAAACTTACATGCAAGAGCACTTAAATTAAGAAGGTATTTGCTCTCTTTACATATATCGTAAAGATGATTTTGTCCTTCGAGTTCTGTTACGATCACGACACACAAATGCTAAAAACTATAATATAAAAACAGAGCGAAGCAACGTCACACAATGGTACTGTTAATGCAAAGTAAGCGCAAGGTTTCGTAGAATGCTGTGCGCGTGTTGCTTCCGTATCATGGTTTCTGGCCTACTGTCACTTTAACCGAAGTTAAAAGAACAAGTCCTGAATATGCTCATACACTATAAGACACCTACGCTGGATGGTCCAGTAGTGATTTGTGTGACGAAAGCAAGGAGGAAGACAAATCTAAAACACATTGCTGAAAGTGCATGAAACTGTATTTATTTTCCGTTACTGATTATTTCCGATGTTTCACGTATTGAAATAATAGTCGCAATAAGGTCCATTCATCTTAATTTTGGATTTAGTGTTGTATTTATCATTGAGGATATGGATTAAGACCAATTAAAATAGTGTTTATGTTCATTAATGTACATAATACGTAAGTAATTATATATTATATTTTCCCCATCAACTTTCATTCGAAATATTTTTTTATTATTTGTTATGAGGTATACCAATGAAAAAAAAAGTATGTCACATCAAGGGGGTGATGGACGAAAAATGGCCCTTATCAATACACCTCCTTTTTAATACATATTTTTTGTGTATTTTAGATGGTTATTGCATCGTCCACACTATTATGCGCTTTTAAAGTTTTCTACGGAAGTGTGATATGAAATAGACAATATATTTAAAGAAAATCGAATCATAGACGACTTTATTTCCTAAAATCTTATCCAGTTGTTTTGAATGAAGTTGTGAATGAAAGTCATTTACAATTCCGGATGTCCACGTTACATGCCTGCATAAAATGTTTTGAGTGTAGCTTGCATTTGGCATACAAACGGGATATAAAGGAATGCAAGTGTGCATTCCTGACGAGAAGAAAAAAAAATAAAATTACAAAACAAAATTTACAAAAAAGATTTTGTTTACAATTAGGACTCCTCGTCGTAAATCAAAGCACGGATCTGGAAGCACAAATGATTACAATACAGCTCGTTGATTCTTTGGAAACGCAACTGCTTCCATAAAGAGCGTACACGAAGATTTGATCAAACGATTCCACGTCATATTACAAGTAATTTTTTAACATTCTTTTGATCAATTTCGTGCATTATTGCTCACTAACACCTTGTAAATTCATCGAATTATATTCTTAGGTCTATATGCCAACTTCAGTGCAGAAACTACTTATTCATGGCACAGAAATAATAGCTCCCTCATTATTGCTTGTTGGGCAAATGTCGGATGACGCTCAAGAATCGTGCAACAAATTGATCAAAAGGTATCGAAAAGATTTCTCGCTAAATTGCAATAGGACGTAAACTGGAAGATTTTTTGCAACTTTTAATGTAATCAGATCCCTTCATTTAAACTTACGTAAAATAACACAGAAGAAATTAATATCCTTTCCCCTAGAGGCACAGAAACTTCTGTAAAATATTTCGACACCTCCCCTTCTAAAGAGTCTACTTAGTATACTACAGATGATTCAGAAGGTGGATTTTAGAATACCTTTCGTTTTATTTTAATAATATATAGGATTTTATATAGCCTTGTAGTATTTTATTTTTCATTAATGTACTTAATTGTATTTCATAAATAATTATTCATCGCTTAATTTCGATTAAAAATATCTTAGTTCCTTGAAAACACCTTGTAACGTTTAGCCTCGAAACTTTTTAATTTCGAAACTCGAAATATTTTACTTAAATATGATATTTTTTACATTTAATTCGCCATTTTTTTAAATTTGATTTTTTAATCTTACTTAGCATCGCCAAATGTATACGAAATTTCATATAAGTTGAATAAATTTCAAAGCATTTTAATTTTAAGTCTACCATATTGGATCCGCTATGTTGTTTTTTTGGAATTTTCATTTTAGAATCGAGATCAGCATCCTAAAAAACACATGTGTATGAAATTTCGTGGCATTTAAATAACATTTTCATATTTTGGCCAGCTTTTCGGGATTTTGCCCCACTGTGGATCGGCCGGAATGCAAAAAAGAAAAAAAAATTCTACTTATGTGTGCCGAGTTTCATATCGCTTACCTAAAATAGTTTTGTTCATTTTCGCTAATTAGGGAAAATCAGAAAATTACGTCGTCTGAGATATCAAATCATTGTACCCTGTTGTGGTAATTTGAGGAATATGAAAAATTCCCAAATCCCACGGGGTTTTGTTAATATGTTTATAACTTTGCATTATACAAATATGTTTTTCTTTACAGTCAGTCTATTTACAATTTCTTTATAGTTTCCTTACAGCGTGTTTTTCCTGGTGAAAATTTTCTTACTTTTGTACATTTGTATAAAGTATATCTTCACATTTGCTAAACGTTTAAGGGATTAGATATTCCTAGTTTTTTTACTCATTCCCTCGTTGCATTAAATTGGTTGCCCAACATGTTACATCATATTAATAAAAAATCTGTGTACAGTAAAGCACCGAATACACCTCTTTCTGTGGAGCCTTCTAAAATGACTTATAACTCAGAAAAACATACAACCAAATTACAAAGTCATATATAAAGAAATCCTTTCAAACACATAAATGATATACAAATTAGAGTTTTTGATTGGATATTATTTCCATAATACATTCTTAGAACACCAACATTTAAATGTTATGATTTTTAGTGCAAGACATTACAAAACGTTCTTATAACGTGATACCTTTAAATTGAAATATACAGGTCAATAGTTATATCAGGAAAAAAAGTATTATAAAAAGTTATATCGGTGTTTAAATTTTATCATATTGTAAACATTGTGTCGCGCACTGTTAAAAATTTGCAACAAAGTCCAATCATTCAACCGTTTCTTCAGAATACCGTTACATAACCATAGTTTAATTCAATTCTGACCTTAATATGGACAATAATACGGTCAGAATAGATTTACTTTACGGTTATGAAACTTTTTTCGATAACTATGGTCGAATGACTGGTCAGTTTGCTGCGAATATTTAACAGTGTTTTAAAATTTATCTTAGTTGCATAACGAAAGGCAAATTGGTATGAAATTTCTTTATGTTCATTTCAAGCATTTTTGAACAACGGATGCAAATTTTACACTATTATTGAAAAATAGCTTAAAAAGTAATTTATTATAAAAGTTTTCGAACATATAAATAATAAAACTTGTCGAATCGACATAAGTTAAAAACGGAAGGAAAGGTACATAAAAAATCTAAATTTTTAATCTAAAAAAACTAAGTTTTAATCTAAACTTAATATAAACTAAAATTAACATTTAAAATACTATCTTCTTAGTTTCAATTACGGGAAGTTTAAAAAAGAAATGACAAGCCGTGTTTCTAAGTGTAATAATGAATCTAACAGAATGTATAAATGACTATTTTAAGATAGCAGGAAAAATAAAGATGAGATATAAAAAGATTTTAAACTAGTTTCAAACGACGAACATAGAAATTTCTTAATCCATTAAGGTTACTGAAATTGTTCATTTCATTAAGTTAGTTCTCTAAAGAGAAAAAGAGTTTTTATCATTACTTTTTCAACTTCTTTTTATTTTTAATATATTTATATTATAATACTAAAAAAATGCATGTACTCGCATGTTTCGAATGATTCTTTTATAAGTATGCGAAAAAACATTTTACGAGTTATTTATTTCATATAGTATTTGTTCGCAACTACAAGCATTATAATACATAAATAATATATCATAATTTTATTTATAATGTTCTCTTTTAAAATCGAAATTTTTTTATTATTAAATGTACTTTTTTTGTTCCGGCACTGTTTTCTATTAATTTAAAATATAATATATAAATTCATTATATATATTTTTATAAAGCAAAATGAAAGAGTCTAGTTTGTCTTCTCTGGGAAGAATCTGTTTTAAATACACCGAAAATTTTATACAGTATATTAATAATTCTGAATGAAATGAAAAGAATAAATTCTGCAAAATCGTGAAATGCATTTCCAATTTTTTGACGAATCAGAATGAGCAGTACACAATATCTCGAATAATGTAATAAAGATTTATATCCGAACTCTTGCCAGAGGAGCATTGTATGAGGATATGATAAATGAGAGAAATGTACAGGAATTGTTATAGCTCTTGGATACTACAGAGACGACTTTCATATATTTGAATGTTGCAGATAAATTTACGCTTATGACAGCTTGTGATAGCGGAGACTTTTTAAATCTGAAAATCATACAAGTGAAAAAAGATAATACGGATATAATTCTGTAACGAATTTTTTTTTATAATGTGCAGCAAATTCAGTTCTGAGATATTAATATGTATTGGATATTGAGTCTGTCTCAACTCTTGGTGTGCTAGATTTATTCTAGTCATATAAAAAAGGTTTCATTGTCATTAACTGGGGAAGGTCCCTAACTGCCAGATCGGGATTTTGTCAAGTGTGATGTCGGTGGAAAGCTCTTACCAGGGTGATAAAGAAAATGTATGCAACTACTCGTCCGAATGCAACTGGGAAAGAGAGGTATAGGCCGATGTATGATTAATTTTGCTTGTTATCACTGTTATGAAGAAATTTTCTTTTATTTTGGATGTTTGCTAGGCTTTTTAATGACTGAGCATTTTAGATGTCTGTCTATTATTTTGGCTGTCTTTTTTCCAATAAGCTCATTATATTTGTGAATATGGGTCAATATCTGGAACCGGACAGCTTCACTCATTTTGTTTTAATTAAAGAAACAACAACCACATACACTTATGTACTATGGTACATGATTTGTTGTTTAAATGTTGTAGTGTTTTGAGATCAAGGGTGTATATTTTATGCGTAGTATAAACTTTTATGGAAGAAACTGTCTATTGACATCATAATCAGTGTCTAATAATTGTGACTGAGATGATGGGAGCTGAGGTTTTTGACTTAACAGCTACACAGCTATTATGATGAATCGTTTTGTACACATGTAAATTATTAAATATGCCATGTGACATTTGTATGTTACATAAATAAAATTGCAATAAACTTTTTTTATAAATAAAAAGTTAAATATGGCGACATGAATGATACTATAAAAAATACTCATCCCTATTTAGAACAAAAACTATATATTTCTAAATAAGAAGCAATGATAATAACAACTTATCTTCATCCAAGGTGGCTAGTTGAACTTCAACTCAATTATTACAATGGAACTATTACAATGGAAATAATTATGCCATCGCCAACTAGTATCTGTTAATCTAAATGAGTCTTTAGAGGGACTGAGATGAGGGTAAACCTCAAAGACAAATATATTTTCTACAATATCTTACTATACAGTCTACACTAATAAAGGGTAATTATATTTTCCTATACTGTATATATATATAGATAGATATAAATTTAGCAATATTTATAAAAAAATATAGTGTACATTTAATATTGGATATTTGTACCTGGGTACAGGGATTGGCATGCTGATTTGTTTGTTTAAAGCTAAAAACTAATTATTTATACATCATTATATGTCCATTTATCATTGGTAGTTGTTATAACAAATGTTACAATATATTATTTTTTTTTCGTTTTTAGTTTTAGTATAATTAATGAAATATTACTGACAGTGGATGCAAATTGTCCAACTATCATATATTGACCGATATGCTCTTTTACTATCAGATCATCATTAAGAGACTACCAATCAACTGAATTGTTTTCAACTGAAGGTGAGTAAATTTTGTGTTGAACTTATTGAAACTTATTTTGAACTAATAATACTTAGTTAAGGATAAATAAAGATTTGAACATTAGTAGAATTTTATAATTTTTTGAGAACTGTATGTGTATGAACTGAAATGTTATTAATTTTCGTTGCACGTTAAAAATCATTCCAAACATGGCGGCGGGGCACGTTTACGTTTACGCATTAATATCGGGGCACCTTTATGCACGTTGAAAAAGAAGAAATTACATAAAAAATTACTAGTTTCTATGGAAGCAGAACAAGAAGACAGCAAAGGAAAAAGTATTAAACCAAAAAATGTAAAAGGGAAAAAGGTTGTACACTCTGGAATAAAGAAAATAGGAAATGGATCTGGTGAAAAAGATGAAAACTGTGTATGTATTAGGTAGCTTTCATTACAAAAAGCTACCTGTTGCAGCCGTTCGGAGGAAAGCGATTAAAAAAAAATTTGGTATATTTTCATCGATCATGACCCCCAGACCCCGAAAACACCCTCCGTTCAAAATTGATATATATATATATATATATATATATATATATATATATATCTGAACTATGTCACACTGTAACTCTCGTAATTATGAACCGATTTTGATGTAATTCGGTGTGTACATAGTACATAACAATGTCTCGACTGAGTTCGTTGGCCAGCTTCATCCGCCATTTTGTTTCAAAATGGCGGCCATTTAAAAATTCTAAAAAAATTTAAAATTTTAAATGTGGCACCAAAAAATTAAAAATGGAAAAATATTTTTTTCTTATATATTTGACCTTTATACAAAGATTTCGGAGCAGTTTTTGTTTCGTCTATATCTTAAAAAATGACTGAGTTGCAGCACTTTGAATTTCTAGCGTGGCTGACATTTTGAAACGTCCTGAAATTTGTCACGCGATAAAAGGCGTATTTATGAACCGAATTGGATGTAACTTCGTTTATACATAGTACATACCAATGTCTCGACCTGGTTCGTTGGCCAGCTTCATCCGGCATCTTTTTTAAAAATGGAGGCCATTTAAATTTTTAAGAAAATTTTAAATTTGAAATGTGGTACCGAAAAATTGAAAATTGAAAAAAAAATTTTTTCTTCTAATGTGTTTGACCTTGATAAAAAGATTCGGGAGCAATTTTTGTTTTGTCTATATCTTAAGAAATGGCTGAGTTATAGCATTTTGAATTTCTAGCATGGCTGACATTTTGAAACGTCCTGATTTTTGTCAGGTAATAACAGGCGTATTTATGAACCGATTTGGATATACCTTGGTGTGTACATAGTACATACAAATATCTCGACCGAGTTCGTTGGCCAACTTCATCCGCCATCTTGTTTCAAAATGGCGGCCATTTAAAAAAATTTTAAAAATAAAAAAAATAAAATGAGATACTAAAAAAATTGGAAAATAAAAAAGATTTTTTTCGTATGTGTTTGACATTAATACAAAGATTCCGGAACAGTTTTTGTTTCGTCTATATCTTAAGAAATGGCTGAGTAATAGCATTTTGAATTTCTAATGTGACTGACATTTTAAAACGACCTGACTTTTGTCACGCGATGACAGGCGTATTTATGAACCGATTTGGATGTAACTTGGTCTGTACATAGTACATACCAATGTCCCGATCGAGCTCGTTGGCCAGCTTCATTCGCCATCTTGTTTCAAAAGTGTTGCCATTTAAAAAATTAAATTTAAAATTTAAAATGAGTTATTAAAAAATTGGAAAATGAAAAAGATTTTTTTTATGTGTTTGACCTTGATACAAAGATTCCGGAGCAGTTTTTGTTTCTGAAAATTTGTTCTTTTGTTTACATCTTAAAAAATGCTTGAATTATAGCACTTTGAATTTCTAGCATGGCTAACATTTTGAAACGATCTTGTATTTTTCACGCGATAACACACGTATTCGCCTATTCCGATGTAAGAAGGCATGTGGATAGTATTCATCAATACCTCGACCAAGTTTGCTGGCCAGATTCATCAGCCATCTTGTTTCAAAATGGCGGCCATTAAATTAAAAAAAAATACATATATTTAAAGTGAGGGGCAAAAAAATTAGAAATTGAAAAAGGTTTCTTTCTTAAGTATTTGACCTTGATATAAGGATTCAGGAGCATTTTTTGTTTGTCTTTACCTTAAAAAAATGGCTCAGATATAGCAGTTTCAATTTCTATTGTGGGTGAAATTTTGAAAAATCTGATTTTTTGCCTGCGACAGCACTCGTATATATCAACCGATTCCGATGTGAGTGAGCATGTGCACAGCAATTACTAAAGTCTCGACCAAGTTCACTGATTAGCCTCATCCACAATGTTGTCTTAAAATGGCAGGCACTTTAAGAAATCGCCGAATTTGGCAGCCAAATATAAGTTACTTTAAAGAAAAGCAGCTTGGATAAAGCTGACTAATTTCGCGAAATTCTCATTCATTATATTGATAAAAATTAGTATTGTATCTCCTATATTCGGTTTCCACTAAATTGAGCTTCGTGTGTTTGAATGATATAAGTTGGCGTTTTTAAAATAAGGAATATGAAAGCTACCTCTTCCTCTCGGCACTGGTCGGAAGGACTTTTTATTATTTGAAATCATACAACCAATCCAAAAAAGGTCAAGACTGGATTCAATGTCTTAGATGCAAAAGGTGGTCCAATGACAAGTGTGCAAAAGGAAATACTTTACTTTTTGCTTGTAAATACTGTAACAGTGATGAAGAAGATGATTAAATAGTTACTATTTTTAATTAGCAATAAGCCCTATGTTTACAGTATACACTATAAAATGCTCTTTAATTAATTCTCTTTATTTTTTTATAAACAGTGTTTTAAGTTATAAATAAAACATTTCAATATGATAAAATATTAATTTCACTTACTCCTTGGTATCACTTATGATATGCGTAAAAGACTTAAAAAAATGTTTTTTTTTTTTTTTTTTTTTTTTTTTTTTTTTTTTTTACGGTTAAAAACACAAGTAGGGCAACAACTGAATACACAAATTTTTACTTTATTAACTGCTTTATAAATCCACAATGTCTAAAATTACCTAAGTTAAAACATAAAAATTAGAAAATTCATTGAAAAAAATCTGCGTAAATGTACCCCGGTCTACCTGATCTGTAATATAATCCATTTTACTGACAGTAGCTTCCGCATTTTCGTGCAAAAATGGATTCTGATGGATATAAAAAATCGAGGAGATGAAGATCTCGAACATTTCCAGATAATGTTTTCTGAATTATTCGCAACACTTACGAGTTCTAGTGGCACTAGAGAAGTGAAAAAGCTATTTGAACCTAATTTCTATCATCATCAACGATAAAGTTTTATTTAAAAGTACTTTGACCAGATGTACTATCACATCCCCACTTGCAAATCAAATTCAGATTGCTAATGTTCTCGGAAGTCAGATTCTTAATAATTTCCGTTTGCATATATAAAATAAGTTCAGCAGTATGATCTAGCAAAGATTCCAAATGACAAGATAATTATTCTAATTATGCTAGAATACACAAAATTATTAGCTATAAAGATAAGAAAGTGTATTTCTATTGTATCGATGATAGAGAATTATTTTTATTTTTTTGTTACAAATCTTGCTTAACAAATTTATTTATGCTTATGATTATAATACTTATTTGTAATATACATAATCATCTATCACAAAACTGAATAATCTAAAAATTTCAAAAATGTTTGCCAACTTAATTACTGTGAAAAGTAATAATTGTCATATAGTTTTTGAAGCGACTAAAAAGAGGATATTTTTACTTGTGGTTGCGAAAACCTGCACTAAATGCAGAATGGCAGTCTTTGGCAGCTGGTTTTTCATGATTCATAAGATAATAGTTCAGTCTGTTGTTTACATTATATTTACATTATATTTATTGCGGAACACCGTGGAACTTTTAAACTGTTTGATGTTAGAAAGCAAAAAAAAAATAATATATTTAAAAAAAAATTATCCAAAATAATCATGAAATTATTAATTTTTATGTACTTAATATAATTTTTGTAACATGCGCAAAAAAAGTGCACACTATCATCGTGTGAATCCATTTTAAAGTATTAAAATCGGATGATATGGAAAAATGTAGCACGTGTTTAAATATAACCTACGTTTTGCTCTTTTTGTTCGCCTCAGATGATAATCCTCCAAGCTTCAGTCTTGAAATAATACAGGTAATACTTGAAATAATACTTGAAATAATACTTGAAATAATACGCAAACCTTTTTATAAATATAGATTCTGACACTCCAAACATTATTCTAGCCATCTGTATAATCAAAATTTCCTAAATAGTAACTTTATTTTTCAACTTTTGGCCAGCTTTTTGGGATTTCGCCCCAATGTGCGATCTTTCCATTTACTTTCCGAAAATGTAACAATTTTTTCTATTTTTTTAATGGCATAAATTTAAAATAACTAATTAAGATATAGATTTGAAAATCGTTTAACATGGTCTTAACATAAATCCTTGCTAAGATAAAACAGAAAATCACTTGATGAATATCTGGACACTTTCCATAAGATGCATAAGAATTAGAACGAAAAATAAGATTCACTTTTGAAAAAAAAAATGTTCTTTTTCAGTCGATGTTTATTCCTGTTTCTTCTTATTTATAAAAAAAAAATAAATATTTGGATTTTTTAAATGTAGCATAGCGTAACATCTTGTAAAATCGTAAGCAAACTGATGTGATACAATAAAGATAATAAATAGATAAACTTCTTGATAAAACATAAACATAACAAATGCCGTCTTATTCATGTTTTTGAAGTAGTAGCAAAATTTCTCTGCGCCTGCAGAAGAAAGACGAAGTTCTTTCGAACGGCCTATCACATTTATTGTTATTATGACGGCGTTTTTTGCCTTTATAGCATACTTTGTTTACTTTTTGATGCAATTTGTAAATTAATTTCATTTAATTCATACAACACATCCTACTTATTAAGAAACATGTACATGCCTATTTTACTGAAATGAAATTCCGAGGATTTTTTGCTGCATTTTATGCATACGAAAATAGCATTTATTTCTCTGACAAATTTTGCAATTTTTTTTATTAATCTTTGATTAAAATATTTCCTTTTTATAATGTATTAAATAAAAAAAAGTTATTTATAAGCTGAAAGTTCTGCTTATTCAAGATATGCTGCATATGCTAAATTTAATACAATACATATCTATGTGTATCTGTTTATTTGCGTGCATACATGTATGTGGAGAATTTCGCAAGCAACACCTGCATCAGACTGAGTGTCCCCGTATTTTCCGCTTCGAGATTAAAAAGGAAACGAGCCTTAACGAAGCTGTGTGAAGTGGAAATGCAGAAGAAGTAAAGAGAACGAAATGAGTTTTACGACGCAAGGTTTTGTTAAAAAAGAACAGAACATATTTCGGTGAAATAAGATTGAATATTTACACGACGTAAGAAAATCTCAGAAATATTCAACGACGTCCTGAATAGACTTTAAGCTAATTAAAGAACGAGAAGAGTGTTTATATCTGTATTTTTTGTTTGTGTGTTCGTCTCAATAAATGTCAGTGTTCGTCCTAAAAGTGAGTTGTGAGTTATGTATGGAGTCTCACCCATAAATTGGTGTCAGAGTGACAGTTAACCCACCAGTATTACTAATTACAATTATTCATCATATTCAAGCCGGATATTATTCTAACGGTGAGTTCATTATTATTATTTTATTATGAAGTTAGTTGAGATACATGATTTTTTTTTAAATCTTTTCTTTCTGTGTGCTATAAACATTTTACAAGTCACTGCTTTCAAAGAAATCTCTATATGATGTTACGCTACTTCAACTATGATGTGCAGATTATTTTTTTTTCTTTTCCCCTAAGAACAGTTACTGGTTTTTGTTTTTTGTTTTTCAGATTCTATTTTACCACATGTCGCTGCGGCAGTTCCAGATGTCAGGACGGCCGCTTGTGGAGAATTTCGCAAGCAACACCTGCATCAGACTGAGTGTCCCCGTATTTTCCGCTTCGAGATTAAAAAGGAAACGAGCCTTAACGAAGCTGTGTGAAGTGGAAATGCAGAAGAAGTAAAGAGAACGAAATGAGTTTTACGACGCAAGGTTTTGTTAAAAAAGAACAGAACATATTTCGGTGAAATAAGATTGAATATTTACACGACGTAAGAAAATCTCAGAAATATTCAACGACGTCCTGAATTATAGACTTTAAGCTAATTAAAGAACGAGAAGAGTGTTTATATCTGTATTTTTTGTTTGTGTATTCGTCTCAATAAATGTCAGTGTTCGTCCTAAAAGTGAGTTGTGAGTTATGTATGGAGTCTCACCCCATATGTATGCATGTCATGTTTGTGTGTAATATGTGTGTCCGTGTACATACATGTATACTTGTGTTGTATAAGTACAGTGGTGGCTAAAATTGTGGACACATTTAGGTAGCTTTCATTACAAAAAGTAAAAAGCTACTTATCGTAGCCGTCCGAACGAAAAAAGTTTGGGAAATGTTGCTATATTTTCGCCGATCATGACCCTCGGATCCCAAAACCGCATTCCGTTGAAATGTTGACTACATATATATATATATATATATATATATATATATGAATTTTGTCATGCTGTAACTCTCAAATTTTTGAGCCGATTTGGATGAAATGTTTCATGTGCATAGTGCATACTAATGTCTCAACCATGTTCGTTAGCCAGTTTCATCCGCCATCTTGTTTCAAAATGGCGGCCATATTAATTTTTGAATTTTGTTTATGTTTTCTAACATTGTATACTTATAGAAAATGTTACGTTGCACAAAATGCAAACTCTTATGTATTATTTTAAACACAATGCTAGAAACATTAAAAGATATTTTAAAGAGTCACAAAATGTAAGTTAACAACACAGGTCATTTTAAAGAGAAAGTTAGGAAACCTAAATATTTCCAAAAGTGTCGACAAAATTCAAATTGCCGTCATTTAAAAAAAAAGATGGCGGATGAAGCTGGCCAACGATCTCGGTCGAGACGTTAGTATGTACTATGGATATGGCAGATTTCAGCCAATTCGGTTCAAAAATTCGAGATTTACAGACTGACAAAATTCAGATATATATCGAATAATATTTCGACAGAGGGTGGTTTTGGTATCTGGGGGTCTTGATCGATGAAAATACAGCAAAATTTCCCAAAGTATTTTCCAAGGACGACTGCAATAGGTAGCTTTTTACTTTTTGTAATGAAAGCTACTTAAAAGTGACCACAATTTTGGCCACCACTGCATGCTGAAAATATGACGTATAAGAAAATTAGATTAATAATGTTTGAGTAGAGCTTTATAGAAAATCATAAATTGGACAATGTAAGTATAAATCTTTTCATATTTCCAAAAACATTTTTTCTAAATATTTTTTTTTTTATTTTTTTCTCATTAGATTTTTCCTGAATAATGTTCTGCTGATTATTAGTTTAGTCATAAGGTTATATGTTATTCGAATCAAAGATCAAATACAAACAAAACCTTAAAAAATTTGTTTTCTTGTGATGCTGAAAATGTATTCTACATATTTTATTCAGCAGTAGTTTTCGTAACCATTTCTGAATTAACTACATATTTATTCATACAAATTTTTGCAATTCCAATTTGAAAATAGCCAAGCGTTATTTTAGCAATATATTAATCGTTAGCACAGCATTTCTGCGAAAATAGACATTTTTGTACTTTTGTTTCGTTAAATCTCAAAAAATGCAGCTGTTATTCTTTGTGTTACTGTTGAAATATTTTTTTACCATAATGACACAAGTAAAATATAACTTCCTGAATTACATATTAAATTAAATTTATCATTTATAAGTTATGTCAGTTTCAAGCTATAACAATAAATATTGCAAACCGATTTCATTTTTAGTATAAAAATATTGCATATTGAGGAATTTGAAATACACATACTTTACACAAATACATTTTTTATGCACAGATAGAAGCATTTTGCGGGCAAATTCATTTACACCCAAACAAATGAAACCGATGCTTGCTGAAAAAGATCTAAATACATATTTTGACATTTCTAATTTTAAGATTATTTTGAGTGTTTTCTCATGTTTATCGATTGCTCCGTGAAGAAAGGAACTCAAAGCAATGCATGTATGGGAGTGAGGAATTTAAAACGTGAGTGTTGTTAAAATTCATTAAAATAAAATACTTAAATTCCTGGTGATATTTTCCTTTTTATGATTTATAGAAGAAAATAGTTTTACGTTAATAATTTTAATATTATCTTTCGAAATACATTTACTGAAGTTTAACTAAAATGTCATTCTCTCAAATCTATCGAATGGGTTTATTTTGAGTACTTTCCATTTCATATTCGTATGACAATAGACTAAAAAAGAGGTTTAGTAGACAGTGGGAAAACTTTATATTACAACAGAACTCAACAGCTATTAAAACATTTTAATATTTTTGTCTTTTTTTCGCACACACTTCGTTCAGAAAAGTAACCCATATTTTAAATTTAAAGGGTGAATTGTATTATTAAAATAAAAGAATCACCAACGGTGAAAATAGAATTTAGCAAACTTTTCTTCTTATTATTATTACTAAAAGCTAAAACGTAAATGGAAGTCATAAAAAGAAAAACATATACATAAACTACCATTTCTACATGCGGATAGCAACAAAAGTAATTGTTAAGACGAAATAATACTCAATTAAAAGACATGTACTATTAATTGTACGTCAGACACAGACGGTTAAAATATTTTCATGTGTAAAATCATTAGGTTAATATTTTACTTTATTAACTTTATGTTTTCTTTAAATATCCTTATTTTTTTTTTTAACCTTAGAAAGTAAATTAAGGTTTATGAGCAAAATACGGCCAAAATTTAGATAGGAGGATTTTCATAATTTTCTGGTTTCATGTATGGCTGATTTTTTTCTTTTAAATTTTACACCTATATCTAACACATAAGAAGTATATTTTTCTTCGTAAAATGAAATATAATTATTTTTATAATACAATTTCAAAATTGTAGCTTAGAGGCCATCTTTCGAGAGGAGTGATCCGAACATGCCCCATATTATGAAAGAACTTTTAAAATAGAAAAAAAACATACTGTGTAAACTATTTTGACTTTTAGAAGATTATTTCAATTTTCAATAAAAACTCAGCAATCACAAGCAAAAAATTACAATGATCAATTTTCAAAATATACCTTTGTAATCGGATTCCATGCAGAAAGTACAGATAAAATTATAGATTTTATCTTTTTTAGTAAGACCCTGGCACTCTTCATGCACAAATTGCATGCATTGTTTACACATTTGGCAACCACTTATGCAGGTATGGTATTATCAGTTTATTTGAGAGTCTCTTTTATCAGTGCACCGGATTTGTTTTCATTATCTTACTATGTAGCTTACTATTATGCTTCTATGATTCTTTCTTTTGACATCTTTCGAGTTGTTTATCTTAATCTTCTGGCAGAAACAGACTTTGATCCCCTTTTTGTGCATTGTAGTTCATTAGTTTTCTTCTGGTAGTTATTGATTTGTTTTCGAGGATCTCTGGTGTTCTGAATAGTCTGGAATATGTTATACAAGTCCGGTTATAAGTAATAAAAAACGATAATATTTTTTTTCAGATATTTAAATAGACATTTTAATAAATTATGCTTATTACATTGATTTCCGTAATTGTTTCCAAGGTGATACGGGTGTCGGGTTACCTGTAGAACATTCATATGGTCGCCATTTGTTGGACGTAAAATTATTAGTCTCATAAATTTGTTGGAATTGATTTAAATGTGGTTGAAGAAAAATGAATACGATTCCAGAAAATATATCATAATAACTAATTTTAAAAAATTAAACACGTGTGTATTAAAATATCTTCTTATCTGAAAATTAATTTTTTTTAAGTGAAACGACTGCATAAGCGGCCTTTCATGGTGATCTCTTAAAATTCAGCTACGTACATTGAAGAAAAATGTTTTACAAAGCAGTAACTCCCTTTTGCGATTAAAAGTGAAATTAATTCTACTTTTGGGGGTTAGGTTATTTTAGGAACACTCTCCCCCTTTAGCTCACGAACCTTGTTTTTTTCTAAAATGCGAAATTTTCTTAAATAACAAAAATCATGTCAATAAAAATGTCATTTAATTTTTATAAGTATTTTCTCAAACTTTTCCTTTTTTTTTCAAGTTTTTAATATCCTTCCCAAGATTTTTATAATATACTTCGTGTAAAAAAGAGTAATTTTGGTTGAAAAGAACTATTTACAACACTTAAATGAAACATACACTATATGGCCATTAATGACCGGCAACTTTCAATTTTAGACATTTGCCGAGTATTTAGAAATATACATGTCAGATTCTTCTGGAATTTCAGGATTAAAAAGAACAGGAATGGCTTCATATTTATCAAGTCGATTTGACAAGAGGGAAAATTAGGGGGCCAACAAAAAATCCAAGAAAAAATATAATACTTGGGATCACCCTGTAAAATAAAATACACGAAATAATCTATCGCTACAAAATACATGTAAACAGACATTGTGCAATATGTGTATTCATTTGTGTAAGAATAGCACGTATATTAATAAAGGTATAGCGATAAAAAAAAATAAATCTGGCATGCTTTTTGCTTATAACATGCAGGGATTTCAGCCACATTTAATGCCAGCTTCAGAAAAATTGACAAAATGTAGTAGACACAATATAGTGCAACTGTAATATAAATATATTAAATATTTTAGGAAATATGAGCAGCTGTATGAAATTTTTTTTATCTGCGCATGCGCGAACGATAACAAGAATCGTTTGCATAATTTAACAGTCAACTCTATGGAGCATCTTATTAAAAAAATCCAGTCAAATATCGTAAAAATTCAAAAAGATATCGTCGTTAAAGTGAGCTAATTTTTAATTGCTCACAGAAACTAGCTGAATGATAAGGGATTGTCCACAAGTTGTCAATTTTAATTTTAAATTCTTTTTAATTTTCCTTTTTTATTGATGCTTTAGTTCTTCTTCGATAACCACCAGAACGAGCCTATACCGTGATATAAAAAAAAGTATGAAAATCGAGGTATTTTTTCCAAATCTATTCGTCGATAGTCACTAAATACTAACTTGCTTTTCTGAAAGCCAGTTAATAAAATATGATAATTTGTAGAAAATCTGTTATCATTCAGCTGCTTTTAGAGAACAGCTAAACATTTGCTCATTTCTAACGCCGATGTCTTTCTGAATTTTACGATATTTGACTGGATGTTTTTTAATAAGTTTCTCCATAGAGTTTATTATTGAATTAGTAAAATGTTTCTTCTTATCATTCGCGCATGCGCAGATAAAAAATATTTCATACAACTGCTCATATTTACTAAAATATTTCTTATATTTAAATTCCAATTGCACTATATTGTTTCTACTGTATTTTGACATTTTTTCTGAATCCGGCATTAAATTTGGTTGAAAACCCAGCTTGTTATAAGCCAAAATATGCAAGAATTTTTAATTTTTTTAAAAATAAATCGTTATATTTCTATTAATATACTTGCTATTATTATACAAATGAGTACACATGCTACACAATGTCTGTTTATTTATGTTCTGCAACGACAGATCATTTCGTGCATTTTATTTTACAGGGTGTTCCCAAGTATTTTTTTTTCCTTTGATTTTTTGTTGACCCCCTAATTGTCCCCCTTATCAAATCAACATTTCTAAATATGTGTTCATACCTCTTCCTTTTAATCGTGAAATTCCAGAAGAATCTGTCCAGTTTACTTCTAAGTATACGGTCTAAATGTCTACAAAATGTCTAAAATTGAATGTTGCCGGTCATTAGTGGCCATATAGTGTATGTATACTGTAAGTATGTCACCGAATTATTTTTAATCTAAAAAATACCTGGACACCAACTGAAAAGTAAAGAAAAATTAATAACGTAAAACGTGTTATTTCAAACGCAAAACATTTTCATTTCATTCTCTTAAATTGCAAAACTAGGACTCAGTTCCTTTCAAGAATATGATATTCAAAAAATGCTTCTGACATAAAACATAACGTACTATTAACGATGGCGCTCATTTATTTAGCTTGAGTACGATTTTAGATATTATTATCCATGCGAATAAAACTTTTTTTGATTTATTATAAATTCCTCCTTTTTTATGCCATTTATTTGCTACAATTAATGATGATGTTTTACAAAACTTTATTTCAAAGCAGTTATGAAAATTGTTTCTTTATATATATACTAGGGGCTCTGCCCCCTGCAATCTACGCTCGCCAACCCCCGTTCAGACACCGCATAATCTTAAAACACGCTAATCTGATGGGTTTTAAAAATAATAGAGAAGATTGAATTATACTGAAAAAAAAACTGTGCAGATCTCCCTGTAAACGGGTTTCCATTAATTTTCCTTTGATTGCAAAAATTTAAGTGCGATTCAGTTGCTGTTAAGACATCCAATGGCTGTTTTCGTTTTTGATTAAAGAGGATCAGTTAAACATTTGAAAAGAAGGTAAAATAAAATAAATTAAGTATACAGAGTCTTTGTCTCCCGGTATTTTAAAACAATTTCTAAAACAATAGCCAAAGTCACGTGAGTATCATCAACAGTTCCAGGCAGACCACTTCGCTTTTTATACTCTAGGTGCAATTTTGGTACTTTAATGTTAGCCAGGCACAGGTGATAAACCGCCAAATATCATTCTATCGCCATCATTTCATCTATATTATAATAGTTCAAGTCATCAACTGCCATAAACAAATATGGTCTGATCCCTTCGCCGTCCATATTAAAGTTTGGGACAGATGTTATATACGTCCCATATTGGCGCGATTTTTTAACGACGCCAATTTGGGGAACGCATCAACAGCATAAACAACAACATCCGGCCTACCACATCAATCAAAATAACAATACTTTGAGGCCAGTTATGTGCCCGTTCCGTATATGACACTGGCGTCAGAAAAAAATCGCGACAATATGGTGCCGTAAGTTTTCCATTTTGATTAAAAAAAAAAAAAAAAAAAAAAATCGAATAAAACTACATACAATTTGCCATGGTTGCAAAGAATTATTGGTACTGTTACGCTAGCCGGATGCAAATCTTGCCAATAGCTTTTTTTCAACTCGCCAGTTAGCATTTTTTTTTTTTTTTCGAGTGGTAATATTTGGCCAGATGTCATATACGCACAGCAGGTTTGGCGTGCTTTTTTTTTACGAAAATTTGGCGAATACCTCGTTTTCAAATACCAGTTACATATGCATTTTTGGTATTACTTAGTTATCCCGTCGACCAAAAATCTATCGCCAAACTATAAGATTAAAATAGCAATTAAAAATTCTCACTCTTTAGTCAATGACTTATCTAGTACTCCAGATTTTCCAAGTATTTGCAAAGTCTTAATTTAATTTCCTCTTTTTTGGTTTCTTTTTCTCTCCTTATCCGGTAGATGTCGCTACTTGTCCACCCAGTCGTTTCCACTGCTTCTCTCTCATTGGTTGTTTCTGGCGCGTTCGATACCCGCATAGGGTATATAAGGCAGCGCGTCTCTGTCTATCATTTTGCTCAGCCTTGCTTTTTCTAGCACGCTGTTCCTTTTTCCCTATCTTGCACTGAAGAAGAATCTCGCTGTAGATTCGAAACAGCTGTTTGCTGCTTTTCATCCATTATTTGTGCATTTTAAACGTTGGTTTACTGCTTTTTAATATAAGATTAAATGCCAATAATGGTTGATCGTAAATGTCACATTCACTTGACTTTAAGCAAGTTACACGTGTTTACGTCATCAAGTGATTTTTATTTTGACTTTATATTTTTATATTTATGAATGTTATACTAATTTATTTGTTCTTTCGTTATTTAAAATAAAAATTATGTCAATTTTTATAATTTGGCGAGTGTTTTGGCGATTTATATAATTTGGCGAAATCGGTCGACGGAATAATTAAGTAGTACCGCATTTTTTAATTATTTTCAATTATTTTCTAAAGGAAATATAAAAAAATACTTAATAATTATAGAACAAAATAATTTATATAATTTATAAAAAAAAATAAATAAAAGGAAATAAACAACAGTAGCCGGGTTACCATGTCAACCTTATCTGAAAAAAAAAATCTGATTGATTAAAATTTGAGTTAAAATTGAGAAAAATCTATATAAAATTAGTAAAAAAAATAATATTTCGAACACTAATTGGAATTTTAAAATTCTAATACCAGTTTTGAGATCTGCGGATCAATGCTGATTTTTGGTGTTAGGTTCATCGCAAAGTATATATATATATATATATATATATATATATATAATTATGTACTGTACCTTTAACTTTTCAGGCGTTTGTATTTAATATAAATGTTTTTGATAGGTTTTTGTGAGAAAGTAAAAGTAATTAAAATTTAATAAAAAAAAATAAAATTTAGTATGCATTGTAATAAGAAATATCAAATTATATTTTTTGTAAAAATATTTTTTAATCATGAGAGGGCAAAACATAAGGAAGCATTAAATAATTTTGCTATTTATGTTTAACTGCGGCATTTTACACTGCATTTTATGTCTAATGAGACAATAAATGTATTATAAATATTACAATATTGAACATAAATTATCTTCAAAGTAACGCTACTTGCAACTTGAACTCATTAATTTATTTAACGAGCAAAATATATATAAAATGCACGTAATAATTATAAAATAGGAGAAGAAATATTTAATATCTATTAAATTTTATTATTTATAATTCACTATAAAGAGTTATTTCTTAAGTATTAAACATATATAGGATGACATTACACTTTAACAGGTGACAATACACAATTTTACTGCATTGCATAGAAGCAAATTCATTTTATCTAAGTTATATCTATATCTATATATATATATTTCTATACATATGAACATTTTTAAGGGCTGTTCATTTTCTCCTTCTTTTTTTTTTTTCAATTTAAAGTTTTGGCTTGTTTCAAAGTAAAAGAAAGAAATTTCTTTCGTTTCAGAATTAGAATCCCTTTAATAGTTAAAATTCTCAACCATTTTGTAAGTGTGTTATAAAACATAAAATCTCTTTAAACTTTTTTTGAGTCTTTGCATTATTTAAAATATTCCCCGAATTTTTTTTTCTAAAAAGACGTAATACTTTTGTTAAGATTCATGACATTTTTATGCAAATAAATATTCAGATATCTATCTTGGAAATTTTCCAAGAAGGTTGATTTGAATTTTTTTCCTGACCGAAAGCATATTTTCTCGTCACTAGTTTTAGTCTTACTTTGGATTTGAAGAGAAAACTATTTTTTTTTAATTCAGTAAGACTATGTATTGTCATTACAGAGAAGAGATACATGTGAAGAATCAAAATGCAAAAGCATTCATTTACATCAATCTTTTCCAGAGGAATATTTCCAGTAATCATTTTAGAAAAAGTGTCACAAAAATTTATTTATGAATTTTTCAAACTAGATAGAGCTACATTTAATTATTTATTATTATCCCCTTGCTTATTGCACTTTAACAATTATACTATGCGTTCTACTATCATGTGCAATTAGAATAATAAGAAAATGAAAAAAATATATATATATATGATTATTTATTAGAAAAAACTATTTATATTATGTTTTCACAAAAAAGAGAGAAATTATGAAAAAAAGTAAAATTGTATTAAAATTATCACATTTATAATCGCAAAGATTACCAATATTTTCGGACCAAAGCGGTTTAAAATGCGTGGCGTGATTGAGTTAACTATAACCAGACCAGTGAAATCTCAAATATGGATAACTAAAGATGTTGCAAGAAAACATGAATGTACTAAAAATGTCCTTGAAGTGGTTATATTTTCACCTAAAAATACTTCTTAACGATGTCTTCATAATTAAGATTTAAAGTAAGCAAATTCTTATTTGGCCATGTGATATAATTGATCAATATGAAATACTAGCGACTTTATGTTCGTAACTTCCTAACGATAGGGTGGGGATAAGATAAGATTCGTAAGGCAGAGAATGTAGTACTCTAATAAAAAATAACCGGACTGGTAAACTAAAACTAGAGGTATCAATTTAATGATTAAGATTTATTGCATCTTCCTGAAAGTAACCTATTGACTGCAATGATTTCTGACAAAGTTTTTTCCAATCATAAAAACATCCCTTAAAGTCTTTTTTCTGAAAGTCATAGTTTGTAGAGAATTTCATTTTATCGAATTAATGGTCAGAAAACGGTGACCAGGAGCAGTGGCGTAGCCAGGATTTCGTTTCGGGGGGGGTCCAAAAATTTTCCTTCAGGTTATATATAGTAAAACTTGTCAAGATAAAATCGCAAGTATTGGTGAAAATAGGTTTTCGTGTTTGGAGGTGTCATTGTATAGTATTCTTTTCGATATTACCGTGGAACATACCCGTTTAAGACAGAATTCCGTTATAGGCAGGTTCCATTCTTATAAGTTTTGTGTATTTATATAAATATACTTATTTATATTATATGAATACTAAAACCTGTCAAAATAGCAATTATCTCTAACAGAATCCTGCCAAAAACGGAAGCGGTACATGGTCTTAATATGTATTGCCATACAATTAAATTTACTAAAATCCTATGTCTGAAAGGAGATTTTCACCGCTCTTTAGTGCAACAAAGTAAAACCTCTGAAAGCAGAATCTTTCTATACCGGAATCCTGTCTCAAACGGAAGAGTTTCTGCAGGCTCCCAACGAAACGAGCAATAGGTCTTATTGCGGTAGTGTATCTTAGAAGTATAATTATTTACACTTCTTTAAACGAAAGCCTGTCTAAAATGGAACTTTTTTCCAGTCTTTTCCGATCACGTCTTGACAGGTTTGACAGTATAATCGAAGTATTTTGAGTAACTTTAAGAATTTAGGTATATCCTTATTTAATATCTTAATTTAAAAAAAAAGCATGGATAAAAAAAAAAAAGTAAGATCAATCTCTGTAACTGCAGCTAATAATACATTGGAGTTACATTAATATTTATGAGTGAAAAAGATTTTATAAACATTATGATGTAAAAAACTGAGCGCATATGAAGAATATTAATTTATTTAGCAATTATTAGTAATTTATTTAAGTTAAGTTCCATAATACATAACATTTGCCTACAATAAAGTTAGGATCAAGTGGTTAAGTTTAAAACTGCAATTTTCATGTTTAATTTCTTGCCATTGAATTAAGAACTTGCGCTGTAATAAACATTGGATAATGATTTCACATAAGTGCCAGTGAGTCGGTAGTTGCGAGTTTTTGAGATAAGGTTTTAATCTTTAAGAAAAAGATCTTGCAATTTCAACTTACACAAACTAATAATGTAAGAAGCACGCTAATCAAATATAGTTCATGCCAGGGTTACCAGTTTAGCCTCCACTTTTAATTCGAAATTTCAAATTCACACCGGAAATTTTGAAAGAAGAATCTTTACCTTTTGTAATCACAAAATTTCTGTCATAAAGCAAAAAATACTATTTTTATTTTCTGGTGCGAATTTGGATTTTCTTAATGAAAATGGGGGCCAAACTGGCAACCCTGGTTCATGCTGAAAAAAATAGTTCTGTTACAATTGTCTAAAACAGCCATTATACTTTTATGGTTTCTATTTTTTGCCATTTTTGATACCATATTCGATAAATAGTTGCTTCCGATGTCTAGTCGTCTTTGGAAGTTACATTTTTGTAACAAATTTACTTGTGATGGATTAGCACGCTTTTGGAAGTATCAGGATGTGTAAAAAATAATGGTAGTTTTTGTTATCGTACTTCACAACCAATTTATTTTAGATATTTCGGAACAGTTTCAGAGCATTCTTCAAGTTCAGCAGTAAGCTCCGGACTTTGATACGTGGATTAGCTTCAATTCGATTTCTTATTGTTAAAGATCAAGTGTCACCCAAGACCTTCTCCATACACAAAATTGTTATTGTCACTATGACTGGGGTCAAAGGAAATGTTGAATCCAGAATTTTTTTTTGTGTGTGGGATTTCTGAAACTCTGGAAGGGACACTTCGGAGTTCCGTGGAGGGGGCAGCACTTCTAGACCATTAATAAGCATAAAATCTCCAATCTTTCGTTTGCACCCTTCACCCGTTCGGGACTACCATCTTTTATATGGTTTTTATTCCTTTGACACCATTTTTTGTCAAATAATTAAATTTAGTTTATTAATCGAAAAAATGTCTTAATAAAATAAGAAAAAATTTACTTTTAATTTTTAGAGGTATTAAAAACAAGTTCTGTAAGCACCTTTTGAAGATGCATATAGGCACCCATATGGTCCCGGAGGGGTTAAACAACTTGACATGAGGATCAAAAACCTTATCTCTATATGCACTGCTGGCCGTTAAAATTGCAACACCATGAAAGATTGAAAATACAAAAAAGATATTTATTGTACGTAAACTGTATGACATGAAAACAAAATTATTAAATTTGTAAACAGTTTGGTGGTTCACAAGGATGCGAAATTGATAGAAACAGCTGCTCCCCCTGGCAGCTAAAACGGTCCTTACTCGGCTAAACATGGAGTCGAACTGGGCTTGGAGGGCAGAAACGGGATACTCATTCCATGCTGCTTCAAGTCTATGCCACACTTCATCAAACGTATTAGCTGGAGAGGGGTGGCGGGCTAGTCTCTAAGCAATTCATAATCAGATGTTTTCAATGGGTGACAGATCTGGAGACCGTGCAGGCCAGGGCAGCAATCGAATATCCTGCGTATCGAGGAAGGTCAGAACACGACGTGCAATATGTGGTATTGCGTTATCTTGCTGGAAGATGGCGTTTGGCAGGCCTCGAAGACAAGGCACAACCACTGGACGCAAGATGTCAAAAATGTACATATCTGCGTTCAAATTACCGTCGATCCGAACTAGACATGTGCATGTCGTGTACCCAATAGCTGCCCAAATCATCACAAAATGTGCAGGTCCCTTATGCCAATATCAAGCAGGCGACAGGCGTTTTCCTCGAAGCCTCCAGACAAGCCTCCATACGGCCATCAGAATACTGCACGCAGAACCGAGACTCGTCTGAAAATACGACATTGTGCCAGTCATGCATCCAGCTTTGACGTTCGGCGCACCAGAGTCGCCGACTCTCTCTATGCTGCATTGTCAAGGGAAGCCGCAGTACTGGTCGCCGTGCTGACAGTCCACACTGCTGCAAACGTCGTCATACCGTACGAGCGGATACTATGGGTGCACTTCAAACATGCCCATTTCCTGACTAATGGTTCGTGGTGTGGTTGTACGGTTTTGCAGGGCCGACCTAACAATATGTCTGTCCTCTCCGGTGTTAATCATGGGAGGGCGTCGAGATCCTGCATGACGTTCAGTATGACCCTCAGAAATCCATTGATTCCATATTTGCATGACAGTGGTTGGATTTCGACCAGTGGATCGGGCGATATCATGGAAAGACAATCCACACTCTCGATAGGCAACAATACTGCATCTATCGAATACCGACACTTGGTGGTAAGCATTTCTTCTTATTATTCGAGGTATAACACGTTATTCTGAGAAAAGACCGACCTTACCAAGCTCGTTCCGAATGAGAAATCCACTACGCAACTTTTCTTTTATTCAGTGCTTCAGATGTCGTTTCTCCCGCCTGCCGCGTCTAAATGCGCTGAAATGCTAATCATTTACATATTCCAGCCTCTTCTTCCTTTCATGAGATTTTGACGTTCGTCAGATCATCCCTTCCTGGTGTTGCAAATTTAATGTCCAGTAGTGTATTTCAGAATTCACAGTTGCACTGGTAAAAATGTGTAGGTATTGGCCATTCAATGTGTTGGCCATTCAAACTGATGCTCACCCATACCATGATTCTACGATCTTTGTATCTATACCTTTCACGGATGTTTGCAGCTTTATTGCATGTGTTTTCCTTCCATATGATAACACGTCTGCAATAATTCTCCAAACAAAATCAGGATTCATCGGAAAAGAGAACTCGACCCAGCCCGTGGTACTCCAATGACGATGTTCTCTGTACCACTTTACCGGGCGCATTTCGATGCCGGAGTTAGCGGAATACAAATAATGGGTTTCCTTGTATGCATCCATTTTTTATACAATCTGTTACTCTCAGTAAATCTGTATAGTCGAGTTCCTGTTGCTGCAGCGAACTCTCTTGCAATCTGAACTGACGTCAGTTGCCTTTTTTTTTTAGCAATCGTTGCCCCATAACGGTCCTGAGAATCTATTGTGGCACGTTTTTTACCTTGACCTGGTTGTCTGTGCTAATTACCAGTGTCTGTTAACCGTTTCCATATTCTTGACATGACGCTTTTAGCTATTTTTAAGTATTTCCAGCTTCCATTCTACCTATCACACGCCATTTCTCGCAATCGGTCAGATGTCTTCTGGACAACATATTCCACCTACTACAAGCGACAATTTTACCCAACTACACGTACAATCCTTGAAATTAGACTTTAAATCACCCACATGCAACCTTTGAAGTTAGACTTCAAATCACCTACGTGCAATCTTTTTCACACATGAACCGAAGGAACGGGCTGAAAAATTTAAATATTTTTCTGTAACGAAAGCTAATCTCATTGGACTACGTGATGACGTTGACATTGAGTTACCTTCAATCACCTTTCATTGAAGTTCCCTTAATAGAATTAACACAAAGCACCTTTTTATGTTTATTCCTATAACTTTTCTTGACAGTGTATTTTGAAAGTGGTAACAAATAACCAGTCCAAAAATAAAGTTACTTTTATTAATTGCTTGCAGCAGATTTAAAATAATTGATAATATTGACAGTTATAAAGTAAATAAAGATAAGGGTCGCGAAACTCAACCAATGTGCCATTATTGCGTTCGTGTAAACTCATCTTTCCCATAAGTGTCGGCAACAGTTGGTCCCATCGAAGTCCAAGATAAAGAAGTTTTACGTTTAATCTAGTTGCACAAAATTTGTGTAAACGGAATAGCAGGTATACTTGCATAGTTGTCCTTCCGTCTCGGGACATTAAAATGTTCCCGTTTACGAGAGGATTCCGTGTTCATAGAAAATCTGCCAAGAAGGAATCACAATTGGAACAAGTTTCATTTCATATGGGTTTCAAACGTAAGCAAGTATAAATATATAGTGTTGTTTTCGTCGAATCTTGAATTGTTTTCCTTTGAGATAGGTCATCTTCACAGATTTTACTGTAATGCATTTATGCTCTTCAGAGGTGTACTATAGAGTGAGTACGTTTTAGCAGTCTTATGGATAAAGTGAAAACGGAAAGTGTTTATAACGGAAACCTGTCTAAAACGGAAATGTTCGTAGTCCCGTCGGATGACATACCTTTGAAAATTGTACCTTCTAAGACGAACACCTGTTTAAAGCGGAATTTTTCATAGGTTCTTTGTGATTCCGTCTTAGCCGTTTTTACTGTTGTATCCACGATTCAGTAAACTAGTTCTTCGTTTGGGTTCGGGGGGGGGGGGGGGGGTCCAGACCCCCTGGACCCCCCACCTTGGCTACGCCACTGACCAGGAGACGACACTTTTAACAGTGGAAATAATAAAAACTCACTCGGAGCAATATTAAGAGAATGCGGAGCTTGTGGAGTCGTATCTGTTGAATGTGCGTAAAAACGAATTGCACTGTGATAAAGCATATTATCCTGGTGCAAAAATCATGAGTTTTCTCGCTTCATTTCAGTGCATTTTAGAAGACAAGCTTCACGCAAACGACACAAAACTCTCAAATAATAATTTTTGTTGACTTTTAGTCCACTTGGTAGAAATTCAGAACCCAAAATAAGACAACAATTTAAGAAACAGTCAACATTACCTTGATTTTCGATTAATTTTGACGTGGTCTTTTCGGTCTTGCTTTATCTATCAATCGCAATTTACTTAAAAGTTGATCTGTTTATGAATCAAAACCATAGAAGAGATGGAGGCATATTAGTTCACATAAATGTAGCATTTTCTCATAACTGGGTTAATTTCTATAAACAAAAACTAAATATAGTGAACAGAGCTTTTATTTACACATAGAATTTTTTTTAATTACCATTACAGTTCTTCTTACCTTTTTAATAGTTTTATAAATTCAAAAATTTTTCACCTATACCCCACTGGCGGGGTAAATGTGAACACACGTCAGACACATGTGAACACAAGGAAAAAATAGCCTTTGACATATTTTTTATCCTCTTATTCATTTGTCATCATAATCATTAGTTATATTACCTGTTACATTCACCATAAAGACAAATTTATATACACATTTCTCTAGTTTCTAGGTGATATGTTTAAAGAAAAGATTATAAATGAAAATAAGTAGATCTTTGGGGAGTTGGGGGCTTAGATGATTCATTAAGTATTGTTTCAATAAAATAAAAATAATAAAGAAGTAAACTTGAAAAAAAATTAAGCTTTTAAATTTTGCTTAGAGGTTTTTGTTTGGGGAAGAGTTTAGTACCATGTAGATAATATGTATGGGAAATCTGCCGAAATACGAAAGGTTCTGATCCCTTATTTGCCTTATTTACGTCTAAATTAATGATAAAGAGGTGTTTATTAATGATTTTTTTAAGATTAAAAGCCAACACCCCCTCCAAATTCAACTTATTTTGCTTATGAAAGAGGGGGTAGGGAGTTACAATCGGTTATCAGTTTAAAAGTTTAACTTTTTAAAAATATTACTGATATCTATCTCTATTCAAAGCATCATATATATATAGCTGTTTTAGAGATGGAAGTAATCCATCATTGCAAGTTTAGAACAATTGAAAAAAAATGCAAGGCTGTTTAAGGTTGTTTAATACTTTTTGTATTAACAATGCGTAATAAATATTGTTGTAAACAGTTTATTAAAATAATATATAAGCTTTATTGCATGTTAGAAAACATTAAATTTGTTTAAATTACAATTAAACATACACGAACTTCTTTCTTTTGTTGACAAGTGCCCAACATGGCTGCTAGAATTAAATTGATAAAACACTAACATTTCTCAATTAAGAAGAAAAAAATATATAAATAAATTATTAGTATTCATAGTATACGTTAAAACAATAAAATTCAAATAAATTAATAAATAAATAAAGTTATTAGTTTATAAAATTGGAAATAAGCTTTTACTTTGAGATCTAGAAACAATGTGTTGGCTGCTAAGGATAAACAAAATATCAAAGGGCTTCAAAAAATTTGAACATATGTCTGCAGGTGCTACCATCGATGGTAATTTTTTTCAAATAAAGAAAAATATAATAACTATTGAAAAATCGTGATGTTCAAACCTGCCCTATGTTCACATGTGCCTCCTTCTATTCTATATATCCAAGCATCATAACTGATAATAATTCGTTTTAGAAAAGAACCGTCTTGTGAAAGTATCTCAGGAGCAAATTCAGCACGTTGTGTTTTTTGGAAGAAAACAAAGATCTTTGAACAACTCGAAAAGCGACGCATCGCACTTCTAAATGATATTTTAAAAGTGCTTGACAGGAAAGAAATTATGTAAGAACTTCTTCAATAATTCTGATTCAAGAGGAGGTTAGAGTTCATTAAAATATCCATTTTTGTTTGTGAAATTTTTCAAATACATATAGTGCATAGTAGAACACACTGTAATGGGGAAGTGAAATTTGAAGACTTTTGAAACCGACCGTAGGCAGACTGAAGTATACGGGGCAGATATACGGGACCCAACGGGACACAGGCGTGGTGTATCCTTTGCTTCGTAGGTAATAAAGGAATCGCAGACTAACTATTATTTTCACTATATAATGATTAAATAAAATCTTTTATAATGTTTTCTTTACTAAAAACTTGTCGTGTGTTTCTTACAACGCAATTTTTCAGCACGAGGCATAAAAGTACGTCTAAATTGATCAACGTCTTACTTTAAGAAAATTAAAGACTATTTATTTTAAAGGTGCTTAATAATAATAATAATAATAATAATAATAATAATAATAATAATAATTTAAGCCATGTTGAAGCGCCAGAAAGAAGAATAAAAAAAAGACAGTTAAAAGAAAACAAAAAAGACTGTCATTTGAGCAAATTCCATTCAGTTTCATTAAAAGTAGTTTCACTGTCTCCGACAAGCTTTGCACTACACGGGTCAGTGTGATGCATGTACATTCGTGGAAAAAAAATAACCCCCTCCCCCTACTGACTCTGCAAGCAAATCATTGTAGAAAAAAATTACTGGTACCAAACGATTGAAAATAAAGTAACTTTTAAATGATGCAAACAAAATTTGCTTAGGGGACCATCTATATATCAAAACGAACCCAAACTTTATTTTTCTCAATAGCAATACCCAGGTTTGACATCATAAATAAATTCTGCACCCTTCAAGTAGCCTAAATCCCAATATTCGTGAAATTTGTATGGTTAGTTTTCCAGAAATTAATTATTTTAAAATGACTCTATTTTAGGAGCTGTATCCAAATTGAAGTTCGGTACCCGATTGTTGAAATGCTACAGAATGACTTTGTCACTTCTATTAATGCCAGTATGACAATTTCACTCACATAAGATGCTTTGACTATTGCCATCCCAAATGTTTCATTAAAAGGAGTAAAATATTTTTTCTTTAAATTTTCCTTTTATGGATATCATTGGCTGCCCTTAAACCGTCATCTTGATGTGTTTTGCTTATAATTCGAAAACTATTTTAAATGAAATTTTGAAATCGAGAATTTGCATACAGCAGGACATAATAAATATAAACCTATAAAAATGTCGGTTGCAATTCATATATTTTCGAATATTAATTTCATAATTCATAATTCATATCATAAACATTTTACAATTACAAATTCAATATATTTATGTTTGGGTTATTTAGTATTGTATTTAGTATTATTTAAAAAAGATATCATATTAGGATTATAATTTCCAGAGATATTAATAAATTGTAATTAAAAACCTTTTTTTCGACTATAAATCTGTTCATATTTTATAACGCTCACCTACTACAAGGAGAAAAACTTAATATATTCATTCTAGACCTAAAATAAATGGATTAAAACAATTCCCCGCTTTCCCCGAGTTAATTCCGAATTCGGCTTTTTTTTTATCCTCTACCACTGGGCTATATCTCAAGAACTAACGCTTGGAATTTCATCAGACTTCAGATTCAGTTAGTCCTTGATTTAAGTTGGTGCTGACTACGTTTTGGTGTAAATCCCCCAACAAGTGGCACTGCTATGGTGCATTCTTCACGATTTCTGGAATAGTTTTATCTCAAAAACTAATGCATGCATTTTCATCAAATTTCAGATTCAGATAGATATAGACGTACAGTGAGCAAAAAAAGTATTTGCACGCAGACGATTTTTTGCATAAGTAACCATAGAATGAAAATTTGATACTATTCTCTTAATTATTCATTTATTTAAATAAGAAGAAAATAAAAATAACTACCCATTTCCCTTAATCAGTAATATTACACATTTAAAAAAAAAAATAATATTATCTCATACCTAACGAGTATTTGCACAAGAAGCATTGACTGTTAAAAAATGCATTAAATTTGAACATTATGCAAATGTTTAGCATATCAGTCCCGCAGTACATTATCCCCGCACTTTAAAGTCACGTAATATATTAAATGGGGCAGGCATTCTGGGGACTTTTTGTTCTAATGGCGCCGAAAACGTGTGAACTGTCTGTTGCTACCCGTGAGAAGATTATATTTCTTCACAATTCTGGATTAAGTTACTGAGGAATAGGTAAAAAAATTAAATCTAAACTTTTCTAGTGTTCGTTCTGTAATTAAGAAGAAAAGGGAGACTCGTTCGACAATAAATAAGCCGCGAACTGGGCGTCCAAGAAAGCTAAATACCAGGCAAAGTAGAGCCATCATAAAAGAATCTTCAAAAAAACCTTTTCTAAGTGCTCGAGAATTCGCTTTTGAATTCGCTTCAACGTCAGAAACAATAGTTACACCACAATCAATTAGAAATATTCTTCATGATGCAAATATCCGAGGAAGAGCCCCTCGAAAAAAAAAAACATTTATTAGTGAAACAAATAGGGTGAAAAGACTTGAATTTGCAAAAGCTTATGTCAGCAAACCACTAGAGTTTTGGAAAACTGTTATTTTTTCCGATGAAAGCAAGTTCAATATTTTTGGCTCAGATGGTAAGAAAACTGTATGGCGAAAGCCAAATACTTCTCTTCAAATTAAAAACTTGAAACCAACTGTAAAACATGGCGGTGGTCATGTAATGATTTGGGGATGCATGTCTTTTAATGGAGTTGGCGAAATGACCTTTATTGAAGGCAATATGAATGCTAAACAATGAATTAATATATTGCGAGGTCATTTATCTAATAGTGCTCCGAAATTAGGAATTCCTAATTCATATTATTTCCAACAGGATAACGATCCGAAACACACTGCATATATTACGAGGTTATGGTTGCTTTATAATGTAAAAAATCAATTGAAAACGCCACCACAATCACCAGACCTCAATCCGATTGAAAATTTATGGCATATTTTGTATGTGAAAATAAGGAAAAAGAAAATTTCTAACAAATCAGAACTTAAGCAAGCTCTTAGGGAAGAATGGCTACAAATCAGCAGTGAAACATGTCACAAATTAATAGAATCAATGCGCAGACGATTACAAGCTGTAATTGAAGCAAAGGGCATGCATACTAAATATTACCACTGTTTTTAACTTATAAATGATTCCTTTAGTTCTATTTTTATTGCTAGTGTGCAAATATTTTTTTGGCAGTACAAATGCTACTTTTTTATGTTTTCATATTTTAAATATAATTATTAAGTCAGATATTAAATATGTTTATTTGTTTTGTAAAAGTGTTGGTATTTTTAATTCTTAATTGCTTTTTATTTATTTATAGATATGCTACAACAAATTTACCTGGCGTGCAAATACTTTTTTGCTCACTGTAAGGTGTTGCTGAATAGTTTTTAGTGTAAATCACCTGACAGGTGTTGCTGCTATATTGCATTTTACAGGAATTACACGGTTATAGCGATAGTCGTATCTCAAGAACTAACGCACGGGCTTTCATATCTTTAGAATTCTCATGGTCGGCATAGATTGGCATTTACTTTCTGCTCTGTGATTGCGAAGTTTTGGGACACTCGACTAGTTTGTGCTTGGCGAGAAATTCAAGTTTCTATGATTGATGCAAGGAAATTATTGTTTAAAAAAGGCGAGAAATAAAAGAAGAATTTTCCTTTTCGTCTTAATCTAAAAAAGTCATAACTACTGTTTGTATGTTTAATATCTATTCAAAAAAGAAATATTATTTTAAAATACACCATGACAGAAAAAGTATCTCTTACTGATTTTGCAAGTTACTAAGTAAGCTTTTAAATGTATAGAACGATAAAAATGATAACTCATCTTCTTTTTATTCTTTAAAATAAAAGATTTATTGCGATTTATTCTAGTGTGATATAAAGATGAGTTTATCAACCTACTTGGAATACCTCCAAAATAAAAATAAAGCATCGTTTTTCCAAATGCTATGAATCATTACACTTCATTTTATTTAAAAAGATAATATATGTTAAATATACCTCATAGCGCCAAAAAATATCTATTTTCTTTTCTTTTAAATGAGATCAATTTTTATTTAGGTAAAACTGAAATGAGGTGTAAAGGGATGTATGCGTGTCAAAATTTCAAAATTCTGCATTCAACAGATATAATAGAAAATACATTTTACGTTTCCTGTTCTAATGTGAGTTTTAAAAGAGTTTCTTAACCGTCACAATATATCTAATTTAGGTTTACCGAACCTATCAATTTAAAGAGTGCGAACAACATTTTTCTTTGAAAAATATATTTTTTAATATATATATATATATATATATATATGTGTGTGTGTGTGTGTGTACTATTTCCTTAAAAATATAAATTAAATTATTTTCTTTCCTTAATTTGTATTTCGCTTATTTGTACAAAAGGGGCGATCATTTTTACGAAAATATGCATTTTAATGTATCTATCATAAAGCAAGATAGAAAAATTTAATAAGGGGGAATAAGCGTAAACGACATTTTGTGTTTTAAGGAATAAAGCTTGAGTTCTGAAAAAAAGGATATTTGGTATGCCTGTAAATTACATTTAAAATTTTATTATTAGCGTATATTTTATCAAGTAATATTCATTTTAATTTTTCTTGGAGTGTAGTAAATTATTAATTATTTATTGATTTCATGTCTCTGTAAAGCTGTCGATATATTTGTTTTATGGCTTATTTTACAAGGCGATTAGAAAATATAACTAAACAAGCAGATTTTATTATTTCCCAGTTAGATAATTTTGTAAGATTTTGAACATAACAAGTTGTTTTAATTTTTTTTTTCATTTATTATGCTAAGTTTTTTCAATTGAAAAAATGTTATTCTGAATTGAAAACAAATATTCTAGAACGTTCGCTTTGTTGATTTCAAATTCATTAGTTTCGAAATTTATTAATATATGTGACGACAGAATTATGTTACTCTAATTTGAGCAAAAAATGATATTATTAGCAGTTGAAAAACAAATCATAATATACTATATCAGACCATTAATCATATATTCATGGATGCGTTTTCATAAATAGTTTTTTCCTTCTTTAATGAAATATTTTATTATACAGAAAAATTAGTGTAAGTAAGTTAATCAATAGTTGAACTATTTAAACTACTAAAAGAAAGTTGGCTTTGTGTCTCTGTCTGTCTGAGTGTGTTTGTGGGTGTCTGCGATGGCTAGCGAAACCTACGGCAAATAGGAGGTTGAAAACTTTTGTAAGGTTTGCCTAAATTGTTTCCTGAGTGCAACTGAGACTCATAATTTTAATTTTCTAATAGATAGCTTAGTTATTAATTAAACACAGAAACTCACTCGCAACAAAATGCCATCTATTTGAGCCCCAGTCAAGGACAGCGCTTCGAGACGCGTAAAAATCCATTTACGCATCGGAGGGTAGCGAAGAGCCGGCTTTCGATTTCATCTGTGTCCTTTAATAGTATTATTTTATGCTTAATCCACCAAAGTGCTCATTACAGTTGGTGAGAGACGTACTTCGAAAATCGTACTTTTACGTCTAAAATGACACAATCAAGTTGAAAAAATGTCACACTTTGAAGGATAAAAATTAAAAAAGGTCGTTTTCCAGAGAAAAATTTTGATCCTTATTGCAACTTCTTTCGAGTTCGCAATTTTAGAGGTACCGACAAAAAAAGCATGTGCTTTAATCTAACACTTTCTTCTAAACGATGGTGTAATTGGCGTAAAAAATATCAATTTGAACGCAGTCAAATGCACCGATAAACGCAGGTCACATTTGCGCTTCATAGAGAGATATTGTTTCTTCACTAAAAGTAGTTACACGCCTTTATTTTAAAACAATTCTTTTAGAAAATCTCAGTAGGCCAAATTTACATCACTTACAAATATTATGAAATGTTCAGATTGGTAAAAATATTTCGTATAAAATACAATGTGGGAAAATGTAGACGAAATATCTAAAATCACGCGTATTTTCGCGGTTTCGCTTGCTTTCGGTATGCATAGACTAAAAAATCAAATTATGCAAAAAATAAAATGCCATTTTCAATACTTTTAATTCAAAACTTTTTCGCTATTTTTTTCATTTTAAAATGTAAATTCAGATAAAATGGTGTTAAAGATATAAAATCATACACATTGATGTTCATTTAAGTGTCCTTCATTACGGATCCGGGCAACGACGGGCCGATCAGGTAGTTACACAAAAAATAATATTTATATGCATCTCTTTGCATCCAACTGAGCTTATTGTAGTTAATATAAAATACGCTTTGTATTTATGAGTAAAACAGTAGTAACTATGCTAACTAACTATTTTACTAACTATTTGATAGTTAACTATTTTATTATAAATAAAATATTTTTTTTATCAGCCTTTCTTATTTTTCTAAAATTGCAAAAGAGAAAGAATGTTATCTGTTTTGTTTGTTCGGAATTGAAATTATGCAAGGTCCATATATGTATACGATATTCTCTTATGATACGAATATTACTATTAATTTTAATTATATTTATATTTCTTTATTATTTCACTTGTATTATATCATATGATATATTTTTATATGATATATTTTATTATTAGAACATTATTATTATATTTTATTGTTATATTTCACGTAATGTAAACAAAAATAAAGTACAGTGGAACCCCGATTTAACGCTTATCGCATATAACGCTTTCCCATTTTTAACGTCGTTACAGCTTGGTCCCACCAATTTCCTATACCCACAATGTTAAAAAAACCTGCTTTTAAAATTCATTCTGATGTCTTTCCTGCATTTAACGTCGTTTTCTTAAATGAAAATGAACACTTTTTCGAAAAATAATTGATCGTTTTCAAAGAATTTCGCACCTTTTCTATCTATAATTTTGCTTTCTTCCGAAACAATATTTAGTATAATCGACAAAATAAAGTCAGATTAAATACAGTAAATATCCTTTAATCCGGCATACTAACCCCCGCCATGCTAGATAATCCGGCACGTCTTTCGGAAAAAAAAATATATAGATCGCAAAACATCGAAGGAGCGAGGGGCAGATATCGTGCCGGATATTGTGTATCGGCATGCGTGTAGGGGCACCACCTGCTCAAAAGCCGCCACAACGTCTTTGTTTACGTTTCATGTTAGGTTTCTGCTCTTCGCCCTTGCTCTGCGTCTTAGTTTACGTTTCACTGTTCAGTGACGCTCAAATTGATAGTCACATGCATAAACATCGAATTCACGTGTTGTGTTTTGGTGTTTTTACAGCTTGCGAGTAATTTTATAGTGAGTGGCAAGTGACATGTGTCCTAAAGTTAATGTCGTGTCTTCAAAAAAAGAACATCTGACTCTAAGTTTGGCGTTTGGCTCAAAATCTAGAAATCGTGATGAAGTTTGAAATTGGTGTAAGTAGAACATCATTATGAAAGACTATGACATAGGGTCGTCTACAATTTAAGATATAAAGCAAATACAAGTTGAAACATTTTTTGAACGAATCGGAAACTGTGAACAATCTAAGTAAAAGGCAAACTTTAAAAAATCCAAATTAGAGAAACTAGATGCGGTCTTGTGCAATTGGTTTTCAGCAAAAAAGATCTGAAGGTAAACCTAAAACTGGCTTTAAAATTGTTGAGGAAGCTAAACAGTTCGAACGAGATTTGAACATTGATAGTGATTGCAAATTTTCTGAAGGCTGGCGGAAGAGCTTTAAGACTCGTCATTATATCAAAAAATTAGATATTTCTGGCGAGCTGAAATCTGCCGATGCTGTAGGTGGTGAAGAGTTCAAAGTTAAATTCAAGTCTATTGTTTCTGGAAATGAACTTAAAGCTTGACAAATCTATTATGGGGACGACAGCGGCCTTCTGTGCCGTTGCCTTCCAAATTCTAATACTGCTGATGGGGATCAGAAAGTGTAAAATTTTTAAGTAAAATAAAGATCGGTTAACAATGTTGCTGTGCTCCAATTCATCCGGTGATCACAAATTAAAAGCTTTTCTGATAGGAAAGTCAAAGAATACTAGACCTTAAAAGGCGTGAAACGCTTGCCTGTGACTTATGGAGCACAATCAAGTGCCTGGATCAACGAACAGTTTTTAAAAAACTGGTTCTTCAAAGACTTTGTGCTAGTTGTTAAACAATTTTTTTTAAATGTCTGAAGACACAAAGGCTATTTTGTTTTTAGACAACTGTAGGAACAGTAAAGCTCATACAGATAAGGAAGAAATAGAGTCTAGTAAAATTTCAGTAGCCTATCTTCATCCCAATATCACATCTTTACTTCAATCCGTGGATCAAGAGGTGATCCAGAACTTCAAGTCACACTACAGACGTTACTACAGAATTTACTGGCATCGGATTGCAATTTGAAAGATTTTCAAGGATAGTTTTCTATTAAAGACGCTGTATTTGCTACTACTTCGGCTTGGGGTGAGGTAAAACAGGAAACTTTGAAAAAGTCATGGAATAAACTTTCGCCTGAAGTAATGGACGAAAATGTTAAGTTAAGGAAAGCGATACAGTTCCTGAAGAACTAAAAGATGACTTTGGTTGTTTGCCTTTAGACAGCCCCGTGTCACAACTGAATCGAAAAGAAATAAAAAAGTGGGTTGAAGCAGATTTTTATAAGCCGAGAGAGGAAATTTTCACATATGAGTTTGATGCTGATGAAGAATATATAGACCAGTTACATAACATCAGGTGGAATCAAGCATCTCATCCTTTGAATATATTTATCAAGTTTTCTGAGCGCAGCAATTCGTTAAACGATGCAGAAATTAGGAAGCTTCATATCATACGAAATGACTTCTTAAAAAAAGAGAGAGAATACTACTACAAAGCAATCTGATATTTGAGATTTCTTCAAGAGGGCTTCTATGATTGGGCCTAACTATGTTGACTAACTCTTCCCCCTACGAGCTACGCTCGCCAAACCCGTTCAGACACCGCAGACTCTAAAAGCACACTAATTTGATCGGCTTTAAAAAGATTTCGGAAAATTTAATTATAATTTAAAAAACAGCGGCGATCTCTCTATAAACGGGTTTCCATTGATTTCTCTTTGATTGGGGAATTTTAAGGACAAATCAACTCCTGTTAAAAAGATACAATGGTTGTTTTCGTCTTTGATTAAATAAATTCTGCTGAACATTTAAAAATAAGCTAATATAAAATGAATTAAGTAAACAGAGTCTTTATCTCCTGGTATTTTTTAACAAAGCAAAGAGAAAGTTCTTTTAAATAAGACATTTTAAATTAATCGTTTTTAATCTGACGTAATTTTGACCAAACTATTCTTTCTCTTTTTAATATTCAATTGAAAATACTTTTCTTAGAAATGAAATATTATTATATTTGCGCTGTCCTAACAAATATAGTTTAAAAGATCATCTCAAAATATCAAGTGAACGTCTAGCGCAATTTCTAAATTTAAAATGTTTTGCAATATTATTTTTTGTTCATTTTATGTAATAACTGTAATGTGACGTAAGTGTGACGCAATTTCTCCTATTTAAGACTTCTAACGCATGTTCATGAATTTATTATTTTATAATATCCTTTCTCTTTTAAAATTCACGCACTAATATAATTTTAATGCCGTAATTTTTAATAAGTTCCTGCTTTTTATACATGATTATTTAATTCTGATTTGAAAGGTTTTTTCTGTTTATAATAGTCACATGTAAATAAATTTTTAATTTGAAGCAAACATCATTGTTTGCGCTGTTTATACAGTTGGCAATAGCTTAAATTAATACCATTTTCTAAAATATGTAAAAAAAAATATCTCTCGAAATGCTGAAAATTTGAACTTAAAATAGAAATAAAATCTAAAAAATGAATCAAATTAAAAAAAGAAGTAAAGTCTGCACACCGGGAACTTCAAACGTATAAAATGATCTAAAAACGATTAAATTCCCATGTATAGTTTTTGCTCCTATAAAACTTTTTTAATGGAACGATTTTGTCCACATTTAGCATAAAATATCTCTTAAAATAATTCTTAGATTTGAAAACTGTCTGCATCAGCGTATTTATCAAACATTTCTCTATAATACCACCGATTTTCATATTTTTGTGTGCAATATTTTTCTTAATATTAACGAAGAAAGCCTTCGGTCACAAAAAATTCAAAACCGGCTGCGGCGGTGACAGCGGTAGTTACCTTTTTTAGAATAGAGAGATTCAATCTGTTTGAAGATTAAAAGACATGCTTTATAGCATTTTTTGTTTAATTCTAACTTCTACACTTTTTTTTTTCAACATGCATCCTGTAATCCGGAAAATTTCGTGATCTGGCATGCTTCAAGTCCCGAACGTGCCGGATTAGAGGATGTTTATTGTAATAGTTATTTCTTCCATTTTTGGAAGACAAAGAACACTTCAGTTTTTTGCTGCATTCAAAATTACTTCTACATAAAAAATTAGAAGGACAAATAATATATATATACTTTTTTTGCTAGAGGACAGGAGTGTTAGATTTCCAATAGAAACTGAACCGAAGGATAACATTAAAAAACTTTATTCGCTTTTATTCAGTGAGAAATAACTGCAAAACGGAAGCGATTCTCTCTTGCTGATAAGGGCAGCATTATCGAAAAACTGAAGCATTATTCAGAGACTGAAGCAGAATTTGTGAAATCCCCTGTAGATGCAACATATACACTTAAAACAATTTTAAGCCCAAAGGATGCAGTTGAAACAAAGTCAATTCAATAAGAAATGCTTGCAAAAAGATTAAAACCTTTAAATGTTCTTCATATGCTGAACTGGAAAAAATCTTAATTGATTGGCTCCACCAATCACACTCTGCTAATATTCCTATTAATGGAACAATATTAAAAAAGAAAGCTATGGAAATTTCTCTTAAATTACACTGGGAAGCACGCATTTTGTTGATTTAGATCTGGCACTTGTTTCTGGCTAATTAGTGGCATCTGAACCCAAAAATGACCCCAGTTTTTTTCTATCACGTCAACTTTGTAAGCTACAGGATACCCCCAAAATCATACTTAATGTGGATACAAAGGAAAATAAAGAAATAAATACGAAATATATTATTCATACAACGGCTGTATATGCTTACTATACACTACATTGTGTTCATACAAGTAGCAAAATCCTTTTACAAAACAAAAAAAGTACATATTTAGGTAAAAAGTTTCGCTTGTAGCTTTTCCTAGAGTGTTCAATTTGTGGACAATCTCGTAAGATGCTCCAACAATAGGCAGCCATCATATGTTCATCCCACATGCCTTTATACCGTTCTTCCATGAGCTTGAAATCTTGGTAGAATCGCTCACCCTGCTCATCACTGACTGATATTTTCAGGGAATTCATCAAGATGTCCATGCAGAAAATGAAGTCTGATGCTCATGTTACAACCAAGACTTTTGAAACCCTCTAAAAGTTGCTGGACAATTTCGGTGTAATTTCCAACTCGCGTATTTCCAAAAAAATCTTTAACAAAGTTTTTGCATGCCAACTAAGCATTCTTTTGGAGTTCTGTCATTGCTCCAAAGAAATGTTCATCTCTAATCCTGACGAATCTGTGGGCCGTGAAATACACTTGCCTTTATTTTTTCAAAAGACAGGTTTGGAAATTTCGAAATGAGATACGTGAAACAAGCTCCTTCAATAGACAAAGCTTTCACGAACTGCTTCATTAGATCCAGTTTTATATGCAGAGTTGGAAATATGATGTTCTTTCTGTCGGCAAGTGGCTGATGAAAAATATTTGGATCTCCACGTCTGAGGTGAGATCGTGGAGGCCAATTCGACTGAAACGAATGCTTCTCGCGAGCTTTGCTGTCCCACATACACAAAAAACATGGAAACTTGGTATATCCACGATGCTGGCCAAGAGGGAAGCACATCAATTTGAGGTTAACACAGATGATCCATTCGTGAATGTAATAGTGCAATAAATAAATGTCTCTCTTTATGTCACCATATTCTTCGCGCAAATAAACTGAATGGCTTATTCGGACTGCTCCAAATAAATTTACGTTGTGCAGGAGTGCGCGTTTCAAGCTCCACTTTGAGCTATCGATGAACAGTCACCATTCAGTTGCGGTATAGGATTAAATCCCTACTCCTCCATTAAACCTCGTACGCTATGGCAAAAAACAAATCCACCGTTATTTAGAAAGTATTGAAGAAATTCCCTTTCTCTTGAGCGAAAGTAGGATACATTAGCTCCCTTTTCAAGCAAAATTTTCTTGTGGAGTGTTGATGGTAAAAGTTCTGAAGCTTTTTTCTTCCTATGACTCACACCCGATTCAGCGTAGAGTGGTCACATTAATGTAAGCTGTAGAGAAAAAACTTGACGTGATAGAAGAAAACTAATTGCAGTTTTGAAATCAGCATGATTTTGACTTAAAAACTGCTGAAAAATTGAAGTCAACAGAAATTGAGTTAAAAATTGCTCCCCAGTGTTAGACATAACGGGTTTTTTCGCATCAAATGGGTGAATCGACGGATTCAAAAAGAGACTCAAAGTGGCAGATAGATCAGCATGTGGTGAAACCGCAAGCGTCGATCCAGCCACTGTTGATGACTGGAAAAGTGATGCACTACCATCTCTGGTAGAAAATAATATTACTGCAGGATATTTTTAGTGCTCCGCAAAATATTTTTAATGAGGGAGGCCTATTTTTAAATCTGCTTAAAGATAAGAGTACACAGTAAAAGGAGAATCATGTAACGGAGGAGTGATGTCAAAAGAACACCTAACTGATTTACTGTGCTGCAATACTGATGGCAGCGAAATAATAGCTACGCTTGTTATTGGACATGCTAAAAAACCTCGACGTTTTATAACGTTAAATATTTTCCCACAAGTTACAAAGATAATAGAAAATCTTGGATCACGGTAATTATTTTTAAAGATTATTTGCGGCAACTGGATAAGGAAATGCAATTGGAGAACCGTTAAATAATCTTGTTTGTAGATCAATGTACGTACAGCTCACAAGAATGTAACAGTGAAAAATGTGCACCTACACTTTTTTCCACCAAAAACGTGTTGGAAGTCCTATATTTGATACGCTTGCATGGCAAAAGGTTACAAGAGACTGAATTTCCCACAGCTGCAACGAAGATGGATTCCCTACGCAGGTCCCACCAGAACCGTCTGCCTATGATAACATACGGAATTACAATTCCACTGAATTTGATAGGGATTTCATTGAATTCAAGTACAGACTTGCGAAACAAAAGCATTGCCGATTGCCGAATTGATGAAACCGTCTTCGGATGAAAGCATTGTTTAAAAAGAATGTGCATTTGTTGAATCAATGCCGTCTTTCAATGAAGCCCAAGCTATTTTGCAAAAACTTAAAATTTTTTCCAAGGACATTAAGCTCAAGAAAAAGAATTGGATGCAATTTTAATGCTCGAGCCTTTAGCCCTTGTGCGGTTTGCAATCTAAAACAAACATTCAAACCAAAATCTCGGTTTTTTTTTACGACAAAATAATGTAACTTTTGATTTCTTATTAAAGTAACAAAATTTGTCAGTTACATGTAAATGCTTTATTTTATATTTTATGTTTCATTAAATTAATTTAAACTTAATTTTATCATTTCGGCGATGTATTAAATAACATACATAGTGTTTTTCTTTTAACTCCGATTTAACTTTTTCCCGCTTTTAACGATGCTTTTAACATTCCTATGAACGTCGTTAAATCGGGGTTCTACTGTATTCGATTATCAGATTGTAAAAAAAACAATTAATTTATATTTTATTAAAATTTAATATTTATGACATAAATGTATAGGAAATACATGGAATTTTATTTAAATTTTCTTTCTTTTTTTATTTTTACGTACAAACTCGTTATATTATCGTGAAAAATATAAAAAGTAATAAATTGTACTAGTATGTTATCTTCCAAATCACGTGTAATGACTTTATCGGTAGTATTTAATCAGCCGAAAGTAATTACATTAATTTTGAGTATTCGGAACATTTTCATTAATGGAAAAAAAAAACTTCTTTTAAATACTTATTAGAAATAAATTAGAAAATCCAACTTTATGTTTTCAATAGAGATCAATGGAAAAATGAAATCAATTATAGTATTTAGAGTAAAACTGAGTGCTATTTACTTGACCTAGATAGGTTTAAAAAATTTTGGTTTAAACTTTGAATTTCCCAAGATTCATTACAATTTCATTCACAATCATTCATTTACAATCAGCATGGAGAAGGAAATTAATTTCAATTGGATTTTGGATCGATATTATAATATTTATAAAGAATATTTAATTAAGAGGCGTTACAATTTGAAAAAAAAAATAAAAAAATTCTCAGCAATATCTATAATATAATAATTGTTTGTACTTTATTTGTTTTTTTTCAATGAATAAAACTCCATGGTTCTTCCTGCACAAAACTGTAAGAGATAAAGGACTCATGCATAATATACATGTACCATTAAGACGCAGTGAAACAGATGCATGTTTACAAATTTCATACGATATAAAAAACTAGAAACTCAAAACAATTAAAAATAAATATAACATAATTAACTAAAACAATATAGTTTTTCAATACCTGATGTATACAAAGAGATTTAAAATTTCATTGAATGTTCATTGCTACATGAAAATCTTTAAAATTTAATATTTGCATTGACTAAAATATGAATGACTTTGAAAATTCATTCAATAAGTTCGAAGGTAAAATACCGTCTCAGGTGAATACATAATGACTGCCTTTTGTTAAACTAGAAACTTTTATAAAATATAGATATACTCAAGTACGTATTATGGAATACTATACCTTAAAATTCTAAATCATTTTAATGAAAATGCATTTCAACCACGTCAGAAAGGGAAGCAAACAATTTTTTTAACAAAAATAGCTAAAAATAAAATAGAAATTTCTATAGGCGAATCAAAAAATAAATGTACTTAAATTATATGTTATTCCAACAAAAATATAATCAGCCAAACTTGCAAATGATGCATACAATGTGTCCCCTCTTTCTACGGTGTCCAATGGCTAATTCCTAAACTGTTAGTCATAGACATATAGGGGAGACTAGGAACGGTTGACCATACGGGAGGCTTGGCCCACCCATAAATTTTCATATGTAAAAGGATTTCAGAGTTTTATCCATAGGTGTCAACCAAAGCTACTGGAATGCTCAAACAACGGTCTTCGTTTCATAGAGATAATCAAAATAGGTGTGGAAAAAATAAATTGGGAGGCGTTTTCAAACTAAAAGTTGTGTTTTTTAGAAATATTTTGTAAGCATTTTTCAGATAACTTATATCATAGAAATTTAAGTAAGTAGATTTAAAGTAATGCAGAAATATCGAGCTTTCATTCCAGCATAAAGACTGTACAGTAAGTTAGGCTTAACATAGCAATGTGCTATTCATTAGAAAAGGTCTATGTAGGGAGGCTTGACCGAGTCAATGTGAGGGAGGGTTGATCAGATGCTCAAGGCGTCCTAATTAAGTGGTTTTGGAAATCTTTTTATTATACACTGCATATAATGAAAAGTTATTGGTTATATATATATAACAATTTAAATTTATTCGGTAAAGCTACGGTTAACTGGTGTCATAGAAAAGAAAATGTTTAAATTTGACTAAAGAAAGTTGTGAATAAATGCTAGAAAATGGGAAAGTCGATTGGAACTTTTTTCCATTTAAATATTATTTACAATAGGTAAATAGAAACAGTGTGAAAGACTAGAATGGATGAAAGCAGCAGTCTTAACCCTTTTAGGGAGGTGGTATGTTTATAAAACTACATAATTTTAATTCCGAAACATCACAATGGCACTAGAATTTTGCTAAAATCTTTACCATTAATACGTATGTGAAATACAGCCTTTTTCTTATTTGCAAATAAATTTTTTTGTAAATTCCGGTGCTAGCCATTTCTTTCAAAATTTTAGTACTAAAAGTACTTTACCCCTTAAAGATTTTAATTATGTAAATGATAATTTAATTACTCATTCGGCTGCAAAAGAACATAGCATCGATCGAAAAACTTTAGGAAGGTATGTAGGCAAATTTCACCAGGGTGACTACAGTGAGATGAAGCCAAACATTGTGACAACTAGAGTTGTCACATAGTCATGTCGAGTGTCAAGAAAATAGGACAAGGAGACAAAGAAAAACGGGACAGTAGCTCCTAAATACGGACATAATAACATGAAATAATATGAAAACGGAACCTGCTTCTAACAGAATACTGCCTTAAATGTAAAATTTCATTTTCCTTGCTGTACAATTATACCTGCTCAGACAAAATCCTTTTTAAAACAAAAATTTGATAAAATATTCTACCAATACTCTGGAGAATGCATCAGTATTTACCCAATATTTGTCGAAAATTTTTTCATAGTAGGGTTTTGTTTTTGTAATAACTCTGTAACAGAATCAATGTTCATGATTAATATACTAAATCTAAGTAAAACAACCAAATAATTGTATTGAAAATATGCAAAATAAAGCTTTTTATAAACATATATTATTATGAATCTGAAACAAAGAATCAATATTTATAAAGGGCAACAATCACAAACACAACAAATTGAAAAATCTTTAACAAAGAAGAACAAATTTGGCGAACTATCAATTTCAGAAACCTTTTTATGGCTAAAAGTTATCTACGATTTTAACTAATTTAAAGGATAATACGAAAAAAACATTTTCTAATTTGAATGTTTTCTCCTTTTATTTAACCTATCTCGAATATAATTCATATTGCTAGGATATAATAATTTCTAATGTTTATTTTCTTGTAAGGCAAATAGAAAAGAATTAGTGAAGTTCCATTTGATTTATACAATTTATTCCCACTGAAACACTGCAAAGAAAAACCTACATCCGTTACTGACAATTTTTGACAAATTAAGAAAATTTTTAGGTTGAGGAATAATTTTTGTAAACACTTATAAGTTTCCATCCTACTTTTTAAATTGTCTTTTTTTTTTCACTTAACATTCTAGCACTGAAATTATATACCATAATGGCACGAAAAATAATATAAAACTAGCCATAATTATGTTTAAGATTTAATATGGTTTTATTTTTATTAAAATGCCTCTTATATTTCATTTGAAACAGGGCCTAAATTCTTATGGAAAGCAAGAGTAAAAAATAGTATTAGTTAAAACTTTTGTAAGGCAGAAGAAAATGTGCGGTAAATGAATGATCGATTTGTCCAATCGTTTTTTGCATAATGTAATTTATGATTCTACTTATTTAAATGAGTACATGAACAAAAGGTTTTGGTACTTAATTTTATCTTCTCATATCAGTATATCTTAAAAATTATACATATTCTAATACATAATATTTACTATTGTTAAATTTATATTATAACGAAAGGAAAAAAATCGGAAATTTTTGAGTTGCACAAGTTTGGAGGCCAAGACTTGAACCGAGTGAAGGCTTGAAAATTGGCCCGACAGCAGTCCTGTGTAGATTTAGCTCGATCAGAATTGCGGAATCTTGCTGAAACGTCCAAACCTCGTTTCCAAAGTATTTTTGAGCCCAGCGAAGCACCACATCTTCAATAATATCTTCAGTACACAGCTTTATTTATTCTCTCGCCAGAATCCATGAAAATGAAAGGAGGTTTGACTATTGAGCAAATTCCTGCCCACAGAATGAAGTTATGGGATTTTGACAACGTTAAATCATGGAAGACTCTCCTGGAGAAGTTGTGGACCCAATCCGATAATTCTGACAATTGTATGATTGTTCCGTGTATAATAGCTTTTCGACAGAAAACAGTATCCGCTGTCAGTGTGGATTTGCAGCTCGCTTCAGCAGCTTCCTGCATCCATCGAGCTGTACTTGCTTGTTTTTGGTGAAAAGTTGTGCTTTTGAAAGGATGAAGCTAAGAATAAAGCTTCATCTCCTCTTCCGCTGTAAGTCGAACCGATTCAATAACAATCCTAGATAACCTTGCTATTTATCTAATTGACGCCTAAGGATTTCGGGATACGCGTTTCTTAATAAGTTGATGATTTCTGGAAGTGTCCACAGTCCTTTTTCTGCCTATTCCGGGTAGGTCTCTATCATGGCCAAGCTCTTTGAATCTCTTGATTGCTTTGGAAATAATTGGATGAGGCATTTGAAGCAATCGAGCAATATCACACACACGCTTTCCTGACGATAAAGCTTCAAAATCGCGTTCCACTTGTTTGCAATAAAAATAAATAGAGATAGAACAAAGATCAATAAAAGAAAGGAAATTCCGAGAATCAAGAAATAATAAAATCATCAACCTTGACGTTACTTCTATAATCAGCGTTAAGTTATTTCTGGTTTCCATATATACCAGGTGACAAGAAATAAAAGTCTCAATTTCATAAATTAAATAATTCATCAAGTATAAAAATTGTGAGTATGAAATGGCTGATATTTACATCAGATGGCTCTTAAATTTCACGTACTGTAATTCTAAAAATAGCTGACATTCTCTTCAATAGATTCCGCTGCACCGCCTCAAACGTTAAAAATGCTCAAATAAATTTAACAAACTCAATTGCTTTTTTTTTGTTTGTTTGTTTGTTTTTTGCTTCAATCGCTAAATATAATAACTAATACAGTTTGTTATGTTTTTGTATGTAGTTTTATATGCCGGTATAAGCCTTATTGTAGTTTGAGACTTTACAGTGTCATCTGTTGAATAAATATGAGCTGCTTTAAAAATTACAATATATAAAATCTAAGAACACGCATATATAAATGTCACTTTCTTTCACCTTCAAATTTATTATAGTTAATGAATAATTGAATTTTCAAACAGAGGCGTTTATTTCTGGTCACCCTGTATATATATATATATATATTTGTGTATAGAAACAATGTATATTATGACCTTTAAATATATCCTGCTTTATATTTTATCGTTTTCTTTTATTTAAATTTGACACTTTCTTCATATTTTGTTTCCAATAAAACGTATCGAATATTTAAATCTCACCACAACATACGCAAAGTCTTTCAAGATAAATTTATGCATATTACCCAGAACTTTCCAGAGTTTCAACACTCACAAAATTTAAAACGTCTCTCTTTGAATCCACAATCAGCATCAGCATTAAATTTTCATATTCAAATTTCGTCATGTCTTTATAAATAGGCGAAATGAGATATTGATTTCTTAAAGTAACAAGAATATTTACTGATAATTTTCCGCATTTCATCATATTTGTTCTTTCGCAATTTTTTGATACAATAAATTTAATTATCTTTTACATGCAAACTACATAAGATACTACATTTTTTATTGTATGTGAATGAATTATTTCTGTTTTATAGTTTAGAAATAAATAAGCTGTGAATTTTGGTCTGATTATAGTTTCACGAAATGAAAGGGAAGATTCTTGAAATATTTCTAATATACGTGTTTAATCAATTTTTATAACAAAGCATTCTGGAAAAAAGAAATATATCAAAAGGTATGTAAACGCAAATGACTTCAGGATTGTTGAAGAAAATCCTTTCATTTAACAACGTGAAAAGAAAATGTTTTTTGGAAATGTTTTATCAATTGATATTTAAAGAAATGAATTTTTCTTCTGAATATCCGTTTCGATGAAAATAAGAGTTGAATAACCGACATAAAATTTCGTGAAAAGGTAAAAACATAACTATAACTACTGTACAAGAAATATGTAACAGATTAGACCTCGCAATACTATACTAATTTTAATTACTCGAAGGTGTAAATGAAATCTAAAAAAACCTCAATAAATATTGGTTTATCCGACTGTTTACATATTTCGACTCCTCCCGAGTCATTTTATAAACAAAAAAATAAACATATTCTAAAACTGCACGGTCTGGGGAATGCCATTATTAAATTTTTCACGTATTTTTTCATATTATGCACGTTGGCACATTGGTTACGAAAATAAAAATAAACATCTAAATAAAATAACAAAATAACGTTGCACGTTAGCTCATTGGTTACAAAAATAAAAATAAGTATCTAAATAAAATTACAAAATAGCGTTTCGCGTTAGCTCTGTTGTTACAAAATAAAATTAAACATCAAAATAAAATAACAAAATAATGTGCATAATATGAAAGAGTAGGTGAAAAAATTAATGGTGGCGTTTAAAATTAATTTTCAAATATTTTTCTTTATTTGTTTTGAAAATGACTCGGGTCGAGTCAAAAAATGTTAACAGTTAAATAAACCTATTACTTACCCATCATACGTAGTATACGGTAAGTCTTGTAATCGTTTTAAAAATAAAAAAAAAAATTTTGACGGATTTATACATTTTAGATACTGTAGATTCCGAAACCCATATTTTTAGAAAAAAAAAAATGCCATCCGTCTGTACGTGTGTCTGTGAACGCTCTATCCCCCGAATAAATTGAGATAGAGACTTGAAATTTGGTGTGTACTGAGGATTTAATAATATGCAGACGCCTATTGAACGTCAGTAACCTCGATTATACGGAACTGTTTTTTTCGGACTCTTGAAATATTCGTTCTGATAAAAGGTATACACAAATTTTCGAAATTGTTTATTTGAAGGAGTGAATATAAAAGACAATAATAAAACATAAATTTTGCATAAAAAGTGAAGTCGATTGGATAATTAGTAACCGAGATATTTGTAATCATATTTTTCGAACTCTTCGACTTTTCATGACCCTGTATTGCATTCAAATTTTAATTCAAAAATATATTTTAATTGGAAATGAGACGCTTAATCCGACGCAGTAAACTGTTATTTAATATGATTTTAATTTTTCTAGATATGAGGATGTTTCTTTTACGCAATTCGGTACTACTCGATTATCCTGTTGACACAAAAAACTATCGTCAAACTATAGGATTAAATGCCAGTAATGCCTATCATAAATGTCACATTCACTTGACATTAAACACGCTACACGTGTTATTTATAGTTTGGAAATAAATAAGCTATGAATTTTGGTGTGGTTATAAATTCAAGAAATGAAAGGTAAAATGCTTGAGATATTTCAACTATATATGTTTTTAATCAATTTTAATAACAAAGCATCCTGTAATAAAGAAATGTTTAATTGGGAATGTAAATGCAAGTAGGTGAAGAAAACTTTTATCATTTAACACCATGAAAAAAATATCCTTCGGCAATACGTTATCATTTAATATTTAAAAAACAATTTTTTTTTTGTTCTCGATATTCATTTCGATGAATACAAGTTTTGAAACACCAACATAAAAATCCATGACATGGTATAATAAATTTCAACTACTCCACACTAATTAAAAGAAATTTCCACAGGTGAAAAAAACATTTGTAATATACAATGTCATAACCAGATGTATCCTTTGTGTTAAAAATACTAAAGTAGTAGAAATTAATCCGGTAGAAGTCGCGTGTCGGTCTTTTTGAAACCCATATAAATTATCGTCTTCTAACTCATATCCCCGTACGAATACAATGGAGAAAAAACATGTAGTTGACGTTAAATGTTTCTCCTCAATCATAGTAAAGTAAGAATACATCTCACAAGGAAGGTCTCCATACGGGCATATTCAGAAAAATCTGAAAAAATTACAGAGAGTTCGTCTCATGTGGATATATATATGTTTATAAAATTTTTTTTGGCGGAACTCCGATAGAACGTTCGTAAAAAAATAATGAAATTTTCGTTTATTTGGCGATTTATCATCGGTTGGCGATGAAATGACATTTCGAAAAATATTTTTTAATGCCGAATACCGTTTAAGATAAAAATATTTCATATTGAACTTGTTTAAATAAATTTAACTTAAATAACTGTAGTTTTGTCAGTTTTAGTTTGATTTAGCTGTAGTTTTGTCATATATGTATTTATAATGAAAGATAAGTATCAAATTTTATGAATTAAAACAAAATTAAAATTGTTTCAATATCTCAAAATTAAGTCCAACTGAGCGCTGTCGGTTCAATTTTGTTGCTATGGAAACGACGAATTCCTTGTTTTGAAATGAATAACTGCTAAATGAATCTTCCTTTTATTTTGGAATACGCTTAAATATATGAAAGTATTTTTTATAGATGAAATTGTTTTTAAAGTAATAAAATTAAGTAACAAGCAACATAAATATGTAATACGAAAAAATGTATTTATTAAACTCTCTCATTATTTATGTTTAAATTCATTAAATACTTTTTACACGCATTTTAAAAATCAATTAACAAACAATTTTCAGATGCATTAAAATCGTTTGCTTTTGGCGAGGAAAAGTACTGCTCGCCAAATCGCGTGACGCTTTCGTCTTTTGGCGCCAAATACTCGAAAGTATTTTATTTTTTACAGACTTTCTACTGTAATTCCGCCGCTAAATTTGACTGATCCTTTATTACATACATAAGTAGTTTAATTTTTTTTTTTTTCAAAATATTCTGAGTATGCCCAGTATGGAGACCTTCCTTGTCAGTTTTTTCTTCAAGTACTTTTTTACGAGAAAAGTTGAAATTGGTTGAAATGCGCAACGATCAGTTTATTTTTACATTTCCCATTATTCCAAATGTCACGAATATAATGTACAATTTAAGTAAACATCAAATTTATAACTTCATTGAAATGTAATATTCGAATATTAAGTGAAAAGTGATTCTTATTTTACATTTCCCTTATACGAAGTGCCGGCGGCAAAAAGAACGAGCGCAACTAATAACGTTCTGAAAAAATACGCGACTACTCTCGGGTTAATCAACAGAAGTGCCAAAATAATATGAATGCTTAAAAAATCAAAAAATTATATGTTACCTTCTGAATCTAAGTTTAACATAGATATTTTTAACTAATATTTAATAATTTGCATTTTTTTATGTTTGCGAAATAATTTAATATTAATTTTACCTTTGTTAAATTTAAGAAATTTAAGTCCGAGTTGTTATCGATAAGATTTTATTACAGGCTTATTGAACATTCATACCTAGGTTAAACAAACAAAAAATAAATAATTATTAAAATAAATCATTAACTAAACATCCCTGGGCTGTTTTTTTTTTTTTTCACATGTGCAGTTTTTAGCTAATTTATTCATATCTTTAATTTAATGTTCTGTTGAATTTGGCATTTGTTAACTTTTTGTTGCAAATGTTAATTAAAATTTAAAGGAAAATTAAGTAATAAATTATTCAAAAGAACGTCTTTGAAATACCATATAAATATTTAAAGCACAAAGCCTTTCAAAAGAAATTAGTGTTTTTTCTCAGGCGCAAAGAATACGTGCTTCTATTTTTGAGTATTGCTCCTGCTTTCAATGTATAAGCACATGTTCTTTACGCCTGATGAAGAATCCCTATGTTCTTTAGAAAGCCTTCCTCGTATCTGTATTTTATCCTGTTTTTAAGAAGTTCATTTGACCTTATATCTAGGTTATGCTTTCAAAATCAAAAAGGATGTATGTGTTCTGTGCGCTGGACGAAAGACTAAGATTATTCCAAGTTGTTGTGCATTTCTGTGTTTTTATAATAAATAAATGTTCTATTTTCTATTCCATTACATATAAATATGCACGGTTCCTTAAGGGTGTTCTCTTTCTTTCTTTCTAACCGATGACCAGGCCCCTACCTGCCGAGATGCCCCAGCTTAACGGGTTTAGTACCTGGCATCTGGGCGAAAGACCGCCTAACCGCCGCGAAGCGGCAATAAACCTGACATCATTGCCTCGATCGTCATCCTATTTGCAGTGCCTACTGCTCGTTTGTGTATACTATGTTTTGCCGGTTACTTAACGTTATAACCTGTTGTTCGGCACCTGCACATTGCTACTCATGTTGGTCTCGTAATTTAGAACCTTGATCAGATGACGAGACCTTCACCTGGCCAGTCACCTCCAGATGTATAATTCACAGGTAACTTGGAGGACTTTGCACCCACGACGGATTTTACATGCACCAGGCGCCATTAGCGTACATGGCGGATTATAGCCAGCAGTATGCCTCGAATCCAAAAGGACAACTTTCTGACATAAGTTGAAATTTATTTTAGTTCGAAAATGCATGAAAATAGCTGGTGTTGTTGTTCAGAAACTATGTAATTGAGCTGTTTTTTTTTTTTTTCGTTTTTTTTTTTTTTTTTTGCAAACGCAATAGATCTTTCAGAAAATAGAGTCGAAGTGGGCGTTTTGAACCGAATTCCCGAACCGAAGGGAGAAAGAGCACTCAAGAGCGGACGAAAAATGTGTTTGTCACATGATCGAATTCGCTTGTAACTCAATAGGTAATTGATTGATCAAAAAATGGAAAAAACAGTTCAATTCCAAATCGCTTCCATGGCCAGGCTTTCCAATTTTATATCTTTCCGTTAAGAAATGAATTTGTAGATATGTCGAAACCTTTTGCGCTTGTTGAGAAGAGCAGTTAAAAACAGCCTTAAGGAAACTTTAGAATAGGAGTCTTGGACTTACTTTCCTAAAAGACGTTCCCCATCACAAATTCACAAGATAAACTTTGACTTCTTTAACTCCTTATCTACTGACGGTACATGTAAGTTCCATTAAAATAAATTGTCATAAAATTCATTTAATACATAGATTAGTAGTAATACAGCTTAGGATGAGTAATAGATGCATTACTTTATCTTAGTTCCAAAAGCATTATTAGTTATACAAAGCAAAAATATTTTTAAAAGGGTGATTTCTTTGGCCTTTGCATTTTTGTTTCTTGGCGTTGGTGGGGAGGCGGGGGGGATTTTTCAATTTGGAAATTTTTCGTTATTTCTTTTGTAAGAACATTATATTTATACATTTTCTAATTCCACAAACACTAAGACAAAGATCTAAAATAAAAGATTTGAGTGGTGTTATACATATTACATAAAATCACTATAAATTCAAATTTAATTTTTTCCTTCTAAATCCTTCAATCCTTCTTAAATCCGTCTTAAATTTATAAAATGATTATGTAAATCTTCTAACGTAGTTTCAAAAATTCACGAAAAGCGCTTTAGAAGATAAAAATTTCATGAATTCATAATTCAGTATATAAAGGTTAATCGCAAAGTTTTCGTCATTATACACGTCAATAGACACAAGCCACATTTTTCTACACTTAAATAGTCGTCATGTCATGGGCCACACGTTGAAGAACCTTAAGTTAGAAACTACCAAAATAGTTGCGGAGAATTTTAATACTAAGATAAATTATGATAATCTTATTGAATCAATAAAGTATAAACCTCAATTAGTATATCAGCGTTATAGATGAGTTAAAAGTTTCTTCCATCTGTTCCTATGTTCTTATATTATACATGCATATGGCAACTAGAATTAAGAACTTTTACACATACAAATTCAAAAGAAGCAGAATATGTTATTAGCCCACGGTACGTTATGCTACTTCTTTCTCCCAGCTTATTTTGTGTATTCCAAAAATTAACTTTACCTTACAGAAACAAGCCTTCTAAGCATCGCACATTTTCGATTTTTATATCGTCGTATTGGGTAAAAAAAGTTCTTTTAAATACATTTTGTTTGAAAACTGTATATCCATTTAATTTTGAAATATTAATTTTGTTGTAGTTTTCAGAGCCATTTGCTTAATATTGGCAACGGAAATACTCCATGCCTGTAGAAAGTAAAGGAAAAATAGTTCTAAAATAGTAATTATGTATTTTTGTTGCCATTTTCTCATAGCAACCGAAAGAAAATGTAATTAAAGTACGTGTTATTTTGAAAAAAAAAAAATATAAGCGAATGATTTCTATTAAAATAATGGAGCTATTATAAACTATATTTCATTGTAAGTATCTATGAATCATTAGATAGCCGGATTTTTTTTGTCGATTTTCTTGGATGACGGCATCTTTTGCGGCATTTGGGCATTATTTCGCGATAGTGATGTGCTATGCATGCTTTACTGTAGATATTTAAGAGTAGATCGTAAATGAAGAATTTTTAAGCGGATGCGAATGACATCATTTTACATAAAATAAAGCACGTGTTTTAAGTGTTAAAATTGAAATGTGTTTTCTACTGCAGTAGAGTTCCGCTTAAACAAGTTATTTTCTTCTGATGGACTGGTGGCTTCTATTATTATGAAACAGCCATTAAAAAGGAAGTGTTGGGTGAAGATGAAAGAGCAGCCGTAACAAGTTAGAGCAATGATTTTCTGGTCAAAATGGGGAAAAATGGCCATTTTTTTTTTCCCATTCTGACCAGAAAATCAGAGTTCAAACTTTTTACGGTTGCTCTTTCACCTTCACCTAAACGCTTCATTTACAATGACTGTTTCATTATAATGGAGGCCATCAGTCCACCAGAAGAAAATAACTTGGTAAAAGCGGAAACTCCGATAATCGGGACTCTACTACTGTAGTTCAGTTTTAAGACTTATAACACGCCATTTTATTTTACATAAAGTGACGTCATCCACATCCTCTGAAGAATTCATAATTTGCGATCCAGTGTTAAACAACATCTACAGTAAAGTACGCTTAGGATGTCTCTATCGCTGAATAATACACAAATCAAAGAAAAAAAAAATGAGATTTCGTCATTCAAAAACCTCGACAAAAAAATTGGCTATCTAAAGATTCACAGGCCTTCATTTTGTTTGTATTATTAATATAGAAATTTAAAATCAAGTTTAGTTTCTAATAGCTCCATGTTTTATCAGAAATCCTTCATTTATTACCCGAATGAAAAGAAGGGTTATGTGTTTGACGCGTATCTGTGTATGTGGATTTCTTTATACCCTCGAAACATCCCAAGCGGCTGGATGGATTTTAATGAATGAGGTCTCCATCAATTCGTCTTAACTGCCCGATGGTTATAGGCTAGGTTTTGTTTTTATAAATTTAAAATAGCGCCCGTAAAATACAAAATGGCGGTAGAGACGAAAAAGAAAATTACGCACCCTTGAGTGGCATATCATTAGATAGGTTTTTCAAAATGAAGACAATGTTTCATTGACTATTTTACAGTCAGAAGCTCAATTAAAATATCATACAACCTGGAAGTTGTGTAGGTAGGACCTCTAGCTTTGCTGCAACTCTCAGCTTCAAAGACATCTATAGACCTCATCAAAACAGTGTTTATAGATAGGAACTAACAATTAAACACAATTTAAAAGTCATCAATACAAGTAAATAATAAAAATAGGTAAGTATTATAAACAAGTAATATAAAACAATATTTTAAGTCGATTCCTACTTAGGTCAATAAGAGATTTTTTTTTTTCTCCCATTCTTCTTTCCTCTTGAGTGGCGCTTAAAATGCCATTATCTAGAAGAGTGCTCTCTTGTTCTTAAAATACCTTGATTAAGAAGAGGGTTATCTCGATTACTGAAAATTAATTAATTTAATTTAATTAATTAATTAATATTTGAAAAAAAATGGATTAACATCAAGTGCCATCCACTACAATTTAAAAAAAAATTATTTGAGCTTGATTGGATGAATAATAAGTATTTTATTAAACATTGAAAATTTGAACAAGATATAGGGTAACTCCGGGAGAGTCGCCGCATACGGGATAGATGCCGCACCCCTTGTATTTCTTATTATTATCGATAGATGGTGGTCAAACGCACAGTATAGGTGCGCAATGAGATTGTTTAAACCAGTGTATATAGCGTGAATCCCGTTTCGATGTTTACTTGTAGAAGTACCATCCTTAATTTGACGTAAGTGCATGATTTCACTGTCCAAACTTTTAAACATGTTATGTTTAAATACTTTTCATACGCTAATTACTAAATGCATGCATGATTTCGAAGTCAAAACTAAGTGTAGCGTTTGTATATAGTACTGTGTGTATGGTTACACCATTCCCCTTAGCGATGGGATTTAACTGTGATGGCGGACGTCTGCATCATGCAAAATGGGATACATGCCGCACTGCTATTCTGGTATACATGCAGCAGTTTCTTTTGTACGGGATGATTAAGTGCTATTAACTTTTCCTTTTCTTTTTGCACAGACTAACCATGTTAGGAATGTTATGAAGTTTACTAAAACCAATGGCGAAGAAGGGGAAAATAAAAAGTAAGACGGGCAAGAAAGATGCAAGTCAAGATGATAATAATGAAAAATTGGATTACGCGTAACGCAGACGTTCTTTGCAAATCTACAAAAAAGAGGAAGTGTAACTGGCTTCGTTGCATCATGTGTTTAAATGTAGTTATATAAAGTCTGTACTTTTTCGACACTTTTTCTGTAGATTGTAGGCGAAAAAACAGGTTTCTTAATCCTTTCGGGACCATAGGTCCAATAAGCACCTTCATAAAGAGCTTACAAAATTTGTTTCTGGCACCAGTAAAAAAGAAAAGTAATATTCGCTTTGTTTAATTAGAGCATTTTCATGACTATTTAAGTAAAGGTAACTTCTTTTTAAAAAAGTGGTACCAACCGAATAAAATTTGTGTAAAGGCCACCGGTCCCGAAAGGGTTAACAAATAAATTTTGTAAACACAATTTTTCATTTTTTTCTTTTCCATTTCTAATACATTGATGTTAAGTTGTTGCTGAAATAACAATTAAAATTTATTGTAAAAAAAAAAAAAAAGAAAAAAAAAAAAAAAAAAAAAAGTTGATAATTTTAATAGTGAAAGTAGGCAACAAATATTTGAATCTACTAATACGTTTCATTGTACTCATTTAGTTTCATTTTGTCATTACAACGTTAATTATAGTCCAGATATGATTTCTTCTTCTTCTTCTTCTTCTTTTTTTTTTTAATATTTTTATTTATAATTTCATTCTGTTCTTATTACAGTCGCATAACTACCGCACAAGTGCGGCATCTCAGCCCGAATGTACGGGCGACGCGCCGCAGTGTAATGTTTTAGAAAAAAAAATGTTAAAAAATATTAATAATTTGTTTTGAATTTTTTTTGTCGCAGTACACGCGCTGTATATTTAACATTAAATTGCACAGCATGATTTTTTTTTTATTTTATGTTCACCATGGGACTTTATACACATATTCAAAAAAATGTGCGGTATAAATCCCGTAATTACCCTATATAGCAATAGTGTAAGAATTGAAAAAAAATATTCACATTGATGAGAAATAATTAATTTGTTCGCTTTTTATGCTGTCGGGTTTTTTATTTTTTTTAAATTGTTTATATTTTTAAAAAATAGTAGAGTTTTTATGGGAAAATGCAACAAAAATATATGATTGCTATTTTTCTTTCACTTTCTACGGAAATGGAGCTCTTCCGTTGCCAATATTAAGCAAATGGCTCTAAAAACTACAAAAAAATTAATATATCAAAAACAAATGGGCATGCAGTTTTCAAACAAATTGCATTAAAAAGTACTTTTTTCCGAATACGACGGTATAAAAATGGAAAATGTGCGATGATTAGAAGTTTAAAAAATTGATATAGAGTATTTAATCGTACTGCTTTGTTTTACGGCTGGCTTCTGTAAGATAATGTTATTTTTTGGAGACTACACAAAATAAGCTGAGAGAAAGAAATAGCATACCGTACCGGGGGTCTAATAAAGTATAAACTCAATTAATATATCAGCGTTATAAATGAGTTAAAAGTTTCTTGCTTCTGTTCATGTGTTTCTATATCATACATGCATATGACAACTAGAATTAAGAACTTTTACGTATACAAATTCAAAAGAAGCAGACTATGTTATTTTGAAGTATTGTACTGATTTATGAATTAGCCTATTTTATGTAAAAAGGCTAAAGAAACATGAGTTTTTATAGATTGTCAGAAAATCACGTGTTACTACGAGTAAAACAAATATTCAAAAGGCAAATTTTGCTATTCATAATTAAAACATTTTAAAAGTAAGAAAATTCGCTGGAAAAATTTTAATAGATCCTATAAATTTAAGAAATACAAAATTGCAAAATTACTCAGTAATGCTTCGTTTTAAAGTGTGATAATTAAAAAAAGAAACTTCAACTATTACCTAGAGATCTATTACAAAAATGTGTAAAAGATGTTTCAAATACCACTTTTTTTTAATAATATTTACTATAAAAGAAAAATGAAAATTTTTAAAAAACATATTTTTTTCATGTTTACAAACAAACAAAAAAAAATAGATTGGAAAAACTGATTAATACGAAAATAAACTGTTTTTCTAAGAAGTAAAAAAACTGTCAAGATGATTTTGTGAAAGGTGTGAAAGGTTTCCAGAAAATAGAACATGAGATAACTGTAAACAATAATAAAAAAGAAAGAAATTTACTGGAAAATCTAATTCCATATTAGTAGGATGAAATTTTCAGGGGTTTTTCTGTATCTTAAAGTTTCTTAAAGCATTAAAATACAATAGAAAAATAATAAACACAAGAAGAAAATATTGCTAACATATTGCATATTTTAAACGTTTTTTATGGTATTAGATTACTGTTTCAACTAGCAAACATAACGAGGTAGTATTGCGGAATTAATGCGACTTTAAACAAAGTTTCAAGGGCGGTGTTTATTTCATTGACAAATCACTTTATTTATACCTTGTAAAATAATCTGATCAAAGAGACATATTTTCAAATTTATTACTTAACCAAAATCATCACCAACCGTCGTCAAATTTATTACGTCACTTTTTTTTACTGAAATGCGTTGGCATTTTTCAGTTGACTTAAAAACGAAACTGTGCTACAAGTGTATTGAACGGGATAACTAAGCCATGTTATTAAATTGCGTTTTGCTGAATTAGTGAGTACTGAAGTGCAAATTTCTGAAGAAGTAAAAATATGAAAATATTGATTTATATTTTCATTTTGACGATATTTTTGGAAATTTGAAATTTTGTTGTATATTTTGACGAACATAAATATTATGCACAATATGGAAGAATTTCTGAAAATATATTCCTTTTTTCATTTAAATTTCAAAGGTTTGGTACGAAAGGAAAACATTGCAGTTTTTTTAACTTCATCTAATAGGAATTAGAAACACATTTGTCAGATATAGAAATTTGTAGAATTTTAAAAGAAACTCACTAATCACTACCCCCAGCCTTTATTTATTAATTGATTTTTCACTAAAGTTTGCACTCTTATGTATGATTTAGAAACGTATTTCATTTTACAATGGGGATGCACAACTGGTCGCACGCGATGGGTTAACTTGTGGCCCGCGAACTTCGTAAATTTATAACTGGAAAAAATCGCAATTTTCCCCCATAGGTCGCAGGAAAAAATGGTGAATTTCGACAATTTTTCTCGGGAAAAAATTTCAAATTTATCAATCAGTTAAAAATCGCGAATTTCGTTTTTCGGCTGGCCGATACCATAGATATCGACATAGGAAATTCCCATTTCGTCAGTAGCTAGTCGCAAAATAATTCGAATTTAATCGAACAGGCACTGGAAAATCGCAAATTTCGTCGATCAGGCAAGGAAAAATAGTGAATTTCTTAGTCTGGGCACGGAATAATTGCGAGTTTTGTTGATCGAGCACGGAATAAGCGCGAATTTTATCAATCAAGCGAGAGAAAATAGAAAATTTCATTGCAAAATCACGAATTTTGTCGATGAAGCATGGGAAATCACAAGTTTCGTCGATCGGGCACGGAAAGATGGCGATTTTCGTCGATCGGACACAGAAAAATCGTGAATTTCGTTGATCAGGCAAGGAAAAATCGCGAATTTCATCGATCAGGCGCGGGAAAAATTCAAATTGTGTCAAACAGGAACGAAAAATCGTGAATTTTGTCAATCAGGCGAAGAAAAATCTTGAATTTCGTTGATTGGGCACAGAAAAATCTCAAATTATGTCGATGATGCGCGGAAAATTACAAATTTTGATGATCAGCTGCGGAAGAATCGTGAGTTTGGTCAGTTAATCGCGAGAAAAAATTATGAATTTCATCAATTTGCAGCGAGCAAAAATTGCAAATTTGTCATTCAGATAAGAATTGCAAATTTCGTTGATCGGGCGCGTAAAAATCGCGAATTTCGTCGATCAGGTACGGAAAAATCACAAATGTCGTTGATCGGGCACGCACATTTCTTCGATCGAACACGGAAAAATCGTGAATTTTGTCGAAAAATTTGCAAATTTTGATGATAGGGTGCGGAAAAGTCGTGAGAATCCTCAGTTTATGGAGAAGAAAAATCTCGAATTTCGTCAATTTACCGCGGGAAAAATTGTAAATTTTGTCAGTCAGTTAAGAATCGCGAATTTCGTGATCAGATGCGGAAAATTGTCAAATTTCGTTGATCGGGTGCGGTAAAATCGCGAATTTTGTCTATCAGGAGCGGACAAATCTTGTTGATCGGTTGCAGGAAATTTTTCAAATTTCGTCAGAGTCAGCTAATAGCGAATATCGTTGATAGGGCTTGGAAAAATCGCGAATTTCGTTGTTCGGTTGCGAAAAAATTGCGATCTTTGTCGATCAGACGTGGACAATCGTAATTTTTGTCTATCGACACGAGAAAATCGCATGTTATATCAATTGGGCTCGGAAAGATCGCGTTAACGATCAAGAATTAACGACGGAAAAATTACAAATTTTGTCAGAGTCAGTTAATAGCGAATATCATTGATAGGGCGTGGAAAAATCGCAAGTTTCGTTGATCAGGCGCGGAAAAATAGCAAATTTCATTGATCGGGAGCGGAAAATTGCGAATTTCGTCGATCAGGGGCGGAAAAATAAACAATTTTTTGATCGATTTCGGAAAATTTTTGAATTTTGTGATATAAGGCAGGGAAAAATTAAAAATTTTTTTGATCTGGCGCCGAAAAAGGCGAATTTCGTTGATCGGGTGCAGAAAAATCTCAAATTTCGTTGGTCGGCTCCTCTTCCCCTCTTCGTTCAAAAATTCTCATTTTTTTTCGACACTAGCCACTTCCATGCCAGCACTTTTAATAAAGCAAAATTTGTAGTCCCCCGAACAAAGTCAAGGAATATTATCACTACCTGAAAATAATCCTTGCTATATCTCTGTTTCATATACAAATGTAAATTGTTGGTATATTTTTGACAATTAAATGAGATATGTTGGCTCGGTAGGGGACCTAGAGGGGTAAAACTCCCCGCCCTTTCTCAAACCATGTGTTTATCCGATTATAGGCCTCAGATCAGCACTCCGAAATAGATTTCTCTGTGTTACTGATGTGGCCCTCGGCAACCCAGACATTTTTGTAAGTGGCCCTTCTCTTAAAAAGGTTTTGCACTCCTATTTTACAGTATAGGTGCAGATTCCCAAAATTTTTAAGGATCCAGTGGCTCTTAACCCCGAAAAATCTAGTCGCCACTTTACTCCTAACCAAAATCTAGTGGCCACATTCTGAAACAATCTCATAACACAAGAGTTTATATGGAAAAACTTAACAAAAAAACTCAGGAATTCAAAATGAAAAATAGTTTAATTACAAAATACACATATACAACAAAACACAGACTAATTACAATAAATGTGTATGTTTAATTTAATCCTAAAATTTCTGAAACTTTGATATTAAAAAAGTATAATATAAATCTGAAAAAATCAGAAGATAAAGTTGGACATTATACAATTGAATAACTAAACATTTATAAGCTAAGCTAATGGGAAATATTAGGAAAACGTTATTTCTTATTTTGATTTTGTAATATAAAAGTATACATATAAAACAATTTATGAATGTATAGGATTATTTTGCACTATACAAATCTCAAACTTGCAGCAAATATTTACAGAGGAAGAATATACCTCGCGTTAAGTATTTTTTCGTGCTACTTTCTTTTTCTTTTTGTTCTTTTTTTTTTCGGAGTTCGGAATCCTCTATCCTCGCGACTCCATGATCCCAAACCCTTAAATAATCTCTATCGCATTTGGAACTTTAGACTGTCTCGTAAGCAGATCTGCAGTAAAGGAGTATTTATTTCAACTGTGGATTTCGGACGAAACCATCGAAACAATGCTTGTTTTCGCTGGTGTCCAAAGGAGAAGCTTTACCATTAGCGCGCCCATGTGCCGAGCTTCGCAGCTTCTAAACTTTGTATTGGAGCGGACATGCGCAGAATTATATTCGAGCATAATGTTCGGCAAGAAAGCAGTACATCACAGGGGCATCGTTCACGTCGGTAACTGAGATCGCAAAAAATCTCTGACTTTTTATCAGGGTCATAGTTGTTCTCGGCTAGTGAAAAGAGCAGGTGCTTCTCTATTTGCAAAAGAAAATATATATATATATATAAGACACTGAAAGTTAGTCGCCACAGCAAAACATTTAGTCGCCACGTGGCGACCGTAAATCCGCACCTATATTTTACAGGTATTATAGAAAGCATCAAAAATTTTGTTTTTGTAAACACTTGTATTTCGGCATCTTACCCCAAGGAATGGGTAAGATGAAAACTTTCTAGTAAGATGCCTTCTGGAGTTTGAATGTAAATTGTAAATGTAAAAGTATGTTTGTATTTTTGTGAAGCAGCATAAAACATAATGTAACTTTAATATTTTACACATACTAAAGATGTTAACTTAATACTAGGAAATAACAAAAATGCGAATGCAAGAAATGTTGGCAATTGAATAAAAGAACACATATATGAAAAAATAAAGTTCTACTTAACATTTAAAAAAAATTATGACTCTTAAGTATGCCTATTTTTAAACATTATAACCAGCTTAAATACGGTAACGACACTGTGATAAAGGGCTTCAAAATTTAGCTTTTTTATGTTTTTCATATGTTCGTTTGTTCTTTTTAGCAATATCCAATATCTGTCACAAACTGCACATTTGTTTGGCAACTTTTATATAACCAACAGTTTCCCTGAATGAACTTGATCCAATCACATTTTATCGATGTTTTATTGCACTCTGCCAGACACACTAAACACTCATTATCATTCACTTAAAAAAAAATATCCTAATCTTCTGAATCTTGGTAAGGAATTTAATCATTATCCATGTGATCGTTTGTTGAAGATTCTCTCTTTCTAGCCTTTGATTTATTCTTATCTAACTCCTTTTCAGAAAGAGTTGAGAAACTTGGAAATTCACGGTTGCTATTGGAATTTAATAATTATTCGAGTAACTTGGCTTTTACAGGACTTTAAAATTATTTTTATGTGAATATTAAAATGATTTTTTTTTTGGAAAATTGCGTCATATTTAAAACGATACATTGAAAATGTCTACTTTAAAATAAATTTCTTATAGCTTCTTCATAAAATTGTTTACTATTTTATACAGGTAGCTCAGCTATTTTATACAAGCTAAAACTTAGCAATTTTATACAAGCTAATTAAAAATTGTTGGGATGATCATTATTAATTAACCACGAAAATATTCGCTAGCTGCCTGGATAGCAATTGATTCGGCCTTAAAACCAGTGACCTTCGACAATACCGGCCAAAAAGACTGGTTTGTGACATCCCTTTAGAGAGATCTCCACTTCATTGATGGGGGAGATCTTTGGAGAACTACATGATTCTTTATTTCTAGTTTTACAAATTAAAATTAGGAATAAAGTTCTTACAAAAAATGCAGCCTCCCCCCACACACACACACACGCACCCTTTTTGAGCATTTTTTTCTGAAGTTTTAAGCATTTTTATCATAGTCTTTGCATCAATTTGGTAAAAGATGAACGTTTATTATTTTCTTTTTTTTCACCACTGCTAAAACATTCTTTGTTTATCTTTTAGTATTTCTTAGTAAAAATCACTTAATTTTTAATATAAGAAAAAGGAAATAGCAATAGATTGTTGAAGTAAAATAAAAAAGAAAGTCTGCTTTTACTTTTTAAATTTATTTCATTCTTCAGTAAAAGATATTTTTAATAAATTATTTTTCTCTTTTTATTAAAATATCTGTTAGTGCATGCGCGTCTAAATGTTGGAGGAGAGGGGCATTTAGCAATCTAAAACGGAAATATATTTTAAAATACATTTGTTAAAGAAAGGAGTGAAAATTTTCCCTCTTTTTTCCGAAATTTTCGTTTTTCTGAATCTTTAATGCAGTTTTGAATGAATTCATTAAAAATCAGTCTCCAATATTTATTTTTGAACACTGCCTAAAAATGTGTAAAATTTATAATTTTACAATATTTATTTCTATAAATTTTCGCAGTAAAAAATCCTAAAGTATTATTTTAATGTTTAAATATATATATATATTGAAATTATTGAAGCAAAATAAATAAAAGGTATGTTTTTAAAGGCTTGTTTATTAATATATACAATTTTTCAGTAAAATGGGATTTTAATAATTTCTTTAGCATTTAAAAGCTTTTATTTTTATTTTATTTTATTTTATTTTATTTTATTTTTTTTTTGTAAATGATATTTTAACAGCAGATGATTATACATATGTGCGGGGAAAATTTAGTAATCAAAATGAGATATATGTACTAAAGTAACCCATAAACACCTGGAATTAAAATCTCCCACAGAAAATACACCCCCCCCCCCCCTGCACAAAAAATCCTTTTTTCTTTTTTTATTATTATTATTCCTTGAAGTGTTTTTGTGTTTCTGAATTTTAAGTTGTTATTTTGCATTGTTTGTGCATCAAAATGTAAAAAAATTAAAACAGGACAGAATTTAACAAAAATTATACCCCCTGCCCTCCCCCTTCCTTTTTTTTCATTTAGTGCTTTTGTATTTCTGAATAATTATCAAAAGTGGATAAACGCCATTCAACGTAAAACTTATAAACTCACAAAGTATAATAAAATAAGAAAACATATTATTAATTTTTAAAGTATTATATGTATTCATTTTAATTTAAAATATTATGCGTTTCCTTTTTTATGCTTATTTTGTAATGTTTACAAAAAGGTAAATTTTAAGACTTAAGAACTTATAGTGATACCTTAATTAATACGAAATAATAATTTAAAAAGCTTACATAGATATCAATACTAATATGTAAAATATTCTTAAATAATTATACTTTAAAAATTAAAATAAATACTGTATCCGTTCTGTTATTCATAAGTAAAAATATACTATATTTATTACAGAATATTCTACAATAATGTATAATTCACATGCATATTATACATATATTATTTCTTTCTTTACATTTTCTGTGTAAATATGAATTTTATGCAAGGTTCTTTAATTTACCATGCTAAAACAAAATATTCATATTAAAAATGATTTTTTTAAGTAAGCTCCATTTAACTTGTAATGAAATGTTGTGATAAAAAGGAATAATTACAACACTTGACTGTATAATATTAACAAAAAATAATAAACAAAATAGCTTCACTTAATTATTATTACGAACATTTAAAATAAATTTTCTGCAAAATATACTACCACAAAGTATAATTTACGTGTATAATTTTCTTATACTTTATATCTTTTTTGTATACATGGATTTTATAAAAGTATTTACATTGCCGTACAAAAAAAAATTCTTTGATAGAAAAAAAAATAAATATAGCTTCATTTTAACAGTAATGAAATAAAGTTATTAAAATGAAAAACTTAACATATAACACTTTAAATAATAAGAAATAATAATTAAAATAGTTAGTTATTAAAATACTTATATATTAAATACTAATAATTAAAATAATGTATCTTTTCGTTGTTCAAATAAAAAATATGCTACATTTTCTACAGAATATTCTACAACAATAAATATAATTCTATGATCCACAAACATAATTATACATACACTATTTTCCCGACTTTAAATATTCTTTACAAATAGGAATTTTATAAAAAGTTATTTACTATGCTAAAACAAAACGTTTTTCATATTTATTTTTTAATGAGTATTGCAATAAAAACTAAAAAATGATAAAGTTGAATATATATAATACTTTGAAAAATAAGTAACAATATGTTTTCTTAACATGTACTTTATGGGTTTATATTTCTTGCGGTGAATGCATATCCATTTTTGGTAATGTTCTTTGTCGGAGGGAAAACAATACACCTTGTGTTGCCGTCTATTCTTGTAATTTTTGATAATATTTAATAAGAAAAAGAACTTTAAATCACCAAAAGACACGTGCAGTTCTTGCTCCAACATGTGAGTGAACGCCGGACACAACCATGCGTTCAATTCAGGGACGTATGCCACTAAGTTGAAACCAGTTCCCAGGACGGTATTGTCGAAGGTCACGTTAAAACCCCACAGCCAAAAGGAAAGAAAAGTTAACCTGATTATAGGAGATCGTCTTTAGTCGTTTAACTGCGATTTAATCTTCCATAATCTTTTCAAAGAGTGTGTAACTAGCGTGTTTAGAGTCTGCGGTGTCTGTATGGAGGTTGGCGAGCTTTGCTCGTAGAGGGCAGAAACACTTAGTTATTTAAAGCTATATTATATACTACCGATATTTAAATTTATTAAAATTATTTATAACTGCATTTATCATCAAATTTTTTACAATGATTAAAATTAATAATTATTAAGTATTTATTTATAAGGCCAATAAAGTTTATTTATGAGGCAGAATAAATATACTAATCTTTCGAATTATATTCACCTTAGACTTTTATATTTCTTTATGTCATTTGAAACAATTTGCAAATTTAGGATTTTAATCAAAGATTTTTTTTTTTTTTTTATTCAGTTGACTAAAGTAACGATTTAATCTGATTTAAATTAACTGATTAAAATCGTTGACAAGTTACTTAATAGCCATGAATAATTTAAACAATGGAAAAAATAACCGAGCATTGGACTGCAACAGAAAATAAGCGACATCATACCCCAAGGGAAAACAACCGTCATCTTACCCCCCCCCCCCGAAAAAAAAAAGTTTCTTCGACTCACCCCAAACTATTGGGCAAGACGCCGGTCCGCCCCCCCCCCCCCCATTACTGACAAGAAGAAGCGGAAACTGACAACCGTTTATGCTTTGCAGAAAGTCCAAGTTCCAGTACTAAATATCTAAATGTCATCGGCGAAACACATATTTTTGACCGAAACTCTCAGTATTCCAAAAATCTCGTTTCTTAATTCGGATATTTTTACCATTTCAAATCGCTTTTAGCATTATCAGCGGAATCTAATGATACTTTTTATTGCTACGAAATCATTTGTTTATAATTATCAGTCATGGCTGACTCAAGACATGAATGCAAATTATAAAGAAAGCAATGTATTGTATATATTACTATACTTTTTCACGTACTCATTAAAAGCTGCAGACATAACAGTAATAGAAAATTTTCAGTTTGAAACCGCAGAAGAGTTTCGAATACTCTTTGAGAAAGTTCTACTGTAACAGATGATCATTTACAGCAATCATTATAAAAGATAAATCGAGGTGTGTATACATAAAACTAAACTATTTTTTTATAAATGAAATTCGAATAATTAGAAAATCTTTCTGTGTCGTTGATGAATTAATTACGTTTTATATTATATGAAAAAAAGTTTTGGATCTAAGGCACAGAGAGACAATTCGAACCACACGTATAATTAGTTAATATGTATATTTAATAAATATACATAATTAATTAACTATTAGGCATATTTAGTAAATACGTATAAATAATTAATAACATATTTATGTATGTATTAATTATTTTCATACATACAATTTAATTACTTTAAAAAAGTTTTTGGACATATTCGTTTTCGTTTTACTCGGAAAATAGGAAGATCTCCGAAATTTGGTTTCGGTTTCTGTTTCAGCATTAAAAATCTGTTTCGGTCGATCCTTAATAATAATTAAATATTACATTTCTATAAAAAGAAAATAAATACTGGTGACCGTACGCAGTCAAAATTAGCGTATTTTTTTGCATAATTATGATTTTTTTTCGCAATAAAAAGGACACAGATACATTCTGTTGACTTTTATATTAGTATTTCCGCATTATGATCAACATTAAATTACCATTTCACTCGTCGATTAAATTATCAAATTTTTTGCTGTCCTTAAAGTTTTTACACGCTCTGCATATTATACATTTGTAATAAAATATATATCTAAAAATGACCAAATCTCTAATATAAAGATATATATATATATATATGTGTACGTATATTGATTGTAATTACACAAAAAATAACACTTTTTTTATTAATTTTTCTACTACTTTTCAGCAGTGAAATTACGCTTGAAATTATTTAATATTAAATACGTGAATAATCTTGTTAGCAAAGTGATTATTTACGTATTTAATATTCAAAAAATAACACATACAACTGAAAAAAAAAATACTAAGTTGAAAACTTTTTTTTTTTTTTTTAAGCACTATTGAATCAAATGATTATGAGTTAAAAATCTTGTATCGTACTTTTGAAGTAAATATTAATTTAAATGTAGAAAAAAAAATCATTAAAAGAGATCTTGATTAGTGTAATTTAAATGCATTTATATATTTACATAATATGTCATAAAATAAAATCACCATCTATATTATCTTACCATAATGCTGTCACTATTTTTTATCTGTCCTATGCTAATTTATTTCTTACTTAAAATATAATAACGTTACGAAATTCAATTGATCAGCAATTAAATGATATTGACTAAAGATGTTAAAATATATTCATTTTGAGTTTACAAAGGAATAAGAAATGATGCTTTGATATTTAAAACAATCTATGCATTGAGACTTAAAACAATTATAAGAATTCTAAAAAATATATACAAATAAATACATAATGAAATGTATGTGTATTACAGCGCATCTATTTAAATAAATTATGACATATTGTATATTGTAATATTATTAAAAAAGAACAATATATAGTTAGATATTTATTAAGCCACCTATTCATCTAAAAATCAATAAACAATTTTTTTCGTTGCGTCTAATTATCTACGCTGAATGAAGTTAATTGAGCTTGAAAGAAATTTCAGAAGTTGTTTAAATACCCAATTGCCCAATTCATTTCTGGAACACTCAATTAGTAAGTACATTTAGCGTTTTCATGACAAATATAATTTTAAATGTACTTTCTTTCAGACTTTTCTTCACAAGAATTCCAAAAGTATATCCTTCAGAGAAATAACAAAAATACATCTAAGCTTTTTTTAACTTTTATTCTTCTCCCCAGTTTTTCTCAAAAGGAGATGTTTTTATAGAATGAGTGAAAAAAAAAAATATTTATTTTTTTCGAATCCAAAGTAAGTCTTAAAGTACTGGCACGAAACCATACTTCCTTTAGAAAAATGTGGAAATCAATCTCGTTGGAAATTCTGCAAGATAGATAGTCTAAAATTTATTTGTATTAAAATGTCATGTCTCATAAAAGGAATATTGAATATTTTCTTCTATGAAATATTCTGTTTTATTTTAATGAATTGCAGAAAAAAAATTCAAATGAATTTTATAACGATATTTTATATTTTTATGACAATTTATAGTGGTATAAAAATATTTAAAAGCTTAATGAAGTTTTATTGAAACACAGAACGTAATGCTTTGCATGTCATGAATTAAACCTTCTGAATAAAGAAACAATATCACACTTTAGCATTACTAAAAAAACAATTTTATTCAGTATATTTTTAAAATGTGCATTATATTTAAGAGATTATGATTCTGACTATTTATCTATCTACATTTTTTTCTTTTAATTTATATGTCTCTTTAAGTATATACAATATCTACATATTTGTACACATTTGTCTATCTTGACTTATTTTAACACACATCAAACGTTTTAGGCAGGGTTGGCAAGGTTTTGGACACAATGGTAAAAACCACGGTGAAATCCATGGTTTAAACCGTACTGTCCAAAACCCTTCTGTCTAAAACTGTCTTAAACTGTCCAAAACTATATTTTGTAGTAAAATTGTATTTATCAAAACAATGTTAAAAGTTTAAAAAATTGCAAAAAGATTGCAATACAAAAATACCAATTTAGTATTAACAACCTAATTACCCTAAGTTGTACTACCTAACAATTTAGTAGTAACAACCTAATTGCCCTACGTAACAAAGTAATTACATTAAAAAGATATTAAATTTAATTATGTGTCATAATTTTAATGTTATTCATTTAAATAATAGTAGTTAATAGAAGTACTAACGATTTTTATGAAGAATTACATTCTGATTCTGTTACTGAAAGTCCCAAGAGTTGTTACTGGAAATAATTGATAAATGGAGTTCAGGTTCAGCATACTGATTAAACCAGCTTACTTCTGGCAACTATGTGTATGCGTATATTAAGAAATAGTATAAATAAAAATAATTGATTTTGTTTGATTATGAGATATTTAGATATTGACTATTATTATAACATAACACTATATTATATGACTATTATTATAACAACACTATTTAACTCTTAAGAAATAGAATGTTCACTAGAATTAGATTAAATTCATAATAAAAATACATATTTTAAAAAATAACTTCTAGATTTTAAATTAAATATTTGTGTTTTCTTTCATTATCCTATAATCTAGAAAAGATAATTTACAATGAAACATTATTTAAAAGAAATTTCTTTGTAACATTTTCTTGCACAAAAATTGAAACAAAAGAAAATCTCCCCTCCCTATAGGGGAAAACGGGGTACAATGAAACATTACTTGTAAATTCAATCAAATTTGTCATACAGAGTTGCAGTTTATATATATGTTATACAACTATATGTTCCAATTACTGATGTGATTTGGATACATTCGCACTTCTACAACAGTAGCAATAGAAGATTATTTCTTTTACACCATTGAAAGTAACTTTCTTTACTAAAAGTAATTTTGTTTCTTTTTCCTTGTTTTTATATGTAATAATTATTTTTTTCTATACATTGTTATCTTTGGGTTGTTGTCTTCATACCTCCAAAACCAAACTAAAAAAAATAAATATTAGAAGTTTGAAAATAATTTTTTTTTTAGTAACCTCAGTGCGGGGTACAATGAAACACTTGCAGACAGGGTACAATGAAACATGTTTTATTACAGTAATAAAAATAGTAAATAGAATATATTAGAAGTAAGAGTAGGAAAACAGAAAAAAAAAAGAGTTTTGTTCTAACCAGGTCAGTAAAAAATGTTCTTGTTAAGCAATTAAAAAATAGAAAGAGAAAAAAAGCTAAGAAGGGATTGTTTTGAAACAAACTCTGCCTGCTACAGACTCTGATGATGATCCAGATTTTTTTTCCAGTCCCAGCTGGTCATCGAAGTACTAAGAATGAGATATCCCCACACAACATGTATGGCACAAGCAGTATCCGTATAAATGGAAACATAAGGAAATATATACCGTTGGAGAAGTCATACATTTAAATGAAGTCAAATGTGAAGTACTTGGTATAAAAAGACTCCAACCTAGTTTTTTTTTTTTTTTTTTTAGAAACTTACATTTAAAAATAAAACTCATTGTGTTGAAACTACCATCCCATATTCCTTCAGGAGCAACTGAAATATAAGCAGATATGCTAATTTTTGAAACTGACTTGAGCCAATTTAATATAAAATGAAAGGTATTTCTTAAACTAATAGAATTTTCTTATTTTTCATCTTAGACTATAATATTTTTATCAAGTTTCTTATTAATCAAGTTTTATTTCTGTATTTATCTCATTTTTCATAAAATAAACTATACTGGGTGAAAATTGCTTCCATCATTTAGAGTGTTTCATTGTACCCCAGTATGTGTTTCATTGTACCCCGGCATACGGGGTACAATGAAACACTGTAAGACATTTATTTTTTGTTATTTTTCAAGCATAAAGATATTGTTTAGAACCTAATAAAAATTTATTTAGATGGGGAAAATACAAGGTAAAAAATATGCATTAATTATATTTTTGTACATGCAAAATTGTGGATAGGAAAAAATAATTAGTAAATTTTGTTTCATTGTACCCCGTCTTCCCCTACTATATGTGTGGTATTATAAAGAATTTCTTAACAGAAACATAACCTTTTATGTTACACAGATATTAGAAAATTTTGAACTTTTTTTCATTTACCAAAGAATTAAATGGAATGTTAGTAAAATATATTGTAAGATATTTATATTGATTCATATGTTTAATAAGTGTGCTGTGGTTACATGTGGAATGTTGCTTTTTTTAAGGTTTTGGACACTTTAGTACAGTTTTGGACGCTTTAGTACAGTTTTAGACACTTTAGTACAGTTTTGGACAGTAAAACCCACATGTCCTGTCCAAAACTAGTTTTGGGCGTCCAAAACCCCAACCCTGGTTTTAGGGAGAAGCAACAGATACTCGGCTTTAGTGTTGAAAATTTATCAGAATTTTCAGATGATTTCATGTCAAATTTGAATGTGCTGAGTGTCTGGAGTCTTATCAAGAAACAAAGTCTAAGGCGGTGTCGATTCAGTATATCAAATTCATTCGGTGGCTGCATGCAACACGCTCACTTTACTCTTGTAACGGGAAGTGTGGTATGATTGTGGGCTAATGGACTTACTTGCATATGGGTTTTGGCATCAAAATGAGAATTAAAACTCACTTCAAAAACAGCTCTATAATTGAAAACGAAGTATTGCTTTGAATAGTGTTATTTGTTTTCTAGCATCGCGCTTTTCTGTAAATAGTCTCCTGTGTCAGCACATATATATTGTTTTATTTTTTTATGTGTAATAGTGTAATCCAGCATTGTACCTTATATGAAAAAATGGGAAAAACTTCTCTTAACTCCCATTGTTTTTATTTTATCTGTAAGTCCTATTAAGTGGATTTTCCACATTAGGTTCACATCTGGACTTCTTTTGTTTAGTGTATTTTTATTGTTTTTTACTTGTCCACCAATGTATAATACTGCATTATGAAGTTTTGTTTTCCCTTCAAAATCTGTAATTTGCATAATATTGTATAATGATAAGTCCGGCACGCCTGGGATATAACTGGGCTGCCACTTGTAACATTTTTGTATAATTTTGTAAGTTTTAATATATAGGGATCTTATTCAACGAAGGTTTTTCCGTGCCCTGACTCTGGCAGCGGCAGTGATGATGGTAGTTATTCTGCCGGGCGGGGCTTGTTGAGCTAAAACCATATTGGTAGGCCTCCCGCCTGGCCTGAAACTGAAACTGAACCTGTTGGCGAATGGAAATACAAAATCAAATAATGAGAAGAAAGGGCAAAAATAAAAAGTCTATGACCTAAATGGAATAGAACTAATACTTACATTAAAAGGAAACTCCAATGTTCACCTGGATATAAGCAAGTAATTTATATATATTTTTTTTATTATGCTCTCTATTTTTTCCAGTAATTATGCAATTCATTCATGTAAATTCAAATGTTTTTCCTTTCATTTTCATTTTTTCTATAAAGTTTTTTTTTAGGTTACTAGGGGGCTCTGTGCCCTACGAGCTACGCTCGTCAACCCCCGTTCAGACACCGGAGACTCTAACAGCACGCTAATTTGATCGGCTTTAAAAAGATTTCAGAAGATTGAATTATAATTTGAATCTGACAATTATAATCTGACGTCATTTTCACCAAACTTTTCTTTCTCTTTTTAATATTCACGTAAAAATATTTTTGTTAGAAATGAAGTATTAGGATCATCTTAAAATATCAAATAAATGTCTCGCGCATTTTTTTAATTTAAACTGTTTTGCAATAGTATTTTTTGTTCATTTTACGTAATAAGTGTAATGTGACGTAAATGTGGCGTAAATTCTCCTATTTCAGACTTTTTACGCATGTTAATGAATTTATTATTTTACAATATTCTGTCTCATTTAAAATGCACGTGTAAATATAGTTTTTATGACGTAATTTTCAATGAGTTCCTGCTTTTTACATTTTATGTTTATAATAGTCACGTGTAAAATAAATTTTTAATTTGAAGCAAACTTTATTATTTGCGCTGTTTATACAGTTGGCAACAATTGAAATTAATTCAATTTTCTGAAATATGTAAAAAATATCTCTCGAAATGCTGAAAATTTGAATTTAAAATAGAAATAAAACCTCAAAAAATGAGTCAAATTACAAAACTAAATGCAGTCTGCACACCGGGAAATTCTGAAGCATAAAATGATCTAAAAATGATTAAATTTCTATGTACAGTTTTTGCTCCTATAAAACTTTTTTAATGGAACGATTTTCTCCAACTTTGGCATTAAATATCTCTTAAAATAATTCTTCGATTTGAAAACTGTCTGCATAAGCGTGTTTATCAAACATTTCTCTATAATACTACCGATTTTTATATTTTTGTATGCAACAGTTTTTTTTAATATTAACGAAAAAATGCCGTGCTTAAGTATCCAAATTGGATGCCGATCTGCCGGAATATCTACGCAGATTTTCATTGGTCCATTTCGAAATCAAAACTTTTTTTATATATAGAAGGATATTTTTGCTTATACTTTTTATTATTTTTTTATAATTTAGTGATTTATTTAATTTCTTTAAGTTTATTGTTATTTAGTTTCATTTTAAGTAGTTTGAGAAAATAAAAATGTGATTTGCTTGAAAATAAAAAAAGTCTAGTTTTTTACTCCATGCGGCATCCGTCACACAACCCATGCAGCATGTGATCCCGCTTATAAAAAATGATGTTAAAAAATAGCCTTTGGGAAAATAACTATGCCTCCTTTATTAAAAGGGTTTAAAATTGTTTAACATAGAAATTAATGTCTAAAGAGTTTGATTAATGATTTCTGGTAATTAGTTCGTTGTTTTTTTGTACATTTTACAAGAATAAGTGTAAAACTGCCGCATCTGTCCCCACTTTATCCTATTAATGTTTCATTACACATTTTTATATTTATGTGGGGTTTTTTAATATTAGGTTGAGCAAAAAGTTTTGGGAAATTTTTAATCTAATAGTTACTAGAATTTGTATCGTGTAAGGTGTGTCCCACCGAAATAAAGCGACCGTGTTGTGTACTTTAATTGGACTTTAAACAAACAAGTAAGAACGAAACAAATCTATTAAGAAAGTCTATATACAAATACATATTTACAAGGAGTAACTCACTCCCTGCCTTACCTGAACAGAAAAAAAATTATTTGTAAAAAAAAGGAAGAGGGAAAAGTGTCCCGCCGAAATAAAGCCACTACTGTTTATAGACAATATATCCGCTATAGTTATATATGACATGGAATATGCGATGTGGCATACCATTTATCACATCTTGGAGGACAGCAGCGTGAATATTCTCCCATGCTTCAATGATGACGATCTTTAATTTTGTCTCTGACTGAAACTGTTGGCCATTGGCATATACTGCCCTACTGAGGATACCCACACATGTTCCTGGGGATTGAGATCAGGGAAAAAGGACAGGCCCTTCCATGACATGCACCCGATTATTTAAAAACCATTCCCAGGAGCATTTTTCTGCGTGAATGGAGGTCTTGTTTTGCTGGGAAATCCAATTTACTCCACCAATTCTCTTTGCAAATGGCAGTAAATGGTTTTCTAACATTTCTTGGTAATCGGTAGCATTCATGCGGCCTGAGAGAAAAGCCAAGTTATGTTTACCTCCATAGCCGAAGACTCGCCACTCCATTAATGAGTCTTCACCTTGCTGTCTTTTGGAGAAAATTTCCTCTTCTTTCCTCATGTCATACCAATAGAAAGCAAGGCCGTCTGGCCCATACAATTTTTTTTTCTCATCTGAGACTATAACACGATGCCATTGGTCCTTCCAGATTTGATGATATTTGGCCCAATCGACACTCCTTTGCATTTGGATAGCCTTTAACATGAACGACTGTTTCCTTTTCTTGTATCACAAGATGCTTGTACATTTTTCAATTCGTGACAGGGTTGATTTTGGCACAGGGAAGTTATACTATTTGGCTAACTGTTTTAGGGAAATACCACCTCGTGAAAGAGCATGTAAAACTTATCTTTCCTGTCTGGAAGTCATTTTTCTGAATGTACACCACCTTTTTTTATATCCGTACGCACATTCCTGATTTACATAATTTTCTAATACGGTTTTATATGGTTAGATTTGCTTAGATATCGGCCTATGTGAAAGACCTTGCTCCTTGAAAGCTATTATTTGTCCTTTCTCGGACTTTGATAGTTGGGTTTTCTTTCCCATCGCAATACTACAGAAGAAATAGAAAATTCAACCTCTAAAGTCTGCGCAAACTTCGACTGGCACAGAACAAGTATTTGACAACTTCCTGACTTCATAAACATGTTGAACTGCAGCAGCTCGAATGTCGGTAGTTACCAATAAATACTAATATTCGCAGTGGCTTTATTTCGGCGGGACACTTTTTCCCCTCTTTTTCTACACATTCATCTTTTTCTCCTGCCAAAGTGGGGCAGAGAGTGAGTTACTCCTTATAATTTTGCATCTGTATACAGACTTTCTTAATATATTTGTTTTGTTCTTATTTATTTCTTTCGTGTCCAGATAAGGCCCAGAATTGCGGTGGCTTTATTTCGTTGGGACACGCCTTATGAAGGTCGTGCTATCAATGCAGAGCTCTATTGTAAGAAGTTGGATCGCGTCTACGACAAATTGGTGCAGAAATATCCAAGATTGGTCCGCCGAAAGCGCGCTTTGTTTCAGCAGGACAATGCCAAACCGCACGTGGCCCAGAGGACCAAAGACAAGTTTGCACAGTTGGACGGCGTCGAAATTCTTACAGACCCAGCCTACAGTTCAGACGTGGCTTAATCCGATTATGGCCTCTTTCGATTAATGCAACACTTATTGGAGGATCGTCGATGATTTGAATCCTTCAATAACGTTGAAGAAGCATGTCAAAAGTTTTTCTATTACAAGGAGCCGCCATGATACTTCCAGAAAATCCGGTATCTGGCAGAACGACTGCAGAAAGTCATGGACTATGATGGTCTCTACTTTGAAGAATAGTACTTGTTGCTTTTGTTGTTAATTTTCGCATATCAACGCAACTTTCACAAACTTCACAGAACTTTATCCTCAACCTAGTACTTATCTTTCAACTCAAGTGTTATACTATACATTAAAAATATTTTAGTCATAGTAAAGATTTAAAAAAATCCTTTTCTACAAACGAAAAAAAAAATGTTGCAAATGCTGACATATACAGATTTTTTCAGTAATAGAACAATAAACCGGAATTTGATAACATGTAAAGACAGATTGGGAACGTGATTATATTACTTGTTAATTTAAGAAAGTTAATTTTATTGGCATCCAATCCGTTATGTTGTATATTAGTTAGTTATAGTAAGTCAAAAATGAAGGAGTGACACTTACATTTCTCTGAAATACACTTATCAAAATAATTAAGGGACATTGTGAGTTTGGTAGGAAATGACCATATAATCGACAACTCTTTTAACATACATGACAGAAAACAGGTTAAAAATGAAAATTATAAGATTTACAAAGTTGGGAATATGCAAATTTTGTCTGTGACGTAGAAAACGACGCTTTGTTAGATAAGGAGTGAAAAACGACCTCGCAGCATCCCTTATAATGAGAAGATTAAAGAGAACTGAGAGGTGTTGAATGCTGTAACAGTGAATACGATGAGTTAACTGAATTGTTAGCCTGAGGCCGGGGAGCATCGGTCGTTTAGAGGCGTGTCAAACAAAATCAGTTGTAGAGGGCTCGTTCGGAGCAATGCAAAGTGCAATTTCCAGACTATAGCACCTATTTTTGAAAAATTGAAATTTTAGCCTAAGAACAGAACATTATTGTACACGTGAAACAACACAAGATGAGGATCGACATTTATTTAACAGTATATGCCAGAAGAAACCGCTGTATGAACGCCACTCTATTGAAATACAACATTCGGAAGGCTGCTGGTAGTAGAGTTTCGATTCAAACTGTTCGAAAGTGACCCCATCCTGTTTTCTCCTATGCTCGCGGACCTATGATTTGTGTTACTTTAACAGCGACCCACACTGCTACACGCAGAAGTGAGAACAAGAGCATCTCATATTGGGACACACGGTGAGTGGTGCAACGGTCTTATCACAAACGTGTCCATATTTACTGTACAATCTGACAATATGTTGATTACGATTTGGAGATCACGTGGCACTCTGAAAAATCCTGCATTTGTGAACGAAATTGATTGACGGAGGCAGAGTAATGGTCAAACTCGCTACGTCTATCAATGACCGCACGACCTGTACTATATTAAGAATGGAGCACTGATGGCTCATTGATATAGAGATGAGATCTTCTGACATATTGTGGTACCATACGCTGAAATAATCGAGGATGAATTCGTTCTGCTGTATGATAACGTCAGACCACATCGTGATCGACTTGTGTAAAATTTCCTTTTCAACGCAGGACACTTCGAATGGATTGTCCAAAACATTCCGCAAACATGAATACCATAGATTATGGTTGCGACCTTCTAGGGAGAAGGGTTTCTGCTCACGTATAACACCCACAAACAATTCAACAGTTGGAAAACTCTATTCTACAGCAGTGGAAGGGATTACCCTAATGCCTCTTTCATAATATCATTGATTCCATGCTTTTAAGTTGTGTGACATTGCTTTGGGTCATGAGAAACTATACCCCTTACTGAAAAAAATCAGTGTCCTGTAAATCTCATTTTTTGTTTATTCGTATGATATGCACCAATTGCGCATTTGTTTACTGACAAATAAACATTTAATTATACCATGTTCTTTGCTTATTTTCCTTTTTCCTATACCTTATAACACTGATAGATCATATAACCGTCAACAAAACATTTCCCCATCTGCAGATTGTAATAAAAATCATAATATCCCGTAATTGTTTTGAGCAGTGTATTTTCCTGAAATAAAAGATTATTATTGATCTGACATTTTCCAATTTTCTTTAAAGAAATAATAAATTGCATTACATTATTGATTAAATTATCTATCCATTGGTATAGAGGTATCAATGGTATTACCTAAAACAACTGTAGTGATATGTTTCTTCAAATTTCCTAAAATGTACTTTTTCGAGCGTCAATCATAATTTTGGCCACTAAAGTGTATAATACACGCGTCAAGTCAGATTTTCTGTACATTACATTAAAAGTATTTTATAGGTAACACAAAAGTATGATTTTCCATTAAAAAAACTCCCCGGAAAATAGAGATATAAAAAGAAAAGTGCCCAATTAAACAGATGGCATTGAGCTCACAGGGTATTCACACCAATTGTATATAATAATTTTATTTCAAAGAATAATGCCCCTCAAAAATTAAATGAAGGGGATTACACCCCGTTTCTCCCCTTTATATTTAACCAATGAACCTCCAAATCTAATCAGGTAAGGTCCTTAACATAATAAACCGGTATACCAAATTTGACGAAAATCAGATAATTCTGCATGAAAAAACCATTTCGCTAAATTAAGGGGAGGGTATTAGCTCCCCCATTTCCCCTTTATGCTTAACCAATTAACCTTCAAATCTAATCAATAAAGCTCCTTATCAGAATGAACCTAGAAAAAAAAAATTAAAGTAAATTGGATAATTCTGAATGAAAAACCATTTATCTAAATTAAGGGGAGGGGATTTGAACCTCCCCTTTCCTCTTTTTATCCATAACCAATGAACCTCCAATCCTAATGAAGGAAGCCCCATATCGGAATAAACTGGTATATCAAATTTGAAGCAAATCGAATAATTCTGCTAGAAAAACCCAATTATCTAAATTAAGGGGTAACCCTTTATACTTAACCAATAAACCTCCAAATCTAATCATGGCAGCTCCTTAACACAATAAACCGGTATACCAAATTTGGAGCAATTCGTATACTTCTGCATGGAAGAAAATATTTATTTAAATTAAGGGGGAATGTAGGCCCCCTTTATACTAATGAAGCTCCAAATCTAACCAAGGCAGCTCCTTCACATAATTACCCGGTATACCAAATTTGCAGCAAATCGAATAAATCTGCAAGAAAAACGCATTTATCTAAATTAAGGTGGAGACAAGCCCCATCCCCCACTTTTTACTTAAACAATAAACCTCCAAATCTAATCAAGGCAGCTTCTTAACATAATAAACCGGTATAACACATTTTAATTAATTTTTCAACTACATTTCAGCAGTGAAATTACGCTTGAAATTATTGAATATTAATGATGTGAATTATCACATTGCTACAAAGCGTAAACCAACTTAGTGAAAAATGTCCAAGCCGGGATTCGAACCCGGGTCCCTGGAATAGATCTCCAGTGCTCTACCACTAAACCACAAGGACGATGTCCAGCCTGGCATTTCTCACTTATATAAGTCGGTAAGGCTGCTACTGCAGCACAAGATAGAGAAGTCTTCATGAGCACACATTCTAGTGGCGTAACATGAGACGCAAATAAACCCAGCATCGGTGAATATACAATTTTTAATTAATTTTTCAACTACATTTCAGCAGTGAAATTACGCTTGAAATTATTGAATATTAATGATGTGAATTATCACATTGCTACAAAGCGTAAACCAACTTAGTGAAAAATGTCCAAGCCGGGAATCGAACCCGGGTCCCTGGAATAGATCTCCAGTGCTCTACCACTAAACCACAAGGACGATGTCCAAATTAATTAAAAATTGTATATTCACCGATGCTGGGTTTATTTGCGTCTCATGTTACGCCACTAGAATGTGTGCTCATGAAGACTTCTCTATCTTGTGCTGCAGTAGCAGACTTACCGACTTATATAAGTGAGAAATACCAGGCTGGACATTGTCCTTGTGGTTTAGTGGTAGAGCACTGGAGATCTATTCCAGGGACCCGGGTTCGATTCCTGGCTTGGACATTTTTCACTAAGTTGGTTTACGCTTTGTAGCAATGTGATAATTCACATCATTAACATTCAATAATTTCAAGCGTAATTTCACTGCTGAAATGTAGTTGAAAAATTAATTAAAAATTGTATATTCACCGATGCTGGGTTTATTTGCGTTTCATGTTACGCCACTAGAATGTGTGCTCATGAAGACTTCTCTATCTTGTGCTGCAGTAGCAGCCTTACCGACTTATATAAGTGAGAAATGCCAGGCTGGACATCGTCCTTGTGGTTTAGTGGTAGAGCACTGGAGATCTATTCCAGGGACCCGGGTTCGATTCCCGGCTTGGACATTTTTCTCTAAGTTGGTTTACGCTTTGTAGCAATGTGATAATTCACATCATTAATATTCAATAATTTCAAGCGTAATTTCACTGCTGAAATGTAGTTGAAAAATTAATTAAAAATTGTATATTCACCGATGCTGAGTTTATTTGCGTCTCATGTTACGCCACTAGAATGTGTGCTCATGAAGACTTCTCTATCTTGTGCTGCAGTAGCAGCCTTACCGACTTATATAAGTGAGAAATGCCAGGCTGGACATCGTCCTTGTGGTTTAGTGGTAGAGCACTGGAGATCTATTCCAGGGACCCGGGTTCGATTCCCGGCTTGGACATTTTTCACTAAGTTGGTTTACGCTTTGTAGCAATGTGATAATTCACATCATTAATATTCAATAATTTCAAGCGTAATTTCACTGCTGAAATGTAGTTGAAAAAGTAATTAAAAATTGTATATTCACCGATGCTGGGTTTATTTGCGTCTCATGTTACGCCACTGAAATGTGTGCTCATGAAGACTTCTCTATCTTGCGCTGCAGTAGCAGCCTTACCGACTTATATAAGTGAGAAATGCCAGGCTGGACATCGTCCTTGTGGTTTAGTGGTAGAGCACTGGAGATCTATTCCAGGGACCCGGGTTCGATTCCCGGCTTGGACATTTTTCACTAAGTTGGTTTACGCTTTGTAGCAATGTGATAATTCACATCATTAATATTCAATAATTTCAAGCGTAATTTCACTGCTGAAATGTAGTTGAAAAATTAATTAAAAATTGTATATTCACCGATGCTGAGTTTATTTGCGTCTCATGTTACGCCACTAGAATGTGTGCTCATGAAGACTTCTCTATCTTGTGCTGCAGTAGCAGCCTTACCGACTTATATAAGTGAGAAATGCCAGGCTGGACATCGTCCTTGTGGTTTAGTGGTAGAGCACTGGAGATCTATTCCAGGGACCCGGGTTCGATTCCCGGCTTGGACATTTTTCACTAAGTTGGTTTACGCTTTGTAGCAATGTGATAATTCACATCATTAATATTCGGTATAACAAATTTGGAGCAAACCTCCTAATCTAATCAAGGCAGCTTTTTAACATAATAAACCGGTATAACAAATTTGGAGCAAATCGAATAATTCTGCATGAAAAACCCATTTATTTGAATTAAGTGGGGGGAGTCTAGTCCCCCTTTATTCTTAACTAATGAAGCTCCAAATCTAATCAGCAAAGCTCCTTAGCATAATAAACTGGTATATTAAATTTGGAGCAAATCCAATAATTCTGCATGAAAAAAGGCATTTATCTAAATGAAGGCGGAGAGCTAGCCCCCTTTACCCCCTTTATACTTAACCAACGAAGTTCCAATCTAATCAGGAAAGCTCCTTAATATAATAAACCGGTATACCATATTTGGAGCAAATCGAATAATTCTGCATGAAAAACCCATTTATCTAAATTAAGGGATAGACTAGCCCATTTTCCCCCTTTATACTTAATCAATGACCCCCCCCCCCAAACTAAACAGGGAAGCGCCTTATCAGAATGCCTTATAGGCAGTTCTTTGTTATCATTGATGTTTAATAAAATTTACAGTTTTAAGATTGTTTGAATGTTATTCACTTTGACGTTTTCTGTCAATAAAAAGGACTATTTCTCTGTTTAATGCCATAGAGCATTTGGAAAAGTCAAACTCTAAGAACTCTGTAAGTTAAACTCGCACAAGTATATATTTTCTATAATTTTACTTGTTATAGGATGAAGGTATTCTGTACATGACTGGACCTTGGCATTTTTATTTTGTATTTTCTTTTAATAACTTATTTGACGTAATTAAATTTTCCTATGGCAAATGACAACGCTGGAAACATTTATGCAAGCGGTGTTATATAACCATAACGAAAGGCTTAGTATTTATAAATTTATTAATTGTAAGAAGGAATTATCTGAATACAGAAAGGCAGATTGATAGAGGTAGTTGGATAGCGTAGGTAAAATAAATTATATGTATAAAAAGCTACACACAAGCACGTAATCTGAAATATAGAATCAATACCATATGAGTTAATGAAATTAAGTGCTGTCTAAACTAGATAAACAGTTCCTGACATTGGCATTATAAAAACAATATGTGGCTAAAACAAATCAGTCATTTTTTTTTTTTTTTTTTTTTTTTTTTTTTTTTTTTTTTTTTTTTTTTTTTACAGTGTAATAGATAAATTATTTACATTATTTTTTGAAAGAAGGAACAGTAAAACAAAATAAATACAATTGATGGTATTGGGTAGAAGGGTTTAAATGAGATTTTGATTGTCAGTGAAAAATGAGCAAAATAAATTATTGCTGAACTTTCAATAAACAAAAGAATATTATCTATTTTTTTAGGCATTAACCCTTTAGTGCGCAGCTGTGCATATATGCAAACAACAGTATTTTGAATTTAATAGATTTTTTTATTCCTATATACCTAATTCACACCTGAAAATTAAAATAGCTATATTTGCTTTAATTAATTACAGACATTCCGTTTTTAAATAAAGCGAAATTAACCATTGAATCTTTCTGGTGTAAAGTCAGATTCTCTGAACTACGTAATTTCTAGAACATACTCTATCATGGGAATTAAAGGTTTAAATTTTAAGTTTTATAAAATAAATAAGAATATAAAATAAAGTATTTCGAGTCATACTTATTAAAATATTTACTAATTTGCATTATTTTACCGTAAAACAGCCACACGACAGTAGATTTCACTTATATTTCAGATGTACAACAGAAGAGAAGACTGACGTTTTATATGAAAAATGTATCACTGGTTTGTTTCCTTATTTTTCCTGTGCAATAAACATTTCACAGAATCATATATAATTTTTTCGAAACAAAATAAAAAATTGCCGAATACCGAATATTTGGTATAGATTTGACAGGATATTTAATATTTAGTATTCGACAAAATTCCTGCTTAGGTCAATTCCTAATTATTATCAGTATTATTATTATTATTATTATTGTAGTTATCAAAATTATTTGCATTCTTATTATTGTTTGTATCATTATCATTATCATTATTATTATTATTATTATTATTATTATTATTATTATTATATGAGAAATATTTGAAAAACACAAAGGAATTTAACTTTATAAATGTAAATAGAAAAAATGCCAATCCATAAAAAAATAGATTATTACGCATTCTGTAAAATCGCACCGTGACATTAAACCTACCTTCATAATTGCGCCACCTCTTTCGAACACATATATGTATTCCAATAGAAAAATATAAAAATTTCCACCGTTGCCATTTAAAAAAATAATAATAAATGTATTTCGTTTTAAGTTGTAAAAATTTTCACATATTTGAAATCGTGTTTATTTTAGATATAACGCATATTTTTATGGGATTTTTTCATATTTTATTAGTTGAATGAAATTCGTTATGATGTATGTTATGTAGAAAAATGTCAGAACTATCTTATTTTCATTCATATGATACATTGGTTTGATAAAATGAATCTTAACGTTATATTAATAACAAATGCGTTTATCTTGTGTCTTTAAAAAGTAAAATTAATATTACAATAATGGAATAAAAAATATCTGTTAATTTATTGTTATACTGACATTTATATAAGGAAATCATAGATTACATAAATTAAGGAAATTTTCTGTGTAAGAATATATATTTATAACAAATGACAATTCGCTGAATTCTTTAATCATAAAAATATTTGCTTCTGTTAACGATAATTACCGACTCTTTCATTATCAGCTTCATAACCTGGAATGTAATAACATTCCAATAACGTACTACAGACGAATTCCTATTGTTCGTTAATTGAGATCATTACTGCTAGCTGTCAAAGCTAAACTCCCATTTATATACACTATATTTTACTGCGTTGAAGGTCATCAATCTTATAAAAAGTATAACATCGGTGATTATACTATTTTTATTTCAATAGAATTATATCTTTCTATTCATTATTGTTCACCTTTTGAAATAACAATAATTGTGTTACCTGATGACTTCGGTGTCTGACAAAGATGTTATATTTACTGACGTTAAAGACTATTTAGAAAAAATAAGAACCTGTAAAAGATTTAACTTGGTATACGATACGAAATTTCCTTTTGAGAATTCGTCAATAACAGATATAAACAACTATTTTGACTAAAATGGGAGAAATCTTCTAAATTAAGACAGAAGAACATGCAAATGAGGTAGTAAAGAGTGAATTATTGATTTTTGATAATGAAAAATTGGATCATTTTTGGTGAATGAAAATTTTACTTCCGCAGCATCTTTGGAAAACTCTAATTTATCCCCAGCAGATATTATTATGATTGATCATAATGTAATGAATTTATTGATGGAAAGTAAATATTTTAAATTGAAAATACAGTATAACTTCAAAAATCCGGCATCACCGGGGCGGAGAATATGCCGGATTTTTGAAGAAATGTGAAAAGTAGTAACTAGGAATATCAAAAGTAGGACTATATTCTTAATGGTGCCTTTAGCTATAATTTTATTCATTATTAAGTGTTAATTATGAAATAAAAATAGAAAATTATAGATAAAAATAAAGTTTCATTAATTGATATTTTCTATGTTACAGAAAAAAAATCTAATAAAGAGTGAAATTATTTCTTCTCGTGTAATTTCGGAAACATCGATGTTAATTTTGTTTGCTTCAATTTCTTTGGCATTCTTTAACAAGTTTCCTAGTATTTTATACAAATGAGGAATCTCTATTTCGGAAATACAGCCTTCTTCTCTAAAGCAGATATTAATTCTCCAGTCAAATTTATGCATTTTTCTAGTGATATCTTTTCTTTTGTCTGTTGTTCGCACTCGCTTTTGGTGTTGCTACTAGCGTTATCGACGGTTCCATTTAGCACATCGCCAGAAGAGAGACTCCAAAGAACATCTCCTAAAGAACTCGCGCTCTAGTCTCCACGCCGTTGCTGAGCAACGGTGCAGCTCCAAGAAAATAATCGCCTATGACAAATGAAAAAAAAAAATGCCAATTTTTTTTTCCTTTTTACTTTCGAACGTGAATTTTTTAATTCATAAACAATTGTTATTTTTCTTGTACTATAACTTGAAAGTGTAAATGAAAAAGCAAAGGAAAAATATGATTTTGATGCCGGATTTCTGAATGCCGGATTTTTGAAGTCACACTGTAGTTATTTGGTTTTTTAGAGATTATAGAAAAAATCGTACATCAAACATAGGTTACGAAACTCTTTCCATAAGTTTCAGGATAAATTAACGAAATTTATTTCACCGTTTAATAAATTGAAGTATGATGTCTAATTGAACCACTTGGGAACGCATATAATATTTGAAAACCAAATTTAAGGGGTCTCAGGACTCTTAAAGCTTTAAAATTTTCGAAATTTTAATTTTCTTAGATGTTAAACTCCTATCTTTTCTGAACATTTTGATATAATTGTTTCCTTGAAATTCCTATTAGAACTGAAGTTATGGCTTTTACATTTATACACGTTCAATAGCTGAAGCGTCGTTTTGGAAACTTTGAAGCCATTTTTCTCCAAATGACGTTTTGGGGCATAACTCGAACGATATCTCAAAAACTTGTGAATATTTTTTCATGAAATTTTCAAAACATATGTTTCATGTTAGTCTGTATACACTGAATCTAAAATTTCCTTTTTATTGTTCAAACAATATTTTTTTACGTGATTATACTGTTGAAATTTTCTTAATTTTGCATTAGCTCAATACAACTTTTGATTAAAAATATAAAAAAGCTTTAAATACAAATTTATTTAGATTCAGGGTCATTATTACTATCTGAAGTATAAGTAGGTACCAAAATTTTCATTCTAGTTGCAACACTTATTTTGTAATCGTGCGCGTAAGCTGTTATGCCGATTTTTTGCTCGAAAAATGTCTAACAGTTTGGAGCCCCCTGTAAATGTTAATTCTGCATCTTATAATTTCTTTAATGCATGAAATGAAAGAACATACTTATGTATTTTATTCCAATTAAAATTGTGTCTTAAAATAAAATACATTTTAAGATATTAAATGTTCAAAATGGTATTTTTTTTTTTCATTTTTTCCAATTTTAAGAGTCCTGAGACCCCTTAAGCAATTCTTATCCACAGTTGGGAAGTTATCCGAATTCGTTGAGCATCTCTCTATATCAAATGTAGATTTATCTCTATAAACTTCATGCATGTGAAAATTTAGTTTATATAGGAAATTTATAACACAGTTCAGTTGCAAATTTCCATTCAGCAATTTCCGCTAATAAGAAGAATGATAAATGAAATTTTTTGAGAAGTCGTGTATACAAGGTATGGAATTTATACGCAACAGTTAACATGCAAAAAATTAATATAACTTAAAAGCGGTTACCAAAATTTAAAACGCGCTTCCAGCAATTATTGGTCAGAGACAGTACTATAACCGATATCATTTGTGTGCACCTATAAATGAAAGATAAACCCTATGAACGCCCCATTCTACAGTAATCATCTTGTAGTGAAATTCAGTGATTTATATAAATTTTAAATCTTTTGAAATAGTTACATTGTATACTTGCTCTAACGAGGAAGGTCTCCATACTGAGCATACTCAGAATATGTTGAAAACTATACTAGTGAAAGTACGCATGCATGTAATAAAGGATCAGTTACAATTAGCGGCGGAATTACAGTAGAAAATCTGTAAAAAAAAAAATAAAATACTTTCGAATAATTGGCGTGAAAAGACGAAAGCGGCACGCAATTTGGCAAGCAGTACTTTTCCTCGGCAAAAGCAAACGATTTTAATGAATCTGAAAATTGTTTGTTAATTGATTTTGAGAATAATGAATCATTTAATGAATTCAAGCGTAAACCATGAAAGAATTTTTTATTATTATTATTATTACATTTTGTATTATACGTGTTGCTTGTTGCCGATTTGAACGAAATTTTCCATTGTTTTATTCTCCAATCCACAATTTTTAGGTAGCTTTCATTACAAAAAGCTACCTATTGCAGCCGTTCGGAGGAAAGCGATTTAAAAAAAAATTTGGTATATTTTCATCGATCATGACCTCCAGACCCCGAAACCACCCTCCGTTCAAAATTGATATATATATATATATAATGCTTTCAAAAAATTTTTTAAAAACAAATAACCCAGTGCATCAGGCGCAACGCAGCTTCTTATATGCACTAAGTGAATATAGCTTTAATAAAAGTGAATGATTATGAAAATTATTATGAAAAGAGGGTGCAAAACAACAATAAAAATCCATGAAAATTTATAACGAAAAAACAACAAACAAACCACTCCCTGCTCTTCAGAAAGTGGGAGGAGTGAAAAAAGCAGGTATCAAAAACAGAAATTGGATCCTCACGGGTTTCGCAAGATATGGCCAACCCACATACTCCAAAAGTATAACAATAGATTTAAACTTTCAAAAACACAACATAACAAAGCTATTTTATAAAAAATTTTTAACGAATCAAAACTGCTTTAAAAACAAATATAACCAACCAATTCAAAATCCAAGAAAACCGATTTAGCTTATAAAACGTGAATAAAAATTAATAAAAAATTTTTAAAATTTTTTTAATATGACTAAATCATTAAGCAATTAGAAGTATTGAATATGTGAGAAGGCCATATCCCCACCTTTACCCATGAAGACCTGAAAAAAACTTGCTACCTTTAAAACAATCACTACGCTCCACTTCTTTCCATCAGCAGGAGTTGCAAGCAAGGCCATAATCCAAGTTAGACCAGCGTCCTGAAGACTTGTCTTTCCATTATCCTCATAATCATTAATTTTCTTTCCAAGTCACCGCAGTTTCTACTTGAAGCACATCAACATGCAGACGTTCTTAAAGACTTTAATCCACACCCTTCATATATTCAAGCAGCTACCTTGGCATCCATTACGGTGTTTGGCCGCTTAGCTGTTGCCACTTTATAAAACTCTTCTCAAGTTGATTTACATAATGAAAAATAAACTGGTATGGAAATAAATTATTATAAAAAAGATTAGCAGTAAATTTAAAAATCTGTGAACTCAAAAATTCTCTATTACTACAAATTCTATAAAATCTATTAATTTGTCCCACAATAATGTTATTAAAAACCTTCTTACTTAAATTTGAATACCAGTGTGGCATCGATTGAGTATTAAAATTAAAAAAATCCCGTTTATCAAAAAGCTTAATTAGTATATTGCTATCTTTAATTAAAATGTCTAAATCCAAAAAATTAACATGTAAATTATCAACAGAAGCCCTATTTAATTTTAAACATGGAGGATAGATATCGTTAATCGATACCAAAAGTTTGTCATCGAATATTATTAAATCATCGATATACCTTAAAACTGAATAACTCTTATTACTGTTTAAAACATAATTAAATTCATAATAAAAAAGAAACAAATTTGCAGCAGAACTCGAAAAATTAGTTCCCATACCGATACCACATACCTGGTAGAAAAATGAGCTATTGAAAGTAATGAAATTATTAAGAAAACAGAAATTACATAAACTCAAGAAAAAATCTCTTTTAATTCCAAGCTCCTCCTCAATACAGAACATATCAAAAATATTTTTTTTAGTGTATCATAAAGTAAATCTATAGGTATATTAGAAAAAAGGTTTTCAAAATCATAGGTGTACAAACTTGTGGGCGTTATGGGTGTTTTTTAAATTTTATTTAAAACCTCATTACTATTGTCTATACACCAAAAATAGCTAGTATTTCTATATTTAAACTTCAAAAAACCATAAATGCGCTTCAAAAACTCCTGTAACTTAACATTTAAACTTTTACCTATACCTCTTGAATTACAACATATAAATCTGAATTTAATAGGTGTCTTGTGAAATTTTGGGGTCATAAACAGAAATGGAAAAGTATGATGATTATTAATAGCAAAATTATATGAATACATTTTTCTAGCCTTCTTGGTGTATGCATTAAATTTGTTTACAACAACCTTGTGACTTAATTTACATTCCTTATAAAATTTACTATTATTTAACTCATTTTTAACTTTGTCAATGTAAAAAAGCTTTCAAATAATTGCATAATTTGAAGCCGCTTTGTCCACAGGTACTATTACAAAATTTTTATGTAAAAATTGAATATAATTTAAATCTTCTTTATTGAGACTATGATAAACATAATCCTTACTGTTCAAATAATTATTAACAAAAAACTCAAATTCCTTTAATATATGCCACTCCCATTCAAAAACAACTTCAAAGGGTGTGTTAAATCTGTAACATAATTGCATAATGAATTTTTTCAAATTCCTTTCAAAAATCTGAATAGCCGTTTTCTTGCTAATTGTTTTATTTAATCTAAACTTAGTACCTAATCCCATTATAAAATGTAAATTTTTGTTCTGTATAATATCTAAATTTCCAGTAATAACATGTTTATGGAAATCATCAATAAAATCTGAGAAATCTGTGTCACATTTACATGTTTCAGGAATTTCATCAGAAAAAGCAAGAGATCTATAATTGAACAATTTTTTACAAAGAGGAATGTTATATTTATAAGCAACAGCTATATCAATATCTCTAAGAGGGAAAAAAGTGTCATAATATCTAAAAAAATCTTTAATTTTAAAATTGTCGAAAGACTTCTGTTGAAAATTCAAAGTAAAGAAAACCCTGTCAGTTTTGGAATCCAAAAAATTCTTTAATCTAAAATTAATAAAGTCAAAAAGCAGGTCCCTAAAATGCAAATTAGAAAATTTATAAATTTTACTAGCTTTCCTAATTTTGTTTAAAATTTTAAGCTTAAGTGTGAATACCGCTTTTTTTACATTTTTAATACTGAAATTTACTACAAAATCTTTTTCAACATTACAGATCCAATCCTCTGGCACTAAACAATTTAATTTATTGGATAACATATGTGATCCCCTGGTATCTCTTTTAATTTTCAAATTACTAAACAAATTTAAAAAACTATAAACATTATCAATACTTTTTATATTGTAAGAATTTAAAACTGTATTTAGACCATAAGGATATAAAGTCCTGTCCCAGGTAGCACAGCAATATCGGCCAATATCGGGAACAGCGATTTCGCAATATCGGCCAATATCGGTATACCGATATTGGCCGATATTGCATGGCAAACTTTTTTTCCAATATTGGCCTATATTGGCACCCAATACCGGCCGATATCGGCGAACGCCGGACCGGCCGATATCGGGACCCAATACCGGCCGATATCGGCGGACGCCGGACCGGTCAATATCGGGGAACGCCGGACCGGCCGATATTGGTTAAAACTGGATTCGACACTATAAATTAGCAAAGTTTTCTTTTTTCAATATAGAGAGATATTGATTACCTGTCTTGACATAGTATTGGTAATAAATATCTCTTTATATTAGTGAAAAAAAGTTTGCCATTTTATATTGATGAATCCAGGTTAGAAAACATATGCATATAAATATATATATTTTTAACTATTTCAATTTTTTTTTTTTTTTGCTATTATTGAAATATATATTTATAAATTGTTTATATGGAAAATCATAGCTAAGTTCATTGCCATGGTAATGTAAAAAATATTTAAAAGGAAAATTTTTTCATGATTATGTTGAAAGTGATTGCTCTGAAATAACCCAAAAATTTTTGGGAATTTTTTTTCTTTTATTAAAAGGTATCTTATTACGAAAATTCAAATACCATTAATAAAATAATTTATTCAAATATTTTATACATTCTGATGTTTTTTTTTTTTATTTTTTCTTTTCATGTTCAGTGTTGTACGTAAAAATATTATGTGTAAAATGAATAATTAAATTATACTTCTCTCATAAAAAATGTCATATGCAAAATTATATCTATAATACGAATTTATGGAAATGGTAAAGTTGAAAAGTGTTATATTGTATTATTTGAATAAAATAACTTTTATTACCATACAAGCAATTTTGATAATTTTTTTTTCATATAATCAATAAAAGTATTCAACATATTAAAATTTAAAAAAAAATATTTAACTGAAATGATTTATTCTTTTCTGCCTTTACCATAAATATAGATGATCAAATTTATTTAACTGTATTGATGTATAAACTTTGCAAGGAAAAAAAAAACTAGTAAAAGTTAGTCACAAACAATTTATGTTAAGGGGACACAGTACCCTTTAAACTACTTTTTCAATTTTGAATAATACTGTAATATCTGTAGTGACATTATATTTAATACTATAAAGCAAATTAAATTTCATGTAATTTCAAAAAAAAAAAAAAAAAAAAAAAAAAAATCTTGCCTATTTCTATTTAACTAAAATTTAAATTAAAAAAAAATTTTTTTTTTAATCCCAACTTTATAAATATCAATATTTTCGTTTCAATTTTTTCCCCCACATTCCTTAGATTATACTACATAAAACTGTGCCATGGATTTTTAGATGTATGGGATATTACATTTAATATAAATCTTTTTCTCTTTTGTATAATAAAAAATCAAGGAAATTCAACAAACTCATAATTGAAATTACAAAAATTTCTGAAGCAAAAAATATTCATATTTAAAAAAGTAGTAGAGATTTTTGAAAAGTTAAAAATTATTCAAAAAATTTAAAATTTAGTTAAATAGGCATTTTTGTAAGATAAAAAAAAAATATATATATATATTTGCATTATAGTATTAAACATAATGCCACCACAGATATTACAATATTATTGAAAACTGAAAAATAGTTTAAAAGTTGTCCTCTTAAGTTACATATGCAAAATTCTACCTTTGTTGTTTTTTCAAACTTAACTTTAATTAATTATTCCTACCCAATTAACTCAGAAGAAAATTTATATTTTATCTGTATGGCCATCATCCTGAATCAGAGTATGAACTTACCGATTCTATAGTATTGGAAGATGAATACCCTCTCTCTTATGTTCACTCTACATTCTGGTGGTTTCTCTTTTTTTTTCTTTCCAATGTTCAACGTTCTACATTGAAACATTAACTTTTTGAAAAACTCATAAGTAAATCCTACTTTCCTCATTAAAAATTCACATGTAAAATTATGTCCGTAATACCACTTTGTGGTTATAGTGATGTTGAAAAATTGAATATTTAAAAAAATCAATTTATCATAAGCAGATTTCCATATTTTATTTTCACATAATCAATAAACACTTAACCATTATAAAAAAAAAAATAATAATAATAAAAATAACGTAGCTGAAATGATTTTTTTTATGTCTTTACAATAAACGTTAGCATAGTATTTATATGCAGTAGAAGATCTTTATAGTGCAAACCAAAACATGCAAAATTTTGCATTATATAGGTCATTTCACACAACATTAAAACTTACCTTGTAAATACGGCAATATAGAAAACAATCGCAGTAGATATTTATATTGCCTTCCTTAGGACCAAAAGTTGTGCAGGTTAAAAAATTTTTGCATAATATTGATCATTTCACATATTGTTAAATCGCCTATAAAAATTATCCAAACATGCTGGGACAAAATCATCTCATTACTTAATCCCAAAATTTTTACATTTAATAATAGCAATATTTTCATTTTTAAAAAAATCTGAATTAAGGAGATAAAGATGAAATAATGTTTGAAATTTAATCCTCTAAAAGGTGTCAATATTTTTGCAATACGGATTACAGGTGCTTCTTAAGTACAAAATTCATTGCTTACATCTCAGAAGCTGTGCATTATATAGGATTATAAAGATCTTCTACTGTATAAATGAAATGTTACCCCCCTCTCTCCACCACACTTGAAAAAAAAAATTGGTACTTTTTGGTTAGCCGGGCACCAGTGTTATATTTACATACATATATATGTGTGTGCGTGTGTACATATATATGTATGTAAATATAACACTGGTGCCCGGCTAACTGAAAAATGCAAGCAAAATTTGGTTGAAAAAAGTAAATCCTCCTGTTGTTGTTTTTTTATTTATTTAACCAACTTTATTTTAGTTACTCCTACATTAAAAATTAGTAAAACATTAATTTATATTTTATGTTTATACTCCCTTCATTCTGAATGAGAGTCTGAACCTACTGGGGGATAAACACTTCGATGGAATTTTTTCATTAAATAAACACAATTGCCAGCAAATATTGATATTACAAGTTTTAATGGCAGTGTAAAATTGAAAGTGCAACTGAAATGACCATTTAAAAGAATAAAAAAATATGTTACAAACAATGTAATTAAACTAAGCGAGAAAATCTATTCTGGAACTAAAATTTTAATAGTAAGTTTATTATTTCTATTTGTAATGTATTCATATGAAGTAAAAATAAAATCTTTCTATTTTTAATGTACATACATATATTCAAAAAATGTATATTATTTTATATTTTCAAAGAAAATTTAGAAACAAAAAAGCTCTTATTTGAAAAAAAAAAATCAATTTTTATAGAAAAATGTTTTTTTTTTTCCCAACACTTGAATCTTTCTAGAAATTATACATCCCTACAAAAAGTAGACTAACATGACATTAAGGCTATCTAAATTCCATTTCAGAATTTACAATACCTCCTTAATTTTATGTAAGCAGAAAGAAATTGTGACTGATAGAAGGTAGAAACTTTTTTAAATATATTTCTGGACATTTCCCCACCCCTCAAAAAAATTAATGGATAAAAAACACTTTGAAAATATCAGAAATTATATAAAGGACAAAATAGCTAATTTTCTTTATATGTTTTCTTTTTTGAGTCAGGGAAGGGGGGAGGGTGAAGCTATAAAATAGATTTTAGAAATTCAAATTGATAGATTCTCTCAATTGCACATAAGTAAGGCATTTGAAATAATTAGAAATCGAAAAACTTAGCATTTAAATATCATCATAATTTACATTTCGTTAAAAATTCTAATTTTAGATAGATTTTATATGAGTCAATTTTTATCAACAGTTTTTCTCTAAGATAAAATTTACAAGGTGATTTTAGAAGTTTGTAAATTTATTTTATAAATTGTATTTTATTGAAATATCTTAAACATTGGATACTAGTTTGATAATACAAAAATTAGAAATCAATTCTTAGAATTTAAATAAAAACTTACCACGTATAACAAATAAAATTTATTAATCACAAAAAAGAATTAAATGTTTTTTTTATTTACAAACTATTATTAATCATATTTATTATTTAACAAAAAATTTTTCGACAAATCATCTATTTCTTGTTAGTCATCTTCTTCTCATTTGAAAAGTGTTTCCATCCCTGTTGTCAAATTCTGCAAGCACCTTTCCAATGCAGGTAGAGATAGCAGTGGTTTCTGTTCCTTCAAACTTCATTTCCACACTAGCTAGAAAAGTACAATGAACCAAAATCACAATCAGACCAAGTACATTTTTGCTACAACAATTTATAATTTGCCATAGCTTTTTTTTTTTTTTTTAATTTCATAAACAAATTTTAAATGGGAGATTTAAATTTATTCACCAAAATTTCAGCTTGAAAATGAAATATTTTTACTTTATTATATTAATACAGTAGAACCCTCAAATCCGCACAGCTTGGGACCAGAGGTTGTGCAGATTTTTGGTCATTGCTTTCTTTGTTTATATTTTTTAAACAGTAATTTGAATGTAATAATGCAATCGAAATTATAATGAATGGTTTCTTATAGTAAAATATTAAAATAATTAAGTAAAATAGTAAATTGAAATAATAAAAATTAAGATAATTTAAAAAATAATTAAATTATTAAAAGTAAATAATATTGCATAATTAAATATACATAATAATAAAGATTATATACATTTTTCTTGAATTATTCAACCAAACTTGCCTCACAAAGGTACCCTACTAATTCATATCAAAATCATAAAATAAAAAAGTTTTATTTCAGGTTTAGGCAGACTTAATAACCAAAAAAGCTTGATTAATACATAAATATACTTGGTAAAAAGATTGCAATTACCAGTGATATCAGCAATATCTTGAATTTTTCAGAAATAAATTTATACTATTTCCTTCATGAACAAGCAAGAGTTCAGTCACATTAACAAGAATTACATATTAAAATACACATGGAATTATCTCTATATAATAAAAGCCAGTGTAACGCTGGGCAGGATGAATCCATCAATCTTATCAGTCTCCCAGGAAGAGACTCAAGGGGAAAAGGATCCATTCTCCCATTGGTTGACAAGAAACAAGAATCGCGCAATTACTTCTCAAGGTTACAAGTCCTGATAATTGAGCAGTAGCAGACATTTCTTCCTAACAAATCAGTGCAAGGCACATCGCATTACACCACCAAAATAAATCGCCAAGTGTCACTTGAGATTATTTCAAGTATTAAGTTGCAATCATATTAAATTTTCTTTGCGACATGTAAGGAATTTTAATTTATTTCTCATATAAAGTGATTCACGGAAAACAATGATATGGTATTTTTAAAAATATCCTTTTTTTTCCCTGCAAAAAATTGATAAAACTGACTTTCTTTTAAAAAAGTAACCAATTTAAATATTTTAGGCTTATTATTTTGTAACTTACTTTTAAATTACACATTACTTATAATTCTCCTTTTCTATATACAGGTGTATGTAAATTTAAACTTAAAAAAAATTTCAATATTTTAAAAGTAAAAAATTAATATTTATACGAAAAGTAAAATAATTTTTTATTTATAGCTTTGCATCAGGAGGACAGAAGCTTAGGGGATTAGACGGTTGGGATTCAACCCGAGATACTTATTTATTAATCAATATACATATTAAAAAAAATTTGGAGGGGGGGGGGAGGAGGGGGAGGGTAAACGATAAATTACAATTTCAAAGTGTTATTAAAAAAAATAGTATTATTTCAATAGTTGCAGCAGACTGTTTTAATTACGCATTTTTATTGCATATTTATTAAATTTGTGTTTTATTAAGAAATCTTAATTTTTGTTATAGTATATTAGCCGGAAAACCTGGTTTACACAGAAATATTGTAAATGCTAATTTTGTGTTTATTAGAACATAAACTAACCGAACTTTGCTCATCTAAACGCTTCCATATTGTCAATTATTTTTTTTTAGCAGTTTTTCAAGTTTTAAGTGAAAAACACAATTTTTACCCACCGTCCTAGGATGGGCATTTACACTAGTATAAAAATAAAAAAGTCTGTAATTTTGTCCCTACATCTGAACTGAAAGTTCTATTGTTTACATATGATGTGCGGATTTGAGGAAGTCTACTGTATCCAATAGTTAGTGCTAAAATCACACAGTACTCACAACTTTATTGTTTAATGGTTTTATAAATCAGAAAACAAAATTGCAAACCAACTACTTAACTTACAAACTGCAAACTTACAATATTAAAATTTTACTTTAGTTTTTTTTCCTCTTACAAAATTTGAACATAATATTCAAAAATGCATTTTTGAATTAAAGTGAATTTTCAAAACTAAAACTCTTTGCATAAATAATAAAAGTAAAAATAGTTTCTAAAAGAGTACACTTTTATAAGCATTCAATGTTTATCTTGAGAATCACACCTAATTCCATGACTACAATTTATGTCATTAAAAAAAAAAAAAAAAAAATCCGTTACAATAGATTACTTTTACAAAGAGCCCAACTATTGAAAAATCACTGCTTTGATGTATTTCTTGATAAATAGCACGAATACGTGAATTTATTTAAAATATAATATTTGTTCTACTTATCTTTTAAAATATTGTAACAGGGGAAAAAATTATTTAAACTGTTATACAGGATTTCTAAACTATTTTTTTTTAACATATAATCATAAATTTATTACTATATGTACTCACGTGTAAATAAACACCAAAATTTTAAAGGAATGAAAATCATTCCATTTTATTATCAGTATTTTGGAATAGTTTTCATTGCCCTATTTGATTGCAGAATTCATATTAATCTATCAATTTTAAATAAAAAACAATGCAAATTGAACAGAAAACAGCACTCGAATCGTTATTATTAATAATAAGAATAGGGGGCCATCTCCGGGCGATTACTCAAAATCGGCGATTAGCCCAAATGCAAAATACGGACATTTATCCAAAAAAAAAAGGCAATATATATTTATAATAGCCGCATTGTAACATTATACACAAAAAAAATGATTTTTTTTCTCGATTAAATAGCGGATAAAATGAGATACAAATGTAATTTTGTCCTTGTCTCGATTAAATAAATATGCAATAAAATGAGATAAAAGTGTAATTTTTTTCTTGATTCAATAAATATGCGATAAAATTAGATTAAATATAAGTTTCTTAATCAAATAAAAGAAAAAAACAATATGAAACGATACAACCTTGACCACGTGTAGCTGAGAATCTCGGAACGACAAACGCACGCCTGGATGGGACAACCTCCAAAAATCAAATGACGCTTCAAGAATAATCGCGGAAGTGACGTAAAAATTTAGGGTTACCAGAACACTACAATCGTCGGATGTCCATCGGGAGTAAAGCATCGCCAGCACGAAATCGCCAAAAAAGGCGCCAAATTCAAGATGGCGGACTCCGGGCGTATTCGCAAGTAGTCCCATTCCTTCTTTACATATAAAAACCAAGTTAAATAAAAGAGTGTAAAAATACAATATTGACTGCAATATAGAGACCCATGCTATGTGCGTTAACACTTAAATCTTACAACATTTTTGAGGGCATCTCTGGCAGACAGCACAGAGGCAGAAGCCCCTCTGTCCCTATGGGCCCACACAAACCAGGAAATATATGTATGAATGATTAAAAAACTGACATGTTTCAATATAATGCAGTAGACTCCTTCAAATCCGCACAGCTTGAGACCAGAAGTTGTGCGGATTTCTGGCCATTGTTTTGTTTACATTTTTTAAACAGTAATTTTAATGCAGTAATGCTATCAAAATTATAATGAATGATTATGATATTGTAAAATATTAAAATAAGTAAAGTAATAAACTAAAAGGATAAAAAGTAAGGTTATTTAAAAACTGATTAAAATAATAAAGTAAATAATTAATAATGCATATTTGAATATGCACAAAAAAATGAGATCATTTTCCTTCAATTATTCAACTTGAGGGAGTCTACTGTATTAACAAACTTTATTTTATACACAAAAAGCATCTTATACACTTTTAATTCTTCAATACCAGTTGACAAATTTTTTCTTCTTGTAATTATTACTTAATCACTAAAATTGGAGGTTACATAAGAAAAAAATTTCCGTGCCAAGGGTCAATGCAAGGTTTTTCTTCTTTTGGCCTGTTTAATGTGAAACAAAAGTTTTGTGAAAAATAACATTACATAATAGAAGACGAATTCAAATTAACCCAAATTCAATGATGAACTTATTACATTTAGTTTGCCCAAGAGGAATTTAACAGGTAGAAATAGTTTATTCAAAAAATCTTAAATTTTTGGGAAATTTGCATTTTTTAATGTTTTCCTAATAGACATCAGATAAATAATAGTGCTTTAACATAGCCATTATAAAATTCATGACAAGAGTTCCATAACATGTGCAATGTGCCAGAAAACTTTGAAAGTTATTTTGGGCGATAACTGCTTAAGATGTGGTTGTTGCAATCTTTTGGCGCTTGGTAAGATGATTTGGTAAATTTAAAAATAAAATATTACAAATAATATTAATAAAATATAATTAAAATAAAAATTTGGTAAGATGCTAAAACAGACTTTTGACAACATTGCTTACTTTTTTGCCAGTCGCACCAAGTGGCACAAGATAGGAACTCTTCCCAAATGATTAAATTTCTGTATTTGACTTAAATAAGAACACATTACGCAAATTAAACATAAACAAAATAAGGAGTTTAAAGATTTTTAACTGTATTGGTGGTAGGAAGAAGCATTATACAGAACCTTGAAATCTTAGCCCCCCCCCCCCACACACACACACACACTAGATAATTTATCAGTAGAAATCTTTAAAAAAAAATCACAAATGATTAAACTTAAATAAGAGGAATCAGCTTTAACAATGTATCAAATTTTTATTTTTGGATGGAGTAAAAATTAAAAAATAAACCAATAAATAAATAAATAAATAAAGTAAATATAAAAAGAATAAATAACCTTTGATTGTAATTGTTTGATGACTGATTTTGAGTCTTTTAACGATTTTTATATTTGGAAAATTATGTTTAAAGTAGCAAGTATGACAAAACAAAAACAAAAAATTCTATACTCTCCCTTATGAGGGAAGAAGAAAAAAAATTCCTCACACTTGAATTAAGATATCTGAAACATTTATTCCAAATTCTAAGCCAAGGACCTCAAGGTTATATAAATTGCTCACAACTTTAATTGTACTTGTGCCATTTAAGTAAGTAAATCGTTTCAGTTACGTACAATAAAAAAATAAAATCACGTTTTAATATAAATAATTACTTCAAGAATAAAGTAAACGGACAATTTAATTAATATATAAACAATGAAAAAGTGTTTTGGTGTTACTTAAACGGTTAAATAATATACTGACTCGAACACTATACCAAAAGTTCATATGCATTGTTTACTATCATTAGTGAGGAAAATCTTTAAGGATAATATACATTCCGAGACAAGTATAAATATGATATGAACAGAAAATACACACTAGACAAGACTATGGATAACTAATCAAGTAATAATACCAATGTGAACAGAAAACAATATTTAAAAAACAAGTTTGAATATATGAAATGAGTCTGATTATATGTATTCAATAAACAAACATTATATGAAATATAAAGAGCACTTACTCGTTTCACATAAAGATGTGACTTACGGATTTCACGAATGACACACCTCACTTTTCCATACTACCATCACTATAAATATTCTCGTTTTTAATCTGCAACAGCCATGAAGGTAGAGTAGATTAGATATACGGCGAGAAAGCGAGAAATACGGCGGCCATGTTGGGTACTTGTCTTGTATTTGATTGGTTGGCTGGCTGCCACATCCTTGTGCATCATTGCTCCCGATGAGACCCGATATCGGGCAATGTTGGTCAATGTGAGTTTTTCTACATGGATTTACAGAACTTAAAATGTTATTATAATTGTTTCCTGTTTTCTACCTTCCCACAAAAAATACAATGTGTGAATAAAAAATTTAAATATTCATGATTCCAGAAGTTTTAATGTTACAAATCCAACATCGGACAACATCGATCCATACTGGCCAATGCCGGTAAACATGACCGATCTTTGCCGATGCACACCAAGATTGGCCGATATTGTGCAGTATCAGGCCGATATTGCTGCGCTACCTGGGGTGTTTCAAAATGAAATCATTTTCTATTTTCAAACGCTCATTCTGATTCTCAACATGTGCCAAAATTTCAATCAAAATGTTATCAAAAGTATGTATCTTAAAATGCATAATTTCAAAAGATGGATATTGTAAATCATCATTGTAAACATTTGATCTGTGATTGTTAATTCTAATATTAAGAGAACCAGAAGTCTCACCAACATAAGCCTGCGAACAAGTCATACATGTAATCTTATAAACAACATTATTAAACTTGCAAAATGTACAATAACCTGATGGTATATCAACAGCCTCGGCACGACTCACCAATCATGTTTTACAACGTTTATCTTTTCATTTAATATATTTCATAATTTCAATGACGAATTTATACAAAATTCCAAAAATTTTTTTATATTATAACTTTTTGTAGGCACTTACACCTAATTGCATAACAAACTACACCCAATTCAACATATGACATATGAAATGACCAGTTGAATACACAGCAAAAGAAGCGCAAAGCAGCTTATCAAATTGCCAAAGTATATAATGCTTTCAAAATTTTTTTTAAAAAACAAATAACCCAGTGCATCAGGCGCAACGCAGCTTCTTATATGCACTAAGTGAATATAGCTCTAATAAAAGTGAATGATTATGAAAATTATTATGAAAAGAGGGTGCAAAACAACAATAAAAATCCATGAAAATTTATAACGAAAAAACAACAAACAAACCACTCCCTGCTCTTCAGAAAGTGGGAGGAGTGAAAAAAGCAGGTATCAAAAACAGAAATTGGATCCTCACGGGTTTCGCAAGATATGGCCAACCCACATACTCCAAAAGTATAACAATAGATTTAAACTTTCAAAAACACAACATAACAAAGCTATTTTATAAAAAAATTTTAACGAATCAAAACTGCTTTAAAAACAAATATAACCAACCAATTCAAAATCCAAGAAAACCGATTTAGCCTATAAAACGTGAATAAAAATTAATAAAATTTTTTTAAAAAATTTTTAATATGACTAAATCATTAAGCAATTAGAAGTATTGAACATGTGAGAAGGCCATATCCCCACCTTTACCCATGAAGACCTGAAAAAAACTTGCTACCTTTAAAACAATCACTACGCTCCACTTCTTTCCATCAGCAGGAGTTGCAAGCAAGGCCATAATCCAAATTAGACCAGCGTCCTGAAGACTTGTCTTTCCATTATCCTCATAATCATTAATTTTCTTTCCAAGTCACCGCAGTTTATACTTGAAGCACATCAACATGCAGACGTTCTTAAAGACTTTAATCCACACCCTTCATATATTCAAGCAGCTACCTTGGCATCCATTACGGTGTTTGGCCGCTTAGCTGTTGCCACTTTATAAAACTCTTCTCAAGTTGATTTACATAATGAAAAATAAACTGGTATGGAAATAAATTATTATAAAAAAGATTAGCAGTAAATTTAAAAATCTGTGAACTCAAAAATTCTCTATTACTACAAATTCTATAAAATCTATTAATTTGTCCCACAATAATGTTATTAAAAACCTTCTTACTTAAATTTGAATACCAGTGTGGCATCGATTGAGTATTAAAATTAAAAAAATCCCGTTTATCAAAAAGCTTAATTAGTATATTGCTATCTTTAATTAAAATGTCTAAATCCAAAAAATTAACATGTAAATTATCAACAGAAGCCCTATTTAATTTTAAACATGGAGGATAGATATCGTTAATCGATACCAAAAGTTTGTCATCGAATATTATTAAATCATCGATATACCTTAAAACTGAATAACTCTTATTACTGTTTAAAACATAATTAAATTCATAATAAAAAAGAAACAAATTTGCAGCAGAACTCGAAAAATTAGTTCCCATACCGATACCACATACCTGGTAGAAAAATGAGCTATTGAAAGTAACGAAATTATTAAGAAAACAGAAATTACATAAACTCAAGAAAAAATCTCTTTTAATTCCAAGCTCCTCCTCAATACAGAACATATCAAAAATATTTTTTTTAGTGTATCATAAAGTAAATCTATAGGTATATTAGAAAAAAGGTTTTCAAAATCATAGGTGTACAAACTTGTGGGCGTTATGGGCGTTTTTTAAATTTTATTTAAAACCTCATTACTATTGTCTATACACCAAAAATAGCTAGTATTTCTATATTTAAACTTCAAAAAACCATAAATGCGCTTCAAAAACTCCTGTAACTTAACATTTAAACTTTTACCTATACCTCTTGAATTACAACATATAAATCTGAATTTAATAGGTGTCTTGTGAAATTTTGGGGTCATAAACAGAAATGGAAAAGTATGATGATTATTAATAGCAAAATTATATGAATACATTTTTCTAGCCTTCTTGGTGTATGCATTAAATTTGTTTACAACAACCTTGTGACTTAATTTACATTCCTTATAAAATTTACTATTATTTAACTCATTTTTAACTTTGTCAATGTAAAAAAGCTTTCAAATAATTGCATAATTTGAAGCCGCTTTGTCCACAGGTACTATTACAAAATTTTTATGTAAAAATTGAATATAATTTAAATCTTCTTTATTGAGACTATGATAAACATAATCCTTACTGTTCAAATAATTATTAACAAAAAACTCAAATTCCTTTAATATATGCCACTCCCATTCAAAAACAACTTCAAAGGGTGTGTTAAATCTGTAACATAATTGCATAATGAATTTTTTCAAATTCCTTTCAAAAATCTGAATAGCCGTTTTCTTGCTAATTGTTTTATTTAATCTAAACTTAGTACCTAATCCCATTATAAAATGTAAATTTTTGTTCTGTATAATATCTAAATTTCCAGTAATAACATGTTTATGGAAATCATCAATAAAATCTGAGAAATCTGTGTCACATTTACATGTTTCAGGAATTTCATCAGAAAAAGCAAGAGATCTATAATTGAACAATTTTTTACAAAGAGGAATGTTATATTTATAAGCAACAGCTATATCAATATCTCTAAGAGGGAAAAAAGTGTCATAATATCTAAAAAAATCTTTAATTTTAAAATTGTCGAAAGACTTCTGTTGAAAATTCAAAGTAAAGAAAACCCTGTCAGTTTTGGAATCCAAAAAATTCTTTAATCTAAAATTAATAAAGTCAAAAAGCAGGTCCCTAAAATGCATTTAGAAAATTTATAAATTTTACTAGCTTTCCTAATTTTGTTTAAAATTTTAAGCTTAAGTGTGAATACCGCTTTTTTTACATTTTTAATACTGAAATTTACTACAAAATCTTTTTCAACATTACAGATCCAATCCTCTGGCACTAAACAATTTAATTTATTGGATAACATATGTGATCCCCTGGTATCTCTTTTAATTTTCAAATTACTAAACAAATTTAAAAAACTATAAACATTATCAATACTTTTTATATTGTAAGAATTTAAAACTGTATTTAGACCATAAGGATATAAAGTCCTGTCCCAGGTAGCACAGCAATATCGGCCAATATCGGGAACAGCGATTTCGCAATATCGGCCAATATCGGTATACCGATATTGGCCGATATTGCATGGCAAACTTTTTTTCCAATATTGGCCTATATTGGCACCCAATACCGACCGATATCGGGACCCAATACCGGCCGATATCGGCGAACGCCGGACCGGCCGATATCGGGACCCAATACCGGCCGATATCGGCGGACGCCGGACCGGCCAATATCGGGGAACGCCGGACCGGCCGATATTGGTTAAAACTGGATTCGACACTATAAATTAGCAAAGTTTTCTTTTTTCAATATAGAGAGATATTGATTACCTGTCTTGACATAGTATTGGTAATAAATATCTCTTTATATTAGTGAAAAAAAGTTTGCCATTTTATATTGATGAATCCAGGTTAGAAATCATATGCATATAAATATATATATTTTTAACTATTTCAATTTTTTTTTTTTTGCTATTATTGAAATATATATTTATAAATTGTTTATATGGAAAATCATAGATAAGTTCATTGCCATGGTAATGTAAAAAATATTTAAAAGGAAAATTTTTCATGATTATGTTGAAAGTGATTGCTCTGAAATAACCCAAAAATTTTTGGGAATTTTTTTTTCTTTTATTAAAAGGTATCTTATTACGAAAATTCAAATACCATTAATAAAATAATTTATTCAAATATTTTATACATTCTGATGTTTTTTTTTTTTTATTTTTTCTTTTCATGTTCAGTGTTGTACGTAAAAATATTATGTGTAAAATGAATAATTAAATTATACTTCTCTCATAAAAAATGTCATATGCAAAATTATATCTATAATACGAATTTATGGAAATGGTAAAGTTGAAAAGTGTTATATTGTATTATTTGAATAAAATAACTTTTATTACCATACAAGCAATTTTGATAATTTTTTTTTCATATAATCAATAAAAGTATTCAACATATTAAAATTTAAAAAAAATATTTAACTGAAATGATTTATTCTTTTCTGCCTTTACCATAAATATAGATGATCAAATTTATTTAACTGTATTGATGTATAAACTTTGCAAGGAAAAAAAAAAAAACTAGTAAAAGTTAGTCACAAACAATTTATGTTAAGGGGACACAGTACCCTTTAAACTACTTTTTCAATTTTGAATAATACTGTAATATCTGTAGTGACATTATATTTAATACTATAAAGCAAATTAAATTTCATGTAATTTCAAAAAAAAAAAAAAAAAAAAAATCTTGCCTATTTCTATTTAACTAAAATTTAAATTAAAAAAAAAATTTTTTTTAATCCCAACTTTATAAATATCTATATTTTCGTTTCAATTTTTTCCCCCACATTCCTTAGATTATACTACATAAAACTGTGCCATGGATTTTTAGATGTATGGGATATTACATTTAATATAAATCTTTTTCTCTTTTGTATAATAAAAAATCAAGGAAATTCAACAAACTCATAATTGAAATTACAAAAATTTCTGAAGCAAAAAATATTCATATTTAAAAAAGTAGTAGAGATTTTTGAAAAGTTAAAAATTATTCAAAAAATTTAAAATTTAGTTAAATAGGCATTTTTGTAAGATAAAAAATATATATATATATATTTGCATTATAGTATTAAACATAATGCCACCACAGATATTACAATATTATTGAAAACTGAAAAATAGTTTAAAAGTTGTCCTCTTAAGTTACATATGCAAAATTCTACCTTTGTTGTTTTTTCAAACTTAACTTTAATTAATTATTCCTACCCAATTAACTCAGAAGAAAATTTATATTTTATCTGTATGGCCATCATCCTGAATCAGAGTATGAACTTACCGATTCTATAGTATTGGAAGATGAATACCCTCTCTCTTATGTTCACTCTACATTCTGGTGGTTTCTCTTTTTTTTTCTTTCCAATGTTCAACGTTCTACATTGAAACATTAACTTTTTGAAAAACTCATAAGTAAATCCTACTTTCCTCATTAAAAATTCACATGTAAAATTATGTCCGTAATACCACTTTGTGGTTATAGTGATGTTGAAAAATTGAATATTTAAAAAAATCAATTTATCATAAGCAGATTTCCATATTTTATTTTCACATAATCAATAAACACGTAACCATTATAAAAAAAATAATAATAATAAAAATAACGTAGCTGAAATGATTTTTTTTTTATGTCTTTACAATAAACGTTAGCATAGTATTTATATGCAGTAGAAGATCTTTATAGTGCAAACCAAAACATGCAAAATTTTGCATTATATAGGTCATTTCACACAACATTAAAACTTACCTTGTAAATACGGCAATATAGAAAACAATCGCAGTAGATATTTATATTGCCTTCCTTAGGACCAAAAGTTGTGCAGGTTAAAAAATTTTTGCATAATATTGATCATTTCACATATTGTTAAATCGCCTATAAAAATTATCCAAACATGCTGGGACAAAATCATCTCATTACTTAATCCCAAAATTTTTACATTTAATAATAGCAATATTTTCATTTTTAAAAAAATCTGAATTAAGGAGATAAAGATGAAATAATGTTTGAAATTTAATCCTCTAAAAGGTGTCAATATTTTTGCAATACGGATTACAGGTGCTTCTTAAGTACAAAATTCATTGCTTACATCTCAGAAGCTGTGCATTATATAGGATTATAAAGATCTTCTACTGTATAAATGAAATGTTACCCCCCTCTCTCCACCACACTTGAAAAAAAAATTGGTACTTTTTGGTTAGCCGGGCACCAGTGTTATATTTACATACATATATATGTGTGTGCGTGTGTACATATATATGTATGTAAATATAACACTGGTGCCCGGCTAACTGAAAAATGCAAGCAAAATTTGGTTGAAAAAAGTAAATCCTCCTGTTGTTGTTTTTTTATTTATTTAACCAACTTTATTTTAGTTACTCCTACATTAAAAATTAGTAAAACATTAATTTATATTTTATCTTTATACTCCCTTCATTCTGAATGAGAGTCTGAACCTACTGGGGGATAAACACTTCGATGGAATTTTTTCATTAAATAAACACAATTGCCAGCAAATATTGATATTACAAGTTTTAATGGCAGTGTAAAATTGAAAGTGCAACTGAAATGACCATTTAAAAGAATAAAAAAATATGTTACAAACAATGTAATTAAACTAAGCGAGAAAATCTATTCTGGAACTAAAATTTTAATAGTAAGTTTATTATTTCTATTTGTAATGTATTCATATGAAGTAAAAATAAAATCTTTCTATTTTTAATGTACATACATATATTCAAAAAATGTATATTATTTTATATTTTCAAAGAAAATTTAGAAACAAAAAAGCTCTTATTTGAAAAAAAAAATCAATTTTTATAGAAAAATGTTTTTTTTTTCCCAACACTTGAATCTTTCTAGAAATTATACATCCCTACAAAAAGTAGACTAACATGACATTAAGGCTATCTAAATTCCATTTCAGAATTTACAATACCTCCTTAATTTTATGTAAGCAGAAAGAAATTGTGACTGATAGAAGGTAGAAACTTTTTTAAATATATTTCAGGACATTTCCCCACCCCTCAAAAAAATTAATGGATAAAAAACACTTTGAAAATATCAGAAATTATATAAAGGACAAAATAGCTAATTTTCTTTATATGTTTTCTTTTTTGAGTCAGGGAAGGGGGGGGGGTGAAGCTATAAAATAGATTTTAGAAATTCAAATTGATAGATTCTCTCAATTGCACATAAGTAAGGCATTTGAAATAATTAGAAATCGAAAAACTTAGCATTTAAATATCATCATAATTTACATTTCGTTAAAAATTCTAATTTTAGATAGATTTTATATGAGTCAATTTTTATCAACAGTTTTTCTCTAAGATAAAATTTACAAGGTGATTTTAGAAGTTTGTAAATTTATTTTATAAATTGTATTTTATTGAAATATCTTAAACATTGGATACTAGTTTGATAATACAAAAATTAGAAGTCAATTCTTAGAATTTAAATAAAAACTTACCACGTATAACAAATAAAATTTATTAATGACAAAAAAGAATTAAATGTTTTTTTTATTTACAAACTATTATTAATCATATTTATTATTTAACAAAAAATTTTTCGACAAATCATCTATTTCTTGTTAGTCATCTTCTTCTCATTTGAAAAGTGTTTCCATCCCTGTTGTCAAATTCTGCAAGCACCTTTCCAATGCAGGTAGAGATAGCAGTGGTTTCTGTTCCTTCAAACTTCATTTCCACACTAGCTAGAAAAGTACAATGAACCAAAATCACAATCAGACCAAGTACATTTTTGCTACAACAATTTATAATTTGCCATAGCTTTTTTTTTTTATTTTTTATTTCATAAACAAATTTTAAATGGGAGATTTAAATTTATTCACCAAAATTTCAGCTTGAAAATGAAATATTTTTACTTTATTATATTAATACAGTAGAACCCTCAAATCCGCACAGCTTGGGACCAGAGGTTGTGCGGATTTTTGGTCATTGCTTTCTTTGTTTATATTTTTTAAACAGTAATTTGAATGTAATAATGCAATCGAAATTATAATGAATGGTTTCTTATAGTAAAATATTAAAATAATTAAGTAAAATAGTAAATTGAAATAATAAAAATTAAGATAATTTAAAAAATAATTAAATTATTAAAAGTAAATAATATTGCATAATTAAATATACATAATAATAAAGATTATATACATTTTTCTTGAATTATTCAACCAAACTTGCCTCACAAAGGTACCCTACTAATTCATATCAAAATCATAAAATAAAAAAGTTTTATTTCAGGTTTAGGTAGACTTAATAACCAAAAAAGCTTGATTAATACATAAATATACTTGGTAAAAAGATTGCAATTACCAGTGATATCAGCAATATCTTGAATTTTTCAGAAATAAATTTATACTATTTCCTTCATGAACAAGCAAGAGTTCAGTCACATTAACAAGAATTACATATTAAAATACACATGGAATTATCTCTATATAATAAAAGCCAGTGTAACGCTGGGCAGGATGAATCCATCAATCTTATCAGTCTCCCAGGAAGAGACTCAAGGGGAAAAGGATCCATTCTCCCATTGGTTGACAAGAAACAAGAATCGCGCAATTACTTCTCAAGGTTACAAGTCCTGATAATTGAGCAGTAGCAGACATTTCTGCCTAACAAATCAGTGCAAGGCACATCGCATTACACCACCAAAATAAATCGCCAAGTGTCACTTGAGATTATTTCAAGTATTAAGTTGCAATCATATTAAATTTTCTTTGCGACATGTAAGGAATTTTAATTTATTTCTCATATAAAGTGATTCACGGAAAACAATGATATGGTATTTTTAAAAATATCCTTTTTTTTTCCCTGCAAAAAATTGATAAAACTGACTTTCTTTTAAAAAAGTAACCAATTTAAATATTTTAGGCTTATTATTTTGTAACTTACTTTTAAATTACACATTACTTATAATTCTCCTTTTCTATATACAGGTGTATGTAAATTTAAACTTAAAAAAAATTTCAATATTTTAAAAGTAAAAAATTAATATTTATACGAAAAGTAAAATAATTTTTTATTTATAGCTTTGCATCAGGAGGACAGAAGCTTAGGGGATTAGACGGTTGGGATTCAACCCGAGATACTTATTTATTAATCAATATACATATTAAAAAATTTTTGGAGGGGGGGAGGAGGGGGAGGGTAAACGATAAATTACAATTTCAAAGTGTTATTAAAAAAAATAGTATTATTTCAATAGTTGCAGCAGACTGTTTTAATTACGCATTTTTATTGCATATTTATTAAATTTGTGTTTTATTAAGAAATCTTAATTTTGTTATAGTATATTAGCCGGAAAACCTGGTTTACACAGAAATATTGTAAATGCTAATTGTGTGTTTATTAGAACATAAACTAACCGAACTTTGCTCATCTAAACGCTTCCATATTGTCAATTATTTTTTTTTAGCAGTTTTTCAAGTTTTAAGTGAAAAACACAATTTTTACCCACCGCCCTAGGATGGGCATTTACACTAGTATAAAAATAAAAAAGTCTGTAATTTTGTCCCTACATCTGAACTGAAAGTTCTATTGTTTACATATGATGTGCGGATTTGAGGAAGTCTACTGTATCCAATAGTTAGTGCTAAAATCACACAGTACTCACAACTTTATTGTTTAATGGTTTTATAAATCAGAAAACAAAATTGCAAACCAACTACTTAACTTACAAACTGCAAACTTACAATATTAAAATTTTACTTTAGTTTTTTTTCCTCTTACAAAATTTGAACATAATATTCAAAAATGCATTTTTGAATTAAAGTGAATTTTCAAAACTAAAACTCTTTGCATAAATAATAAAAGTAAAAATAGTTTCTAAAAGAGTACACTTTTATAAGCATTCAATGTTTATCTTGAGAATCACACCTAATTCCATGACTACAATTTATGTCATTAAAAAAAAAAAAAAAAAAATCCGTTACAATAGATTACTTTTACAAAGAGCCCAACTATTGAAAAATCACTGCTTTGATGTATTTCTTGATAAATAGCACGAATACGTGAATTTATTTAAAATATAATATTTGTTCTACTTATCTTTTAAAATATTGTAACAGGGGAAAAAATTATTTAAACTGTTATACAGGATTTCTAAACTATTTTTTTTTAACATATAATCATAAATTTATTACTATATGTACTCACGTGTAAATAAACACCAAAATTTTAAAGGAATGAAAATCATTCCATTTTATTATCAGTATTTTGGAATAGTTTTCATTGCCCTATTTGATTGCAGAATTCATATTAATCTATCAATTTTAAATAAAAAACAATGCAAATTGAACAGAAAACAGCACTCGAATCGTTATTATTAATAATAAGAATAGGGGGCCATCTCCGGGCGATTACTCAAAATCGGCGATTAGCCCAAATGCAAAATACGGACATTTATCCAAAAAAAAAAAGGCAATATATATTTATAATAGCCGCATTGTAACATTATACACAAAAAAATGATTTTTTTTTCTCGATTAAATAGCGGATAAAATGAGATACAAATGTAATTTTTTCCTTGTCTCGATTAAATAAATATGCAATAAAATGAGATAAAAGTGTAATTTTTTTCTTGATTCAATAAATATGCGATAAAATTAGATTAAATATAAGTTTCTTAATCAAATAAAAGAAAAAAAACAATATGAAACGATACAACCTTGACCACGTGTAGCTGAGAATCTCGGAACGACAAACGCACGCCTGGATGGGACAACCTCCAAAAATCAAATGACGCTTCAAGAATAATCGCGGAAGTGACGTAAAAATTTAGGGTTACCAGAACACTACAATCGTCGGATGTCCATCGGGAGTAAAGCATCGCCAGCACGAAATCGCTAAAAAAGGCGCCAAATTCAAGATGGCGGACTCCGGGCGTATTCGCAAGTAGTCCCATTCCTTCTTTACATATAAAAACCAAGTTAAATAAAAGAGTGTAAAAATACAATATTGACTGCAATATAGAGACCCATGCTATGTGCGTTAACACTCAATCTTACAACATTTTTGAGGGCATCTCTGGCAGACAGCACAGAGGCAGAAGCCCCTCTGTCCCTATGGGCCCACACAAACCAGGAAATATATGTATGAATGATTAAAAAACTGACATGTTTCAATATAATGCAGTAGACTCCTTCAAATTTGCACAGCTTGAGACCAGAAGTTGTGCGGATTTCTGGCCATTGTTTTGTTTACATTTTTTAAACAGTAATTTTAATGCAGTAATGCTATCAAAATTATAATGAATGATTATGATATTGTAAAATATTAAAATAAGTAAAGTAATAAACTAAAAGGATAAAAAGTAAGGTTATTTAAAAACTGATTAAAATATTAAAAGTAAATAATTAATAATGCATATTTGAATATGCACAAAAAAATGAGATCATTTTCCTTCAATTATTCAACTTGAGGGAGTCTACTGTATTAACAAACTTTATTTTATACACAAAAAGCATCTTATACACTTTTAATTCTTCAATACCAGTTGACAAATTTTTTCTTCTTGTAATTATTACTTAATCACTAAAATTGGAGGTTGCATAAGAAAAAAATTTCCGTGCCAAGGGTCAATGCAAGGTTTTTCTTCTTTTGGCCTGTTTAATGTGAAACAAAAGTTTTGTGAAAAATAACATTACATAATAGAAGACGAATTCAAATTAACCCAAATTCAATGATGAACTTATTACATTTAGTTTGCCCAAGAGGAATTTAACAGGTAGAAATAGTTTATTCAAAAAATCTTAAATTTTGGGGAAATTTGCATTTTTTAATGTTTTCCTAATAGACATCAGATAAATAATAGTGCTTTAACATAGCCATTATAAAATTCATGACAAGAGTTCCATAACATGTGCAATGTGCCAGAAAACTTTGAAAGTTATTTTGGGCGATAACTGCTTAAGATGTGGTTGTTGCAATCTTTTGGCGCTTGGTAAGATGATTTGGTAAATTTAAAAATAAAATATTACAAATAATATTAATAAAATATAATTAAAATAAAAATTTGGTAAGATGCTAAAACAGACTTTTGACAACATTGCTTACTTTTTTGCCAGTCGCACCAAGTGGCACAAGATAGGAACTCTTCCCAAATGATTAAATTTCTGTATTTGACTTAAATAAGAACACATTACGCAAATTAAACATAAACAAAATAAGGAGTTTAAAGATTTTTAACTGTATTGGTGGTAGGAAGAAGCATTATACAGAACCTTGAAATCTTAGCCCCCCCCCCCCCACACACACACACACACTAGATAATTTATCAGTAGAAATCTTTAAAAAAAAATCACAAATGATTAAACTTAAATAAGAGGAATCAGCTTTAACAATGTATCAAATTTTTATTTTTGGATGGAGTAAAAATTAAAAAATAAACCAATAAATAAATAAATAAATAAAGTAAATATAAAAAGAATAAATAACCTTTGATTGTAATTGTTTGATGACTGATTTTGAGTCTTTTAACGATTTTTATATTTGGAAAATTATGTTTAAAGTAGCAAGTATGACAAAACAAAAACAAAAAATTCTATACTCTCCCTTATGAGGGAAGAAGAAAAAAAATTCCTCACACTTGAATTAAGATATCTGAAACATTTATTTCAAATTCTAAGCCAAGGACCTCAAGGTTATATAAATTGCTCACAACTTTAATTGTACTTGTGCCATTTAAGTAAGTAAATCGTTTCAGTTACGTACAATAAAAAAATAAAATCACGTTTTAATATAAATAATTACTTCAAGAATAAAGTAAACGGACAATTTAATTAATATATAAACAATGAAAAAGTGTTTTGGTGTTACTTAAACGGTTAAATAATATACTGACTCGAACACTATACCAAAAGTTCATATGCATTGTTTACTATCATTAGTGAGGAAAAACTTTAAGGATAATATACATTCCGAGACAAGTATAAATATGATATGAACAGAAAATACACACTACACAAGACTATGGATAACTAATCAAGTAATAATACCAATGTGAACAGAAAACAATATTTAAAAAACAAGTTTGAATATATGAAATGAGTCTGATTATATGTATTCAATAAACAAACATTATATGAAATATAAAGAGCACTTACTCGTTTCACATAAAGATGTGACTTACGGATTTCACGAATGACACACCTCACTTTTCCATACTACCATCACTATAAATATTCTCGTTTTTAATCTGCAACAGCCATGAAGGTAGAGTAGATTAGATATACGGCGAGAAAGCGAGAAATACGGCGGCCATGTTGGGTACTTGTCTTGTATTTGATTGGTTGGCTGGCTGCCACATCCTTGTGCATCATTGCTCCCGATGAGACCCGATATCGGGCAATGTTGGTCAATGTGAGTTTTTCTACATGGATTTACAGAACTTAAAATGTTATTATAATTGTTTCCTGTTTTCTACCTTCCCACAAAAAATACAATGTGTGAATAAAAAATTTAAATATTCATGATTCCAGAAGTTTTAATGTTACAAATCCAACATCGGACAACATCGATCCATACTGGCCAATGCCGGTAAACATGACCGATCTTTGCCGATGCACACCAAGATTGGCCGATATTGTGCAGTATCAGGCCGATATTGCTGCGCTACCTGGGGTGTTTCAAAATGAAATCATTTTCTATTTTCAAACGCTCATTCTGATTCTCTACATGTGCCAAAATTTCAATCAAAATGTTATCAAAAGTATGTATCTTAAAATGCATAATTTCAAAAGATGGATATTGTATATCATCATTGTAAACATTTGATCTGTGATTGTTAATTCTAATATTAAGAGAACCAGAAGTCTCACCAACATAAGCCTGCGAACAAGTCATACATGTAATCTTATAAACAACGTTATTAAACTTGCAAAATGTACAATAACCTGATGGTATATCAACAGCCTCGGCACGACTCACCAATCATGTTTTACAACGTTTATCTTTTCATTTAATATATTTCATAATTTCAATGACGAATTTATACAAAATTCCAAAAATTTTTTTATATTATAACTTTTTGTAGGCACTTACACCTAATTGCATAACAAACTACACCCAATTCAACATATGGCATATGAAATGACCAGTTGAATACACAGCAAAAGAAGCGCAAAGCAGCTTATCAAATTGCCAAAGTATATAATGCTTTCAAAAATTTTTTTAAAAAACAAATAACCCAGTGCATCAGGCGCAACGCAGCTTCTTATATGCACTAAGTGAATATAGCTCTAATAAAAGTGAATGATTATGAAAATTATTATGAAAAGAGGGTGCAAAACAACAATAAAAATCCATGAAAATTTATAACGAAAAAACAACAAACAAACCACTCCCTGCTCTTCAGAAAGTGGGAGGAGTGAAAAAAGCAGGTATCAAAAACAGAAATTGGATCCTCAAGGGTTTCGCAAGATATGGCCAACCCACATACTCCAAAAGTATAACAATAGATTTAAACTTTCAAAAACACAACATAACAAAGCTATTTTATAAAAAAATTTTAACGAATCAAAACTGCTTTAAAAACAAATATAACCAACCAATTCAAAATCCAAGAATACCGATTTAGCTTATAAAACGTAAATAAAAATTAATAAAAAATTTTTAAAAATTTTTTAATATGACTAAATCATTAAGCAATTAGAAGTATTGAACATGTGAGAAGGCCATATCCCCACCTTTACCCATGAAGACCTGAAAAAAACTTGCTACCTTTAAAACAATCACTACGCTCCACTTCTTTCCATCAGCAGGAGTTGCAAGCAAGGCCATAATCCAAGTTAGACCAGCGTCCTGAAGGCTTGTCTTTCCATTATCCTCATAATCATTAATTTTCTTTCCAAGTCACCGCAGTTTCTACTTGAAGCACATCAACATGCAGACGTTCTTAAAGACTTTAATCCACACCCTTCATATATTCAAGCAGCTACCTTGGCATCCATTACGGTGTTTGGCCGCTTAGCTGTTGCCACTTTATAAAACTCTTCTCAAGTTGATTTACATAATGAAAAATAAACTGGTATGGAAATAAATTATTATAAAAAAGTTTAGCAGTAAATTTAAAAATCTGTGAACTCAAAAATTCTCTATTACTACAAATTCTATAAAATCTGTTAATTTGTCCCACAATAATGTTATTAAAAACTTTCTTACTTAAATTTGAATACCAGTGTGGCATCGATTGAGTATTAAAATTAAAAAAATCCCGTTTATCAAAAAGCTTAATTAGTATATTGCTATCTTTAATGAAAATGTCTAAATCCAAAAAATTAACATGTAAATTATCAACAGAAGCCCTATTTAATTTTAAACATGGAGGATAGATATCGTTAATCGATACCAAAAGTTTGTCATCGAATATTATTAAATCATCGATATACCTTAAAACTGAATAACTCTTATTACTGCTTAAAACATAATTAAATTCATAATAAAAAAGAAACAAATTTGCAGCAGAACTCGAAAAATTAGTTCCCATACCGATACCAAATACCTGGTAGAAAAATGAGCTATTGAAAGTAATGAAATTATTAAGAAAACAGAAATTACATAAACTCAAGAAAAAATCTCTTTTAATTCCAAGCTCCTCCTCAATACAGAACATATCAAAAATATTTTTTAGTGTATCATAAAGTAAATCTATAGGTATATTAGAAAAAAGGTTTTCAAAATCATAGGTATACAAATTTGTGGGCGTTATGGGCGTTTTTTTTATTTTATTTAAAACCTCATTACTATTGTCTATACACCAAAAATAGCTACTATTTCTATATTTAAACTTCAAAAAACCATAAATGCGCTTCAAAAACTCCTGTAACTTAACATTTAAACTTTTACCTATACCTCTTGAATTACAACATATAAATCTGAATTTAATAGGTGTCTTGTGAAATTTTGGGGTCATAAACAGAAATGGAAAAGTATGATGATTATTAATAGCAAAATTATATGAATACATTTTTCTAGCCTTCTTGGTGTATGCATTAAATTTGTTTACAACAACCTTGTGACTTAATTTACATTCCTTATAAAATTTACTATTATTTAACTCATTTTTAACTTTGTCAATGTAAAAAAGCTTTCAAATAATTGCATAATTTGAAGCCGCTTCGTCCACAGGTACTATTACAAAATTGTTATGTAAAAATTGATTATAATTTAAATCTTCTTTATTGAGACTATGATAAACATAATCCTTACTGTTCAAATAATTATTAACAAAAAACTCAAATTCCTTTAATATATGCCACTCCCATTCAAAAAAAACTTCAAAGGGGGTGTTAAATCTGTAACATAATTGCATAATGAATTTTTTCAAATCCCTTTCAAAAATCTGAATAGCCGTTTTCTTGCTAATTGTTTTATTTAATCTAAACTTAGTACCTAATCCCATCATAAAATGTAAATTTTTGTTCTGTATAATATCTAAATTTCCAGTAATAACATGTTTATTGAAATCATCAATAAAATCTAAGAAATCTGTGTCACACTAAGAAATCTGTGTTTTCCCTCTTAGAGATATTGATATAGCTGTTGCTTATAAATATAACATTCCTCTTTGTAAAAAATTGTTCAATTATAGATCTCTTGCTTTTTCTGATGAAATTCCTGAAACATGTAAATGTGACACAGATTTCTTAGATTTTATTGATGATTTCCATAAACATGTTATTACTGGAAATTTAGATATTATACAGAACAAAAATTTACATTTTATGATTGGATTAGGTACTAAGTTTAGATTAAATAAAACAATTAGCAAGAAAACGGCTATTCAGATTATTGAAAGGGATTTGAAAAAATTCATTATGCAATTATGTTACAGATTTAACACCCCCTTTGAAGTTTTTTTTGAATGGGAGTGGCATATATTAAAGGAATTTGAGTTTTTTGTTAATAATTATTTGAACAGTAAGGATTATGTTTATCATAGTCTCAATAAAGAAGATTTAAATTATATTCAATTTTTACATAAAAATTTTGTAATAGTACCTGTGGACAAAGCGGCTTCAAATTATGCAATTATTTGAAAGCTTTTTTACATTGACAAAGTTAAAAATGAGTTAAATAATAGTAAATTTTATAAGGAATGTAAATTAAGTCACAAGGTTGTTGTAAACAAATTTAATGCATACACCAAGAAGGCTAGAAAAATGTATTCATATAATTTTGCTATTAATAATCATCATACTTTTCCATATCTGTTTATGACCCCAAAATTTCACAAGACACCTATTAAATTCAGATTTATATGTTGTAATTCAAGAGGTATAGGTAAAAGTTTAAATGTTAAGTTACAGGAGTTTTTGAAGCGCATTTATGGTTTTTTGAAGTTTAAATATAGAAATACTAGCTATTTTTGGTGTATAGGCAATAGTAATGAGGTTTTAAATAAAATTTAAAAAACGCCCATAACGCCCACAAGTTTGTATACCTATGATTTTGAAAACCTTTTTTCTAATATACCTATAGATTTATTTTATGATACACTAAAAAAAATATTTTTGATATGTTCTGTATTGAGGAGGAGCTTGGAATTAAAAGAGATTTTTTCTTGAGTTTATGTAATTTCTGTTTTCTTAATAATTTCATTACTTTCAATAGCTCATTTTTCTACCAGGTATGTGGTATCGGTATGGGAACTAATTTTTCGAGTTCTGCTGCAAATTTGTTTCTTTTTTATTATGAATTTAATTATGTTTTAAACAGTAATAAGAGTTATTCAGTTTTAAGGAATATCGATGATTTAATAATATTCGATGACAAACTTTTGGTATCGATTAACGATATCTATCCTCCATGTTTAAAATTAAATAGGGCTTCTGTTGATAATTTACATGTTAATTTTTTGGATTTAGACATTTTAATTAAAGATAGCAATATACTAATTAAGCTTTTTGATAAACGGGATTTTTTTAATTTTAATACTCAATCGATGCCACACTGGTATTGAAATTTAAGTAAGAAGGTTTTTAATAACATTATTGTGGGACAAATTAATAGATTTTATAGAATTTATAGTAATAGAGAATTTTTGAGTTCACAGATTTTTAAATTTACTGCTAATCTTTTTTATAATAATTTATTTCCATACCAGTTTATTTTTCATTATGTAAATCAACTTGAGAAGAGTTTTATAAAGTGGCAACAGCTAAGCGGCCAAACACCGTAATGGATGCCAAGGTAGCTGCTTGAATATATGAAGGGTGTGGATTGAAGTCTTTAAGAACGTCTGCATGTTGATGTGCTTCAAGTAGAAACTGCGGTGACTTGGAAAGAAAATTAATGATTATGAGGATAATGGAAAGACAAGTCTTCAGGACGCTGGTCTAACTTGGATTATGGCCTTGCTTGCAACTCCTGCTGATGGAAAGAAGTGGAGCGTAGTGATTGTTTTAAAGGTAGCAAGTTTTTTTCAGGTCTTCATGGGTAAAGGTGGGGATATGGCCTTCTCACATGTTCAATACTTCTAATTGCTTAATGATTTAGTCATATTAAAAAAAATTTTAAAAAATTTTTATTAATTTTTATTTACGTTTTATAAGCTAAATCGGTTTTCTTGGATTTTGAATTGGTTGGTTATATTTGTTTTTAAAGCAGTTTTGATTCGTTAAAAATTTTTTATAAAATAGCTTTGTTATGCTGTGTTTTTGAAAGTTTAAATCTATTGTTATACTTTTGGAGTATGTGGGTTGGCCATATCTTGCGAAACCCGTGAGGATCAAATTTCTGTTTTTGATACCTGCTTTTTTCACTTCTCCCACTTTCTGAAGAGCAGGGAGTGGTTTGTTTGTTGTTTTTTCGTTATAAATTTTCATGGATTTTTATTGTTGTTTTGCACCCTCTTTTCATAATAATTTTTATAATCATTCACTTTTATTAGAGCTATATATATATATATATATATATATATATATATATATCCATATATATATATATATATATATATATATATATATATCCATATATATATATATATATATATATATATATATATATATATATCTGACATATGTCACACTGTAACTCTCGTATTTATGAACCGATTTGGATGTAATTTGGTGTGTACATAGTACATACCAATGTTTCGACCGAGTTCGATGGCCAGCTTCATCCGCCATTTTGTTTCAAAATGGCGGCAATTTAAAAAATGTTAAAAGATATAAAATTTGAAATGTGGTACCAAAAAATTACAAATGGAAAAATATGTTTTTCTTATGTATTTGACCTTTATACAAAGATTCCGGAGCAGTTTTTGTTTCGTCTATATCTTAAAAAATGGCTGAGTTATAGCATTTTGAATTTCTAGCGTGGCTGGCATTTTGAAACGTCCTGAATTTTGTCACGCGATAAAAGGCGTATTTATGAACCGATTCCGATGTAATTTCGTTTATACATAGTACATACCAATGTCTCAACCGAGTTCGTTGGCCAGCTTCATCCGCCATCTTGTTTAAAAATGGCGGCCATTTAAATTTTTAAGAAAAATTTAAATTTGAAGCGTGGTACCAAAAAATTGAAAATTGAAAAAATATTTTTTTCTTATGTATTTGACCTTGATAAAAAGTTTCGGGAGCAGTTTTTGTTTCGTCTATATCTTAAAATATGGCTGAGTTATAGCATTTTGAATTTCTAGCGTGTCTGACATTTTGAAACGTCCTGATTTTTGTCACGTGATAACATACGTATTTATGAACCGATTTGGATGTACCTTGGTGTGTACATAGTACATACAAATATCTCGACCGAGTTCGTTGGCCAGCTTCCTCCGCCATCTTGTTTCAAAATGGCGGCCATTTAAAAAAAATTAAAAATTTTAAATTTAAAATGAGATACCAAAAAATTGAAAAATGAAAATGATTTTTTTCATATGTGTTTGACCTTAATACAAAGATTCCGGAACAGGTTTTGTTTTGTCTATATCTAAAAAAATGGCTCAGTTATAGCATTTTGAATTTCTATTGTGGCTGACATTTTAAAACGACCTGATTTTTGTCACGCGATAACAGGCGTATTTATGAACCGAATTGGATGTAACTTTGTCTGTACATAGTACATACCAATGTCTCGACCGAGTTCGTTAGCCAGCTTCATTCGCCATCTAGTTTCAAAAGGGTTGCCATTTAAACGAAAATGTAATTTAAAATTTAAAATGAGGTAATAAAAAATTGGAAAATGAAAAAGATTTTTTTATGTGTTTGGCCTTGATACAAAGATTCTGGAGCAGTTTTTCTTTCTGAAAATTTGTTCTTTTGTTTATATCTTAAAAAATGATTGAATTATAGCACTTTGAATTTCTAGCATGGCTAACACTTTGAAACGATCTTGTATTTGTCACGCGATAACACACGTATTCGCCTATTTCGATGGAAGAAGGCATGTGGATAGTATACATCAATATCTTGACCAAGTTCGCTGGCCAGCTTCATCAGCCATCTTGCTTCAAAATGGCGACCATTAAATTAAAAAAAAATATATTTAAAGTGACGTGCAAAAAAATTAAAAATTGAAAAGGTTTCTTTCTTAAGTATTTGACCTTGATATAAGGATTCCGAGCATTTTTTGTTTGTCTTTATCTTAGAAAATGACTCAGATATAGCAGTTTCAATTTCTAATGTGGGTGACATTTTGAAAAATCTTATTTTTTGCCTGCGACAGAACTCGTATATCAACAGATTCCGATGTGAGTGAGCATGTGTACAGCAATTACTAAGATCTCGACCAAGTTCACTGGTTAGCCTCATCAACCATGTTGTCTTAAAATTGCAGGCAATTTAAGAAATTGCCGAATTTGGCAGCCAAATATAAGTTACTTTAAATAAAAGCAGCTTGGATAAAGCTGACTAATTTCGCGAAATTCTCATTCATAATGATTTAGTATTGATAAAAATTAGTATTGAATCTCCTATATTCGGTTTCCACTAAATTGAGCTTCGTGTGTTTGAATAATATAAGTTGGCTTTTTTAAAATAAGGAATATGAAAGCTACCTCTTCCTCCCGGCACTGGCCGGAAGGACTTTTTTAATTTAAACGGCTTTATCGGTTATAAAAATAACTTTTAACGCCAGATGAATAATGCTGCCGTAATACATTTCCATACCAAAGAAGTTGTTTCCATAGCAACAAAGTTGAATCAACAGTGTTCGATGGGACACATTTTTGAGTTTGGAACAATTTTAATCAATTTAAATTTTGTTTTAAATCATAAAATATGATAGTTAAAATCCGTTATAAGTACATATAAATATATATGACAAAACTATAGTTAAAAAAAAAATAAAAACGACAAAGCTAAAGTTATTTAAATTAAACTTATTTAAACAAATTCAACATAAAATTTTTTTCCTTAAAGAGTATTCGACAGCGGTATTATTCTTTAAACTTAATTTCTTCGCCAAACGGTGATAAGTCGCCAAATAAGCGAAATTTTCATTATTTTTTTACGGACGTTCTACCGAGGTTCCGCCAAAAATTTTTTAATAAACATATATACCCATGGGAGAAGAACATTCTGTATTTTTGTCAGATTTTTCTGAGTATGCCCGTATGGAGACCTTCCTTGTAAGTGCGACGCATAATATATTTTATAGTAACCATATTCTAGTACACCCATAATGTAGAGTCGTCGAAAAAAAAAAGTAAACACCCCATACTAACTTCTCAACAAATTATCGTAAACAAACGTTATTGGTACCAAACGATTGGAAACAAATTCTACTTTTAAATGACGTATATAAAATTTGCTTAGGGGCTATCTACATATTAAAATGAATACAAAGTTCATTTTTTTGAATGGCAATACCCAATTTTAACGAAATATTTCAAATCTTTGGCTCAAATTATGCCTAGACACCAAATTTCAAGTCATTTGAATGATAAGTTTTTGAATTATAAACATTCAAAATTTAGTGCTTCTAATGTTAAATTACATTTTCATATTTTTATTTATATCTCCTGAAATTATTTTCCTAATGTTCTAATTTTTTTGTGTAGCAATAATACTAATATACACAAACATAAATACGCTGAATTTGCAATTTTTATAATTTTATGATATGAATTATGAAATTAATATTCAAAAAATTATGAAATGCAACCTACAGTTTTTTTTTATGGATTTAGATTTATTAAGTCCTGCTTTATGGAAATCAAAAATTTCACATTTTTCTTCCAACTAGTTTTAAAATTATGTGTAAAAAACTGCAAAATAATGGTTTAAAGGGCCGTCTATGATAGAAGTGACTGAATATTTGGAAACTTCTTATGCTATCCTGTAAATTAACAGGCTTAACTGACTGCTTAATGTGCCTTTATCAAGATGGAAGCTCTCACGGTTAGCAATCGAGCACCGAACTTCAATTTGGATGCAGTTCTTAAAATACGCTCGTTGAAAAATAATTAATTTCTCTGAAACTTATGGTACGAATTGCATAAAAATTTGTTTTTAGACTAATTGAAGGGTATAGAGTTCATTTATGCTATCATAATTGTGTACTGCTATTGAAAAAACAAAGTTATGATTCGTTTTAATATGTAGATGGCTCCATCAGCAAATTTTATTTACATCATTTAAAAGTAGACTTTATTTCCAATCGTTTGGTACCGGCAACTTTTTTCTACGATAATTTGTTGAAGAGTTAGCAGGACGTGTTTACTTTTTTTTTTCCACGACTGTAAATAAATTTCATTATGATTAAGTTTGTGTAATGCTTTTAAAATAAACCAAAAATGATTTCTTCCATAACCATAATGTGAAAGGATACTTTTGATTGACACTCTAAAAGAAATTTGAATGCTATAAACTTCACTTTCAATATCAAACATGCTATGGCAAAACTCATTAACGTATATCAATTAGATGTAAATCCCATTATATTTGCGCATGTTACAGCACAGTCAGAATACAGACATATGGTAGATGAACAAACAGAAGACATAAACACTTTTCAACGACCTCATATATGGTAAAAAGCGAGAAAGAAACATATTTCTTTATAACTTGATATTCATATGATTTAATGGGATTTTTACACGGGCTGGCTGTAAAACAGTTATACTTATAGCAGATAAAAAAGTTCAAATGTTTCAAACATCAAGAACTAGAATTTTTTTCTAACAATGAAACATAAAATTAACGAAAAAAAACCCAAGAAAAATGTTTTCTTACGAGCCCTTTTACCACTAAATATGAATTGTTTCCCCAAATGTTTATTTAAAAACGGTAAGTTTATGCAAAATCGGGTTAAATACATAAAATCATAGAAATATAAGTTTTATTTAAGTGTTTTATCCCGTAAACGCCGGATAGGTCAGGCATTATTTTATGAATATTCTTGTTCATGTTATGAATATTCGTGGTTATGTAAAAAGAAGAATATTAATTTTAAATGGCATTAGACAAGAATGTACTATTTGAAGCATTGAGCCTTTACCTATTTGTCCAAGTTATTTTGGGTATTCAATTTTGAATAATATATTTATATATTTTTTTTTAACTTTAGAAGAATTAGAAAAAATGCAAGTTAATAAAGAATGATATAGAATGATGAAGTTGTTTTAAAGAATTGCTAGTAAAATCAGTTTTAAAAATTTACATCATTATACATCTTTAAAAAGATTTTCGAATATGCAGATTAATATATTCAAATTAATAAAGTGTTCGCTTCATGTTCATTCATCAATTCGTGGTACTAAGAAACTTGCATTTTTTTTTTAAAGATACATTTAAAATAGAAAATACTTAAAATGGTAAAAACTAACATTTACATTTTTATAAAATTCCTTAACATTTCTGTTTTGTTAATCGACTGCTATTGCGTAGCGTATTGCTCGGAATATTATTAAACTAAAAATATACTTTTGTTAATATTTAAAAAAAATGTATAATGAATTAGAAACTAGACCGTATAATTAAAAAGTAAAATTCTGATACATGATATATGAGAATGATACATATGAAATTTCGTGCAAAAAATGAAACAAGTTGGCATAAAAGAAAAAGAATATATATATATTTTTCTATGTGAAAAAAGATTTTGCAAAATTATATTTTATGATCCAGTGTAAAGGCATCAGCGTAAAAGTATTTTTGTGACTGTTGTTCTCTCTTGGATCTATTTCAAAAGAAACATTTTTCGTCTGCTAATAAAATATGACAATATTGTAATATTTCCTAAATATTTTGTGACTTTGTTAGTGAGTGTGATATGCTATTAGTCTAAAGACAATTAAAACTCCACAAAGCCGTCAAATGTGTTTTGCGAAATCTAGCAAATTTCTTTAAGGTTAAAAGGGTACGATAGTTCAAATAAAGTAACATGGCACGGTATTAGACATTTGGCTGTGATGAGAGATATAGAAGTGCTGTAGAGTGTTACGTATTATGGTACTTTAAAAATTAGTGGTTGGTCAGTTTTATGCATTTTATTTGCACATATCCCAAATTATGAAATGCTGCGTCAAATAATGTCAAAAACCGTACCAGGCATAAATAATGCAAATCATTTAATACTGTCGCATATCGCATATTTTTGAGTAATAATTTGCAGCCAATTCAATCAAAAGACAGAAATATAAACTGGACATTGGATATGTCTGCTAGTCACTTGACTTTTTCGAATGTCTTTAAAAACAAAACTTGCTCTAAGTATTATGCCGCGTTTTCTTGTTCATATGCATTAGGATGGAGTGAAAAAGGCAAAATATTTTTTTTTATAATTTTAACATTTCCTGACTCAACAAATTGTGCTTTTTGGCTAAAAAGACACTTTAATAAAATTCGAGCGCAATCATTCATCGTCTTCAGGTTCCACACAGGAGACCAAAAAAAGGAATATAAACTCAAAAATTTTAAAAATCTATTTCTTTTTTTTATTTTAATGTTTATAACAGCTTTATTTTCTAACTTAAAAACAGTTATAAAAATGAAAAAGAAACATGAAAACATTTTACTTTAATCAGTATTCAATTTCGGATTTCACATGAGGGCCAAAAATTTCAATTTTGGTGTAAAACTTTGGAAGTTCCTTTCGTGAATTGATTGCACTGTGAATGTATCCAATCCTGCCTTCTGCTCCACATATTACAAATTATACTTGTGTTACTAGTGGCACATGACTCTCTACTGCTTGCGAATGAGAAGGAAGCGTCTCTAGTTCAAATTATGAACCGTTTATGATCGTACTTTCTATGTCTTCGTCACCGAGGTTCATGGTAGCTGGTGGTTCCATAGGATTGTCTCAGTGAATCATCCCAAAATCATTTGCTTCGAAATCTAAATTTGGAAGGTAAAGTTGGCATATTTTCCCCTTCCAGTCAGTTTATCTTACTTTCAGTATTCTTCTGAGCCCCAGTTCTCGAACGTGTGATAGTTCTTCTAATAGTATTGCCAACAGACTACTTTCAGAGTGAGCAAAATACGAGTTCCTCAGAATAAATTCGTGAACGATTGATTTAAAATATTCTGTCCAGAATGAGCTTTTTTTATCATTCTCTGTAGGTTACGTACTCCGTGAGTGCATACTGTGCTTTTCTTTATTTTAAACCAGTATGGGACGTAAACTTTCATGGCATATTTTACTAGGAGCTTAAAGTTTTCTGTTGGTTCGGTAGTCAATACATATAGGCGCAGGATTCTGTTGGCTGTAGTGAGCCATCTTGAAAGAGACATCGCTCCGGGACTTCTGTTTTCTAAATCTGGAAGGCACTCGCCCGAGGATACTAACCTAGAAATATCGAAGAGATATTTTTTGCCAGCACTGAAGTTTTTTTTTATCAATTTTACGCAGAGCAACTGGAATTGAAACAAAACTTATCACAGCAAGGGTTTCGCACATTTCCAGAGATTTTCCTATTGTTCCGGAAAACTGGTGTTGCAATAAATGCCTTTCCGTCAATCTTCTGGAAAAGGTGGCATATATGTAGTTCAATAACACGCTCTAGACATGCAAAGCAGTGTAATTAGTGGCCAACAAAGATTTCGAGCTGTCCAACTGTGCAATTTTCCCCCAACGTTGACGTTAATTTCATCACAGCCAACGACAACCTGTTCCAAAATTGTAATCGGCGTTCTCTCATCAGCTTACTCCATTCAATAACTTTGGATGGAGTATATTTGGATACAATCCCTATATCATCAGGCATAGATGATGCAATGATAGCAGCTGACCCACCCAATACACCCGTTCTATCAGAAGAAACAGCTAGATTTGGCAGTAATATTCTCATTTGGCCTTTCTTGCAGATTGAGGGAGTTTCATAGTCAGTAGAATTCCGACATTTGTCTTCATGACAAACATAATCATCTTCATCTTCAGAGTTATCTTCTAATTCTGAGTCAGATCCTAAAACGACATTTGCTTCTAAATCTGTAATATTTGTATAAACATTATCTTTCTGTTCCTTTTCTTTATATTCCTGATTTTCCCTTCTACATTGCCTTTCTCTAACACGCTTCAATTTTTGAGTTTCAGAAATGTTAATTGATACTGTTTTTTACTCATACCTTTAATCTGCTAAAAAGTTTCGTTCCATGTTTATTTTTTACCCATAGCAATTGCTTCATGAAATCAACATACGTGATTAACACTGTCTCTTTCAATTGTACTGAAGTACCAAAAACACTACAAAAAGTTTGATTTTCAGTTGAGGTCATATTTAAATTAAAATTCCGTAATGGCTTGTTCCGTCTTGTCAAAAAAAAAAAAAAAAAAAAAAAATAGTGTCTGCATATTAGTGGTTGAAACAAAGGCGACCGTCGCAAAAAAGAATCATTCCGCATAATACAAGTCAGGTGTCAGTCACAGTTATTAAATTACAATACTCGCAGCTATTTATTTGATTTTGAAGTGTAAATTTGCTATTTATGTACGAAACGCCTTTTCTAGCAATAAGATCTGGCAATAACATTTTAATAAATCAATTTATTAATGAAAACATAAGTAATATTAATTTTCAAATTAATTAATTATTATTTTTTGATAAAAAGCCATTAAAAACATTTTAAAAATTCAATACAAATATTCACTTTAGGGTTGGAACCTCAAGATGTCAATATTTGAGCTGAAATTTGATGACAATTTGTTCCAGCCAGTTTGGCACCATATAATGACTCAGGCAATGTGAATTTCGAAAAAAAGTTTTTCAGCTCCACCCTAATATGCGTTATATTATTTTCCAAATTACAAATTAAAAAGGGATTAAAGAAAGTTAAAAAAATAATATAATTACGACGGTGAGAAAATAAGTTTCCCCTGGAAACTGTGGACAGAGGTGTGTATGAAAGACAAAAGATGTAATGAAACGTTGAAGATAAGACGTAACTTTATTTTTCTACTTAAGTGCCAAGTAAGTTGAGATATCTGTCATACCCTTGATAAGCTTCATAAAGCCCTCCAAAAAAAATTGGGCTCTGCATACAAAAGAAGCGTTGGACGGTTTGTGTCCTTTCAGCATTGCTTACAAAGAAGTAGTCAAGCATTGCTTTCGCTGTAGTGGCCGGGCACGTCCTTCCAGGTGTCGGTCTGTCCAACACTTGCTGGCGCCCTTCACTAAATTGGCACACCATCTCCGCACCATTTGTTTCGAAATCACATCTGGCCCATAGACTCCCACGTGGCGGTTGTGGATATCTTTTCCCAATACTCCACGTACCCATTCATAGCGGACAACCTCTCTCAATTCCTCCTTTGACCACGAATTCACAACCCACTTTCTCTCCATATCTACTGGGAACAGAATGATGCAGAGCCCTGATTTTTCTAGGGGCGCTTTTTGAAGCTTATAAAGAGGTATGACAAACGATATGTCTCAACTCACTTGGAACTTATGTAGAACAATAAAGTTACGCGTTATCTTTAATGTTTCATTACATTTTTTGTCTTTCATGCACACCTCTGTCCACAGTTGCCAGGGGAAACTTATTTTCCAACTCACCCTCGTAATTTACAGTTTCATATATACATGTTCTTTTTGCAACCCATTTTATTTTGTTTCAAATAAGTCAAAAAATTTCTGTTGTAAAAAATCTCATTTATCTCTAAAATCAAAATCGTTATAAAATGTTGAGACCTGGACTTTTCTTCATGCGTAGAAAATAGCAAGGTTAAATTTGTGTCTTTAAAAACGTTATATCAAATTATTCTGAAATAAATTATTTAAGGGAATATCACATTCACTAGGTTTATTATAACAATCAAAACGGTGTTATTTAATTTTAATACAGCATTCTTTTAGCTAATATTTCACGAAATTTTATTTTATGAATTTATATATATATACATATATATATATATATATTTATTATTCGTATTCTTTTGAAAATCTAGGACATTAAGATTAACATAGTTATTCTCGTGTGCCCCCACCATAACATTTAAAGAATGAAGAAAAAATTGTTTCTTTAAATCTTATTATCGAATATCCTTCGCAAAGTATTTTCCTGGATGTTAAAAATTTGTCATTAAGTGATTTTAACGTAGAAATAATTAATTCCCCTGAACATTAAAATAAAAGAAGCAAGTCTTATTACAGAACATCATTTTCATATAAGTTTTTTTTTTTTTTTTTAACTCTCCATAATTACTTAAACTAGGTTTATGATAACAATTAAAACGGTGTTATTTAATTTTAATACAACATTCTTTTAGTTAATATTTCACGAAATTTTATTTCATGAATTTTTATATATTTTTTATTAATCGTATTCTTTTGAAAATCTAGGGCATTAGCATTAACATAGTTATTCTCGTGTGCCCTCCCCATAACATTTAATGAATGAAAAAAACATTGTTTCTTTAAATCTTATTATCGAATATCCTTCGCAAAGTGTTTTCCTTAATGTTAAAAATATTTGTATTTAAGTGATTTTAACGTAGAAATAATTAATTTCCTTGAACATTAAAATAAAAGAAGCAAGTTTTATTACAGAACATCATTTTTATATAAGTTTTTTTTCTTTTGAAAAACACTCCATAACTACTTAAAATAAACAAGGTGAAATAAATAAACAAGTAAATGTCAGATTTTAATGTATTTTCATGTTTTTCTTTCTTGCGCCATGGTAATATCGATTGGAATGAACTGTTGAAAAAAACTCAGAAAACTGGGAAACAATAGAAATTAGAAATAAAGATTAAAGAGTTTTCTAGAGAAGACGTTTGAGTTCTATATGGTATTCCAAAAATATTTACCTCAGCTTTTATTCTTTAAATTTTGATCATATACATATATTATAAATTACAAAGTTACATAAAAGAAATATATTATAGAATTTTATAAAATAGATTAAAATTTCCAGCTGACACTTTAGGAAATACAAAGTTAAAATTTTTATGCGGCCCTGTACAAAAAATTTCCAAGTGAATAAAATGTGCCCATGTACTAATAAGGTAATGTATAAAATTTCAGAATTTTTCCATAAAAAGTCGCAGAGATGTATTTAAAGAAAGTCGAAGAGAGGTTAATAATAAATTTTCACTCCAGAAAACAATACAATCGTTGTTCTTTTTCGTAATTTGCGTGCAATTCCTGAAACGCTGTCATCTGACAGCACTTTTCTCATTGGCGAACACGTAGCTGGACATCGGAAAGTGATTTAAGCCAGTATTTATGTATTTTCATATATTTGCTACTTTTATGCTAAAATGTTGAATTTTACACATGACATTATTCGTGTACGGGTCACATTTTACTCACTGGAAAAAAATTTCTACGGAAGCAGTTAATTTTTTTTTTTCCACAAAGTCAATCGCCTATAAATTTTAATACATTTCATAAGGTTCTGCGCATTTTTTAGTAACATCGTAATTTATAACACATGTCTATGAAGGATATTTAAGGAATAAAAGCCGATGCCAAGCGATGACGTTTTTGGGACGCTCTGGATATGCACACATACTAGGAAATGTACAATTTTTAATTACGCTTCAGTCAATACCCACTTAAATATGATGTAAATAATGCAAGTAATTGAAATTATTTTACATTATAAAGAAAATAATTTTTAAATAATTAGTATAAAAAAACTATTTTTATTAAAACCTTCAGGATATTTTAAGGTTCATCAACCAAACGTTCTTAAAAGGCATTTTATCAAAATTGATTTTTACTATTGCATTGTCTATTAAATATTATTTATATATTATTCTCCAAAACTGATGGCTCTTTAATACATTATAATATAATATTTTATAAACAATTGTCTTTTTACATATAATGAACGAAAAAAAAAGTCCTTCCGGCCAGTTCCGGGAGGAAGAGGTAGCTTTCATATTCCTTTTTTTTAAAAGCCAACTTATATTATTCAAACACACGAAGCTCAATTTAGTGGAAACCGAATATAGGATATTCAATACTAATTTTTATTAATATAATGAATGAGAATTTCGCGAAATTATTCAGCTTTATCCAAGCTACTTTTCTTTAAAGTAACTTATATTTGGCTGCCGAATTCGGCGATTTCTTAAAGTTCCTGCCATTTTAAGACAACATGGTGGATGAGGCTAACCAGTGAACTTGGTCGAGACCTTAGTAATTGCTGTGCACATGCTCACTCACATCGGAATCGGTTGATATATACGAGTGCTGTCGCAGGCAAAAAATCAGATTTTTCAAAATGTCACCCACATTAGAAATTGAAACTGCTATGTCTCAGCCATTTTTAAAAGATAAAGACAAACAAAAATGCTCCTGAATCCTTATATCAAGGTCAAATACTTAAGAAAGAAACCTTTTTCAATTTCTAATTTTTTTGCGCCTCACTTTAAATATAATTTTTTTTAATTTAATGGCCGCCATTTTGAAACAAGATGGTTGATGAAGCTGGCCAGCGAACTTGGTCGAGATATTGATGTATACTATCCACATGCCTTCTTCCATCGAAATAGGCGAATACGTGTGGTATCGCGTGACAAATACAAGATTGTTTCAAAATGTTAGCCATGCTACAAATTCAAAGTGCTATAATACAAACATTTTTTAAGATATAAACAAAAAAACAAATTTTCAGAAATAAAAACTGCTCCGGAATCTTTCTATCAAGGCCAAACACATAAAAAACTTTTTCATTTTTTAATTTTTTAATACTCATTTTAAATTTTAAATTTTAAATTTAATTTTTTTAAATGGCAACACTTTTGAAACAAGATGGCAAATGAAGCTGGCCAGCGAACTCGGTCGAGACATTGGTATGTAGTATGTACAGACCAAGTTACATCCAAATCGGTTGATAAATACGCCTGTTATTGTGTGACAAAAATCAGGTCGTTTTAAAATGTCAGCCACAATAGAAATTCAAAATGCTATAACTCAGCCATTTTTTTAGATATAGACGAAACAAAAACTGTTCCGGAGTCTTTGTATTAAGGTCAAACACCTACGAAAAAATCTTTTTCATTTTCTAATTTTTTGGTATCTCATTTTAAATTTTAAATTTTTTAAATTTTTTAAATGGCCGCCATTTTGAAACAAGATGGCGGATGAAGTTGGCCAACGAACTCGGTCGAGATATTTGTATATACTATGTACACACCAAGGTACATCCAAATTGGTTCATAAATACACCTTTTATCACGTGACAAAAATCAGGACGTTTCAAAATGTCAGCCACGCTAGAAATTCAAAATGCTATAACTCAGCCATTTTTTAAGATATAGACAAAACAAAAACTGCTCACGAATCTTTTTATCAAGGTCAAACACATAAGAAAAAAATATTTTTTCAATTTTCAATTTTTTTGGTACCACATTTCAAATTTAAATTTTTCTTAAAATTTTAAATGGCCGACATTTTTAAACAAGTTGGCGGATGAAGCCGGCCAACGAACTCGGTCGTGACATTGGTATGTACTATGAATAAACGAAGTTACATCCAAATCGGTTCATAAATACGCCTTTTATCGCGTGACAAAATTCAGGACGCTTCAAAATGTCAGCCACGCTAGAAATTCAAAATGCTATAACTCAGCCATTTTTTAAGATATAGACGAAACAAAAACTGCTCCGGAATCTTTGTATAAAGGTCAAATACATAAGAGTAAGATATTTTTCCATTTTCAATTTTTTGGTACCACATTTCAAATTTTAAATTTTTTTTAAACTTTTAAATGGCCACCATTTTGAAACAAAATGGCGGATGAAGCTGGCCAACGAACTCGGTCGAGACATTGGTATGTACTATGTGCAAACCCAATTATATAGAAATCGGTTCATAAATACGCCTTTTATCGCATGACAAAATTCAGGACGTTTCAAAATGTCAGCCACGCTAGATATTCAAAATGCTATAACTCAGCCATTTTTTAAGATATAGACGAAATAAAAACTGCACCGGAATCTTTGTATAAAGGTCAAATACATAAGAAAAAAATACTTTTCCATTTTCAATTTTTTGGTACCACATTTCAAATGGCCGCCATTTTGAAACAAAACAGCGGATGAAGCTGGCCAAAAAACACGGTCGAGACATTGGTATGTACTATGTACACACCGAATTACATCGAAATCGGTTCATAAATACGAGAGTTACTGTGTGACAAAAGTCAGATATATATATATATATATATATTTATCAATTTTGAACGGAGGGTGGTTTCGGGGTCTGGGGGTCTTGATCGATGAAAATATACCAAAATTTTTTGAAATCGCTTTCCTCCGAACAGCTGCAATAGGTAGCTTTTTGTAATGAAAGCTACCTAAAACTGCACATACTTTTGAACAAAAAATAAATAAATTGGAGATGGTTTTTTTTTTTCAAAAACATATTGCTAAAACTGATAATGGACGCTTTTAAAGGATAAATGAGTCATCACTGTAAGTGCAGTTTTGGATATTTTTATGAAAAGTAGAAAGTGTTTTAAAAAATAAGAAGGAAAATAGTAAGGACGATTAAAAATATCCTTGTAATTTAGTTCACTTTAAGAATTTTAATTATTTTACTCAGTTAAAGTAAGTTGGAAAGCCATTAATTTAAGAATATGTTACCTAATTGAATATTACTAATCTTATTTGTAATTTTATTATGAATTTAGCAGTTTATAGAAAAAATGTTATTTTCGTATTAATGAAGAAATTATGTCTTGTTATTCATTTTAAAAAGGCTATTTTAAACAAGTGGGTAAGTGTGATCACAGATCTCACAGAGAGTTTCGTTTAATATTCCTTTTAAAACACTTTATTCTTTAATCAATAAAGCCAAATTTATGTAATTTATAATTATTAAATCCTTAAAACACCACATAAAGAGTTAAAAAACGCTAAGGTTTAAAAAAATTGTGCCCCCTTCCACGAAAATTCTCGCGCCATTCTTTTGAAAACATTTTGCTAGGTTGAGCAAAAAGTTCTGTGAAATTTGTGAAAGTTACGTTGTTATGTGAAAATTAATAACAAAAACAACAAGAACTATTCTTCAAAGTAGAGACCATCATAGTCCACGACTTTCTGCCATCGTTCTGCCAGATTCCGGATTTTGCTGGAAGTACCACGGCGGCTTTTTGGAATTGAAAAACTCTTGACATGCTTCTTCAACATCATTAAAGGATTCAAATAAACGACCCTTGAAAAAGTGTTGCATTGATCGAAAGAGGCCATTATCGGATGGAGGCACGTCTGGACTGTAGGCGGAGTGGGGGAGAATTTCGACCCCGTCCAACTGTGCAAACTCATCAATGGCTTTCAGAACCATTAGACCTTTTCTCAAATAATGCCGGACCAATACACGAAAATCATGCTGTTCAATAGACATTTTGGAGCCGAAATTCTCCTATAGATATACCACTAGTACTCCTACTTGCGATACAAATTCTGGTAACTATTAGATTAAAAATTTAAAAGAACTTTTTGCTTAACGTAATATTACGTGTTATAAACTATCTTAAAATTTCAAACAGATCGTCTTGTTAGATTTCATAATTCATATAAAATCTCAGTTTGTTTGTGCTACATTTCACCACAAGGGAGCGCACTCTATTCTTAATAAAAGTGTATCTGAACGAAACTCCTTTCTACAACTTATTCGTAGATACATTAGTCGAGGGGATGGCTGTCTTAAATCCCAATTTAAGATATTTGCTAAATTACTATTCTAAAATAGTGGTATCAACACTTATGATTTTTTTTATATTGAATAAGTAATATTTATTGCAATACGCCGTCAAGAAACCACACGGAAAACGGTATAGAAAGCTAGAGTTTAAAAATGGTCTTAAGCAAGAATTTAAGATAATTTCAGAAATTACTATTTGAAAAGAGTGGTATCAACGCTTATGAAATTTTTATATTGAATAAGTAAAATTTATGCTGTATTTTTAAAAATGTGATACCGTTAACAGTACTTTAAAAGCGATCGGTTCTTTAGTTTTCCTAATTTTAACAAATTACCGTCAATTGTGCGAAAAAGCATTTCTTTTAGATATAAGTTTAAAAATCGATTTTTAAATAAATCGGAAAGTTGTGGTCCGATTTTTTTTTTTTTTTTTTTTTTTTTTTTTTTTTTTTTTCATTTAGATTTTATGAATCATCATATGAAATAACATCCGGATGCGAAAGAAACAAATTTGTAAAATCAATAATTAAAAAAATTTGTACTTCCATTATCAAACCCTTGTATAATCTCTTTTTCTTTTCTTGTCACGTGGCCTGCAGTACAAAAAAATGCAATTCTGGAATTAATTACCAAAAGAGTCACTATCTTCGCTTCCGATGGTCGAAATTAAAAAATAAAGACAGATTCTGAAAGAGAATAAAATTTTACGTCGGATGGCGTAAAAATTCTAGCGCAAAAATCTATATTTAAAAAAATTGGTCCTGTATAAAAGTTCTGTGTTATTTTCTGACCACAAGGCGCAACTGTTTTGAAAAAACAAAATTATCTGGTTTACCATCGAAAATTCAATGTCATCCAGACATCTGTCGCCTTCACAAATGAAGGAAAATAAAAGATTTTTTTTCTCGATTTTTAACGAATTTTCGAGTTTTTATGGTACGATCGAGATATTTTTTAGAATTTCTAAAAACTGATTTTTTTTGCCCGTCCTGTGGTTTTCGAATTTCTGGGATGCGTAGAATAAAAGTAATCGCGCCTTTAAGAAATCGCTAGTCCTTATTTGCCGTTATAATGACACCTGTTTTTAATACGTGGAAGAGTTCGTTTTTGTAATTTGATAAAAAATGCGTGCTTTTGTTGAATTATGAATGCCTTTTCAATCTTGTAATTGGGGTTTTTCAATTAATAACGTCCGTTAATTACGAGTTTTTTTTTTTTAATTTTATGATTTGTCGTTTCATGTGAGGTGTTCAGATGTAAGTACGCAAAATTTCAAGTCTCCAACATATATAGTTTCGGAGAACTGGCTCTGTGACTGATGGACAAACAGACAGAGGAATGAGACCAATAGGGTTTCGTCAGATGAACGAAACCCTAAAAATGACGCAGTTGAAGGTTATGTAAAATATAGTATCTTGATTAAATTAGTTATTCCTTTTTCAAAAACATTGCTTTCGACTTTGTGACATATCATACCGTCGGTACCATGTCAAACTATCCAGTATGAAAACAGTGTTAAAAGTGGGCTACTTTTTTAAAATTCAGATTTCTTGATTGGCGTCACTTTTTTGAAATAGTATAATTCGTCTTATTTAGTAACATAATAATTAAGGCAAAAACAACAAGAAATTTACCATTTCAGAAAATTGGTGTCAATCTAGAAATCTCAATTTAAAAATCCCTGCCGGCCGCGGCCTACAGGCAGAGGTAGATTTCGAAGTTAAGTATACTAATTTCACCAACAAAAACTAAATCATGATTAGATATAAATCCACTTTAACAGTTTTATCCGTCTGCTTTCCACGAGTTTTTAGTTAATTTTTATATAATAGCTGGTTTTATCAGAATCATTTTAAAGCGGTATTAAAAAAAAAATACTTTTCCATGCCCAGCAACTCGAAATTTTCTGGCACATTTTCAAATTCATTTTTAATATTAAAAAAAATATGAGACATGCTGACGTGATTTTTGAAAAGATTTATAAGCCACCTGCGTTTTAATTTTCTTTCAATTAATTAAAACTTGATTAATAGAAAATTATTCCCTCAGTAGGGCAATATTTTTCGTTTCTAACACAATCGCTTCAGCGAATTCTGTTCAAAATGCCCACTTTAACATAATTTTTTGAAATATATTCTGCCTCTATCAAAAAATCGATCATTACGGTACATTATATAGTTTCCGAATAAGAGAATGTACCAATTGGATGCGTTTGAGAGCAAAAATGAATTTAAAAATGAGTAAGAAAATAAGCAGTTTGGATTTGAATACACCCTTAATAAGATGATTTTTTTCTTCAACCTCTATGTATTTTAGGTAGCTTTCTTTACAAAAAGCTACCTATTGCAGCCGTTCGGAGGAAAGCGATCTCAAAAAATTTTGGTATATTTTCATCGATCATGACCTCCAGACCCCGAAACCACCCTCCGTTCAAAATTGATATATATATATATATATATCAATATACACTGCTCAAAACAATTAAAGGATATTTGAAGTTTTATATAAAATAAAGATTAAACGAAATTTTTTTTGCCGAAAATAGAAGAAGAGAATCACAAATGCAAATTTTTCTGGTTTTCAAACTGTGAAGTATGGAAATTTTGAGTTCGACGTCAAAAACGTCGCTTCAGCGGCAGCGAATGAAATTTGACTTTCAACTGGATAAAAGAGAATGAAGACAAGGATGATCGGCATTCAGTGATTGCTTTGTTTTGATGAGTACGATGTCTCAGCGAAGTCATTTGACAGATTCAGAAGCTTTGAGAATTGCTGGTAGGTTAGAAGGGGGCCAAACTCAAGCCGAAGTAGCGCAAGCCATTGGAGTGTCACAAAGTGTCATTTCCAGGATCTGGAACCGTTTTCTGGAGAGTGGATGTGCAGGCCGAAGACCAGGGCAAGGTCGTAGATGGGCAACAACGCCCAATGAAGATCGGTATTTATCGTTAACAGCTCGGAGACACCGAACCATGAACGCTACTCTTCTCCAACAACACCTTCGCTCGGCTACAGGCACCACGATTTCAACTCAGACTGTCCGAAACCGGCTCCATGCTGTAGGTCTGTATGCTCGCCGTCCGATGGTATGTGTTAGATTAACATCAAGGCATCGTCGCGACCGCAGGGAGTGGGCAACCGAGCATGTCAACTGGAGTAGAAATGAATGGAGCAATATTCTGTTTTCTGACGAGTCCCGTTTTTCTGTGCATCCGGAGGCGTATTTTCATCTGGAGGGACCGTGGCAGTAGGAATAATCCTGCGTTCGTGCACGAAAGTGTCAGATTTGGCGGTGGAGGAGTGTTGGTGTATGGTGGCATCTCCATTGACGGGCGCACTGACCTCTATATCATTCGAGATGGAGCTCTGACTGGTCGCCGATATAGGGATGAGATCCTCAGACCTATTGTAGTCCCTTACGCTGCAGCAATCGGACATAACTTCATTTTAATGGACGATAACTGCAGGCCACATCGTGCAAACCTGGTGGAGGATTTCCTTTTCGAGGAAGGAATCGTTCGAATGGAATGGCCAGCGTGTTCTCCAGACATGAATCCAATCGAGCACGTTTGGGACGCTCTAGGAAGACGAGTTTCCTGCCGCCAACAACCCCCACAAACTCTCCAAGAACTGGAAAGAGCTCTTCTGGAAGAGTGGGGCAGAATACCCCAACTCGTCATTAATAGCCTCATTGAGTCCATGCCTCAAAGGTGTTCAACGCTGCTGGCCGCCCGTGGAAACCATACCCCCTACTGAAAATGATTTTCTTTGAAGAAAACACCTTTTCTTATTCTTTTTTTCTCATATGCACAAATTGTGTTTTAGGTAGCTTTCTTTACAAAAAAGCTACCTATTGCAGCCGTTCGGAGGAAAGCGATTTCAAAAAATTTTGGTATATTTTCATCGATCATGACCCCCAGACCCCGAAACCACCCTCCGTTCAAAATTGATATATATATATATATATATATATATATATATATATATATATATATATATATATATATATCTGACCTATGTCACACTGTAACTCCCGTAATTATGAACCGATTTCGATGTAATTCGGTGTGTACATAGTACATACGAATGTCTCGACCGAGTTCGTTGGCCAGCTTCATCCGCCGTTTTGTTTCAAAATGGCGGCCATTTAAAAATTTTAAAAAATTTTAAAACTTGAAATGTGGTGCCAAAAAATTAAAAATGGAAAAATATTTTTTTCTTATGTATTTGACCTTTATACAAAGATTCCGGAGCAGTTTTTGTTTCGTCTATATCTTAAAAAATGGCTGAGTTATAGCATTTTGAATTTCTAGCGTAGCTGACATTTTGAAACGTCCTGAATTTTGTCACGCGATAAAAGGCGTATTTATGAACCGATTTGGATGTAATTCAGTGTGTACATAGTACATACCAATCTCTCGACCGAGTTAGTTGGCCAGCTTCATCCGCCGTTTTATTTCAAAATGGCGGCCATTTAAAATTTTTAAAAAATTTTAAAACTTGAAATGTGGTACCAAAAAATTAAAAATGGAAAAATATTTTTTTCTTATGTATTTGACCTTTATACAAAGATTCCGGAGCAGTTTTTGTTTCGTCTATATCTTAAAAAATGGCTGAGTTATAGCATTTTGAATTTCTAGCGTGGCTGACATTTTGAAACGTCCTGAATTTTGTTACGCGATAAAAGGCGTATTTATGAACCGATTTGGATGTAATTCAGTGTGTACATAGTACATACCAATCTCTCGACCGAGTTAGTTGGCCAGCTTCATCCGCCGTTTTATTTCAAAATGGCGGCCATTTAAAATTTTTAAAAAATTTTAAAACTTGAAATGTGGTACCAAAAAATTAAAAATGGAAAAATATTTTTTTCTTATGTATTTGACCTTTATACAAAGATTCCGGAGAAGTTTTTGTTTCGTCTATATCTTAAAAAATGGCTGAGTTATAGCATTTTGAATTTCTAGCGTGGCTGACATTTTGAAACGTCCTGAATTTTGTCACGCGATAAAAGGCGTATTTATGAACCGATTTGGATGTAACTTCGTTTATATATAGTACATACCAATGTCTCGACCGGGTTTGTTGGTCAGCTTCATCCGCCATCTTGTTTAAAAATGGTGGCCATTTAAATTTTTAAGAAAAATTTAAATTTGAAATGTGGTACCAAAAAATTAAAAATTGAAAAAATGATTTCTTCTTATGTGTTTGACCTTGATAAAAAGATTCGGGAGCAGTTTTTGTTTCGTCTATATCTTAAGAAATGGCTGAGTTATAGCATTTTGAATTTCTAGCCTGGCTGACATTTTGAAACGTCTTGATTTTTCTCACGTAATAACAGGCGTATTTATGAACCGACTTGGATGTACCTTTGTGTGTACATAGTACATACAAATATCTCGACCGAGTTCGTTGGCCGGCTTCATCCGCCATCTTGTTTCACAATGGCGGACATTTAAAAAAATTAAAAAATAAAAAAATTTAAATGAGATACCAAAAAATTGGAAAGTGAAAAAGATTTTTTTTGTATGTGTTTGACCTTAATACAAAGATTCCGGAACAGTTTTTCTTTCGTCTATATCTAAAAAAAATGGCTGAGTAATAGCATTTTGAATTTCTCTTGTGGCTGACATTTTAAAACGACCTGATTTTTGTCACGCGATAACAGGCGTAATTATGAACCTATTTGGATGTAACTTGGTCTGTACATAGTACATACCAATGTCTCGACCGACTTCGTTGGCCAGCTTCATTCGCCATCTTGTTTCAAAAGGGTTGCCATTTAAAAAAAATTAAATTTAAAATTCAAAATGAGGTATTAAACAATTGGAAAATGAAAAAGATTTTTTTATGTGATTGGCCTTGATACAATGATTCCGGAGCAGTTTTTGTTTCTGAAAATTTGTTCTTTTGTTTATATCATAAAAAATGGTTGATTTATAGCACTTTGAATTTCTAGCATGGCTAACATTTTGAAACGATCTTGTATTTGTCACGCGATAACACACGTATTCGCCTATTTCGATGTAAGAAGGCATGTGGATAGTGTACATCAACACCTCGACCAAGTTCGCTGGCCAGATTCATCAGCCATCTTGTTTCAAAATGGCGACCATTAAATTAAAATATATATATATATTTAAAGTGAGGTGCAAAAAAATTAGAATTTGAAAAAGGTTTCTTTCTTAAGCATTTGACCTTGATATAAGGATTCAGGAGCATTTTTTGTTTGTCTTTACCTTAAAAAATGGCTCAGATTTAGCAGTTTCAATTTCTATTGTGGGTGACATTTCGAAAAATCTGATTTTTTGCATGCGACAGCACTTCTATATATTAACCTATTCCGATGTGAGTGAGCATGTGCACAGCAATTACTAAGGCCTCGACCAAGTTCACTGCTTAGCCTCATCCACCATGTTGTCTTAAAATGACAGGCACTTTAAGAAATTGCCGAATTTGGCAGCCAAATATATGTTACTTTAAAGAAAAGCAGCTTGGATAAAGCTGACTAATTTCGCGAAATTCTCATTCATTATATTGATAAAAATTAGTATTGAATATCCTATATTCGGTTTGCACTAAATTGAGCTTCGTGTGTTTGAATGATATAATTTGGCTTTTTAAAAATAAGGATTATGAAAGCTACCTGTTCCTCCCGGCACTGGCCGGAAGGACTTTTTTTCCTTTAGTACACAAATGCGCAATAAAATGCATTTTTTTCTGCCAAACATGTGTAATTTATTCTCATATAACCTACTATGTCTGTCGAGCATGTATCAATCAGCTAAACAGTTTACCAGATACAAAATCCACCTAAAACTGCAATATCCTTTAATTGTTTTGAGCAGTGTATATATATATATATATATATATATATATATATATATATATATATATGACCTATGTCATACTGTAACTCTCGTATTTATGAACCGATTTGGATGTAATTCGGTGTGTACATAGTACATACCAATGTCTCGACCGAGTTCGTTGGCCAGCCTCATCCGCCATTTTGTTTCAAAATGGCGGCCATTTAATTTTTTTTTTTTAATTTAAAATTTGAAATGTGGTACCAAAAAATTAAAAATGGAAAAATATTTTTTTCTTATGTATTTGACCTTTATACAAAGACTCCGTAGCAGTTTTTGTTTCGTCTATATCTTAAAAAATGGCTGAGTTATAGCATTTTGAATTTCTAGCGAAGCTGAAATTTTGAAACGTCCTGAATTTTGTCACGCGATAAAAGGCGTATTTATGAACCGATTTGGATGTAACTTCGTTTATACATAGTACAGACCAATGTCTCGACCGAGTTTGTTGGCCAGCTTCATCCGCCATTTTGTTTAAAAATGGCGGCCATTTAAAATTTTAAGAAAAATTTAAATTGGAAATGTGGTACCAAAAAATTGAAAATTGAAAAAATATTTTTTTCTTATGTGTTTGACCTTGATAAAAAGATTCGGGAGCAGTTTTGTTTTTCGTTTATATCTTAAAAAATGGCTGAGTTATAGCATTTTGAATTTCTAGCGTGGCTGACATTTTGAAAAGACCTGATTTTTGCCACGTGATAACAGACGTATTTAAGAACCGATTTGGATGTACCTTGGTGTATACATAGTACATACAAATAACTCAACCGAGTTCGTTGGCCAGCTTCATCCGCCATCTTGTTTCAAAATGGCGGCCATTTAAAAAAATTACAAAAAAATTAAATTTAAAATGAGATGCCAAAAAATTGGAAAATGAAAAAGATTTTTTCGTATGTATTTGACCTTAATACAAAGATTCCGGAACAGGTTTTGTTTCGTCTATATCTAAAAAAATGGCTGAGTTATAACATTTTGAATTTCTATTGTGGCTGACATTTTAAAACGACCTGATTTTTGTCTTTCGATAACAGGCGTATTTATGAACCGATTAAGATATTACTTGGTCTGTACATAGTGCATACCAATGTCTCGACCGAGTTCGTTGGCCAGCTTCATTCGCCATCTTGTTTCAAAAGGTTTGCGATTTTTTTTTAAAATGTATTTTAAAATTTAAAAGGTGGTATTTAAAAATTGGAAAATGAAAAAGATTTTTTTTATGTGTTTGGCCTTGATACAAAGATTCGGAGCAGTTTTTGTTTCTGAAAATTTGTTCTTTTGTTTATATCTTAAAAAGTGGTTGAATTATTGCACTTTGAATTTCTATCATGGCTAACACCTTGAAACGATCTTGTATTTGTCACGCGATACCACACGTATTCGCCTATTTCGATGGAAGAAGGAATGTGGATAGTATACATCAATATCTCGACCAAGTTCGCTGGCCAGCTTCATCAGCCATCTTGTTTCAAAATGGCGGCCATTAAATTAAAAAAAATTATATTTAAAGTGAGGTGCAAAAAATTAGAAATTGAAGAAGGTTTCTTTCTTAAGTATTTGACCTTGATATAAGGATTCAGGAGCATTTTTTGTTTGCCTTTATCTTAAAAAATGGCTCAGATATAGTAGTTTCAATTCCTAACGTGGGTGACATTTTGAAAAATCTGATTTTTTGCCTGCGACAGCACTCGTATATATCAACCGATTCCGATATGAGTGAGCATGTGCACAGCAATTACTAAGGTCTCGACCAAGTTCACTGGTTAGCCTCATCCACCATGTTGTCTTAAAATGGCAGGCACTTTAAGAAATCGCCGAATTTGGCAGCCAAATATAAGTTACTTTAATTAAAAGCAGCTTGGATAAAGCTGACTAATTTCGCGAAATGCTCATTCATAATGATTTTGTATTGATAAAAAATAGTATTGAATCTCCTACATTCGGTTTCCACTTAATTGAGCTTCGTGTGTTTGAATAATATAAGTTGGCTTTTTTAAAATAAGGAATATGAAAGCTACCTCTTCCTCCCGGCACTGGCCGGAAGGACTTTTTAACTTGTTTTTGCTGTAGGAATTGGTCCTATTAAAAGCTTGTCTATATAAATGTTGATGCCAATATTAAGAAGATATATGATAAATTCATGGAGATTTTATATCTTGTGAATTGACGGAGTTATGAAAATTTTTCTTCTTCATCCTCCCTTTTTTGTTTTTGTTTTTAATTTTTTTTGCGGTACAAATTGGTCCTATCAAAATGTTGTGAATATAAAAGTTGTAGATAATATTAAGCAGATGTATAATAAAATTGATTGTACTTTATATCTTGAGAATTAACGAAGTTAGGATTTTTTTTTCTCCCAAAAACCCTACTTTTTGCACCCCTTGAGCACATTTTTAATTTTATCAAAAATCTGAGATACATAAATGTTTGGCCCTATTTTTAGAAGTAATAAAAACTTTAAACTGATTTGATATGTACAAAAATTAAGAAGTTATGGGTGTTTTCTCGGTTTTCACAAAACCCCTCCCTATTTTCATCCCCTTGGTCCGATTTTGCCCATTAACGAACTTGACCGAGATTTTATGTCCGTTGATTTTATATCAGTTTGGAAGAGATTTGTGCAGAATTGTGGAAGTTATCGTGTCCAGAAGAAAGTGATATATATATATAGATATATAGATAGATAGATATAGATATAGATAGGTAGATAGATAGATAGATAAAGTTTTTTACTAAGGGTGGTTTTGGGTTCTAGGGGTCATGATTGGTGTAGATCTGCAAAAATTTTTCAGAAATTCTAACATAGGAACGATCCCAATAGGTAGTATTTCATAAGAAATCTACCTAAAAATGTAGCTCACTGGCAAAATTGGATAGTTTGATATGTTACTTTAAGTTCCTAAATTTTCCTTGTGTTTTTCCAAGGGAAGGATTTTTAAATAAAATATTTACGTTAATTTACTTTCTAGAAGTAACTTCAAACAATGACAGTTATGTAATTTCCACTGCAATTGTACAAAGTGCTTGTTTAGGTAGAATTTTTAAGTGTAATATCTGAAAAAAAAATTAATCCTTTAGAAAATGTTTCTAATAAATTGAAATATTTAACATTAATAGAATTACTTTAGCAAAGTTTTTATACAAACGTTCTCGCTACGATAAACGCAGAGGAAATGTTTAGGGTAAATCATAGTTTCTACCAATACTTTCTTATCCTAAAATTAATCTAGAGCTTGATTCCGTTTTATTTAAACAATATTTGCTATCTTCAGCTACGTTAAAACAAATAATGTTCTCTTTTTAAAAAAGCGAAAGAAGAACATTGCGCCTAACATAGATTCCAAAACACTTTCCAAGACTTCCAGAAGACTCCAACGCAACTTCCCCTATAAAAATGCGATATCAGATTTATACAATTATCACCAATATCTGAAAATGTTCTTGAATTATTTCGCATCCCAGAATATCATCTCTAGGGCTGTTTATACACTACCTGGTGTGCTAAAATTTTTGGTGAGATACAAAAAACATAACATAGTCAAAAAATCATCTTCAATAATTTCCACCAATAGGCGGAAATGAAGTCGAATAATTTAATAAAGCCTTGTATATTATCTATAACATTTTACACACACTTCATATTAAAAAAAATTTCATTCATCAAAATAACCGCAACACATTACTGAAAATGCACTTTTACAAATCACCATCAATAAGCGACAATATATTCGTTTCTTTGTGTAGCTATCTATATGAGCTTATATATATTCTACAAAAACCGATTGCTAAATAAATTCAGCTAAAAAGGGCATAACTGAATTACAAAAACTTTTAAGTAATTCATTTTCAGACAATATAAAGGAAACGAATTATTTTGCGTAACCCTGTATATGACTGATAAAATTTATTCATACCACGTAGTGTGCAAAAATTTTGTTACGAATAAGAGCTGACACCTGTTAAAAAAGCGCACCTCCAAGTGTAATCGCTCTTAGACAGTACTGCAAGCCGAATTATTTTGCGTGTCTCTTTCGGACCATTCCATGAGAAACGGACAAAATATCCCGCCCATGACGCTTACATAAATACCTATATTTATTGATTCACAAGTGGTTAAAATATAAATTACATATTAAAATTAACAAAATTATATTAGATTAGTTGTTTTAATTTGAAGATTCAATAGCATTGTTAAAATAGCAGTAATGTGTTGAAAATCTGTTCCACACGTGATATGGAATGGTCCTTTAATACGTTTAAAAATCTCCACATTTTAAACCCTAGACCTTAGTAAGCTGCCCCTTTTTAATAATAAAAAATTCAATTTAACAAATTACAACGACCATTTGGAAAATGATTTTTCAAAGACTAAAATCTAAGACATAAAAAATCGCACGGAGTTGATCATACATTACGTACGCCATGGATTACATTTCTCCGTACTGTAAATTTTTAAACTTCTACGGAGCTGGTCATTCATTACGTACGCCATGGATTAAACATTAATATTCCTGGATCAATTTTAAATGAAATTTCATTCTTAAACGTCTAAACATCCCACAATATTACTTTTTACACCGTGGTATAGAGAAAAAAAATGTACGTTTAAATGCAATTTGTTTGAAAGCTGTGTCTCAATTTGTTTCTGAGTTATTAATTTTTTTTGGTAGTTTTATTATTTTTTGTCATAGTGGCAACAGAAGAAGTATCCATCTCTGTTGAAAGTATAGGGAAAATACAGATTACTGTATAGACCAATCAGAAAACGAATAAAATGCGGATTCAACCAATAAAACGCTTCAGACATGCTTTTGATTTCCTACCCTGACAAAGTACAATAGCCATTTTTCCAAATGGTTAATAATAATAATAATAATAATAAAGAATAGTTAATAAAAGTCTCCTTGTTTTGATTCATAGACCTACGTAATCTGCACATTTCAGAGCCATTGCATGAAAAACTGACAAAATGTCCTGCGAGCGACACTTACATAAAGACATATACCTATTGACTTACAAGTTATTAAAACATACACTATACATTTAAAATAATAAAAAATTCTAGATTTTCATATTAGCATAGTTGTTTTAATTTGAGGATGTATTAACATTTTTAAAACAGCAGAAATATGTAGAAAAGATGTCCCACACGTGACATGTAATGACCCTTTTACAGGACGATAACTGTTATACACATCATATTCTATAACAATCCTTCTTTAATAACCTAAAAAAATAAATAAATTTAAGTACACTCGAAATAGTGCAACATTATTAAAATACACTGAACTCAATTTTTCCCCTATATCATTATGCAAACGAATTCTTTTGAGTGATCATTTAAACGAACTATAAGTTCTCCTAATATCAAATTCAATTAAGATTAGTTTAATTAGTAAAAGATTAGTTAAACTTAAAAACTCGTACCATAACTGAAAATGCACTTCCTGCATTAACTGACCACAGACAGTAACGTACTGATTTTTTTTGTGTATCCCTCTATACTGGAGTTGTAGACCGGGTTCTTAAAAATGCACAAAAAACTCCAACTAATAGTTTTACTGGAAACAAGACATTTTATTTAAAGACATTTAAGTTATGGTGAATCATACTAATAAATTGATACACAGTAAAATGGGGAAAGAGAGCCCGTAGACAGAATGCGCTTGAAGCGCAATTTTCAATTACATGCTTCAGATATGGTGGTCAGCGGAGAAGTGCAGTTTCGCTAGAAATCAGATATATTGGCGGTATACAATATCGCCAATTTACAAACTTACTGACGCCAGAATAAATAGATACAAAGCATTGGCGAAAGATTCAGCAGAAGATAATGTGGCAGCCCCCACCACAGCGCAACTTACCGGGATGTAATGCAACCCTACCGTATTTATGAAAGGGCGCCATAAGGACTGGATATGTTTACTTTAACGGCAACAGATTGAGCTTAAATGATATTGTGAAATCATTAACGAATGTGTGGAAATGCAGAGAAAGAGGCATGTGCTAAAAATAAATGAAATATATTTCAAACTGCAATTCCCATAAAATACATTTAATAATTAATTTCTTTATTGCCCGTCAAATTCTAACTGCAATTAAGAAGGCAGATAAAAATACGACAAGAGGAAATGGAATGTTAAAAAGACAGCTACGCTTAGATTTTGTGTATTGGATTACATTTAAATAAAGACGGTTAAGAAAAAATAATGATAATGCAAGAATGGAATTTTGAATAACTAGAAAAATAAAATATAAATTATTGTACTTAAACGTGTTACGTTCGTTGGGTAGGGAGAGAGAAAAAAATAAATAAACATGTAGATAGAACTACGTATAGTTTTAAGAAAAGAATTAACTTAATGATTTCCCATGTTCAAAGTAGATTTTGATTAACGGGGGGCTGGAAATTGATATGTTGCAGAGAACGCTGCCACCCCTCTAAATGAACAAAGAGTGCTATGCGTACCATATTCTACAGAAAGCATAGATTAGTTCATCATAAAGGATATGTTTTTTTATTTGCATGAAGTAGTGTAAAATCCTTTCAGTACACCACAAACGATTTTCCCCATAAACTAAAATTTAAAGAGATTATTTTGAGAGTTCATGTAAACGAAGTATAAATGCTACGTACTCCACTTTCAATTGCGAATATGCCATAGTTAACTTCGAAAACACCTATAAATTACATAGCAATATGAGTTCATTTAAGCGTCGTATAGTACAGGCAGACAGACTGACAAACCGAAGTCATAAACATGTTTGAACTAGTTGAAAAGTGTTAAAAAACATGTACTTTTTTCTTTTTTAAATGATAAAAGTAGGCAAATGTATTTTGACATGTGTCGATGCACAGTAGATATCTAACACGACAGCACTGATTTATATGACCTAAATTACAAATCTATAAATTATTATGATTTCGATATGCTTTATAAAGTTTGATCTACTATATTTGAATATTATGCATACCATTTCTTGATAATAGTGCGACCTTTAACACATCTTTTAATAACAGGAAAAAACATCAAAGTTATAATATCTGCTAAACAAAATTGTGTTTTTAAAGTCTTTTCCTTGTTCACTCTCTGGAGAAAAAAAGGCAATTTTATATTGATTACCGTCCTCTGCCACTGAAAGGAAAACAAAACAAAAGAAAACAAAAAAACATAGTATTTCTCTCTATATAAAGCGTTTGATCATTTATAAAAATGTTTAATAGTTCACAGGTTATTTTTTTTTCTTTTTTACATATAGTGAATTCACCTCTAATTAACGAAAAAATAAACTAAGCATTCTTATTTAAATAATATTATTAAGACCAATTTAAAAAATAAATATCTTTGAGAAATTATTTAATAAACACTCATAGATTTGAAAAAATCTCCATAAATTTCTATGTATGGTTTAGAAAGATATAAAATACTTTAATATTAAAAGCAAACCCTCCTACCAAACGGATGGTACATGATACAGCAATTTTCATAGGGGAGACCGGGGCTAGTAGGAGCAGGTTTTAGTTTTTGATTTTTTTAAATTTTTTGTTTAAGTTTTTTATGAAACTTTAACTGTACTTGACTTTGGGGGCTTTGGGCTATAAATACCCGAAGTTTTGAGTTGTAGCTTTTGTAGTTTATGTTTAGCGGAAGCCTAAATTAAAAGGAAAATTGTGCGCCAACCTTCCCCGTCACGGGACAAGTTCCCTATACTATGGGGTAAGTTGGAACATGCTTTATAAAAATTTAAATAAAACTCAAATAAGACACGCAGTTAAGAGAAATCAATTTCATTATTATCAGTAAGTTAAAACAAAGGCGTTATCGCCGTACAATGTAAATTCAAAATTATATAGACATAAAAATAATGAATAAAACATTAACATTGAGTATCTTCTTTCCCACTCGATATCATCATCAGAGCTACAGTTGTCACAAATAAAAAATCATGTGTCTCCGTTTGGGCAAGTCTCGTATGTCAAAAATCTTGCATTACAACCACTTTTCTCGGTGTTTGCTGTTTTTCAAGTTACCAGCACCCACCAGACACCGAGCAAACTTGCCCCGTGTTCAATGCGCCTACTAGCCCCATAATGAATTTCTTCACAAAAGGGACACGTAACCATCTAACCATAATAATCCAAGTAAGTCACATATGGGGTACGCATAGTTAATCATATACTAAGAAAAACTGCGCAAGTTAAATCGCAATTATTAAGATAAGTATTAGAAATTAGAAAAAAAGAATGAAGCAGCAAAAAATTACTTAAGAGTGCAACAAAACCCCCAGAAAAATCGTAATAAATGTCTACTGCACGTAGGTATCGCTGCAAAACAACAATGAGGATTGTAAAAAAGTAAGAAGAAAGGTACTCTGAGACTGGTTGCGCAATCTATCCACAAACGGGCGATTTATGAGGACTGTGCCTATTTATCCCTGTAGCCAACTAGCCCCGGTCTCCACTACCATATTTTTATTTAGCGGAGTGAAATCTATCAGACTCAACTAATATTTTTAAGGAGAGCACTTTGGTGCCGACCAGTGCAATTAACATACTAAATCAACTATATTCTGTTATTAAAACTAAAAATTATATTTTCAAATACTTTGAAAAATTATTATTTTTTTTTAAACTCTGGTTTTAGCAAAGAAAATTCAAATATTTTCAAGCAGATAAAATTTATTATATATATTTTTAAAATGTTTAGCTATGAATTGTTATTATAATTTATAATATATTTTCATATATATTCGTAAAATTATTCAACAACATATATAGAATTAAACAACATTCAGTTTTATTATTCATTCAGTTTTATTATACATTCAGTTTTATTATTTACATTCCTTCTCATTATAAAAATCTCTGCATTTTTTTTTTCTTGCCGTTCTTCTAACATTTTGACGAGGAGCTTTTTTTTGCCTTGTAGTAATTAAGATTTTTTTACACAATATCTTACTTATAACTCCACATAATTCTTATAAGCGTAAATCTTCTAAACCCATGTATGGGTATCATATGACGCTTTATAAATTTACATTTTATGTATTTTTAAAGGTCTAAAACTATTATTAATCAATCTAATATTAGTTTTGTATTTCTTGTTAAATATTATTCTGATGGAATGTAACCTGCTTGGTTATTTATTTACTAAGAAATTTCAATGAGGAATAAATTTTTTTACTTATTTAAAATTAATTTTCTATAAAAGTATGTCGTAAGAACTTTTTATAAAAACTAATACTATATTTTACTATTTAAAAAACAAAATTTATTTTATAATATATTCAAATACAATTTTTATACTTTCTGTACTGATAATTGCAAATGTATCAGATAATTATTTACGATGTATTTACGAAAGAATCACTGTTATTGAGCATTGCGTGCATTTAATTTTATTCATTTCTCAAGTAGATAAAGAATGAGCTATTCAAAGACTCGTGACAATTCTAAATATACATTTCATTTTTCGTTTTAAAGTTTGGAGATTATCCAAGTAGGTCGATAAACTCATCTTTTTATTGAACTAAAATATCTGTGCAGAAATGTTTTAGCCTAATTTCGGATCGGTGGAAAATCTAGACTCATGACTCCACTTTTGTTTTATTGATCCACTGATGACAATTGCATAGCTAAAATAATTCCAAAAAATGATTTCGCTCTTATTACATTTGTCTATTAACATTCAATTACAATATATTTTTTCCATCTTTTTCATTTCTATTTTTCATTGAAAGTTGCTTCAGCATTTATTTTGCAAAAAAAAAAAAAAAAAAAAAAAAAAAAAAAAAAAAAATACAAGTAATTTCTATTAATTAATGATATTGCGTTTTATAGAAAATATAAAAGTGTTACAAACAGGTTATTACTAGAGAATTGTTTTAAAAATATGAATATTTCACGTCATACAGATTCAACATACATTGCATTTGAAGTGCACTCTACTTGCATTCACATTCATACCCCGATAGTTTCACAGTTGATGAAAAAAGCCCTCGTTTTCGCATTGTCACTCATTAACGGTAACCGGTTTCACTGGAGATCTCCCTAGTTAATTTTTACCTGCGTTTGAGTAAAAAAAAAAAAAGGAACTGAAAAGCCAATGATTTTCGAATTCTAAGGATATAATTTAAAATGCAATTAAATATATGACAGTAGTTTTAACTGTTTTGTTAAATAATGACATCACCTGCTGAGTGAACGTTGTAGCAAGCGCGTAAAAATTCAAGTGAAAAACACATAGAAGGGAATATAGGTTGTGCAATATAAATAATCTCAATGTTACCTATGTGAATGATTTTTTTACAATTTGTTACTGTACGTTTTTAACTTAAGCAATATTGCCAAAAACTTTGGCACACATTTCACAAAAATATTATGATATTCCATGTTATATATATGTATCTGTGTATAGTAATGCAATGAAATGGAGTTTATTTATATGAAAGTGAATAGTTTAATTTTTACAAATATATTATTTATTAAATTAACATGTTGAGATTTAAAAGTTTCAAATGATCCTTCATTTAAATATTTTAAATAAGTTTGACTTTTTAAAAATCTCCTTTTCAGAACGATTAAATTTAAAGTAGTTTTTAATACACATGCTTTATTTCAAATTATTCGAACTAATTTTTTTATCATTCGAATTGGTTAATTATTAGAAAAAGTCATTTAAAATATATCATTATACGAAGATATTTCTGACGCAGTAACGAATATCCTCATTTGTAATCCTTCTATATATAAATGAAAGTTTTGATTTGGAAATGGACCAATGAAAATCTCCGTAGATATTCCCGGCAGTTCGGCATCCAATTTGAATGCTTAAGCATGGCCTTTCTTCATTAATATAAAAAAAAACTGTTGCATACAAAAATATTAAAATCGGTAGTGTTATAGAGAAATGTTTGATAAACACGCTAATGCAGACAGTTTTCCAATCGAAGAATTATTTTAAGAGATATTTAATACCAAAGTTGGACAAAATCGTTCAATTAAAAAAGTTTTATAGGAGCAAAAATGTACATAAGAATTTAATCATTTTTAAATCATTTTATGCGTCAGAATTTTCCGGTGTGTAGACTGCATTTAGTTTCTTAATTTGAATCATTTTTTGAGGTTTTATTTCTATTTTAAATTGAAATTTTCAGCATTTCGAAAGATATTTTTTACATATTATAGAAAATTGTATTAATTTAAACTGTTGCCAACTGTATAAACAGCGCAAACAATAATGTTTACTTCAAATTAAAAATTTATTTTACACGTGACTACTATAAACAGAAAATATAAAAAGCAGGAACTCATTGAAAATTACGCCATAAAAACTATATTTACACGTGAGTTTTAAAGAGAAAGAATATTGTAAAATAATGAATTCATTAACATGCGTTAGAAGCCTTAAATAGGAGAATTTACGTCACATTACAGGTATTACGTAAAATGAACAAAAAATAATATTTCAAAACAGTTTAAATTTAAAAATTACGCGAGACATTTATTTGATATTTTAAGATGATCCTAATATTTCATTTCTAACAAAAATATTTTTACGTGGATATTAAAAAGAGAAGAAAAGTTTGGTAAAAATTACGTCAGATTATAATTGTCAGATTCAAATTATACTTCAGACTTCCGAATTCTTTTTAAATCCGATCAAATTAGCGTGCTGTTAATGTCTTCGTTGTCTGAACGGGGGTTGACAAGCGTAGCTGGTAGGGGGTAGAGCCCCCTAGTTCCATATGAAAAAAAGATTGCATTACTAGTTCAATTGCATTCAAGCTATTTCATAAAAATAATTATTACATCCAAAACGGGATCTAAAAGATTTTATTCTTCGTACACATTCTAGTAATCATGCGAAGAAGAAATGGAATGTAACGATAAATTATTTGAAGCAGTGTATTTACATGTGAAATTTTGATTTACTTTTGTATATCTTACTGAATGAAACCACGAATAAAACTTTTTTTTAAAAAAGATATAATAATGTGAACAACATGCATAGAGGCCACAATTGAAAAAAAAAATGTATCCGCCGAAATATAAAACAGCAAATATGTCACATAGCTACCAAAAAGTAGTATTCTGCAATTTCGAAAAAAATAGCAATAGTTAATTTGTTTTGTATTTTGTTTCCACCATTGAATAATACGTTTATTTTGCTTAATTTGATGGCAAGTTTGTGTTTTATTTTTTTCGGAATTTTTAAATTAAATATAGGAAAATTACATATATTAATAAAATTTTCTATTCTTACAGAAATCTGTATTTAACAAATAGTTTCGTTATATACTTAAAAAGTAATGTATTATCTGAAATCTTATGATTTATAATCTGCATTCACTTATCAATGTTAGTAATAGCAATGGTTAATCTCAGCACTTTCAAAAAAAGCATAACATAGTTTTTTTTTTTTTTTTTTTTTTTTTTTTTTTGTAAGATGGTTGAAAGCGATAACATCAATTGTAACCATAGAAGCTATTGTTATTCTAACTGCGTGCTTCTGACGTTCATTGAAATACGTTTTTTAAAGTTTATTGCACTATAAAAAGAAATTGATTTAATTTTTAAAAGTTAAAATTTGAAAAAAGCAGATGGTCATTTTTTGTTAAATAGTTTATCAACTCTGAAACGACTGACATTTTTAACTATTTAGAGCGACCATTTTGACTGCTATAAAAAATCGTGAATAAATATTCGATTTTTAATGCAAATATTATTATAAAAAGTTAAAATAAGTTATTTTGAACAATTGTAAAATACATGCAATACTTTAAATTGTAATTTTTTTTATTGTATAAGAAAACTTACTTTTATTTTCTGGAAAAAGAAGTAGTATTATCATAAAAGTGTTATAAATCATTTTAGACATTAGCACATGATTTGCAGTAGTGCTGTTTCACAATAATTTTACCATTTTACAATATTTACTATTTTATAAATTTACTATCATATAACTTTACAATGATATTATAATACAATTATACAATTTTATTATAAAACTGTTATTATTGCTATATTATTTCTATATACTATATTTTAATTATATTATTACTATTATTACTATATTTTTACTACATTATTACTATATTATTATTTCTATTATTATATTATATTATATAATACTGTTATTATTATTATTAATATTTTTATAATATACTATTATAAAATATTATTATTTCTAAATATTTCAGTGCTATTTCACACCAGATCACTCAAATCTCTATAGCGGTCATTGTGACTGCCACTGGTCGTTCTGGGCCGAACATTCATTTATACACTCGTTATAAAATATTACAATAAAACAACGTTATACATTTAAAAACATCGAAAAAATAATAAAAGTCGCTAAAGGTGAGTGAGCTGACGTAAATATTTTAAGAATAATTGCTTCTCAAAGGAGCTATGCGGTCAAAATGAACGTGGTCGTTCTAGTGTTAATAAATTTCTTCATTTTTATCCTGCTTTATGTACTAAAATATTTCCCATTTTTATTGTACTTTTATATTCTAATGCTATTTTTAGTCATTTCGAGATGAGTGGCTAGCACACACATTCACTTTTAGATTTGGTAATTTAAAATAGATTTTTTTATTTAATTGCAGATAGTATGGGATTAAATAAGATGAAATTTGCTGTTCAAAATTACTGCTAGAAAATTAGAAGATTCATACACTCTGCATTTCGTAAGTGCTATAAGTAACGCTAAACTTGAAGAGTTTAATAACCTATAAATATTTTTATTAGAATTTTGTAAACTTTATAATGCGCTTAGTGCATTTAGCTTTCAACGTTGATCCATTGACAAATTCAAAACTGCTCTCCCTCTCTCTTAAGCTAGAAATATTTCTTTAAATGGCAGAAATAAAACAACAAAATAAAATAAAACTATTGAAAGATGATGGTCTCAAAATTGGCAACTTTACAAGAATGTTTTACATATTTCCGAATAATATGTCTCAAATATAATTAAAATGTAAAGAAATGTTGATTTTTTGGTGTTTTGGAAGGTGTGGATTCTATAGTGAACGAAAAGATATATTTTTATTTTCTGATTTTTTAACAATTTCATTTTTAAGTAATAATCTATATTCAAAAAACATTTTAATCATACTCCTATTATAAAGAGGTAAAAATTGTTTATTTGTCGGAGATAAGCTCAGGAACTACCGAACCGATTCCAAATGTAATGGTATCAAAATGATGGTGTTCGCCCAACTTAGAACATAGACTATATCTTATGACGGTGCCACCACCCCAAAGGGGGTGCAAGAGCAAAAAACGTTCTAAAAATGCGATTTTTGCGTTACTGAAGGGCCTAGAATTATGAAATTTGGAATATTAGTAACTTATAAGATATAAATGGTGTATAAGAACAGTTCTTAAACAATTCGAAATTTAAAAGGGGTGAAAACGCACAAAAGGCGTTCTAAAAAACGTTCTAAATGGTAGTTTCTACATAATCTCAGGAAATACCAAACCGATTTCAAAAGTAATGGTATCAAAATGATGGTGTTAGTCCAACTTAGAACATAGGCTATATTTTATGTCGGTGCCACTACCCCAAAGGGGGTGCAGGAGCAAAAAACGTTCTAAAAATGCGATTTTTGCGTTACTGAAGGACCTAGAAATATGAAATTTAGAATATTAGTTACTTATAAGATATAAATGGTGTCTAAGAACAGTTTTTAAACAACTCGAAATTTAAAAGGGGTGAAATGCACAAAAAGCGTTCTAAAAAACGTTCTAAATGGTAGTTTCTACATAATCTCAGGAAATACCAAACCGATTTAAAAAATATTGGTATCAAAATGATAGTGACAAAGTTTGCTCCAAGATAGGTTATGTTTTATGTCGGTGCCACTACCCCAAAGGGGGTGTAGGAGCAAAAAACGTTCTAAAAATGCGAATTATGTGTTACTGATGGGCCTAGAAATATGAAATTTGAAGTATCAGCTACTTATTAGATATAAAGGATTTCTAAGAACAGTTCTTAAACAATTCTAAATTTAAAAGGGGTGAAAATGCGCGAAAAGCGTTCTAAAAAACGTTCTAAATGGTAGTTTCTACATAATCTCAGGAAATACCAAACCGATTTGAAAAATAATGGCGTCAAAATGATGGTGAAAATCCTTTCAACAACATAGGCTACGTTTTATGTCGGTGCCACTACCCCAAAGGGGGTGCAGGAGAAAAACGTTCTAAATTGCGGTTTTTGCGTGACGGAAGGGCCTTTAATCGTGAAATTTAGAATGGTAGTTAGTTATAAGATATCAATGATCTCTAAGGACATTTCCTAAAAAAATCGAAATTTAAAAGGGGGTCAAAATGCGCAAAAAGCGTTGTAAAAACCGTTCTAAATTGCAATTTCTATGCAATCTCAGGAAATACTGAACCGATTTCAAATATAATGGAGTTAAAATGATGGATACCGATCTTGCTCCCAGAAAGGCTATATTTGATATGTGCTTCCACTACCCCAGAGGAGATGCAGGAGCAAAATGAGCCAAAAGCGTTCTAAAAACGTTCTAAATGCCGATTTGTCACCAATATCTCAGGAAGAATCAAGCTGATTTCAAAAGTAATGGTAAGAAATTGATGCTGACAGCCTCTGTTCTAACATAGATGCTATTTTAAGTCGGTATCACTATCACCTAGACGTTGCAGGAGCAAAAAAGCGTTCCAAATTTCGATTTTTGTTATCGGTAGGGGCTAGCAACTTAAAATTAGGCAAGGTACATATGTATTACATATAAATGATCTTTAAGAACAGTTTCGAAAAAATTGGAAATTTAAAAAGGGGTGAAAATGCGCGAAAAGCGTTCTAAAAACATTCTAAATTGCGATTTCTACTCAATCTCAGGAAATTCCAAAGCTGTTTCAAAAGTAATGGTTGCAAATCAATGGTGACAGTCCCTACTATAACATAGGTTATATTTTATGTTGCTGTCACTACCATCTGAGTGTTGCAAAAGCAAAACATATTCTAATTTGCGCTTTTTGCATAACTGAAGGGTCTAACACTTTGAAGTATGGCATGTTACTTTCTTACAAGATGCAACTGCTTTCTAGGAACTGTCGAAAGAAAATTTCAAATTTAAAAAGTTGAAGTGAGCGAAAAGCGTTATAAATTACATTTTTATGTAATCTTTTCAAATACCAAACCGATTAAAAAAATAATGATAACAAATTGTTGGTGATAGAACCTGCTCAAACATAAGCTATATTTTATGTGTGTCCCACTACCACCAGAGGGTTGCAGTAGCTAAAAACTTTCTAAATTGCGATTTCTGTGATACTGAAAAGGCTAGAATCTTTAAATATGGCATGGTAGTTACTTATAAAATATAAATGCCCTCGAAGGACTGTCGAAAATAAATTCGAATTAAAAAGGGGTGAAGTGAAGGGGAGGTGCGAAAAGCATTCTAAAAAAGTCCTAAATTACGATTTCTACGCTATTTCAGGAAATATAAACCAAATATAAATGTAATAGTTGCGAATCAGTGGTAACAGTCTCTGATCCTACACAGGCTATATTTTATGCCGATGATTCTACCACCTGGGATTCACAGGATCAACAAACGCTCTAAAAAAGTCCTTTAAAAGCTTTCTAAATTAAGTTTCTGTGGAATATTAGGAAATAACAAACCAATTTCAAAATTAATGTTGGCAAATTAATGGTGACAGTTCCTATTTCAACATAGCCCTTTATGTTGAGAGGGTTCTGCCTTTTTTCCTCGTGGAGGAAGGTTGAATTTGTGGTTGTCCCAAGGAACTAACGCCATTTTTGTGATCATTTGAGGTCATGCCGGCAAAAGCCGTAGCGAATACCTCATAGCTTAAATAACTAAATAAATAACTTATGTTGTGAGAGGTGGTAGGACTTGGAATTTGACATGATGGTTAATTTTAAGATGTAAGAAGATGGTTTCTAATAAATTCAAAACTTCAAATGAATACTGAAATGAGCGTATTAATTGAGCATAAAAGTTTCAAAATATTTTCTAAATTTTATTTAGTTTTATATCGTTTTATTAATTTAAGTCTCATTTCTGCCATTGCAGTGTAATAATGATGTTTAATCAAACTGTGTTTTAAATAGTAATTTTTTTAAATTATTCCTAAAAGTAATAATTACCATTTAATAAAATAAAATATTAACTTTTAATATAATAAAAATTTAGTTAGTACCTTTTAATAAAAATTAGACATATAAATATCATTTGGCATATTTCAAATTTTACGCGAGCAAAGCCGCGGGGTTTGCTAGTTTTAAATATTTATGAACCTCATGTTCAGAATAAAAAAAGAGATTTTCATAAAATTCTGGGTACATTTAATGAAGTTACAGGCCATTATGAGACAGTTAGAGCTGGTACAATTTTACGTAAAATATTATCTACATTAATGGAATGAAAGAATAATTTATTACTAATTATTGTAAATTTATATGTAGGTTTATATGCACCATTCTTTATTCCGTAGATGGTACATAAGATTTTGAGAAATGTTTTTATTTAAATGAGCTTTTTAGCATTATGGTTTTTTGTTTTAGTTTTATGAAATAGGTTCTTTACACGGTAGTATAATAAAAATTTATTTAAAAAATAACTTTTTATAGATCACCATTTATTTTTGGAAGTCATTTATATCACCAAATTTATGTATTGACTGAAGGTGCTTATTTTAAAATTAGCAGTTTTAGTGACTAGTTAATTTAAATAGTGTGTGAAGTGCGAAGACAACAACGCTGTGTTGTTGTGATTTTCATTTTATCGATTTAAGGAGCGCGAATATGCAGAGATCCGTTATAGTGACCGGATCATTAGTTATGTATTGACACGGATCGCTCATGACGGCATTTTAAGTTGGGTTACTACTTTTCTTATTAACGATGTATACACACAAAAGGCATAGTTCCTCATTACACCGATTTTCACGTCAACGATTTATGAACGCGAAGTGCACAGCTCCTCATTATATAGAAGTTCGCTGTTAAAGTAATCATCTCATCAGCAATTTATGGCAGAGAATTCTAAAATATTTATTTCTCTTCTTTGTTTTTCATGATTGCAAATTGAATTTCATTTTTTACCTTTCGAAATTGTAAATCTACAAGTTTATCAAGTGCAAAGCCTGAAAGGAGAGCTAATATGTAACAAAGTACAACAGCGATAGTGCTATATATTTTAAATACATGTAAATAATCTTGTATAAGAAAACATTCAATTTAAATGCTATTGTTTAATGTTTAACGTAAAATCTGAAGTCATTCAACCGGATTTATATGAAACGATTATTTAAAAATATAATGGAATAAAATCGTATTAATTTTTTTCATTGGCACTTAAAATTGTGAAACAAATCGGAAATTCGATTACTTTCCAACTGGTGGAATGAAATCTTGATTATGATTCTACAGTTTATATAGACATTTTTTTTTTAATTAAGCGGTCTACCTACCACTAATTTGACTAATTATCAGTTACAGTAAGGCATAAAAGTAAATATACTTTCTGTACGTCTTCCGGCATTAGTAAACACTTTACTAAAGTTTTAAATTTTTAAAAAACTCATACCAAGCTCATACTACAGTCACAAAAACTAAAGGAGTTTATGCCGGGTGTTCTAAAATGGACTGATTGATTTTAAAATTTATTAACGTGCAAACGGTGTGAGCTGACACAGAAGTTCTTGCGGGAGAGTAATATATGACGGCAGGTTTTTTTTTTTACTATGATTCCTGGGTTTAGTTGCATTTATCAGAGATGGATGCGAGCAGTAGACGTTTCATCGAGGTAGAAGCAGAAACCATCCAGTCCTGGGGGAAACGAAAGAAGTCAAATGCATGGTGTGGGTAGTATTCGACGAAATTTTTTTTTTTTCCTTGGGGTCCTGATCCTGAATTTAGTCTGTATAATTGTGTACGATTTTATTTTTTTATCCGAATCTTATACCAACAATATCCAAATAATGCCGACTGAGTTTAAAATAGGGCCCTAAAAACAAGACTATATAGGCGAATGAAACCCAATAATTAATGTTTGGCATCGGATATCTCCACCATTGCTGCCCTGCCATTATTGCTACTTCGATTCAGCGCCTATTCCTTGGAACGCCATCTAACTAAAACCGATAATAATGCGAAAACCCCCTGACCCATATATTACTCTCCTTCGAGAATTTTTGTAACAGCTGTTACCGTTTGCAAATTATTGAATTTTAAAATGAGTCATTCCATTTGAGGAAATCCTGTATAAATATAAATCTTATCAAACGATAATTCATAAAATTTTGTTTGTTAAAACTAATAGTTTAAAAAGACAAGTAGTCCATATTTAAAATACAGTTGTTTGGAAGTCGATTGCAAATATTCCATGTAATCAAAGGAACAATCTTTTATGTTACAGAGCAAGGAGCAGTTTTTGTCAACTTATAGTTTTTCCATTGCTGCCGAAAACTGCATTCAACTCATAAGAATTAAAAATTCCGCAAAATTTCAGACAATCGTATGAAACAATTTTCTTTTAGATCTTATGTCAATAAAATCGGCATATAAACTAAATATATGATAAAATGATAGGGCAAAACGCAAATTATTAGCTGTTTTAGTTTTTATAACAATGTTACTATCTAAATTCAGTTTGAAATGTTCATTCTGCACCAGTTGATGAGAATATGAGCTAAGCTCTTTTTTATGATTTTTTTTTTTTTTTTTTTTTTTTTTTTTTTTTTTAAGATCTCAATAGCATTAACCCCAAAGTTCGTATAGTAGATATGCACTATTGACCTTTCGATACCTTTAATTATAGTCACCGTGTATATTTCTTTTCTAAAAGGCAAAAGTTATTTTTTTTAAATTTTCTATTCAAAGAAATGTGGTTTCCTTACAATCTTTAAACATGGAATCTGTAAGTAATGACTTTGCTCTAGAAAATGAGCTTAATACAAATGAAATTAAAAGAATTGTATTATATGTTCTAGAAATGCTTCCGAATGATTAATGATTATCCTTAATAATGTTGTCGTTGATTCTTATCAAATACAACACATAAGTTTTGTGTGACATTCAGTAACCGCATATACCATTAATAACTCTTTTTCTTATTTGTGACACCTATTTTCTTTAGGAGAGAACTTTTTTTAATGTTAACCTTGATGAGGGGATAATTGTTAAAAGTTATATAAAATAAAATATGGAAAATATTCATTTTATCCATAATACAAATATTTTTTAATTAACTAATAAACATAATAAATATACTTTATTCCACAGGGGAGAATTTCTAATTTGATTCTCTATCTGATTTGTTTTGTAAGAAAAATTCTATATTCAAATTTTGATTAGAAATATCTTTTTCTTGTGTATTATGATGCATTGCATATTGCAAAAAACTTGACAGTTTCAACAAATAAAATAATATATTAAAAATATTGATTATTTAAAGACATTTCTACTTGTATTGTTAACTATTTTTAACGTGAAATGGAAACATGTAGAACAGTAGATAATACGTAAAAAAAAAAAATAATAATAATAAAACAATTTTTCGTAAAATAATAAAACTACAACGGTTTTTTTTTTTTTTTTTTTTTTTTTTTTTACACTTTTGCTATACAATATTTTTGACACCATTATGTTTCAGAAATTAATCTTATTTTATTTATATCTTTTAAATATACTTTAACCTTTTTTTTAATATAGTCTTTTGACAAAAAAATTACAACAAGTAAGAGATTTTCTACAAATTTTGGAAACTAGAATTTTTGCAAAATCAATTCTATTGATTAAGTGAATATTTTTGATAATTTGATGACATTTTTGAAGTTGATAAGCAAACATATTTTAAAAGTAGCTGAATCGATATCAATGAGATTTAAATATTCGGAATAAATTTTATATACTAATTGATTATAGAAGCTTAATTTCTTTTAATGTATTTTTCTCAAAACAAAGCCAGGATTTGACCAAAGGACATGCATATATTATTTTATATTGTTCACTGCGTAATTTTATAGTAGAATTTGGTGAATCTGTATTTTGCTTCTTTCCAGATACATAAAACCATTTTTACTGATATCCACTAAAAATATTAAATATTTATTATTGTTAAATATTTTAAAATAACTTATTGTACATTTCTATAAACTTTTTTTTCGTACTGGTTGCTTAACCTAATATTTAGGTACTAATTTTATGGACACCTTTAGAATGCATGCTTATATTAGCCTTTGTCTAGATATGACCTTCTACCATGCAATGATGCAACAAAGACTTTTTTTTTCTTTTTTCAACATTTTTGGAATTATTCAGAACGTGTATTCAATAATTTCTCATTTTAGATCATTACTTTATATTCTATTTTCTTTTATATAACTTTTTCAATAGTTTAATATGTATGTCATAGGCTTTACCTAGGATGTTTGCAGACACATAGCCTAATTGGGAAATAATACTTTTTTTACAATTAACCTCATATTTTTCAAGATTATTGCGAACAGCCAAAACAGCTGTAAGCTATCTTCAAAATAAACAATAGATTCCAATGTCTAGTAGATCAGTCTGATCGTTTTACAGCTCATTGAAATGAGTCTGTACAGTTTTAGACTAATTTGAAAATGGAGATTATTTGCCCAAACAAAATGGCTTCATTCAGGTATATTCCAATTAGTCCAAGTTTGTGATAGTTTATGCATAATTTTAGCATCAAATATCACAGCAACAACTTATTTATTTATTTATTTATTTATTTATTAACAATGGATAAGTAAATTCTCCGATATGCAGATTTGATGAATAAAACCAACAGATGAATTAGATTTTTTTTTAGTTTTTCCTGCCAAACATAAAGTATATTGTTTTCTAAATGAAAATCATTTTGAAAAATACACAAAGAAAGCGATTTATTGGCGTAATTTATTTACAAACCAAGATTATAGTCATATTAAAAAGCACTTTATACGTGTTTTATAGATTTATTTTACTCTCCTTACCGTAAAGTTTGCTGAAAAATCTGCACGAGAGGTATGAATTTTAACATATTGTTTTATTAATTAACCGGTTAACCCCTTGGGGACGAGCGACCGGTATTCGCACCGCGTAAGGCGCTCAGAATCGAGGATTATTCTCACCAGTAAATATTCTAAATTTTGCCTTATTTAATCCGAGCATTTTCCCGATACAATGATGTAAAAAATTTCTGTTTTAAAAAACCGGTGATAAAAGATTTAAAATTCTGTAAAAGACGCTCGTCCCCAAGGGTTTAATAATTAAAGCCATATTTTTCCAAGGCTATATTTATTGTTCCGTACATGCATCAATAAAATCGCAATTTAGGAAAATGTCTAATGTTTTCAGGTTGGAAACTTTTGTAATATATATACATATATATATATATATATATATACAAGGGGGCTCTGCCCCCTGCAAGCTACGCTCGCCAACCCCCATTCAGACACCACATAATCTAAAAGCACGCTAATCTGATGGGTTTTTAAAATATGAAAGAAGATTGAATTATAATGAAAAAAGCTGTGCAGATCTCCCTGTAAACGGTTTTCCATTCAATTCACTTTGATTGCAAAAATTTAATGGAGAATCTGTTGCTGTTATGACATCCAATGTTTGTTTTCGTTTTTGATTAAAGAGGATCAGTTAAACATTTGAAAAGAAGCTTAAATAAAATAAATTAAGTATAAGAGTCTTTGTCTCCCGGTATTTTAAAACAATCTCTATAACAATAGCCTAAGTCATGTGACTATCATCGACAGTTCCAGGTGGACCACTTCCCTTTTTATACTCTAGGTGCCATTTTGGTACTTTAATATTAGCCAGGCACAGGTGATAAGTCGCCAAATATTATTCTATCGCCATCATTTCATCTATATTATAATAGCTCAATTCATCAACTGCCATAAACAAATACGGTCTGATCTCTTCGCCGTTCATATGAAAGTTTGGCAAAGATGTCATAAACGTCCCATATTGGCGTGATTTTTTAACGACGCCAATTTGGGGAACGCATCAACAGCATAAATAGCAACATCCGGCTTACCATATGAAGCAAAATAACGATACTTAGGCGCCAGTTATGTGCCCGTTCCGTATATGACATTGGCGTCAGAAAAACATCTCGCCAATATGGGACCGTAAATTTTTCATTTTGATTAAAAAATCAAAATTTTTTTTCGATAAAACTACATAAAAGTTGTCATGGTCGCAAAGAATTCTAGGTGCTGTTACGCTAGCAGGATGCAAATCTCGCCAATAGCTTTTTTTCAGCTCGCCAGTTATAATTTTTTTTTTCGAGTGGTAATATTTGGCCAGATACGGTTATACATGTTACAGATATACATGGTTACATATATACAGGTTTGGCATGATTTTTATTTTTTTACGAAAATTTGGCGAAAACCTCGTTTTCAAATACCTGTAACATATGAATTTTTGGTATTTCTTAGATATCCCGACGACCAAAAATCTATCGCTAAACTATAAGATTAAATGCCAATAATGGTTGATCGTAAATGTCACATTCACCTGACTTTAAGCAAGTTACACGTGTTTACGTCATCAAGTGATTTTTATTTCGACGTTTTATTGGTATATTTATTAATGTTATACTAATTTATTTGTTCTTACATTATTTAAAAAAAAAAAAAAATGTCAATTTGTATAATTTGGCGAGTGTTTTGGCGATTTATATAATTTGGTAAAATTGGTCGATGGAATAACTAAGTAGTACTGTATTTCTTAATTATTTTCTATTATTTTCTAAAGGAAATATAAAAAAAAATATTAATAAACATAGAACAAAATAATTTATATAATTTGTAAAAAGAAATAAAAGTAAATAAACATTTATTATCAAATAAACAACAATAGCCGGGTTACCTTGTCAACCTTTTCTGAAATATAAAAAAAAATATATATCTGTTTGATTAAAATTTGAGTTGCCATCATTAGAAAAATGTATATAAAATTAGAAAAAAAAATAATGTTTCGAAAACTAATTCTAATTTAAAAATTCTAATACCAGTTTTGAAATCTGCGGATCAATATTGATTTTTGGTGTTAATTTCATCGCAAAGTATCCCAAATTTTAGGAGAAATCGCCGTGAAACATAATCAGTTGTTTAATCAGTAGATTCGTACTTCCGTTTCATACTTCCGTTTCGTAAATTCGTTTCATTAGGATTATATATATATATATATAGGGTAGATATATATAACCATTATATAATTACAAATCATCATCGATTTTCAATTATTAAAGTTAAATTAATAAATTAGCTACTATTCACAACACTGACACTATACAAAATAAAGATATATATATAATATAACCATTACGTAATATTACAATTCGTCATCCATTTTTTATAAAAATAAACATTAATAAATTGAGTATCAATACATTACACTGACATTAAACATAATAAAGCTGGATCTACTATTATTAATTTAACTAATCATTAATGATTTTTTAATAAATTTATATCCTAATCACCAATATATGTAGTATTAAAAATTAAAACATTCAAAATTGGCGAAATGTAACACAACAGAATGTCGAATCATAAAAAGAACAAGTAAATAATGAAATATATTAAGGAAATCATAAGTATTTGAAATACTTTCTAAAACTATTTGTAACTAAATCATTTTAACCAATGCGAAAAGACCTCAAATAATGAATCATTGTAAGCATCAACAAATCCGTTGCATGAAATGTATGATCTCAAACTTGAAAATTCATTAATTCAAAAAGAAAAACTACAAAATGTACTTGAAATAAGAGAGCAATTATGAATAAAATTGGAACTAATGATTCGTAACTTGTTTTCAAGGGCAATATTACGAAATCATTAGTAACAAGCGGCTAATTTCTGAGGAAGAAACAATAAGCTACAGCTTAAATGTTTATTTCTCCCATTGCCCAATTAACCACAACATTAAAATATGAAAGAAATATATAATTAATCAATATGTAAGACCCAGACAGAACAATGTCATGCACAATAGAAATAAAAATGAAACATGTTAGTTAAAAACTTACTCAGCAATAATATCATACAATCTTTTAAAATACCATAGTGAGTCGTAATCATGTTTACCCTCAGTCACAACAAAAACCGAGACACCAGTGGCTGAGAGGCTCTGCTCTCGAAGCTGGTAGACGGGAAGTACTGGGTTCGAACCCAATCGCGCCCATCGGCCTAATCGTTCGGAGATTTCGTGGTTTACTTCGAGCCATGGATTTCCAAACGTAAATACGGGTTAGGTTCCCTTAGAAAAACCCCCACAGAGGGCACTCCCCCCTCAGGCCTATATCCCTAGCGTAGATAATCGGCCGTCAAATAATCAATCAACCACAACAAAAACCCCGCCAATTTAATGGGTTACAGTTAAAAGCGAATTCTGACAATTCAAAATCATCACACAAAGTAAATAATATCATTAATGATATAAATACAATACTTATAATTATTATCTTAATTAATCTAAACACTATAAATGATTTTATATGCTAATTAAAGGATCCCAGTGTAAATCTATTACAAAAAAGGAAAGAAGAAATACAGTAATTAATTTGAGTGTTATATATATTGCTTTTCTTTTTTTACACAAGGGTTTAGATATTTAAAAACTACGCTAGCTCACACCCTTCCAGACCCCAAAGACTCTACAAGCACTCTACTCTGTTCAGTTTTAAAAGAAAACCCTTTTACCGACGATTCACTGATATTATTAGGGATATCACCCACCCTGGGAACCATTAGGGCAGGTGACTATCTTTTATAATCCGATTGCTATTTGTATATCTTTGACTGGAAGATTTTTAAGTCTTCAAAGCTGTATCAATGGCTGTCGCTACAGCTGGTGGCTTTTTCCGTAATTGACTAAGTGGTATTTGTCACTCTTTTTAAATAATCTTATATAAAACAAATGTTTACAAAACCGTTTAAAAAAATAGTGAAATAAACTGCTCACAAACTCTTAATTTTGAACTCTTCTAAATTCTTTTAAATACTGATGGTTTCCATTGCTAAAAGACCAGGCTGTTTTTTTTATTCATCAGCTCAGAGTTTGTACTGAACCGATTTTGATAATTATTTTTTATGAAAGCTGTTCATTTGTAGATGTGCCCGTACTAGCTATTTTTTAATTTATTTCCATAGTTATATTTTAATTTTAATTTTAAAAGCTTTTTATGATATTTTGATGGCAATCAGATTTTATCTCTATAGTATAAATTTATTTTACTTTATCACATTCGACCAATCAGAAGAGTGATTTCATTAGTGAAAGAGTCATCGTATTTAAAAGAAAAATAATTAATGGTTTTCATAAAATTTAACCATAATAAAATGATTGCGTGTAAATATGCATTAATCAAGCAAAAACAAATTATTTATTGAGAAATAATGTGAAGTAATCTAAGTAATCTATGTAAATAAAATAACAGAAAATAGTATATGACAAAAAGCAATATATAAAGCGAAATGTTTCCAATGGGTAAAACGACGTCATACAGAAAATAGATAAATTTGCTTCATGATTATAATGTATGTTGTTATCAACAAATTGAGATATTTTAATGCAACAAAAACTAATATTAGCTTAAGGGATTATAGTAAATTTGTCTTTGATGACCTAAGTAGGAACTGACTTTAAAAACCAAATTTTTATATTACTTGTTATATTTTAAATTAAAAAGTCTTTTATAAAATTTCTTCACATTGGTGGCAATTGCAATCGGATTGCAATCGGGTTAGTTGCATTCTCGAAGAGAGAAGGGAAGCAATGGTAAATACCATATCATTACGTATGACGCTTTCGTATTACAATTAAAAGTAACTTTTTAAAAACTTTTCAACAGAAAATGACGTCACTATATAAAATAACGCATTTTTATCATAACACTTTTACATTTCAATATTTTTTTCATTTTGCTTACACTGAGATTGAGACGCTAATCTCAGACAGCTTAAGTGAGTGAAAATGATGTCATAGTCAAAATGAAATGAGTATTTTCTTTGATTAAACTAAATATTTTACTGCGCGTGCGTCAAAAATTAAATTTCTGGATTTCGATGACACGCAGATTACAACTTCAAGTAAAAAGTTCGAATGTTTACATGCAATATTATAAGTGGCAAACTTAACATCATGTTTGGAAATATATTTATTAAATATTGATTCCTTATTGCAATTATGTTAATTTTTCATAAATTCAGTCAGTCGGTTCTTTTAAACGTTTCCATTCCTCGAAATCGACGGGTTTCTAGTCGTATGTATTTAAAAGAACAGGCTGTTTTTTTACTCTCTGACCTGAAATTTTTACTGAACTGTTTTTAATATTTTTTTTTTTTTTTTTATCTAATGAAAACAGTTTCTTTGCAGATGCGCCCGCACTCGCTATTTTTTTTCAATCCAATTTTTATATTTTTATTTTAATTTTAAAAGTCTTTTATGAAATTTCTTCACATTGGTGGCAATCGAATTCCTTCCATCGGTGAAGAGAGCAAGGCAACAATGGAAATTACCACATTATTATGGATGCCATTTTCGCTTACAATTAAAAATAACTTAAAAAAAAAATATCGAATATAAATTGAAGTCCCGATGAAAAAAACACATTTTTACTCACAGAGCTGTTGCATTTCAATATACACTGCTCAAAAAATTTAGGGGAGCAAGCAAAAAATTGAAGAGAAATGTGCAAGACAGTCATGTATGGGCATAAAATGGATAGTACACGTGTATCAATACGCAATACAGAAAAAAAGAGTAAAAAAAATTGTAAGGGAGCTTTTATTCTTTGAAAAAGATGAAAATAACATGAAAAGATGGTTTAAGGCAATAACTTGGTTTCATGTAAATGAAAAAAAAAAAGTATTGTTTAGAAATGATGCAAGATTTTAATATGGCGTGTGGTCTCCTCAAATAAATAAGACTGTTGCACATCTGTTTTCCATGGATGCGATGATGTTATTGATAAGACTTTGGGAAATACTGTTCCACTGCTAAAGAATTGCAATCTCCAAGTCCCGGACAGTATCGCAGTACTGCATTGTCTGAGTATGTCCCAAACATGCTCGATCGGATTTAGGTCAGGCTAGCATGCTGATCATTCCATACGCTGTGTTGTTTTAGCTTCAAGCATGTTTTCCACAAGACGAACTCTACGAAGTCTGGCATTTTCATGCATGGAAAAAAATAAATCACTAATTGCTGCAACATAAATACGAAATGAGGTCTCAGTATCTCGCCTGTATATCTTCGGACCGTTAAAGTGCCATTCCGAATTATATGCAGGCCCGTACGTCCACCTATGCTGATGCCAGCCAATAGCCACCTCATCTGTAATGTGATCTTTCACGAAGGAATGCGGGAATATTTTGAGTACCTCTTTCTCTCCATGCCAAAACACATCAGATGTCACATCCAGACTGAATCGGGACTCGTCTGTAAACAGAATTTGACTTCAACAACGTTGCCTCAAAACTCGATGTTCAGTTCCCCACCTTCTTTGGGCCGCACAGTGGCTTGAGGTCAACGGAATACAGACTTTGGCTTACGTGCATAGAGACCATCCTAATGAAGGCTATTTCGGACCGTTTGTCTAGACACCCTTCGATCTGTGGCCAAAAACAACTGTTTTTGCTGCTGAGTAGCATTTCCCGTTCCGTCTCGAAGAGCTGTTAGCAGGATATATCAGTCATCAATTTCTGTGTTAGCACATTTTCGACCTTGCACTTGTCGATGACTACCATTCCTTTTGTCTTGGAATTTATTCCACAGCCTTTCATGGACACTTCTTGCGACTCCAACAGCGTCCACTACAGTTTGTTGTGTTTCCCGAAATTCAACTGTCCCGATAACACGCCAAGCCATGGATTGCGGTAAATCAAGTTGTAGTGACATTTTTAAGCCACCTTGTCTCAAAATACAAGGTGAGCAATTGAATTTTACAACTGAGGCAAAGAAACAGACGTTTTTAAAATATCCCGATTTCTGCACTTATTTCTTTTTTCTGGTTTTTGACGTCATAAAGTTTAATTTACATGTGAAGTTTTCTTTATATCCTTTCTACAACACTTTAAATGTTGGATGTTTTATTTTACGTTGCTTTTCGGTGTAAATATTTGCGTAATTTCGTTAAAACCATGTGCTCCCCTAATTGTTTTGAGCAGTGTATTTTATATTTTTTCGTTCCACTGATTCTCAGATTGAGACGCTCATTTCAGAGGGCTTCAGTGAGTGAAGGTGACGTCATAGTAAAAATGAAATGATTGTTTATTTTGATAAAACTAAATATTTTATTCGAATACGTCTAAAGAGGCATACATTTCTGGATTTCGCCGACACTGAGCTAGAACCTCACATCAAGAGTGCCAATTTTTAAATGCAAAATTGTAACTAGCAAATGTATCATCGAGTTTGGGACCTTATTTATCAATAATCTGTGGCACGTTAAAATATTTTTTTTAACTAATGAATATAAAAAATATGCATGTAAGTATAGCGATGGTGAAAACGACGTTATTTTTAGATTTTATAGAAAAAAATATGATTATGTCGCACTGGTGCAATTTTCGTTGATTTTTCATTATGTAATACCAAAGATCAAATCCTCAATTAAAAACTTCATAAATTCTTATCCAAGTTGCATGTTGATGATAACGTAGAGGAATGAAATTTAATTTAACAATAATCTGGAAAGCTAAAATTAAGCATTAGTTAAAAATAATATGTGTTTTAATATTTAGACCAGCCAATATAAGATTGATTATTAATTGTAAATATTTTTTTGTATTTTTTTAAAATTCAACCAATCAGTTCTTTTAAACATCTTCATTCGTCGAATTCGACGTGTTTCGAATTCGTCATATTTAAATTTATCATTCGTTTTCGCATAAAATGTCTCATTTTACCTAAACGACACTTTTTTTCACTAAACATTCCCGGAATCTTAATCAGATGCAGGATAGTTCTAGGGGCAGTAGCGTTAATGGAGGTCATCGCAAAATCTATGCTGCTATTGAAAACAATTAAAATTACCAAGTCAAGAAACTTATGCGCCAAACGGTAAGCTAAAAAGAGTTTTTCTGCTTCTAATGATTGTGTAAGCAGTTTTTTTCCAGAAGTCCTCGTGAGTTCAACTTAACGTATGGAAACCGTACAACGATTTTCTGCAAGCAGGTGAAACAAAAAAAAATATTTTGTTTTTTTCTTCTGTTAAAATTGGTATAAAAACTATGAAGGTTTTCCAGTTTACTATCGACAGTTGTAAATGACTTTACGTTGAATAATGCTGTTAAAACTCACAAAAGTTCATCTGGCTTCTAACTAATTCCATTCATTAAACGCACTAATGTCTTTATTTTCCCAAAATGATTGTTAGGAGTTCCGTCATTGAAATTTCCAAGTCGTCTTACTTTAAAAGTCGTTGCGCAGATAATGTGTAAACAAACTTGCTCTATTAATAAAGAACATTACTTGACTTTTCTATATCAGTGTTAGTAACCATCACTATGGGATAAACATGTCTATAATACTGCTTTTGAAAGTTCGAGGAAGTTCTCATATTTGTAATGGAGAGACATTGTATTAATGGAGTCTAACGGTAAAGGCGTAATCTTTGGAGAAAATTCGGGAGTCATTACGAATCTCGGTCACCAAATCTCACGCACATTGATTCCTGATAATGGATGTACATGAAATCTCTCATTAATCAATCAGAACTTTCCACATTCAAACAAATGAAACAGTCTATTTGAGGTAAAATAACAACAATCCAAACAAAAATCTTTGGTGTCGCAATACTAACAAAAACCATACAAAACTAATATTTTATCTTCCTAATACATATTTTTAAAGTTTATATAAATTTATTGACTATCGTGTATAGCTGCATATGCAGTAATAAGCTGATATGAATTTTATTTCTCTACGATTTATTTAACATATTTCATATTCATTACTCTAGAGTGCAAAGGATAGTACATCTTAATAAAGTTTTCATAACAAAGTTTCAAGATAAAGTTATGTAAATTGAGTGGAAAGTTAGAAAATTTCCATGTTCATGTTCTTCAAAGTCTTAATTTATATCTCCGTTCTACGTGACGATTTCATATTCAAATTCCCCCCATATCATTTTATAGTTGAAATGAGATATTGATTTTCCAAAACACTTTGACTATCGTCTATGATTTTAAGCACTTTCCTGCATTTATCATTGTTTAATTTTATGCATCAATAGTTTAATTTCCTTTTATATTGAATATATGACTTATACACCGTTCTGTAAAATATCTGAATACGTAATTCTCAGTTGCATTTTAGTAATGTGCAATAATTTATATAGAGATTTTCTCCTAAAACTATATTTAAATTTTACAAATGAAAATCAAATTTTAAAGTAATTGCTTAAAAGGCGCAAAAGCCAATATAGTGAAAAAGATTCCAAGCCGGAACTCGAACCCGGGCCATCAGTACAGCGCACTGACGTTCTACCGACTAAACCACTTGGAACGATACCTAGCGCGGAAATTTTCTCACTATTATATGTTGTCAAGGCTACAAACGCAGCACAAGATGGAATATTTATCGTGAGTCACCGACCTGGGACAAACACGAAACATAATTAAATCGAGCATCGATAGAAACTATGTTAATACATGGAAATTATTCCAGAGAGAAATATTCGCCTTGCATACAATATTACAAATGAAAATCAAATTTTAAAGTAATTGCTTAAAAGGCGCAAAGGCCAATATAGTGACAAAGATTCCAAGCCGGGACTCGAACCCGGGCCATCAGTATAGCGCACTGACGTTCTACCGACTAAACCACTTGGAACGACACCTAGCTCGGAAAATTTCTCACTATTATATGTTGGCAAGGCTACAAACGCAGCACAAGATGGAATATTTATCGTGAGTCACCGACCTGGGACAAACACGAAACATAATTAAATCCAGCATCGATAGAAACTATATTAATACATGGAAATTATTCCAGAGAGAAACATTCGCCTTGCATACAATATTACAAATGAAAATCAAATTTTAAAGTAATTACTTATTAGTGAGAAATTTTCCGAGCTAGGTATCGTTCCAAGTGGTTTAGTCGGTAGAACGTCAGTGCGCTCTACTGATGGCCCGGGTTCGAGTCCCGGTTTGGAATCTTTTTCACTATATTGGCATTTGCGCCTTTTAAGCAATTACTTTAAAATTTGATTTTCATTTGTAATATTGTATGCAAGGCGAACGTTTCTCTCTGGAATAATTTCCATGTGTTAATATATTTAAATTTTCGATACTGTTTTAATAAATTGTGCATTCTATTATTTTTAACAGCTTTAAAATTTAATTGTATGTATGAAAGTAAAAAAGTATATACATATCTTGAGAAACAAACCAAAATAAAAAATATGAAATTATTTTTATGCATGTAAATTATTGAAAAAAAATGTGTTTATCGTGTGTTGCAAAATGATAGGTCTGTTCCAAAATGTTAAGATGTTTATTTAACAATTGCATTAGAATATTAAATATATTTCGTACAAGCTATAACACTCTTATAAAATAGAATTATCTTGAAGAAAAAGTTTTAGACAATATAGTACTTACAAACAATAAATCAATATATTAAACAAGTTGGAAATTGCTCGTCAAACGTGGCAAATGAAGTACATTCGTACTATAACTAGTTTTATAATTATTTTTTGCACCCCATATTGTACTGAATGTATAATTTTTTGCACTTCATAAAGTGCATAGTCTGATACATCATTAAAATGCACTTTCAATAATTTTTTCCCATTCCCCGTAATGTAACGGAACAATTTTGACTGTCCCTGTAATTAAACTATACATCCGATTTTCCTAAAATTTGAAATAGCTCAACAAAATTTTGCAACAATTATATCTTTAAAATTTCAGACCATTCGGAAGGCTGTAATATCATTAAAATGCACTTGCAATAATTTTTCCCATTGGCCGTAATGTAAAGAAAAACTTTTGACTGTCCCTGTAATTAAACTATACATCCGATTTTCCTAAAATTTGAAATGGCCCGACAAAATTTTGCAACAATTATATCGTTAAAATTTCAGATCATTCGGAAGGCTCTAATATCATTAAAACCCACTTGCAATAATTTTTCCCATTGGCCGTAATGTAAAGAAAAACTTTTGACTGTCCCTGTAATTAAACTATACATCCGGTTTTCATAAAATTTGAAATGACTCGACAAAATTTTGCAACAATCATATATTTGAAATTTCAGACCATTCGGTTGGGTAGTTTTTGCTCTGTTACATGCGGACAGACAGACGGACGGACTGAACGACGACTATAGGTGCTACGTATTTATATAATTACGAACGCACCTAAAAATGGGTGTTAAAAAATGGTAGGCCCACTAAAAGAAATATAGCTATGACATTTGTTTTAATGGGGAATTGTTCGTCCTTTTTTAAGAATCCCTGCAAAAATCCTTTTTGGCAATGAATTAAGTAGTTATGGCTACGCACGAAACAATTAGTTGCAGATTTAGTTAACTATATTGTTATAAAATAAATGTTTTCTAATAAATGAGAATCTTATGCAAATGAATGAAGCAGATTACATTTTACAATGCAAAAATTCATCTCTGAAACAATAAAATAAAAAAGGTATTTGTTACACCTATATGCAGCAAATTTTTCATCTATTTCAGATATTTTTTCAAAACTTTTCTCTTAAAAATGCATAACTTTTCTTCACAAACTAGTATTACTTCTTTTAGTTAAATAAAATAAATAAAACATGTCACGGAAATCCATACTTCCTCCTACAATACATAAAGATAGTTTAATGAAACGAAAAAAATTGCTTCAACATCCAATCTATAAAAAAAAAACCTCCACTAGTGGAGAAAAATGTTTCTTTTGAATAATTAGAAATTAAATTAAAAAATACTGTTTTTACTTCCAAAAAGAGATTAAAAAATAAGAAATAATTTTATAATAATATTACAGATCATTTGTTTTTATTAGAATTGATGTGGGTAAAAAGCGATACTTTTAGTAAATACTTAATTAATTGATCCTTATAAAAAATGTTATTTAACTCGTCTTGCTTTTGTTTATTTTATTTTCGTTTCAGTAAGGCAACATTCTGAATTGAAAGAAGTACTTTTAAAGAAAAATACCGTGTAATTGATTGCATTTTTATATTATCTACCAAGTCAAGCATATTGACATCATTCAGAGTTTTTAATCTGGTGAAAGTTATATAAGCTACATTCAAAATCTCAAAAGCTTTCATTAACGAAACTGAATTCTCATTTTTTAAATTATCACAAATAAAATTAAAAAAGCAACTTCCACGTCTCTACAGGAAATAGTGATCAAAAATCAAGTTAAAAACGATATTAATTCTTGTGAAAATACAATACTTTCCAATAATCGTAGAAAGTGTAACGAAAAATTCACATAAAACTTCAGTAGCCCAGATTTATTATACATTGAAAAGCAATCATTTAAACATGAAGGAAAAAGCTTATTAAAATTTTGTTTGAGGATGTTTTCATAATCCTTTCAAACGATAATAAGGAACAGTGTATTGAGAAATGAATCCCATAATTTTGTATATTATTAAATACTAAACAAAATTATTCTACCTCAAATATAGTATACGTTATTTAAAAGAGATGTTAACTATGTTATATATTCAACCGGTTAAGGGGGTAGGATACCTTTGAACAAGTCAAAAAAGTAAGAAATATCACTATGTTCCAAGCTTCAAAATTTGTGTAATAATTCAAAAATAAAAATCAAAGTTCATTTAAATATAAAGCTCATATTTAAATTTACATTTAAATATATATATATATATTTGTAAATTAATAAATAAATATTGAAATGATAAGTTTAAAAATATATGGTAATAAAAAAATCTTGCGCGCATGATAAAAATCTGAAAATATGCAAATAAAGAGAAAATTTTGGTGAATATAAATACAGAATATACCTTTGGTTTATTAAATTACAGAATGGACCTTTATACTAGAAGCAGAATATTTGTAAAAAATATTGACTAAATAAAAAAATTAACAAAAAATTAAAAATTTTCACTTTTTGAAAAATATTTTCAAAGTAGAAAAACAGAAAAAAAAATAAAATTTTACATTTTCCTGGTTTTAAGTTGTAGACAATATAGAAATAAATATGTGGTAAAAAATTCTTTTGATTGCCATGCATAGTTTTTTAGTAATACTGACCGCAGTATCAAAATTCATCCTTTTGGATAAACGCATCGCAAAGTTTAATTACCCTATGTAGTCTTAATATTTAGCCATAATAAAACTGACATAATTAGTAAATTAATGGGAATTTTTTAATACGGTTTTTTGCATTTTGTTCAGAAATGGTTATGGGATCAAAATATCTATTTAAAAAAATTAGAAAATTTTGATGGTTTAAAGGTATCTTACCCCCTTAAAATAAATATATATGTATGCACAAAATAGATACATGAGCCACCAACAGCATCTTCACTCCCAGCGCGACATGGTGTGGTATGAAAATTTGAGGAGATTACGAGTTATTCCTCAGTTTAAAGCTTCAGATAGACTATCATTCTACTTGCGGTCATTCGCGGACTTTTTGTTCTGGGCCAGCCTACGCTTTTTTGTGGTTACGCGGCGGTTTTCACTTTTTGTTACTTTACAAGTAAAGTGCCGGATGCCCTGTAAAGAGGGGAGAGCTTCCTTTAAGTACGATCTTATTACATCCCAATTGTTGATCTTCCAGCCCTGTTATTAAAAACCACAAATGAGTTTAGAAAATAATGGGCTTATTGCTTTAGGAGGACACTCAGCCAATTTTGCTGTCTAAACGCAGCCTAAGGTTTTCCTTCCTTTATATGATACACTCCAAGTGTTAAGTTACGCAATTCATTGGTTGATCGCTAATCTAGGAAAATCCGACAATATTTGAGGAGCAAATATTCAAACCGTGTTTTCTCATTTAAAAAAAAAATAAAAAATGAGTTACTGTTATTTTTATGAACTCTGTGTTAAATTGCACAGGAATAAACGGTATTTTTAACCAAAAAATATTTTTCTCCGATTATATACCAATTTTAAAACTTGACGTTTCAATGAAAGAGAGATTCCTCCAAAGCCTGCATTCAGTCAGTGATTTCTTCAGTCTGCCAATCACAGTTGTCACTTAATGTGTACTTTCGAAACCTATCATACATATCACAATTGAAACTGATTGTTTTAGAGAAATATAAGAGAACTGTTAAGGTTAAAGGCTTCTAGAATGATAGATTTCAAGATCTCAGTGAAGAATATGATGTAAATCTTCTTAAAAAGAGAGTTACTGTTGCCCGTATTCAAAGGGTTGTTTTACAATATCTTCCTCTTAGACACGCCATATCAGTTGAAAAGAAAAATGATGTTGGCAAACTTTTGAAGGTAATGTATGGTGAACAGTAGTAAAATCAACCTGATGAAGTCTTCAAATGCTACAACCACATTATCCATGATTTACCAGCCTGCAATGAAGAAGAGGGGGAATTGCATAGGAATAAACGGTATTTTTAACCAAAAAATATTTTTTTCCGATTATATACCAATTTTAAAACTTGACGTTTCAATGAAAGAGAGTTTCCTCCAAAGCCTACATTCAGTCAGTGATTTATCCAGCCTGCCAATCACAGTTGTCACTTAATGTGTACTTTCGAAACCTATCATACATATCACAATTGAAACTGATTGTTTTAGAGAAATATAAGAGATCTGTTAAGGTTAAAGACTTCTAGAATAATATATTTCAAGATCTAAGTGAAGAATATGATGTAAATCTTCTTAAAAAGGGAGTTACTGTTGCCCGTATTCAAAGGGTTGTTTTACAATATCTTCCTCTTAGACACGCCATATCAGTTGAAAAGAAAAATGATGTTGACAAACTTTTGAAGGTAATGTATGGTGAACAGTAGTAAAATCAACCTGATGAAGTCTTCAAATGCTACAACCACATTATCCATGATTTACCAGCCTGCAATGAAGAAGAGGGGGAATTGCACGGTAATAAACGGTATTTTTAACCAAAAAACATTTTTCTCCCATTATATACCAATTTTAAAACTTGACTTTTCAATGAAAGATAATTTCCTCCAAAGCCTGCATTCAGTCAGTGATTTCTCCAGTCTGCCAATCACAGTTGTCACTTAATGTGTACTTTCGAAACCTATCATACATATCACAGTTGAAACTGATTGTTTTAGAGAAATATAAGAGAACCGTTAAGGTTAAAGGCTTCTAGAATGATAGATTTCAAGATCTAAGTGAAGAATATGATGTAAATCTTCTTAAAAAGGGAGTTACTGTTGCCCGTATTCAAAGGGTTGTTTTACAATATCTTCCTCTTAGACACGCCATATCAGTTGAAAAGAAAAATGATGTTGACAAACTTTTGAAGGTAATGTATGGTGAACAGTAGTAAAATCAACCTGATGAAGTCTTCAAATGCTACAACCACATTATACATGATTTACCAGCCTGCAATGAAGAAGAAGGGGAAGTGTGTAACTATCTAGATGAAGATATTGGTTTTGAAATTTGAAATAGATTTCTGGCAAACGAGTATTTATTTAGTAAATATTTAATAAATACTACTTGGTACCATAATTTGTCATTTTATTTTATCCATAATCAACGCAAGTTCGGCATTTACTCAAATAATATAATTATTTTGTATTCAAATAAAATAACTGTTTGTATTATTTGTCAGTTAGAACTTATTTCATTCAAAAAGCGTTTTATCTACTTGTCAAACAATCAAAACATGTTTCCTCCTCTGAATTCGGTCAAAACGTGATTTCTCCAACTGTTAAATGCACTTTATTAATTTGTTTTATGTTTAATATCTTATGTATACTTGTAATTCTTACTAATAACCAGTAATAAAAATAAGCAATAAAAAATAGAATTAAATACAAGTTATTTTCTAATTTATCAGCTTTTTGTGTTTTTTGGAAATTTGTATCTAAAGGAGAAAGCATGGTTTGAATATTTGCTCCACATCTGTACTTCCATTCTCTGCCAAACTACTCGTCGACTCATTCAGTTTTCAATTTCTACTAACGTTCTCAACTCTTAACGTTCTTAACTTTGTGTTGATTTGGGTTAATCATTCATTCAAAATCAATCTCAACATATTTATTTTGCTTGATTATCGGTGGTCAAAAAGCATTACAAAAGGTACAGGTAATACGCACAAGGTCGCCAATCGATGGTATTTGCGAATTGGGCATTACGTGGTCTAAAGCTTTCTTTCTTTTCATTAAACAATTTAAGGCACCTGACAGATGTTATTAATCTCAATTTATTCGCTTTTTCACCAGTATGGTGATTTTTATTTTACAAAATATGTGGCCTCTTTGCAATCAGACCAGATATAAGCAAGTTCCTAAAACTAGAAGATTTAGATGCCATATCCGAATTCAGTATAGATACGTCGTAATCTCTTCGATGATTGAGAGCCAAACAATGAATGCTGTCTGCTAGAGGCGCTGGTATGTAAATGGTTCTGCGAGTGTTGTTCTCATTATCATATTTAGGTGCAAAGTCGCGACTTGTTATTAAAATAATTCGTTTGAAGTCCTTCTCTATTCTATGTTTATACTTATTAGCAATTGTTACGCTCATTTTAACATGTTTAAGCACGCTGCTATCCTAAAGTCTCTTAGTGACATGAAGGAATGCCGTTATTTAACTCTCTATTTTTAATATTTTATTATGAGCGCATATTTGCAACACTTTTATTTTGGCATATGCTGTATATTTTCATGTGCTTTATATGTCAAGAAGAAAGTGTTGCACGATTGCGCTCATATAAATAAAACAGGTAAAATTAGAAGAAATTGCATATTTTTCATCAAGACTACGAATAATACGAAATTTCAGCTGGTGTAAGTCATATAAATCTGAACAAAACACAAAAACTATTGTTGAAAACATACAGGATAAACCTTCTAATATTAAAAAGTGAAATACTTAAGTCAGAATAATAGAATCGAAATTTAGTCCATTTCATGGGCCAAAAACACGGCTTATGGAACTTGATCTTTACGAAATTTTTAGAATTGCGCGAAAAGCGTTCTAATAACGTTCAAAACAACAATTATCAAAGATAGAAACATGAAATTTGGCGTGGTAGATAGTTATAAGAAATAAATGCTCACAAAAAACAGTTTCTAATATTTCCGATTTTAAAAAGCTAAAATGAAGTTCCAAATTGATGGTGACAGTCCCTGCTCCAACTTAGGCTCCATTTTATGTCAGTGTCACTATCACTAGAGGGTTGCAGGACCAAAAAAAAAAAAAACAATAAATTGCTATTTTTGAGGCTATAAACTTGACATTTGCCATAGTAGTTATTTTATAAGATATAATTCCACTTTAAGAAGAGACAGAAAAAAATTCGAATTTTAAAAGGTGTGAAAATGCGTGGAAAGTGTTCTAAAAATGTTGTAAATTGCGACTTCTATACAGTTGTTACAGATAGAAAATGCACATTTGGCATGGTTGATATTTATAAGATTTAAATGTTCCCTAAAAACAGTTTGTAAAAAATTCCAAATTTAAAAGGCTGTAATTAGCGAAAACCATTCTAAAACCTTTGCAAATTACGACTTCTATGGTATCTCAGGAAATTACAAGCCGATTTTAAAAGTAATGGTTGCAAATTGATGATGATAGTCTCTTCTCCAACATAGCTATATTTTTTGCCGGCGTTATCACCAAAAGAGGGGAGGAGGAGCAAAAAACATCTAAAGTTGCAATTTTTATGATATTGAAGGTGCTAGAAAATTTAAATTTAGCACGGTAGTCTCTTATGAGATGTAAATGATCTCTAAGAACTGTTTGTAAAAAATTCCAAATTTAAAAAGTGAAATAAGCAAAAAGGTTTCTAAAATCTTTCTAAATACGGATTTTTTTGGAATTGTTAGAGATAGAAACTTGAAGTTTTGCATGCTAGCTAGTTATATAATGTAAATGCTCACTAAGAACAGCTGAAAAAAAAATCGAAATATAAAAGAATTAAAAAAAAACAAACAAAAAGCGTTCTAAAAATGTTCTAATTTACGATTTCTATTGAATTGTTATAGATAGAAACTTAAAATTTGGCATGATAGATACTTATAAAACGTAAAAGCTCTTAAAGAACAGTTTCTAAAATATACGAAATTGAATGTGTTAAAATGAAGGAAAAGCCTTTTAAAATTTTTCAAAATGCATTTTTAATTATCATTTAGTTAAAATTGGTTTAAGTGCTTTCTATTAATTTAATTCTCATATTCACCTAATGCAGTGTAATAATGAAGTCTAGTGAAATTGTGGATTAATTAGATTTTTTTTTTTTTAATTTTTCTAAACAATGTAATTTTCTATTAAAAATAGTAACATAAATACCATTTGGCATATTTCAACTATCACGCGAGTAAAGCCGTGGGTTTTTCTAGTAGTTCTATAAAGATAAATCAAACTATAATAACTTTTTCTACCACTTGGCATATTTCAAATATCACGCGAGATAAGCCTCGGTATTTGATAGTAGCTATATAAAGATGAATCGAAATATAAAAACTATGCCTACCACTTGGCATATTTCGACTATAACGCGAGCAAACCACGGTTTTAGCTATTAGCTCTATAAAAATAAATCAAAACATAATAACTATGCCTTTTCGGAGATGCTCTGCTACATGGGATTAAAAAATGTTGTCAAAAGTGGTGGTTTACATTTCAAAAACGAAATTTCTAAATTTTTCAATGTGTCAGTGGACCTGTCAGTAAAGAGAAGACAACATTTTGATCATAAAAACATCTTTGTTATTGTAAGCAAGCTGCGAAACAAAGAGGATCTTTTTTTTTTTCTTTTTTTTTTACACGGAATCAATCGTAAAAATATATTTATTTTCCAATATTCAACGCTTTCTAATATAACTTAAAACACTAATTTCTAATACTCTAATACACTAATTTCTTATTTCTAATATAACTTTACATGAAATATGCAATCATAAAGAATATTTATTTTTCTTTAGTCAACTCTTTCGAGCATAACCTAATTAATTTATTATTATTTTTTAAAAATGCGTATTTCCTTACATTTTGCTTGCATTGAAAGTTTTGAATCCCTACTATAAAATAAACATTTGTAAAGTCTTTTCAGATGGCTATATGCAAATAGGCTGAAACTTTCAGAAATTCAATACGCATATAATTTAAAACTTCTCAGTTCAAAACCACAATCAGAGTGAAATTTTCATATTTACATTTTCGACATGTCATTCTCAATAGGCGAAATGAGATATTGATTTTTGCAGGTAACTAGATTCTCTTCCGATTATTTTCAGTATTTTAGCACCTTTCCCCTTTTCTAATGTTATGGTTCAATTGTTTTAATTTCCTTTCACACTGAAACTACATAAAACACAGCGTTTTATTAAACTATATGAATTCATTATTTCACTCGTTATTTTAGTATATATAGTATAAGAGAAACCGTTACCAATATGTATCTGGTTATAACTTAACAAAATGAAGTGGCAGATACTTCGGATATCTGAAATATCTGTGTTTAATCAATTTTAATACGAACGCTTTCTTATCATATGGACTTTAAAAGGAATGTATAAATGCAAATGCAGCTTTCAGTGGAATGATAAAATATATGTTCAATAATGAAATATTATTTCAATGATAAAATATTATAACCAAAATATATTTTAAGCGATCCAGTGTTATTTTATTTCTAAAAATTATTTTGTGTTATGGGGAATGTGATTTCAATTCAAACAAGAGTGATTCATTCATAGGAGACATACTTTATTGTGATATTAGCAATGTTGCTTATACATTCTTTAAAGCGATTGTTAAGAAACAAAATACTAAATGCATATTATATGTAGGATAACTGGGTGTGAGATTCCGTGTCACATGGTTTTCCTATGCACAGTTGCTGTAGAGTAAAGACAATCAGATATTAGGAAGGGGTTTCACTACTGATAATCCCTACTGTTTTCCTACTGTTTTTTTTTTTTTTTTTTTTTTTTTTTTTTTGTGATACTTTTTCATAGTTAATTGCCTTAACACTTCTGGTAATTGACCAAAGTCTATTACGCGAATTCCTTAATTACCTATATAAGTCATAGTTTAAACACAATAGAAATGTATCTGATGATTTTAAAGAGTAATGGTACATGGCTCTTCGGCAAATTATAAATGGCGATCCAGTTCCCGCTCCTTCAAGTCAGTGGGTGGGACAAATATCTTGTCCAATACTTTGGAATGTGTCCAGGAATTTTTTTCGGGGTAAGCTGCCGGTTACTTTCTGTTGTGGTAAGATCCCGAATATTTTCCGTTGCATTCAAATGCCTGGTTGTTTCTTCATTGTTTAAATTGCTTCTGAGTATATACTAAGATGTCAACTATTTTAATCATATTATTCAAATCAGTGATTAAATCGTGATTTAAATCAACTGGTTTAAAATAAATAAAATAATTGATTAAAATCTTAAATTTTCTAAATCATTAAAATAACATAATGAATTATTTGAATGTAAGGAGAACATAATTTGGAAGGTTGCTATATGCATATTGCCTTATAAACAACCTTCATTTGCTTAAAATATAATTGTTTAATAATTATTAATTTTAAGCATTATTAAAAAATTCATGTTAAAGGCAGTTATGAATAATTTTTTTAAATGCAAATATTGGCGGTATATAATATAGATTTTGATAAACAGGAGTCTCTGCTCCCTACGAGCTACACACGCCAACCCCCAAACAGACACCGGAGACTCTAAAAATGCACTAACTGGATCTGCTTTAAAAAGATTACGAGAGTAGATTAAATCGTAATTAAACGACCAGTGGCGATATCCTGTAGTCGGAATTCCATTCAATTTCCTTTGATAGTGATTTTAAGGCCTTATATCAACTACTGTCGAGACAGTTATTTGAAATTTTCGGATTGATTAAATTAGGTCAACACAACATATCAAAATCAGTTTGTATAAAATGGCTAAGTAAAAAAAGAATTAAAGACGCTATAAGGATATTGATTTAAATACTACATTTTAAATGTATCATATTAAATATGCTGTTATTTTCACCAAATTTTTGTTTAACATTTTAATATTTACACAAAATATATTTTGGGCCTAGTGTCTTTCTGAATTCTCGAGTGTCTCAAGCCTTCCTGAAACGGAATTGTTTAACAAGAAGTCAAAGCCTGAAAAGGGAGAATCTGTAAAAGATGGTGATACGAATGAAGACTAAATTCTCTACTAAGATTCAAAAGATAATGATTTTCTAAAGTGAATGAAAATGTGTGTTCAAAGTGTCTAGCAGAGTGCAAAAATCTCAGAAAAAATGTGAATTGATAAAGTGCAACCAGTAAAACTTTTGATTGCACGAAGGTTGCTCAAACTTCCTAAACAAATGCACAGTTTGTGGCAGAACTGAGATATTGCTCAAAAGAACATAGGTATATATGAAAAACACAATAAAAATACTGGACTCTAAAGCTTTTTATCTCAGTGGCTTTACCGTATTTAATCTTGTTATAAAAGCTTTTTAAATATGCATAATTTAGAGCCATAATCCTTTTAAAAGTTAAATAGACCATTTTTCTAATAATACTTAGTTTTTAATTAAATTGCCAACTTTTGTTACATTCATATTTTTGTAATTTCCTAATATTAAAGTTAATTAACAACTTTAGTATGTCTAAAAGATTAAAATTACTTTTATTTGTCCCATTATGTTCTAAACTGCTTCACAAAAATTATTTTTTAAATTCAAACTCCAGGGAACATATTACTCCTAGATAGTTGGTCATATTACCCCAGGATTGGGGTAACATGCTAAAATGCAAGAGTTTCCAAAAACAAAATTTTTGATGATTACTAACATAATTGTAAAATGATTTTTTTAAATGATACATAAAAGAATCAACTTTAAAAAGAAATTAATGAATAACAAATAAAAACAACAGGCAATTAAAAAGAATATGAAGTCCAAAATCATGGCATCTCAATACAATCTACCCTATTATTGATATAATTTTTAAATTTCATACTTGATTTATATCTCAATTATTATTTTCAATCCAATATATTTTTCCATATGACGGGGTGCAATATTTATCTTAATGTGAAAAATATTTTCATAAGTATTTTCTTCACTGACTTGTGGAACTAACTACTAATGAACTAAGATAATATAAACTGACTACTAAAACATATCATGTACAATATCTACAGAAATAGGGATTTTTTTTTTTTAATTATCATATTATACATTTAGTTATACTGACATCAGAGATTTCATACACAATCAAAGACAGTCAAAATATTGACACAGCTTGCGGACATCTTCGTATTTACTTTACATATATCCATGCTTGAAAAACGGAAACTACAAATATATTTGGACTCAAAATTAATTAATTACTTTTTCTTGTATTTATTAATTTATTTTTCTCATTTAAAATGATTTTTTTTTTCGTATTTATGGATCGAAAATCATTGGTAACAGCTAAATATGTCGAGGAAAAAGATGTTATTTCAGAGGCTTGTATTATACAGGTCCTTTAGATTAAGTAGGTACTTCTTGAACAGCTTATAGTATATACTTAAAGTAATTATTCAATCAAAAAAAATAAAATTAATAGTTTAATATGTTTATTGTACCCATAAAAATAGAATTAGTGTTGGTTTTTTAAAGTTTAGAAAATTATATTTGTAAAATTAATACTCTAAGTCAGAGTAAATGAAAATGTATTATTACAGGATTAAATATACACTAATAAGAAATAACATCATCTATGTATTTATGTAATGAATAGGAGTTTACAAATGGAGAATAATTTAAATGGGCAAACGGAATGTAAATGGACAAAATGGACAATGAGTGTGTCACTGTGGGCTTAAAAGGGTCTCAAAAAGTCTTCTCAAATATATGCATTTTACATTTTTTTGTTAAAAAAATGCCTCAAACCTAATTAAATAAATTAATTAAACCGGGTATTTCTACAGTGATTACATTAGCTGATATTACAAATTTTCTATTGTTTTAACAGTTCTACACCGTCTTACACTGCAACTTTAAATCCATTTAATTCAGAATGGATTTTCTCTTTATTTGGCATGTTTAAAATGATATATTTATACTTTCTTCCAAGTTCCAGGTATGAATTTTTGAACTGAGTTTTATGTTATATTTTTAATAAATTGTTTTCAAATTTTTCAGTTCATGGGAAAATTGTTTAAAATATACTCATCGAAGTAAAAATCCCTCTTAAAATCGCTCATGTTTTCACTTTTAAATTTATTATATTTTTTTTATATTTTTTTATATAAACCCTAAAGGTCAAATAAAAAGAAAGCTTTTTTGAACACATCTGTGAAAAAAGTAATGAAATTGGAGGACTAATTCATAAGTTACATCAAAAATTAAATAATTATAACTATAATTAAACTTTATTTTTTTTAAACAATATTTCCAAATTTTAAAAATCTTTTATATCATAAGTAATCTTTATAAAAACATACATTGCAGAAAAAAACATTAAAATTTGCCTATAAATAAAGAAAATAAAATTCTGACAGATTAGACCCTTGAAGTACGGCTGCAAAATAGACTCGTGGTCTTGGATTGGAAGAATAACATAAAATCTCGCCGATTGCCTTTGCATTTTGATCCGGATACAGAATTCTTGTTTCCAAACTCACATTACGTAACACATTCGCCTGCTGATGTCAATAATATTTCCCATATGACGTAATATTCACTGTCTTTTAATTCGCCAGATTGTTTATTTGATTTTCATTTTTCACGTGTATATCTTGCTATAGAAATCTTATGACGTAATATTCATATTTTTTTAAATACGTCAAGCTATTTAATTTCATTTTTCATATGGAAATCTTGCAATGGAAAAGTAATTGTTGTGGTAAGAATTTTATTGTGCTTTTTAAATTTTGGCAACTGCTATAACGAAAAATATTTAAATTTTCATGTCATTTTTCTGTAAGAGCTGGTTTATCAGAATCATGTTAAGGAGCGATTCAAAATTTCTTTAGTATTCGAAATTTTTAACCCTTCCTTATTTCTATTCCCGTGGGCCGATTTTGCTCATTTGCAATCCCCGCCGAGATATTAGCCATCTCAATGTGTTTGGCGAGTTCCAAGACAATCCGTGCATAATTGCGACTTTTATCGTACGGACAAAATTTAGTACATACATACATACATATATGTGTACATATGTATATATATATATATATATATATATATATATATATATATACTTTTTAGGTGAGATGGTTTGGGGTTCCTGGGGAATATAATGAAATGTTATGATGGAATTTTTCAAAAGTGGCACCATGATAACGACTGCAATAGGTAGTATTTCTTATGAAATATATTTAAAAAGTGGAAACCAAGATATATATTATGAAAGCATGTTTCTTTCTCGACATAATCGCCATTCACACTGATATATTTGCTCAATCATTTTATGAGTTATTCAATACCTGCTGCATAAAATTCTTGCTCTTTCAACTATTTATGTATCTCACATTCAAGGTCTGCATCAGTCGGGTGTAAACCAATGTGATATTTAAAAAGTATCAATATATGTCCAATATTTTGATAAATAATCCAGCCCTAGCATCCACATATCTCTCCGTACTATTCTATTTAACAGGGTAATTCCAAATATTAAGAATGAGAAACAACGTAGAAAGACACAAATATAAATATTTATAAAAAGCATCTCTTATTAAATACTTAAATAATGTTTAAATAATGCTTAAATAAAAAGCATCCCTGTCCCCCCCCCCCCCTTTAATCATTTTTAATTTGATCTTTGATTTTAAGCACTGATGATGAAACCTGAAAGGTTTCGAAACAGCTGTAAGCTTTTTATATACATTTATATTTGTTCTTTCTCTTTCTTAACATTTATTGGCACGAAGTATAAATTTTCCCCCCTTTTTTACGTAATCTCAAATACTTTTTCTTTGAATTTATGGTTGTTCTCCTAACTGTTCTTGTGATCTGTCCTATTGCAGCTGCTATACTGACTATTGACGTTCGCCTGTCAGGTCTAATCATTTCCTCAACCTTCCGCACTGTTTGATCCTGTCGCAGTCTTCACAAGTCGACTAACTTCGTTCATTGTCAACAACTTTTGAACGCCTCTGGTCATCTTGTACAACTGGTGTCTCGTAATATCAAAATTAACATCTTACAGTTAGATAGTGCTGCTACCTATTTCATATTTGGAAACAATTTAGTTCTAATTTCGGATCTCTCATATCGGTTTGTAACCTGCTTGCTGGCTTTCCCTTGCAGATGAGCCAAAGGGGGCTACATTTAATCTTTGATCATTTTTCATAATTTACTGGCTCGTGTAGGTGGATAAATTATTTTTGCAAAAGTATACACTTATCTCCTCATAAAGTATTCTTTTTTCTCAAAATAAAATGTAATTATATTTATAACACAATTTTAAATTTGTAACGTTTGGGCCACAGATGGCGCATAGTGTTCCAAAACTATACCACATACTGAAATCACTTTTAAAATTGAAAAATAGTCTTCAAATTATTTTTTCACTTCTAGGAAAGCATTACAATATTCAATTAAATGTAAGTATTTAATTACAAAGAAATTACAAAAACAAAAATTGCAGTAAACATTTAAAAAAAAATTGAAATTTTCGATTTTGTTTTGAATAGCAATTTCCTGACATTCTTCATGCACATATTGCAAGCATTGATTACACAATTGCAGTCCATTATTTTTTCTTTCTTACATAAATGACAAAATCAGCTTACTTTTGGCTGGCAACCACTTGTAGCAAGCATAGCTGTATAACTTTATTTGGAAGTCGCTTTTCGCAGCGAACGGGATTTTTTTTTTTTTAACATATTACTCCTATAAGTATATAAGTTAGGCAAAAGACAAAGCGTTAAAATTAGAAGGAGTGATTAGATATTAAATATTATAAAATAATATTTACCAAACTTTATGAATAAATTAACATATAAGGTATAATTTATATCTTACAGCATAAATAAACAGCCTTAACTGGTACACCTACAAATGTAACAATAGTAATTGTTTTTCATCACTATTTAACGAAGAGTAGAATGCTAACGTATTTTTAAAAAATACATGTGGATTAATAATGCATACAAAATTTGTAAAAAAAATAAACGCCTTTTTTTATGTAAAACGAAGCAAGAAAGTAAATCAAAAATCATAAGAAAATAAAAATCTATTTATATTACTCGTATGAAAATTATAATAAATTTAAATTTGAAATATTTCTAGAAATGTCAAATATATAATCTTAAAAACTGAGAATATTTAACATACTTTTTGTTTAAAGAAATGCAAGTAATTATGCTAATTTTAAATTGACAAAAATCGGCAGTTGGTTTTTTTTAATGAAATAAAAATGCAATAAAATGTAACAAACTTAATGTTTGAAAATTTATATCTACTTAGCTCCGTGTATGTGATTAATGCGTTGTTGGTATGCCAAAAGTGTTACTTTAGGTAACTTAATACTTAATTAGCAGTGTTAATCCATTAATCATTGTAATTGATTCCATATATTTCCTGGCATTCCTTGCGGTATACTTCGTTCAATGTAATTAATTACGTGGGATAAAAGGAAATCGCCATAACACCGTCATGACATAGTGTCACTTTCGCTTTTCTTCATTTTAAAATTTATTTGATTAAAACATTTACTAATTTTTTCTTAATATTGTCTTTCTAATCCAAACAAATTTCGACACACAATACTTTTAAAGTATAATTATCTTTACTAAAGCATCTTGCTTTATAAATTTTAAAAACAGATTTATTTTAAAAAGGAAGTTAATTATTATTAGTCTGTTTAATTATGACCAATAATGTTTTATTATAGAAGCGTAGTTGATATATAATTTGAATTACAGGGTGACAAGAAATAACTTGGACGAAGTTGCAAACCAAAAATTTGTAGTTACCACTAAAGTTATAATGTTATTGTCATAGGGAATTGATCCTAGAAAACTACTAAACAGGTGTAAGTAAGTTATTTGTGATAAACATTATAGTGAACAAATGATCTGCCATATTTGAATTACATAAGCAAGGAATGAAACAATGGGAAATTGTTCAGCGATTGAAAGTGCCTAAACAGACGGTTTCATACATAATCAGAAGGTTTAAAGATCTCGGAGATGATGGTGATAGGCCAGGAAGAGGAAGAAAACGCACAGTTAACACACCGAGAAACCGGGTAGTTATCAAAAAGTGGGTTCAACGAAATCCTAGGATTTCAATGTGAAAAGTTGCTAGATAGATGAAGATGAACAGATTAACCGCACGTTTGATGGCAAGAGTAGAGCTTGGTCTTCACCCTTACAAAATGAAAGAGGCTCAAAAGCTAACAGCAGAAAACAAACGCAAAAGACTTCAAAGATGTAAAGAATTGTTAAAGCGGGCCACAGATGATCGATGGCAAACATTTTTCTTCACAGATGAGAAACTGTTTTTGATTGAAAAAGCTCACAATAGCCATAATGATAGAGTTTAGTCAGCAGAAGCACCTGGACCTTCGTGCATTGTTGAACGGCGTCAACGACCCCAATCTGAAATGGTTTGTGATGGGATATGTGCTAGTGGGAAAACACCATTTGTTTTTGTTGATCAAGGGATAAAGATTAATCAACAAACATATCGCAAATTCATTTTGGAAGATGTTGTCTTACCTTGGTCACAAAAGTTCTTTGGAAACAAAAGACGGACCATCCAACAGGATTCCGCACCTGCACACAGAGCTAAAGGCACTCAAGATTGGTGCAAGACACATTTTCCTGACTTCATTGGAGCTCAAGAATGACCACCGTATTCAACAGATTTGAACCCATTGGATTATTCTGTTTGGTCCATCTTGCAGACAAGGGTGTGTGCTAAACCTCATAAAACTTTGGCATCCCTAAAGAAATCCTTATGCAAGGAATGGGATAAAATATCAGTAAGTGAGTTGCGGCTCATAGCCGAAAATTTTGTGGCAGGTTTAAATCTCTGTATTAAGGGTAAAGGTAGCCATTTTGAAAATTTGTAAATATATTGGACGAAATAATGTACTCATATTTATTTTGAAGTTTGGTCTTAATACTTTCATTAGCCTTAAAGTTATAATGTATTATGTGTGTCCAAGTTATTTCTTGTCACCCTGTATATTGCATCAAAACATTTCTGCACTACCTAAGTAATTTGTGCTATTTTTACGTACTTATTGCATTGATTGAAATTAGTAGAAATACAAAAACAGCTTTAAAATAATAATTGTAATTATGCATTAAATTTGATAAAAAAGTGATTTTAATTATTGAAATACTTATTTTAATTTCTAAATTAAAGATGCAGTTAAATAATTATTCTTGTTAATTCAAAATTTAAAAAAGCTAATCATTAATTAATTATTTTTTCGTACGATACTCATAATCTGAATCTCAGAATCTTTCTCTTATAGTATTTCCTGTATGCTTATGAATCTGAATGCAATCTTACCTGAATGCAATCGAGCGTAAAGGCTGTGTCTGTAGAGAATCCTTGAAAAGCAATCTTTTTGTTAAAGTATTGCAGTTCAGTGTTACTTGCTACATATGATTTTTAGGAAGAATAATTTCTCAACTAATATTTTATTTAGAGTAAGTTTCTGTTATTAAATAATACGTTTTTAATTAGTTTTTAAAGTAAATATTATTTAATCAGTATTTGTATTAATTTAAATATAACACCTAACAAGACGGAATTTGTACGTCAAACGTGGGAAATGAGATATTTTCGTTCTATAACCAATTTTATAAAATATTTAGATCTTGGCGTAGTAGCTATTGCACTCTTTTGCGATACTCATACATGCATGTATACAAAATATGTTACAATTATATACTGGGTGTCCATAATTAAACGAACCTATATTAAATTTGTCTACAGATAAAACTATTGTTCCTAAAGTTTCGTTATAATGAAGGGAACGAATATTTTTTCCAACTGGATAAAATCATATTCAAGGTTGGAGTAGCACAGTTGAAGTTTTTCCAACAGAGCGAAAAATGTCCAGACCAGGAATCGAACCTGAATACTTGGCGTGCCGTGCCAATGCCTTACCTGTTAGGCTAACCGTACGATAACTGGCTGACATAATTCACTCTTACTTGTTCGACTTGACTGCGAACTGCAGCGCTAGTTTCATTCATCCGAGCTATGACTATAGCATTTACATGATGAAAGTTCTTTAACACGGAAACTCCTGTATACCATGTAATTAGGTCATAATGAAGGGAACGAATATTTTTTCCAACTGGATTAAATCATATTCAAGGTTGGAGTAGTACAGTTAGAGTTTATTCCAACAGAGCGAAAAATGTCCAGACCAGGAATCGAACCTGGATACTTGGCGTGCCGTGCTAATGCCTTACTTGTTTGGCTATCCGGACGATAACTGGCTGACATAATTCACTCTTACTTGTTCGACTTGACTGCGAACTGCAGCGCTAGTTTCATTCATCCGAGCTATAACTATAGCATATGAAAAAGTTTCGTTATTTGGTGAAAGATATAATAAAGAGTACGTATCATCTATAGTCGTTGTCTGGTCCATCCATCTGTCTGTCCATCTGTCTGCATATAACAGCGCAAAAACTACCCAACCGAATGGGTTGAAATTTAATACAGTATAGTATTGCAGAATTTTGTCTAGACACTTCATATTTTATGAAAATCGAATCAAAATTAAAAAAAAGATTTCAATAAAAGTTTTCTTCACACTATCAAATCCTATCATACATGATGCATTCAATGATAGGTAATGATTCTAGATTGTTGTGGTGATTGCGTCACATTTAAGATGGAGTCATATTATTTCGGTATAACTGAGTTTAATATACAGGGTTTCCATAATTAAACGTATCTACTTTAAAGTTGTCTACAGGTAAAACTATTAATCATAAAGTTATGAAATTTGGGGAAAGACATAATAAACGAATGGAAATTTATTAAGCAAAAAAAATCTAAAGTATCGTAATGCTAAATGTGTAATTTATTACAAATCGTCCTCTGGTGGCGAAATTTTTATCTTTTGTTTGCCTAGGTTTGTAAAGGTTCACCATTCCTGTATTAGGCAGTTTTTAAACATTCCAGCCTATAAAAATTTATTTTAAAAACGTTTATATATATTTATTAATTGGTCATATATCATGATATTTTTAAATTCTACAGTATAATTGCCACACTAAGTCTTACTTTATGTTTAATTTTCCTCTCTTGCGTAGCTTTCTTAATTTTATACAAACGTTAATATCACAAGGCGTTTGGTAGTAATTAATTATTTTTTAGTCTTTATTGAAATTTATAAATTTTGATCAATATTTAGCAATCAATATAACAATTGCAATCAATAAACAAAATTGCAAATTTCTAGCCCCAACAATATCAGAGAAACCTGAATTTTAGAACGTTTTTTGCTCCTGCACTCTGTGAGCGATTATTCTATCAACATGAAATAAAGCCTATGTTGGAGGTAAGAGGGTCACCAGCATTTCGCCACCATCTCATTTGAAATCGACGACGTAGTTCCAGAGATTAACACCTACAATCAAACACACAGAAACACAAATAAACATTCTTTCCTTGTAAAAAATTTTATAAATTAAAATATCTATCTTGTGTCTGAGCGTTTATTTTTCTCATGTATACAAGACATCCTGAAAAATAATGCACATAAAACAGTTTAGGGAAACTCAGTTATGAAAATTTCTTATAATTATTTACAAATATTTCATAAAATTCTTACAAAGTAATTTAATTTACATAATTGTATTTTTAAGTATAATTAATAAAAGGAATTACGAGTGGAACAATTTTCGAAATCCTTCTAATGTCGTTACTTTAATTTTCCGTTGGCGGATGATGAATTAGAGAAGTTATAAATGATTTCCAATAATTGATAAAATTAATTATTCCCCAGAAACTACGTTTGCCATTGTTCAAATAACCATTTTCGATTGGAAATTTTTAACTGTTTCAGTCATCGGTTAATTAAATTTCTAGAAATTCTTTGAACAAATGGAACATAACTATGAATGCTGAAAACTTTTTAAGTTTTCAATATTTTCAAATAAAAAAAAAGTTTAGAAATTTTTTAATTATTTCTTTTTTACATTCAATTAATTAATCTTCTATATGGTGACGTTATATTTTGTAAACTTTTTTATAGGTAACAAATTCCATATAATAAACTATAAAGAATTGGAAATGCCCAAAACAATTGAAACAAATTTTAATTTATTTTTTCTTTTGAAGATAAGTGGGCGATGTAAATTGCCAAAAAGTGTAAAATAATGTAAAAATTAAGTTTAAGTTATCGAAAAAGTCTAAATTAAAATAATTATAACTCATTGAATTTTGATGGTAGATGAATAGAAATTTTATTATTGTACATGTGAGAGCATGTAGATTATTTTTCTAATTATATTTTATAGAACCCAATGGTTGTATTCTCTTTTAAAAGGAAAATATTAAAAGTGCATATTTTAAAAAATTAAATGGCAGATCTATTTAATTAACATAATCTTAAACTCTACCTTGTTTTCAGCAGTTCTACAATTTACATTGTCCACGTATCGAAGTGCACATTTTTAACGGTTGTTAACAGGTGTATTTAATTAACCTAATATTTAGCCCTACCTAATTTTGAGAATTCTTTATAATTATTAACATTAACTGAGTATCGCTAATACGTATAAAAAAATAATAAAGAACGTTTCAATAATTTGTAGACACCCTGTATATATGAATATACACAACATTTAAAAATTATATGTACAAATAAATGCATTTAGTACTTATGCTTTACTTATTTTGATTTTTTATGTCAGCGGCGCAATGCTATATGGAGCAGGCTATCCAAACCTCGGAAACATCTTTCCATACGTATGTGATCAATTCCAGAAACGGCAATATATATCTATATATATAATAGCATAATCAAGACAAGCATATTCAGTGGCAAATACATACTGTCTAAATTATTTGAAAACAACGTTTAAATACACAATAAAATAAGTTGATTTGATCAGACGTATACGTTTCGTGAGTACTAGGACTCACATACTCAGTGTAAAAAACTTTAAAAACAATATTCCCCCAACTACATGTACGGTGAAAAACCCAAATGTCAAAACATAATACCAAAACACCACCAAGCTCCAACAGCCAATGAAATTAATGCGGAAGTGAAGTGTCGTGACACAACAAATCCACCCAGAAAGTTGAGATGTAGGGTGTACTAGATAAATCATTAACCAATGAGTCTTTAAATTTATGGATATGAACAGTCTCAAAAAAGTCTAAATCCAGAGGAGTAATGCATTTCTTGATAATGGTAGCTGAGGCAAAATTAGAATTATGTCCCTCCCCCCAGCAATGAGAGGCGATAGAGGATTTCTGTAATTCTTTTTTTTACATAGTTTCTGTGTTCATTGACTCTGTAACGGAGTTTTCGTTTAGTTTGTTCAATGTAGGGCAAACCACATTGGCATTGAATGTTGTAAACTCCCCAATAATTATGAGGAGGAATTTGATCCTTAAGTTGCGAAAAAGCTAATTTTTTAACTGGTTTAAAAAACACATTAAAATCATAATGTCTTAAGATATTAGCCATCTTAAAGCTAATGCTATTATAAAATGGTAAAATGATAAGGTTAGAAATGGAAACCGCAGTAACAGGAGAATCAAGATTATTAACATATTTATTAAGACTATGAGAAATTAAATTATTGATATAAGATAAACTAAAACCTCGATCAATAGCCACAGATCTAATGTAATTTAATTCTGTAATAAGTGAATTATTATCTGAACAAATTAAGCGAGCTCTATTAATCAAATAAAGAAAAGCTGAAGCTTTTTGGGAATGGGGGTGACATGAATTGAAATGGGGGGAGTGTGACAGCAAAAGGTTTACGGTAAACGCAAGTGTCAAAGGTGTTAAGCTGACTTGTAACCAACACATCCAGAAATGGCAATCTATTGGGATATTGTTTTTAAAGTTTTTTACACTGAGGTTGTGAGTCCTAGTACTCACGAAACGTATACGTCTGATCAAATCAACTTATTTTATTGTGTGTTTAAACGTTGTTTTCAAAAAATTTATATTTCCACACAAGTTCTGTACTTACATACTGTCTGTTTGAAAGATAGAGGTCGCCGTTCAAAGTTTTCCAGACGCATGTTTTTACTTTTTTTTTTTCGTTGTGTGTTTTTATAGCCTGTCTTGTGCCGTCAACGAATAAACACATTAAAATATGAGCTCGTGCTAATTACATCCAAAATATCAGCGGAGATTATTTATGGTGTCAGGTCATAGGGTATTGTTGTGTTTATAGTGTCAGTTTCACGCTGTTTGTGAAAGTTGGAAGTATAAGGATTTTAAAGAGAAATTTGATCGGGATTTAAAAAAGTTAATGTTTTCGGCGTTAAGATTACTCAGTTCATGACAGCAAACTTTATGGACAATAGAGGTGAGTGTTAGTTTCGATTCGATTAGCCTTGTCTGGTACTGGCAGTAATGTTTGTGAGAAATAAATGTAGGGAGAATAAAGTTTCTATTTGTCTGTTCGTGTTAGCTTTTGGGGTAATTTAAGTTTGAGAAATGGTATTGTCATTTGAAAGCTGTGTAGCAGAGAAGGAAAATTTGTTACTTTGTTGATTTTGGTTTATTGTATTTTATGTTGTATGTTGAAAGAAAATTTGTTGATTCTGTAATTGTTGTTGTATATGTAGTATTGTTGAATTCCTCAAAATGTCTGATCTAGAAAAAAGTAAGAGTAAACGAAAAGCAATCAGAACCGCTACCACAAAATTGTTAAACAGCATCGAAGAATTGTTTAAAGAAATAGATTCTGTTAGTGTAGATATTTTAAATGAAAAATTAATGTTAGTTGTAGATAAGGAAAATGCGTTAAGTGAATTAAATAAAGAAATTGAAGCTTTGCATCTCGCTAAAGATATCGAACGTGATTTAGAAACTTCGATTGACTACGCTGAAGGAATTTGTTTGTGGAAACAGAGAATAAAAATTCAAACTGGAAAGCTGAAAGATCAAGAAGTAATTGAACTGAAGCACTCAATAAATGCAATAACTGTTAAATTACGAAAAATTGAATATTAAACCATTTTATGGTTATTCTGCTTATTGGATGGAATTTTATGGTCAATTTGAATCTGCTTATGATAAAAATCCTAATATTATGAAAATAGATAAACTGAATTATCTGAAATCTTATTTATTCTTATTTATTTATTAATCTTATTAATTATCTGAAATCTCAAGGCTTAAGAAAATTATTTGATAGAATTGAGAATCAAATTAGAAATTTGGAAGCCTTGGGTATTAGAAAGGAAACGTTTAACAGTTTGTTAGCGCCTATAATTTTGGAAAGGATTCCAAAAGGTCTCGTTCTAGGGTTTAATAGAAAATATCCGATTAACTATACATTTCAGGATACACATGCTTATTTAGAAAACGAAATTCAACGAGAGAAAAAACGTATTTCATTCTATCAAAATCGGATTATTTCAAAATAAAATATGAGTGCAGTAACAATGATTACAAAGGCAATTTTAGGAAGTTTAATAACAGAAGATTGGATGAGATACGACCAACCGCAACCGGGAATTATGTATCAAACGTAAAAAAAGAGCTGTGGGTTTTGTGACAGTACGGAGCATGAATTTTGTGAGTATAAAATAGTAGAAGATAGGAAAAACAAATTAAGATCAGAAAAAAAAGATGTTTTAAATGATTTTCTAAAGGTCATTATAACCGATCGTGTAGATTAAAATTTGAATGCAAATATTATAAAAGCAAATTTTATAATTATATTTTGTGTAGTAAGAATAATGTTCAAAAAGAAACGCTGAATGTAGATAATAGTAATACTGAATTGGATAGCTCGGTTATTACGCAATGTAATTCTTCTATTTGAAAGTCAAATATTTTGTTATTAACATGCTCAGTGATTGTTAGTCCCATTAATGAAACAAAAAATGTTAAAATCCTCCGCCTTTTAAGGGATAATGGTTCGGAGCTTTCGTGGTGCACGAGGTCCCTAGCGATTTTTTAAAAATTAAAACTAATTCAAAAAGAAAGATTATCAGTTTATTGCTTTGGTTCTAAAAAGGCGAAAGAGAAAATTTATGGCGTTGTTAAATTGAAATTAACGAGAAGAACAGACAGTCAGGAATTTATTGAGATAGAAGCATTAATTACTGACACAATAACTTGCGGCGCCAGTTGCCATAAAAGACCTAGAAATCCAGGATGTTTTGAAAGACAATGGAATAGTTTTGGCCTATCAATGTAAAAATACTGATCTGTCAATAAACATTCAAATTGGAGGGTATATGTTTTGGAATATTATTAAGAACTGTGGCTTTCCGAAAATAAATTAAACGCTCAATTGTGTACCGACGATATTTGGATATACTCTTCAAAGCTCTCAGCATACGGGTAATAAATCTAGTTGTGTAACTATAGTATCTGTTGTGTTCAGATATTATGGGATTTAGTAAATTTGGGTATAAGAAATAACGATGAATTATCTATTAATGAGAAATGTCTTATTGAACAGTTTGAAAATAATCTAAAGTTTAGTGACGATCGGTATGAGACACAATTATTATGGAAAGACTCGCCCATTGCGTTGCAGAGTAATTTCACGTTAGCTAAAAAGATATTTGATGATTTGAGGAAATGTTTTGATAAGAGTGAGTGGATCTCGAATGATTATAAACAAATAATAAATGACCAGATGAGTAAGGAAATAATTGAAGAATGCGCCAGGGATGATAATGAGTATTTTATGCCACATCGATCAGTTGTAAATACAAATAAATAGAAGACTAAAGTTCACGTTGTGTATAATTGTAGCTCTAAATCGAAAGAAAATCTGTCATTATATGACTGTTTTGAAACTTTCCCGAATTTAAATCCAAATGTACTAGATATTATACTGAATTTTAGAAAACTTAAGATCGCATGTAACGGTGATATTGAAAAGGGATTTTTAATGATAAAAATAACAGAAGAAGATCGTAAATTTTTAAAATTTCTTTGGTTTTCTGACAATAATGAAACAGATTATAAAATTATGCACATGAATAGATTGCTATTCGGGTGTAAAATTTTATCTTTTATTCTGAGTGGAAGTATTAAGAATCACATTCGAAAGTATGAAATGAATAAACCTAGGTCGGTGAATATGTTAAATACATCTTTATATGTCGATGACTTATTCTGTGGTGCTTAAAAGTGTAGATGAGGCATATAATTTATCTCATGATGCTACTTCAATTTTGAGGGAAGGTGGATTCAACTTGCGAAAACTAAGGTCAAACTCTTCTGATTTGGAAAAATTATGAGAACAAAATGGATTAAACGTTAGTAAAAATGATCAGTTGAAGGTATTTTTCCTTTGTTTCTAACCGATGACCAGGCCCCTACCTGCCGGGTTGCTCCAGCTTAACGGGTTTGGTACCTGACATCGGGGCGGGTGACCGCCTAATTTCCTCGAAGCGGCAATAAACATGACATTATTGCCTCATCGTCATCCTATCTGCAGTGCCTACTGCTCGTTTGTGTATACTTTGTTTTGCCAGTTGCTTAACGTTATATCCTGTTGTTTGGCATCTGCACATTGCTACTCAAGTTGGTCTCGTAATTTAGAACCTTGATTAGATGAAGAGACCTTCACCTGGCAAGGCGCCTCCAGAGGTATAATTCACAGGTAACTTGGAGGACTTTACACCCACGACGGATTTTACATGCACCAGACGCCATTAGCGTACATGACGGAATTTTAGACGGCGGTTAGCCTGGGTCCTGCGACCAACGGCTACGAGTATAATGCTGTACCAGCTTGGCCATTGCTGCCCGATCTAATTGGGATATTTGGAATTTTTGAAGCTTAATTGTTGATGCATACTTGTCAAATGAAAATGATAATTTTTTTATGGGGGGGGGGGGGGTAGAGAAAACAAAGAATGGGGCTCCACAGATAGACAAATTGCACCATGGGTTAATTTTGGGCCGAATTGTTAGGCAAACTTAACGTTGCTAGGGAGGATGAGACTCCGCCTTTCTACCGTACCCCACCGGCTAAAGACTGGCTCCCTGAGCTTTGACATTGCAGCGGGTCCGGTAGCTCGTGCAGAAACGCCATTATATAGAGCGGCATATATAGAGCATATAGAGAGAGAGGCGTTTTCGATAAAAAAAAATACATAAAGTAAAAAAAAAATGATAAATAACAATAAAAAGACATAATATTTATTACCTTTTTTTGTGCACATGAAGAGGTTCCTTCATATGCTGCCCCGAAACACGTATCATAATGATAATTCAACGTGGGCATTTTTTAAAAAATATTTATAACCTGAAACAGACAGATTGTTAGTACGGGGTGGGGTGTCCCGCTGAAAATCGGTGTGTGTGTGTGTGTGTTTACTGTGATATTATGTCTAAGTTTTCTATTAGCCATCTGGCCACTGATTTATCCGTGTTCTGTACGTGTTTGTTGTTTACTATTTGGCTGTGCCAAAGTTGCTCGTTATTTGTTGTTATTTGGACCAGATGGTGTTGCTTTGTTAGCGGGCAGAATGTAAGCAAAGAAGTTGGAACTGTATTCCTTCTTCCATGGATGTAAGATAGGGGTTTAGGGGTTCCAATTTCTCCACATGCGCAGTTTGGTGTGTTTTTGCGTTTAAATCTGTGTAGGTCATGGAATGCTCCATGACCCGTGCAAATTTGACTTAATAGTTTGCATCGCATTAGTCTGCTTGTGTTAACTGTTGGGAAGTATTGATATGTTGTCCTGCCCTTGTCCCCGTAATCCCACTCGAACTGCCGCTGTTTTATTATAAGCTCTTTGATTGTTCTTTTTAAGTTAGATATTGATCTTTCTAAGTTATATGGTATTTTATTCGACTGATTTTGTGCTGCTTGTTTTGCTAATTTATCGGCATCTTCGTTGCCTTGTATGCCTATGTGCGCCTTTACCCAGCTTATTTTGAACTTTTTATCTGATTTTTATTTCTTTATTGTTTTGTGTATTGAATCTATTAGTTGTGTAACACTGAAAGGTTTACTAAGTGCTTGAATGGCTATTGTGATACTACTACTAGTGCAATCTACTATTGTGATATCTTTAAAGATGTGTCCTATGGTCGGTTCTAGCGTTTCCGCCGGGTGTGTGTACCATATGTTTATTTTTTTAACATAGTCCGTATGATTAAGTATTGTTCCGTATAAGTTTAATGTTTCCCTTAGCCTTGAGACTGTGCCGTATACTGCTTCGTATTTGACTTGTAGATGAATTGGAACCAGCGTGGGCTCATTGGAGTCTGGCAGCAATAATTTGAATATCTTATAAGATGATTTGCATACCCCTATAATATACATTACAGTTTGATAGAATGAATTTCGAATACAAATATAAAAACCATCGTATAAAATTCACGACGACGTAATCCCGTTTTATGAAGACGTGACTAATTCTGAAAAGAAATATATACAGGGTGATTCAGCTCGTCGGTGACAAACTTTAAGGATCGATAGAGCACACCTAGACGAACATTTTTGAATGGGGAATGTAGGGTCCCTGACGCGATGGTAAGGCGCTAGGCGCTTTCGAAAATTTGGGTGCCGAAATTCAAAACGTCATAAAAACTAGGGAAATGGTTAGATTTTCTTGCTTGTTGCGTCGAAATGATTCTGTTTGTTTAGACTTTCTTCAGTACCAATTTGATAAGCGTATCTCTTAAAACATGGATAGGGGGCGCTGCAGACTTTGGAGAGCTAGACAACAACTTTAAGCCCGTTATTTTGATAATTTAACACATGCTCGCCAAAGTTTATACTCTAACTTAAAGTTTGAACCCAAAAGTAGAGCCCTGCAAAAAGCGTAAGAGCCGGAATAAAATGTCAAAGTACAGGGTGGTCGAAACTCGAAGGCTCCTAGGAGATAAACAAACAGATTTCTTGACTTATGGCATGCATTTTCATGATTCTGTTTGCTGGGGCTCTCTGAAACTCAGTTGAACGGTACAAAAAGAAACATCGATAGGGGGCGCTTTGGGCAAAAAACATAATTCGTTGACATTTCGGACGCTAACTGGAAACGGGGCGCTACGATCAGTTAGTAATAATGAAAACACATTTTCTACCTCTGCTCAACACTTCTGAATAAATTTAGACCAAAAACATCAATGATACTGGAAATTTATTTACAAAAAATAACACTACAGAAGATGCTCGAAATTTCGACCTTGGGCCATGATGCAGGCTTCGCACCTCCGTCGCATTGAGGAGTGTGTGTTTCCAACAATGCCAGGAGTATCTCTGATCTGCCCTGCAGCTGCCACAATGCGCGCCACAAGTTCTTCAGCACTGCTGACAGGTGTATGGTATACCTCGGCCTTCAGGTAACCCCAAAGGAAGAAATCCAAGCAGGTGAGGTCTGGTGATCGGGCAGGCCAGTGAACTGGACCCCCACGCCCGATCCACCGCTGGCCATACCTTGCGTTTAGATGGAGACGCACGTCGTTCGTGTAATGGGCCGGAGCTCCATCGTGCTGGAACCACATCTGGCGACGCGAACCTTCGGGTACGTGCGCCTCATCCAGAAGCTGCGGCAGCACTTGATCCAGGAAAATCAGGTAATTTCCACCTGTCAGCCGTTCAGGTAACAAATAAGGGCCAATGAGGCAATCCCCCAGAATGCCGGCCCACACATTTACTGAGAAACGCTCCTGGGCTGCTCGGCTTCTGGTTTCATGTGGATTTTCATCACACCACACATGACTGTTGTGGGCGTTCCACATTCCCTCCCGGCTGAAGGTGGACTCGTCCGTAAACAAAATGCTGTTTACAAAACGGGGATCCCTGGATCTCATCGCCAAGTACCATCTTGAGAATTCCACTCGAGGGCCAAAATCCTGCTCTCTGAGCAACTGCACCCGCTGGATGTGGTAGGGGTGCAGATTCCGGGAACGTAAGATGCGCCACGCAGTTGCTTGCGAAATGCCAACATGTCTGGCGATATCTCTCGTGCTAAGACCTGGGTTGTCCTCAACCAGGTTAAGCACAGCCTCTTCGTTGTCGGGGGGGCTCACTGATCGCTCCCGTTCAGGCCTGCCTCCGTCGAAAGATCCTGTTGTGGACAACCTCTGGTGTACTCGAGCGAAGAAGGCATGGCAGGGGATTTGCCTGTTGGGGTAACGCTCGGCGGACAACCGCTGAGCGGCTCGTCCATTACAACCAGCAGCGCCATACGCCAAATGCATGTCAGCCAATTCAGAGTTTGTGTACCGTTCCATCCTACTACCGATCTGCAGACAAGTAACCCGAAGCTTAAGTAGGTACCGCACGTTCAAAAGACGTGTCTGCGCATACAACTACGTCATCTCGCGTTGTCGTCTACGCATTACGTATCTTTTGCATATCGATATGGTACGATATCTTTTGCATAAATCAGCAAAAAGCACCTTATGTAAATTTTATTGCGCGCATTGTGCATGATTGAAACCAGCTATGTTTGTTAAAAAAAACAAACAAACTGCAGTTTTAATAGCTTCTTATGATAAGTAAATTACTCTCTTGTTTTGTTTCTAACTGATCGTAGCGCCCCGTTTCCAGTTAGCGTCCGAAATGTCAACGAATTATGTTTTTTGCCCAAAGCGCCCCCTATCGATGTTTCTTTTTGTACCGTTCAACTGAGTTTCAGAGAGCCCCAGCAAACAGAATCATGAAAATGCATGCCATAAGTCAAGAAATCTGTTTGTTTATCTCCTAGGAGCCTTCGAGTTTCGACCACCCTGTACTTTGACATTTTATTCCGGCTCTTACGCTTTTTGCAGGGCTCTACTTTTGGGTTCAAACTTTAAGTTAGAGTATAAACTTTGGCGAGCATGTGTTAAATTATCAAAATAACGGGCTTAAAGTTGTTGTCTAGCTCTCCAAAGTCTGCAGCGCCCCCTATCCATGTTTTAAGAGATACGCTTATCAAATTGGTACTGAAGAAAGTCTAAACAAACAGAATCATTTCGACGCAACAAGCAAGAAAATCTAACCATTTCCCTAGTTTTTATGACGTTTCGAATTTCGGCACCCAAATTTTCGAAAGCGCCTAGCGCCTTACCATCGCGTCAGGGACCCTACATTCCCTATTCAAAAATGTTCGTCTAGGTGTGCTCTATCGATCCTTAAAGTTTGTCACCGACGAGCTGAATCACCCTGTATATAAAATGAATACTTTTTTCGTAAAAGTAAAAGAAATTTGCATTTATCTTTTTGTGTTCCTTTACTCCTGAGTATTTATTTATTTTCAATATTTCCTAAATTCAGAATAGATTGTCGGAGTTCTGCATTTTTATATAAAACAAGCAATGAAATTTAGAGCTGCGTTTAAATTACCCAAATTCTTGTTCGATTTTTATTTAATGAAAATCAATTTATTTTCTTTTTTAATTTTACAGAAACATAGACATATTATTTAACAAATGAAGAACAAACGAAAAAAAACGAAAATACTTCAGGGAAATGCAGAAGAATTGGCTAAAATATTTTTTTCCTAGTACTCGAAGCATCAAGAACACAGATTTTTTTTTTTTTTTTTTTTTTTTAACTTGTTTAATAGAAAATTGCGCATCTGATAGAAGTGGCTCAGACTATATGTATTTTTACATGTGATGCATTTTATTACAACAGTTTTTAATGAAGAATAACATTGATAATAAACTCTAATTTTTCAAAAATGTTACTCAAGCGTAGTATTAAAATGAATTACGAGTAAGTATTCCTTAAAAATTCTAAAGAATTAAAAATATATATATATGAAGATGCAAAATGTAATATTTTTTCATGTCATCTCCTTTCTTGTCAACGTTCTGTAATAAGATAAATGAATCGAAAAAATAATGTCTGTAATTCAATTTATTTGAAATGAAAATGAAACTTTTTACACGATATGAAATAAGTTAGGGACACACAACGTAAACAATTAAAAACCTAAAAAAATAAATAAGCATTTTTTGTTAATTAAAATGCTACTGATGAACAATGTCTTAGTAAAAGAAAAAAAATCTAATCCCTTTCACACTTCGAAATAACTAGCAAGATTTTTTTTTTCTGACAGATAATAACAATATTTTTAGTCGTTCTGGGAACAAGAGAATATGAATTTAAAGAAGTTTTTATTAAAAAAGAAAATGGGTGCAAAGAAAAAAGAAAAATGAAGCTACATAATTAAAACTCGATTAATTTCGATTTCTAATCTTTTTTTTTTTTTTTTTTTTTTTCCAACAAAAGCAGACAGCATTGTGCATTGACAAGAATGAGGTAATATTCTGAATAGTACTCTGGCATAAACGTATTTATATATTTTGTAATGGACTAGGGATTCGCTTATAAAGGGTCTCTAGTGGTTTGAGTGTCAGCGTGACGTCAAACATTTAATCTGCGTGGCTCAACAGAAAACTCTCATATATATTGTACAATTATTTTCCAGCATGTGTTAATTCCTTTGAGCCTATTGTTGCATGTTTTCGTTTTAATTTTATGCAAATTAGACTTACGTCGTTCAATCTGCAGCGTATAAAAAATTAAGAGATAGTGTATATTATAAGATTAGAATTATTATGTGTATATTATCTAACAAAAACATAGCTGTGAAAAAAAGGGAGCCAAGTTCTGTAAAGACAATGGCAAGAAAAGAAGTGATATCTAAGTGGGTGCCAAGTTCAAATAAAATTCACTCGAACTTACCTACTGAAGTATTATAGCATTTTTTAAATTGTTTAGAAATAAAAATTATTGATAGCATATTAATAATAAATCTAGAACTTGGCAAGTTTTTACCTACGAGTCATTTATTTTTAATAATGACATTATCATATCAAATCTTGTTATTTCATGATTGGAAGCCTTAATTTGAGTGAGCTCCTACACCTTGAAGGGCGGTGGGATAAAATATATCCCACCTAATTTAACTGCAAAATTCCACATTGATAGAAGAATTCAGGACTAAAAAGTTTAATTTTATTAAATACGTGAAAAGAAGCTTCCCTCATAGCATGCATGGTCACAGTGACGTCATTGTGACGTCACTGTAAGTCACTGTGGTCACAGTGTGTGTTTTTTTGGTCACAGATGTGACATCTGTGACCAAAATGCCACCACTCAGTGATGTCACATTGTGACTGAGATGTGAACTTCTTAGAAAACTTTAAAAAATTACAAAAATTATTAAAAACATGTTATTTACTGTAAAATATATTTTTCTGCCGGATTAACAAATTTTTTAAACCGTGGTCCAAGTTGCATCTGTGCCTCTAACAAAAACTTTTTATTTTCATATAACATAAAATGTAATTAATTCATCAGCAACACAAAACGATTTCCTAATTATGAGAATTTCATATTATTAAAAAAATGTTTTAGTTAAGCAGACCTCGACTTATCTTTTATAAAGATTTTTGTAAATGATCATCTGTTATACTAGAAGTTTCTCAAAGAGTAGTCGAAACATTTCTGTCGTTTCAAACTAAAAACTTTCTATTACAGTTAAGGCTGCAGCTTTTAATGAGCACGCAGAAAGCGTCTTCAAAGTTCAGTCATATATGCATTTCTTGCTTTATAATTTGCATTCAAGTCATTTTTTTCCTCTTAGTGTTTCACTATTTTAAGTATTTTTTTTTATTCTACTTCTTTCAAACGTTTAAAATAGAATTGACATTTTCCGAATATAAAATTAATGTACAAAATTTAGGCAAAGCCCACGACATAATTAATTATTCATGTTTTATTTTTTGTTTTCAAAATATATCTTTAAAAATTATTTTACAAGTTTTATTCTACAGAAAATTAATATTAAGAGAATGACAGATTGACAAAGAAAAACTCATCTCTTCTCGATAATCTTGTTGTATTTTTTAAGAAGATATTTTGTATATATTACCTGTGATACAAATTTTACTTTTAAAAAAAAGGAGGGAGTCATCATTATTACCATTAAATTAATTTGTATACATTTTGAAAATTTAAGCAATGTTTTATCTAGTAAACTCTAATTATGGATAATATTATTATTATAATTTACGTAAATGAAATTTTACAATTCAATAAAACTGATAAAAATAAAAGATGAAATACAATAAAACATTTTCAAACAGGAAATTGAATTAGAGACAATTTGACAAAATTATTACGCATTTAATTTCCTTCCGAAACTGTGGTATAGAAAAACAAATAAAACCAAAAAACATCTGCTTCGAACTTCGACACTTACAAATCGTCTGCATCTGCACTATTTCAGTTGTTACCACTCGACCGCAGAATAACGGATAAAAGTAACAGTGAAACTTTTTAGAATAAACGCGGGACACTGGACAGTTCTGTGGACACCGAAGTTCTGTGGACACTGGACAGCATAGATGTGTTGACACGGATTTAAAAACTGAAACAAGAACGTTCTCAGGATCCAAGTTAGTTCAGCTAACAAAATATAAACCCGAGAAAATTACTGTATCTTTGACTTGTTGAAGATGATTCAAGTCATTGCTATCGTACTTATAATCGGATTTAATTGGTTCCCCAAAATCAAAGTATCACATACAACGTCAATGAAATTAGGTATGTAAAAATATTATTTTCCCTGTTTGCTTTTTTTTTTATTTTATTACAACAATTTTAGTTAGTTTCTCATTAACATGCTGTAGAACATAAATATTTCATTACATTTATTTTTTATTTTGCTGAAATATCTAAAATATTATTTTCCTTGTTTGCTTTTTTTTTTTTTAATTACAATGATTTCAGTTATCTTCTAATAAACATGTTATAGAACACAAATATTTCATTACATTTATTTTTTATTTTGTTAAAATATCTAACTTCCTTTTCAACAGCTTTGATCAGATTATTAAAATTAGTGATTTAAATTGCATTTTAATCTGGTTTATTTTCTTATTTAAATATTGGGTTAAAACCACATGGTGGCATAAATATAAAAGTATATGGACAAGTATTATCATCAATCATTAACATAATTAATAGACATTTAAAGATAATTAAATTATTTAAAATTTTTGGATGTTATTAACGTTTACCATAGCAAGACCCCTATTTGTAATGAAGTTTGTAGCATGTTATTTCATTTACAGGGACAGTCAATTGTATTCCATTACATTACGGCTTGTGGGAAAAAAATCGTTTCAAATGATTTTTAATGATTTTACACGCTTTCAAACAGAATAAAATTGATATGCATTTATGAAGCGCATTAAAATGTGCATTCCATAGAATATGCGATGCAAAGAATAGTTATTGTTCATTTACAGGGCTAAAAAAGGAATTCCAATACATAATGATATAGGGGTAGAGGGAATTGTTTGCGGCGTACTTTATTTATATTAATCTATTTGATATGTAATGAAATTGATATACGTCGGTGAGGTTTACATACTATGAATTATTTCATGTATAATACGAAGTGTATATAGCATTTACAGGGACACACAAAATATTTCAGATACTATATTGTATCCGAAGTACTGTTCATTAGCGATGATTGCTGGAAATACATTTTTAATTATGATATACACTTTTATGATTCACTACATTTATGCATAGTATATGGTGTATATATATATGCTATAATTCATATACAGGAATATACAAAAGTATTCGAAACGGTTACTGGGTATTGCTTAAAGGAGGTTTTTAAATAAGTTATGCATTTTAACGCTGCACTGTATTTAATTTACTAAGAAATGTTTGTAGTATACAGATAAAATGATATAAAGGGTCACGCAAAGAATTGGATACGTTGCCATCTATGAATTATAATTTCTGGAAATGTAATTTCAGCAGTTTTAAGAGTGTTTTAGCTTGAATAAAATTTTAACGAAATAGTGGCGTGTAATAAAGGTTCTAGGTAAACTACAGGGTTGTACAAAATTATTTAAGTATGTTTCCATATATTAGTATAAATTGCTGAAAAAAGAATTTCAACCTGTTATGCGTTTCCTTGATAAACTAAATTTTTCCATTATATAGTATATATATATCAATCTACAGATCAAATACAGGACTGTTTAAAAGAATTAGAAAACATATTTGGCTGTGGATGGTAGGGTGTCAACGATTTTAATCGGTTGAATTAAATCAGCGATTAAATCATGATTTTAATCAACCGATTTTTAAAAAAAATCATTGATTAAAATCAAAAATTTTCTAAATGTTTAAAATGTCAAAAAAAGTATTAAAATCTTACATGAACATAATTTGAAAGTTTCTACAGGTATTTTGACTTATTAATAAACAAAAAAAGAGCTTTAAATAATTGTTTCTAAGCTTAATTCATTAGTATTGTAAAAAAATTAAAAGCATTGTTTTTAAGTTTTTATCCAAATTAAAACAGTTTCATTTAAAAATGATATTTAAATCTAACATAATTTGCAATGTCATAATTTCCTTTAGGTAATCAATTTATGCATTATTTTATATAAAATACGCATAGCAAGTATAATTACATTTCTACAAGTAAAATAATAAATAGTAATTAATAGCAATCTCAAGTTAAAGAAGAATGAAAGAATGACATCTGCTCAGCAGCTAAGTTGTAAATGAATGCATAAGAGAAAAAGAAATAATTGGTATAAAAATGCTAAGCACAGCAAGAGCTTCTTTGGTATAGGTTGAATAAATGTTTATTATTATTATTATTATTTTTTTTTTTTATTTTATTTTATTTTATTTTTTTTTTTGTAACTCATATATATTAAAAAATTGAACCATTGAAAGCTAATAGAGGTAATAATGCTGTTACTTAAATATTTTGAGGATTTCAGATATTAGTGGCTAACTTATATATATTCTATATGAATGGGTTTAACTCATTTTCATTTTTTTCTTTTTGGTTAGCATACAAGTACATGTGTGTAAGTATAGATTTTGGTGGTTTACAGAAATTTTCCTAAATACAAATGCAAAATGAGCTGCAAATAATATTTGTTAGTTTTGTTATTTGTGCTACTAACTAATGAATTTTACTTATTTGCAGTTTTTATTAATTCTGTAATTACTTATACTGCTTCTTCTAGGCCATTTTGTTTAATGGTGCCACACCATGCCCCTTTTGAAATTGGCAAAATGCACCCTGCCTTAAAAAAAGAAAAAAAAAAGTTGAAATTTACCTGTAGTTGTAGCCAGAAATTTCTTGTAAAAAACTTCCCCATTCAACAGTATTCTAAATTCATGTGGAAAATATCTTGCAAAAATATAGAACTTTATTTCTTTAGAAAAAACAGGATATTATTAAAATATGTTATTTAATTGTATTTTTCAATTTGTTATTCATAAAATTATTAAAAATTAAGGACACTTTACTTATAATGCTAAAAAATATTCTTTTTTTTTCTTACATCATTACTAAACACATTACTAATATATTTCCTCATGAAATAGTGCCCGTTTTTTGAACTAGCATCCTGTTCCTTTTTCTTTCTAAAATGAATTATTATCATTTTAATAATTAAGGCTTAAAAATGTATAATATGTTCCTAATTAGAGAGTTGATTGTTTAATAATTAATTTGAAGTAATGTTAGCTATTTAGTATAAAATGCAGTTAATAATTTTCATAAATGTTAAGTATCTCTAGTATTTATAAAGTTTTACATAATTATTACAAATTAATGTATATAACATTATTGTATAATACTACCTAATGAAACTACCAATTTGCAGTTTTTATTTCTGTAATTACAAACTAACAATTATAATTTTATCAATTAAAGTGTAAAAACATAGATTATGTTAGCAATTAGTGGTGTAATTGTTTTGGAAACCTAAAACTCATGATAGCTATTCAGTATTTGAACGCTGGGGAAAAAATCATACAAATCTGATTTAAATAAAAAAAATCTGATTTAAATAAAAAAAACGATTTTTTTTATTTTTTTTTTTAAAATTATGATTTTTTTACACCTTAGTGGATGGTAACTGCGTAAATCAGTTTTTAAATGTTTTACGCGTTTTCATGTTTACTTAGTTATCTTATTTACGTTATTTCCCCCGATGTCTTGATAAAACATTTAGGAAGAGTTGGAAAGTGTTTTATAATCTATGCCTAACGCATGATATATCTTACTTGTTGTTTCTATTTCCCAGATCAGTCTTTTCATATAAAACATACCAAATCTAATTAGCTCATATTCACAAAATACAATATATACGAGAATAAAAAATTTAAATAAATAGGGCTTATCATGTAGTTCTATAAGTAACAGTTGTATTAATGTCCGTTAGACTCCATGTTCGTATTTAAAAAAGCAATGACAAATCATAACACATTAAAAAGCTTACACATTCTTAATATTAAGCTTGAATTCAAGATCAAGCTAACTTAATAAAAAAAAGATGTCAGTTAATAAGCATTGTTTTTTAAATGGAAAATTAAAAATATTTTAGAAGAATAGGACTCCAAAATAGCGATATCTTGCTAAAAAGTACGGTAAAAAGATAAAATTTTATATTTCAAACAAAACTTTACTTTAAAATTATCGTAGTTTTTATGACAAGAATCATCACAGTATTAATACTTGGACATTTTTCCAGAGAGAAACATTCGCCTTGCATACAATATTTCAAATGAAAATCAAATTTCAAATAAATTGCTTAAAAGGCGCAAAGGCCAACATAGTGAAAAATATCCACGCCGGGTCTCGATCCCGGGTCATCAGTATAGCGCACTGACATTCTACCGACTAAACCACATGGAACGATACCCAGCCTGGAAATTTTCTCCTTATTACATGTTGGCAAGGCTACAAACGCCGCACAAGATGGAATATTTATCGTGAGCCACCGTCATGGGGCAAACACGAAACTTAATTAAACCAGCATCGATTAAATCTATATTAACACTTGGAAATTTTTCCAGAGAGAAACATTCGCCTTGCATACAGTATTTCAAATGAAAATCAAATTTCAAATTAAAATTGCCTTTTAAGCTATTAATTTGAAATTTATTTTCATTTGAAATATTGTATGCAAGGCGAATGGTTCTCTCTGAAAACATTTCCAAGTATTAATATAGTTTCAATCGATGCTGGATTTAAGTTTCGTGCTTGCGCCATGTCGGTGGCTGACGATAAATATTGCATCTTGTGCTGCGTTTGTAGCCTTGCCAACATGTAATAGTGAGAAATTTTCCAGGCTGGGTATCGTTCGATGTGGTTTAGTCGGTAGAACGTAAGTGCGCTATACTGATGGCCCGGGTTCGAGTTCTAGCATGGAATCTTTTTCACTAGTTCGCCTTTGTGCCTTTTAAGCAATTAATTTGAAATTTGATTTTCATTTGAAATCATCACAGAGTTTATGACAAGTTCGTCACAAATGACACATATTTCACAAATTGGTCACAGTGTGACTTCAAAACATTGTCACTTTCGTCACAGGTTCGTCACAAAGTTAATGCCAAAATAGTCACAAATGACACACTTTTCACAAATTAGTCCCACCGTGACTTCACAGAGTGGTCACAATGTGACGTCACAAATGACCTCTAAAACGGCCATAACGACCTCACATTCTAGTCACTGTGACGTCACATCCACATCACGTGACGTCACATCGACGGTCACAAAATCACAGTGTGACTTCACAACGACGTCGCCGTGACGTCACCATGCCTTACGGGTTTTACCCATTTTGAAATAAATTTATTTTGTAAATTCTGGTGTGATTCAATCATTTCAGCATTTCACGAATAAAAGTTATTTGCCCCTGAATTAAAGGGGTGCAGTCTCTAGAGTGATGACCAAGAACAAGCGTAAGTATATCTGTCTCTTTGTCAGGCATCTTCGTCTGTTTGCATTGAGGTTTCTGGAGGTGGGTGCTAGAGTGATAACCAAAGACGAGCGGGAGTGAATCTGTGTATTTATTGGTTTATCAAATCTTTAACATGAGTCATTTTATTATAATAATATCTATATTAATTTTTTTGTAATATCATTGAAATTAATATTAACATCACCATTTTATTAAGACATGAAATTGATAGGCATAACATTTATCAAAAACATGCCAACCCAACAAACACAGAACTTACGAGCCACTGATGGGTTCGTTAGCCTTGGCCGCAAGTGTTTGATTAGGGCCCGCTATCATTGGCCGTTACGGCTCCGTCAAAAAAGTGTCACGCCGGACACAATATGGCCACAAGAGAATTGGCCGTAAATACAAGAAGTTGCCCACAAATGCACCATCAACGGCCAGCCAAAACTGATATTTAACCTCAAACTGGCCACAATTATACATTTAATGGCATTCATGAATAAAAGCTTGCCACAGTTATGCCATTAAGGGTTATTTTACGTAAAAGTTGGCCACAAGAGAAACACACTTATGCCATCAATGGGCATCATTAACGAATGCAAGCCAGAAGCTAGCCACATTCATACCATCAATGGGCATCATTAACGAATGCAAGCCAGAAGCTGGCCAGAATTTTACTTTTTAAGGCCCTCAGAACAGTTCGGTAAATGAGGCTTTTTTTTTTGGAAGAGGGGGGGGGGGAGGAGCAGAGCCAAAAATTTTTCTTTAAAAAATATTTTGATAAAATTTAGAATCTAAATAATAGATTATGTAATTTTTATCTGAAAAAGATTTTAAATATACTACGTAAAATTTGGAACAGGCCTAGGAAATTTTAACATTTCAATTTTTTAAAGAAGTGCTCATAACACCAGCCTGACTTTTATAAATGTTTAACATATACTTCAATTAAAAACGTTATGGTATTATAAGCACTTCTTATTAAAAGTTAAATATTAATTTAAAAAAAAGAGTTAAGAAAATGCATTTATATCCTAAATGTTATCAGAACACTTAAAAAAAAAAAAAAAATCCAATGGAGCATAAATGAGCCTTATCTATTCATCTCCCTTAAACAGAACAAAGGGACCTTAAAAATAATTTTTTTTATTTTTTGTAAATTTCACCTAATTATAATTCAAGGGTACATTATATGCATTTATCACAAAAAAAAAAAAAAAAAAAATATTTTTATGAAAAAAAAATGTAATTTTACGCGTTGTCTTAGAAATCTTCAAAATGCCCCCTGCGTTCTCCATATCAATGAAAATCCCCAATATTTTTTATGTAAGTTTGGTTTATATATATAAATGAAATGGGGCATCGAATTTTGTATATTTGAATTTAAAGGTTTAAAAAAAAAATTAAAAATTTTTAATTTTTTTCGAAAAAATTTCAATTTTTTTTTTTTAATTCGTAGAATTCCATTCTTTTCATAAAAATAATTTTTTTTGTGATAAATGCATGCCACAATGCATATAATGTACCCTTGAATATTATTTAAGATAAAATTTACAAAAAATAAAAAAAAAATAGAAAAATTTAAAAAAATTTCAAAATTTTTATTTTTTTTTTTACCTTTAATATCAAATGTATAAAATTTGATGCTCCAATTTATTTATATATATAAATCAAACTTTTATAAAAAATATTGGGGGTTTTCATTGATATGGAACGTGCAGGGGGCATTTCGAAGATTTCTAAGACGATGCGTAAAATTCCATTTTTTTTCTCAAAAATAATTTTTTCTTTTGTGATAAATGCATGCCATAATGCAACCTTGAATAATATTTAAGATAAAATTTACAAAAAAATAAAAAATTTCCAAATTTTTCAATTTTTTTAACCTTTAAATTCAAATATATAAAATTCGATGCTCTATTTTATTTATATATATGAACCAAACTTCATGCAATTTCTTACCTGGACGTTTCTTCAAATTATCCAGCTGGAAAATAAAACAAAATACGAGAATATATTTTAACTTTTGTAATCTGGGAAATTGTTTTTTAACATTTATTGATCATTAGAATTTAACAATTTTTTAAGATAAATTACGTATGTAATTTGGTCATTTAAGTCTATTAAAAAAAGCTACTTTCACATCGTCATTTCTTTAATGTATAATTAATAAAAAAAAAAATGCAAGTATTTCTATAACGTAATGCTGCTGTTGTATTCCGTCTTCTTTCCACCACCTCCCTCTTATACACAAAAACACATCCTCGTCATACCTCATTTCATGAACTATGAAACATATTTTCAACATATACTTTTTTTCTTCTTCAAAATATGACTAATTGTCAGAAAGCCAACTGCCACCACTTCTTTTTTTGCCTTTTACATTCAAAAAGGCACTTTGATAATTTTCTGAAATATTGATGGCAACGGGCACTAAACACAAATGTTTGCCAGTCATGTATTAGTCGTTCATGTTTTCTGAAATGGACTAAAACATTATTCATAATAAGAATATATTTTTACTTTTCTTACTAGAAATTTTGATTGGAATTATAACAGTCTTTATACAACAATGAATCTTTAATGCATTGTGTTCATGCTAGTTAACTATAAATTAACACTGCTTATTAGTATGATATATCAGTTTATCAGGCCATCAAAAATTAAAAAATATAATTTACATAAATCCACATTTTTATTGAATTATATATTATATAAAAAATATATTAATTTTTATTTAACCTCCTGCTTTTATTATAAAACAGAGAGACAGGTTTTCTTAGAAGGAGAAAACATATAATGCATCACTTTTTTTTCTGTTATTTCACATGACTTACCTAAAAGAAAATATATTAAAAAACTCTAGAACCAAATGTCATTTTTTCACAATTTTATTTTTCATAATAAATGTAAAACAAACAAAGTAAAAAAAAAAAATATTTTTTATTTGTTTACAAGTTGATCAAGTTTAACACAAACATTTTACATGAAAAATTATTCCTGTTATAGTTATGCTATTTGTCCATAAAAGTTGGTAAAGAAGAAAATCCACAGCCATCTTCTTAGAGAAAATTTTTATTTCCAGATTTTCATAATTCTTCTGTAACAAAAAACAAAAAAATATTAGTTTTGCAGAAAAAACTTCAAATGTTTTAAAAAATCAAATTACAGAGATACAATTAATGTTGTTTATTATCAAAACAAGCCATTAGGTTAGCATCAAAGAATATAATATCCAGGAATATACCCCCAAATGACATGCAAATGATGAATAAGACAGATGACAAAACATAGTTGTGAATCTAAACTACAGCAATCCCTATACGTTCATGGAAACGTCTGCGAATATTGAGACTATATTCCTGTGCATAAAAGGGGGTTAGGTATTACGATTTTTTTAAATAGAAAAAGCAACTGAAACACAAAAATATATTTATTAAAGATTAAAAAGTATGTGCTGTAAATAAATTTGAATAATTATAAACATATTGTACAAAGTTTTGTTGCTAGTTGATGGCTGAAAATATTTTTTGATATACGATTGTTTGGAAGAACAGAGCTTTGGTTTATGAATTTCCATATAAGGAGAAGTTGCAGTCTCGATTTCTCTTTTAAATTCAACTCCTCACCAGTTAAGGATCACATTCTATTGCTTTCTCAACAAGTTGTTGCTGAAGCTTTAAAATTTCCCATAAAATTTTTTGTAGAAACATTTTCGCTTGCAATAAAAATATTGAATTTTAGAAAATTTCGGATTTTTTTATTGTTAGCATCAAGTTATGTTTCGAGTTTCTAGGAATTACTGATCTATATTTTGCTTCAATACGAGGGTTGAAATTCTCAATCAAAAACCGCAATTAGATTTCAAAAAAGGAAAAAAAAAAAAAAGTGAGAATTGACACGACAGTACTTTCTAATGTTGCTTCCTTCAACCAAACCGATCTGTCTTTCGATAGCCACTATTCTTTTTAAATTTGATGCTCAGATGCAAGAAATTTTGGAGGCTCTAAATTCTATTTTTTAAAAATTTAGTCTTTTTAGGGAGCCTCATATAAGTGTGAGGGAAAAGAGAACACAAAGTTCAAAATTTTAGGCCCTTTTACTATTATTCTTATTAAAAGGCTTAGAAAATGTTTTTTACCACATTAAGGGCTTCTACAAGTGGGGCCTTGATGTATTGTATTTGTCATATATCCCCTTATATTCAGCCTGTTTCTTTTTTATCAGTTTCTGTTTCCATAAAACACTGATGCTAATTATATAAGTTATATTTTGTAACTATTTGCTCTATTGGCAAAACTTAGCAAATTGGTCTTTCTTCAACAAATTTCAAATTGAAATAACCTGGAGTTGGAAAATCTATTGTTTTTGCAGCGTAACCCATGCTATTCCCACTCCAGTCTCTAACAAAACAAACTTGAATTATGGTGATTTTTTTTTCAACCCAGATTAAAATAAAAATTTTCAGCAACATCATTCACATTGGCCATACAAACCGATTTCATAGTCTTGCAACTTGAGTTTAATCAGGGTAGCAGCAAAATTTAACGGAGAATTCTTTTATTTCAGAAAATTTTTTTGCAAATGCTGCTGAAATCGCATAAAAATTTGGAAGAATTTCACAAATTACAGGGAACAAAATTTACTATATTGGGCTGAAACCGGGATTCCTTAAAAAAAAAATAGTGCAAAACGTGAAAAATGCTAAAAATAGCATTAAAAATTAAATGAAAAAAATTCTTAAAAGAAAATTTTAAAAAAAATCTTGATTCAAGGTGCACAACTTCAGATAGACAGGTAACTTGCTGCCAAATCATGTAGCTTTACAGTCTCTCCAAGAAAATCCTGGAGAGAGAAACACCTGTCCTTTATCATTCTAGTCTAATAAAGCCGTTTGTGCCTGACATTGCACAATTCCACAGAAAGGTAGTATCTATTTGTGGATATTCTTTGTGTTTAAATATTTACATCCCAGCAACATGGGTGACAGTTTTAAATTGTAGAAAAATCACAGAATATGAAGACAATTTTTTTTTTTTTTTTTTTTTTTTTTTTTTTTTAATTAAGGCCCTACTTCAGTCAGGTGAAAAGACCCGTTCGCTAATGCTATTCCTATGGAAGAAATTTATAAAGATATCTCGGTCGCATTTCAATATTTTTAGATGATTTTTTTTGCAGTGGCTAGCTGAGGTCGATCTGTATGCAGGACGTTTTCTACTTTTTCAATTTCGTTTACAAGTATTTTTAATCAGGACACTTTCATTTTTAGAACCCGTTCCTAAAATGAAAACATCCTCTTGAAAAAAATCACCGATGAAAATCGAAAAAGTAAAAAACGTACTGCATACAGATCAACCCCAGCTAGCCACTGCAAAAAAAATCATCTAAAAATATTGAAATGCGACCGAGATATCTTTATAATTTTTTCCCATAGGAATAGCATTAGCGATTGGGTCTTTTCGCCTTACTGAAGTAGGCCGTTAATATTATATTTCTGTAAATGAAAGGTACCACTGGGGGCAGAAAAGAATTATGCTATAAGTGTGTATTTTTCCCCTCTATCTGTGATAAGCAGATGGATTACACACACAATAATAAAAGGTTCATTACACTAGAGATCAGAGTGGGTATAGCCCACATAGATACTCGTTGTTGAAGGCAGTGGGGTTAAGAAAAAAAAAACAGCAAAACTCAGCTGGTTTTGTTACAAAATGAAACTCATGGAAAATCCAATATAAACATTTCTTCAAAATCAGAGGGGCCATGGAAAATAAAATTCTTTACTATGTCTCTGATGAAATGAAAAAGAAAAATTGATTTGAGTGTTAAGTTTAACTCTTGTAAAAGCTTTATAAAAAAAAAAAAAATTAAAAAAAAAAAACCTCGTTTATCCATGATGTTTTGAAATTCACATATATGAAATAGATTGGTATTTTAGATATTCATGCAAAAAATGAGCTATTTTTCAGATATTTTAATATATAATTGATTTTATATGCTTTACATTTACTGATTTGTTGACTGTTGTTATACTGATTTTATATTAATTAAAAATAGATAATGCATGTTCTTAATAAAGTTTTTTGTTTAAAAAATAATAACGATTGCAAAATACTTCCTCGCCTTTAATATATCTTAACCTAAAAGAATATAACATATCTTAAAAATAGAATTTTTTTTTACTTAATAATGTTTAATACTTTCAATAAACAAAATAAATGCTTTTAAAAAGCAGATTTATTCAGAAATGAAAATAACAAAATAAAACTTAGAAAGAACCAGCTGATAACACTTATTATACATAAAACTAGCTGACTTTTCCCACTAGTGGGCAACTCCTTTCATTGGGGCCTCTAATTTATTTATAATCTTGTAATATAAAATCTCGAGAGATTATAGCATGAATTTTTTCCAAAAAAACAATCTCGAATAGGATGAACCTTGAACCTGATCCCCCCCCCCCCCCTTGCCTGTGGTCCTATATAGCAGATTTGCTGTGCATGCACTGCAAAATTTTATAAAAAAATAAACAATGTAGAGCCGATTGAACCACGAACGAAGTCCCTGCATAGCGAAGAGACACAGTGTGAGTACACCTTCCCATTATTCCTTTCCTTGAAGAGTGGCACATATATGATTGGTACTACTTATGTAATGGTTTCCTAGCTGGCATGTTTCCAATGTGACTTTTTTGTATGAATTTGTAGCATCACTTTTGTTGTCTACAGCAGACTGTGAAGGGGGACTTACAGAGTGATGTATTTGTTTGTATATTGCATAACTAAAAATAATACTCATGTATATAGAAATTTTGTATAAATAAAACTTTTTTTTTTCCCTTGGCTAAAGCTATTTTTATTTGGCTAGAAGTTATTGGCTGCAATTAGCCCAAAAGCTAAAAATCCCTTTTTCCTAGATTAAACCCTATAGGTGGGATATAATATATCCCACCGCCCCTCAAGGGTTAAACAGTATATTTTTCTGGTACGAAATTTTGAATATTCTGAAACACATATGAAGCTGATCGCCGTCTCATAGAAACATGGAATTTTTATTCAAACTGTTCGGGATCTAGCGTCCTATAAAGTGAACATGTCTTTTCATTGAGTATTATTTTGTCTTTAACAAGTAGTTTTGTTATTATCTCCATGTTATAATGATAAAATCCTAATCCTATTAATATTATAAATGCAAAAGTGTGAAAAAGTTTGACTGAAGTCAACTGCAAAACTGGGGATTAAATAACTTTTGTCATGTCCATTCTACTCATTTTTTTTTTTTCGAATGTGCAACATTTTTACTTAATAAATTTTACATATTTTAAAGAGTGATTGTGTTTCTGAATTTTTTTCAAACTAATATTTCATCCAAATAGTAATATTTGTAATATAAATTCTGAGAATAAATAAGGCAATGATTATTATTTGGAAATAAAAGATTATAAAAATACAGAAACATAATTACTCGAAAAAACAGTATCAGCTATGTTGGCTATATTGTGCCAACATTTGTAGTGAAATGTCAATACTGCAGAAAAATTGCTATACATTGTAATTATCTTCAAGAAAATGTTAATATTGCAGAAATATTTAATTTATGTTAAAAATATTAGTAGAGAAACTTCAATATATTTTCTGGAAATATTGCACAAATACGTGCAAAATGCAAAATTTGACTGAAAGCGTGTTTTATGTTTATCTATAATTTTTATTTTATGTATTAGAAACATATAAAATTGTAAATTTTATTAACTTAGGTGAAAATGTTGCATATTGAAAAAAAATTCATAGTATGGTGGATAATGAATGAAAAGGCTGATTTAATGCTGACTTCAGTCAAACATTTTCACACTTTCACATTTATAATATAATTAAGATTAGAATACTGTCATTACTAGATGTAGATAATAATAAAACTAATAAGACAAAATAATATTCAATGAAAACACATGTTCTCTTTATAGGACGATAAATCCTAAAAGAGTTAACCCTCCAGCCGTGGGCGACTTTTTAATTTTCTTGGATAAAACTGTAGCATATTTTTAAGTTTTAAAATTAAGATTGCTTGATTCCCACCACTTTTTTGAAGTAGAAATAGTCACTTTATTTAATTACAGATTAAATAATGCGATAATAAGCTGAAGTATAAAAAAAATCGTTTTTAAAAAAAGTGGTGGGAATCAAGCAATCTGAATTTTTTAAAAGTAGCCCACTAGAACACAAAAATAGCATTCCCTGTGGAATTGTATAGAATATGTGAAATGCGATATGAGCGTTGCCAGCGGCTGGATGGTTAAATAACAATTCCATTATTCTGTTATATAGCGATCGGCTTCATAATTATTTATGAATATTCAATATCTTATACCAGAAAAATAAAATGAGAAATACCTGTGGCCAATCCGAACCGTAGGTATTGTGAATCCGTAGGTATTGTGAATATGCATGCTACTGCACACACACAGCAAAATCTTAAAAAAAAAAAAAAATCTCTAACCAGGTCCCTACTGTCTATGGTACCACAGAGCAGGCGTGCTGCACACACACTGCAAAGTTTTCCAGGGGGAAAAAAAAAATCTGGAAATTGAAAAAAAAAATTATTTACTTATATGAATATATGTAGTAATAAAAGGTATTCAGGGCTTGAAATTCAATTTTTCATAGGAAGGGAGTCTCCCTACCAACATTTATAAATGGGGGGGAGTTGAGCTATTTGGGAGGGAGAAAAAAATATGAAACCCACTATTATTTTACGTGCTTTTTAAAGATTTGCATTAATTATTTTGTCATGTCTGTATTAATGCAGGCATGACAGAATACTATTGAAGCAATTTAAATCAACAATTCAGAATAATGATGCAAAATGTTTTTTATTTAAAAAAGTAAGAAAGCAGGAGTGATTCTGAGTAAAAAAAAAAAATTCTGAAACTGACAGCAAATTTTCTGAAAGGTTACAACAGAGGGGATGAGGGGGCAGGGGGGGGGGATCACTCCCACCACTAGCTATGTGTTTTTTCGTGCCCCTTTGACGAAATTAGAGTTTTTTGCACAATTCTTTGACGAAATTCAATTTGCGGGGTTTTTTTCGTGATCTTTGGACGAAATTCACGATTCTTTGATGAAATGAGTGTTTTTTTCGCGATACTTTGACGAAAAGCATGTTTTTTCGCGATACTTTGACAAAATTCGTATTTTTTTTTTGCGATTCTTTGATGAAATTCGTGATTTTTTTCTCAGCGGCCGTTTGGCTAAACACTAAATTCGTGTTTATTCCACGATCCTTTGACGAAATTAGCTTTTTTCTGCGATCCTTTGACGAAATTAGTTTTTTCCGCGATCCTTTGACGGAATTAGTTTTTTCCGCGATCCTTTGACGAAATTAGTTTTTTCCGCGATCCTTTGACGAAATTAGTTTTTTCCGCGATCCTTTGATGAAATTCTCTTTTTTCGCGATCCTTTGCCGAAACTCGCATTTTTTCCGCGTTCCTTTGCCGAAATTTGATTTTTTTGCTATACTTTGATGTAATTTGCATTTTTTTGCGATCCTTTGATGAATTTCAAGTTTTTTTCCCTGCAATCTGACAAAATACACGTTTTTCCGTGATCCTTTGACAAAATTTGTTTTATTCGCAATCCTTTGTGACGAAATTGGCGATTTTTTCCTCGAACGATTGACAAAATTGATTTTTTCGGCGATCATTTGTCGAAATTCACGATATTATTCTGTTGAACTGATGACCGATTTTTCACACGTTTCAGAACCTAATGCCTTAAATTTTTGGAAAATTCGTAACGCGGATTTTCGTATTTCAGAAAATTCGTTCGTGTTTCGGAAATTTCGTTCACCCCTGAATTCGCCATTCGGTTGCGGAAAAAAATAATGAAATTTGTCTGTCGGTCGCATCAAAAATTTGCAAGTTTTAACAATCTTTCGCAGTTAAAAAAAAAAAAAAAAAAAAAAAAAAAAAAAAAAAAAAAAACGCAAAATGTGTCAATTAGCCACGCAAAAATATCAGGAAATTTGCAAGGCGTTCGTGGTAGTTAATCGTAATTTCAAAATGCAAAATTTTCAGGAAAAGGGTGACATTTTTTTGGACGACAGTCTCCCGCCCGCGATATTATTTTGGGCAGGATTTCAAAATTTTGGGCGCGAATCCCGCCATCCTGCCCTGGTATTGAATAATAATGAGTAAAACAGAATAAAAAATTAAATATACCTTTAAATAAATTTTATTGCATGTGGCAGTTTTAGGATTCTTAAAAATATTTTTGGGTTTGGTAAATTCTAAAACAACTTTCTACACAGAGACCCAAAGTTTTTTTCAGCTTTTAACTGTGCAACGGAATTTTCTGCTACAAAATAAAATTATGAAATAAAGCCTTTAGAGAAAATAGTGTTTGCGGTTGAAAGAAGTGTAGTGTTTATTTCAAAATAAAGACAAGATGAAAATTTTTATGCCTTTAAATGTCAAATATAGCAAAATATTAACAAAGAAAACAAATGGAGAAAAAAAAAACACATAAAAAGCATTCAAAATTCATATGCTTGCTGTATGTATTTGTGTTAAAGAAGTTTTACTTTTTATAATTCATGGATGTAAAGCAGAACTAAATGATACACTCAGGATTGATAAATTCTAATTTATAAGATGTCAACTAAACTAATTAGTTTTAAATCAGAGTTAAAAATAACTTGATTATATCTACCATCAATATAACATAACAAAAACTCATATAAAGTTCACACAGATGAAGTGACAGACTAAATCAGGATTCACAACCTTTTTTCATCATTTGACAATACTAAATAACCCCTCTCCCTCATAATAAGTATTTATTCTTATTGCAAACGACTAAAAAGTAATTCATAGTATTAAGGGGGGGGGGGGGGGGGAATGAAGCTTGACAGAAACTTTGCAAAAGAGAGTTAAGAATAAGTATTCTAATTGTACAAGTGTAAAAAATGGTCTAAATGTGTAAATTTAAGTTTGTCAAACATGTTAAAGAGCCCCAAAGTTCGCAAATAACGTACAATAATACAGTTTTAGATGCAAAAAATTCAATTTACATTACAAATACAGCAAATTAACAGATATTTACCTTTGCTTGAATGCCAAAATGAACAGAGTTAAGGTGCACAACTGTCTCCTTGAATTGATGTAACATCACTACACTCCCCTGAAACTCATGAAAATAAATACTTTAAATAGGTTGTAATATTAAGTATTTATCATATTCAACTAGAATTTTTTTAAATATATAATTGAGCACTTAAATGATACCAGTGAATTGGGTTTTTTAATTCTTTTGGATTTGAGAACAGCCTTAAATATAACAGGAGACGATGCAGGTTTTTATTCTTGGGGCCCATTTTCTGAAAAGTGATTTTTGTGTAAAATAACATTTTGTACCTAAAGTTGACATCCAGTTACTCAAATTCGAAACAAGAATTTATTAACAAAAACTTCTTTAAATCCTCTTGCTAAAGTTAGTTTTTCGTGACATGGTTTTATTTACAAATTACACATTTTAAAATAGTTTTTATGAAAATGAATGTTACAAAGGGAGCCTATTTTATTAAAAGGAATTTTGTGAAGTGGCCTGTTTTATTAAGTTCATTTTTGTAATGGGACCCGTTATAAAATTTATTTTGTGAAGGGGCCAATTTTATTAAATAGATTTATGTGAAGGGGCCTTAAATAGGACCCAAATTGTGCCAGGATTGAACCCTGATAAAGCAAGAAAAATCTTACTTATAATACTATTAGTATTTACACTTAGTATTTAGAACTTAAACAACCTAACATTATAGTGTTGATTTTATGCCAAATTGGCAAGGCAAGGTGCTAGGCAGCCCTTTCTCACTACTTTATGCACCTGGCAAGCCCTTTTTAAACCACTTTATGTACTCAGTGGTCCCAGTAGCAGAAATTTCTCCAAGTGTCTGCGACAGATACTTTAGGGCCAAAAAATAATCTGCAGGTAAAATATTTTTACAATTGAAGCGTTAATTAATTAAGCATTCACTTGCGTGTAGCGTTTTTAGGCATTTTACAGCTTTTTATTAATAATAATCTTAACTTTTTGTATTAAGGAATAAAGAGCTGAACAAAAAATATGAAGCAAAATAAAAGTTCAATGAAAAAGAGTCTGCAAAAGAGAAAAAAAAGTCTGTGACGTCCGTCTCCAACTTTCCCGTCACGAATATCGTCAAAAATTGCGCATTTTGCCAAATGATGGTAGGAAAAAAACATGAATTTTATCAAAGATCGCTGAAAAAACTCATGAAATGATCGCGGAAAGAGACGCAAATTTTTTTAGAATAGTATTCCCTTTTTGAAAAGATGTACCCTTTTTTAGAATAGTGTTCCCTTTTTAAAAAAATTCCACCTGGCGGCCCTTTTTTTCTATCGTCAACACTATGGATTAATGAACTTTGCATGTATATCAAATTTCAATGTATATATTATTCTTTAAATATATAATTTCTTTTATAAATGAGCTTTTATGGGATAATATATTACATTATTAGATTTCATATTTATATTATATTACACTAAATATGGTAACAAAATGTTCTTCAGAAAAAACAAAATTACTCAAAATCCACACAATATTCTATTAATCTGGACAACATTTGGTCCCAACTAGTACAGATTAAAAACTTGTTAAGATATTTGCCTGTAGTACTTAAATTATAATACGACAATTTCCAAATAACTCTTGCATTACTTTAATAAATTCCAGAAATTTCATATTAAATAAAGCCAATATTACTATATGGTAAAATGATTCTCAAAGAAACAAACAAGATCTGTGCAACTACCCAGGCAAGATCTGTGTAACTACCTAGTGAAACACTCTGTATACTTAAAATAAAGTTAATCTTACTGACATATTGGCAAAAGCAATTATTCTGTGTGCATGAAACCTGAAGACATTAATATGCAAGTAGTACAAATTAGTTTGGTCTGTTTTCAGGGATATGTTTAGGAAAATTTTAGGTCCTTTAAAGGACCCTTCACAAAATAATTTATCTTAAAACAGGACCCTTCACAAAATTATTTATCCCAAAACAGGACACTTCACAAAACATTTTATCCCAAAACAGGACCCTTCACAAAATTATTTGTCTTTTAAATAGACCTTTCACAGAATTTTTTCACTTTCAAATTGAACTTTTCACAAATTTAGTCATTTTAAAATAAAATCTGGCCTGTAAGTAAGCAGTTGAACTCACCAAAGAGCATATTACTTAGCTTTTTATACATGAAGGATAGGACATGAAGACATCGATAATTTAAAATTCACAAAATTATGACTAGAATTTTCACAAAAATAAGAAAAACTTCACAATTTCACAAAATTAGGACCCTGTGAGAAAAGTCTGGACAGACCCTTGGTTTTATTGTGTATGCATTTATTTCAAAACAAAATGAATGAACAGATTAATCAAAGTATTGCTTATCGCTGACTACTACTTTTTGCTACCTCTCAGGCAATTTTTTAATTCCATTAAAAAAAAAATAACTTCAATTCCTCCTTCTTCTAATTCAGCAGCTTTTCTAATATTTTCCCATTTCTCATAAGGCTTTTATTTTTTTCTATCTATCTTGCCAGTCTTTTCATTTACTACCTTTTTTCTTCTATTTTGCACTTATTTTCCAAATCTAATTTGTATCGTTTACAGCTACTTTGCATGCAAGAAAGAAGTTTTTAGTTAATATCTATATATAGTACCAACAGCTCCTATTTTATGACAGTATAATAAACATGTCTCTGGTTAACTACCAGCAAAACATGTCTGCCAATTTGCCCGGTCAGATCTAAAAAAAATCGATGACCAAACGGGCTTACAACAAAATTAGCTATTTATTTCCGCAATCATTTGACAAAATTAGCAATTGTTTTGCAGTCATTTGACGAATGTCACACTTTTTTTTCCATGAACACCCCGCTTTATTTTTGTCTTCCATGACTTTTTAGAAAATATTTGTAAAATCCCTGATTTTTCTTATATATTTTTAAATTTCCCCAATTACTTTCCAGATTTTCCATGTTGCTTTGAACTCTGCATTAAAAAAATTGCTACCATAGTAAAAAATGACTTAATTCGGGTTTCCAGCAATATAGGTCTGGCAATTTCCATAATTTTCTTTGAACCAAATCTTTTAAACTTAGGGGAAACTCGGATATAATTTCAAAATAAAATTGCAGAACTACTGTTTGAGGCCACATTACATTTTTTTTTAAGGGGGGGGGGGGGGATTAATAAGTAAACATTTAAGACAGAACATTTTAACATTTATTTTTAACAACTTCTGTAACTTAATTGTTTTTATTTAAATTGGGAGATATTAAACCCTATGAGCCCCTCTTTTCTCTATGCCCTAACAATATTCTCCGCTTTCTGATTTATTTTATTGATTGCCATATTATAAAATATGCAATGCAAAGTAAAAAAAAAAAAAATTGATTAAAATAACGAAAATTTTATTAATCACACAAAATTAATTAAAAGCAGCTATTTATAAAAAAATTGGTTGGTGTTATTACATTCTGGTAAGCGCAAATTAAAAATTAAATTTCATTACTTAGTTTTTGAGTTAAGTCAAAAGATTTTTATGAACGTATGAACATTACTGAAATTGCATTTTCAGCAATGTCTACATGGCGATGGGGTGTCCATTACTGGAAATTGACCAATTGCACATGGGTCATAAAATCTTAACAATAAATGAAATTTTCTAAATGGCCATTAGCATAGTATAAAATTCAAAGTTTTCTATTACTACCAGGGTTTGCAAAGCTGGACCCAGTCGGAAAATTCCCTGTGGGTTTTTTCAGACTGGGCCCCACTTGAAAAAGCCCACCAAAAAAACTAAAATGTGGATTTTTTCAATTTTTAGCAATATTTAAAATTTTAAACAACATATTACATTTAATGAATTTATGTCATTTCAGGTAATTTTGAAAAAAAAAAAAAATACATAAAAGCCATTACATAAACAACTGAAGTAAAAAAAAATGTATTTTAGCACATTAAAATATTTGGCAGAATCCCAAAACAGGCGAGACACCCCCATTTGGCGACTTTTCTGACAAGCGCCAAACACCCCACATACGCCAACCTAAAATGTGGCAACCTGAAAAGTAACGTGATTGGTCCACTTTCCTGAATGCTTCCAGACTGTTTTTTACTACTACGTCATCACCCTGGAATCATAGGAAATACAACATTTATAAATAACGACGTTTTAGAAAACACAGGAAAGCTGATTTTTATGAGATTCAAAATAAAACAAATGATTTAAACAAAATTTGTTGAAAAAATGTGAAATTTTTAAAGTACCTTTTCAAATCAGAGTAACGATTTAATGATTAAAATTTTCATTTCTCAACAACTTTCAGAAAAAATCATGGCGTCATTTAATATTTTAAAGTACATGCCTATATCAGAGTAAACATTGAACAAATCATTTCTAATTTACGGAACTTTGAACGCTTCGCGTTCATAAAAAAATAATATCACTGAATACAGCAGTTCTCGCTCTGTAGCAATCTCAAAATGTACATAACTCGTTAAAGTGGTAATCAGTAATCGTGTATGAACACTTACGTGTTCATTAATCGAAAAAAAAAAAAACATCACTGGATTCAGCAGTCTCAAAATACAGCAGTTATCGCTCTGTAGCAATCTCAAAATGTACAAAACTCATTAAGCGGCAATCAGTAATCGTGTATGAACGCACTTACACATTCATTAACTAGAAAAAAAACATCACTGGATTTAGCATTTCTCGCTGTGTAGCAATCTCAAAATTCAGCAGTTCTCGCTAGTCTGTAGCAATCTGAAAATTCAGCAGTTCTCGCTAGTCTGTAGCAATCTGAAAATTCAGCAGTTCTCGCTAGTCTGTAGCAATCTCAAAATGCACAAAACTCATAAGGACAGCATACATGAGAAATATACAATAAACGGCTAATATAAAACGCTACAACAAAAAGTGCATAAAATTATTAACATGCCTTAACAGACATCTCCTTTCTTGAAAACCAACTCTAAAAATGTTGAATTGTCATAATTTCGTAAATTTTTAGTCAAACTTCATTTAACTTCCCAGCAAAAAAATGAACAAATACTCACAATTTCAAATTAAACTACACAGGTACTTTAACTTTCAAATTTTACAACTAAAAACAGCAATAAAAAAAAAATTAACAACAACAAACTTTTGACTTGTCAACATTCTATTTTTACAAATAAAGAGTTGAGTTGTAAAAACACTGCTGAGCTAACTGTGAATAATAGTTTTCATGAAGGCGTAACCATCCTATACACAACAAATGAACCAATCCCAATTCAAGATCAGACCACTGTAGGCGTGGAAAGAATTTACGAAACGAACTGGTAACAAGAAAAATCCATTTATCGTCTCGCCAAATTGAACGATGCCAAGTGTCTAGACTGTTTTGGGATTCAGCCAAATATTTTACTAATATAGAACATAGTACACAGGCAACCTACAAGACATTACATAATTATAGGTACAAGCATATAAGAATGTCATTTTCTTTATAGCATAAAAAATTCAAATAAACTTCATGAAAATAAAACTTCTAACTACAAAATCATTTTTTTTTTTTTTAATAATCTTCATATAAAAAAAGAAAATTACAAATTTAAGACTTTACATGTAATGAGTTGTAAACTTTTACTAATTTCATTGCTTTTTGGACTCTGAGATGGATTTGAATTCTGAAGCAATCATAAGCTTAAAAATAAAAACAAAGAATAAGAGATTCTTTTTGTATTTTATTCCATTATGCTTGTTTATTTATTTATTTTTTTATGCATTTGTAAAAAACATAGGTACTACTTAGTTATCCCGTCGACCAATTTAGCCAAATTACATAAATTGAGATAATTTTTATTTTTATCTAACAAAATAACAAATAAATTATCATAACATTAACAGAAATACAAATAAAATGTCAAAATAAAAATCACTTTATGACGTAAGCTCGTGTAACTTGCTTAAAGTCAAGTGAATGTGACATTTACAATCAACCATTATTGCCATTTAATCTTACAGTTTGGCGATAGATTTTTGGTTGACGGGATACCAAGTAGTACCAAAAAATATATATACAGAGAGAATTGGTTTAAAGAGTTAGTGAGAATCCATACTATATACAATAAAGTACATTAGATAATATGTATTTTTTACTCCTTTTCTTCCTACTTATATATTTTAAATTTTAACAATCTATTCATTATTTGATTTTCAAAGCAAATTTTGTAGGTGGAGCAAATTAACAATTTATATTTTATTTTATGTTAAAAACTAATTTGTGAGAACACTGACATTCAATCAATTTATAGAATTTATAATTTGTAAAATAGCATTACAATTAAACTGTATAAGGGAACAATATATTTTTTTTGCTGATATATATAATATGTATAACGAATATAGTATAAAATAATGTAATATCATCAGGGCTTGAATTTCAGGGCGGGATGGTGGGATTCGCGCCCAAAATTTTGAAATCCCGCCCAAAATGATATCGTGGGCGGGATACTCCTGTCCAAAAAATTTCACCCTTTTCCTGAAAATTTTGCATTTTGAAATTATGATCTCGCGAACGCCTTGCAAATTTCCCGATATTTTCGCGTGACTAATTGACACATTTTTTTTTTTTTTTTTTTTTTTTTTTTTTTTTTTTTTTTACCGCGAAAGATCGTTGAAACTCACGAATTTTCGATGCGACCAATAGACGAATTTCATTATTTTTTTCTCGAGATCAGTTGACAAGTGTCCGCGACCGACTGGCGAATTCAGGGGTGATTCTGTTACGAATTTTCCGAAAATTTAAGGCATTAGGTTCCGAAAATTGTGAAAAATCGGTCATCAGTTCAACAGAAAAATATTGTGAATTTCAACAAATGATCGCTGAAAAAATCAATTTTGTCAGTCGTTCGAGGAAAAAATCGCCAATTTCGTTGCAAAGGATTGCGAATAAAACACAAATTTTTCAAAGGATCGCGGAAAAACGTGAATTTCGTCAGACTGTGGGAAAAAAACTTGAAATTCATCAAAGGATCGCAAAAAAACGCAAATTACATTGAAGGATAGCAAAAAAAATCATAAAATTCGGCAAAGAAACGCGAAAAAAAAATGCGAGTTTCAGCAAAGGATCGTGAAAAAAGAGAATTTTGTCAAAGGATCGCAGAAAAAACTAATTTCGTCAAAGGATCGCGGAATAAACACGAATTTAGTGTTTAGTCAAACGGACGCTGAGAAAAAACCGCGAATTTCATCAAAGAATCACAAAAAAAAAAAAACGCGAATTTCATCAAAGAATCTCAAAAAAATACAAATTTTGTCAAAGGATCGCGAAAAAAACTTGCAATTCGTCAAAAGATTGCGGAAAATGTGAATTTCAACAAAGTATCGCGAAAAAAAAAACGCGCATTTCGTCAAAGGATCGCGAAAGCACACGTATTTCGCCAAAGAATCACGAATTTCGTCCAGAGATCATGAAAAAAAAAACCCTGCGAATTTCGTCAAAGGATTGCGGAAAAACGGCAACTTTTGTCAAAAGATCTTGAAATAACGGCACAAATTTCGTCAAAAGATCGCAAAAAACGGAAATTTCGCCAAAGGGGCACGAAAAAACACATATCTAGTGCTGGGAGTGATCCCCCCTTATCCCCTCTGTTCCAACCTTTCAGAAAATTTGCTGTCAGTTTCAGAATTTTTTTTTTTTTTACTCAGAATCACTCCTGCTTTCTTACTTAAAAAAAAAAAAAAAAAAAAAAAAAAAAAAACATTTTGCGTCATTATTCTGAGTTGTTGATTTAAATTGCTTCAATAGTATTCTGTCATGCCTGTATTAATACAGACATGACAAAATAATTGCAGTACAGAACCATTTATCCGGAATGCTTGGGGTCAGATGTATTCCGGTTAACTGGTTGTGCATTAAAGCATCATCCATTTGATACGTTTTGTGAAATATGTGTGGTTGTGGCATTATTTCTCATTTTAAATTATTAGATTACTTGGATTAAAAATCAATGCAAGAAAGATCAATGTTAACCAGAGTTTAAAAGAAGGTAATTTATGGGAATCCCTTAGGAACAAAAATTCTTCTGTTTCCTCTGCATAAAAATTAAAACATCTAAAATAGAACTAAATATGCTATCTTTTCAAATACTAGATGTTGTCATCAAATTATACAATTGTTTTAAGCAAAATCTATGTCAAACTGGCAATATATGACACCTTTTTCTGCAAAGATTCTGAAATCAGTCTATCAAAAATACCATTCCGGATAACTGGTTTTCCGGTTAACTGGTTTCCGGATAAATGGTTCCATACTGTAATGCAAATCTTTAAAAAGCACGTAAAATAACAGTGGGTTTCATACTTTTTTCTCCCTCCCAAATAGCTCAACTTCCTTCCATTTATAAATGTTAGTAGGGAGACTCCCCTCCTATGAAAAATTGAATTTCAAGCCCTGATCATATACCTATATATTACACTTTTGATAAAACCCATGTGGGTTGGGTTTTTCAAAAAAAACAAAAACAAAAAAAAACGAGTTTTTGCGAACTTTGATTACCAAAGCAAAAACATGCAAATTTTACACGAAAATAACAAATAGTATATAAATATGTCAAAATGAATTAAACTCTTAGTATATTCATTAAGACTTTCACTGAAAAACAGTGAAACTTCGAAACATTATTTTTTGCTCCCCGATTAGTTTGATTAAGAGTGTCAACAATATGCCTGGTTATAAAACATGCAAGAGGGAGTTATGAAAAACAACAAAAGCTAATTTTTTATCAACCAAAAACATTCAAGGATGTCCACCTACCCTATATAATTATATACTATACAAAGTTAACAACTTATTAATAGCATATTCGGGGACAGATTTAAGATCAATGCGAAACTAAACTAAGGTTGCTGGTTTGTTTTTTTATGCAGAACCACAAGACATGCATGCCGCCGAATACGGGCTGTGGGTATGCGAATTCATATTTCTTTAGCTTAACCTTAAATCTGTCCCTGAGAATGATGAGAACTAATTTTAACTAATTCTAATAAACTGATTGAAATGATATATAAAAAATAATCTTACCTAATTTGTAAATCCAAGGCGATTCATGATAGCGAAATAGAGCAAGAAGAGTGCACGTTGATTCAATCATTCAGTTCTGTAAACACGCCAAAAAAATCCCTAAAAGTCCTCAGAAAAGGAAAATCCTACACTTTTTTAAAAACTATCTTTTAATAGAACTATTTTTCAGTATATTTATAACTTAAAAATTTCTCATACAATATTGAAATAATTTTTAAAATGCTAGTTTTGAAATGTTGTTTATTTTAAAAGTTGAAAATATTTTAAATGCATCTACGAAAATCCCCAGTTGGAAAAAAACAAAGGAAACGCGTCAGAAAAGGGAAATTTTCATTTCGTCTTTCCCTAGCTGTATTTCCCTGCAAGGAGAGGCGCAAAGCAATGAAGTGTGTTGTTTTGAGTGTGTGTGTGTGTGTGTGGGGGGGGGGGGGGTGTACATTTGCTATATATTTTTACTTTAATCTAAATTTTGTTTATCTTTGAGGGTTTTAAAACATGTAAAATAACTTATTTTTTGCGACTGACAAAAAGTAGTCAAAGTCACTTTGAGAGCAAAATAACAATAATAGTAGGTGTTGATTATTCTCTGATCATACAGAAAAATTTAAAACAAGCATGCATATTTACACATAGACAACCTTAATAGCAATGTTTACTTTTTTCTTGCCCTCGCACCCCCCCCCCCCCCTAAAATCAATAAGGATTTCATGGAACATTTATGAAACACTAACAATAAATTTAACAAAGTTTTGTTTTTGTTTTATGCTCTTTTTATTAGGAATTTAAGGTGTGCTGTATATATTTTTTAAGCATTTTGATTAAAAAAAACATTTTATTTTATTTATTTATTTATTTTGTCACATTTTAGTTTATAATTTTTCTAAATTTTGTTTTGAGTATTGTACTTTAGACTAAAAATGTCTCATATGATACTGAATAGAATTTATATTGAGGCTTTATATTTGCTATATATTTTTATTTTAATTTTTTAATCTCAATTTTGTTTATCTTTGAGGGTTTTGAAACATGTAAAAGAACTTATTTTTTGCAACCGACAAAAAGTAGTCTAAGACACTTTGAGAGCAAAATAATAATAATAGTAGGCGTTCATTATTCTCTGATCATACAGAAAAAATTAAAACAAGCATGCATATTTGCACATATACAACCTTAATAGCAATGTTTACTTTTTTCTTGGCCTTGCAACCCCCCCCCCCCCCATTAAAATCCATAAGGATTTCATGGAACATTTATGAAACACTTTAACAAAAAAATTAACAAAGTTTTTGTTTTATGCTCTTTTTATTGGGAATTTAAGGTGTGCTGTATATATTTTTTAAGCATTTTGATTCAAAAAACATTGTATTTTATTTATTTATTTACATTTTAGTTTATAATTTTTCTAAATTTTGTTTTCAGTATTGTACTTTAGGCTAAAAATGTCTCATATTATACTGAATAGAATTTTAGAAACCCAAGGTTTATTTACATTTAAAAATTTATTTTGGCAAAACAAAAATTGTTTCAGATGTATATTCTATTAATTAGTTGCCTGTTTGTTTTGGCTATAAGATCAATAGAAATTGAAAAATAATACATTCATTGTTTTTAGTGTGGCCATAAAAAATGTAGCACATTTTGAGGACTTTTTTATATATAAAAATATTTTAAAACTAAATAAAAATGTGTAATTTGTTTTACTGCTTTAAATATAAATCTCGCAACGTATTTATATATTTACTAAAAGCCAGATTTAAAATAATTAAGTTTACTTTTTACAAAATGAAGAAAAAATACATTTTCTCTCTTTAATTAAATATTCGGGTTAGTTGATATTAGCCCTCTACTTTCTAGACAATGACGAGCCATTACATTTTTGCCAGAAACTGCCCCTTAAGAGTTGCCGGGCAAAGTAAATGCAACCGTTCTCTCAACGCTGAAACATTAGCATACCGGCAATAGCTGCCGCAACTAGCGGCGGGTCATTTACGGCACAACGCTGTTTGGTTACAAATGGCCTTAACTCCTTTTGGCCGTGATATATACGTCATTCGGCCCTAAGTCGAGTGTTTGTTGGGAAGTTCCAGATTTATTATTAATATGCTATCAATAATTTTTATTTCTAAACAATTTAAAAAATGCTATAATACTTCAGTAGGTAAGTTTGAGTGAATTTTATTTGAACTTGGCACCCACTTAGATATCACTTCTTTTCTTGCCATTGTCTTTAAAGAACTTGGCTCCCTTTTTTTCACAGCTATGTTTTTGTTAGATATCATTACTTTTTGTAAAGTTACAATATATTTAGACACTTTACTTAATGCTTTTTAATGTGTTTACATGTGACTATTTTATTCACCAAGCAACATTCAATTATAAATTAAATTTCCTGCAACAAAACTATTTAGCTGTCAGTTTGCGGCAGAAATCTATATTTTAATACTGCTACATTGAATGCATGTTTTGAGACGAAATGTATTGATTCGAAACTTTTATTGTTTCTGAAACAACAATTCCTATTAAATTCCTATTTAAATTTTCCTATTAAATTTTCCAATTAAATATCCTATTGCTGGGCCTGCTTTTATGTACTGAAAGTGAAAAATAAAGTTATGTGCTTATGCCACACTATGTATCATTCATCCATGGGTGCCGGCAAAGAGGCAGTGCAGAGGAAGGATATTGCCCCTCCCTGGATTTTCAAATTTAATTAACTAAATATCCTTTTCTCTGATGATTTTGAAAATAACAAGTGGGTAAGTGTGATCGCAAATCGCACAGAGGGTTTCGTTTAATATTCCTTTTAAAACACTTTATCCTTTTGAAAAATCTTAGTTCCACATTTCGCAACCAGGGGCGCACTCTATTCTAAACAAACCTTTATCCGAACGAATCTCTGTTTTACATACTATCCGTAGATATATTAGTCGAGGGGATTGAGCCCATAGCACCGAGATAAGTAGGTGCACCTGGCGGTAAAAAGTGGAACTAAAATATGTAAGGCTATGGTGCATAATATGAAAGAATGGTCAAAGGGGTGTCGGCAAAAGTTAGAAAAGTGCTCCCCGGGTGAAAAGGGTGGAGGTTAGAAAAATTGCTTAAAATACACAAGTTAGAGCCCGGAGGAGTAAATAATATAAGACTTTTTGAAAATTTTATGATTTGTCGTGTGGTCCGAGTTATTCAGCTATACGTATGCAAAAAGTCATGTCTCCAACTTAATTAGGGGCTCCCTTAAATAGAATTGCTTAAAATACATATGTGGTAGCTCAAAGGGTTAAGCGTAAGACTTTTTCAAGATTTTATGATTCGTCGCCTGGCCTCAAGTGTTCTGCTAAAGGTATGCAAAATTTCAAGTCTGCAATTAAATAAGGGGCTCAGTTAGAAAGAATTGCTTAAAATACGCATGTGGAAGCCCAAAGGGTTAAATGTACGACTTTTTCAAAATTTTATGATTTGTCGCATGATGGTGTTCAGCTATAAGTATGCAAATTTTCACGCCTCCAACCTAATTAGGGGCTCACTTAGAAAATATTGTTTAAAATACATATGTGAGAGCCCGAAGGGCTAAATGTACGACTTTTTCAAAATTTTATGGTTTGTCATTTGATGTGAGGTGTTCAGCTATAAGTATGCAAAATTTCACGCCTCCAACCTAAATAGGGGCTCACTTAGAAAGAATTCTTTAAAATACACATGTGGGAGCCCAAAGGATTAAATGTACGACTTTTTGAAAATTTTATGATTTGTCGTTTGATGTGAGGTGTTCAGCTATAAGTATGCAAAATTTCACGCCTCCAACCTAATTAGAGGCTCACTTTGAAAGAATTTTTTAAAATGCAAATGGGGGAGCCCAAAGGGTTAAATGTTCGACTTTTTCAAAATTTTATGATTTCTCGTTTGTTGTGAGGTGTTCAGCTATAAGAATGCAAAATTTCACCCCTCCAACCTAATTAGGGCTCACTTAGAAAGAATTGTTTAAAATACACATGTTGGATCGCAAAGGGTTAAATGTAGGACTTTTCAAAATTTTATAGACTGTCATTTGATGTGAGGTGTTCAGCTATAAGTATGCAAAATTTCACGCCTCCAACCTAGTTACAGGCTCACATAGAAAGAATTGTTTAAAATACACATGTGGGAGTCCAAAGGGTTAAATGTACGACTTTTTCAAAATTTTATAATTTTTCGTATGATGTATGGTGTTCAGCTATAAGTATGCAAAATTTCAAGTCTCCAACGAGTATAGTTTCTGAGAACGGGCTCTGTGACAGACAGAATATCTCAATTTGTTGATTTTCTGTAAGCTAGTAAACCTAGATAAACCCCCAGTAAGTAGATAGGTTTACAATGGAAGTCTATGGGAATTTGGCGAAATATTAGAGATATCGCCAAGGTGGCGTCACTTTTGGCGACTAATTTTGGTCGCCAAATTTGGCGGTATATCGCCATGTTGGCGAGAAACTTGGCGGTATTTGGCGACAGAACAGCGTCCCCTCCTACGGCAAACTAAAATTTCGCCTAATAGACGTAATGTTAAAGTAAAAATGGGCACCCCCAGGTGGGTAATTCATTGTTTTTCACAATTTTTTTATTTTTTTCCTTAGTTTTATAGTGTAAACGAACTTCGCACCAAATTTGAAGTATGTCGCTGCAGTAGATATACGAGATCTTTTTGATGAGTGAGTGAGTCAGTCAGTCAGTCAGTCAGTGGTAAAATTATCGATTATCAGACATTTTCAAATGTCATTATCTCGGAAACTAATTATGCGTTATTTATAAAATTTTGGATTTTAGGTAATTAGGGTGGCCTTACTACACATTTCGTATAACAAGTATGTAGGTCTCATAGATTTTCAGTAGTAGAGCATTGAAATTTGACGAAAACAGCTTGAAATGGTTCGTGTAAATAACACACGGCTATGTCAGGCGAACTTGGCTGACACACTGCCGTGTGTCTAGATAAGGTAGAATCCTGCACTAAGAGTGTATTAGTCCTTGCATTGGAAGAAACATAGTCGTAGTTTCCGTCACGTACAATAAGAGTGAAGCCTGAGTTAGGAGCGCTTTTCTGTAGTAAGATGATTTTTGCAATCTCATTTGAGGAAATAAAAGTTCTTCTACAGCCACGTGTTGTCAACGTTAATGCACTAAATGTTTAATAATTGTTTAGCTTTAAAGCTGAAGTTAGCTTATTAGTTTGAGGCAGTTCCTTTCGACGTAAAGGACCAAAGCCTTTATGTAAGTTGAAGTATGGATATTTCTCAGTTGTTGAATTAGCGCTTTACCTTGTTTGTCCTCCACGTAATTTAGAGAAAATTTGGAAGTTACTGTTTCACCCCCTTCTCAATTCTTTTAAATTAAAGTTTTTTAAATCTTATATCTGACAATGACTGAGTTACTAAGTAGCAATAATTCTGGTGTTGCTACAATTTTAATTGCATATTCTCTAATAGAACTCGATGAGTAGTATATTAAGTATTTTTCTCATTAAAATATCTTTTCATATGTAGTAATTTTTTTTCAACGTCATTATTTTTTTTTTAACGATACGTTTACCAATTTATTTTAACCAATTTTTACTTAACTCTTTGTTTTCTCAAATTTTCTTGTAAAATTAAGTTTTAATGTTGCAAAATAACTTGAAAGAAATACGCTTAAAATTTGTGTATTTAATTTTTAAAATGTAAATGTCTTGATATGGTAATGTGTATAATATTTATAACTGTATAATAGGCATAATTATATGCTTTGTCTAGATATGTATGAGATAAACTTTTAAATTGTATATTGCAAACTATAATTAGCAGTTTTATGTACTACTAAAATCATATCTTTATTGCTTACAGAGACTAAAAATATTATTTCCTATTAATAAAAAAATAAAAATAATCCTATTTGATTATTAAAAAATATTTTCTAATTATCTTTAGAAGGTTTTTCATAAATAACTGACTCCTAAACAGCCAAAACAAATATATGCACTAATTTATGCCTAAGATCCTTATATTTGAGGCGTTACAAATAAGTCTAAAAAAGGATAGAAGAAGTAATTTGATGATTTTAAAAATAAGTTTTTCAAATAAGTCTATAAGCTAAGATTATAATTTACTTCTTTTGATCTGAGATATACAAAATACAAATTAACTTACTTTTTTAATTTTCGCAAACTTGAACAATGAAATATCTATATCTAAAAAAATACTTCATTTAAGCAAAAACATATCCATCTTGTGCTGACATCTCTCGGTAACAGATAAAGACATTTAAATATAATTATTTCACTTAGATTTTATGTTACAGAGAAAGCAAATTGTAGAAATTGGCTTAGATGCTTTATATTCCCTCAGCCGTTGTTTTGAATTGTTTGGCGATTTTTTGTTGGCGTGTTGGCCGTGTTTATGGATATTGCAACCTCGATATGTGGAATCCCGTGTGACGTGTGTGTTGTGACGTGTCGTCCTGGCAACCCTTGAGAAGCTCATTTTAGCTTGGAATATCGTGAATGTATTTTGATATCGTGTTGTATAGTTCTGCCTTTTTATTTTTATGTGAAATTTATTGAATGTATTTCATTGCCTATCGTTTCTGTAATACGTTTAAACGCTCTTGCTGAAGTAATTAGGACATATGAGGAAATTTTGACAAGAAAAGAAGGTGAGTATGAATTATAGAATGTGAATGGGTATTCATAAGCATATTTTGGAAAATGACGGTGATGATATTTCGTGCTGGAAGCTTTCAAGAAAGCAGATGTCTGTTAAATTATGTTGATAATTTTATATATATTTTGCTGCTTTAAGAGTTTTTTACACTTTGAGATTGCTACAAAGCGAGAATTGCGGAAATTTTGAGAATGCTACACCACGAGAAATGCTGAATGCAGTGATATTTTATTTTCGTTTAATGTGCGCGAAGTGCCCATAGAACGATTACTGATTTCCATTTTAGCGAATTTTGTTTTTTATGTGTATTTTGCTGCTTTAAGAGTTTTTTACATTTTGAGATTGCTAGAAAGCGAGAACTGCTGAATTTTGAGAATGCTATAGAGCGAGGACTGCTGAATGCAGTTTTTTTTTTTCGGTTAATGTGCGCGAAGCTCACATACAACGATTACTGATTGCCACTTTAGCGAATTTTGTTTATTATTTACATTTTATTTTCGTTAAGCCAAATATGCGGATAAACCGGTGTTTGGCGACATTAACTACTTGGCGGAAAAGAGGTTTTCATACCAATAAAAATTCCAAGATGGCGGCCGCGGGATCTTATGACATCTGTTCCTAGAAATTTATTTAAAATTAAAGTTCCAAAAATACGCGACGCGGGGCAAAAATGTGATAAATCAGTCTAATAAGTATAAAAAGACAAACTAAAGAAAATAACAAAAGTGTTGAGATTCGACAAAATTTTCATTCCTGAAGCAAATTATATCTTTCTGTGAATATGCCAAAAATTGTTTCCAAAATAGTTTCGTTTTCTTTTCGAAATAGTAAAATCTCCATAATTTTCTAATGGTGAAATGATGAAAACAAAAAAATCATCATTCATTTTCAATTTAACTACTGAATTTATATTAATAAAATTCGTCTTGTACAAAATGTTTTGTGAATTCGGTCAAAGACACAAAAATAACAATATATATATATATTTTTTTAAATATGTATTTTACATGTGGATCTATCATTATCCCAACGACTTTCATTACAAAACTATTAAAATTTCTTCGTAAATGCTTGCTATGCATTTATGATTTCAAATTTTGAAAATTTAATATCTGAACATCTACCTACCGAATGTTTCAATTTTATTATTTTATAAATTTTTAAATAAAACAACACTTTTTCTTTTTACTTTCTTTAAAATTAATCTTGCTTTGTGCGATTACTTTTCATTCAATTCTACATATTTTTCATTTCTTCTTTTACCATATTTATAATTACGCAGAACGAGTTTAGTTTGATTTAGTTTGATTTAGTGAGATTGCTTTGCGGTCTATAGCAACTATGACTTTTCGCCTCGAATGATCCTTATTATATACAGAAACAACAACAAGTCACTACAATTTTTATTTCTTGTTCCATTACATATTTATATAACTACAAAGCGACATTCACAAATACATCCATGTCTTACCCGAGGATTCGAACCCGGGCCCCCGCCGTGGCAGCAACTGTCGCTACCGACCATGCCACTGGGCGACAACGAGTTTAGTATAAAATAAAATTACAAAGAAAAACTCAATATAAAATAATTTTTCTGAAATTAAAACAATAACTAGTACTTTTATTTTAAGATTTTTTTTTTTAATATCAAGAAATTTAATACCAAATATTTCGTTATAAAACTGACTCGTATATTATCCGAAATAATTTTTTTATGGAGCAAAAAATCACAGCCATCGAAACAAAACTAATTTGCTATCATTTATTATCTTTCACCTCTTTTAAAATTGTAAATTCATATATCTGCTCTTGTAAACAATTTCCAGACATTTATCTTTAACGAAGTTCACTAAGTAGATGATCAAAATAAATGCTGTTGACGCATCATATATACTGTCTACTTATCTGAAACCAATACAGTTCTAGGGAAAATAACTGTGAGTTATTTTTTTATGTATTTGTATTTTTTTATGTATTTGTGTTATGTTTCTATGTAAGTTTAATTGCCTTTTAACGTACCACCAGGCCGAGTGAATAGTGCTTTTGCTTTCTTTTTTAAATCGATAGTTCTAGATTACTTTCATGTAATCGATATAAGATTAGCATAACTGTTATATGAATGCAAATGTTTAAAAACAAACTTACTTATATTTTAATTAAATATCTGTTGAAATTCTTACGAGTGCTGAATTCTTGTGTTGACTAAGATAATTTCTGAAAACTGAAGCTTATTGAAGGATTTATAAAATTGAGCATATTTTTGAAATCAGTACTGAAAATCAGATAACAATAGTCAGTGACAATAGTCTGATGACAATAGTCAGAGAAGAATATTCGGAAATCAAAAATTATACTAGGTTCAGCAAATTATAAATTGTTCATTATTTTAATAATGCAATGTTTAAGTATTTAACATGACAATGAATTTAAGTGACACTGAATTTAAGTGACAATGAATATTAAAATTATTATATCGATATAATTTTACATTATTAATAATTTAATATTGGATTCTTTATAGTTACATTATTTTAGAATATCCAGTTGCACACTTTTGTTCAAGATTAAACATATTTCCACTCGATTAAAATTCCATTCGATTCGAATTTAGTATAAATAATAAAAATATATAGATATTTCAAAAAAGATTTTAATAATAGAAACAAACAAGTGTTAAAAATATACATAAAATTGTCTTCTTTTTTTATTCGGATATTTGGAACTGCGTGTAATATGTGAAGTTACATTTGAAAGATGTACACCCGTAAACTGTAAATTTCATATTTTATTTTGTGTAGGATCTTCACATGCTTCACTGTTCCGGCAAACAAAGGGCAAACAAACCTGGTTATTAAACAAGCCTACTGAAAGGGATCCAATTCCTTCTGCATCCTGCAACAGTGCGGGCCGCACAGTGCTACAGTGCAGTACTTCTCCCTGCTTGCTAATCACGCGAATCAAGCTCTTAAGTACTAAGCCATTCAAATCGCAGATTCCGAAATAACATAATAATATCCCATTGTGTCGAAACTCGAAACTTTTATATAAATTAAGTTCAAAAGATTTTCACTCATAATAACTTGAATAAATACACACGTGCTACAGCTTTGAATAATAAACTTCCTTCTTAAAAACTTAAATGCACTTTATTTTCACAATAAAAATATTCATGTTTTATTACTCTGATCTGAGAGTTCCATTTTACGGGCATTCTCGGTTCAATTCAATTTTTACATCTACTTTAAAAAGTAAATCAGAGAAAGAAAATAAAAGGGTTACTACAGCAACCGACCGACAGATTTGTCTAGTATCACCAGGGATGCATTCTTAACATAAGCAAACTTTGAATTAATGTGTTTTTTATTGGATCCATCTCAAAATTCAACGTCTTGGTTCAATCAATTTTTCAACATCTTGGTTCACCTTGCTATGCGAAACGATTTTGCAACTCTTTCAATTTTAAAGTAATCACGAAAAAATCAAAAATTAACGTAGCGTTCATTATATTTCAGAAAAGAAGGCCAAAACTTCGACGAGGAAAAAAAGCTAAATATCGCATAAAAAATTCCGGAAAAAAATCGAAAATCGTACAGAACAAAATGTACTATATTGCTCTGAAAGATTAAAACCGGATACATTTTAAGAGTATCGAAACATAGACGCGAAACGGGAATAAATCTATAAATCTCACACACACACACATACATAAAAAAATAAATAAAGCATTATTGTACGTATTTAGAATAAACTTTATTTTAAAAGGGTCAAAATTTATTATACTGGGATAAAAGACTGAAACAGGACTCCTTTTTTGTCAAAAATGTCTTTGCGAAAAGTGTAAAATTCGACAAAGATTTCTAAAAATTTGGAAATCGTGCAGGGAAAAAAAATACGGCATTGGGTTTGAAGATTAGAACATGATTGAAACGTTTTATAAATGTACAAACAGTCTCCAAGAAAAGTGAAAAAACACTAAAAATCATGAAATGTACCTCTGCGAATTCCGAATAAACTTTATTGAAAAAAGAACAAACTATATTAATCTAAAAGTTTGTAACGAAATTCCTTGTACTAACATTGAAAAGTCGCAGATAAAGACTAAAAGAAAAACCCGCTACAAATTGCATAAAGAATCGCTAAAATCGCTAAAATTTCCAAAATAGCATACAATAAATCTTTTTCTAACCAAAAAAATAATTTTTGATAATTCTACAATTTATTAACATATTTTAGAAAAATGCATTAAGTATTATTATTTTTCTAAAACATTTTTGTTAAACCTTTAAATATAATAAATACACTTCTGAAAAAAAAATTAAATACTAAATAGTAATAGATAATTCATAAAAATATTTAAATACTACAGAGTAATAGATAATTCATAAGAATATTTTAAAAGTATGTACATTACACTGAAAGTTAGATTTGTCGCGTATGATATCAAGCTCGCAATTCGCTTATTCAGACAAAAATGGAGTGTATCAAAAATATGAATTCAAATTTCAGTTCATAACTGAGACAGTAATAAAGAAATTCACCAAAATTTTAAACAACATAAATTTGCTTTGTTCGAAAAGTATGTAATGATAAAACGTCTGCAAGTGCACGAAAATTAATTCCATGACACATATGTACGGTAAACTACATTTCGAGTTAACATTTAAATGCATAGAGTAACGCAGGAGTTACATGATCTTTTTTAACCATTTGGAATTTTCTATCGGTCTTTTAGTGATCTGTTATGTGTTAGGTACGTGTGATGTCATATATATAAGATTGTGAAATCTATTTTTGTTCGGATTTGTTATCAGGGGAGATTATAACATCTTTTGTTGATACTTAGTTGCGATGTGCACGACTAACATTTTTCTCTATTATTTTAAGGTAGTAATTTTTATTTCTGCAAACTATTAAAAGTATGATACAAACAATTTAAAATTATTTTTTGAGCAATTCGTGTTATGTATCTTAGGAATGACACGACAATATGTCCAACAGAATCATAAATAAAATCTTTCACAGTAAGCAATACCAGTAAGCAATAAGTTTCAGTAGTAACAGATAAATAAGTCCATACAATTTCTGTTTGTACACATGGATATACCTTCTATGAAATGTAAAGAACCGCAATTGAAACATGCATTTAAATTTTTGACTTTACCGACTCTTTTAAGAAATATGATTTCTGTTTCAAATATGTTTATTTGACTTGAAAAAAGACGGAAGGATAGCAACTATCAGGAGGTATCATATATCTACAATATGAAAATATACTTTATAACTTGCATATTTAAAAATTCTAAATCGGATTAAAGATGGTTATCAATTGAGGATAAATGAGAAAGGAAACATACTAACCGAGACATGTATTATAAGGAAAGAGAGAAAATGTCTAATTAAAATTAATTAACCATTAAGGCCTAGCGTTGCCTCAGGGTAACAGCTTATCCGCAAATATATTTGTTGTTTGCACACCAGTAATTGTAAATTGAAATATTAGCTTTCATTGAACAGATGCGAATGGCTATGAAATTCCATCAAGGATCACGATGCTCTAGTTCATTTCAATCGATAGCGGCAGGGCCGTAGCAAGGTCTTCAGAGCCCCCCCCCCAAACATATTTTTCGGGGCCCCCCCTCTAAGAATTTAGAGAAATATCTATATTTAATTTTCCACCAGAGTTCCGTTTTATAACAATACCAGCGCAGTTTCGCTGGTCGAATTTTCCAAAACGAACTTCAAACTGAACGAATTTGTAGTTGGGCTGCACTGCTTTCGGCAGCGTACACCCATAGGGGCTATGTCCGCTCCGATCTTGAATCATACGAACCTTGAATCATTGTAATTTTTTTATTTAGATCCAAGATTAAATTCAAATTTTCAACATTTCGTTCACGTTGCTACAGGAACAGATTTGATATTCTTACAACGTGAATTTAATCAAAGGACTTGCAAAATTTAACTCAGAATTCTTTCATTTAGGAAAAAAATGTCAAAAAAATCGCCGAAGAACGCGAAAGAACGCCAAAAATTGCATAAAAATTTTCAAAGTTCATAGAGATTAAACTTTACTTTTATTGGGCTAAAAGATTGAAACCGGATTTATTTATTTTTATTTATTTTTTACGAATATTAAAAAAACTACCAGAAAAGTGAAAAAGCTAAAAATCACATAAAAATTCTCGAAAATTTTAAAAACAGCAGAGGACAAAATTTGGCAAAAAAGTTTGAAACTGAATTCCTTTTACAAATGTTATAAATTGCTAAGTATTGCTCATAAACAAAATAAATAAATAAAAAATATGGAAGTCGTTTTCGTATTTTCAATTTTCTCTTCAGTTTGACAATGCCATCCGCGTGGCCCAGAAAGATTTTTTTTAAGTAGAAAATATTCACTTATAACAATTTTTTTCCCGCTCGGATTGGTGCCTTTTATTAAATACATATATATATACGGATTTACTAATTTAAAAAAAAATACTTTTGGGATGTTGTTTTCATACATTCCGGTTTTCTCCAGTTTAAAATTGTCACCCAAGTTGAAATTTAAGAAGAAAAAAAAATACCTTCGGATAGAAGGTACCTTTCTTTGGGCATGGTTGACGGGTTTCCTAGTAGCTAATAATAAAGACAGACGTTTGTCTGTCCAGAGTTTTTCTTTGTCTGACCAGATGTTTTTCTGTTCCGTACAAAATTCGACAGGAAGGTTACCTATATGCCTAAGTTGCTCGAAACAGGTTTTTAAATTTTTTGATTCGAATTTTTTTCATTTAATTTTTTACGATATTTTTTGTATTTTTTCAAGTTTCGTGCTTTTTTCCCCACATTCATAAAAAGGATCTATTTTCGATCCATCTTTCCATTTTAGCCGAATATAATAAAGTAGTCTTCTTCGATTTTTAAATATTTCGCGAATTTTTTATGTGATTTTTAACTTTTTTTCGCGTATTTTTTTACATTAGTAAAAGAATCAGGTTTCAATCTTTTAGCCCGATGTACTAAATTTCGTCCTTTTTGCGATTTTTGAATTTTTCACGAACGTTTTTTTTTTTAAGACCCCTGTGATTAGAAGAGATTTTATCTCACATTTGAAGAAACTTTCGTCTTTAGAAAGGAAAATTTCTAGAAATTTTGATGTTTGATTCGCGACTTCTTCGTGTTATGAAGGAAAAAAGTCATGCGTTCAGTTTCTAATCATCAAGTTCAGTTTCTAGTAGGGAAAAGTACAATGCAGAAAAGTTGGTGGAACACTCCTGTGATTTGATTTGGCAAAAATGCATCTTCATATTTAGTAAGGATGTTAGGTAATTTTTATGTTAGATTGGTGAGTTTTCTATATTTTCGCGGAAAATGAGAAAATCAAATCAAAGCTTTTTTTGTGTGTGTGTGTTTGAATGAAAGAAAAAGTTACGGAAAAAATCCTCAATTTACTGATTTCTTTCTTTCTTTTCTTTTCTTTTCTTTTTTTTTTTTTTTTTCTTGGAGAGAGAGTGTAAAAGGAACCCAGTTTCTATCTTTTATCCCAATATAGTAAAAATTTTGCCATCTGTGGCACAGATTTTTGACATCCCTAAAAGAATCAGGTTTCAGTCTTTTAGCTCAATATAGAAAATATGTCCATAGAAATTTCTGAATTTTTTACGAACGTTTTATGTGATTTTTAGTGTATTTTTGTCTTTCACGGCGTTTTTTTCACATTCCAGTTACAATCTTTTGGCTCGATATAATCAATTTTCTCTCAGCGATTTTTGAATTTTTGCCCAATTTTTTATAAGATTTTTACACTTTTTTTTTCGCGTTTTGCGGAGTTTTCTTGACATTTTTTTTTTTTTCCTGAAACCGAAGAATTATACAGTACATTTTGCTGCTGTCATAATTAAGCTGAAGTGGAAAAATAACAAATTTGTTCCTGTAGCAACGTGAGCTACGATGCTGGAAAATTTTACTTTTATCTGGACACTATCACTTTTATCGAAAAAAATCATGGAAATTCGAAAAATATCGAAAAATTCAATGATTGTTTGATTCAAGATCGGAGCGGGAATATCCGGAACAGGTTTACGCTGCGGAAGGCAGTGAAAGCCCCCCAATGGAGAACATAAAAAAATAGGTTATTTTTTTTTTAAAAAGCAATTAGCGAAGCTCTGCTAGTAGATTAAATAAATACACAATGTAATTTATGTATAATTAACATAAGTAATTTATCGAGACAAGAGAAATGAAATGTTCAAAACGAAACAGGTCGAACATAAGGGGATAGGCGGCATATGCAATGCACATAGATGCCCGCTTATTGGGGTCCCCAACGAGATTAAGAAGCATATATTTTTTGAACATTTGAAAAAAAAAAAAAATGAGGCTTAAAAGTTTTCAATCTTGAGTTCCGAATTTTGCTCACTTTTAAGAGCGACCCCAAAAAAGAAAATTTATAAAGTATTTAGAGCCTTCAAAACTTCTTTCATCTGGGCACCTTTAAAAAGAATGGTAGCTATAGAAAAAAAAAGGGCATGTCTGTTTTGGTTAAAAGAAGTAATAGTATTAAGAAAGTTTTTAACCTTATTGGGGCCCCAACAAGATTAAAAAGCATATTTTTAAAACATTTGAATAATAAAAATTGGGCCCAAAAGTTTTGAATCTTGAGTTCTAACTTTTCCTCACTTTTATAGGCCGCCCCAAAAAAGTCAATTAAAAAAGTATTTAGAGCCTGCAAAATTTCTTTCATCTGGGCACCTTTAAAAAGAATCGTGACTGTAGAAAGAAAGCACATATCTGTTTTGGTCAAAAGAAGTAATAGTATTAAGGAAGCTTTGAACCTTATTGGGGCCCTCAACGAGATTAAAAAGCATATTTTTAAAACATTTGAATAATAAAAATGGGGTCTAAAAGTTTTCAATCTTGGGCTCCAACTTTTCCTCCCGTTTATAGCACTCTCAGAAATGAATACTCAGATTTCACGAAATTTTCTTTGTTTTTGACGAAATAGTTTCCTGGAAAATGCTCCGAGCGAACATTTCGTCAAATTGATGAAATTAGTTTCTTCACTTGCTTGACGATATAAATTTCGTCAATAGTTTCGTCAAAAGAGGGCTGGTGGCGCCATCTCTCAATCAGTTTGGAAGCTCCAATATTTGACACGGGGAAAGAAAAAATAATCACCTCTCTCTTTCCCCGGCTTGATTCGAACTCACGACCTTTCGTATGGGAGGTCGGTGTTCTGCCAACCTGGCTGCTGGGGAGTTGAAAGTGTCTGCTTTTAGCCTGATATAATGAATTCTACTTCGTATTTTATTTTTATAATGTAGATTGCAATTTTATCGGGCTGCTATATTTTCTGAAAGTTTTAAGGAAAGCTAATTTATTTTTATGGTTTTCTCGTATCAATGAATAATTATAATATGGCTTGATTAAATAATTTACAACTGAAATTTTCTTTGATCAATGGATGATTAGAATATGGTCTGGTTAATTTGTTGCTCACAAATAATGAATTGTGAAGTGCATATTGCGTGAGATTTTATCACTTTGAGTAGGAAGATAAGATTTTAACACTTTACTGTTTTGTTTATAAAGAGGAGAGGGATCAATTATTTTTATTTTTAATTTGATTGAAAACATAATGTACTTCTTAAAAAAAAAAAAAGATATCCTAGAAGTTTGAAATTTTATTGACCTAATTTTCTTATTGAATGGTTTTGAAAAACACAGGAAATTTATTCTTTTCGAATTAAGACATAACGAACGACAACATATAAATAAAATAATAATAATATTAATAAGCATTCCTAAAAATTCTAACAGCTAAAAAAATAACTAATGAAGAAACAATAACTACCTATATTTCAGTATTTTCTGAAAAGCACTAAGTGCTGTTTTAAAATAAATTATTACAGGACTAACACAAACAAGCAAATATCTGTAGGATTTGAGGATCGTATAGGAAATAATCGTAGGATTTGAGGATCGTATAGGAAATAATCGTAGGATTTGAGGAGGATTTGAGGAAATGTTTCCTTAAAATGCATTGAGTCTGACCGAGATTGAGGCAAAAATTTCGTCAAATATTTGAGGGTTTACGTTTCGTTACAAGTCACGTGATGTTAATAGGAAATAATCGTCAAAAACGACGAAATACAGCTCGAGGATTTCTGAATCGTCAAAAGGGAGAGTTTTATTTCTGAGAGTGAGGGGGCCTCAAAAAAGACAATTCAAAAGAATTTAGAGCCTGTAAAATTTCTTTCATCTGGGAACCTTTAAAAAGAATGGTAGCTATAGAAAAAAAGGGCATGTCTGTTTTGCTCAAAAGAAGTAATAGTATTAAGAAAGCTTTGAACCTTGTTGGAGCCCCCAACGATATTAAAAAGCACATTTTTAAAACATTTGAATAATAAAAATTGGGCCTAAAAGTTTTGAATCTTGAGTTCCAACTTTTCCTCACTTTTATAGGGGGCCCCCAAAAAGTTAATTAAAAAAGTATTTAGAGCCTACAAAATTTCTTTATCTGGGCACCTTTAAAGAGACTACTGGCTATAGAAAGAAAGCACATATCTGTTTTGGTCAAAAGAAGTAATAGTATTAAGGAAGCTTTGAACCTTATTGGGGCCCCCCAACGAGATTAAAAAGCATATTTTTAAAACATTTGAATAAAAAGATGAGGCTTAAAAGTTTTGAATCTTGGCTGCAACTTTTCCCACCTTTATAGGGGGCTCTAAAAAAGACAATTAAAAAAGAAATTAGAGCCTTCAAAATTTCTTTCATCTGGGAACCTTTAAAGAGAATACTGGCTATAGAAAGAAAGCTCATATCTGTTTTGGTCAAAAGAAGTAATAGTATTAAGAAAGTTTTGAACCTTGTTGGGCCCCCAATGATATTAAGAAGCATATTTTTTAAACATTTGAATAATAAAAATTGGTCCTAAAAGTTTTGAATCTTGAGTTCTAACTTTTCCTCACTTTGATAGGGGACCCGAAAAAAGTCAATTAAAAAAGCATTTAGAGCCTGCAAATTTTCTTTCATCTGGGAACCTTTAAAGATAATGCTGGCTATAGAAAGAAAGTGCATATCTGTTTTGGTCAAAAGAAGTAATAGTATTAAGAAAGTTTTGAACCTTGTTGGGGCCCCCAATGATATTAAGAAGCATATTTTTTAAACATTTGAATAATAAAAATGGGGCCTAAAAGTTTTGAATCTTGAGTTCCAACTTTTCCTCACTTTTATTGGGGGGCCCCCAAAAAGACAATTTTAAAAGTATTAACAGCGTGCAAAATTTCTTTCATCTGGGCACCTTTAAAAAGAATAATGACTATAGAAAGGAAGCACATTTGGTTGAAGGAAGTAATAGTATAAGGAAGTTTTGAAACTTATTGGATTCCTAAGTGAGATTTAAAAGCATATTTTTTAAAAATTTTAATAAAAAAATGGGCTTAAAAGTTTTGAATCTTGGGCATCAACTTTTTTGCTCTTATATAGGGGGCCCTAAAAAAGACAATTCAAAAAGAATCTAGAGCCTGCAAAATTTCTTTCATCTGGGCCCCTTTGAAAAATGGTTCCTGTAGAAAAAAAGCGCATATCTGTTTTGTTTGATGGAAGTAATAGTATTAAAGAAGTTTTGAACCTTTGGTTTCACCTTTTTCGCCCATTGACAGGTGCACCCCAAAAATACTAAAATGCCATTTATTTTGTAAGTAGAACTTACAGCCTTCAAAAACTTTTATAAAGAATGGTGGATATAGAAGAAAAGCACAAAAAAATTTCTTTGGCAAAAAAAAAAAAATGAATTTCGATAAAACAAAATAAAATGTTATTAAAAATACATAAAAAAATTATTTAAAAAGTAAAAAAAAAACATTCGGTTGAAAGATACAATAGCTCACTACTGGGCCCCTGACTTTGCTCAGGCCCCCCCCAAATGGGGGGTATGGGGGGCGGTCGCTACGGCCCTGGATAGCGGCCATTCAAATAGACACGATGCAATGATGTTAGGCATATTTTGGAATTTGAATGCAAATAGCTTTGCGTGCTTTCTTTGATGACAAAAACTCCGCGATAAAATAAAACAAAAATGTCTACTCTGAAAAAATTGGTGTGAAACAAAATATTTCCATTTTAAAGAGAAAAATAATTTTAGATTTTATGGGTTAAAACAAGAAACTTTATGTGTACAGCAATATCTCTCTCCATCTTTTCACACCGGGATATAAGTAAGAAATGATGGATATGAGAAAACCATAAATGAGAATCACGTAGAACTTTTTGTAACCGCAACTAAGGCTTTCTAGTGGATAATTAACAAAAATAGACTCAAGTTTACTGTTTTATGAGTAAAATAAAAAATCATACATTAAGTTGTTAAGAAGTGTCCATATTAGTACTGTTTGTAAGAAAATGGTATCTTATTTGCCACTTTTTGTCATGTAATCATATTTTATAACTAGTTGGATGTGCCAATCCCAAAACTTTCTTCTATCTTATACATCTTAATATTTCAAAACCTAGTTACACATGTTAATACTTCAATATTATTAATTCAATACTATACCAACTTTGATTTTCATCTTAAATTTCTGCTCAAGTCAATTAAACGGACTAAAAACGAGTTAATCTGTATCATGATATTTGTTAAAATTATTAATTTTTCCTTATTATGTCGTTATCAGCTGTTTGCGAATAGCCGGCATAGCACGAAGCGAGTTCCCGCCGCAGCATGAGCCGCCGGTGCACAATAGAACTACGAAAAATCAAGAAAAAAATACAAAAATCGCTAGCACGGAGCCCCTTTACCGCGCAATATTTCCAAATTCAAGGAGAACCTGATGGCCAAAGCCAAAAACAAGCACAAACATTTTGGTTCAATTGTATGCATAATTTTATACGCTGTTCGATGGTACAATAATGAAAATGGCACAGAGATCGGAATTATAGCGCCCCCTTCTTTCGGAATTTTTTCAAGTTCAGGGAGGACTTGTTTGCCATAGCCAGAAACATGCACAAAAAATTTGGTTCAATTATATGGATAACTTCATACACTTTTCGATGGTACAATAATGAAAATGGTACAGACATCGCAATTATAGTACCCCCTTCCTTCAGAATTTTTCCAAATTCAGGGAGGACCTTCGTGACATGACCAAAAATAAACACATAAAATTTGGTTCAATTCTATGCATAACTTCATACACTTTTCGGCGGTACAATATTCAAAATGGCACAAAAATTGTACAAAAATCGCTATTACAGCGCCCTCTACGAGCGATTTTTTTACAAATTAAGGGAGGACCTCCTTGCCATAGCCAAGAACTTATTTTTTTTTTTTTGGTTCAATTCTATGCATAACTTCATAAACTTTTCGATGGTGCAATATTCAAAATCGCACAAAAATCGCTGTTACAGCGCCCCCTAACGCCGAATTTTTTGCAAATTCATGGAGGACCTGCTTGCCATATCCAAAAACTTAAAATAAAAATTTGGTTTAATTCTATGCATAACTTCATACACTTTTGGACGGTACAATATTCAAAATCCACAAAAATCGCTATTACAGCGCCCCCTACCGGCGGATTTTTTCCAAATTCAGGGAGGACCTGCTTGCCATAGCCAAAAACTTAAAATAAAAATTGGTTTAATTCTATACATAACTTCATACACTTTTGGACGGTACAATATTCAAAATCGCACAAAAATCGCTATTACAGCGCCCCATACCGGCGAATTTTTTTCAAATTCAGGGAGGACCTGCTTGCCATAGCCAAAAACTTAAAATAAAAATTTGGTTCAATTCTATGCATAACTTCATACACTTTTCGATGGTACAATATTCAAAATAGCACAAAAAATGCATTTACAGCGCCCCCTACCGGCGATTTTTTTCCAAATTCAGGGAGGACCTGCTTGTCATATCCAAAAACTTAAACTAAAAATTTGGTTCAATTCTATGCATAACTCCATACACTTTTGGATGGTACAATATTCAAAATCGCACAAAAATTGTTATATCAGCGCCCCCTACCGGCGAATTTTTTCCAAATTCCGGGAGGACCTGCTTGCCATAGCCAAAAACTTATAATAAAATTTTGGTTTAATTCTATACATAACTTCATACACTTTTTGATGGTACAATGGCGACAGACAGACGGACAGACGGACAGACGGACAGACGGACGGACGGACAGACGGACGGACGGACAGACGGACAGACGGACACACAGACAGACAGACATTTTCTATAAACATGTTTTTTGGAATCTCTGACCTCTAAAACATGCAAATCCGTCGAAAACCGGAAGTCGAAAAAAATTTCGATTACAATACTTTCTTCTATTGAAGATAGAAGAAAGTAAAAATCGAAGGTTCTTGAAAATTTCGTTCCTTTATACGCATTACAAATAATTCTATGAGAGTATGTCAATTTCAGTATTTATATCACTTTTCATTGTAATCGTGGAAATTTAAAGGGTAGTTGTTGTGATTAAGTATTGCCGTTGTTCATAAGTTCCATTTTATTGTACAGGCGGTTCTAGCTCATAGATGAGTTTGCTAAAATGTAAAAAGACACTTCTTTCTCCCTGCTGTTTCGACTGAAAATTTTCTTTCTGAAATGTACTTTAATCAAAGTCGCTTCTTGAATGTTTTAAGTTCAAGAAATAAAAAAAAAACTGCAGTGCTTTTATTTTATAATTGTTCATTTATATTTTTTTACAAATAGGGTAATTCCGGGATTTATGCCGCACATTTTTTTGAATTTGTTTATAAAATCCCATGGTGGACATAAAAAAATCATGCTGGGCTATTTAATGTTAAATATACAACGTTGTTAAATATATAATATGGTCCCAAAAGGGCTAAGAGACCTGTTTTTTCGACTACAATCTACAGAAAAAGTGTCGAAAAAGTACTATCTTTATGTAACTACGTTTAAACACATGATGCAACGAAGCCAATTACACTTTCTCTTTTTTTGGAGTAGTTTTCTAAACATTCCTTACAAAGAAAGTCTGCGTTACGCGTAATTCAATTTTTCATTATTATCATCTTGACTTGCATCTTTCTTACCCATCTTACTTTTTATTTTTCCCCTTTTCCTCCTTTGGTATTAGTAAATTTGATAACATGCCTAACAGGGTTAGTCTGTGCAAAAAAGAAAAGGAAACGTTAATAACACTTAATCATCCCGCACAAAAGAAACTGCGGCATGTATACCGGAATAGCAGTGCGGCATCTATACCGGAATAGCAGTGCGGCATGTATCTCATTTTGCATGGTGCAGACGTCGGCCATCACAGTTACCTTCCATCGCTAAGTGGAATGGCGTAACCATACACACAGTACTCTATCCAACTCCTACACTTAATTTTGACTTTGAAATCATGCATGCATTTAGTAATTAGTGTATGAAAAGTATTTAAACATAACGTTTAAAAGTTTGGACAGTGAAATGATGCATTTACGTCAAATTAAGGATTGTACTTCTACAAGTAAACATCGAAATGGGATTCACGCTATACACTGGTTAAAATAATCCAATTGCGCAACTATACTGTGCGTTTGACGACCATCTGTCGATAATTACCAGAAATACAAGTGGTGCGGCATCTATCTCGTATGCGGAGACTCTCCCGGAGTTACCCTATGGATACAAACATTTAAGAAAAAATATTTACCTGTCACATTTATCATATTTTTTGCGCTTTCATTTTTACATATTAATGTTTTTTCAGAATGCAATATATTCGTAATTTTAGCAATTGTGTAATATATATATATATTAAATGAACCTAGTTTCCAATCTGTTTCTAACCTAGAAACAGATATATAGAGTGGGGTAACTCCGGGAGAGTCGCCGCATACAGGATAGATGCCGCACCCCTTGTATTTCTTGTAATTATCGATGGATGGTCGTCAAAAGCACAGTGTAGGTGCGACATGAGATTATTTTAACCAGTATATAGCGTGAATCCCATTTCGATGTTTACTTGTAGAATTACAATCCTTAATTTAACGTAAGTGCATGATTTTACTGTCCAAACTTTTAAACACATTATGTTTATATACTTTTCATACACTAATTACTAAATGCATGCATGATTTCGAAGTCAAAACTAAGTATAGCATTTATATAGAGTACTGTGTGTATGGTTACGCCATTCCCCTTAGTGATGGCAGGTAACTGTGATGGCCGACGTCTGCTCCAAGCAAAATGGGATCCATGCCACACTGCTATTCCGGTATACATGCCGCAGTTTCATTTATGCGGGATGATTAAGTGTTATTAACTGTTCCTTTTCTTTTTGCACAGTCTAACCATGTTAGGCATGTTATCAAGTTTACTAAAACCAAAGGAGGAAAAGGGGAAAATAAAAAGTAAGAAGGGCAAGAAAGATGCAAGTCAAGAGGATAATAATGAAAAATTGAATTACGCGTATCGCAGACGTTTTTGCAAATTACTCCAAAAAGAGGAAATGTAATTGGCTTCGTTGCATCTTGTGTTTAAATGTAGTTACATAAAGACTGTACTTTTTCGACACTTTTTCTGTAGATTGTAGTCGAAAAAACAGGTTTCTTAAACCATTCGAAACCATAGGTGCATATAAGCACATTCATAAAGGGCTTACAAAACTTGTTTCTGGCACCAGTAAAAAAGAAAAGTAATATTTGATTTGTTTAATTAGAGCATTTTCATGATTATTTAAGTAAAGGTAACTTCTTTTAAAAAATTGGTACCAACCGAATAAAATTTTTGTAAAAGCCACCGGTTCCGAAAGGGTTAACAAATAAATTATGTAAACAAAATTTTACTTTTTTGCTTTTCCCTTTCTAATACATTGATGTTACGTTGTTGCTGAAATAACTATTAAAATTTAATGCAAAAAAATAAGTCGATAATTTTAATAGCGAAAGTAGGCAACAATTATTAATTTGAATCTACTAATGCGTTTCATTGTACTCATTTAGTTACATTTTGTTATTACATCGTTAATTATAGTCCAGATATGAATTTTTTTTTAATATTTATATTTATAATTTCATTTTGTTCTTATTACAAACGCGGCATAACTACCGCACAAGTGCGGCGACACAGCCTGACTTTACGGGTGCACTGCAAATAGAAGCGTCTTAAATTTAGACACATATGTGACTGAAAAAGAATTTTAGACACTTAAGTGTCTTAATCTGAAAATTAAGACACTATAGATGTCTTAATTTAAGATACATAAGCGTCTTACTATGACCATGGTGTAAACGAACTGAGAATAATGTCTAAAATATCCGCAAACGTCTTATTTTAAGACACTTCATTGCTTTAAACGTGTCTTAATTTAAGACGTTTTGATTCTTCCGACGCAATAACCACCAGGGGCACTAGCACTCCCAGTTGCGCATGCGTTTTAGATGTCTTCGTTCGAAGTGGTATACGTTGTAATTCAAACAAAGTTTGTTTTTATGTACGCGTGTATTTTAATTCGTTTTTTGCGAAATGTGAAGTACTGTGATTTTAATTCGTATTAACTTGGATTACTTATTTATTGAATACATACATCTGACGTGTGTGCTCGACATCAAATGTCTCTTAGAAGCTGTCGTCGATACAAGGGCGGGATAGACACAGAACAGAAGTAGACGACGGTTGAAGATTACACCCGGAAATTCTACAAAGCGTGTGCAGTGGGCTTAGTGTTAACTCGTATCAATTTATATCAATAATATTGTGTTATTCATCTTCGTCCTGTCGAAGCTGGCAAAAAAAAAGAAACTTTTGTCTGGCGGGTCCTGTTTTTAGGATGAAACATCTCATTCTTTAAATATGGCTAGTCGGATGTATTATGGGATTACCTTTTAAACTGATGAAAGTCTTTCTCCCTCACTGTGGTTGTGGTAGTTTTTAAAATTTCAAATCGAGGAATATTTCTTACCTCTTGCAGCAACTCAAGTAAGTTTCTTTATAGTAGTAAAATTAGTGTATTTTATGATTTTATTTATTGTACTAAACAAAATCCTGCATGAAATTTAATTAGTTTTGAATCTGTTCGCAAAAAAACCCACTAATTCTAGAAGTATATATTTTTAAACTTATGACGTTCTTTTTTATTACGAATTATATATTCAATGTCAGTTCTTAGTTTCAATGGATAATTTCTATCTCGCAGTAAATGACGGCCACAAGGAAGTAAAGAAAAAAAAAACTTTGAAAGATGACCTAATGCTTTCTTACTTCCTGGCATAAAACCGCAGATTAAAAAAAGATAAATAAAGTAAATGAGACTGGTCTATTATATGAAGCTGCCTGTAAAAATATACATATGTATTTGATTTGCAATCAACTCTAATACTGATTTTTTTATTATTTTTAATAAAAAAGTAATTTGAAATTTATAATGGGAAAAAGTAAAAACCTCTAACTAGATTTCGTATTTAAAATTGTGGTAACTTTATTTATATGCACTTATACAAAAAATACAAAAATGACAGATGTTACTGTATATATTTAAGACGAAAGAAGTTTGGAAATCATAAGTTATTTTTTCCTCATGTTTTTAATATAGAATATGTACTTATTTGTTTTTATTGATAGTTGAATAGCTTTTGTGAGTACCCTCTGATCTACATAAAAACTTGCCCATGTGGAAATATAAATTTTTTAAAAACATAATTTTTAAATAAGTATTTTCATTTTTTTTTTGGGGGGGGGGGGGGGAGGGGGGGATTTTGCATGAATTTTTGTAAAGCTGATATCTTAAATCTTGCACTGATTATAATGAAAGTTTTGAACTTTTAGAGTAGGACAAGTTTAAAAACGCAAATATATTTAACAAAGTACCAAAGTCATTTTTTCCCCAATGTTATTAAAGTAGAATATTTATTTATTTATTTTCATTATTCATAGTTAAATGACTGTTGTGATTATCAAGTGATGTATATGTAAAATTGCCTATGTGGCAATATATTTTTTTATATTTTCATTTTTTTTTTTTTTTGGGGGGGGGGGGGGATTTTTGCAGTTTTCGTACATCTGATATTTTAAATCTTTTTCCACATTCAACCGAGTATAATAAATATTTTGAACTTTTAGAGTAGGACAAGATTATAAAATATATATATATATTTATCTATGTACCTTAAAAGCCCTTAATAGCGAACACTTCGGGACCGCGGAATTTGTCCGATAATTGGAGATGTCTACTTTTTTGAGGTAAAAATATACAAATATGTATGTCTGCTGATTAAAAAAGTATTCGTTAAATAGAGGCGTTCGCTATTCGAGAATGTCCATTAACCTCCACAACGGATACTCCCGAATACCGGACATCTCAATTTAGACAACTATAATGCAGGGTTGCGTTTTTTGCAAAAGTACTTCTTGATTAAAGGAAGGGCAAACTGGGAAGTGCCCCGTCCCCCTACGACTGTAGTTCCCCAAATTTGATGTGCAATATTTGTAAAGCTTATATTTTAAATCTGTTTCGAAATTGTACTGATTATAATCAATATTTTGAACTTTTAAAGTAAAATAAGGTTAAAAACAAAATAAATTTAAAAAAATCTAATATTTAGATAAATATTTTTTGTTTTTTAATCTTGTTCTACTCCTGAAGTTCAAGATATTGATTATAATCAGTACTATGTCGTAAAAGATTTAAATTATCAACGTAACGAAAATTGTATACCAAAGCTGAGAGCACCAAAAAAATCAGGCTGTATTGGGGGGGGGGGAGGGGCAGGACCACAGCCAAATATTTTTCCAGGATTCAACGTGGTCAAACATGGCTACGTATGATGCTTACAAAAAAATGGATGCGATTCAGACGTTTGAAGTGTCTGAAAAAATTCAGACATTTTAAAATGTCTGAAAATTGAACACTCCATTTCAGACACTTAAGTGTCTGAATTTCAGACATTTTAATTTAGAGTGTGACGCGCCGCAGTGTAATGTTTTAGAAAAAAATTGTTAAAAAATATTAATAATTTGTTTTGAATTTTTTTTTTGTCGCATTACACGCGCTGTATATTTAACATTAAATAGCACAACATGATTTTTTTTTTTATGTCCACCATGGGACTTTATACACAAATTGAAAAAAAAATGTGCGGCATAAATCCCGGAATTAACCTATATCAGAATAACCTTTACACAATTTTACATATGGCACAACACCTAAAAATAAACATTTTATATAGGAAATCTGGATCACTGTTTGATATTTCAATCAGAATTACAGTGTGCTCTGCTTCAATATGAGACCTTTTAGTTACAAAATTAACACTGCTGAAAATATTTACAAAATTAACGTGTGTTCAAAATGTTTTGAAATCACGAAAATTGTTAGGAATATGATATTTAACCGGCCGGTGCATCGTACGTAATATTAACTGTATTCCGAAAAGATGATTGAATAGTTTAGCACTGATAGCTTGCATATGATGTCCTCTTTTATAAAATCTCGCAACAGTGTATACTAAGGTAGTAGAAGAGGTAATTGCATTCGTCCGATACGTGCAAAGTTAGACAATCCACTTTTCGGAATAAAATTTACATTCCTTACAGTGCACCGACCGAAGTGCTGTGTGCTTTTCGCGATTACAGTGCGTTAAAAAATTATAAGACCACTAATGAATTGGTGCACTTTTGAAGAAGAAGACACGATATTCAAATTTTTAGCGTGTGTATTTAAAATTGATCTTAGAATATTATCTGTTATAATTGCTACATTACAATTTAAGTTACATTTTATTAAAATTTTCCAATTTTTTTAAATATAAATAAAGTGATTGTTAAAAAATTATAAAACAATCTGAGGAGATCAGCATATTATACGTCACATCAGAATCATTATAAAACCTACGCGTTAATATATCGTGAAAGTATTCCGGAGAAGCAAAGGTGCAGGTTTAGATAGTGTTATTTACTTGGGGTAAAGAGTTGTTTGCGACCGAAGTAAGAAAAATTTGTTTTTATAAGGGTAGTGGTAAATCTGAACGAGAAATATCTTGGTTAATGAAGCGTTCTAAAACTGCCATTCACAATGAAATAATTAGAAATAAAAAGGAAAGTGCCCAGTTAACTGGTGGCATTGAGCTCACAGGCTATTCACACTAATTGTATATTATACTTATCTCAAAGAATAATGACCTTTGAAAAATAAATTAAGATGGATTATCCACCTGTTTCACCCTTTTTATACTTAATAAATGAACCTCCAAATCTAATTAGGGAAGGGCCTTATCAGAATAAACCGGTGTTCCAAATTTAAAGCAAATCGGATAATTTTGCCGTAAAATCCCATTTATGTAAATTAAGGGGGGGGGGGATTAGCTTCCCCATTTCCCCTTTTATGCTGGGCCAATGAACCTTCTATTAAAATATAATCAGAAAAGCTCCTTATCAGAATGAACCTAGAAAAAAAAATTAAAGTAAATTTAATAATTTTGCATGAAAACCCATTTAACTAAATGAAAGGGAGGGGAATTGCCCCGATTTCCTCCTTTTATACTTAACCAATGAACCTCCTAATCAAATGAACGAAGCGCTATATCGGAATAAACTGGTATATCAAATTTGAAACAAATCGAATAGTTCTGCATGAAAGACCCATTTATCTAAATTAAGGAGGGATAGCCCCTCTGTCCCACCCTTTATATTTAACTAATGAACCACCCAAATTTAATCAAGGCAGCTCCTTAACATAATAAAAAGGTATACCAAATTTAGAGAAAATCGAATAATTCTACATGAAAAACCCATTTATCTAAATAAAGGGGGGTATAGTCCATCATATATAACTAAAGTAATGAACTTCCAAATCTTATCAGGAAGCTCCTTGACATAATAAATCGATATACCAAATTTGGGGCAAATCGAATAATTCTACATGAAAAACATATTTATCTAAATTTTGGGGAGAGTAAGCCCCTTTCCCTTCTTTATACCTAAGTAATGGACTTCCAAATCTAATCATGGAAGCTCCTTAACATAATAAACTGGTACACCAAATTAGGAGCAAATCGAATAATTCTACATGAAAAACCCATTTATCTAAATAAAGGGGGGATAGTCCCTCTTTCCCCCATTTATACTAAAGTAATGAACTTCCAAATCTTATCAGGAAGCTCCTTGACATAATAAATCGATATACCAAATTTGGGGCAAATCGAATAATTCTACATGAAAAACATATTTATCTAAATTTTGGGGAGAGTAAGCCCCCTTTCCCTTCTTTACACCTAAGTAATGGACTTCCAAATCTAATCATGGAAGCTTCTTAACATAATAAACTGGTACACCAAATTTGGAGCAAATCGAATATTTCTGTATCAAAAACCAATTTATCTAAATTAAGGTAGGTGTGGACTAGCCCCCCTTTTCCCTTTTTATCCTTAACCAATGAACCCTCAAAACTAATCAGGGAAGCACTTTATCAGAATGAACCTAGAAAAAAGTTTGAAGCAAATCGAATATTTCTATCAAGAGTTATCGCGTTACGTACATACGTACGTACATACAGAACCGCCGGGTAAGCTCTCAGGCTTTCATAGCCTGTGAGCTAAAAAGAATTCAAATAAAATTAAACGATAAGAAAAAAAAGGATTTTGACAGCACGGGATGATCGACAAATATTTCAGACAACAGAGTGTTTGAGGTTATAGGGAAAAATGGAGGACCATTATCGTATTAATTTACAAATTGTCTTTCTTTTTAGACAAGTGGCCTTATAATTTGTTAACAGTTTATTTTTCAATCATTGCTTATATATTTGTTAAGGTACCTCTTTATTGCATTATTCAAAATTATTCCAAACTAATTTTAATAAATATGTTTCATTTTTATATCTCATGTGCTTAAACTATAATTAGAACCTTTATTTACTTCAAAATTTTCAAAATCAAAGTGGTCTTACAGTTTCTTAATGCACTGTACATAGCCTTTTACACACTTCATCAACTTCTGTTCGAAATCTCGTTAATATATCTTTATTTGTGTTAAATATGTGATTAAAAATCCGTTCTCAGATTTACCCAAAGCACCCTGAAATTTTGATCGAATGATTAAACTTCCCTATTAAAAAAAAAAAAAAAAAAAAAAAAAAAAAAAAAAAAAAAAATGTTTTTTATAGTGCACTCCGCTACCTCTTAAAATTTGTTGAAGTTATATTAAACTTTTACGATCGAGTGAAATATCCGCCACAGCTTCATATACATGATTCTATTTTTATAATTTTTTCGCACCACTATAGTTTAAAAGTACATTTTTTTGTAAATATCTTTTGCATATTTTCTCAAAGTAGAAGTAAAAATGTTTCTTTAAAAAATGGTGCCATCTGAAAACCTTCGCGTAAGAGATACTTGTACCTGGGATGAGTAATTCGACCTTAAGGGATTAAAACATCCATTATATGTTTACAGTGAAGCTTGTTACTAGTAATTAATCCCCAACAGCAAGCTATCGGCTAAATTTTGATCTATAATAAGGCTTATCGGTAAATGAAGGGTAGTTCTATTTAGAGCTTGACACGATATCGTCTCGACAATAGCTAGCGATATCTCTAGTTATAAATCAAAGACAAACATCGACAAGAAATTATAACTTTCAAACAAGTATAATGTCAATCATAGACATTGTTTATCTACCTCCAATGCCGAAAACACTGCCAGAACTTAAAGAACGCATTTGTGCAGCATTCAGAACCATTGACAGAGTGATCTTACAAAATGTTTGGAACGAATTTGATTACAGATTGGACGCATGCCGTGTAACAAGACGTCACGCATCGAACATTTGTAACTGAAAAATATCTTACTATATTTCTCTTTAACCCTTAAATGCCGCATTTTTCAAAAATCATTGTAATAATGTTTTTCGGCTTTCATTTTTTAAATAAATCATGGGAAAAATACTTTAAAAAATCATATTTTGTTTTAAGTATGATTTACGGCTAAAAAACTGTTTGTTACTATTGGACAATACTGGTCTTTAATTGAAAAAATAATTTTCCCTGATAAAATTCTATAATGTTAAACACACAAGAATTTTAGGAACTATAATAAGAAATATATTTTACTTGCTCACTGCAGAATAAAATAGGGTATTTCGCAAGCTTAAAAAAAAAAACAAAAAGATCATGTAGCAACAATTTGAAAATGAAATACATCTTTATTCTTAAACAGCACAAGTGTTGCCATCTACATGTTGAAACTCGATTTAATAATATTTTCAGAATGTATTTTATTGGCGACATTAGGCATTATAGCTTCAATATTATTCTAACAGTATTTTAGACCCTAATTTGGGTATGTTGCCGAAAATCAACACTCGGCATTTAAGGGTTAAACTCATGCATAACTTATATGTGCAGCAGTTTCGAAAATATAATTTTTAAAATCGGGTCCATCATTTAAGACGCATTTTCTACGTTGAAAATGCAATTTTCGACCAAAATTGTCAAATTTATTTTATGTTATTTTATTAAAGACCAATATTTTACATTTCCAAAACTGTGTTTGTTTTTATTGTACGATAAATAGATCCGGAGTTATAGCGGTTTTAAAACTACTCAACAGCTGTCACTCAAACCGGAAGTGCTGTATAAAGGGCTTTAAAATTTTAAAATTTAAAATTTTTAAATTGCTTTTAAAGGATCATATGTTTGGAGAAATTTCACGATTTTGGATGCATTTGTTTAATAATAAAAAATGTAAATAATATGCTCCATGAAATTTAGATGTATATAACTGTAAATTCTTGTAGTAAAACATATATCTAAACTTTAAATGCACTTTTTGGAAAAAGTAATTTTCGGTGAAAATGTAATTTTCGGTGAAAATTCCATACGCAAAACATGGTTTCTCAAAAAGTTATTGGAATATCACTATGAAATTTAGAATATATGTTATTTACACTATTGTGAAGGCAATGAACTAAAGATTTAAATTTAGAATAAATATTTTTTCGTTTTATGGATGTTTTTGTGGAATCACATCGGTGAATTTTATGAAAATTAACATGTAAACAGGTGCGATATGCCATAAGTTTTGAAATACTTAAAGAATCTCTTAGATTTTAGTTCATTGCCTTCACCAATGTCATAAATATGAAGTGTAAAAAGGAAATTAAGATACATACAATAGAATTTCTTTTAGAGGTTTTTGCGTTTCGGGCCATACTTCACTAAATTTTACTATAAATTCCTCCATTTACTAAAATTTTATCAAGGAATGAAATATTTTTTACTTTTTTTCACATTTTCTAGTCCTAATCTTAGTAAAAATAAGTTTAAAAAATAATTAAATAGCTTTTTTGGAAAAAATTGCTCCGTACGTAGGCAGGCACCTTGAACTCACCCTGTTTAAAGTGTTTAAACACAACATCAACCCATATTTTTGTTAATAACATATTTAATATTCAACATATTCTAATGGTACTTTCAACATTTAATTCATAAAATACGATAACATGACGAGAAATGGGTATAATTCTTACCCAGACACCACTTAAGTAGTTGATCATTAAGTCTAGGTGTAGTTGACGATCCATAATATAATTGACCAAGTTGCATTGCATTTTTAAATTTTCTCAAAATGTCACCAAATTACATAAAGTGTAAAGTTAAGTTTTTGAAATTTTCACTGGTATCATTATTATTGATAAAGTTCTAAAAGAAATTTTGTTTTAGATCTATAACATAAATTACAATAAACTACTGCGTAGGTATGAACGTAGTATTCGTATGTTATATGATGAACTTTGGATTTATGAAACATTTAAGCTTTTATATTTTACGCATTTATAATTAGCATTATGTATTTTTATTTAAAAGGCAGCACGAATAGAAATGTTTATAATAATGTTGATTCGTATAAATATGGAATATAATTTAAACACATATAACTTGTTTAAATACAAGAGTAATCTTATTATATTTAAATAGCTTAAATTCCCGTAAGGCATGGTGACGTTACGGCGACGTCGTTGTGAAGTCACACTGTGACTTTGTGACCGTCGATGTGACGTCACGTGACGTCGATGTGAAGTCACAGTGACTAGAATGTGAGGTCGTTATGGCCGTTTTAGAGCTCATTTGTGACGTCACATTGTGACCAATTTGTGAAGTCACGGTGTGACCAATTTGTGAAATATGTGTCATTTGTGACGAAATTGTCATTAACACTGTGATGATTCTGTGACGACAGTGACAAAGTTGTGAAGTCACATTTCGACAATTTTGTGAAAATTGTGTAATTTGTGACGATTTTGTCATTATTTTTGTGACGAATATGTGACTACAATGACAATGTTGTGACAGCGTTAAGATGCAATACATTTATTGAAAAATGAAATCGCTATTCGAGTTCAATCAATGAACTATGACAATGGAGGCAGGAGTGATTATGAGTAAAAGAAAATTCTGAAGTTCGCAGAAAAATTTCAGAATGTTTTTTTCACGATACTTTGTCGAAATTTACGTTTTTTTCGAAATCCTTCGGTGAAATTCACCTTATTTGTACGATTTATTGACAAAATGTCATGTTTTTTCAGTATCATTTGACGAAATTCGCTTTTTTTTCGCTATGCTTTAACAAAATTTGCTTTTTTTCACTATGCTTTGACGAAATTTACGTTTTTCTTCAATCTCTTGACGAAATTGTGATTCTTAGATGAAATTCACGTTTTTGTCCACGACCATTTGAAGAAATTTAGATTTTTTCGCGATCGTTTGACAAAATTCGCCTTTTTGCGCGATTTATTTACAAAATTTCGCCTTTTATGCGGTCCATTGATGAAATTCACGTTTTTTCTACAATCTTTTGACAAAATTTGCTATTCTTTGATGAAATTCGCTTTTTTCCCACGATTTTTTGACGAAATTTGCATTTTTTTCGCAATCTTTTGACGAAATTCACGTTTTCCTTCAATCTCTTGACGAAATTGCGATACTTAGATGAAATTCACGTTTTTTTTCCCGACCTTTTGAAGATATTTAGATTTTTTTCGCGATCGTGTGACAAAATTTGCCTTATTTACGCGATTTATTTACAAAATTTCGCCTTTTATGCGGTCCATTGATTAAATTCGCGTTTTTTCTACAATCTTTTGACAAAATTGCTATTCCTAGGTGAAATTCGCTTTTTTGCACAATCTTTTGACAAAATTTGCATTTTTTCGCTATCCTTTGATGAAATTCACGTTTTATTTTCAATGTCTTGACGAAATTGCGATTCTTAGATTAAATTCACGTTTTTTTCAACTACCTTTTGAAGAAATTAAATTTTTTTTTCGCGATCGTTTGACAAAATTCGCCTTATTTGCGCGTTTTATTTTAAAAAAATCGCCTTTCATGCGGTCCATTGACGAAATTCGCGTTTTTTCTACAAAATGTTGACAAAATTTGCTATTCTTAGATGAAATTCGCTTTTTTCCATGATCTTTTGACGAAATTTGCATTTTTTCGTGATCCTTTTACGAAATTCACCTTTAACCAATCTATTCTTTCTTTTCTATAAACATCATAGCAAGTATAAAAAACTTTTGAGAGTAAAAGAATAATTAGGTAATATTTTCTCATTCTGCTTTTTCAATAATAAATTTACAGCAAATTGGAGCTAAAGAAGAAGGAAAGAATGATATCTGCTCAACAACTACAATATTTACTCGCGTAATAGTCGCACTTTTTTTGCCAATTTTTCATTCTGAAAGTCTAAGTGCGACTATTATGCGGGGAAATCTACTACACAATATTGTACACTCTAATGCTAAAACATTACTGGTATAAAAAAAACACATTATAATAAAGTTAGTAACTTATCAAATGTTTCCAATCTATGTGCTGTTTATTAAATACCATTTTTCTTTTTATGGTAATATTTTTATAGACGTAAAATTTACAAATAATCTTTGTTAAAATTTTGACAAAAAATTCTCATAATAAATCACTTTCACTGAAGGTATCAGTACCACTATTGTAATATGAATCGGTGTATGAAGAATCTCCGTCATTCCATAAAATGTCATCTTCACTTCTGTCCAAAGCGTCGGAGATTAATAGTATTATTCCTTTCTACAAATGCAAGATGAGCTGCAAACCATATTTGCTTGTTTTGTTATTTGTGCCACTAACTAAATTATATTTATTTGCTGTTTTTATTAATTCTGATATTACTTACTGTTCCATCTAGGCCATTTTTTAAAGTTGCAGCACCCTGCTCTTTTTAAAATGGGCGAAATACATCCTTTTTTTAAAAAATGAAATTCTCCTTTAGTTGCAATCGGAGATTTCTTGTAAAAAACTTCCCCATACCACAGTACTTCTAAATCAGTGTGCCCAAGACCTTGCAAAAATTATAGAACTTTATTTCTTTAGAAAATACAAGATATTGTTAAATCATGTCGTTATTTAATTGTATTTTTCAATTTGTAATTCATAAAATCCTTAAAAATTAATGTCACTTTATTTATCATATTAACAAATTATATACTTTTTTCTTATAACATTACTAAACACATTACTAATATTACATTTACTCATGAAGCTCTGTCATCATGCTCTGATTTTACTGAACTAGCACCTCTTTTTAATACATTTGACTAAAAACACCAAAAAGCATTTTTATATGAAAAATATCAATTATTTATTCAAATAAAGTTTTGAAATTCAATAGCGATACTTTCATATTAGCAACATTCCAAGAGTTTATAGTCGAAGAAATCGCCAAAGATTTTGCTACCTACAGCAGTTTTATAAATTCTGATAGTTTTAGTAGTTTAAGCGAGCTGTTCGATTACATGTTTATTAAATTTGTTTTATTTATGTACAATTTTTGATGAAGTTTTTAATTTACTATAAATGTTTTAGAATAACGTGTGGTGAAAATTTTATATATACAGTCTGTTACAAATGCATGTAACCATATTTACTATTAACTTTTACATGACGCAGTAAAATAAAAAATAATGAAAATAATATAAAATAGTTAGCTATTTTTATGTGAATAATGTATAAAAATTCAAACCATAAGCACAAAATAAAAACACACATTGATTCATTATTACTATTATTATTTTATTTACAGGATTAGATAATTATAAATAACAAGCCCCCTTTAACCCACATTGTACCGCTGTCCTATAAATAGGACAGCTAATAAAACATTTTTTAAAATAAAATTGGTAAGGATTTTTTGGATGCATTTTGTTATGACGTCTTTAAAATACATAAAAATATAACATATAAACAAAAAAAAAAAAAAAAAAAAAAAAAAAAAAAAGTAACCAATTAAAATTTAATTGAAAAAAATCTATTTAAAAAATTCTTTAAGAATTGTGATCTTATAATCTAGAATTTTACCGTTATTATTATCTTTTTATTGGAGAAATCATAGAGTATTTTTGTACAACAGAAACAGTTTTTTAAAGTAAAATAAAATATTTGCTCATAAAATTATTTTATGTATGCATTTTATATGTCCTTACTATGTGTCCTACTAATATGTCCTGTTTAAAGGACAACTAGTTACTTAAAAAATTAAAAACTTTTTTTTCAAAATTTTGCTAGTATCTACTTAATTACACAATATTAATGATGTAATTGAAGTTTTAAAATTTTTCAAAAATATTTAATCGGTGTGCTTCAATATGAGTTAATGAGTTTTCTAATAAAGTGTATAGTATAACTATTTTGAAGTTTATGCGTATAAAATCATTCAAGAAGTAAAATATTAAAAGTATCCAGAAAAAAAATAATAAAATATATTTTACATTTTAGCTTCCTTCATTCAAGTACATGGATATGATTTTAATAATTAAAATATTTCAATAAAACCATATTTAAACCCTCACTGGGTTGCATAATTTCTATATTTATCAACAAATTGAGACACCGGTTTACGTTGAAAACTTTTCGTTCATAATGTTTAACTGAAAAGTTCTTACCGACTAAGGATATCTCTTTATAAATTTTTATAACTTTTGTCACATCTAATAATATTTATTGACACTGATTTTTCCCTCTTAATACTACATTTGCATGATATCCTTTAAATAGTACTTCTCCATTAAGTAAAAAAATTCTTATTTCTTTTAAATAGACTATCTTCTTTTCTTCTGAACATATATTAATTTTTAAATAAAAATATGCAACGCAAATTGCTTGAGACTATCAAAAAATTTTATTCCATAAAAAGGCCTTTTTATTTAGTACGTTAAATACATTTAAATATTTGGTAATTATGTTAAACTTTGATTATAATATTTTTATATGTCATTTTAAAGTTTGAGAAAATATGTGATTTTATCCTATAATATTTTAAAAGAAAACAAATCTGATTAAAATAAATTTATATAATTGATTTTAATCATCTGATTAAAATTGTTGATAGACAGTTATTTATTTCAAAAAATTAAATATTAAATCTACTAAACTTTATTAGGTTAATGAAATGTCTATAAGAATATACTAAAATCGTTATAATTTAAAGAAAAGCAAACTCTGGAATAAAATATTTTCCATACCTTTTTTTTTCCCCTTAACGTCGTTCTTTAAATTCCGATGTAATCCATGTTTTAGGAAGAACAAATTTTGGAAGTAGAAAATATGTGTTCAATAATACATACAACAGCAATGATTGGAATCATTTAAACCACACCAAAGCTGGTGTAAATATCTCAAACTCATACTTTTGTCTAAAGTATTATCTTGGGATGATTATTCCTATGAATTTTTTAGGTTAAATGTTTATATCTGACAGACTGCATGTTCATAACGCTACCTATTGTCCAGCAAAAACTCCATCTGCCTGTTCTAAAGATATAACGCAGTATAGTTTTATCGTCTGCGGTTTTTAGCGCTGTTTTGTTTATGAAAGCAAGAACAGATGGCTTTTCCGTTCTTATACATTTATATGACATAAAGCATACTTCCAATTAAAATTTCTCGTTTCTAGAATTTTTTGATGCATTTAACTTTTTTTTTATGTGTTTCAAAATAGTTCAAGTTTTAAGTTTTGTAAAGCTACTGTCGAATATGACAATAATTAAACTAATATTGGGAGTGTAACAAATTAAAGAATGTTTAAATTTTTAGAGTATTTAAAATTCATTTTAATATGCAATAGTGCAAGGTCTTTTGAAAATAGAAAATTAAATTTTATATTATAGGTAGTAAATGCAACTTAAAAAAGAAATAAAATAACTGGAGAAATAATGTTTTTAGTGTGGGAGTGGGGGAGCGGGATCAGGCAAGTGTCATTTTTTTCTATTTTAATTTCCTGTAGAATAAAACATCTTGTAAGATAACAGTATTTTTCAAAATAAATTTCCAGAAACGAAAAAAATATAAATAAATATGAATAATTAATTACGCCACGTGTTTTGCATATATTTTTTATATTTTATTTTATATTCGGAAAAAGTTAAATTTATTTAAAAAGTGTGACACAAGTAGCCAAATTTATTTTTTAAGAATTGCTACTAAAAATAACTAAACACTAGCAGAAAAGTTTATTACTGAAAATATGCAAGTGTTTTTATTTATATAATAAAACATTGCTTTATTGCAAAACTCCGTCCCTTCCCATGCCCACACACAAACAAATCTTTGCTTTCTCCACCTGTATATTAATTTCTGCCATTTCCGCTGATAACAATAATTTATAGATAACAAACCAATTTCCCGGATTATAGAATACAGGGTAAAAACATTTTCTTATTATTGAAATCTCTACAGTTAATACATTTTTCTATATTGACCACTAATAACCACAAAAAAACATTTCTATAAGAAAAATATCAATTATGTATTCAAATAAAGTTTTAAAATTCAATAGCGATACTTTCATATTAGCAACATTCCAAGAGCTAATAGTCGAAAAAATCGCCAAATATTTTACTATTTACAACAGTTTTTTTAATTCAAATAGTTTTAATAGTCTATGCGAGTAGTTAGATTACGTGTCTATTATATTTGTGTTTTATTTATGTACATTTTTTGATGAAGTTTTTAATTTTGTTGTGGAATATTAGCCGGGAACAAACACTGAATTATTTTTATTGTTTGAAGTGGGAAGTTTTAATCTTAACATATGTTTTGTCACACTGTGAGTTTACAACATGGTAGGGTTTTTTGTCACATAATGAGACGTACGTTACATGTAGTGTCATAACAATGACGTCACAATTTTTTAAAATTGACAGAAAAATATTTTTTACGGTAAATAACATGTTTTGAAGAATTTTTGTAATTTTTAAAAGTTTTCTAAGAAGTTCACATATCAGTCACAATGTGACGTCGCTTAGTGGTGGCATTTTGGTCACAGTTGTGACGTGACCACAGTGACTTACAGTGACGTCACAATGACGTCACTGTGACCATGCATGCTATGAGGGTTAAAACTATTTTTAATTTAAGCACCACTCTGAAATAGAGGATATATTCGAAAGAATTATTAAGTTATGGTTAAATATAGAACAATAAGGCATTTTATTTAAGATTTATAGCGTACCTTAAGCATCATATAGTATTTTATTCGAGGTTCAATATTTACTTCCTTAATAGACACTCCCTGGAGTGTTCTCAAGTTAAACGAGGTGTTCTAGTACATGAATTCATTTACATATATATTTGCGCATAGAAACTCGAAGTTTGACAAAAGGATTTTCTTGAATTAAATGTCATAGAATGTGTGAAAATTATGTAAATGGTTTCGATTAAATTAAGAAGAAATGATTTTATATTGAAAAATTAATCTGTTAAGAAAACAAAAGAATATGCCTCACTGAAAACAATCGACTGAATAGAAAAATAAAATTGTTGTACAATCACATAATGACAAAACTTGTTGAATATTTGTGCTCGTGTGTAATTCTAAAAAGCAATTTTACACTTTTATGAAATTAAGATACCACTGTAAAAAACAAACAAAAAATGTTCTTTATCAACGAATATATAAAATAACAATGAAACAAATATACAGTAAACACTTCCAGGTTATATACGTTTGTAAAAATCGTTCTTAACCTTTACAAACTTCAGTGAACGATATGGTTTTGAGGTTTGAAGAATAATATATAAAAAATAAGTATTTTTTGCTGCTGATTTTCTGAGTAGATATTAAGAGTATTAATGAGTTTTCTCTAATCGAAACATGAGTTTTTAAGGATGCAAATTCTCGATTAAAATTTTCAATAGCGTAATTTAATATATACATGTAGGAGTAACAAAATAGCAGTAATTTTATTGTTTTTTTATGTTTTTAATTTATAATGTTATTTCGTAAAATCTATTGAATAGAAAAAGTTTTACTTCAGAACGTATAGCATCCAAAAAAACTATATTCCGGATTGAGAAACTGATGAATAACCTATAAAAACTATTCGGAAACGTTTCTTAAAAACAGTGGCAACAAAAGAAACGTTGCGTTTATCAATTATTCTTTTAATCTCAAAAATATTTTGGTTCCTTGGTTTTCTAGAGAAAAAGAACGCTTTTTTGTAATCATTAGTAACTCGGAAGATGTTAGTGTACATTTTCGATCGTTGGAAAATGTCCTTCTTTTTAACCCTGAAATGCTACCTTTTGAATAATATGCGGGAATGATAACGATTCGTTTCCCGTAACAAATGTTGCCAGGAGTATTTAAAATGAATTTTAAAAGCTAATTATAATAAAAGTATACTGACTTCCGATGACTTTATCACTCTGGATATTAAAGTAAGCCAGAAAGCATGATTTATTTACTTTCAAAGGAATCTTTGCACATATTAGCGTGATGTTCACAACATATTGCTCTGGAATACGCTAGACAACGCTAGACTACGCTAGACCTGTGCAAATTGAATGGCAAAATACGCATTATTTCCTTTTTTACATTAAGATTGTCCGGGTTGTTGAACGTTCTTATGCAATTTTAAAAGTTCACACAATTGAAGAGCTGAGTGGATGAACATGTTATGATACATACTCTATTATTATTATTATTATTATCTATTGGATGAAAGCGTTATGAGGTATCCTATCACATGTTGAAGCTAAAATACTAAGATTCTATTTATTCTTGAAGATTTAAGAGATTATTCAGTAATATTTAATATTTTAATATTTAATAATGTCACTAATATTAATAATTTTTATTATTTGAAAATTAAATATGAATAAGTTTTTCTGAGAGAGTTTAGTACCATACCTGTTAATATTTTAAACACATGGTATCAAACAAAAAATAAATCATTAAAATTTACAGCAAAAACTTTCAAAACAAATTTCTTGAAATGTAATTATGGTTACTTAACATGTTCTTCCACTTAGCTCTTCAATGACTTTGTTGATACGTGCAAGGTTGATACGTTGAGACGCTTCTTCATCTATGGAGCAAGACGATCTTCACTCTTTTCTCGATAATTCTTTTTCGAATTTTTGAGGAATGTTATGCATTTCTATAACATGTGCATTCCCTAAACTGATATTTATCATACCATTAACGGGACAAGGGACCTTAAAAACTTTAAAAATCAATTTTTTTATCTTTTGTAAATTTTACTTTAAATATTAATCAAGGGTACATTATATGCATTATGACAAGTATTTATCACAAAAAAAAAAATAAATAAAATAAATTATTTTTGAGAAAAAAAATGGAATTCCTTTTAAAATTCCATTTTTTTCTAAAAAAAAAAATATTTTTTTTTTCTTTTGTGATAAATGCATGCCATAATGCATATAATGAACCCTTGAGTAATATTTAAAGTAAAATTTACCAAAAAAGAAAAAAAAATGAAAAATTTTGAAATTTTTTCGAAAAAACTTCAAAAAATTTTGTTTTTTTTTTAACCTTTATATTTAAATATATAAAATTCAATGCACAGTTTTATTTATATATATAAACCAAACTTTTATAAAAGATATTGGGTATTTTCATTGATATGTAACGCGCAGGGGGAATTTCGAAAATTTCGAAGTTTCGTAATTCTAAAATTCTAAAATTCGTAAAAAACTAAAATTCGTAATATTCCATTTTTTTTTTCAAAAATATTTTTTTTTTTGTGATAAATGCATGCCATAATGCATATAATGTACCCTTGAATAATATTTAAAGTGAAATTTACAAAAAATAAAAGATTGATTTTTAAGGTTTTTAAAGTCCCTTGTCCCCTTAAAACACACAAAGAGGCAATCGGCGTATTTTCTTACTGCATTACATGTTATTACACATCTTATTCGAGGTGTTTACGACTTCTTTTATCGAATAATAAAATTCTATCATTGCCAGTTTCCTATAATATTGATTAACGTTTAAATTTCCTGGAGAGTACACAAAAGAACAACACATTTATTTGGTTTTGCATAATAGAATCTTATCTTTGTTTAGTGATTCAAAAATTTTGAAATATTTCCAACCCATCCACTTTCATTTGACGCACTGCGGTTTTCAGTTTTAACTTCAAAATTTGACCATATATTTTCATTCTCTTGTGTTTGTTTTTTAATCATTGTGTTTTCTTCATCTTTATTGTCAAAGGAAAATTAATCATTTTCATCACTATCACTATCTGCGATTTAGTCATTTTCAACTTCCATAAAATCTTCATTTTCCGATTTATCTCCAGAGAGTATATTTTCTTAATCAATTACATCTTTTAATAGTTCGTTCCCGTATATCCTAGGGTCTATCCTTTTTTCCTGAAAAAAAAAAAAAAAAAAGTTTTGACATGTCCCGACAGCCCTTGAAAAAAACTAAGTCAGATTCTGAAATACAAACATTGCTGATAACAATTTATCTGGGAGACGAATATTGTTCTGAAAATTCCACGTGCACAAATATTGCGGGAAGAAGGAATATTCTCAAGTGTATTAGCCAAGGTCAAACGTAGTAGTGAAGGTACTAGTGAGTAGCATGACCCATTTTCTGTTCTGGGGAGGCAGGTCAAGGTTATTTGTTACGGGCTTCTTATGCCCGTAACAAATAACAGCCCAAGAAACTAATCCGTCGCATTCCATAGTAAATAGTGTAGACCTATCAATCTACTTCCCTTCCTCTTATATATTGTGATCAACTGAGCTGATAGATTGATCGCAGGTAAGGATCCCACACACATTGGAAGGAAAAAAGAGTATAACGAGCTGCTTTAGAAAACATTTAAATAGACAAAATTATATTTTTAAACGCACGTTATCGTTTTAGCTAGGAATGTACCGTCTATCTGCTATTACAATTTTATAAAACAATCAGGTCCCTAGGATAAGCATTTTAAGCTGTCAAAAAAACAGAAGATAAGAAAAATATGAAACACAACCTTCAGAAATAAAATGTTTTTTCATGCCTTCAGAAGGATTAAGTTTGGATATGAATAGAGCGTTTGAGAACAGATGTGTTGTTTTAAACATTTAAAAAATTCATGGAGCTTTAAAACATTATATCCTTGTTGTTCAGAAATATATTTGATGTTCACAATATTCGGTTAATCCCAATTTTTTTAGAGAGGGCTCCTTTTTTTGGGCTATCATATTAGACCGCTTAACTTTATTCATGGCGAGTTTTAAACAACTTGTGACATTTCGAATTTGGTATCTTGATAATGTGTCATTTTGTAATTTTACAGTCAAACTGCATATAGAGCTGAGATCATTTGTTCCTGTTTTTGTTAATATTAAATTATGTACATTGTACAACCGCAATTGGTACTTACAAGGGAACCACTTTAGGTGTTGCTCGCACCTAGAATCGAGACCTGGTGCATTTTGTAGCCTTATGCATAAAAGTTAGAAAATCGATAAAAATTCTTTGTTAAAATCATATTTTATATATTTTTTTATAGTTATAATTTTTTATTATTGGATTTTTATTTGTTAATTTTACACCAAAAGAGAGTTAAGTCGCCAGATAAGGCACTTCAAAACTTTCACTAGCTTTATACCTCTAATAGGTTTACGTCCAAACCAATACAACACGGTGAATAGCGAAAATACTGAGCTAGGGTTGCCGGAAAACTGCACGGGACGAAAAAGACGCCAATCTTTCCCCGCCAAATATGTAAATATAATATTGTATTTTTTTTTTTCTTTTTTTTTAATCAAATTCGAAGGTTCTTGAAGGAATTTTCAAACTTTTTTCAACATTTTCTAGTTATTATTGACTAATTTATATTTTTAACTATTAACAAAAAAAAAAAAAAAAAACTTTTACGTTAAAAGCCCGAAAAGTGGTCTAGAAAATTGCATTTTCAGAAAGTTAATCTGCTGTAAAATAAAAAAAAAAAAAATTATTTTAACGAAAAAATTTTATTGATTCCCAAACTTCCTAATATAGAGCTTTAAAATGCACCAGGTTTCAACACTAGGTGCGAGCAACAGCTAAAGTGGTTCCCTTGTTAGTGTTTTCTTATATTTCTAGCGGTTACATAAATGGGCGTATGAAGAATAAAATGATGACAAATGTTTAAAGTGTAAAAAAAAAATTATGATTACATAGAAATATTTTATTGATATTAAAATATTATCGTTTATATTTTATTCATCCTTTAAAAAACTACAAAAAAAGAAATAGTAAATAATCTACAATTTGCAAGGATTTTATTTTTTTTTAATGGTACTGTCAACTGGGGTCACTGTCAGGTTCTGAGAAACATCTGCTATTAGAACTGAGGTTCTATATTATTTTTGTCTTACTATATTATATATTGTATGGGCTGTGTACTGGAATTTCAAAATAACAGTCTTTCTTTATCTAAAACTGGATCTAAGCCGGTGAAAATGTATAGATGGTATGAAGGGGAAAAAAGATAGTTGGAGAGGGGTGTGCCCAACCTTTTGAGATGTCTGTGGAAGATGGGGAGACAAAAGTATTCCACGAAAGAAGAAAAGAGTTTGGAATGGGAGCCAGGTAGAAAACCCCGGAGGGGTTACGTTGAGAAGGGGGAAGGGGTTGCTGGAAGGCAGTCTCTTCTGCTGAGGGAGTCAGTTGAAAGTTGGCGTGCAAGGCGCAAGGTGAGTTGCTGTGTGTAGCTCTTAGATAGAGCATAGTGTTCAGTTGGAGCCGAGAGCGCCAAGAGCAAGGTAGTCACTGTGTATAGCTCGTAGAAAGAGACCGTAGGATTGAGTGAGGCTCGGAGAGCTTAGTCTTAGAGCACATATGTGTTGGGAGATCGAGATTGATCTCCGGAAAGCTAATTTAACGTGTGTAGAGTGAGAGTGATTTAACGTAGTTTAACAGTACACAGCCATTTACTGTATTCCATTTAATGTTGAACCGGATCTTTATATCCGAGTTTGTAAGTGTAAATAGTGTTTTGTTTTTGTGTAAATAGTGGGTAAATAACCTGTTAATTTAGTTAATTGAAAGCATTGGTTTTCATTTCACAATCTTCTCAGTGCGTGACCGATATCACGTAATCATATCGGTGGTGGTAGCATATAAATAGAACGGAATTTCTTCGAAGTTGTGCGGACTAAGAGGAAACTCCGACAGTCACTTTGCCCACTTTTGAAAGAGAGAGTTTTTCCCCTCTATTGTCGTTACATATGGTAGCGAATGTGATGTCAATCTTTAGAATAATACAAAGCTTGCCAGAAACGAGAAAATGTAATTCCGGAAATTTATCTTTAATATTGAACAATGTTTAGCAAGACTTGAAACTGAGTAAATTATATGTCTTCATATTTCCGCTAGTTGAACGAATGAAAAAGGCAAGTAAGTACCATTGTTTAAATTTATTATCTATCAATAGAATGAATATTTAGACGAGGTTTTGGTTACATTTTTCACGTCATCAGTATTACTTCCATCGGCAATGTCCCCCTTTAATCTTTGGAAAATATGGGATGATTTTAGCGGGCTAGGATCACAATGAATTTATCAGACTAACATTGATATTGTTCGTTGGTACAGCGACTTAGGAAAAATAAAGTGTGTACAAAGTCACCCCCTAACTAAGTGTCACTTTGACGACCATATAATTTTGAAACATGCATAAAAATGTGAGGTCAAAGACCAAAGAAAATACAAATCGCATCTATGGATCTTTTATCTTATGTAGGTGATTTTCTATTCAAATAAAAATATGGAGTCAATGCTACATTTTTAAATGCGTTCGTAATTATGTAAATACGTAGCACCTATAGTCGTCGAACATTCCGACCGTCTGCCAGTCTGTCCGTCCGTCTGCATATAACAGACCAAAAACTACCCAACCAAAAGTTCTGAAATTTTAAATATATGATTCTTGCAAAAATTTTCGAATCATTTCAAATTTTATGAAAATCGGATTCATATTTTAATTACAGGGACAGTCAAAAGATTTTCGTTACATTACGGCCAATAGGAAAAAATTATTTCAAGCGCATTTAAATGATGTTACAGCCTTTCGAACACAATGAAATTTATATGATCATAAGAAGTCCACGAGAATATACATTCCGTACAATATGGGGTGCACAAAAATATTTATAAAAGTAGTTATAGTACAAACTCACTGCATTTGCGACAATTGACGTGCAATCTCTAGCTTGTTAAATTAATCCGAAATCTGGGCAAAGTGAGAACGGTTGACGGAACACCATAATGTAAATTTTGGAGTTTCGAGATGAGACTATAGGATGAAAAGTTACATTTCAATTCCATCACTTAAGGGGACAAGTGACCTTCAAACTCATTCATTTATTGAATTAATTGCACTTCAAATACTACTCAAGGTCACACTACACGCATTATAGTAGCATGTGTTTATCTCACAAGAAATTAAAAAAAAAATGGAGAGAAATAAAAAAATTTCCTTGAATATTTTAAGCGTTATGAAGAACTTTTCAAAATGCCCCATGCACATTCTATATCAATAGAAAATCCCCAATATATGTTATGCAAATTTGTTTTATGTATACAAACTGTGCATCGAATTTTATATAATTGAATATAAAGGTAAGATTTTTTTAAATAAAATTTTCAGCATTTTTTACCATATTTCTGTAACTAACTACCTTTAACTGTTCCAATTATATTTAGTTTGAAAAAAAGATGCCCAGTTTTATTTATATATATAAAGCAAACCTGCATAAAAAATATTGGGGATTTTAATTGATACGGAAAGTACATTTTGAAAAGGTTTTCACAAATCTTAAAATATTTTTAAAAAATTGATTATTTTTCTCCAAGAATATTTTTTTTTTATTTCTTGCATCATAAATGCATGCCATAATGCATATAATGTGCCCTTGAATACTATTTAAAGAGATAATTAAAAAAAATAAAAAATGAGTTTAAGGTCCCTTGTCCCCTTAATATTACAGAAACTAGATATGCTAATATACATTAAATATCAATTATTGCTCTGTTAACAATACATCTATGTAAAATGCTAAAAGCATCTTACTTTGAAAAGTAGAAAGATTTATATTGAAAATATGACTGGTTTCATTCTTTTATTTTGGACAAATGTTGTTAACCTTAAATTTCACTTTGTTTATACGTAACATTTGAGATGTAATAATAATATTCTAAAAACCACAAGTTTATAATACCGTCAAAAATTACTCAAACATTAGATAATTCTAGTTATGTTTTATTTTTAAAAGACAATATAACTAATTTATATTGTCTTAAATTTGATACTGAATTCAGCCTTTATGTAGTTTTCAGTATGTATATATCAACTGCTTCCAAGCAGACTGTAAAATGTTTATTAATATAAAATGTAATTTAAAAAACTTTATGTAACCTAAGAAGTAGAAAAAAATACATATACCATTAAAATAATATGACACTTTTTTTTTAAATAAATGATTATTAACAGGCTTGTTGTAATCATTCGGTGACTAGCTTTCAGAGAGAGAGGTTGTATTTTCTCTTTGAGGATATTTCAATTCGTTGCTCCTGTTCTTTACGGGCAGCGGTGCTTTTGTTCATAGCTTCTATTATGTTTATTGGTGACAGCGGTTTTTGTAAATGGTGGATCGTTTTCTTATTAGAATAGGACTATTTTTATGAACTGTTGTTTTTTCCATAGTAGTGAACAAGTGAGTGTTCACCGGACATTTTATCATGGGTACTGTAGACCCATTCAACTTTAATGATAATGCCAAGCGCATTTTACAAGGTGAAGAAACACCAGATTTGGCCTCAAAATGGAGCGAATTTATGCAGCTAACTGATGAGAAGCAAAGAGATATCGTCAAGCATTTCTTGTCGGAATGTGACGATTGCATCAAAAGTGTTATATAAAGTCCAGACTACTTCAATCGCCAAGAACTCCAAGAGAATGTGAGTAGCCTCTTAGCTTCTTTGATGTTCCTCTTTACTGACCCATTTCACCTTGTTAGATTATGTAATTTACCTGAATTTAAAACCTATATTTCTAGAAATAATCTAGATTTAATAGGAACTCTTACTAATTAAAGCAATATCGGTGAACCCTAATGAGGATTTCCTCCCTGCCAGTAGAGTTAACCGTAAAAGAAATCGCGTTTATTCAAGCGTACCCCTCAAAAACAAATACGCTCTTTTAGCAGACAAAACTAATGAAAGAAATGATATGGATATTCCAAATTCAGACTAATATGACTCAACCAGTGGCTCTACTTCCCCCTACCCCCAAAATAAAAATCCATGCTTTTTACATAGAAATAAAGGGTAAATGGAATGAACTAGCTGCAAAAATTAAAGAACAAAATGAAGCTAACCCATTGATCAAAATGGACGGTGAGTTACTCAAGGTCCATTGTAAAAACGACGCAGACTTTAGAAAAACCCAGTCCTATCGGCGTTCTAATGCAATAGCATACACAACCCGGAGCCGTGCGGAACAGCGCCCTCGAAAAATGATAATTCGGGGAATCCCCTGCTATACTGACCCCCAGATCATCATAGATGCCTTAAAGGAGCATAACTTCATTGCGAACCATGCATATATGATGAAGAGTAGAAGTACTGGCCATCCAATGCCTCTCTACGTTGTCAATGTCTTGCCAAGGGCAAAATTTGAGGAAATATATCATATAAGCAAAATTTCCTGTATAAAGGTTACAGTTGAAAGATTTAAAGGGACGGGCATTGTAAAACAATGCTACCGTTGCCAAAAATTCGGCCATTCATCAGAGATTTGCCATCCTTCTCCAGGCTGTGCTAAATGATCAGGGGGTTACCTTACTCATGAATGTGACCAGGTTGGAAAAATCACCCACAAGTGTAGAATTATTCTGGATCGCACCCGGCTACCTACCGGTGTCCCTAAGAACCCCCAATTCCACAAAAATAATCAGACTTCTTCAAAAAATCCCGAAAAGAAAAGCCGAAAGCCTTCTCAGATATGTTAACGCAAACTATGGCTAATTATAATTATGTTAAACCAGCTTCGGCCCATAAAGTAATCATGAAACCCCCAGTCGCGGACTCTTCACCTCCTTCTAACTCAGAAAAAGCTAACTCGACTAAACCAACTGACCCTGTTAATGCAGCACCGAAAAATCCTACCAGTTCAAATTATTCCACTTATTTAAATTATATTCTAAAAACGTTTCAAGAAATGAAAAAACTATTTAAATTCAATAAATTTATTCAATGTTTTCAAAACATAGCTAAACTCTCCAAAAATTGCACTGATCCAATGGGAAAATTGTTTATAATTATAAGCGCATTTGACAGCTTGGCCACGGAATTTAACTCAACCAATAATGAGTAGTTCCTCCTCCTCTTTTTCCTCTTTAATCTTTCTCTCTTGGAATTGTAACTCCTTACAGCCTAAAAGAAATGAACTAAAAGTTTTTATTTCCGATAACCCTCAAATTGATGGCATCTTATTACAAGAAACTTTCGGTCCTACCTATGATTTTAACATTCCTGGGTATAGGCTCTGTCACACACACTGCTCTGACGGCACCCCAAGAGGTGGCACCGCAATATACATTAAGCACCATATTCCTCACTATCTTTTTCATTACTAATTATAATGACATTGAATACACAAGTACTGTCATACAGCTTCCCCACATTAACATTAATTTAGAATCCATATATGCACCACCTTATGGTAACTTTCGTGTTAATAGTTTAAGTCAACTTTTCTCTCATCACCAACACTGCATTTTTGTTTGCAATTATAATGCCAGGAGTAGGCGTTGGAATTGTCACAGCAATTCTCATCGAGGTGTCTCTCTCCAAAGCACCATATCCCTCACTATCTTTTTTCATTACTAATTATAATGACATTGAATACACAAGTGCTGTCATACAGCTTCCCCACATTAACATTAATTTAGCATCCATATACACTGTAAAAAAAAAATCACTGTAACTTTACAGCAAAAAATGCTGGCAATATGGGTGCCAGCAAATTTTGCTGTAAATTTACAGCATATTTGTTTATCACGGATAAACAGCAAATGTGTAAATTTACAGCATTTTTTTAGTTAATTTTATAGTAATTTTGTTTTTTAGATTTTACAACAAGTCTGTATTATTTCAGCATTTTTGCTGTTAATTTTACAGCACTCTTAACAAAATAACTGTAAATTTTTAGCTTTTTTTCTTTTTGCAGATATGTATTCGTATTTTACCCCCCCCCCCCACACACACACACACACACACTTTCCGTAATGTTTATTTACTTTGATTTTCTCTTTTTTTTTATAGTATTAAACATCTTTCAAAGACAAATGACACTAAATATTATCTTTATGTCTACTTATATCATTGTTTTAATAGCATTGTTATATAATAAATTTTGTTATACTTATGTAAGATACAAATTTTACACCATAAAGTAAAAGAAGAAATAAAATAAGAAAAGACACCGAAAAAGCAATAAATAGAAAATTTTAAACTGTTGTAACTCATTGTATAGAATATTCCATATGTCAATTTAAAATATACTGCGTATTATAACATACATTAAGGACATTCAAAATACGTAATTCAGCATCTAGTCGCGGATTATACTTTTTATTGTTAGATAATGGACAAAAGCAAAATGCGATACGCTGCGATAATAGTAAGCAAACTCTTGGAATATTTTATGGATTAATAAATCGTGTATACAGATTACACATAAATGGTTTGAACATTATATATATATATATACTAGCCGCCTTCGCCCGCTACGCTGGTCGGTTTTTCTAAAGAAATCTTGAATGAAACAAAATACATCTGTGAATTTGATCATGCGTTTTAAAGCAATATGGACATTTACCTGGTGTATCCAACCGAATTGCTGAAAGCAATACGAATGTCATTGCACTATTATATCTTTTATTGAGTCATACAAAATTTAGACTTTTAAGGACCAATTTCTTTAGTTGATCTGTTAGTGTAAGATTCGGTAAAGAACAATAGAAAAATATGTAATATACTAAAAGCGTTCATGAAAAATTATCAATGCAAGTCTCATCAGAATCTGTTAATTGGACTTATTGAAAAGGCTGATCGTTCATAATAATTGGGTTCGTCTGATTTTATAATTTTCATCTATAATTCTACAATCAAGCAACCTGACAACCAAGCAACAGCAAATAATATGTGCTTTATACTGAAACATTCACTGAAAAATTAACTAACCGATCAAGTTGCATCAAAATCCACATAGCAGAATCTTTTAAACTGGAAAATATACCGAAACCTTCAATAAAAATGATCTAATTAACAGTTTAAATCCCATAAAAATTCATTCAGTGGAACCTTTAAAAAAAGCAAATCTTTCAAAATTCGGTTCATCTGTTTTAGAACTTTCCCCATAATTATTTAACTAAGAAACGTAGAACGTTATGTTTTATACTAACATCTTTTCTGCAAAATTATCTAAGTAACAATGTAAGTCCCGTCAAAATCTATTCAGCAGAACTCAAGATATAAGCGGCCGGAATGAAATTTCTCTTTGCATTATATATATATTGAGATAGTTAAATATAACTTTCATAATCGCGTTAACCTGATTATAGAACTCTCTGGGAGGTAGGGGTAGGTATATAATGCATAACTTCCATAACTATAGCATATATACCCTCTAGTATACCCTATCTCTGTGGCGTATATCTGCCAATTTTCTTTACTGTACCAATGAGAACTTTTTCCTCATAGCTTCGTAACTAAACAATACAGAATGATATGATAATTATTGAAAAAATACCTGAAATATTATCTAACTTACTGTGCATTTAATTAGTTGACTTGAAATCTTTCATAATCGAGTTCACCTAATTTTAGAACTCCCGTAGCAAAACCATTTATAAACCAAATTTACTATTTAACAGTGCAAGTTCTACAAAATTCTGTCCAATAGAATCTGAGTTATAGTCATATTTACAATATTTATTGCTCATTAAACCTTTTTTCTTTACATTTGAAATAAATTCAGTAACTGTTTTGGTATTTCCCTGTTATGCCAACACCATTGCCACCTAGCGTAATATTTGGCACAAAAATGAAATAATACATTTGAAAAAAAAATAATTTTGTTGATAAAAAAAATGGCACAGATGTCATATAGCCCCATATTGGCGCGATTTTTTTCTGACGCCAATGTCTTATACGCAACGAGTACTTAACTGGCGCCAAAATGTCGTTAATTTGCTTAATATGGTAACCCGGATGTTGTTGTTTATGCTGTTGATGTTTTCGTCAAATTGTAGTTCGAAAAAAAAAATCGCGCCAATATGGGTATATGACATCTGTGCCAAAAAAATGAGCATTTAAAAAATATCTTTTGAAAATTACAGAGTTTTGACATACCATTTTTTAAAATCAATAAAAATAGTGGTACTGCTTGGTTATCCCGTCGACCAAAAATCTATTGCCAAACTATAAGATTAAATGCCAATAATGGTCGATCGTAAATGTCACATTCACTCGACTTTAAGCAAGTTACACGTATTTAAGTCATCAGGTGATTTTTATTTCGACGTTTTAAATGTATTTTTATTAATGTTATACTAATTTATTTGTTCTTTCGTAATTTAAAATAAAAATTATGTCAATTTGTATAATTTGGCGAGTGGTATGGCGAAATTGGTCGACGGGTACCAAAATAAATACTTAAAATATAAGAATAAATAAGTATTTTGCAAGTAATAAAATATAGTCAATTTAAACTGCAATCTTGAAAATGTAAATGTCTTTTACTACTGAAGCATGGCGTACGTAATACGTATGTCTCACATTGCAGTAAACATTTCATTCTTTCAATGAAAACATTCATGGTTTTTTGAACAAAACATTTTTATATGTATAATTCCTAACTTCTGAAATAATTTTATTGTAGCTTCCTTATCATCAGATAACTGCGAAATGGTGAAATCTACATCAGTATAAGTAATAAATATTTTCTATTCAAAAAATAACAAATTAAAAAGTTTTGCGAGATTATGATGGAATAAAATAAATCCCATCATTAAAAATTCCTGCATAAAAATATTCACGTTCAATAATTAGCAAATGTTAATGTGTGGCATGGTTTGCAATAAAAATCGTTTGCACGATTAGGGTTGAAATAAATGGCACGATACCATACATTTTGGCATGGTATCGCGACGAAAATTAGAACGAAAATGTACCACAGGTTTTTTATTTTTTTTTATTTAGTTTTAATTTTTGAGCCGTTTGATTTTTTTTTTTTTTCGAATTGACGAAGTTGTTTTTATTTAACCAAAAGGATTGGTTAAAAAATTATTCAATTTGAATTTTTTCCCTTGCTACAGTAACAGAATGAAAAGAATGAGTTTTTAGAAATTATCACTTGAAAAATTCAGGTTTTGTCGCCAAAGATAGTGCCAAATTAGAAAAATATGAAATATCTCTCGAACTATGGGCTTAAAAGAATTTAGTTAGTACCATTCGATTCAGCATACAAAAATACACCGAAATATGTCATCAGTTGAAAAATAGCTATAAAATCAGATTTTTAAGGAATTTTTTTAAAGTTCGTTCTCTTTTTTACCCCCCTTAGGGGTGGAATTTTGGAAAATCCTTTCTTAGCAGCACTCTATATCATATGAAGTATTTTTAGCACGATTTTCAGGATTTTAGGTTCAGTAGTTTTGGCTGTGCGTTGATTAATACAAAATCTAGACTTTCTTTTATATATATAGATATAATGAAAATAAATGCGCTTAAAAAACTAGCATCTATAAATCTGAATATTTCCGACGGAAAATAAGATCAGTGGTAATAAGGCTGTTTTTGATAATTTGATAAACATTACATTAATAATACATTAAATAATAAAAATATTTAAATAAGTACAGAAAGTGAAGTTAAAGCTTTTGGAGAATAAAGAAAATTATGATTTATATTATTAGCAATTATGTTTGCAATCGAATAAGCTGGAATTATGAAAAATATATAATAAGCAAAACAAAACATATCTAATAATATAATAAGGATTTTTTTTAAATCTGGTACTTAGACACAAAAGTATAAATAATTACGAAGTCATTTGAGAAAAAAAAATTAAAAAATATATAAATTTGCAAAAATTCTCTTTTGTTGTAATTTAAGAGAAAATATTTAATATTTATACAAATGATTCAAAAGCTATTGTTGTAACTGAAAATTTATATACATGTGGTCAAATACGAAATTTGTATCTTACATTATATAATAGAACTGGCTATTTAATAATTAAATCAATGATACAAATAAACATAAAAATAAAACATACCATGAATTTTTAAAATATATAGTATCCAGTTTCATGTTTGTGTATCCAAAAGCGCCGCTTTGAATTGGGTAATAAGCACGTATTCAGAAATACGCTAAGAATTGAACGACAGTAACGCTAATAATAACCTGCTTTGGCTTGGCGCTATGCTTGTGAATATCTCATTTGGAATGTTGTTAGGGCGGTTTTGGTGACGTTAAAATAACGGCAGTTTACTGTAAATCAGTACTGAAATTACAAAAACGCTGTATTTTCATGCTAGTGAAGCGATTCACAGCAAAATTGGTTGTGGTTTTCCCCTTTTTTTTACAGTCTATGCACCACCTAATGGTAACTTTCCTGTTAATAGTTTAACTCAACTTTTCTCTCACTGCCTTTTCATCACCAACACTGCATTTTTGTTTGCGATTATAATGCCAGGAGTAGGCGTTGGAATTGTCACAGCAATTGTCATCGGGATGCCTCTCTCCAAAGCACCATATCCCTCACTATATTTTTCATTACTAATTATAATGACATTGAATACACAAGTACTGTCATACAGCTTCCCCACATTAACATTATTTTAGCATCCATATATGCACCACCTAATGGTAACTTTCCTGTTAATAGTTTAACTCAACTTTTCTCTCATCACCAACACTGCATTTTTGTTGCCGATTATAATGCCAGTAGTAGGTGTTGGAATTGTCACAGCAATTCTCATCGGGGTGCCTCTCTCCATAATTTAATCCAACACCTAAACTTAAGCTTACACTCACCTAGAACTCCTACACACATCAGCACAGCGCCTAATACCCATGACTCCATAATTGATCTCGCTATCTCTAAAAACCTTCCCTATCCTATCACCTCTACTGTTCTTAACGACCTCTCTTCTGACCATCTTCCGGTATGCTTTAAAATTGATATTATTAACCCTATCTTTCCTCCCGCTCCGTGGCCATTGATTGGCATAAATTGACCAACCATCTTGCTAATCACGATATTATTTTTCCTGATATTAATTCTACTACTTCTGACAGTGATGCTGCAGTGGAATTTCTTAACTCTAAAATTATAAATGCTCAAAATTTTGCCGCTTTCAATATTTTCAAAAACAATAACTCATTTATTCCTCCTCGTTATAATTATAAACTTATTAAAAAACGTAACCAGATCCGGCGGCAATTTCAAAATTCTAGAGATCCCTCCCTTAAACCCTTAATTTACAGGACTAATAATAGAAGTAAAAATTGTCTTTACAAATAAAAACAAAAAAGTTGGAATAATTTCCTCAAAAATCTTGCAAGCAAGGACGATTCCCTCAGGCTTATCAAACATAAACTTAATAAAAACTACTCTCCTATTCCCCCCTTACATACAATTATGTTAACTATGCTTATACTGACCAGGATAAAGCAAATCTACTTTCCAACTCCTACGCATTGCAATTTTCTCCTAACCCAACCCTCGCTAGCCAGGCTCATCTTGATGAGGTTAGTGAAACTGTTAGAAGTTTCCTAGCCATCCCCCCTTAAGATCCCCCTTCTATTCCACCCATTGTAATCCATAACATAATTAAAAAACAGAAACAATGCAAGACCCCAGGTTACGACAAAATTTCTAACACTTATCTCAAAAATCTCCCCTTTAACTGCATATCTATATCACAAACTTTACTAATTCTATCTTTAAATTCAATTATTTCCCTAAGCCATGGAAACTTTGTATCATATCACCCAAACCTGGAAATAATCTCTCTAATCCTACTAACTATAGACTTATCTCTCTCCTTCCTTCTCTCAGTAAAGTCATCGAACGTGTCATCAGGGCCCAGTTGCAGGACTTTATTCAGCATAATAACATCCTCATGCCTAAACAATTTGGCTTTCGCCCAAAACACTCAACTCAACACCAGCTCCTTCGTGTTGTTGAATTTCTCAGCGAAAAGTTCAACGCGAAGATTCTAGCTGCTGCCATTTTCCTTAATGTCGCAAAGACTTTTGACAATGTCTGGCACGAGGGCCTTATTTACAAATTAATTAAGCTTAAATTTTGCTCCAGATTAGTACACTTAATATACTCTTACCTTTGGGGTCGTACATTTCGCGTCCGCATCAATAACATCCTTTCCATTATACTTTTTATCCTAGCGGGCATCCTTCAGGCAAGTGTGTTGGACCCAATGTTATTTAACATCTTTTTTAAATACTTCTCACGCTCATTACGTACTTATCTAGCATTGTATGCGGACGATACATGTATCTACGCCTTTGCACACCACCCATATAGTCTGTACAGTAACCTGCAGACTCACATAGAAGACTTCCTGGACTGGTGCTCCCTATGGAGCGTCCTTATCAATGAAAATAAAACTTCTGCTGTCTATTTCTCTCGTGAATTTATCTATCCTCTTAGTCTAACAATCAATAACACTACTATTCCATGGTCTGATGCAGCCAAGTACCTGGGGGTCATCCTTGACCGTAGGTTCACATGAAGCAAACATATTCTTTCCATCAGGGGGGAAATTGCTGGAGCGTCTACCTCTCTTAAACCTCTTATCAATATTAAAACCCTCTCCATCTATAATAAACTCCTTCTATATAATTCATGTATCCTTCCTATCATTACTTATGCCAGTCTGGTCTGGGGCTTCACCTACAAGTCCAGCATAGATAACCTTAGTAGATTGCATAACAAGAATCTTCTTATTGTTCGTGGCGTCTCCAAATACCTGCGCAATACCACCGACCTTAAAACCATCACCTTAAGGAAATGAATAAAAGATCTTGCTAAACAATTCTATTCAAATTTGTATAATCTTTCCAGTGATACCGTGGCAGAGCTTCCTGACTATGACGCCTTTCAGCCCCACCATCGAAAGCGCCCAAAATATTCCGCTATTATGGACCCCCGTGAGCTTTGTGTTCACCGCACTAGAACTGCTTCTGTCTATTTTTCATATTTTTTTTCATCCTTTTTACTTTTAATATATTAATTATAAAAAAAACCCTTAGAAAAACTTTATTTATATATATTTGGATATATATAGGATAAAAAAAGAATATATATATATATATATATATATAATTCCCTGATTAGTGCCTTTTTTTAGTCAAAGTAGTGGCATTGATGCCTTCCTTTACCGCTTTTCCTGCCCAAGCTTGGCGAGTGTAAACTTTGAACTAGTGCTATCTTTTATTTCTTTTTCAAATTTTTTATTCTTTCTTTTAGCAGTTCTTACAACTACAGCTATACCTATATTTAAATATAACTTTAAATTCCTTTTCAAGTTTATAAACTTAACTTTAATTTTTTTATCTCTAAAATTAAAGCACTTATGCTAGTATCTATTATTTATATTTTTTCATTTATATAGTTTTAAATAACTACACCTTCTCTTTTTTCCCAATGGCTCATTAATTCGTAAGACATCATATCTACAGTCTGGGTGTTAAGTTGCCTGGCAACTGAGAAACCCCTCAACGCTGCTCCACTGTCCAGCATTGTTCTGTTCAGCTTGTTGTAATACATGTAAACATAGAAAAAAATTACGAGTAATTAAAGTTGGAACAGTCTTCCCTATTTCTTTCTTCTAAACAAAAATTTTAGGTACTCTTCGGTTAGCCGGACGCCAGTGATATACACATATTTATATACATACATACATGTAAATATACATATATATGAATGTATACATACATACATATAGGGGAATCTAGGAAGGGTTGACCCACATTTTTCAAAATGATTTTTATTTTTTAAATATTGAACGTATAATAAAATTTTATATATCATTTTATTCGTTATACAATCAGTCATCAAAATAAAAGTGCTACCTAAGTATAATATATAAGAAATTTGATAAATGATTAATTTTAATCATGAGAAAATAATGGATCAAGGCTCCCCACATATGGGAGGGTTGACTCACTATGCTTTATATTGAAATATTTGTGAAGAGAAATGAAATAAGTTTTAAAAAAAGCAAAATAACTTTATGCTAAGTGCTTTAATTATTATTAAAAAATATTTTTGAAAATATGATGCTTAAAAAAAACTTGTTTAGTCGCAATCGCAAGTCAGAGGAGAAAAATTTGGTTTTAAACAGTATTTTGTCTGAGCAGGTATAATTGTACTGTAGGGAAAATGAAAGTTTAACGTTTAAGACAGTATTCTGTTAGAAACAGGTTCCGTTTTATACGTTTTCATGTATTATCATGTCCGGAATTAGGAACCACTGTCCCGCTTTTCTTTGTCTCATTGTAATACTTTTTATGACACTCGACCTGACAACTCTAGTTGTCACATAGTTTGGCTTCATCTCACTATATTCATCCTGTTGAAATTTGTCTACATACCTTCCTAAAGTTTTTCGAGATTATCGAGTTATGTTCTTTTGCTGCCGCATGAGCACTTAACATTGTTAACTTCTTTTAAACCTTTCAGCAGTTAATTAGTACTTTCAGTACTAAAATGTTGAAATAAATGACTCCACCGGAATTTAAGAACACATTTATTTGGAAATATGAAAAATGCTATATTTAACATACATACTAAATGAAAAAGATCTTAGCAAAATTCTGGTGCCATTATGACGCTTGATAATTAAACTGAAGTTGTTTGATAAACGTATCACTGCCCCTGCAAGTGTTAAACTGCTGCTTTCATACTTTCTGTTCTTTTCGACTGTTTCTATTCACCTATTGTAAGTAATATTTTAATGGAAAAAAGTTATTATCAACTTTCCCATTTATAATTCATTAATTTTTTTCTTGCAGTGGATACTATAGCAATTTCTCACATCTTTCTTAAATCAGTTTTAAACACTTTCTTTTTCATCACCCCATTTTACTGTAGCTTTACAGAATAAATTTACATTATTTTTTATATATAGCCATTAACCTTTCATTATGTACAGTGTATAATAAAAATAGTTCCTAAACCACATAATTGAGGGAGCCTTGAGCATTTGGCCAACCCTCCCTCCAATTGACTGGATCAAGCCTCCACGCATAGCCCTTTTCTAAATAATAGCATATTGTTGTGTTAAGCCTAACTTACTGTACAATCTTTATACCTGGAATGAAAGCTCGATATTTCTGCATTACTTAAAACCTACTTACTTAAATTTCTATGATATATTTTGTCTGAAAAACCTTACAAAATATTTAAAAAAAAAAAAACACAAATTTTAGGTTGAAAACACCTCACAATGATTTTTTCCACACATATTTCGATTTTCTCCATGAAACAAAGACAGTTGTTTGAGAATTTCAGTAGCTTTAGTTGACACCTATTCATCAAACTATGAAATTCTTTTAAATATGAAAACTAATGGGTGGTTTAATCCTACCCTGTGGTCAACCCTCCCTAGTCTCCCCTATATACAAATAGATGTATATATAACACTGACGCCTTGCTAACCAAAAAGTACCAAATTTAAAAAACAGTTTATTGTAAGTATTTATATAATAAAAAGAAAATTGCCCACTTAAACTGATGGCATTGAGCTCACAGGCTATTCGCACTAATTGTATATTATACTCTTATTTCAAAGAATAATGCCCCTCGAGAAAAAAAAGGGATTAGTCCCCGTTGCTCCCCTTTATACTTAACCAAAGAAATTCCAAATCAAATCAGGGAAGCTCCTTAACATAATAAACTGGTATAACAAATTTGAAGCAAATAAGATAATTCTCCATGAAAAAACCATTTCGCTAAATTAAGGGGGTATTAGCTCCCCCATTTCTCTCTTTATGCTTAACCAATGAACCTTCAAATCTAATCAGAAAAGCTCCTTATCAGAATGAACCTAGAAAAGAAAATTAAACTAAATTAGATTATTCTGCATGAAAACCCATTTATCTAAATTAAGGGGAGGGACAATTGCCCACCTTTTCCCCCTTTTATACTTAAGGGATCTCAGGACTCTTAAAGCTATAAATTTTCGAAATTTTAATTTTTTTTAGATGTTAAACTCCTATATTTTCTGAACATTTTGATGTAATTGTTTCCTTGAAATTCCTATTAGAACTGAAGTTATGGCTTTTACATTTATACACGTTCAATAGCTGAAGCGTCGTTTCGGAAACTCTGAAGCCCTTTTTCTCCAAATGACGTTTTTGGGCATAACGCGCGCGATATCTCAGAAACTTATGAATATTTTTTCATGAAATTTTCAAAACATATGTTTCATATTAGATGTAAATTTCCAACTGGGCGAAAAATGTCCGGACCAGGATTCGAACCCGGGACATCCTGGCTGAAGCCGCCAGTGCTCTGCCATCTGAGCTATCCCGGACGATTCTGGTCGAACTTTTTCACCAACTTTTTCACCAGCTATCTAGTGCATATGTTTCATGTTAGTCTGTATAAACTAAACTTAAAATTTCCTTTTTATTGTTCAAAACAATATTTTTTTAGGTGATTATACTGTTGAAATTTTCTTAATTTTCCATTAGCTAAATATGTATTAAAAATATAAAATATAATCTTTGTATTAAAAATATAAAAAAGCTTTAAATACAAATTTATTTAGGTTCAGGGTAATTATTATAATCTGAAGTATAAGTAGGCACCAAAATTTTCATTCTAGTTGCAATACTTATTTTGTAATCATGTGCGTAAGCTGTTATGTCGATTTTTTACTCGTCAAATGTCTAACAGTTTGGAGCCCCTGTAAATGCTAATTCTGCATCTTATAGTTTTTTAAATACATGAAATGAAAGAACATACTTATATATTTTATTCCAATTAAAATTGTGTCTTAAAATCAGATACATGTTAAGATATTAAATGTTGAAAATGGTCTTTTTTTTTTCTTTTTTTCCAATTTTAAGAGTCCTGAGACCCCTTAACTAATGAACCTCCAAATCAAATGAAGGAAGCCATATCGGAATAAATTGGTATATCAAATTTGAAGCAAATCGAATAATACCCATTTATTTAAATTAAGGAAAGACTGGACCCCGTCCATTCTTTATACTTAACCAATAATTCTCCAAATCTAATAAAGGCAGCTCCTTAACATAATAAACCGGTATACGAAATTTGGAGCAAATCGAATAATTCTGCATGAAAAACCCATTTACCGAAATTAATGGGGCGGAGGGCTACCCTCCTTTCCTCCCTTTATACTAAACTAATGAACCTCCAAATCTAATCAAGCCATCTCCTTAACATAATAAACCGGTATACCAAATTTGTGGCAAATCGAATAATTCTGCATGAAAAACCCATTTATCTAAATTAATGGGGGGCTACCCCCCTTTCCTCTCTTTATACATAACTAATGAATCTCCAAATCTAATCAAGCCATCTCCTTAACATAATAAACTGGTATACCAAATTTGGAGCTAATTGAATAATTCTACATGAAAAACGCATTTATCTTAATCAAGGGGAGTAGCCCCCTTCCCCCCCTTTATACATAATAATGATCTTCCAAATCTAATCACTGAAGCTGTTTGACATAATTAACCGGTATACCAAATTTATCGCAAATCGCATATTTCTGCATGAAAAACCCATTTATCTAAATTAAGGGGGGGGGACAAGCCCCCTTTTCCCACTTTATGCTTAACCAATGAATCCCCAAAACAAATCAGGGAAGCACCTTATCAGAATGAACCTAGAAAAAAAAAATGAATCAAATCGGATACTTCTATCAAGAGTTATCACGCTACGTACATACGTACGTACGTACACACGTACGTACATACAGAATCGGCGGGCACATAAGCTCTCAGGCTTTGATAGCCTGTGAGCTAAAAAGTTCTAGTTCATAGATATCTCCCAAGAGATAATAGAATTATTGAGAAAAAAAATCATTGAAATAATATGCACTTTTAAAAATTTTTATTTTCATTAAATACGCTATCTCGTGTATTTCATTATGTTAATAAAAATAATTTAATTATTTGTAGACAATTTTTACCATGGAATTATGTAGTTTGTTTCTAATTGACTAATGTTACGAAAACTTATTTCCCATATATGTATAAAAAAAGAATAAAAGATTTCAGATTAAGTTTCTATAAAAGTATTTTGAAATTTTAATGTTTTGATTGATGTTGAAATCTTAACTAAAGCTAAAGCACTTTCCCAAATTATACAATAGATTTCCTTTCAAAAGATTTGATTGGTTTTATGAAAAGTATTTAATTGAGTTTGTAACTGAAAAGAAAGCTTTGCGAAAGAAGCACTTAGTAAAATTGTTCTAAGTTACTTCAATTCCTATAGTTATTTTCTGTAAAGCAGTTGTAAATAAGTTTTTAACGAGGAAAACTTTTGTTGAATTTATATCGTTGAGAAGTTGTCGATTTATTTAAAAAAAATAATGGAGAGAATTTTCAAAACGTGCTAGACTTGAATTTGAAAAGCTGTATAGACAATTTAAAAATATATACATTATATAGCTATTAATCACCGGATACTTTCAATTTTAGATATTTTGTCGAATATTTAAAACTATACTTGCCGAATTTTTCTGGAACTTCAGTATTATAAGGAATATGTTTGGATGCAAATTTATTATCGTCGATGTGATAAGGAGGACCATTAGAGGTCAACAAAAAATGAAAGAAAAAGTATTATTATTTGGGATCACCCTATACACTAAAATACACGAAAGGATCTATCACTGCAGAATACAAATATGTGGATGCTGTAGAACATGTCTACTGATTTTCGTAATAATAGCACGTATATATATGGAGATATAACGATATTTTTTTAAGTTAAAAAATTCTTGCTGGTTTTTAATTTATATCATTCATAGATTTCAACCAAATTTAACGCTAGTTTCAGGAAAAATGGCAAAATATAATAGAAACAATATAGTGCAAGTGGAATAAAAATATATTAAATATTTTATGAAATATCAGCATTTGTATGAAATAATTTTTATCTGCGCAAACGCGAACGACAACAAAGATTTTTTTGTTTTTTTCTTACGTAATTTTATAGTCAAATCTGTGGAGCAACTCATAAAAAGAATAATAAATATCGCAAAAATTCATAAAGATATCGGCGATAGAGTTAGCTGTTTTGTGATTGCTCTCTAAAAGCAGCTCAATGATAAGGGATATCCCATATCAATATCATATATTATCATATTATATTTCCATATCAATCAACAAGGGATTTTCCGTACAAAAAGTAGCATTAATGCATTCATATAAATCTTTGAAATTTTTTAAGGCGATACTTTAGTATTGGACTCACAGCAAGGGTTAACAATCAAAGAAATTACCAAAAATCACTATTTATAATCAGCATTTTTATTGCTTTGTTTGTCTTCTTTATAAGTTTGATTACATGTCTTAAATTTGTGTTATATTTATAATTTACTGTTTTTTTTTGTTTTATTATTATTATTGTTATTATTATTGGTGTATGTTTTAATTTCGTTCTGGCACATAAACTGGAAACAAACACTGAGCTATTTATATTAAGAGCAAACGGATTTATCTTTCTTAATCGTCTGCACGTGATAGAGATAAATTAAAATAATAATAATAATTAAAATTACTTTAAAAACAATAAAAATGTATAAATAGCGATACAGTTTTGAGACAAATTAAGATACAATTGTCAAAGGAATTTCATTTTAAAGCACATACTTTTCCTATTTGACGAATCAAAAATTGAAAATGTGCGATATTTCGAAGTTTAAAAAAATACAGAAAAAACAAAATTTAATCATCTGCTGTTGACAGCATCAATATGACGTCAGCGTTACGCACGGATACGTTTGAATTTTATAATATATAAAGTGGAAGAATTTTCTTTTTCCTAACTGACTGAGTGAAAAAGTTTACTGTACTGGTTTAAAGTTTACTGCACTGGTTTAACTGGCTAATAATCACTAGTCACTAGTGTAACATGCCAAATCTAAGAAACTATTGTTCCTTGGTTGAATTTGGCCAGTGCAATTCAATTAAAAGAGCCTACAGAAAACATCACCCTGAAAGATTCGAATGCATAACGAGGAATTTGTATTTAATGGAATATTGTAGAACACAGACATTTTTAAAGTAAAGCCTGGCGGCTGTTTTTTTTTTTTTTTTTTCGACCTTATGTAATGTATTTTCACTTATTTGGAAATGGAAAAAATGGGTTTTTAGATGTTTAATCTAATGATTGGAACAAATGTTAAAATGGCTGAACAAATGTTATTTTTTGTAAGATGATTAAAGTGAAAAATATAATTTGTTCAATTCATGCATTTTCTTTTTACCTCGCGGTATATTTTTAATTAAAAATTTAAAAAATTATCTACACAAAACGCTTTTTTTCCATGAAGATAATTTTTATTAAAATAATAATTTATATCACGAAAACATTTTTTTGTGTTACGTTTATCAGAATAAAAGGTAAAAATTTAATTTCTCGAACATGATAATTTGTACTTAATGTGAATGCTAGAATTTTTTTTTCATAATTGTATATAATCTGAAAACATAGGAAAGTTTTCAATCTAACAATGTTGAAATCCAAATAAATCTAACGTTTGGACATGTTCCAAACATCATGAATATGTATTTAATTTGCCTAAGAGTTCCTATGCAACACCATCTTACTTATGCAACTTCCAAGGAGTTTTAAATTTTTAAGGTTCTGAAGCTTTTTAAATTTCAAAAATTAAATGTGTTACTATTAAAAATTAACTTTAAGTTTAAAGACATAGAGCGTAAATAAAATAAAAAATTTTTGTTTTGTATAAAGAGAACATTTTGTACATTAAAACGTCTAAAATTATAGTAAAATATTTATATGTAAGTAGATGTAGACTAATGAGTTTCGAAAAAAAAAAAAAACCGTAGGATTGACATTTATGCAATAGTGTCTTCTGAGGCTTGTATTCTTCGATAATGGAAGAGTTACTCAGTGGGTTTTTTTTAATTATATTTAAACAAGCTATTTTATTATAAAAGATTTTTTGTTACTTCTTAGCAATGCATTTACCCCCCCCCCCTTGTTATTGTTTAATGCAGTTATTTTAGCATTTTTATGTTACTATGTTCCAGTTTTGTTTCCAAATCAAGTCCCCCCCCCCCCCCATGTATTTAAGGAGTTGTGAAAAATTAAACGTTCTACAAATTTTTTTGAAAAATTCTTAAAAATTCTTCATTTATATATATTTATATATTATATGCAATTTAAGAAAATGGGTTTATTGTAAGATAAATAGAAAATGTATGTAATAAAAGAGCATGTGCATCCATGTTTTGTCGATCGTGGTAAATACGTGACACCCAAAATGCTGAGGCAGATGTGGGACACGCGATAAAAGGTGCCAGTTTTTACAGTAATAAGATTGGCTTGTTTGATTAGTTTTTAAGAAATCCATTATTGTATTTATATTCATTAGGATTTAATTCAAAACTTAATACATATATATATATATATATATATATATATATATATATATATATATATATATATATATATATATATACATATATATATATATATATATATATATATATGTGTGTGTGTGTGTATGTGTGTGTGTGTGTGTGTGTTCATTACATAACCTTAATTTTTTAATTAGAAAACTTTTCTGTGCGTCTTCAAAACGTTTGATATGTAGCACTTTAATAAAATCTTCGTTATACTATTCTAGTGGGTCGTTATACAGTAAAAAAAGCTGAGTCTTTTTAACCCTTAAAAATATAAAATATGTTTAATGCAATCAGAGTTATAAATGATCAAATGGTGAATTATAAAAAAAGTATTTTCTGGCTAATATGAGGCAGTGTGCGGGTCTAATCTGAGACAGTACTTGGGACTGTAATAATGCTATTTTATCATGTATTTTAAAGCATCCGCTACAAATAAAAAGCAGACTGATTGTCGTTTTGTTTTTATGTCATAGTTATGATATTTTTTATTTTTTGTTTAAACTATTGGTATCATTTTCTGTGTTTGTTAAAAATGTTTAATCGAGATATCTAAATGGTAGTTATTAATAATTAGTTTTACTCCCCATCGAATTATGGCATTAAATGATTATAATGATTTTTTAACACTGGAAATGGCACGCGATTACAAACTGAATGGAAGTAGGGAAGCTTATAAGCAAAGTATTTTAGCTGAAGATAAAAATTGGATATTTAATCAAGAATTATCGCATTATTTAGCTAACGAACGTAAAATTGATACCTCATTTTTTGTGCCATTTTGTGTTTCTGGTGCAAATCTTTGCCGGCCAGTTCACATTCTGAATCTACTATCATAACCCGTGCGAGCAAATATTCGTGAATTTCTTCATGTTCTTTTGAGATGATGAATTTATAGAAAATACCGTAAAGTAAAGAAAATAAACCCCCCTACCGAATGTAACACTCTCCCCCCTTATTAATCTGAATTATTCCTTTTTTGAAAAGTGCCATTTATAAGCTCTCCCTTACAAGTTTTATTGTTGGACTCTTTCAGCCATTCTGTTTTATGGAAATTCCTTAAGATTTTTGTTTCCATATCTCCAAAATGAATATATCTTATGCAATTTACTTTTATCTAATCTTTTTATATATTATTGTATCATGTATAGCTTACTTCGCTATGCACAATGTTCCTTTCGAAGAATTATTAATGTTTTCCTTGATTTCCATGCAATAAGATTTAACAGATATTTATATTGAGTTTAAGTTATATTATTTTTTCATATTTCTTTGATAAATAATTTAATTATTTTATGTAAGTTTGTTTCATTAATTTATTATTTTTATTATTAGAACTACTTAACTTCTAATGAAGAGAATTTTAAAACAAAAAAAACATGTTTATTAGATCTGGTTTTATTTTGTAAATTATAAAAGTCCCTTGAAATTTCATAAATTTCAATAATAAAGCTCCCACCCCCTCATACTTTTCCTATTCTTTTCTCAAAATTTCAATTATAAGCCCATTATAAAATCATTAGAATTTCCTGTTTGCTAATGGGGCTTACTTTCGGTACTTTTCTGCACCAACAAAGACACCAAAAATATTACCTAATTACAGGAAGCATTTTTTGTTTTGCTTTCATCATTATAAATTCATAATTAATATTATGTAGTTGCTATATTAAAGGCAGTGTTGGTAGTCTTTTTATAAGTATAGTTATACAGTCGACGCTCTTTATAACGACCCCTTGTGTGCAAAATAAAAGGGTCGTTATAATGGAAGGTCGCTATAACGAAAGCTAACAAAAAAAATAATAAACTCTAATCAAGGGAAGGAAAATTAAATGTTTCTAAGGAAATTCCATAATACAAAATTACTACAAATTTTTGAATGATCGTAAAGAAAGTGCTTTTGACATGTTAAGTGTTTTAGCAATTTCAGATTTAAGCATCAATTTTTAATCAACATTTATCAAAACTTTTAATTTTGTATACAAGGGAATCGCACTTCGTTTGTTTGAAACAGTTATCTTGGGAAAATGCACACATCTAACAAACTGAATGCATGTGCGAGCGAGTACTCGCATGCGCATTTGCTTATTTCAGAGAGAATCAGGTTCAGCCAAGTCATAACTGAATTTCAGCCCAGTAAGAAATTTATTATTTCTGCTTCCTTCAGAGCTTAACTGTGAACTCGGCAATCAGTCCTTGGTTAAAGAAAATGGCAATATTTTCTTGGGAAAATCGGGAGGAAAGGTCTTTTCGATCGTTGTATTGGAAAATATGCAACTGCCCGATCGTTATATTGGATGTAAAAATGACATAGAATAAAGGGGATATATTTCGGGACATTTTACGTCAGTCGTAATAATGGAATGATCGCATAGGCGTAATTTGGGCTCTAAGACTGGTGCGGGGGGTCAAAATATGTGAGGCCCTTTTGTAGAAATTTATAACCCCCTCCCGACCTATCTATTACCAGCCGCACACACATACTTAAATTAAATACCTAAAAAATTTTAATGTTCAGCCATATACAAAAAATACGGAAAAATCATAAATTACACATTTCATGTTTTAAAATGAATATTTAAAAATATTGAGAGCACGACGTTATCCGTTATGTCTGATGCAATGTTCAATTAGAAAAATGTACAAACAAACTTAAGGCAGTTCTCAAGTTCCCTGCTCAACAAATGCGAAACTTTCAGACACATTTAACGTAAAAGCATAACATTGGCAGGACTGACTATTGAAGCGATTTGGAATAGAAATGAGTTTTCCATTTTTTGATGAATAATTACATATCGAATTATAAGCAATTTTGGTCACTTGACAACAGTTTGTCTTCTTTCTCTGGCTGGTGTTCTCCTTTCGTGCAATAATTCTATTCAAAACGCAACTTTGATAGCATTTTCTGAACGATTCTTTGCGCTTACCAAAAAAGGGAAAATCTCTTTCTATTACAAATTTTCTGAATAACACCTGCTGCCAATTTCATGCATTTGCGAACAGAAATGATTTTAAAAATGTGTCAAATTTGCCCCTTTGGATTTGAGAACAACCTTAATAAAAGTTTGTCAAAGCCTTGAGCTTCCGAAAAAAATAATAATAAATGGTGATGATGAGGGTGAGAGAGGTGATTGAGATAAATGTTCCAAGCCTTTATTCAGGGTTTCAACAAATTATAAACGTTTTTAATAAAAACTCTAGCTAATGTTCTGATTGGAATGATTCAGAAATTTTGCTGTGATGTACGGTAGGGTACACTGAATAATTTTACTTTAATAATAACAAAAATCATTAAAATTAAAAATTATATGTCCTACTTCTTGACCTAACCTATTAATGCTTCAAAAATAATATTATAAGATTTATTAACAAAATTTGTTATTTTTTTAATAAAATAGTTTAAATTGTGCAAAAAAGTTACATCTTAAGCTTTAACTTTAGAGAGTTTCAAATCTTATTTTCTTAAGTAAGCAACATAAATAATGCGTAATATACCGAGACTTTACATGTTTTGACAAATTAAATTACATTTCAATCAATTACTTTAAGGATATTGTGGATGTTGAAATTATTATATTTTTATTATTATTTAAAAGCTCTCTATGCTATCGCTGGCATGAAGCATTTCCCGCGTGCATATAGCATTTTGAAATAAAGTATAAAAATTTCTGACAAAAAAAAGCTTATTTCTTAAGCATGATACGTAGGAAATTAATTTTAGTTAAGGTACCATGCAATTTCTAAGAGTTTCAACATGAATGATCATTTAAAGCTGTTCTCAAAAAAATATTTTTCCTGTTTCAACAATCCGAAATTTTCTGACACATTTTCTGGCTCATTCTTTAACATAAAAGCATGATGCTTGCAAATATGATTATTAAAGGGATTTGTAATTATTTTATTTTTCATTTTCCGATAAATGAATTTGATCTTGAGTTATAAGTGATTACTGTCTCAGCACGACAGTTATGAGGGTTTTGTTCATCTGACGAAACCCTATTCGTCTCACTCCTCTGTCTGTCTGTCTGCCACACAGCCCGTTATCAGAAACTATACATGTTGGAGACTTGAAATTTTGAATACTTATAGCTGAACACTTCACATCAAGCGACAAAATTATAAAATTTTGAAAAAGTCTTATATTTACCTGTCTGGACTCTAACTTGTGTATTTTAATCTCTTTTTTTTCTAACTGTGCCCCTCATCAAGTTGAAGACTTGAAATTTTGAATACTTATTGCTGAACACTTGCGATCACACGACAAGTCATAAAATTTTCAAAAAGTCTTATATTTACTCCTCCGGTCTCTAACTTGTTTATTTTAATCAATTTTTCTAAACCTCCACCCTTTTCACCCGAGGAGCACTTTTCTAACTTTTGCCGACACCACTTTGACCCCTCTTTCATATTATGCACCATAACCTTACATATTTTAGTTCCACTTTTTACCGTCAGGCGATGCCTTACTATCTCGGGTGCTATGGGACCGATCCCCTCGACTAATATATCTGTTGATAGGTTGTAAAAAGGAGTTTCGTCTGGGAGAGGTTTGTTTAGAATAGAGTATGCCCTCTATTTGAGAAATGTAGAACTAACAGATTTTGGAAATTGATAAAGTGTTTTGAAAGGAATATTAAACGAAACCCTCTGTGCGATTCGTGATCACACTCACCCACTTGTTTTCTTTTCCTGCGCTGTCGCGTCCCGAAATTCTGTTCATAACGTTGAGTTTGATAGAATTTTTCTGAAATATCTTCTTCTTTTATCCAAAATTAAAAACAACACTTCGATTGCATAGATTGTTAATAAAAGCACCTGCCACTTTGATTCGTTTGCAAACAAAAATACATTAAATGCGTACAGAAGAAACCAATTTGGATTTGAGAACAGCCTTAATAAAAACAATGCTCCTAAAAGTATATATATATATATATGTATTCAATTTAACGTATATAAATTATTACTTAAAATTATAAATATATTTTCCAAAAGTTGGGCGAGCTTTCTTCTTCATAATGCATTTGATACTTATTCCTTCTTTTCCATACGGTTACCGATTTATTAAAGGTGAGGTGGAGGAGGGTATATAATATACCAGAAAATTTTGAAGGGGGGGCGAGGGGTGAGGAAAAATAATTTCGTATGGGACATTTTAATCATAGGTGAGATTTTAGAAACTGTAAAACTAGCAACATTTACTTGATAATTTGATCGGATTTAATTCTAACTCGTACTAGTTTAAGATGCATCCAGATAATTTATCAATATACGAAAATTTAAATCAAACACAGATTTTAATTTGTTTATTTTAATTTTTCACATTTGCAAAGTGGGTTCTTCTAAAAGACCCAAATAAAATATTTAGTTTTTTTATTGTTTTTAGTTTTAAAGCATTAAATACAAAATTTTATATAATTTATAGTTTTTTGATGAAAGAATAAAGAAAAAAATGTCAAGTTTCTGAAACTTCTACTTCGATTTCTCTACAACATATTTTCTGTTTTACCATATTTTTCAATTGTACTCAAGTTAAGATGCTAAATATATTTATAAATATGTTTTTACGTTTCCGAATTTTGAAATGACACAAACCCAAGCGGATACTAACATCTGAATAAGAATTCTTTTGTAACTTTTCTATGACTACCTCATTGCAGCTTTTCTGCCCAATACATAAAAAAAACCCAATTAAATAAGGTTTTATTCGATAAACAGAAGATATGTTCTGTTAATGTTTTCGATTAATTTTTCCAGTGAAACCCAATGAAGTTCTATGGGCATCGTGAATTACTAATGTTTGATTGGTAACATGAAATAGAGGACGATATAGCCAGGAGGATCAGGGAGTTGTATTTATAGTATCCTACTTAGGGTTACTTTATCGTAAAGACAATGATCAGAGTCAAGAGATCTATTTCACATATGCAGAAAGTACAGTTCTATACTGCGAAAGAGAAAATGTTTCGCTTTTCTAAAAATAAAGAACTGGGGAAATATTTGTTTCCTAACTTTGACTACACCATTAAAGATTTTGTTCCCATAAGATAGAAATTTGCTGCTATGAACATGAATTAATTCTGGGTAATTTTGAATTACCCAATATTTATTCTTGTTCGCACACAAGATAGCACACAATAACATTTAACTATTAGTTGAAAAAAAACAAAAAAAACAAAAAATTAAAATATAAAACTGGGCCTCTATTTAAGCAATGCAAAAACTGGAGGGGCAAAACTTACCTTTTGCCCCTGCTCCTGGAAAACTGCGGGGGCACATGCCCCCCCCCCCTCACCCCCGTCAGATTACGGCCATGAATGATCGCTATAATGGGCGGTCTTTATAACGAGCTTCGACTGTATAAAATGATATAGCATGGATATAAATATATTATATTCATTGATACAGTATATTTATATTACAAAATATTCATATTCATTCTTGATGCGAAACAAACCATTGGAAATAAAATTCCATCATTAATATTGTTTATAGATGAAAATGTCAATTTTATGTTATGTGTTTAATAAATATATGCTAAATCAGCGTTTTGTATTGCTTTAGCATGCTTTTATATTATTTATAATTTTTAACAATGTTACATATTTAGTAAATGTACATTAAATTACCATTTTGAACATGATTGTCAATTAACAACGATACATAAAATTGACGATTGGCAACCAATTTTTGCAATCTATATACCTGGTCTGGACAATACCATTTTTACCCCTACGTACTTCACGCGGGTTGTAAGGTTTGTAACCAGAGAAGTCCAGGTTAGATTAGAGATTGTACGCGAAATACAGCTACACTCTAAGACTGTATATTTTCTATAGATTCTTTTTATTATTTCAAGGAGCTCGGGCCCCTAAAGCCCCTTTGCCTCAATTATTTAATAATGGTAATCCTACTTATAGTATTCATTATCATAGCAACTCGGCGGAGTTTCTCGCCAAGCAAAAGAAACGACGCAACGTTTCAATGAACCATAAAGTGAAGGAATTTCCGGCTATTAATGCCAAATGATTTTACAAAAATGTCCCTCTACTTTGTCTAGTTTATATTTTGCGTCAATTTTATGGCCAAATATTTCTATCCAAAACGAAATTTTTTCACCTCTATATCTCGCGTTTTATCATAGAAATACATTTTCAAACCAAAAAATCTTGACAAAGCTACAGCGATGTGTATATTTATTGAATTTTTACGCGTTTTGCTGCATTTGAGTTGTTTTATGAGTAGTTCAAAACTTAAAAATTTTCATGAAAATTTTTTAATTAGTTTTTGATTTATACCAGTTTGAAGTAATTGATTCCTATACAAAAATGTAACCGAAACTATTAAATGACCTAACTCTTGTCGAAATGGTCGATACGCATGACATTAAATCCATCGTTATTTCATCCCCCATACAATTCGAGTTCCAGAATATATTTGTCGATTTGTCACATGAGTCAGGTTAACGTAAAAATCCCTTGAAATTAATGTATTATTTTATAATTTCTAAAAATATTAAAATGTTATATTATCTTCATTAATACACCTGTGAACCTAAGTTTATAATTCATATGTATCCAAAAGTGAGTTGAAAACCGACTACAAAATTTCATCTTATCATACAAAAAACATGTACAGTTAAATAAATGAGCGCAAGAAACTACCGAGCGATGGTGACGAACAATATATTTTAACAAAATATTCTACTAAATAAAGTCTTTATCTTTTAATAAGTATAAAGTATGTATTTAAAATATTGATTACACACACATAATACACGAATACACTATACCTGAATACACAGTTACACGTGCACACACATATAATTAAATATCACCACCATTATCCTAAACATGGTTTAATGCTATAAGCCTCAGCCTCAATTCATCTCTTTCATGACCTTCCTCCGTCTCTTTTTCTCCTTGGATTATAATTCAAGGCTGCTTTTGGTATGCGGTCAGAATATACCCTTTCCAAGTGGTCCCTCCATTTCCTTTTGTAATTCTCTATTTTATTCAATATTGGCATAACCCCAAGTTCTCTTCTAATGTCATCATTCCTTTACTTTGTCCATTATCGAACATCCTTTGACACTCCTCTGAAATTTCATGCCTGAGGTTTTTTTTTTCTATTATTATTATTATTATTATTATTATTATTATTATTATTATTTGTAAGTGTCTGTTTCACTTCCGTATAGTAAAGTTCGTATTGCCATTGTTTAAAAAAAATACATTATTGTATCTCTTCTTGTATTCCGAAGAGTTTTTATATTGTACCACAGATGTATTGAAATTTATAAAACTTAGTTTGTATAACATTGTTCTAGTCATAGGATCTATCACATCCTCAATAATTAAAATATAAAATCTACTCAATTGGTTTATTTTCTAAAATAATTTTTGCTCTTATAGGATCTTTACCCTTAAATGTCATTACATTTGTCTAAATCTTTGAAATCCTTAAATTATAATCTTTTCCAATTTTGTTTAAAATAAAAATTGCAAGTTGTAATTTGTCTTCATTCATCAATATCATTGTACTGATAATATAAAAACATTATATTAAAAACTATTCTTTTTTCTTATTAATTTTGAAGTATTTTTAATAAAATAATAGCATAGAAACCAGTTTTAAATGTAAAGTAAAATATGTTTAAGTTTTTTTGTTTCATTATCGATAGTAAGTTTTTTTCAGTTTGAAAAGGAGAGATAAAACAAATTTATTATTAAGTTTATTAAGTTTATTAATATTATTAAGTAATTTAAAGTGTTTAAATAGAAAAGTATTTATTTGCATTTTTTTAAGAGTGAACTATCTTCTGCTGCGCTGGGCAAATATGAAATTACTAATTAAAATGGCATTACCTCTTATTTAATTAAACAGATGCTTTTTGTTCGTTTCAATTAACATCAAGATAAAAATTTCATTAAATGACAAATTACTCTTTTAATCCCAGCATTTAATTATATTTTTAACATAAAATATATTCATATTGAGAAAAATGTTATTTCAAATTAGTTTTCATATATCAATTATTTATTCAAATACAATTACAGAACAGAATTTATAACATAAATTTATTATTTTTTATACGATCAGCGTTTTTCTCAACAGAATATTTTTACTACTCTGTTTCTTTATCACTAATATTGGTTGCCCGTTTTAAACAAAATAATACTATTTGTTGAATGAAAAACTTCAGATAAGACCCATACTGTTCATGAGTCCACACAACATTTTACTGAGTTTAATTCCAGTTTGTTTCAAAATTTGTCTGTTTGATTTATTTGTTGTCATTGTGACATACAAACAGATTGGAAATAGCTGAAATGGATAATTAGTTTGAATCGTAGGTTTTCTTAACATAAACATCATGCAGGGTTTACCAGACTCTGTTAAAAATATCTTTAATCACATTTTTTTGCAAGAACAAATATTAACTATAATCTTCACCATACTCCAACTTTGCGTGACTCATATTTATTGCCTTCGTGAACTAAACGCCTATGTCGACGTTTAAAACTGCAAATTTCGTTTTTTATGTACAAGAAAACGGTGTAGTCATGGAAAAAAAGTAAACAAACCTTACTAACTCTGCAACTAATTATAATAGATGAATGTTACTAGTATCAAACGATTGTAAATAAAGTCTACTCTTAAATGATGTATATAAAATTTGCTTAGGGGTCCATCTATAAATCAAAACCAGAACAAACTTTGTTTTTTTTTTTCAAGTACAACACCCAATTTTGGCATTATACTTTAAATTTACGTTTCAAACTGTGCCTAATGTGAAATTTCTTCTTATTTGGATGATAAGTTTTTGAATTATAAACATTTAAAATTTTGAGCTTCTAATGTTAAATTAGATTTTCATATTTTTCTTAATATGGCCTGCAATTATAATACTAATGTGATAATTTTCCTGTTTCATTATAATACTAAAAACCCAAACAAAAATATGTTGAATTTGTAATTTTAAAATTTTCATAATACGAATTATGAATTATTAAACTAATATTTAAAATATATGATTTGCAACCTACAATTTTTTTCATACATTTATATTTATTATGTCCTGTTTTATGCAAATTCTTAATTTCAAAATTTTCTGCCAAATAGTCTTTGAAATATGTGTAAAAACGTTAAAATGACGGTTTAAGGGGCCGACTGTTATGTCTAGAAAGGTACGATTTGAAAAACATACATTTTACTCATTTTAATGAAACATTTGAGCCGGAAATAGTCGAAACATATTAAGCGAGTGAGATGTTTATATTGGCAAGAAATAGTAGATTAATAGAAGTGATACAGTCATTCCGCAGCATTTCAACAATCGAGTACAGAACTTCAATTTGGATACAGCCCCAAAAATATGCTCATTGAAAAATAATTAATTTCTTGAAAACTCATTCGAATTTGATAAAAATTTGAATTTTGACTAAGAGGAGGTTGTACAGTCCATTTATTGTGTCAAACCTGGGTTTTGCTATTGAAGAAACAAAGTTTGGGTTTGTTTTGATGTGTAGATGGCCTCCTAAGCAAATTACATATATCATTTAAAAGTAGACTTTGTTTCAATCGTTTGCCATCAGTAATTTTCTTCTACAATAATTTCTTACAGAGTTAGTAGAGGTTGCTTACTTTTCTTCCTACGACTGTATCTTTCACATAACAATATTCTTGCAAAATCATCATCATTCCGCCATATATTGAAGAATGTCATGAAACTTGATTTTATTTAAGTTGTGTACAGCATTTTGAGCATTGTTGTCTCATAATATACTCTTTTTGTGTGTGTTCTATATCTACATGTATTTCTTGATAATAAAATTTCTGAATAGAATTCATTCAAGAAACTCTAAGTCGCTTTCAACATATCTTCAAACAACAACAAAAATATTTCTTTGACGAAAACAATTTTTAGAATTATATTATTAGTAACTTCATCTAGTAACATTCATTAGTGGTATACTAAGTTATAATTTTCATTCTTAACACTGGCGCCAACATAGTTCACAACACAATTGCGGTGTATTACATCTTTATACTACAGATATAAATACACAGATATACAGATACAAAGGTAGAATACAATTTTGTAATCAAAATGAAAAAGTTGTAAGCTAAAAGTCCGGTGGGCATAAAATTATTATTGTTATATATTTTTTTCTGAAATCGATTAGATAAATCATCGTTAAATTTTAGTTAATGCGGATTGGGGCAAAACAAAATAATGTGTTGCAACCCGGTTATATTTTACAAGAAAACATTAATTGGTCACATTCTAGACTATCATATACTTGCTTTTAATAAAGTGACAGACGGTTTCATAGCGGATCCCGCTTATGAAATATTACCACTTTCTACTTTTTAAGACAGATTTTAAATTAAATTTAGTAAGTTGAAAACGTATAAACCGGATTGTTGTGTATTTATCATCATTTATACACCTTAATGAATGTAAAATAAATAACAATAAGATTAATTAAAATTGATCGACTACTGAAAGGGTTTTTGAGCATTGAAAAACCCGCTGATGAATGGATTCTTTTAAAATTTTCTCCGTTAACTCAAATATTGTTTTAGTTATCAGATTGCGACTAACTGCGGATTGCAGACAGAATTATTTTCCATGTACACCTACTGTTTCTGAGCGTATTCCGGACAAATACACAGGCTAATATTTTTAATATTATTTTTTGAATGCACGATGCTTAAATACCGAATTAATGGTATAATTTGCTGTGATGGAAAAGACATTATTTTCCGAAATGATGCATTTACTTACATGGAAAATATAGTGGAGTGTAATACACAATGATCAATAAAATATTAATTATCATCGTATGGTGACTATTTCTATTCTTTTGAAATATTTTTTGCGACATCTTTAAGCAACAAAAATACGCTGCACATTAATGTATTAAAAAAGTTATTTCTAAAAGCATAGAAGCATGATAACGGAGAATCGATCTCACTGTGTATCACAAGAAGTACACGGTAAGACAACGTATATATTTTTATAAATCATATTTTTTTACACTCTATCTATAATTTTCTTCAGCATAATAACAGCGTCTTAACTACTGTCTTAACACTTAAATGCGCGATTTTTTGTTTTGTTTCGAAAAAATTATTACGATTCTCTGAAAGGTATATTACACAGGCAAAAAAAAAAAAAAAAACAAAAAAAAAAAAACAGAGATACATTTTTCATATAATACGTCAGAGTCATTCCATGTCAGTTCAGGCAGGCATGTAACCCACCATCACGGATTTTGATGAAACTGCGTGTGTTTGTTTCTATTATTAAGATATGATCACCAGTATTTTTTTTTTTTACTCTTTGGTGAAATAGTTTCTGAGAAAAAAATTGTCAAAATTTTCAAAAACTGCTGTCAGTTGGCATCTTGACTGCTCGGTTTTCAAATGTAGCATGTCATAAATATTGTCCTATTTCAATATCTACGTTACAAATCATCTTCAAAAAATTTATGCATAATATATAGGATACGCAGTTTATGAAAAAAAATACTGTTACGCTTATCACATTTTAAATGTGTCTAAAAAAAGTTTAAACACTGAAGTCGTGATTTTTTTATGAAAAATAATGCATTAACAAAAAAAGCATTATCAACAAAAGGCGGTATTTTTATTAAATTTATTTTTTGTGGGGGATATACTTAAAGGTGTCCTTTACCTGATTCTGAAATAAAAATAGTGGGATTTTGGGTGTTTTTAGTAGTATTTCCTATTTAAAAATATTTTGAGACGCATTTCAAATCAAATCAAGCAGAGTCATTCCATGTCAGTTTCCCTAAGACATTTAATTCACTGTCGCAAATTTCAATAAAACTGAGTATGTTTATAGCTCATTTTAAGACGTAATCACCTTTAATTTTCTTGATCCTAAGTAAAATATTTTTTAAGATAAAAAATATCAAAATTTTGAAAAAAAAATTGAAATTTTTTTAATGACAGTTCTATATTCAGACTGCATTAAAAAAAGTCATTTCAGTATAAAATCACTACATAAGTTTCAAATAATGTATATGTGACAAATAATGCAGGCAAATTATTATTATTATTATTATTTTTTTTTTTTTTTTTTTTTTTTTTGGTCATGTTTCAACACGAAGAGTGACTTTAATCTTGCGAAATTTTAAAATGGGGAATTTTGTGAAAAATAATGCGAAAAATCATTTTGTGTATTAATCAAAAATTTATTATTAACCGAATGCAGGATGTTAGTACTTTTTTTAATTGTACGTAAAAATATCTTTTAAATAGTTATAAAATAAAAATAGTGAAAATATGAGCAGTTTTAAAATATTTTTCATAAAATGTGAATTTTCAATCATACATATTGAAGCTTTTCATGCTAAAATGTATTATAATAACTAAGATATAGTAAAATACTTCTCTTGCTTAAATATAATATATACAATAGTAAAATAACAAATATTATTTACAGCAACAAAAGTTAAATTAAATAATATTCAAAAGGCTTACTCTTTGTTACAGTAAAAATAATAAATTTATGAAAATTCACTTTCTAAATATGTCAATTTAAAGTGTTTATGGGCAGAAAGTATTTTCTTTCCTTTAAACTAATACATTTTTCCTTTTTTTCTAGATGTATTTATGGCTAACACAAGAAATCAATTGAGATAAAGATATCTGCAATGCATCTTCTTTCTGTTCTGGGGATCAGTAAGTATTCTAGCAAGATCGTATGAATGCACAATTTTACTTATTTTTACTCTTCTTCATCATTTGAAATTACCATCCCCTCAATAAAGTGATTGTCACATGAACATATGATATAGACCTAGCTTTACTTTCATAAGTTCCAGTAAAATACCAATTTTAACCCCTAAAATTTAAAAACACCACCAGTTAGAGGCAATGTTTGTTTTTCAGTAATTGCAATGGATTCTTTTGTATTTATTTTCACCTCTCGTGTACAGCTAGTTTTATGACACATAGTCCCAGTCCCTTTACCAACACTACACTGCTCAACAGCCGACTTAAAATCAACAGCCCACTCTTATTGAAAAATAGTTTCAGTTGTTCAAATAATAGATAAACTACATTTAAAAATCTTAATACCAACTTATTATCTTAAGACGATCATAATAACTAAACAATATAATGAATTTATAAATAAGCTTTTAATTGAAAATACATGAAATGATAGCTTTAAATGTTGTTGTTCATCGAGTGAATCAAAACAAATTATATATATATATATATATATATATATATATATATATAATGCTTTCAAAAAAAAAAAAATTTTTAAACAAATAACCCAGTGCATCAGGCGCAACGCAGCTTCTTATATGCACTAAGTGAATATAGCTCTACTAAAAGTGAATGATTATGAAAATTATTATGAAAAGAGGGTGCAAAACAACAATAAAAATCCATGAAAATTTATAACGAAAAAACAACAAACAAACCACTCCCTGCTCTTCAGAAAGTGGGAGGAGTGAAAAAAGCAGGTATCAAAAACAGAAATTGGATCCTCACGGGTTTCGCAAGATATGGCCAACCCACATACTCCAAAAGTATAACAATAGATTTAAACTTTCAAAAACACAACATAACAAAGCTATTTTATAAAAAAAATTTTACCGAATCAAAACTGCTTTAAAAACAAATATAACCAACCAATTCAAAATCCAAGAAAACCGATTTAGCTTATAAAACGTAAATAAAAATTAATAAAAATCTTTAAAATTTTTTTTAATATGACTAAATCATTAAGCAATTAGAAGTATTGAACATGTGAGAAGGCCATATCCCCACCTTTACCCATGAAGACCTGAAAAAAACTTGCTACCTTTAAAACAATCACTACGCTCCGCTTCTTTCCATCAGCAGGAGTTGCAAGCAAGGCCATAATCCAAGTTAGACCAGCGTCCTGAAGACTTGTCTTTCCATTATCCTCATAATCATTAATTTTCTTTCCAAGTCACCGCAGTTTCTACTTGAAGCACATCAACATGCAGACGTTCTTAAAGACTTTAATCCACACCCTTCATATATTCAAGCAGCTACCTTGGCATCCATTACGGTGTTTGGCCGCTTAGCTGTTGCCACTTTATAAAACTCTTCTCAAGTTGATTTACATAATGAAAAATAAACTGGTATGGAAATAAATTATTATAAAAAAGACCAGCAGTAAATTTAAAAATCTGTGAACTCAAAAATTCTCTATTACTACAAATTCTATAAAATCTATTAATTTGTCCCACAATAATGTTATTAAAAACCTTCTTACTTAAATTTGAATACCAGTGTGGCATCGATTGAGTATTAAAATTAAAAAAATCCCGTTTATCAAAAAGCTTAATTAGTATATTGCTATCTTTAATTAAAATGTCTAAATCCAAAAAATTAACATGTAAATTATCAACAGAAGCCTTATTTAATTTTAAACATGGAGGATATATATCGTTAATCGATACCAAAAGTTTGTCATCGAATATTATTAAATCATCGATATACCTTAAAACTGAATAACTCTTATTACTGTTTAAAACATAATTAAATTCATAATAAAAAAGAAACAGATTTGCAGCAGAACTCGAAAAATTAGTTCCCATACCGATACCACATACCTGGTAGAAAAATGAGCTATTGAAAGTAATGAAATTATTAAGAAAACAGAAATTACATAAACTCAAGAAAAAATCTCTTTTAATTCCAAGCTCCTCCTCAATACAGAACATATCAAAAATATTTTTTAGTGTATCATAAAGTAAATCTATAGGTATATTAGAAAAAAGGTTTTCAAAATCATAGGTATACAAATTTGTGGGCGTTGTGAGCGTTTTTTTAATTTTATTTAAAACCTCATTACTATTGTCTATACACCAAAAATAGCTAGTATTTCTATATTTAAACTTAAAAAAACCATAAATGCGCTTCAAAAACTCCTGTAACTTAACATTTAAACTTTTACCTATACCTCTTGAATTACAACATATAAATCTGAATTTAATAGGTGTCTTGTGAAATTTTGGGGTCATAAACAGAAATGGAAAAGTATGATGATTATTAATAGCAAAATTATAGGAATACATTTTTCTAGCCTTCTTGGTGTATGCATTAAATTTGTTTACAACAACCTTGTGACTTAATTTACATTCCTTATAAAATTTACTATTATTTAACTCATTTTTAACTTTGTCAATGTAAAAAAGCTTTCAAATAATTGCATAATTTGAAGCCGCTTTGTCCACAGGTACTATTACAAAATTGTTATGTAAAAATTGAATATAATTTAAGTCTTCTTTATTGAGACTATGATAAACATAATCCTTACTGTTCAAATAATTATTAACAAAAAACTCAAATTCCTTTAATATATGCCACTCCCATTCCAAAAAAGCTTCAAAGGGGGTGTTAAATCTGTAACATAATTGCATAATGAATTTTTTCAAATCCCTTTCAAAAATCTGAATAGCCGTTTTCTTGCTAATTGTTTTATTTAATCTAAACTTAGTACCTAATCCCATCATAAAATGTAAATTTTTGTTCTGTATAATATCTAAATTTCCAGTAATAACATGTTTATGGAAATCATCAATAAAATCTAAGAAATCTGTGTCACATTTACATGTTTCAGGAATTTCATCAGAAAAAGCAAGAGATCTATAATTGAACTTTTTTTTACAAAGAGGAATGTTATATTTATAAGCAACAGCTATATCAATATCTCTAAGAGGGAAAAAAGTGTCATAATATCTAAAAAAATCTTTAATTTTAAAATTGTCGAAAGACTTCTGCTGAAATGGATTCCAAAACTGACAGGGTTTTCTTTACTTTGAATTTTCAGCAGAAGTCTTTCGACAATTTTAAAATTAAAGATTTTTTTAGATATTATGATACTTTTTTCCCTCTTAGAGATATTGATATAGCTGTTGCTTATAAATATAACATTCCTCTTTGTAAAAAATTGTTCAATTATAGATCTCTTGCTTTTTCTGATGAAATTCCTGAAACATGTAAATGTGACACAGATTTCTTAGATTTTATTGATGATTTCCATAAACATGTTATTACTGGAAATTTAGATATTATACAAAACAAAAATTTACATTTTATGATGGGATTAGGTACTAAGTTTAGATTAAATAAAACAATTAGCAAGAAAACGGCTATTCAGATTTTTGAAAGGGATTTGAAAAAATTCATTATGCAATTATGTTACAGATTTAACACCCCCTTTGAAGCTTTTTTGGTATGGGAGTGGCATATATTAAAGGAATTTGAGTTTTTTGTTAATAATTATTTGAACAGTAAGGATTATGTTTATCATAGTCTCAATAAAGAAGATTTAAATTATATTCAATTTTTACATAACAATTTTGTAATAGTACCTGTGGACAAAGCGGCTTCAAATTATGCAATTATTTGAAAGCTTTTTTACATTGACAAAGTTAAAAATGAGTTAAATAATAGTAAATTTTATAAGGAATGTAAATTAAGTCACAAGGTTGTTGTAAACAAATTTAATGCATACACCAAGAAGGCTAGAAAAATGTATTCATATAATTTTGCTATTAATAATCATCATACTTTTCCATTTCTGTTTATGACCCCAAAATTTCACAAGACACCTATTAAATTCAGATTTATATGTTGTAATTCAAGAGGTATAGGTAAAAGTTTAAATGTTAAGTTACAGGAGTTTTTGAAGCGCATTTATGGTTTTTTGAAGTTTAAATATAGAAATACTAGCTATTTTTGGTGTATAGACAATAGTAATGAGGTTTTAAATAAAATTAAAAAAACGCCCACAACGCCCACAAATTTGTATACCTATGATTTTGAAAACCTTTTTTCTAATATACCTATAGATTTACTTTATGATACTCTAAAAAATATTTTTGATATGTTCTGTATTGAGGAGGAGCTTGGAATTAAAAGAGATTTTTTCTTGAGTTTATGTAATTTCTGTTTTCTTAATAATTTCATTACTTTCAATAGCTCATTTTTCTACCAGGTATGTGGTATCGGTATGGGAACTAATTTTTCGAGTTCTGCTGCAAATCTGTTTCTTTTTTATTATGAATTTAATTATGTTTTAAACAGTAATAAGAGTTATTCAGTTTTAAGGTATATCGATGATTTAATAATATTCGATGACAAACTTTTGGTATCGATTAACGATATCTATCCTCCATGTTTAAAATTAAATAAGGCTTCTGTTGATAATTTACATGTTAATTTTTTGGATTTAGACATTTTAATTAAAGATAGCAATATACTAATTAAGCTTTTTGATAAACGGGATTTTTTTAATTTTAATACTCAATCGATGCCACACTGGTATTCAAATTTAAGTAAGAAGGTTTTTAATAACATTATTGTGGGACAAATTAATAGATTTTATAGAATTTGTAGTAATAGAGAATTTTTGAGTTCACAGATTTTTAAATTTACTGCTGGTCTTTTTTATAATAATTTATTTCCATACCAGTTTATTTTTCATTATGTAAATCAACTTGAGAAGAGTTTTATAAAGTGGCAACAGCTAAGCGGCCAAACACCGTAATGGATGTCAAGGTAGCTGCTTGAATATATGAAGGGTGTGGATTAAAGTCTTTAAGAACGTCTGCATGTTGATGTGCTTCAAGTAGAAACTGCGGTGACTTGGAAAGAAAATTAATGATTATGAGGATAATGGAAAGACAAGTCTTCAGGACGCTGGTCTAACTTGGATTATGGCCTTGCTTGCAACTCCTGCTGATCGAAAGAAGCGGAGGGTAGTGATTGTTTTAAAGGTAGCAAGTTCTTTTCAGGTCTTCATGGGTAAAGGTGGGGATATGGCCTTCTCACATGTTCAATACTTCTAATTGCTTAATGATTTAGTCATATTAAAAATTTTTTAAAAGATTTTTATTAATTTTTATTTACGTTTTATAAGCTAAATCGGTTTTCTTGGATTTTGAATTGGTTGGTTATATTTGTTTTTAAAGCAGTTTTGATTCGGTAAAATTTTTTTTATAAAATAGCTTTGTTATGTTGTGTTTTTGAAAGTTTAAATCTATTGTTATACTTTTGGAGTATGTGGGTTGGCCATATCTTGCGAAACCCGTGAGGATCCAATTTCTGTTTTTGATACCTGCTTTCTTCACTCCTCCCACTTTCTGAAGAGCAGGGAGTGGTTTGTTTGTTGTTTTTTCGTTATAAATTTTCATGGATTTTTATTGTTGTTTGGACCCTCTTTTCATAATAATTTTCATAATCATTCACTTTTAGTAGAGCTATATATATATATATATATATATAAATTAGGGAACCTAATATGCTGACTGCAATGACACTTCTAACAAAACTAATTAATTAACGACCATCTTCCATCAAACCCGGAAAACCAAAAAGAAACAAGTGGGTAAGTATGATCACAGATCTCACAGAGGGTTTCGTTTAATATTCCTTTAAAACACTTTATCCTTTTGTGAAATCTGTTAGTTCCACATTTCCCAACCAGGGGCGCACTCTATTCTACACAAACCTCTATCCAAAGGAAACTCCGTTTTACAACCTATCCGTAGGTATATTAGTCGAGGGGATCGGGTCTATAGCACCCGAGATAGGTAGGCGCCCCAGGAAATTGCACGGAACATTCTTTTATAAGCTTTTTATTACGTGTTATGAACTATGTCAAAGTTTCCAGCAGATCGACTTGTTAGATTTCATAATTTTAACAAAATTACGTTATGTTAATGTCAAAAACCGTTGTAAGTTTTCGTAAAAACTGAAACAAATTTCACTTCACCCTTTCTTATCATATTTCTATTGATTATGTCTGTGTTATGATTACGGTTTTTACGATTAAACCGAAACATGTCAATATATTTTGATTTTTATTTGTGACACCTATTTAAGTAAAATAAATGTATGTTTTTATTTATATGCGTTATGTTAGTTGCAAATTCCACCACCAGGGAGCGCACACTATTCATAACAAAAGTGTAAAAGTGTATCAGATCGAAACTCTGTTAAACAACCTATCAGTGGATGTGTTACTGGAGTTGGTGGCGGCCTTAAGCGAGAAATTAAGAAATTAGCTGAAAGTACTATTCGGAAATAGTGGTAACTAAAATTTTGACATTTTTATATTTCATAGGCAGCACGTGTCTGAGTATATCATAGTGCTCAAAAAACGACACCTAAAAAGTTCGTAAACGCTATTTTAAAAAAAAGAAATCCAGCGCCCCTCCCCCGCCCTCCCTTCACAGGAAATTGCATGCACCATTATTTTATAAGCTTTTTATTATGTGTCATGAAGTATCTTAAAGTTGCAAACGGATCGCCTTGTTATATTTCCTATTTTTAACAAAATCGCGTTACGTTAGTTCCGCATTCCACCACCAGGAAGCGCACTCTATTCTTAACAAAAGCATATCTGAACGAAACTCCTTTGCGCAATCTCTCCGTAGATACATGGTCGGGAGGGTGGCGGTGCAGTCTTAACCAACAATTTAAAACATTTTCTGCGATAACAAACGCTAAGATTTAATAAATAAATCTAGTCCCCCCCCCCCCTCCACTCCTCGAAATATCACACTCCATTCTTTTTTACAATTTTCTTATGTGTTATAATGTATCTTAAAGTTTCGAAGACATCGAGTGGCGGTCTTAAACAATAATTTAAAATATTTCCTGAAATTGCTATTCGGAAATAGTGGGATGAACACTTATAAACCTATAAACTTTTTCATATTGAATAATTAATACTTATCTCATAGCGCGCTGACGAAACACCCCACGCAAATTGTTAATTTCCTAATTTAAATGAAATCTCCGTTAAAAAAGCACGTGCCTCCATCTTAATCTGGCATTTGATGGAAATAAAAAGAATTAATAAAATAATAATTAATATCTCAGCTCGTAATGAAGCAATCTCTTTGAACCGGGTATGTATGGAATCTGCGAGAAATTTCCAGCCCGGATGTCAAAAAATTTAATATTAAAAAAGTTTAAATTTCGTATTAGACTTTCCTTCCCTTAAATTTCTCCCGCGCCGATATGTCGAGAAATGATGACAGCTGCCTTCCGGTGAATGGAAATCTGTTTTCATTGTTTTTAAAAACACAGAAATTAAATTATTATCGATCGATTTTTAGTGGATTTTTTGCGTTCTATCCTACGCAGAAATTTGAAATTTATACCAAAATAAAGTAGAATTTTTTCCGCGTATTTCTACACCTGTCATGAATTTGTACGACCGATATTTCGGCAGATCCAATTTTGCTTTTTGAAGGTCCACTTCATTTATTGCTTAAAGTACTCCGTGGTAACCCTGCACCGGCTGATTTGACGGAGCATCCGCCGAGTTTACTGGCAACCATTAGGAGAAACTGGGGAGGATTTCGATAACGTGCATTTTCACCTGCATTCAAAAGGTTGATTGGTTAATTTTAGAATTTAATTAGCCCGTAATTAGGTTAATTACCAACTTTTTCAAAATTTTATGATTTGTTGTTTGATGTGAGGTGTTCAGCTGTAAGTACCCAAAATTTCAAGTCTCTAACATGTATAGTTTCTGAGAACGGGCTCTGTGACGGACAGACGGACAGACAGACAGACAGAGGAGCGAGACGAATAGGGTTTCGTCAGATGAACGAAACCCTAAAAAATCAGCTGTAGTGTCAATGCGTGTTGTTGAGATATGAATGTCTTTGTGAAATTTTCACCTGTACTTCAATAAAATATAAACATGTACGCTTTTTTCATTCATCCAAATTAAGTAAAGCTATTATAAAATTTTGTTGTCATTACGATGTTAAGTTTTCCTTACATACTGTTAGATAAGTTCTTTACTTTTAGATCTTATTGACATAATATCATAAAGTTTACCATATGTATTCTCTATAAGTGTATAAGCAATATATATGCTTTATTAAACATAAATGAATAAATTTTAAATAATTCGTTTGGGAACAGGGTTATATACACACACAGATATATACATATATATATATATGTTGAAAATCAATCTTGCAGCAATGTTGTGATGAAATAAATTAAATTAAATATCATTAGAAACTGAATAAAATTACAAAAATGCATCTCATTTAGTTTTAAATAGTTTTTTTAGATATAGTTATTTGAAGGGTATAAATATAATGGATTATGGATTTTTTGCATATTTTTAAAGCACAATATATCAAAATTTTCTTCAAAAGAGTGAAATTTTGTATTTTTTAAATATTAGTAGCTCAATGTAATCCAAATATGAGTTTAAATATTAGGAGTGTCATTTTGAAAATTTCTATTGGGCGGTGAGGAGCAAGTGATTTTTCTCTTTTTTTGGAAAGGGATAATTGCTCTTCGCCCTAGAGGTTTTACTAAAAAACAATATTGTTTATTTTTTTCCTTAAGAAACGAACATAAAAGGTAATTTGAAAAATAAAATTAATGTATAAATAAAAATATTTCAAGGGATGATACATTGGATAAATTTTACATCTGAAAATATCGATAATTTTAAATATGATTTAAATACTACTAAAACCAACCAAAATCCCACTATTTTCATTTCAGATCCAGTTATAATGTAGTATTATGTACAACTTAAAATTAAAAAAATTAGTCATAGAAACTCCGCTTTTTATTGATAAAGTTTTTTTTAATAATTTCATTATTTTTTGTAAAATATCTTTGATTTCAAAGATTATACAACTTTTTAGGCGCATTTAAATATTTTTTAACATTACATCAATATTTTTTTCATAATCTACATACTTTATTTACCTTGCCTAAATTATTTGAAGAAGATTTCTTTATTAGTTACTGAAATATGACTTTTTATATAAAATGATGCCTTTGAAAATTGAACAATCATTAATGGCAACTCGTGGCAATTTTCCAAAACTTTGATAATTTTTTCTCATTTTTTCACTATTTTTATTTTATAACTATTTAAAAGATATTTTTACGTACAATTAAAAAAAGTAATAACACCCTACCTTCGGTTAATAATAAATTTTTGATTAAGACATTATTTTTCATAATTCTTGATTTTAAAAATTCACGAGATTAAAGACACTCTTAGTGTTTAAACATGACAAAAAAACAAAAAATAATAATCTGCCTACATTATGTGTCACATATACATTATTTGAAACTTATTTAGTGATTTTATATTGAAATTACTTCTTTTTTAATGCACTCTTCGAATATAGAACTGACATTAATTTTTTTTTTATTATTATTATTTCGATGTTTTTTTTTTTTTTTTTTTTTTTTTTTTTTTTTTTATCTTAAAAATATTTTACAGGACAATTAAAGCTGATTACGTCTTAAACTGAGCTATAAACATACCCAGTTTCATTGAAAATTGTGCAGTGAATTAAATGGATTAGGGGAACTGACATGGAATGACTCTGCTTGATTTGATTTGAAATTCGCCTCAAAATATTTTTAAATAGGAAATACTACAAAAAACAGCCAAAATCCCACTATTTTTATTTCAGAATCAGGTAAAGGACACCTTTAAGTATATCCCCCACAAAAAATAAATTTAATAAAAATACCGCCTTTTGTTGATAATGCTTTTTTTTGTTAATGCATTATTTGTCATAAAAAATTCACGACTTCACAGCTTAAACATTTTTTTAGACACATTTAAAATGTTATAAGCGTAACAGTATTTTTATTTCATAAACTGCGTATCCTATATATTATGCATAAATTATTTGAAGATGATTTGTAAAGTAGATATTGAAATATGATTATATTTATGACATGCTACATTTGAAAACCGAGAAGCCAAGAATGCCAACTGACAGCAGTTTTTCAAAATTTTGACAATTTTTTTCTCAGAAACTATTTCACCAAGCAGAAAAAAAATATCGGTGATCATATCTTAATATTAAGAACAAACACACGCAGTTTCATTAAAATCTGTGATGGTCGGTTTCATATTGATATTTTACTGCCTGATTTGATGTGGAATGCCCCGTCAATCTTTTCTTCCCTTGCACATCTGCAATACAAGTAAAATCTAATGTCGTGTGACTGTTTTACGCTAAAATATTGCAAATTAGTTAATATTTTAATACGTATGTCTCCAAATACCTTATTTTATTTAATTATTTGTTTTTTAAAACTTAACCTTTAACTCTTTTATTCCCATAATAGATTACGTTCTAGAAATTATACAGTTCACAGAATCTGACTTCACGCATGAATGTTTCAATGGCATAGCTGCCAACTTTTACGCTTTTTTGCTACCACTAAAATTTGATACAGATATTCGCTTTGTTTTACCTTTAGATTTCGACGATTATATAAAACAATATTTACTATAAAATTTTATTGGTAAGAAAAAGTGAAAAAGTTGGCAGCTATGCGATGGTTAACTTCGCTTTAATTAAATACGGAATGTCTGTTATTAATTAACACAAATATTTCTATTTTAATTTCCTGGTGTGAATTAGGAATATACTAATAAAAAATCTATTAAATTCAATACACTGTTGTCTGCATATATGCAAACCTGCTCACTAAATGGTTCAATCGTGGTTATCACTTGGAATTTAATCTTACCTTTTCGGTTCGAGTAGTTTTGATAGAGCAATAGTAAAAATACAAAGAAAATTTTAAGGTTACACATATTATTTTTACAGGTACACATATTATCCTATATACACATATTATACATATTAGGTATATTAATATTATATAGAGAGGGCAATCCAACCATCAGTTGAGTTTAACTAAACAAATATCTCCCCTTTAGTTTAGTTCCCTTAAGTTTAACTAAACAAGCTCCTATTCTAGTTCCTGGAACTCAAATGAATCATCGTCGTCAGAAGAATAGTCTAGAACCATCTGTGCATCTTCACCAAGTGTGTCATCTGAGGACGAATCATTTTGCACTGTGGATATTCACTGTGGACTGTGTTGCATTCAAATGTGGATATTTTATTGGCCTGTTTTTAGTTCTTTCAGATGGTTTAAGTTAGATTTCTTCTCAATTACAGCTTTCTCAGAGGTGTCAGTAAATATTATGCTTCTTGCTGTCGTCCACTATCGTTTCTCTTCCTGGGACCTGCTTTTAGGCATCCTAGAATACCTTTAGAGAAACAAATGACCGTTCTCTAACGCCCAAAGCCATGGTTAAAGCTGCTTTTTCAGGAACATCATCAGATATTTGTCTGCTGTGAGCAACTTTGACAAACACACCAATTCCATCTTCATACATGCAAAACTCACAGAGATATGACCACTTATGAGGAATTCTGGGTGTTTCTAGATTCTAGATTTCTCAAAAAACAATGATACTTTAAGCGTTCCAGAAAACATGCAAAAAAGATACTTATTGAGTTAAAATTTTGAAACCTTTTTTTTTTTTTTCGCGTGTGTGTGCGTGTGTGTGTGTGATGGTTAACTATATACTTTGCAAACAAAATCATATTCTAGAATTCCTCATAAACATTCGTCAGGTTTTAAGGGATTCGACAGAAATTGAAATGCGTGTAATTCAAGAAACAACGTTACTGTAACCCCTTGAGAGGCAGTGGGATAAAATATATCCCATCTAATTTAAACAAGATTCTCGCCAGAAAATTTTAACTAAAGTTTATATTTTTAACTTTGGAGGAAAATCAATGAAAAATTGCTTTTCATTATCGAAATAAAATAAAAACTTGCTTAAAAGGTGCATTTTTATACAACAGATGTCACAATATAAAAGATGTTAACACATATTACACTTTTTAAAAACTTAAAAAGAGTTTACAAATATAATACACGCGCCGAGCGCTTACGATTAAAACCTTGATCATATTCTGGGCCGCTTTGAGTACAACTGATACGTCTCTACCGCACTTTCATCCTCGGTCGGACAACTGGGCAAGTCAACTTTACAGTGGAGGTGAGACAGCAAAACAGTTCCGAAAAATGGAGGGGAGACAGCAAAACAGTTCCGAAAAATGGAGGGGGGAGGGGGGGGGGTGAAGTGAGACGGACAAAAAGTTGAGCGTCACAAACCAAAACAACATCTATTTCAAAAGATTTAACATATATTTGGAATGTTATATGACATATTATCATTAATAGCTTTATTATTCAATATTAAGATTTCAATGGACTCTTTTATCAACGACAAATGATAATGGGATGAAGGAATAATTATTCTTGCTTCATTAAAACGGATATTTAAATTATGCTGTAAGTTAAGTCTTGCTAACGCTGTGGAGGCTCTATTAAACTTAATGTCACTCATGTGCTCTTTTAATCTATCTTTGAATTTTCTTCCCGTCATTCCGACATAAACATTTTCTTCTTGTTCTTCCGTTAACAATGGATTAATGTAAATGCCTGCGGTCTCTTCATTAGGAACAGGGTCAATCTTGCTATGTATAACGTCTTTGAGTTTATTTGTTGTTTTAGCTACTAAATTGATATTGAACTTTTTTACTGCATATCTTAATTTCTCATATAAACCAGGAATATAGGAAAAATCACAAAATTTAAGTTTATTAACTGGATTGTTCTTCTTTACTTTATATTTCATTTCGTAGACCAGTTTATTGATAAAATGAAGGGGGAAACCATTTTCTTTGGCGATGCATTTAATTTTATTTATTTCACTATCAAGAAAATTGTCAGTGCATACTTCAAAAGCTCGCTTAACATAAAAATTGTAGGCTGCTATCTTGTATCCAAAAGGGTAAACGCTGTTATACGGTATGGTATGGTTTGACCTGTTGATTTTTCTATAAACATTTCTATCTAGTTTTCCTTCATTTCTCGTTAACTCAACATCCAAATACGGTAAGGTCTTTTTATTTTCTATTTCCAAAGTGAATTTTATGTTTTCGTCTATTGTATTAATTTCCTGTAGAAATTCATTTAATTCAACAATACTATAATTCCATATGATAAACACGTCATCCACATATCTAAACCAAACCTCCGGCTTTAATCTATATGTATTTAAAATACGATGCTCTAACGGTCTTAGTTTAATCTCTGCTAGTAATCCCGATATAGGTGACCCCATTGGGGCGCCTTTTATTTGCTTATAGAATACCTGGTTAAATACAAATACGTTATTTTCTAAGATCAAATTGAATGCAGATTTTAAAGTTGTTTTTATATCCTTGTTAAAAGTGCTATTGGCATCTATGGAGTCTATAACAAAATTCTTCACCTCATTTAGATTAATTGAGGGGTACAAAGATATGATATCCAGACTTGCGATTATACTATTTTCTTTTAATTTAATATATTTGATTCTGTTAATGAAGTCTGCAGTTGAATTCAAAGCATGGTTAGACGGTGGAAGGATTGTTTTAAGGAAAAAAACAAACGCTTTCTCAATGTTATAGGTAGGTCCCACACATTTCGTAACAATAGGTCTAAGAGGGAAATTGTCTTTATGATCCTTTACTCTTCCTATTAACCTAGGCGTGATTGCGGTCTTGTTAATTCTCAAACTATTCTTTATATCAGTAGGCCAAGTACCATTTTTAATTAATTCCTTTGTTTTTCTTTCTATCGTGGTATTTGGATCTTTATTTAATTGTCGTCTCACTTCACCCCCCCCCACTCCCCCCTCCATTTTTCGGAACTGTTTTGCTGTCTCCCCTCCATTTTTCGGAACTGTTTTGCTGTCTCACCTCCACTGTAAAGTTGACTTGCCCAGTTGTCCGACCGAGGATGAAAGTGCGTTAGAGACGTATCAGTTGTACTCAAAGAGGCCCAGAAGATGATCAAGGTTTTGATCGAAAGCGCTCGGCGCGTGTATTATATTTGTAAACTCTTTTTAAGTTTTTAAAAAGTGTAATATGTGTTAACATCTTTTATATTGTGACATCTGTTGTATAAAAATGCACCTTTTAAGCAAGTTTTTATTTTATTTCGATACATTTTCAAGGTGAATGTGACATTCCCAACAATATATGATTATTCATATATATATATATTTATGCTTTTCATTATTTAAAAAAATAATTTTTAGATTATTCCGGTGAGAATTCAATATTTAGAGACATTTTTGCTTGCCCCTCAATGGATTAAGCGTTCCACGAAACATGTAAAAAAGATACTTATTGAGTTAAAATTTTGATTTCTTTTTATGTGTGTGATAGTTAACTATATAATTTGCAAACAAAATCACATTCTAGAATTCCTCATAAAATTAAAAAAAAAAGATATTAAATGGTTGTTATTTTTTTAAATCGGGTAATTTAAAATTGTTATAACTCGAAACATTATTTGTCGAATTTCATTTTTTTTTCATTTGATTAGAGAAAAAAATATAATTTTAGTTTTTTTTTTTTTTTAAGATTTTTTTAAAGATTAATTTTTAAAATATTAAAAATATAAATTTAAAAACTGATGTAACTTATTTTTAAAAAAACCATACTCTTAAAAGTATTTTTTTTTTCAAATTTACCTAAACAAAATTAACCCTCTCATTCATACGGGCATCATATGAGGACTAAGTATTGTGCTATAAAGCAAAAAAGTTTTCAGCATTCAATAATGGAGACCTGATTTGTGGACAGATAATAGCTAGCATGCAACACAGTAATAAAATTATTTGATAATGGGTTCTCATTTATCACATACAAAAAAGATTTTTTGTGAATAACAAAAAAATAATGAAAAATAATTTATGCATGAGAGGGTTAATGTAAAATAATCAAAAATAACATGATCAAAGTTTGCACCTTTTGTCTTTAACAATTGTTGACTTATATTAATTTAAAGACGTGAAATGGTAAAAAAAAAAACCCATCATCCAGAAAAACGCATTTAAAGTTATAAACAAAAATTGGTTTCTAATAAAATGTTTAAATGATTTTAAGAAAAATTGCAGGTAACTAAGTAACTCCTTTCCGCTTAAACTTCCGATTAGTAAGCTTAAAATTCCGATTAGTAAGCTTAAACTTCCGATTCAGCTTAACTTTTGACATTTCCACCTTTTTTCTGTACTTTTTAAATGTCCATCAGTTGATTTAAAACAAGACTTTTTCTATCATGCCGATTAAGAGTTTTTTCATAATTATAGCACTCACAACTTCTGGTTTTATATGGTCCCGACGAGGCCGTTAAAAAAGTCTGTATTCGGGGCCAGGTCTGGCTCGGGCTTTACTTCTTTCTGAAGGGCGTTGGATAACGTATTTTTTTTATACAGAACTGGGACTGTCATCCGTCTACCTAGGTCGGCACGGGGCGAAATTTTCAGTCCCGATCTCGTCCGAACCCGTATAAGAATCATTGTCTCTGACTGACCTGATCTGCGCAAAAATCAGCAAAATCTGGCTGAGTCCAAATCTTTTTACAAAAAAATCATATATTTTTAAATCGTCATTATTCTGCAATTAAACTTTAAAATTCTTTAAAGGCAAAAAAATTAAATCACAGTAGAACAAGTGAAAAAGAACTTGTCTATGACGGAATCCTGTCTTAAATGAAAAATGTGTTGATCCATGCAAAATGAATATAATAATACTTGAGAAAAGGATAGACTACATTTACACCTCGTAAGAAGGGAATTTGTATATAGCGCATTGTTTTGTTACCTACGTGATTCCGTCTTAGAAGATTTTACTGTATAGTGTTTTTCAAAACCTCCAATACATGGAATATGGATTCACGATATTAAATGATAAGTGAAACATTTACATGCAAATAGAGATTCATAAAAAATATATATAAATATCCCATCCTTATGCGTTTCTTTAAAAATGAAGATATTAAACAAGAAAAGAGAAAAGCTATAATAAATATTTTTGGTCAGAACTTCTCCGATACGAAACAATTTTTGAACATATCGACCTAAAAAAAACTATGTTTTTTTCTAGAAATTCAGTCAAGCCGGGACGGGGTCGAGCTAAGATTTTAACTTTTTTCTAGGCCGGGCCGAACTTTTTTTTCTCTGGGTCAACTCCTGACCGGACCTTGATATTTTCGACCCATGCTGACATCCAACTTATTTCTAAAGTAGGTTTAGCGTATAATGAATACGATGCTATTTTAAGTCCAAAGGAGAGGCACTGTTTTAAATCGACTTTTAGTAACGTAAAATTTGTGTATCATGCTTATCTTGCATTCAAAATGAGTCATTAATTCACCGCTCAGAGGCATGGGTAAATGGTGAAGAACGCATTTTAGATTTTTATATCTCTGCGTGTTTTGCAGATATCTAGATGGCTTTTTTTTGTGTTTAATTCAGGAATGGATAAGGAAAAATTTCCTAAATAGAGATTTTACTATAGGGGGTACGTATAAACATTTAATGTTTCTATTTTCTGAAATAGACATCCCATGAAGTTTCAACTTGTGTCAGTAAATTTTGCACCTTTTATATAAAACTTTGTAATTGGAAGTATGTGACTAGGGGTAATATTTAAGGAACTATCCCAATGCTTCGCTCTTTATGAATCAACCTGTATATTAACGTTTATAAAATTACATTATTTATCCTAATTAATATATAAATATTCATACTTATTTTCATTATATATATGTATATATATTTGTGTGTGTGTGTAACATACATGTTTTAATTTTCATGCACTCTTTTTTTCATATATGTCAAACAAATTTCTCTACGAGAAAAATAAAATGAGTAAAAAAAGTTATTAAAGGGTACAAAGCTTCAATTATTTTCTGCGATATGTCACAGAGAATCCTCAAATAAGCATTCATATCCTTTTAATTATATTTGTAGAGTTTCCATTCTAAAAAAGATAAAATGTTTTGTTATGCATTAATTAATGTTAAAAGTATTCATGCATTATTCATACCAAATTCATATATTTATATTAACATAATATTTGTGATATACGTTTCTATTTATTGCTTAATACATTTTAAATTCAGCTTTTTATAAATTATGTTATAAATTACTTAATTAAAGAATCTCTTCTCAAAGGAAATGTGTTACAGATTTTTACCACTTCTTCCTTCCCAGAAAAAAATATAAGTATAATGAGTAGTACAATCTCCAAGCACGTCACTTAATCTCTGAACATGTAGCAGCCCACTACTTACGCTACATAAAATCCGTAAAAACTGCTACTGAAATTAAAATATATTTTTTTAAGGAGTATATAAATTTAAATTTATTTATTTATTAACACTAGTTATTTCTTGGTGTTTTTTAATTTTGTTCTTTAACAATTTCATTTCTTGTTTTAAAAAAGGAAAGAAAAATCTTTTTTTGAGTAGGACTTTAGTAGATATTTATAAACACGCACACATATTACAAACACACATATATATATGTGCGTGTGTGTATGTGTTTATGGAAGTTTGTACGTGTAATTATAAATTTCTATTTTGTGTTTTGATTTTGAGTAAATGTCTGTTTTATATAGTTCTTAAAAGTAAAATAAAAGTCTAAATAAGCTGAGTAATACAAAAACTTCTTACAAACTTTTAAAACTTTCAACGTTACTTTTATAAACTGTAGTGAAAGTCAGAGTTGTCTATCACTGTCTTTCTGGGGAAAAGAAGACATCTAGTGATACAAAGACAGTTGTTTCAGACAGAACTTATATTGGGGTAAATGATCTTTAGTCAGAAAAACTCTTTTCTGTTTCATCTAATTGCCTCTCCCTTTCATTTCCTCTTTAAATGGAAAAAAAAATACTGCTCTAAAATTGTGAAAATTTCTAACTTTTTATTTCATTAAAATCAATCCCGATTTAGTACTTTTATTATATAAAATTGTATGAGAACATAAGAAACCTAGCGGTAGTTTGGGAAATTATAAGAAAGTGAACACGTATACGTTCGGGATAAAAGTGTTATTTGTTTCTATCGTATAATATTTTTTCTTAAAAAAATAAAATTTACAAAAATAATTAAACAGGTATATTTTCTTGTGGAAATGAGAAGCGGATTTCCATACCATATGTAATTGCGTATTCCATGCTGTAAACTGTACACCATGCTGTTATGCGCGGCAGAGACACAAAAAAGAAATGAACTGCCTAAAACGTAAGACTTTTTAGAGTGTATTTTCTAATGGAATTCAAAGAGTTTGTAAAAAGTATATTAAGATGAAGATATTACGCATACATTTATGTTGCAAAATATACAATTGTTCGGTTGATATATTTATCAAAATGGTTGTTTGACAACCAATGGGCGGGAAGACTTCGAAAAATGAATGTAAATCACAGGACATGAAAAGTCTTCCTAGAAAGAACATAGAACAAAGAGACAAAAAAAAAAAAAAAAAAAAAAAAAAAAAAAAATCTTAACACAATACAAAGTCTAAAGTACGGAATTCTCCAAAGTTCGGACTTTCCAGCTGCAGTATTCAAGAAAGAAGTGAAAAACAAAATTCTTGAAACAAAAAAAAAGTCTGGAGCAAAGAAGCTTTATTAGTGAATCTTAAGTCATGTCTATGTTATGAATAAAAGAAAAAAACATCTTAATGATATACCTATGTTAATAAAGTAGCCCACATTAACTGAAATGTTCAATAGTTCAGAAAGTTATAATTTCTTCTTAAATTGTTTGTTCCCCTTGAGCTGTTCTGAACTGATCTGTTCAACAAGCGCAAAACGCCCACTTTGACACTATTTTCTGAAAGATCTATTACGTTTGAAAAAAAAAAAAAAAAAAAAAAAAAAAAAAAAAAAAAAAATGAAAGCACAGTTCGATTACATAGTTTCTGAACAACAACACCTGCTAGTTTCATGCATCTCCGAACAAAAATAAATTAAAACTTATGTCATAAAATTTCCCTTTTGGATTTGAAAACAGCCTTAAATAAATGTTTTTGTTTTACTTTTTATTTTGTTATGATTTATTTAGTGAAAATGATTGTTTAATTTTGTAATAATAGTTGTTATATGCAATATTTTATATATAAATGTCATATTTTGCATTTTTATGTAGTGAATTTTCTTTTCCTTTTTATTGGGAAAGCAATATTTTTGATGACTCAAAGTTCGGAAAAATCCGAAGTTCGGACTTGGTAAAGTCCTGAGGATTCCGGACATTAGACTTTGTACTGTATTAGTGAAATGCGTTTTACTTCTCAAAGTTGCGCATTTTAACTAAAATGTTATGATTTCATATTAAATCTTCAACGAAAAATGTCGTTATATTTATACAAAAAAGAGGGATATCATTATTTCGAAAGCATCCAACGTATCGCAGCTACACAGTATGAACTTTAAAAGCTCACCGCACTCTCAGAAATAAAACTCTCACTTTTGACGATTCTGTAATCCTTGAGCTATATTTCGTCGTTTTCAACAATCATTTCGTATCAATATAATGTGACTTTTAACGAAACGTAAACCCTCAAATATTTAAATAGGTGTTTCCTTACTCACGGACAGATTTAATGCATTTTAAGGAAACAGTTGCGGTAGCTGTTTGAAGAGGGGCGCGCTACTGTACTTCGTCAAATCCTACGATTTTAGCTAGCAGATATTTGCTTGTTTATATTATTCCTGTCACAATTTATTTCAAAACAATACATTTTAGTGATTTTTAGAAAATACTGAAATATAGGTAGTTATAGTTTCTGCATTAGTTATATTTTTAGCCGTTAAAGTCCTTAATGTTTATTTTTTTTTTCTATTGTTCGTCATGGTTCAATTCAAAAATAATAAATTTCCTGAGTTTTATAAATCATTCAAAAAGAAAATTCGATGAAAAAATTTCAAAATTCCGGGATCCTTTTTCATTTAAGAAATATATTCATGTAACACTTAAATTAAAAATATGCATAATTTATCCCTCTCCCGTCTATAAACAGTAAGTGTTAAAATCTTAACCACCTACTCAAACTGATAAAATCTCCCTCAATATACTTTTCAAAATTCGTTATTTCTGAGCATCAAATTAAACAGACCATATTTTAATCACTCACTAAGCAAAGAAAATTTCTCTAATTAATTATATTAATAAAGCGATATTATAATTATTTATAAGCATAGGAAAACCATAATAATAAACTAGCGTTATTAATTAAAAGTTGAAGGAATTATAGCAGCTTCGATAAAATTACAATCCACCTTATAAAAATATAAGCACACAGTAGAATCCAGTACATCCATTTAAAATCACATCCATGCAAGGACTCAATAGCAAGATAGCTAGAGTAACGGATTCGCACGCCGGAGGTCGTGAATTCGAATCACCCCGAAGGTAAAGATGTGTATGAGTAATTGTATTTTCCCCCTGTCGTCTACTGCAAATTTTTAAACTTCTAAGCATCGCACATTTTATATTTTTACACTGTCGTATAAGGAAAAAAATATTCCTTTAAATGCAATTTGTTTGAAAGCTGTATCTCAATTTAATTTTAAGATATTAATTTGTTTGTATTTTTTATTACTTTTTTTGTAATCGTGGCAACTGAAGTACTCCATTTCTATTGAAAGTAAAGAGAAAAAAAGAAAAATAGTAGATTGCTGTATCTTTTTGTTGCCCTATTCTCATGAAAAGTGAAAAAAATTGAAATTAAAATACGTGCTATGTCAAGGATATCGTCTGTTATGAAAACCCGGGAGTTTTGGCTTTATTTCGTTTTTATTTATTAATTAAATGATTCTTAGTTTATTGCCATTTAACTTTACAAACGATACAACACTTTCTCAATGCAAAAATGTATTTTAAAGAATATTTGTGTGACTTATTTTCTCCGCATTTACTTTCTTCATATCAAAAATTTGAAAAAATGCAATTTTATTAATCCGTGTGCAATTACATTTTCCCAATTTCGGAAAAATATAAATGAATGACTTTTGATAAAACATGGATAAACAACAAAATGAAGCCATATAAATCATTAGTTACCCGAGATTTTTTTGCCGAGCTTCTGAAATGACGTCATTGCTTTCTGGGGTGTTTGTATGTTATTCCTCGATAATGATGACATTTGCATACCGTTCTATAGATGTTGCTTAAGACAGAATCGTACAAGTGGGATACTTTAGCGGATGCAATTGAAGTCATTTTATATAAAAAAAAGCGTGTATTTTAATTCGTAAAACTGAAATATGTTGTTTAGAAGAGCGTCGTCATTTTTTTACCAGCTCCATTGAAATTCTTCACAGGTGAAAATGCGTTATCTTTGAAAATAACATGATCGAAATCACACACTGACAAAACGCAATGGTTTACAAACATTTACAGTGACTTTATGGAAGAGCAACATACAGTGTGCATGTTCTTTGTCGGAAATCAGCGATTTATATTTCAGAACTTGATGATTCTCTCTTGGATGAATTCGCTTCGCCGAGTTAGACAAGCAATCAAAGAAGATCTTGACAATAATTCGAGGTTTAAAATAATATCAGGTTCCCCGTGTTTTTGTCCAAGATTCTGTCGACTAATAAAATTTTATTGCTATTCTTTTAGACATGTTACTGTAATTTTATTAAAATAACGTAATTTGGTTAATTTAATTTTTCACAATTTTTATATAATCTATATATTTAAAATACAAGAATTATTTTCAGTCGTCTGCCCTGATATTTCTGCTGAACGAAATTTACTAATTTAATTTTCTTCCATTACGAAAGCAGGTGTCCATAGATTTGATTTCCAAGGCCTGTCATAATTTTTACTTTCCAGACAAACGGCGCTGGTTCACGTGGTTTCTCATAGTATGATGTTTTAATACGAAATTAAAACTTTTTAAACATTAAATTTGTAGATTAAATTTTCAGACATCCCGGCGTGAAATTCTTCACTGATTTCATTGATGCCCCTTTCTAACTCCTATCTTAATTACAAGCTGAGATATTAACTATTATTTATGTAATTGGTTTTATTTCTATCAAATGCGTATTGTATTTTAAAAAAAATCCTAATTAAGGCAAGTGATTTCAAGAACAGCGATTTCATTTAAATTAGGAAATCTAACAAGGCAATAATCAGTTTGAAACTTGAAGATAGTTAGTTCATAACACAGAAGGAAAGTTTAAATAAAGATTGGCGCGTGGAATTTCTAGTAAAGGGGTGGGGAGAGGCGCTAATTTCACTAACTGGTTTATTTCTATTATCTACTTATTTTAAAAGGCAGTCACGGGATGTTTCATTGCAGTATTCTTCTGAACGGTGTCCGATTTTTAAAAGTACAGCATAAATGTTTCTTACGCCAGATAAAAAATTTCAGAAATATTGATACCACTATTTTCGAATAGTACTTTCAGCAAAATTATTAAATTCTTGGTTAAAACTTTCAGCCACCCCTTTCGACCAATGTATCTACGGATAGGTTGTGTAAAGGAGTTTTGTTCACATACACTTTTGTTAAGAATAGAGTGCGCTCCCTGGTGTTGGAATGTGAACTAACAGACCGCGATTTCATTTTAAGCAGGATTTCCAACAAAGCGATCTATTTGAAACTTTAAGATAATTTATAACAAATACTTAAAGATTATAAAAAAGAATGGCGCGTCACATTCCGGTTGGGAGGAGGAAAGGGTAAGGGGCGCGAACAAAATTAGGCAGTATAACAGGGCTTTTTGTACTGTTTTGCGTGCGGTTTTTTGATGGCGTGATGAGATGACTATTACTAATTCAATATAAAAAAAATATAAGTGTTCATACCACTATTTTCGAATAGTAATTTAAGCAAATATCCTAAATTCTTGGTTAAGGCCGCCACCCTCTCGACTAGCATATCTCCTGATAGGTTGTATAACGGAGTTACGTTCAGATACAGTTTTGTTGAGAATAGAGTGCGCTCCCGCATGGTGCAATGTGAACCTAACAGAACGCGATTTCACTTAAACTAGGAAATATAACAAGGCGATATGTTGGAAACTTTAAGATAGTTTATAACACATAAGAAAAAGTTTATAAAAAATGGCGCATGAGATTTCTGGCAGGTGAAGGGAGAATGCGGTTTTTTTACGGAGTCCTGAGATACGTGCTAATTATTAAATATAAATATGTCAAAAGTTAAGTTACCACTTTCCGAATAGTAATTTCAACAAATATCTTAAATTCTTGCTGAAGACCTCCACCGCCTCGAGTAACAAATCTACTGTTAGGTTGTGTAAAAGAGTTTCGTTCACATACGCTTTTGTTAAGAATAGAGTGCGCTCCCTGCAGGTGGAATCTGGAACTAACAGACTGCGATTTCATTTAAAGTAGGAAATCTAAGAATGCTATCTGTTTTAAACATTAAGATACTTTATAACGCATGATAAAAAATTATAAAGAAGAATGTCGCGTCGCATTTCGAGGGAGAGGGGTTGAGGGAGGTGCTCGAACAGAATTAGGAAATATAACTGGACAATCTGTTTGAAAATTTAACATAAAACATAACAAAAATTTTAAAAATCAGGCAGCGTCAAAAATCATGGTGACCATCTGCCTACTTCCACTTCAAAATTTGGCAGATACCCGTCATGTGATATATCGTAGCATTTCGGGTGGGAGGGGGGCACGAACAAAATTAGGAAATATAACAAGGCGAATATGTTTGAAACTGTAAGATAGTTTAGGATGGGTTTGCCAAAATTTAGGAGATATTACATGGCGATAAATGTACGGGACGTTTTGAAAGGAATATTAAACGAAACCCTCTGTGCGATTTATGATCACACTTACCCACTTGTTTTAATACTGAAGGGTTAGAAAGTAGAAACTTAGTATGCCGGTAACTTTTAAGATACAAATGGCTATGAATGTTTTTATAAAAACTTCTGAGTTTACGATGGTAAAATGAGCGGTTAATGTTACTAAAACTGTTGCTATTACAAATTCTCTGAACTTTTTAGAGATAGAAACTTGAAATTTAGCATGGCTTTTAGTTTTATGACATACTCACTGAGACTTTTTTTTTTTTTTTTTTGAACATTCGAAATGCGCGAAAATGGTTCTAAAAACTTTCTAAATGATTATTTCTTTGAATTCGCTAAGGATTAAAACTTCAAATTTGACATCGCTGCTTCTTTTAAAACGCAATGCAGGTACAGAACTGTTAAAAAAATTAAATCTGAAAGGATGCAGGAAAAAAAGTTCAAAACTTACAACATTCGTGATACTGAAGTGAATAGAAACTCGAAATTTGGCATATGAGTTACATATCAGATGCAAATGCTCGCTATGAATAGTTTCTAAATAAATTCGGAAATCAAAAGGGTGAAATTAGTGAAAAGCGTTCATAAACTTTCTAGAAAACGATTTATATGGAGTTTTACATAATATTTGTTGATTAATTAATTCCACATCTAATTTAAAAGCACACAAACATTACTTTGCATATTGCAACAACTGTGCGTGGAAAGCTGTGGGTTACATGTATTTGACTAGAAAAGATTTTTTATCAAAAGATAATTTTATACAGGTACTTTGTGACTGATATTTATACTTAATAAATAATTTCATTTCACAAAATATAAAAATCTTGATTTTTATCCTTCACTTTACATAACATGAATAATTCAGTTGAGTCTTATTTAAAGCAAATATGTGGGTGACCTGTACTTCAAATCTTGGTGAATAAATCAGTGCCAAGCATTTGTGTGAAAGGAAAATGAAAATGCGTAAATTGTAATGATATTCAAATTTATTTGAAATTCTTTGTATTAAATTATCATAATATTTTTCTGAAAATGCTAATTCTTGTTACATTCTTATTTAATGAATATTTTTCCAAGTTAGTTAAAAACGAAAAGTTATTTATTTCTATAATGCTTATCGGTGGTCTAAATTTAGTTACAAATGCAATATTCAAATATTAATAATTGGTTTATCGGGAGATAGTGGATTTTTTTCAATATATTTATATTGTGTATCGTTTAATCTTGTGATATATTATAAATTTTAACAGCATAATATCCGTATTGTAGTTAAGTGTACTGAATTTATGTAATATTTTACATAGATTCAGTTGCATTAACTTCAGTGCTGATATTGTGATTAGTATTTAAAATATATCACAAGATTGAGCTAAAAAAATGATCAGTTACATACATTAGTTGAAAACGTAATAGATAACACAACGCATAACGGGCGGTAACATAAACACACATGGAGCTGGTATATATTATTTAGTTTAAGATACTCAAAATATGACTCTCATACGAATTGGAAAATTACATTTAATGCTGTTTTAATAAGAAAAAATTCACATTTATTTTCCGAATCAAATCTTTTATGTTAATTGAAAGAAATAACACTCAAAGATCAGATTCGCTTTCATGAGAATATGGAAAATTCCAGATAAAACATGAAAGAATTGACGATCCATGAGCATTTATATGTCTAATATAGAGATTCTAAAACTAGAATCTATCTTTAGTGAAAGTTCATCGAACGAAATTATTGCAAAAATCGGGACAAAAATGAAGCGGTTTTTTTTTTAAATTTAATTACGGAGACTCCTAATTATTTTACGAAACAAAATAAAATGTAAAAGTATTTATCTTATCTATTGGGTGAATATTGAAACCGAAAGTAACTGGCGTACCCTTCTGACACATCATCTAAATGAGTAGGCATGAAGGCAAAATTATAGTTATAACATTTAAATATCAGTAATGGTTGAAGGATGCCGATAGAGATGGGAATATAGGTTAACGTTGATCCATTTAACGTCTCTGTAAATAATACTCAATGATATTCACTAAATCCAAACTCTAACTTACGTTAAAATGCTGACTCTGACAGTTTTCAGAAACTGGCGAAAAGTTCCAATCAGACCACTGGAAATACTGAAAATACTATATGCAAATTTACTGTATAATACAAAAATAGCACGAAACAAGAAAGAAAAAATCATGCGTCAAACATCGATTATGAATGCTTTTCAACACATTAAGAATAATGTAACAAAACTTCACTGTTTAATATGCTGAAATAGGAAGTCTAATTGAACCATTTGGAAACCCAATTTCAACAATTCCCATCTACAGTTGAAAAATTATCCAAATTCTTTGAACAGCCTATACGATGTATAGACTTGTAACTATAAACTACATGCATGCAAAAATTTGGTTCATTTATTAAATACATACCATAGTTAAAAATTCCCTTTTAGCAGTTTCCGCTAATACGGAGGATGTACGTGAATTCTTTTGTACATAGGTGTATGCGAGGTATTGAGTTTATACACAACGCGCAACATGCAAAAAGTTTGTTAAATTAAAAAGAGCATACCTAAATTGAAAACGCTCTTTCAGTAGTCATTGCACAAAAGCTGTACTGTAACGGAATTCTTTTGTGTGTTCCTGTAAATGAACTAAATATGCTATGAATGCCCTATTCTAATCATCTTATAGGTAAGTTCAGTGATTTATATTTAATTCGGTACATTTGAAGTAGTTTAATGTCATAAAAATACACTGCATAACGATTTTTTCCCATTAATCATAATTTAACGGAATTATTTTGTAAGCCCCTGTAATTGAACAATTCTGTACGCTTCATATTGAATTCCAAACATGCCATTGTAAACATCATTAACCTATATTCATTGCATGAAAATCCGAGTACATTTACTGGAATTAAAGTGTGGACAGACGAACAGACAAACCGATTTCATAAACACTTTTCGACATTGCTGGAAAGTGTATAAAAGGAATACCCTGTATTGCAACTGTTCTTTATTTTAAAACACTAACTTGTACGCCTTACAACGACGTTGAAGATGTCTGTCGAAGATTCAATTATAATGAACAGCTCAAACTACCACTCGCTAATGCTATATTCGAAAACCTGTGAAAAATCTAAGAGAAACAATTAGCATCTGCCTCAAACTACATACATGGTGCGATCCGATTGAAATCCAGTGCTAAGCTTTTCTCCCAGCATTCGCTGGGCAGTAGTCCAAATGACCACAGAAACCTAATTAGCACATTACTATGTAAAATAACCTTATTATTTTCGAAGATTTACTCATACTTTCAGAAGATGAAAGGACAGATGTCACTTTAAAGCATAAAATTTTAAGATCCATTCAACAAGCTAAACCAAACTTAACAATCCTGTAAATCCGAAACTATTGTCCTACAGCGAGAATCTCGGCGCTACGGTACAACTAACTTGCTTAAAGCTTATAAATATAGTATGAAAATACACCGATAGAATGATAGCACTTTTTAAATGTATATATTTGTTTATAGTTAAAACATTCCATATTTAATTTCCGTTACATTCTGGTTACCGTATTTATTTCATTAAATTTTTTCTGTACCATATTTGTATTAAAAGTGTTCAGATATTTCTGAATTATATTGTTTTCACTTTTCATTGAGGATAAAATGTGACAAGCCTGTGTAGATACAAAAAATAGAAAAATATATTGAAATAAGATAAGTTGGGGTAACTGGAACAACGAAGTAACCGGGACACAGGCTATTTTATAAAATACTGTTGATGTATTTTCAGTTTTAGCGTTTGCCAACATTGCACCCCCATCTCTAATTCTTAAAACAACGCGTGTCAACACAATCATAACTGTGTCTTTTCTCTGATAGGTTGCCAAAAATTTAGGTTTCTATTTTTTTACAAACAACATCGATTTGGTTCAACTTCGATAAGCACTTTTATTGAAAAATCTTTTTTTTTTTTTTTTTTTTTTTTTTTTTTTTTTAAGATTAGGCATATACATACATTAATATTATTAGGTATCTATACATATTTACTTCATATTTCCAATGTAAGGCTGGTGTTCCAGTTACACCATACATTTTTCAAGAATGGTGTAACTGGACATGTATCAGGGGTAACCGCACCACGTGGGATCCTGCTACCCTGACAATTATAAATAATTGTTGGAGTTTATCTTACTACAGAAAATTAATTTCTCTTTTTTTTTTTTTTTTTTTTTTTTTTTTTTTTTTTGCTTGCAATAAAGAAAAATATATAATAGCTTACTAAAATTACAAAATAAAATTTTAAAAAAGCATGTTAGCGGGTATCAAACCAAATTTCTTAAGTGAGATAGCCAAACTTTGAAGATTTACAATACAGATAAAGAGACGTACATAAGACAAAGGGACATTATTAAAAAATTATTGAAACCTATAAAATATAGTTCTGTTCAATGTAAAAACATGCTTACATTCTCCACAGATTTATTAAACTTATCGAACTTTCACTGAGGCAAATAAAAAAGATAAAGAGATACTTAAGTACTTACGTATCCACTTGCTCATAGATTTATCTTATTTTCCTTTTCATACAATACTCATACAATATGTATACAATTTCATACAATATGTACCTTTTATACTTATTACCTATACTAAAGTACATAAGCACTTACATAATTCTTACATTTTTCATATAAATAAATATAATTATTTTACATTTGCTTCTTTTTTTAGACACCATGACAAGAAAAGTTCCCCTTACAATGCTCTTTATTTGATGTATAATTTACCTGATCTTCCTGGTTTAAATTTATTTAAGTTATTTAAATTTTCGAAACAGAGCCTGATACCCTATATAAATAAAACGTGTGTGGAACTCGGATCTACCTGATCCAGTTGCCCTAAGAAAATGAGACAACTACACCCATGATGAATGAAAGATTACATATATATATATATATATATATTGACATTAAAATGTAATTTTGAAAATTTCTGTCTGATAGGTTGAACCTAATTAAACACATTTACAAAGGTTCAGACTCTTATTCTAGTGAGCACTAGCTTTTGAAAGCTGAATTTCCAGAATCTCCAAAGTCACATTGTAAAATCGTGACCCTGTTGCCCACACGTAGGCTTATTACTTTTGCATATAGTTTCAGTTTGATGGATTGTTTTGTTTCTATCCGAAAATTATATTTAATAATAAAAAACATGTTTTAATTTTAATGAAATTCAATATATTCCATTTAAACTTTTCTCTATACAAATTACTTACGATCTCTCCTTTTATCAAAAAACAGTAAAATAACTTTGTAGACAATCCTCCATCTCTCGTGAATCTTTAACTCTGAATGCGTACATAAGAAAATTTCTCGCTCTATTTAATGTTGATCTGGAATTATGTGTAACACATTTCTACAGTCTCATAAGTCAAAAAAGTAACTCATAACTCAAACTCAAGTTACTTGCAAATAAATTCCTATTTTTTTTCAGTGTTTTCATATCTAAATATAACATTTGGTATGCTGTTTTTGTTTTGATGTCTTAACCATCGCAGTACTAAGATCAAAATATTACTTAAATGCGTAAGATTGCTTAAAATTACTTAATTGCCTAAGATGGGGTCATTTTGACCCCATAGGTAATTTCAATGTTTAGGCCGGAAAACTGATAAAAAGATAAAACATCAACATAAAACTGGCAATTAAGATTTATTAGAAAGAGGAAAATGTAATTTTCACAACATTACGAACATTCAAAATAGCACAAATATTGAAGTACAAAAAAGTAAAAAAAATAACATTTTATGAGAAGAAATGGTTAGTAATGCATTTTAACAATCTTTAGTTCTACTGCACATCTTTCTGGCAATGAAGACACAAAATAACACATGAAATATGGCTTTTACGCATAAAATTTCTGAATTTGTTGCACTTCTGAGAATATTTGGTGTCATGATATAAAGCTTTCATTTTTTTCCCTGATTCGCAATTTTTACAAATAAACAACAACAACAACAACAAAATAACTGTGCGAAATTTACTATGTAAACAAAATTATGAAAGAGACATTTATAAGAGAAATCCTAGAATATAATTTTATCATTCATATTCTAAATGTAGAAAAAAAGCTGCAAAATATCCAGATGGGGTCAAATTGACCCAATCTCAATACAGCAAGTGTTAATCGAATGGTCCCATAATTTTGCTTTTATTGAATTATTTTATTACTAATATACTTCGAAGAATATTTAGATTCCATTAAGATTTAAATAAAATATTTGGTCTGCTTAAGTTACGAAACTAATACATAGATGAAGATGGTTTATTTTTCATGTAATTATTTATTTGTTTTGACGTAGTAAGTCATATTTTACTAAATTCAGTTTTATTTGGGAGACTGAATGTAACTAATGCATCCTTTTTGTTATTTTTGTTGTAAAATGTCTCAGTAATACATAGGTCATCATAATCTGTGAAATCCTGTGTTTTAAAAATGGTTTACGCCTTTTTTCTACTTTAGTTTCTAAGGAAATGCATTGTCACGAATTAAATTTCATAATATTATAAAAACAAAAATATTTGTGGAATGGGTTAGAGTCAAGGATACCTCTCTCACTGTTTTTGTATCCCAAACAATGCCCATAGAAAATACATAATTACCCGAGACGAAAAAAGAAATTATTGAAAAGCATCATAAAAGTATAGTTAAAGGACATTTATCCTTCTGAATTAACTATAGTTATTCCAAAATTCTTCGTACTATAAGCATAAAACACTGAACGTATGTCTTTAACTATATCAGTCTGAAGTACTTTTGTTAATTGATCAGTAAGAATTGGATATAGAGTTTAGATAGTTAAAAATTCATGAACGTAAACTAAGTTCTATTTCCAGAAAACTACAACGAGAAAATATTTCAGAAAATAATTTTATTAACAGTTTTTTTTAATATGAATTTAATTAGAAAATAATATGTCTTATAATAATTAATTCATATTTTAACTGTAAACAGGAAATGTAAAAAAAATAGATATACACAGATTTATGCAATGTCTCTAATGTTAAAAAGATTGTTAATAGAATAAATAGTTAATAATTTCTTAATTGGACAAAAAAAAAAATAGGATTTGTTACTCAATAGAAAGATATTAAAATATTTTTTAAAGCGACACATATGGTGATAGTCTTAGAAAAGTGTATTTACTTACTTAAGTATTTTTTTGTATATGAAGTAAATCTCTATTCTAAAAAAATAAATAAATAAATAAATAACGCTGTCACCGCCGCTGAGAATGAATTTTCTGTGACCGGGATCCTTCCCTTGTTAATATTAAGAAAAGTACTGCATACAGAGGTAAGAAAATAGGTACTATTATAACTATTATAGAGTAATGTTTAGTAAACATGCCGATGCAGACAGTTTTTTAAATCCAATAGTTATTTTAACAGCTATTTAATATTAAAGTTGGTCAAATCGTTTCATTAAAAGAGTTTTATAGAAACAACAATTATACATAGTAATTTAATTATTTTTTTCTAGAACTAGAAGCTCCCGGTTTATAGACTGCAATTACTTTTCTTAATTGACTAATTCTTTGAGGTTTTATTTTCATTTTAAATACAATATTTCAGCATTTCGAGAAATATGTTTTGCATATATTAGAAAAAGGTTATTACTTTATATTGTTGCCAATTTGCATAAACAGCGCAAAAAACATTATTTCTTTGAAATTAAGAATTTATTTATAGGACTATGATAATCAGAAAAAAAATATCAAATTTGTAGTAAACGGTTACGTATTTGAAGCAAGAAAATACTGAAATTATGTCATAAAAATATATTTACGCGTGAATTTTAAAATAGAAAGGAAATTTTAAAATAATAAATTATAATTATAGTTATAATTATAAATATAATTAATATGCTTTTAAAAAATGTAGTTAGAGGCAATTGCGTCATATTTAAAATAGCCAAATAATAATATTGCCAAGTGGTTTTAATTTAAAAATGCATTTACACGACACATTTATTTCACATTTCTGGATGATCTTTTAAACAATTGTTGCCAATTCTAAAGCAGCGCAAATCAAAATATTTCCTTTCTAGCAACAAAAGTATTCACACGTAAATTTTAAAAGAGAAATTAAATTTAAAAATAATAAAATTAATATGCTTTAAAGGCAGTAAATAGGAGAAATTACGTAATATTTCAAACGACCAAACAGTAATGCTGCAAAATAAATTAAATTTAATAAATTAAAAAATATATATGCATGAGATATTTATTTCATATTTTGATATGGTCTTTTTAACTACTGTTGTGAGTCCTAAGACAGTGTAAATAATACTTCCTTTCTAACAAAAAAAGTATTTTTAAGTTAATATTAAAAAAAAAAGTGGAAAAAAATCGGGGATAAATACGTCAGATTGAAAACGGTACATTTAAAATGTCTTATTTAAAACAGTTTCCTTATAGCGTTGTTAAAAGATATCAGAAGAGAAAGATTGAGTTTACTTAATTCATTTTATATTAGCTTATATGTACTAATGTTTAACTGATCTATAACTGAGGACGGAAACAACCGTTGTATCTCTTAACAGAAACTGATTCGGTCCTAAAATTCTCCCAGTCAAAGTGGAATGAATGGAAACCCGTTTACAGGAAAATCGCCACCGACTTTTTAATTATAATTCAATCTCCCATAATATTTTTAAAGCCGATCAAATTAGCGTGTTTTCAGAGTGTGTGATGTCTGAACGGGGGTTGGCGAGCGTAGTTCGTGGGGCGCAGAGCCCCTATTATATTAAAAATAATGATTTAGACATATTTAAGAGGATTGGCCGAAAATATTTATACGATATCATTTTTACTTACCCCCAGCAGTGCCGCTGCGTTATTAGTGAGCAATTTCCCTCACTATTATACATATATTGGATTTACATATGAGACTAACTTTGTAATCTAGAACTATCAATTTTCTTTATGTTGTTTTTAGTTAAAATAATTTTGTATTTCCTCCATTACCGATATTATTTTCACGTCCCCACACTACGGCCGCCACGTACGCCCACACCTCCGGGGAACGCATAAACGCCATAAAACCTCTCTGGTTTTTTGGTCTACTCCTGTAATCAGGTTCTTGAATTGTTATTGATGATTGAGGCAGATGACGTTTATCATCATGGCACGGATAAAATCTCCTACAGTCAAAAGTAACCATAGTTCCCGATAAAATCCGGCTCTTGATATCCTCTGACAATGTCTTTTTCAATCTGTTTCGCACTAAAAATAAAACAAACACCCGTTATTCCCATGCTCCTAACCCACTCCCATTTCCAAGTCTTACACTTATATTCGCGCAATGTATTTTTCTTTCATCCATATTTTCACACTCCACTGAAAATCTCTGCATTTTTTTCCATTCTATCCACAAGTGTTCTATCTTTATCACATCCTGGACATTCATAATTTCTTGCAATGAAATTTTTTTCTATATAAAAATAAATCACTTCCATTTCTTGAATCAAAGTGCTACTATTAATTTCTAAAATAGAACGCAAAATAGAACGCAAATTATTCAATCACTTATCAGAGATGGATTTTCAAGACATTCTAACAGTTTAAATAGAATGGTTAGGAATGAATATTTCAATATAAAAAAAACCCCAATAAAACTCAACGATTAGACGGGAGAACACAAATTCAACATGACCAAAATTTTCATCACTTTAAACATTTTTTTATCCTACATCTACAAGCTAACATTTTAATCCAATAATAATTCAGCAAATGAAAAATGTAATAACTTCAAAACTTGTATCAAAATCATCAAAGACGCTCACGAACTCAATCTATCAAAATCGCAACAAGCAAAACAACTAAATAAACTAATAAAACCACCGTAATCTTCATCATAGGTAAGGTCGTAGAATCCCTAATAAAAGACTGATGCACAAAAGGAACAGTTATCGCCTTTCCGATTTCAGGATATACTGGTGAAACTCGATAGTAGGATTGAGCCAAAATTTACATTTTTTTAAAATAAAAGAAATGAAAATTCTGTAGATTGAAAATATTTCTCTTCTCCTGTTGTTAGAATGAGAAATATATCTTTCAGAAAAAAAAAAAAATCTTTGAAGCACATATAAAATAATTATTCATTTTTAATTTCTGAGCGGTTGTTTTCTAATTAAAATAACAATCACATATCCTTTATGAACATAGTAGTATAATATTATGTTTCAATAATTTCGATCATTGCGAGTTTTTTGAATTAATCAAAAAACTGCTTATTTTAAAGAATGATTAATTAGCATAATAATGTATTAGATTTCCCTATAGACAAAGTGTATTGTGAGGAATGTTCTGTCGATGTTCTGTCTCATTTATAAAAAGGAATTACGGTAGGAAATAATAAAATGTAATTTTAAAAGTGTAAAGTCTGAAAGATTGAAATGAATATTTAGATTTCTTTAAACACACATCCACACCCACAAATATATATATATATATATGTATGTGTGTGTGTGTGTGTAGGTCTGTGTTTGTGTATGCACGAGTTTGTATTTAATACTTTTCTTCAATTTTCCTTAAACGTTTATAACGTTTATAAAACTAACCTTTTTTTCTGTAATTTTAATAAATATATTTCAATGACCATAAATATTTAAAGTTGGACAACTGAGCAGTTGGGAAAAAAGTTGATCAAATCGGAGAAATTTAAGGAATTGCTTTTATTCAAAATATACACTGCAATTTCAGAATACCAATATTCGGTTTATTTATTGACTGTCATTTCCTCAATAATTAAATTGCAGATTACTAGTAGGAAAATTTTACATATATTGAGAATTAAAAAGTTCTCCATTCAGCCAACACTACAAGTAAATAAGTCACAAATATCTGAAAATTATAATATTTTTAGGGTTCCGTACTTAAAAGTAAAAACGAAACCATTATAAGATCACTCTTGTGCCTTTCTGTCTGTCTGTCTGTCAAAGACATTTTACTCGTAAACTATGGAAGGAGGAAAGTTAAAATTGGGGGGAAGTAATAAAGTTTATTGACCCTCATATTTACGGATTATTAAAAATTTACAAATATTTGTAGGAAAAATGCCGAGGGGCTAACTAATGTTCTTGAAAAAAAAATTATTTGTATATTGAGTGGGGTATCGCGTGAAATCTTTCAAAACGCTGAACTCAAAAATATATTCCATTTAATTTTAGGCATTATATTTTAACAGATATCGTCGAAAATATACTGCAAAATTATGCCCCCCACCCATCTATTTCCGAATTTATTGAAACTAAAATTATGAAAAAATTAAAGGTAGTAGAGGTTAATTTAAACCTTGAAGGAAAATTACAGCGATTACTCTAGGTCACATAGTTTTTGAGAAAAGTGCATTTTTTCCGTTACACACAAATTACGATTTTCGGGCATTCAGCAAAGGTGTTGAGGAGCGCTGGAGGTACTTATCGCAGCAGAAGTATAAAAGCACTGATGATAATAATTTTTATAATTAGCCAAGATATTAACCCGTAAAGACACGGACGGGTTGAACATACATAATGTCAGGAGCGCGCGCTGTACGTACCATCGACTTTTAAAGACTAAATATGAACTTTTAATGATACATTTGTATAATACAATGTCCAGTAGCAGTATGAAAGCAATAAACGCCAAATTTTTAAAAAACAGACTAATTTAATTAGAATTAATCTCATAAATCCTACGAGATTCCCGACTAGTTTACATTGCGTAGATCTCTCAGTACGCCTCCCGTGCCTGTAAAAGTTAATTAAAAACCTATCTGGTAAAACGCGGCACGGACCAAGTTGCTACTTTGCGACCTCCTTTTCGAAGCGCATTTAGCTCAGTGCCATGTTTAAACTTTGAACAAGTTTTTTGTTGTTTAGCTACGCAGTAAAAAGAAAAAAAAAATAACACGAAGCTGAACTTAGTTTTAGGAAATGCCAAATGAAGGTTAAATATGCTATTTTTATTGTCAGTGCAAAATTAAGTTCAGCATAAACAGATTAGGGTAAGATTTTAATAAGAGTTATACAGAATAGACATGTTTGATATTATTTAGGCTTCATATCTCTTTGAACTTTTACGGTATACCCATTCATACTTTTCTAGTATATATACAGTTATACAAACCCTACGTTGTATAGTTTTTTATAAAGTCTTATTTTTTTTAGTAACGATTTTTTAATAATACATTTTATAGTTCATATATATATTGTACTGAATCCTCTGAGCGCTAGTAACACCTGGACTTGACCGTTTATTTTACTAATAATTGTACTAACAATTGTTACTAACAACTCTCCAAGAAGTTACTTTTACCTTTCACGTTTCCATGATAAGGGCAACAAAAATAGCTTATTTTGCATCAAACATAGATTATGAAACATTTTTCAACACATGCAGAATAATGTAACAAAATTGCTCAGTTTATTAAGTTAAAATATTATGTCTAATTCAACCATATGAAAACGCATAACACATTTGAAGTCCCAATTTCAGCTGGTCGCATCTACAGTCGGAAAATTATCCGAATTCTTTGAGCAACTCTGTATATGATGTATAGATTTGTATCTATTGACTACATGCATACCAAAATTTAGTTCAGTTAAGAAATACATATACCTCAGTTGAAAATTTCCCTTCAGCGATTTCCGCTAATATGGAGAATGGTACGTGCATTCTTTTGTTCAGCCCTGTATATGAGATATAGAATTTATATACACAGAGTAACAAGAAAAAAAAAAAGTTAAATTTAAAAGTGCATACCGAATTTTAAATCGCACTTCCAGCAATTATTACTCAAAGCCAGTACTATAATCGATTTATTTTGAGTGCCCCTGTAAAGGAACGACAAATGCTATGAATGTTCTATTGTATACTAATCATCTTGTAGTAAAATTCGCTGATTTATATCAGTTTCAATAGATTTCAAATAGCGTAATGTCATTAAAATACTCTGCAAACGATTTTTTTCCCTATACCATAATTTAATGGAATTCTTTTGAGTACCCCTGTAAATTAGCTATTAATCTCACATAATTCATATACAATACCAATCGTGCCTTAGTGGCCCTAAATAGCATTCATCAAATGCGAGAAAATCCGAGTATATTTACGGGATCAACAAAATGGACAGACGGGCAGACAAACCGAATGCATAAACACTTTTCAACTCTGTTGGAAAGTGTTAAAAAAAAAAAACGGGGAAATTTATAAATCTTAATATCTCATGTCTTACCTATATAAATGATCTACTAAAATAATTATTATAAACTTATAATTTCATAACTATATAATTAACTAAGCAGTTTCTACTAGGAAAAATATCTCAAGGGTATAGATTTTATGTACATGTGGAGAAAATGTCATGGAATATGAATGAGTTTTATAAACATTTGTGATGTGTTTGACCTAATTATACCTTTATAGAAAATTAACTGATCGAAAATGTAACCCACATGATAAATACAATGTATCATCTGTTAAATTTAAACGATCATGAATAAATGAGTATAAGTTTTCGAAAATCGGGAAAGTCATTTTTGTTATTAGGAAGATATTCCAACATAGAAAATAAAATAATGTTTCTTTGTTAATGCCGCATATTATTAATTTTGTCTCTTTGATAACTCATAAATGAACAGGTTTTATTAGATACTTTATGCTAAGGTTAACTGGAATTGAGAAGACTGATTAAGTAAAACAATCAATTCTTCAGAATTTTTTTCTAATGACTGAATAAATTTATAGGCCGGAATTTGGAACAAACACTGGAATTAAACTGTCAGTGCTTTGCTTTTTACTTTTTTATGCTCTTCAGACCGACGCGCATCTGACACAATATACTGAGACAACCTCACGGCTGTAGCATCTGGTAGTGCTGCCTGCCATGCCTGTATACTCAATTTGGAAATAAAGTAATTCCACTAATCGATGGAAGGTAGTTGCACTTTATTATTTTAAAACAATCATACAGATTGGTAACGATAAAAACAAGTTAAAATGTTTAACTAACAGAAAAAAGTGTCCAGGCTGCCTGTAAAATTGTAGAATGGAGAAACACTGGCTTAAAATGGAAATTCTCCGTCAATTGTACTAGACAGTCGCAAAGCAGATACTGTTATTGCCAAAAAAGTGCTAGTCAATCGCGTCAGCCGCGTGTAGGCTTAGGAAACTCATTTCGCAGAGTTTTAGCAATTTAACTGAGATGTACTGGGTCTAACGTACTGACCGGGTCTTTTTTCAATCATTTGGGAAATGTCAAACTTCTATTATCTTTACCAACCTGTATGACTCTGTTATAACAAAGTGTGTCTACGTTTCATTGATTAATGAAATTTGTTTACCTCTTGATCATTCTGCCCAGTTGCTTACATGAAAGACCAGATGCTGTAACCAAAATATTTGTCTCATTGGAGAGTGTTATCTTGTTGTCGGTTCAGGTAGCTGATTGTTAGACCGTTCTCAGTTTAATCCAGAGGTCCTAGTTTGTAATATTTTTTCACTCAGTTCGAAATAACAACACATGATATGTTTATCATGATGATTGTCTTAAAATCGTAAAGTTTATGTATGTTTACATCGTTTAATAGAGTTATTTTACATGCGGGTTATTTTGTTAATGTTTTTATATGAAATTATACTCAAAAGAGTATCTTCTATATTTGTATTAGTCGTGTCTCGGTCCAGGTATTTTGATTGGAAGAACATTGATATTTAAAGACAGATAGATTCAACACCGGACCTAGCCACTTTTTAACTCATTTGGAAAAATGGTAACTTATATTACTATTTCTTCTATCACAGTAATACGTAACATTTACAAAATAATAAAAATGGGGCGTTTCCATTTCGGCAGACAATATTTTGCATTCTAAACTACAGAAAATAAAAGTGATTCCAAACGAAAAACAATTTAAATGCTTATTTAATAAATAAGCATCTGGCATCCTATCAACCTTTGCAAAATTCAACAGTATAGTGGTATTAGTAAAAGTGTATTTATTTCGATGTAAGCAATTACATATTCTTTTTATAAAATAAGAATTTACTGAATCATATAATAATTAATTTTAACATTCTAATATAACTATTATGGCTACAGTGATTCTTTAAATTGGTACATCAAAGAAATTTAAATTTTCCTTTATTCCCTAAAAAATAAAAGGTAACTACAGAGTTTATGATATGACATAGCTAAAATTAAATGAAAAAAAAGCAGTATGTACAAATGCTTTTTTTTTAATTTGTTAAAACAAAAAATATAAACTGTGACAAAAAATTAAATGCGTCTATGTAATAGAGACAGGCCATATTTATAACGTGTAAAAATAAAAGTTTTCCATATTCACAAAAATACTTAATCTGAATGCATTTCTTTTTCCAGGAGAATTATATATTTTCATAAATTTTTTAATGTTCATATTAACATGTAAGTGACAGATATTCTTGCTAAAAGAATCTTTAAGACATTAGAAAAGACATTAGACATCAAAAACAGCGACAAATGTGGGCAAAAAATTCAAAAGTGCTTTTATGTAATGGGAAGTCAAATTACATAAATGTACAGAAATATTTTTTTTTATTTTTTATAACTATGCAGCAGTTGTTTAGATTAATAACAACTTTAAGATTTTATTCCCTTTTTAGATTTATATTCAGTTCTAGTGAGTTTTCACCATATGGAAGCTTGGATTTAGATTAGAAGAAGTACAACTTATTGAATGCTTTGTAATTATATTGAAACTTGTAGAGATAAATTAGAAGAATAATTTTAAAAGAAATAACTGAAGTTTGCTAATACTTAAGAAAATACTATTAGAAAAAGGTTTTTATGTATTATATATGCAGGTCTATTCAGTTTTTTTCCAATGATTAAAACATTAACTACCTTGATAGAATATTAGATTATAGCTTTTTACTTTTCATAAGTAGACGCTACAATCCTTAACAAGGGACTCATCACTTCAAATAAGAAACGCCACTCTATACTTTAGTACAAAGTAATTTTTAATGAATATCTGTACTACAAGACATAATATTATTTACATGATTTCTTTACATATTTACAGCTCCAAAACTCAGAAGAAATCCGGTGATTGCCAAATATTTTATCATTTTCCGCGCCTCTCATTAAAAGCTCCGGGGGAAAAATCAAGCAAGCAGCTTATATATCTAACACCTCTACATTCTCTCTGCCGTAAAAGCTAATCCGCAATGAATTATGGGAAAACCTATTTGGCAGCCCGCTAAACACTCGTGTGCTGTCATCTAGCGTATCGGTATTTAAATATGTGTTACATCCTCCCCTCGGGTTCCTTAGACGTCTCGGCAAGGGACCAGGAACCTTTTTCTTTGGCCTACCACGTTTCCTGAGTGGAATAACTGGTTGGTTTGGTAACATTGTTGCAAAGTTTTAGGGCAGATGTATGGTAAGTTCATAAGGGAACTTCGGGAGCTTGTAAACTGGCAACCTCATAGGAAATAGGCGAGCGCTGTGTGAGTACTACATAGGGTCCGTCACGTGGTGGACTAAATTTGGCGGTTCCTTTCTGGCCAGCTTTGCTAACGAGATGGAGTTCTACCCATACATGATCACCAGGAGAATACTGAGGTCCTTCAATCCGTCTTCTGTCCATATACTGTTTTATTTTGCGTTGTTCGACTAAATCTTTCACTTGCTTAGTGAATTTAGCAAATTTGTTTAGTTTCGGGTTTATCTCAATGGAGACTGTACCGATTTCACATGAGGATGGGGTGGCTCCTCCCCCTGGCTGAAAGATGGTGTCATACACGTTCAGCAAGTAATTTAAATCTGACTTCAAGCCAGAACATTCAAGAGACTTTGGAACAAGATCTGCAAAGCCATACTTTATATGAGGCATATCACCGAAGTACCAACGTTTGTTTTTAACATCTGGTACAAAACATGACTTGTCAAGAAAGTCTCTTCCTAAAAGGGTTCGGTTCCCTTTAGCTTTAGGTAACAGAATAAAATCTGTACGAAATTTTCTTCCTTCAATTTCTACAGTAACAGTCGTGGTCAAACTGTCTTCTTTTGACCGTTGGCCATTTACTAAGGACATGTTCAGAGAGATCCTCTGAAACCTTCCACCTTTTTCTTTTAACACAGAATACAACGATTCACTAGCGAGGCTGTGACTAGATCCGGTATCTACGCAGTTTTGTGCCATAGACGCCATTAATAGTCAGGTTTACTGTGGTTAAAGGTGTGGTTGTGGTTGAGCTTGTGCAAAGCTGGATTTGCTCAAACTGAGAAGATTCGTTTTTTATCACAGGGTTGCAAGTAGGGCACTTTGCACGAATAAATCCCCGCGCACCACAACCATAACATTTTAAGGTTGGGCGATCTTCAATCAGTGGTGAGGGATTCACCTTTTCGTTTTCTGACGGGGTTGTCTTCTTTGAGTAAAAGGATTCATTTTGAAATGAGTTATTAAAAGAGCTCGATGGTACGGTCTCTTTTGGTTTTGACCAGTTTTTATTTTTCTGGTGGATTTCCACTACTTTGGATTTTGTGAGATTTTCTCTTAGGACATCGTAAGCATCTAGCTTGTCTACTAATGCATTTGGATCATTTAAATCAGTCCAAACGTCTAAGAAATGTTCTGTATGCTGTGGGGAGCATCTTCTCTTTAATTTGTCAGACAAAATAAGATGTTTCAAATCTTCGAATGAAGTTATGTTGAGCTCAGATAGCCAAACTTCAAAGTAAGTTCTAAACTCGAAAAAATAATCTTTCCAGGTACTTTCTGGAATTTTTTGTGCTCAACGAGCAGGATTCAAATTTTTTCAGCAGTCAATTTGAGTCGTTTCAACAACATCGCTTTGATGTGTTGGTAGTTCTGGGCCTTCTCTTCCGGTTCCCTAGCAATGAGTCTAGCAATTTCACTAGGTAAAGCGCTTATGAGATACGTAACCCAATTTTCTTCCGGAACCCCTAGGACCTTTAACTGTCGCTCACACAGCACTAAGAAGATGTTCATATCATCTTCGTTTGGGCGAAAACGGGGAATCAATTTTTGTAGGTCGATTCGCGGTTTTTCGTAAGTGCACTTATTATTTTCTAACTCCGAGTTAGATGTCAAAGTCGGATGGGTAAGGCGTAATTTTTCGAGTTCGAAAGTCCGTTCGCGCTCTAAATTTTATTGTTCGATTTTACGTCGTTCTTGTTCAAAAACACGTTGATTTTCTAAATCTAAGCGCTCTTGTTCATTTTTTCTATTATAAGTAAGTTTTAGTATAATCTTCCTCGTAATCAGCGTGCGTTGTAATTAAATTACGTAAATCGACCATTTTCATTTCTTCGGTGGCAGTTAAGCCTAACTGATCGCAAAGGACGCGTAGATCCTCTTTTTTGCCCTTCCCAAAAAATGCTATTTTGTTTAAATTTAACAAAACTAACAACTAAAATAAAATTACAAACTTTATCTTCTAATTACTGCTGTACGCATCCATATTTTCTCTTGAAGAACTATATTGCACTTTCTGCCCCGAAGTCGACGTTCGGTTAGCAGAGTATTAGAACACTTTTACACCACTATTTGACGCATACATGAAGCTCATGTAGAACAACGATCGTTAATTTCCTTCAAGACTAATGAGAACACATGGCACATTTTAATTTGCCTTGGTTGAAATCAGAAGCGACGTCTGAACAGCAAATACTAAAACACTACTTTTCCTTTCTCAAAGCACCACCCACTGTAGCACACTATTTGTAGAATACGACATTGTGTATTAAACATCAGCATATTTAAAGAACACCATAATTCTACGTTGAGCACCATCACCTCTTTTAAATATGAAGAGCACCAGCATTTTTTAAACTCGTAGAGAATCAGCATTTTATTCACTCGGTCGGTCGTAGATTCAGGGCCCAAAGTTGGGTAGCCATTTATAGCTTTTTACTTTTCATAAGTAGACGCTACAATCCTTAAAAAGGAACTCATCACTTCAAACAAGAAACGCAACTCTATACTTTAGTACAAAGTAATGTTTAATGAATATCTGTACTACAAGACATATTATTATTTACATGATTTCTTTACATATTTACAGCGTCAAACCCCAGAAGAAATCCGGTGATTGCCAAACATTTTGTCATTTTCCGCGCCTCTCATTAAAAGCTCCGGGGGAAAAATCAAGCAAGCAGCTTGTATATCTAACACCGCTACATTCTCTCTGCCGTAAAAGCTAATCCGCAATGAATTATGGGAAAACCTATTTGGCAGCCCGCTAAACTGTCGTGTGCTGCCATCTAGCGTATCGGTATTTAAATATTTGTTACAAGATTGCAATTTTTATGCAAACTGCGTTACATTAGAATTAACATTTAAATTTCTAATTGTTTAATTAACAGGTAAATGAAAGTTTTCAAAATAAATTGGTACACATATAAACAGGTGGAAAACCTTATCGCTAAAAAAATTTTTATCTTACAAATATCTTCCAACGCAGCCGCATTTAGACTTTAAATGGAAGATTTTATTTATTTATTTTTATATTCCCTTACCCTTATGTCAATGACCGGGTACCCGGGTACCTTCTTTCTATTTTCATCCCGTTTTCAGGGTGTTAATATCAAGAGAAACTAAAACGAATTTAGATCCTCATTATTTGTAGTATTCACCGTCTATTAGTATAATAACTTTAAAATTTGGTATTTTTTATTACTGTTTTGGAGCATTAAACGTTTTTATATCTTTCAATGACCAGGGTACCCATGCGTATTTTCCGTAGAAAAATACAGAAATTCAGAGATTTTTTTAGATTTACATCAATAAAACTTGAAATTTGTTTGAAAATAAGAGTTAGATGTATTTTTAAGGTTAAAAAAAAACGTGAAATTTTGTATACAAGCTGTACAATAGCAAAAGGTGTACGAATGTACTTCACATACTGGCTTTACACATTGTTTACATGATTTTCTGATTTTTCAGTGCCGTTTTTGATTCTCTAACAAGCACATATAATACCAACGACGTTTATTCTTATTCCTTGATCTCGCTTTTGGGCTATTTTGAGCTTTTTGGAAAAGATTGGTTTCAGTGTACTTTCAATTCTCGATTTGGTCGAAAAATATCCATAGCCTGAACATTTCGCGATTGATCTGGTATGCTAAATGTCTCACCTAATTCCCACAAAAACAGGCGAAGATTGCCTTTTTTATTAAAACCCTATCATTATTTTCAGTACGTATAAAGTAAGCAGCATGATGTCCTGCTATAATTCATAATATAAAAATTACCATGCATGTGGCCATGTGGTTGTACCCCTATGTCTTGTATATTGCTCCAATAATTTATCCATGATATCCATTTCATATTTCGTTTCATTATAAAACTGAAACATTCGGGTTTCTCTTCGGTCCCGTGATGATTTTATCACTATGCATAATAGACATTATAATGACAGTTTTGTTCCTTTTTGGAACATACGAACAAATACTTACGTCAACATGAAATACATACATTGTGAATAAAACTTGCGCGTTTTACATTGCCTCATTACTTGGGAAATAGAAGGTTTGTTTCTTTTCAAATTGATCAACCATTGTGAGCTTCAAGTATAATAAATGCTTCGCCAAAGAAAGAGATGAAAAAAATAATCCATGGTGGTGTTTCGTCTAGAATCGTTGAATGGAGCGGCCAAGTCTTTCACAACTCTTCACCTTGGTTTATTTCACGGTCTGTACCTGTTTTTTTTTTTTTTTCGGTGCATAGTTGGCCTTTGAGAAAATAATGATTATTTGCATGATATACTCACCATATTTTGATTCCGTATTTAGGTGGTTTAGACGGAATATATTGGGTGAATATTGTTCTTCCTCGATGCGGAAATAATTGCTCATCAAGAGTTAAGCCTTACGTCAAATTCTATTTTTTTTTTTTTCTTTTTAACAGATTATGATGTAGCATACTCCATAAATCACAAATCACTGCTCGAAGTCGCTCTACTCGTGTTTTCTGGTAATCAAAACGAAAAAATCTAAGAATATTCCACATTCAGGCTACACTCATACTTGCTCGATGTAATGATATGAGTTTATTTTCCATATTTCTAATGTGTGATCTATGTTTCAATTGTTATCACCTAAAGCAATCAAATTCATAAAAATGTGAAAAATTCCTCTTCCCTGAAAGCGGAGCAATGGCATTTTATGAAATAAGGGTGTTTCATGGCTCGCGTATGTTAAAATTGCAGCAGGTCACCGGGTACCCCGGACATTGGACACAAGGGCAAATTTTGGTCATTGACATAAGGGTTAAACTATTTTCAAAGATGGCCTTTATATAAAAAATAATATATGACAGATAATTTAAAAAAAGGGTTTTGAGTGTGTCTGAATATAAATTAAAAAAATCACAAAAGAGGTTGAAGTTAAAAACGAAATATATTTGAAATTTTTTAATAATATTTTAACAGCTTGAAGTCTAAGCTCAAGAGTGTCACTCGGGTTGCTGTTTAGGTGAAGTAAACTAAGCACTAGAGTCTCTCGGGTTCAACTTTAACATTCTGAGTCTACTATATACCTACTATATAAGTTCACGGTCTTTTCAGATATTATCTACGAACCTTTTATTGAGAAAAAATAGATGGCAGCACTAAATGGAAGTAAGTACACGAAAATATCTGGAACCAGAGCTTAATTCTAACTCATTTTTAACCTTGCGCTGTTGCTCCTTGTACTTTGAAATGCTCCACGCAAAAGCAAATCTTACTAAATAATGTTTATATATACAAATAAAACCTACTTTCAGTTAGTTGTACAACATTTGCGTAAGTTTTTATTCAAAAATATGTAAAATATCATGTTAAAAATGTTTTCTCATGCGGAACTTTTAAAAAATATATAAGATATGCTTTTTTCAATAATTTCTTATTAAATATTAATTTTTAGTACACTTAAAAAGTCCCTTGAATATGAAAAAGAATAGTTTGAATTTTATCATAAAACATATAAAAATACTTATATTCTAAATATTTTTTTTTTTTTTTAAAGTCATGAAAAGTACCAAAAACCCTCAGCCCAGAACAAGACATGCGGTTGCAATAGCTCAGGCCACAAAGTGTTAATATTACATATAAATATTATCACAAAAAAAAAACATAATTTGAAAAGCAATCACATGTCTTTAATTGTAAGTAAACCAAAGACTTAAGAAAATCATAAAAGAAAAGTACTTCCAGTAATGTAGGTTGTTTTTTTTTTGTTGTTGTTGTTATGAAGCCATCTTGTTGCAGCATGTATGTATAACGATTCCCGCAACTTTGAACCAGAAGTACAGAGCAAAAGATCTTTGTACCGTTGTCCTCTCCCATCTAGCAATGAGAACATATAGAAATACCAGAAAAAGAATTTAGCATCCTATTTCTTCAATTTTTTCTAATGCTTATTTTATTTTTACAATTTTAATTCCGAATTAAGCTAAATAAAGAAGATATATCCATGTATTTAATGGAATATACCACATATTTCGTCAATTAGTCTTAATGTAAATATTTCTGACTGTAAGTCGAACCAAAATTTTTACTGCGTTCCTTTAAATTGAAAATACTTTATGCATTGCGCAGAAACCCCCCAAAAATCATACTTGTTTTATTTATTTCAAGAATGTCATGAAAAATTTTATTATTTTTTAAAATTTTGTTTTCATTTTTTTTTCAAATTATAAAAAATATATATATTATTACTATATTGGAATCATTTTTAATGGGATGACATTCGATTAACCCATTCGCGACTGGCAACACTTACACAAATTTTATTCGGTTGGAACCACTTTTTATTTAAGTTACAATTTAAAAATGCTCTCATTATATAAGCAACATATTCCTTTTACATATTACTGGTGTCAAAAGGATATTTTCCAAAGAAAGATGATGTCGAGACAGACTCGATGTTTAAGTTAAAACATGTTAGTGGGTTAAAACATGTTTTCTAAATTTCAAAGCAAAAGTTTATAAAAGTTTTAAATTTGAGAATTTTTTTCCCCTTTTCAGAAAAAGGTTTTATTGTGTTCATTAAAATAATTCAACAAAAATTGTTAAAATAATATGCTTACAAAATAATATTGTTACCATTTAACATCTTAGACGCATTCAAATAGTTCAAAGTTTAACATATAATTAATCAACAGAAGGCAGAAATATAAAAATATAGAAATGAATTCGATTAACTGTGGTAACACTTTTGTGTTTTCTCCTAAGAGAACAAATTGTTCATATGTATACGAACTATTTCCTAGCAGTTGAATATACTGATAAATATACAGGTGTGTCTATTTTTAACGCCTTTCAACATAATTGAAAAGTATTTATGAATTCAGTGGGTCTGACCATCTGTCTCGCCGTCTGGTCTCTAACCGGCGAAAGTGTAGTCAATTTGTCATGTTATTGAGATACTAGGGGGCTCTGCATCGTTTGAGCTACGCTCGCCAACCCCCCCCCCCCCCCTACAGATTTTAGAAACATGGTAATGTACCTTGTTTTAAAATATTAGCAGGTATGGAAGATTAAATGATATCGTTAATGAAAACGACTATTTTCTGTAATCGAGCTGCCATGCTTCTCCGTTTGAATTGGGCATTTTTCTATTACTATCTCGTCATCCACCGCTGTCGCTACAGCTGACGGTAGCTAGTGGAATAGATAAATAAAATCTCTTATACATTTGAGAATCCACATCTATAAAATGTTTGATAAATAAAATCACTTATACATTTGAGAATCCACATCTATAAATTGTTTGATAAATAAAAACATTCAGATTCTCGAAAATGCACTGTGTTGTGAAATTTTTCACTTATATTTTATGTTTTCATCTATGTTTAGATATTTGCAGTAAAAGGTTCGAATTCTTTTCATATTTTAATGCACATCATGCATATTTCCATTTTATTTTTTAAATGTAAATAGTTTATTTTATTTAATGAATTATGTAATAATTTTCTAATAAGTATTTATTTAATAATATTTCGTACAAAGTAAATTCAAATCGAAAATATTTTGTGCATGCATTTACCTGCATTTATGCTTCATCAAGGGATGAAATATTTGAACAAATTTGTTAGCCGTGCTACTTTTATGCCATGAGATTATCAACGTAACGTCACATATATTGTTCATAAGACGAGTAAATAAGATAAAAATTATCCTCAATAATTTCAAATGAATATTTTTAATATATGACGTAATTTTCACCTCAAATTTGTTTCGCGTGGAATAATTTAACTGTTTTAAAGTTTTATTTATTTTTTTTTTTTTTTTTGAGATTTACGTATAAATATGTAACTTATTACATGCAAATAAAAAATATAATTCAATAATAATGGTATTGAAAAATTAATTTGTTTTAAATTTTAATAATATTTCTCTAATATCATGCAAGAATTTTTGTTCTTGCTGTGAATGAAAGAGATAAAAGAGTAATTAAAAAGCAGAAAAACAACTTTTAGAAATGCACAAATAATACATAAAAAGCAGCAAACAGCTGTTTTGAATCGACTAGCAAGATTGTTCTTCAGTGCTAGATAGAGCAAGGCACATTGTGCTAGAAAAAGCAGGACTGGGCAAAATGACAGAGAATGTGAAAGCGCAAAAAACAACCAATGAGAGAGAAGCAGATGAAACGATGCGGCGACATCTACCGGAGAACGAGAGAAAAAGAAACCTAATAAAGGGGAAATTATATTAATGCTTTCAAAATACTTGGACATTCAGGAGTACTAGATATGTCATTGACTAAAGTGTGAGAATTTTTAATGATGTAAGATTCCCAAAAATCAAGATCAAGATTAAAAGAACATTTTTGGATTATGATGGTTGAGGAAAAATTGAAACTATGTTGAAAAGACAAACAATGTAGCGTAATAGAAAAACGTTAAAGCTCCTGATTTTTAACATAACATTCAGGCTCTTTTAAGAGCACGTTTAGTCTGGCCAGTATAAGAAAAACCACACTGGCAAGAGATAAGCTAAATACGCCAGTTATCTAGGCGATCAATCGGGTGTTTGAGATTTGAAAAAGTGATTTTATTAAAAGGAGAAAAAATAACATTAAAATCAAACCTTCTTAAGATTTTAGCAACTTTCTCGTTTTCTCAACTTTTTCGTTTCCAGCCTTATCAACCACAAAAATAAAAGAGGGCACCGAGATGAACCAATTAGAGAATATAAAAGAAAAAGCACAGAGCGTGAGCTATTCAACGAAACTTCCACACATGGAATAAAATTGTAAGGTTTTTAAATACACAATATTTTACAGGTTTAGCTCTAAAAATGCATAATGTAAGCCGAAAGATACATAAATTATTATTTTAAAAAGTTTTATATCTCTTTTATTGTATCTTTGCAATAGTCCAATTTTTTTAAATGAAAAAATTGCGATTTGCTAAAAATCTTGACGTGATGGAATAAAAATTAAGGTCATTTTCGATCCAGCACTACACAATACATAAGAATCAATTATCAAGAGCTAAAAAACACAAACGTCACATCTATTTATAGTATCCTACTTTTACTATTTCTGAATTTTTAACTTTGAAATTTACGATTTACGAAAACATCTGACGTGATGGTTAAAAATGCAGCTCATTTTCGGATTCAGCACTCCAAAATTCATAAGAATAAATTATCAAATACTAGAAATCATTACTGAGCCCAAATTTTTAGGCTAGTGTAATCAGAATAAAAAAATGTATATACAGCTTAAAATATTGAAAGGTTTATCGATTTCGTTTGCTATAAAACACTGGCCTGCCACAAATACAGACATGCCTTTTAAAAGAAATTTTCAAAATTTTATTTGAAAACAAAATTGATATTTTTCGCATAAAAATGCTTTTTTGTGTTTTAAATGTCAATCGGGAAAATGTAGTAAATGTAACAAATCCCTTGTAGTTATATATATATGTGTGTGTGTGTCATCTAGTTTAGATTTTCATTTAGTGCTATAATATTATCCTGGATTTCTTTGTTGTAACAGTGGCTGAATAAGCTTTATTTTAATTACATTAAAGTTTTATCTAGGTTATTAAATACAGGATGTATATTTTTTTAATTAATCAAATTTTATCCTTGAAACGCGAAGTATGACAATGTTCAAATGTTGCTAAATCTTCCCAGATCGATATTTGAATTGTGCGTTATTATCTTGTTGTATCCATTTCATAAAAGAAAAGTATGTCAATCGCGAATTGCAACAACAATTGCGTTTTCTTCATACATACATGGTTGATCTTGAATGCTTGTAGATAGATATGTGACACTGCACACAATCTTGGATTTTCATGTTGCAGAATGATGTTGATTGCAATAACACCAATGTGTTTTGGTGCATCTTTCCGGTTCTGTTTTACACATATAATCCGACTCGTGTACTTCATCTCAATGCTTTATTTGTAGATCACGGTAAATAATTGAATATATAGCCCATGATAGTTTCAACTAGCACAAATAACTAGGAAAGTCAACACCCCGACAGATTCGAACTCACGTCTCCTACTTTCGCAAACGTTTAGCCGCGAAGCATGGCATCATATATGAGTGAGCATGGTTCATATATGAGTGTGTCGACTCACGGGAGAACGCTTCAGAGAAATAAAAAGTGACTAGCATCTTGGCTAACCTAACCATATCGCCAAGATAATGTTTATTATCTTATTTGTCTTATCGAGCACGACTAGGAGAGTATGGATAAGTTCTGGAATGTATGACTGCTTGTAGTTTGGAAAAAAACTTCTGTTAACGCACAGTCTGCCCATGTTCCCATCAAAAATTACTTCTTCCACAATTGAAATTCAAATATATCTTCAATGGATGAATGGCAATATTCATGGATCCACTCTGCAAAGGTTCGCGAAATCTACTGTATAATTAATAAATATGATATAACGATGATATAAAGACGATAGATAGATGATATATTTACCAATGATCGCCCTACGTTAGCTGACTATATCACTCGTCATGGAAGTTCCCCATCATTTTTACACAAAATTGGGTAAAGAGACTCATCGATTTGTACACGGAAAAAAGAACATTGGTAACTCTATCCTTATATTTTTGGAAAATGCCCCATGGTGAACCATCATTTCCGTTTTGATAAGTACAAAATTTTAGGTGAAAATCTAATAAAATTCTTTTTAACCCAGACAATTTCCAAAGACTTTTTCAAAGCTGTGTCATTTCGGTTCCCGGTGCCTCCGACACAGTCTAGCAGGCTTGAATCGCAATCGCGCAGCAAAATTGTTTAGTTCCACTTTCCACCGCCATGGGGCGCAATCTTTTCTGAACAAACCTCTATCCTAACAAAACTCTGTTATTCTACCTATCCGGAGAGATATCAGTTGAGGGTGTGGCAATTGAAATAAAAAGAAAAACTCTCTAGTGATCAAATGGATAGAGAGTGGGCGGGGGTACATAATATGAAAAGGGGATCAAAGGGCTGTGCAATGATACATCACACGTTGGGGTCGGAAAAAATTCGAAAGTGCCCCCTTATCCTTCAGGAGCAATTTAGCCACTGTGGTCGGGAGGTAAACCGAGGGGAGAAACGTATATGCGTGCCGACTTACACTTTGATCGAATTTTCAAGGCTGAGGTAATTAGTGAGCAATCTACTTATTTGATGATTTAAAACGAAAATAGTTGTGGGGGGGGGGTCTGCAAAAATCGATTGTTTGGAAAAATAAAAAGTTACTGGTAGATTTTCCTTATATTTCGAATTTCTAAAATAAACTATTAATTTGCCTATGCGTACCGATTTTCAAATACCTACCTGATACAGTTTTCAAAATTTCAGTATGCTATAAATATCTTACTGTATATTTTAAATATATTTTCTATCGCAATCTGCTTGAATTTACGTATCCCCGAGGCATAAAATAAATTTAATATAATCCTTGCATGTGTTCAGTGGAAGTGAAAAGATCGCTTTTTATTAATTGATTTTTATTTTATATCTCTTGAAATTCAGGACCAAATTGGAATTTCTAAAATAGAATGTTATTTTGCATGAGTGTCCAAATTTCCAAATCCCTATCTCAAATTTCTTTTCAAATTTCAATTGTCTTTAAAAATCCCACTCTATTCTTTAATTATTTGCATTTGTGTTTTTCAACTATGATTTCTGGAAAGACATCGGCCTAACAGCGTCGTCTCTGGTTTACCGATGAAAAGATAATATATTATTATAGTTAATCAGGTTTTTAATTGATGTTTTAGGACTTTGTGGACTGGAGTTTTTAATTTTTCAAATTTCTGATTTTTTTTCTTTTTTTTTGCGTTGTGTTAAAATTTTTAAATCAATACATCAAATAGTTTTAAAAATATGGATGAGGTCGAAAATGTCCAATCTCCTATCTTTTTTGAAAACCGGCATTTTTCTCCCAACCTCTTCCCCTTCTCGAGATTGAAACAGAAGTCGTATGATTTTCTTTGAGGTTTTAATAAAATGCGAAGCTTTACTTTAGTATTTATGCTAATTCGACTGAGGGCGCTTTCAATTTTTTAATTAATATATCTATTAATTATCAAAAAATTAAAATTCTGATGCTCAGGTGCATCAGGACATGTCTTGAATAGCCTCACAATAATCTTCAGTCTTGTACGTACCGTAGATTTTCCTAGCCGTCGCACACATACACATGTAACCAGGCAGACACACACACACACAGAGCGAAACTTCGTTTTATTAGTATAGATTGTCATTTAAACGTAAATAGTACCGAAAAAAAAACATTTAAAAAAGATTCTTAATTATAATTGTATATGGTTAAAATATTTAAATGGTTTAATTTTATATATTCGCTACATCCTGCAATAATTTTAGTTTTTTAATTAATTTATTTAAGGGTGTGTTGCTTACATTTAATCTTCAAACCACTAAATTAGTTTGATTATTTTTCATAATCCTGTTTGTTCCCCACTTATTTCCACGTTTCTTTATTATTATTATTATTATTATTATTATTGTACGTGATCGCATATTATGTGAGAATGCACTTAGTGACTTATGACCCAATTTATCAAAATTATTTACCAAACAGTTTTAACACAATATTTAAAATTTTCTCAAATATTTTATGAAAACACAAATGATTGATCGTTTCTTCTTTTGAGGTTCTATACACTAATATAGTCTTTCTCATCCGATACCAGGGTTTTTGTAAAATTGACAGAGTGTGTATTTTTGTTCAGAAAAACAAGTAAGGAAGATATTGATAGTTACAGTCGCACTTTACCAAAGTGCTTGTGAAACACGTTGTAAAGTTGCAATATGTAAAAATAAATTTTACTTAAGATTTACCTCTTACCTTATCTCTTACGTTAAGCTCTTACATTTTGCGGCCATCAATAATAAAAAATAGTTTTATTATAAATAGTCCCAAATGCGATAAAATTAAAATTTAAAAATGCCTTCGTTTATTTTACAGTTTCTTATAGTACACAAAATATACTCATAAAATATAGATAAAAAATCTAAATAAGTTTCCACGTTATTGTATTTATTCAGTTGAATAACAATTTGTTAAGAAAAATTTTGTAAAAAAATAATGTTTATTAAGTATGCACTAATTCGGTAAAATTAGTAAGTTATATTTGAACTTTAATTAGCCTCGAGATCTTTAGTGTTTGAAATGCTAACGTTGCAATTATGTGTTTAACGAAGCTGATAATTTACCAATTTATTTTAGGATAATTTTAATTTAGACAATTGTTCTGTGTTTGCGTGAGGTTAATGAACATTTCAATATTTTGAGAATAGTACCAAAAAGAAAATAGTGTTATGCAAATCGAATTAATTAATAGTATTTAAGGACTTGATATTTTAGTTCAAGATTACGTCTAAACGACACACTAGCATTTACGGAATATTCTGTATTACGAATTAAGGGTTCATTACTAATAAGTTTATTAAAATTTCGTAAAGTTGTTCGATTTTACATCTTTTATTCTTAAGTACTTTTTAAAAATACACTGCTCAAAACAATTAAAGGATATTTGAAGTTTTATATAAAATAAAGATATAAACGAAATTTTTTTTTGCCGAAAATAGAAGAAGAGAATCACAAATGCAAATTTTTCTGGTTTTTAAACTGTGGAGTGCGCAAATTTTGAGTTCGACGTCAAAAACGTCGCTTCAGCGGCAGCGAATGAAATTTGACTTTCAACTGGATAAAAGAGAATGAAGACAAGGATGATCGGCATTCAGTGATTGCTTTGTTTCGATGCGTACGATGTCTCAGCGAAGTCATTTGACAGCTTCAGAAGCTTTGAGAATTTTTGGTAGGTTAGAAGGGGGCCAAACTCAAGCCGAAGTAGCGCAAGCCATTGGAGTGTCACAAAGTGTCATTTCCAGAATCTGGAACCGTTTTTTGGAGAGTGGGTGTGCAGTCCGATGACCAGGGCAAGGTCGTAGACGGGCAACAACGCCCAATGAAGATCGGTATTTAGCGTTAACAGCTCGGAGACACCGAACCATGAACGCTACTCTTCTCCAACAACACCTTCGCTCGGTTACAGGCACCACGATTTCAACTCAGACTGTCCGAAACCGGCTCCATGCTGTAGGTCTGTATGCTCGCCGACCGATGGTATGTGTTAGATTAACATCAAGGCATCGTCGCGACCGCAGGGAGTGGGCAACCGAGCATGTCAACTGGAGGAGAAATGAATGGAGCAATATTCTGTTTTCTGACGAGTCCCGTTTTGCTGTGCATCCGGATAATAGGCGTATTTTCATCTGGAGGGACCGTGGCAGTAGGAATAATCCTGCGTTCGTGCACGAAAGTGTCAGATTTGACGGTGGAAGAGTGTTGGTGTATGGTGGCATCTCCATTGACGGGCGTACTGACCTCTACATCATTCAAGATGGAGCTCTGACTGGTCGCCGATATAGGGATGAGATCCTCAGACCTATTGTAGTCCCTTACGCTGCAGCAATCGGAGATAACTTCATTTTAATGGACGATAACTGCAGGCCACATCGTGCAAACCTGGTGGAGGATTTCCTTTTCGAGGAAGGAATCGTTCGAATGGAATGGCCAGCGTGTTCTCCAGACATGAATCCAATCGAGCACGCTTGGGACGCTCTAGGAAGACGAGTTTCTGGCCGCCAACAACCCCCACAAACTCTCCAAGAACTGGAAAGAGCTTTTCTGGAAGAGTGGGGCAGAATACCCCAACTCGTCATTAATAGCCTCATTGAGCCCATGCCTCAAATCAGGTGTTCAACGTTGGTGGCCGCCCGTGGAAACCATACCCCCTACTGAAAATGCTTTTATTTGAAGAAAACACCTTTTCTTATTCTTTTTTTCTCATATGCACAAATTGTTTTTTTTTTTCCTTTAGTACACAAATCTGCAATAAAATGCATTTTTTTCTGCCAAACATGTGTAATTTATTCTCATATAATCTTCTATGTCTGTCGACCATGTATCAATCAGCTAAACAGTTTACCAGATACAAAATCCACCTAAAACTGCAATATCCTTTAATTATTTTGAGCAGTGTATTTATTGGGTAGGCACCAGAAAGATGAAAAATAATTATTCATGATATTTTTTAATTCAAATGTATTTAAATACAAGGTATCTATAAAAAAATGTCCCAATTATAAATTCAAATAGTATCAACTATAAGCATTGTAGTGTGTTGGTTCAAGGACACAAATAAAGAGTAACTCAAACAGTTTTACATAAGCACACACGCGAGTAATGTTTTGTTATTTACTTGCTTGCAGTTCCACGTACGTAATTTTGGCGACTCCTGAGCGTAAGACGTTATTGCCTAGATGAAGCTTTAAAATACTTTAGATACATGCGATTTTTTCCTTTGGGGTTTTATAAAAGATCGTGTCTATATTTACCCGCTACCTAATGATTTCAATGATTTGAGACACAGAATTGAAGAAGCTATCGCTGTCATTACCCTCATAGCATGGATGGTCACAGTGACGTCGTTGTGGCGTCACTTTAAGTCACTGTGGTCACGTCACATCTGTGACCAAAATGTCAACCCTCAGTGATGTCACATTGTGACTGAGATGTGAACTTCTTAGAAAACTTAAAAAAATACAAAAAATATTCAAAACACATTATTTATGTAAAATTATATTTTTTCTGTCAATAAAAAAAAAATTGTAACGTCACTGGTATGTCACTGCATGTAACGTACGTCATGTACACACGTGACAAAAAACTCCCACCATATTGTAAGTCACAGTGTGACAGAAATATGAACTTCAAAAATCTTTGGAAATGAAGAGAAGTATTAAACAGTTTTTTAAACAGGCCCGAGTTACAGCGGCAGAAGGAATGGAAACATATTAGTGGATAGCAAATAGTAAATTCGGACACGAAAAGAGGGGGAGGGAGCATAATAAGGAAAATGCAAGGTACAAGTATCAACAAACTAGATTTTCATGCTATATTTTATCAATTTGATACCTAAAACAGTGAAAGTATACTTTTTCCATGATTTCAATTTTATTTAGCATTGCAATTTAATATAACAATCCTTCACTGATTGTTATTATTATAAAAGTGTTTCTCGGAAAAATGGTACGTGCTGGAGCAATTTGGATAACATATTTAGAATTAGGAATATTAAATCTGTACACATTACATATTTAGTTTGCAAGGAGGAAACTTTTCTTTTCTTTTCTTTTCTTTTCTTTTCTTTTCTTTTCTTTTTTTTTCTTTTCTTTTCTTTTCTTTTTGTCGATCAGTGGTATTTGAAACACTTTTGTGGTTTGAAACTAAAAATGATCTATTACAGTTAAGTCTGCAGCTCTTAATGAACACGTAGAAAGAGTGTTCAGAGTGGAGTCATATATGTATTCTTTAATTATAATTTGCATTCAAGTCATATTTTTCCTTTAGTGTTTAACAATTTTAAGTAACTATTTTTTTTTTAAATCTGCTTCTTTCAGACTTTTAAAATAAAATTAGCATTTTCCAATATATATATATATATATACAAAATTTAAACAAAACCCAAGTCATAATTAATTATTCGTATTTCAAATTTCTGTTTTAGAGCTATGAATTTAAAAAAAGTTATTTTACAAATTGTTTTGTCCTACAGAAAATTAATGTGAAAAGAATGACGGTTTGACAAAGACAATTTTTTTATCCTCTATATATTCTTTTTTCATTTATTAAGAAGTCATTTTGGATTTATTACGTGTAAAACTAACTTTACTTTATAAAAAAGGCAGGTGTTTCATTCAGATGGAAAATTTTAATTACAGACACTTAAAATTATTGCACATTTATCGTTCCAAATCTGTTGTATACAAAAAGAAAGAAAAAATATAATAAACATCTGCTTGCTATAGATCGTCTGCGTTTGACTTCATCGAATAATGAATAAGGATCAGAGAACTTTTGAAGCAGGAGTTAGTTAACGCTTTTTTAAAGTTAAGTGAAAGATGTCCGCCTGTTTAGGATAAAATACGGATATTATAACTATATTTATGGAGCTATAAATGTATGTCTTGTTTAATTAAAATTTTTTATTCCTGTTTGGAAGATTATTAACATAAGTTAAATAATTTTATGTAATATAGAATGAGACTGATCTGGGTATCATATTGGATTTTCAGAAGCGACATTTTCCAATTCGATACTGTAAAATGTCTTAATCTGCCATCGCTAGAAAAAAAAGAAAAAAAAAAGCTGACGCAGAAACTGATTCATGCCTACATTCATAGTGGAATGATTGTAAATATTAATTTTTAGTTACTTGAGACTAAAATATGTTGTGACAGTGATTTGAAATTTTTTTCGGCATCTTACAGTTTTAAGATTATTAACACAGTATATATCGTCGTTATTATTTTGGAGTTAAATATGATATTCGATTATTGTGATATTACGAAACTGTTTCAATTTAGAAATTAACATTATACTGGGAAAATGTCTTTTTACATATTATAGTAGTGAAGCTTTTAAAACATTTTTTTCATTGGTAATAATATTTTAAATTAGAATTTAAAATCCCAAATCTTCATATCAATGTTTTCAAATTGAACATTTGCCAAAATTATAAAATAGGAATTCCTTATAACATGGAAAGATTTTGAAGAAATTGTTAAACCTAATAATGCATTTAATTCATCTATTGTAGTTTGTTATTGTTAAATAGTACAATTATAAATACTAATTATTTAGTGTTTTTTCAAATTGGTATATTTATTTTTTTAAATTTATGTAAGCATTTTTTGCTGTTTGTGATTTTATTCAAACATTTAATTGTAGACATTCAGAATCAGTTATTAAATTTTCTTTGATTGTAAACTCATTTTCTGCGTTTTCGGTACGCGTAAATATTAACATTAATATATATATATATATATATAAGCATTGAAATAAAGTGTTTTTTATGCGCTTTAGTGTAATTTCAACAACGTTTGAAAAGTGCTTATGACTTCGATTTGTCTGGCCGTCTCTCTGCGCTCTAACTCGAATAAATGTACCCGGATTGCACTGAAATGTTTGGATGTTATTGACGTTTATCATAGCACGATCCCTATTTGTAATGAAGTTTGTAGTATGTTTAGTTCATTTACAGGGACAGTCAAAAGTATTCCGTTACATTACGGCCTATGGGAAAAAAATCGTTTCAAATGATTTTTAATGATTTTACACGCTTTCAAACTGAATAAAATTGATATGCATTTATTAAGCGCACTAAAATATGCATTCTTTAGGCTATGCGATCCAAAGAATATTTATTGTTCATTTACAGGGCTAAAAAAGGAACTCCAATACATAATGATATAGGGGTGGAGGAAATTGTTTGCAGCGTATTTAATTATGTTAATCTATTTCATATATGATGAAATTGATATACGTCGCTAAGGTTTACATACTATAAATTTTTTCATGTATAATACAAGAGTATATAGCATTTACAGGGACACACAAAATATTTCGCACACTATGTATCCGATGTACTGTTCATTAGCGATGATTGCTAGAAATGCATTTTTAATTATGATATGCGCTTTTATAATTCTACTATATTTATGCATAGTATATGGTGTACATAAATGCAATAATTCATATACAGGGCAATAGATAAGTATTCGTAAGGGTTACTGGGTATGGGCGAAAATTGTTTAAAGGTGGTTTTTCAATGAGTTTTTACGCTGAACTGCATTTAATTTACTAAGAAATGTCCGTATAATATAGATAAAATGATATATAGTGTCACGCGAAGAATTGGATACATTGCCGTCTATAAATTATAATTTCTGGAAATGTGATTTCAGCAGTTTTAAGAATGTTTTAGTTTAAATTAAATTTTAACTAAATAGTGGCGTGTAATAAAGGTTCTGAGTAAACTACGGGGTTGTACAAATGTATTCAACTATGTTTCCATATATTAGTATAAATAGCTGAATGAGAATTTCAACGTATTATGCGTTTTCTTGCTGCACTAAATTTTCCTATTATATATTATATATATCAATCTACAGATCAAATACAGGACTATTCAAAAGAATTGGAAAACATACTTGGGTATGGATGATAACTGCTGAAATCAGTTTTTCAAATGTTTTATGCATTTTCAAAATGTTTACTTAGTTATCTTATTTACGCTATTTCCTTAAATTACGATGTCTTGTTAAAGCATTCAGGAAGTGTTGGAAAATGTTTTATAATCTATACTTAACGCATGATTTTTATTACTTGTTTTTTCTATTTCCCAGATCAGTCTTTTCCTATAAAACATACCAAATCTATTTAGCTTACATTCACAAAATACACTATACACGGGAATAAAAAATTTAAATAAATATGACTTATCATGTAGTAATATAAATAAGAGATGTATTAATATTAGTTAGATTCCATGTTCGTATTTAATAAAGCAATAACAAATCACAACACATTAAAAAACTTACACATTGTTAATATCAAGCTTGAATTTAAGATCAAACTTAGAACTTAATAAAAGAAAGATATCAGTTGATAAGCATTGTTTTTTAAGTAGAAAAATTAAAAATATTTTAGAAAAATAGGACTCCAAACTAGCGATATTTTGCTAAAAAATACAACAAAAAGATAAGATTTTATATTTCAAACAAAACTTTATTTTAAAATTCATCACAATCTTTATGACAAGAATCATCACAGTATTAATATTTGTAAATTTTCTAGAGAGAAATATCCGCCTTGCATACAATATTTCAAATGAAAATCAAATTTCGAATTAATTGCTTAAAAGGCGCAAACGCCAACATAGTGAAAAAAATTCCATGCCGGTACACAAGCTCGGGCCATCAGTATAGTGCACTGGCATTCTAACGACTAAACCACATGGAACGATACCCAGCATGGAAAATTTCTCCCTGTTACATGTTGGCAAAGCTACAAACGCAGAACAAGATGGAATATTTATCGTAAGCAACCGACATGGGACAAACACGGAACTTAATTAAATCCACCATCGGTTCAAACCATATTAATACTTGGAAAAAATTTCAGAAAGAAACATTCGTCTTGCATACACTTTTTCAAATTAAAATCAAATTTCAAATTAAAATTGCTTTTAAGCAATTAATTTGAAATTTGTTTAATTTGAAATTTGATTTTCATTTGAAATATTGTATGCAAGGCGAATGATTCTCTCTGGAAAATTTTCAAGTATTAATATAGTTTCAATCGATGTTGAATTTAATTAAGTTTCGTGTTTGCCCCATGTCGGTGGCTCACAATAAATATTCAATCTTGTGCGGTGTTTGTCGCCTTGCCAACATATAATAGTAAGAATTTGTCCAAACTGGGTATCGTTCCATGTGATTTAGTCAGTAGAATGTCAGTACGCTATACTGATGGCCCGGGTTCGAGTCTCGGCATGGATTTTTTTTCACTATGTTGTCCTTTGCGCCTTTTAAGCAATTAATTTCAAATTTGAATTTAATTTGAAATCATCACAGTATTTATGACATGTTCGTCACAAATGACACATATTTCACAAATTGGTCACACTTTGACTTCAAAGCATTGTCGCTTTCGTCACATGCTCGTTACGAAATTAATGCCAAAATTGTCACAAATGACACACTTTTCACAAATTTGTCACACCGTGACTTCACAGAGAGGTCACAATGTGACGTCAGAAACGATCTCTAAAACGGCCATAACGACTTCGCATTCTTTTCACTATGACATCACATCGACGTCACGTAACGTCACATCGACGGTCACAAAATCACAGTGTGACTTCACAACGACGTAGCCGTGGAGTCACCATGCCTTACGGGTACTTCGTACTTGTTAACTGAAGTGTAGGAAGAATTAGAATTAAAGTTAGATGTGTGCCGGATAAATACAGGTGCACTTATTGAGCATTTGTAAGAAAAACAAGGTTAGTTTACCTTCAATTTTATGTATCATTTGTTGTAAATAGTATAAATTAAATTGTCATAATATACCATTTAAACTGGGTCATTTTTATATAAAACCTGTATGTAGTTTAAAAATAATAAAACTTCCTAAAACATGACGAGTAAAAATTATCTCTTTGAGCATTAATAATAATTCTATAGCACTAATGTTTCACACTAAATTAGTTACATTTTTTATATCAAGATGCACAAAAAAGGAAGGAACTTATAATAAGGTAAGTACCATATAAAAGCATAAAATTTAAATGTTATCGCCCTTATTTTTCTTAATTATGCGTAATTGAGTTGTTACTAATTATATATTAATTGATTTCGAAAAGCAGAAAATTCTATTTTAAATTACTACTACATTACTTTAAAGAAATCATAAAAATATAACCATACATTATTATATCAAGCCAACAAAAATTGACTCAATATAATATTTGACATTTTTTTATTATATCCGAACTTATTTATATGTAGTTAAAATAAGTTTACTGATTTATAATACTAGGGGAAGGTGGCTTAAAATGATCCTAGCGGGCAAAACGATCCACGTAGATTTTCTTCCAGACAGGTCGCGCTATCTACAGGGTAACACATAAAATAGTTGTGCCAAGTGAAGAAGAATCAATGGCGGTATTCAAGCGATCGCAGTATTACGCGTCTGAAAATAATTCTTTGAAAAAGTCTTTTTTTATAAAATGTGTTATAAGATCAGCACGAACCTTCATAATTAGATACACAGTCTTTCATGTACAGAAATATAACTTGGTTTACTTAATAGAGTATGTTTTTAGATGTGAAATACACTTGCTAAGTCTGTTATGTTTCTCAGCGTCATCCAGTTATATGACCTAAAATGGGCGGCATTGTTGAATGATCCACTATGTGGATCGTTTTACTACCATTTCATTAGTTAAAGAAAATCCGGTACCGCGTCCTAGTTATCATGGGAGCCAAATGTGGGACTGCCCCAAACCTTTCTCTTTGAGTCCATGTGTTATCCTACGATCATAATTTTCTAATATTCCATTTTATTGTTTTTTCAAAATTATTTGTGACATATTTTTATTTTAAAATTTACATAAAATAAATTATGTATGCTGTTTGATTGCAAAACTCTTTTTATTTCATTATGTATTGTCATAATTACTTTTACATCCTTTATTTTGCCGATAAAAAACAATTTACAATGATTTTTCAATGAAGGAGCATTATGCCCTTGGGTGAGGGTAAAATAGTCCTTTGGATACTTGTTTCAAAAATCCATTTTTTTCATTACTTAATTTGGGTTTAAAATATTATTAAAATGTGTTTATATCGCAAAATATAGTGTAAAACATATCTGCATAGGGCTAAAGTTTCATTTAATCAGTTATGTTATTTTACACAAGTTTTTCTATTAAGGAGATCAATTTAGGACACCTTCCCCTACTTTATTGTGTAGATTTGGTATTTCATAAAAACAAATGATTGATAGCAAGTATAACAAGTATCTTTCTGCGTGAAGCGACATAATAAAGCTTTAACAATAGATTGTTACAACATTATGATTAAAAACGTAATGCCACATTTATTTTTGTGACAATTCGTTATAAGAACGAGAAAATATTTTGCAGGAATAAGGCCACTATATTCAAGTTCAAGCAAAACAATGTTATAGTGTACCGAGTGTACCGTGCAAATTTTGGTAATTTTATCGTCTGCTGTGATTCGAAGTCTACAAAACGTTTTAGCTGATTTCTAAATGAAAATTAACCAATCACGGCTTTATCAACGATCAGATCAAAATATCGCTGTTGGAAATCCAACCGAGATGCAAGCAGTAGTACTCTGTTCTGTATGTATTGATTTATATTTATCTTTTGTGTAATTTTACAATCTGAATCTATTTTTTTTTCATTTTATGATTTGTCTCATTTTATGATTGACTATTATTAATCTTATTTGATAAAATATTCCGTTATAGATTCAAAATTGCAATTTAAAGTTTTCAGATATAAAATTTGATATATTTTCAACGGCAATACTTGGCAAATATCTTGAAGCATCATTTAAAACTCTGTTTAATAATAGTTTCGTAAAAATAAAAGTATCGAATACCGTAAAACACAACAAACAGTTTAACTGAATAACTTCGTTTTAAAATTCACATTGAAATTTCAAAGTAATTAAATCTTAATATAAATTTTGGAATGTAAATAATTAGTATTCATAAGGTTGATTTTGATGTCTTTAACGATTTTGTGGTAAATTGACTCACTTCACATATTTATTTCATTCTGGGCAGGTATAGATTAATATATATTAAAACATTTGATCATAGCTAATTGATTTAATCAGCTATTGCCCTTCCACCTAAATGTAAAACATTTTATTCAATAAGAATAATTGATTAGCTATATATTTAAAAGAACTAGCTGTTCATTTAGTTATCAGCTCTGAGCTTTGTACTGAAACAATTTTGATATATATATATATATATATATATGAAAGCTATTTGTAGATGCCCCCGTACTAGCCATTTTTAAATTTATTTCCATTTTTATATTTTATTATTAATTTTAAAAGCTTTTTATTAAATTTCTTCAAAATATTGAAATCAGGTTAAGCTTTTCTCTCTATAATACAAATTTATTTTGCTTTATCACATTGTACCAATCAGAAGCGTGATTTCATCAGTGAATATGTCATCGTATTTAAAAACAGTAAAATAATGGTTTTCGTAAAACTTAACTATAATAAAATGACTGCGTGTAATTATGTATTAATCACGGAATAGCAAACTATTCATGGGGAAATAACATTATGTAAGTTATGTGAATAAAATAACAATCAATAATTTATCATAAAATGTAACATCTAAAGCGAAATGTTTCTGATCAGGAAAACGACGTCATTCAGAAAACAGATAAACTTCCTCCATGAATATAATATATGTTCTTATAATTGCATCAGTGATCATATTCGCTGACGTTTATTCCTGCTCATAGCTGAACTTCTACTATTTATTTAAAGATCCTTGGCATGCACAAATGAAATTTATGTCATTTCCATTATATATATTAAAGCGTAAACCTGATTCTGTATGATGAGACTCAAACATTCACGCATTTGCGAATGCGTGAAGTTAAATTTACTAGATCTTCCATTTAGAGGAAAGGTAGAACATGTCTGGTTAGCCAAGTGGTCCAAAGCACCAGTTTAAAGCTCTGAGCTTTTGTAGAGGACGCAGGTTCAAGCCCAACGCCCGGCAAAATGATTTCTGTACCATTTTTTACGATAATTCATTTCGATAATGACATATTTTATTAAGAGAAGTTATATGATTTTGATTTTATTATTATTGGAATGGTTTATTATTGAATAAAATTTGACACTCAAAAATAGTTTTAAAAAATAATTTTATATTAAAAATATTTAACCTAAAATATTTTGCATTTAATTATCAATTATATAAATTGAGCTGATCAACAACTTTTGTTTATATTTTTTGACTATTATTAAGAATATATAGGTGTGTGAGTCAGAAGGAAAAGTTTGCCATTCTTTTCCGTAAAAAAAAAAAAATAAATAAATAAAAATAAAAATAAAAATAAAAATAAAAATAAAAATAAATAAATAAATAAATAAATAAAATGAAAAGAAAAGAAAATATTCATATAAGAACTATGAAATAAATTACATTGATATCCATGGCTTTTTTTAATATAAAAATGAAGAAAAAAGTAAAATAAAATTCAAGTAATAAAAAATATATATATTACAAATCGTTAGTTGCACCAAGTTTCGAAATTAGGCTTTTAGAGAATGAAACTGATATAAAAAGAATTCATTGCAGCTTTTAAAGGTCGTGTAGTTATAATTAATGTTTGGTGTTAAAATTTTTAATTGAAATTATTAAATTATAATTACAACTATATTTATAAAACAAAAAATGAGAAAAACAAATGTAGCGCACTCAGGTATCGAACCCGGGCCCGCCAATCAGCCGGTTAACACCATACCAACTGAGCTACGACTGACCTATCATTGCTGTAGCAAAGTAAGTATTTAAGTTGTGTACTAATATTAGACACCCCCCCCCCGGTTTCTCAAGAACTATGGAGCATTGGATAAAATCCGTTGAACCCGACACTAAGGGGCCTCTACCCTACAACATATATTAAAATAATCAAAATCTGTGATTAACAAGGTTGGCCCTCTTCTTGTCAGACGGCTTCAGTGAGGGAAAAGTATGTCATAGTGAAAATGAAATGAGTATTTTCTTTGATAAAGTGAAATAGTTTGCTCCGAGTGCGTGTAAAAGTAAATTTCTGGATTTCGGGGGCAATCAGATTAGAACTTCAAGTAAAAAGCGCGAATATTTACATGCAAAATTGTAATTGGCAAACTTAAAGTCGTTTGGAAATATATTTATTAAATATTGATCCATTATTGTATTCAATATTGTTATTTTTTTATAAATTCAGTCAATCGGCTCTTTTAAACATTTTCGTTCCTCAAATTCGTCGGCTTGCGACTCGTAAGTATTTAATTTTAAATGAAATATTTTAACATAATTGTTTCAGAATTGATAAAAGTTTTTCAAATCTTATAGGAATACTGCAAAAATAAATAATCCCATCAACAGAATAAAATACTTTATTTAAAGATAAAAAATATACAATCGACAAACTATGTCATTTAAAAATATACAAATCCCTTTCTAAAACGTTGTTTAGTATGATTATTCTATCATATTGTACTTAAATTTAATATACAAAATAATTAAATTTCGTACATGCGAATATCCAATAAATTTTGTTATTGTTTGTATATCCTGAATACTAGAAGTATGGTATTAAAACGAGTTTTAAAATATCAAAATTTACATAACTCTACTTAAATATTAAAATTTTAAAATAACGTTTATTATTTCTAAAAATCTCTAATTTAAAATCGCTTTTACTTGCATTTAAATTGAAATTGGATTTAAAAGTTGATTTCCTAGGAAATAAAATTACCTTTACTAATACTTAAAAAAAAAAGGACAGGAATAGTGAAGTTCTCAAAACTTTTCATGAAGATTTAAATCTTTCTCAAGCATTAATATTCGTTATGAATACTTGAAATGGTATATTTTAGAAATTTGAGAAAGAAATAAGCATGCGATCTCTTATTGGACAGGAATGTCTGAAATAGGAAGAATGTAGCTTAAATTTTGTAATGTGAAACATAATTTGCGTAAAGTTATACTGAAGACTATTTTTGAATTTCTCATTTAAAAGATACAATTTTAATAATTTAAGGCTTACACAAACGTGATGCAAATTATGAATATTAATAAAATGAAAGGAAAATACGATCACTGGTGTTAAATATAATATTACATTTGCTTGTTTTAAAGAATAAAAGTTATTAAGTTTTAATATTTTATCCCTTTAAATTCTACTATACAATACATATACGCATAATACAGATACACACAGACAAGTATATATACATGAAAATATGGAAGAGGAAGGGAGGAAGAGATAGTAATTCATATCTCGTTAGATAATTATTTCTAAAAATGAGGACTGTTCAACGGCATAGTAGGTAGATAAATACAGACTAACCTTTGCTTTATGGTATTGGAATTTAAAGCGCAATTAGTAATACAATACTTCGCATATATTGTAAATAAATAAATATATGCATATACCAGTTGTAAGGATCACGCGTTAAATAAAACAACAAAAAACATGAATATTATTATAAACATTATACTTTTATATTTATTTTACTTTTTATTTGGAATATATCTTACCAAAGATGGTAATTTTCCATTGTTGAAAAGCAAATATAGCTATTTTGAACAAGAGAGATTTTTAAATAAAATGTTACTTTTTTTCTTTTCAGTTGACTTGAAAAAAAAAAGTCCTTCCGGCCAGTGCCGGGAGGAAGAGGTAGCTTTCAAATTCCTTATTTTAAAAAAGCCAACTTATATTATTCAAACACACGAAGCTCAATTATTGGAAACCGAATATAGGAGATTCAGTACTAATTTTTATCAATAGTAAATCATTATGAATGAGAATTTCGCGAAATTAGTCAGTTTTATCGAAGCTGCTTTTATTTAAAGTAACTTATATTTGGCTCAGATGTTGATGTATACTATCTACATGCCTTCTTACCTGGAAATAGGCGAATACGTGTGTTATCGCGTGACAAATACAAGATCGTTTCAAAATGTTAGCCATACCAGAAATTCAAAGTGCTATAATTCAACCATTTTTTAAGATATAAACAAAAGAACAAATTTTCAGAAACAAAATCTGCTCCGGAATCTTTGTATCAAGAACAAACACATAAAAAAATCTTTTTCATTTTCCAATTTTTTAATACCTCATTTTAAATTTTAAATTTAATTTTTTTAAATGGCAACCATTTTGAAACAAGATAGCGAATGAAGCTGGCCAACGAAGTCGGTCGAGACATTGGTATGTACTATGTACAGACCAAGTAACATCCAAATCGGTTCATAAATACGCTTGTTATCGCGTGACAAAAATCAGGTCGTTTTAAAATGTCAGCCACAATAGAAATTCAAAATGCTATAACTTAGCCATTTTTTTAGATATAGACGAAACAAAAACTGTTCCGGAATCTTTGTATTAAGGTCAAATACATACAAAAAAAATCTTTTTCATTTTCCAATATTTTGGTATCTCATTTTAAATTTAAAAATTTTTAAATTTTTTTAAATGGCCGCCCTTTTGAAACAAGATTGCGGATGAAGCTGGCCAACGAACTCGGTCGAGACATTGGTATGTACTATGCACACATCACGGTACATCCAAATCGGTTCATAAATACGCCTGTTATCACGTGACAAATATCAGGACGTTTCAAAATGTCAGCCACGCTAGAAATTCAAAATGCTATAACTCAGCCATTTTTTAAGATATAGACGAAACAAAAACTGCTCCCGAATCTTTGTATCAAGGTCAAATACATAAGAAAATAATATTTTTTCAATTTTCAATTTTTTGGTACCACATTTCAAATTTAAATTTTTCTTAAAAATTTAAATGGCTGCCAATTTTAAACAAGATGGCGGATGAAGCTGGCCAACGAACTCGGTCGAGACATTGGTATGCACTATGTACAAACGAAGTTACATCCAAATCGGTTCATAAATACGCCTTTTATCTCGTGACAAATATCAGGACGTTTCAAAATGTCAGCCACGCTAGAAATTCAAAATGCTATAACTCAGCCATTTTTTAAGATATAGACGAAACAAAAACTGCTCCCGAATCTTTGTATCAAGGTCAAATACATAAGAAAATAATATTTTTTCAATTTTCAATTTTTTGGTACCACATTTCAAATTTAAATTTTTCTTAAAAATTTAAATGGCTGCCATTTTTAAACAAGATGGCGGATGAAGCTGGCCAACGAACTCGGTCGAGACATTGGTATGCACTATGTACAAACGAGGTTACATCCAAATCGGTTCATAAATACGCCTTTTATCGCGTGACAAATTTCAGGACGTTTCAAAATGTCTGCCACGCTAGAAATTCAAAATGCTATAACTCAGCCATTTTTTAAGATATTGACGAAACAAAAACTGTTCCGGAATCTTTGTATAAAGGTCAAATACATAAGAAAAAAATATTTTTCCATTTTCAATTCTTTGGTACCAAATTTCAAATTTAAAATTTTAAAGAAAATTTCAAATGGCCGCCATTTTGAAACAAAATGGCGGATAAAGCTGGCCAACGAACTCGGTCGAGACATTGGTATGTACTATGTACATACCGAATTACATCCAAATCGGTTCATAAATTCGAGAGTTATAGTATGACAAAGGTCAGATATATATATATATATATATATGGATATATATATATATATATATATCAACTTTTGAACGGAGGGTGGTTTCGGGGTCTGGGGGTCATGATCGATGAAAATATACCAAAATTTTTTGAAATCGCTTTCCTCCGAACGGCTGCAATAGGTAGCTTTTTGTATTGAAAGCTACCTAAAATGCTGAAATTTGACTGTTATGTAATACTATTTAGCCTTTGCACTCGAGAGGTGACTGACGTTCACCACTAGTGTTGGCAGGTGTCGTAATTCGTTGCTCCAAATGATTTGGACACCAGTATTTTAACCCATTATCTACTGATGGTACTTAAAAGTACCATTAAAATAAATTGTTATAAAATTCATTTAATTCATCGATTAGTTGTAATACAGTTTAGAATGAGTTATAGATACATTACTTTATCTTGTTCAAAAAGCATTGTTGGTTACACACACACACACACACACAAAAAAAAAAAAAAAAAAAAAAATTGTAAGAGGATGATTATTTTTGCCTTTGCATCTTTTCAATTTTCTTGGCGTTAGAGAAAGGGGGGGGGGGGATTTTTCCATTCGGAAATATTTCTATATTTCTATTGTAAGAACATTACATTTGTACATTTTCTAATTCTACAAAATACTAAGAAAAATATTTAAAATAAAATAATTGAGTAGGGTTATGAATATTGCACAAAATCCCTATAAATTCAAATTTAATTAATCCTTCTAAATCCTTCAATCCTTCTAAAATACTTCTAACATTTATTAAATGATTTCGTAATTCTTCTAATGTAGTTTAAGCAATTCACGAAAAATGCTTTACAAAATAAAATTTTCATGAATTCATAATTCAGTAGATAAAGGGTTAAATGAATTTTCCTCCCTTTATCTAATAGCATAATTATCTGCGAATAAAGATGGCGAAATATATTGTAAAAAATAAGTGGTATCCAAAGCATTTGGAGCCCTGATTTACGCGAAACACTTCTCAAGTGGTGAGTGAGAATCACCTCTCGTGTGCAAAGGATTAAACTAGTAAAAAAAGAAATAAACTTGAAAGAAATAAATTACTTTGCAGAAAATTAATTTGTTGCAATGTTTAATCTTCTATCCTATACAATTTATGATTTATAAGCTACATAAAAGTACCCTTTCCGTTTCATTGATTATATAATTAATTAATTCGGAAACAATAGAAATAATAAGAGCATTTACGAACATATTTCTTTTGAGTAGCATTCTATGGCAATAAATAAATAAATAAATAAATAATCCTGCAAATTAAAAAAAAAATCTACTGTCATACTGTTTTGCAAAAGATTCAAACACATTAATTAACTTTGAATCTACCAAAATAGAAACAGGCAATCAATCATTGTCTTTAGAAGGGAAGTGGTTTCGTATGTCCGCGAAGAGTTTATTAATAATGCATTGGATCATTATACTCTATGTAATTTGTTTTGTTTTTCTAATTCTAAAATGTAAAAAAAAAAAAAAAAAAACAAAAAAAAAACTATATATATATAAATAAGAAATGCATGTTCACAAATTCATTTCCAGCTCACGCTCACAATAAAAGTATATTGTTTAATTTTGTCAGACTAGAATATTGAATAAAACCTGTATTAATATAAATAAATAAATATATATATATATATATATATATATATATATAAATTTTACTTGTATTACAAACTATTTATGATATAATATTTGCAAAATTTTTTTTAACCAAAAGTGTACCGAGAATGCTATTTAATCACAAAGCTGTCCCAATAAGATTCGAGAGGATCCATTTGGCTAGGAAATTCAATTGTTGTAATAGTTTGTTGTAATCATCCAAATTTTTAGAATTGTACAAACTTTGATATTTCAGCTAGTAACATCCACTTTTGACACGTTATATGCTTCCCCTATATCAAATCAGCACGGAGAAAGATGTAGTTTATTAACCATTTGGAAAAATGGTTATTGTCCTCGGTCAGGGTAGGAAATAAAAAAAAAATATGAAGCGTTTTATTAGTTGAATCCCGCATTTTATTCGTGTTCTGATTGGTCTATACAGTAATCTGTACTTTTCCTTTACTTTCAACAGAGATGGATACTTCTGTTGTCACTATGACAAAAAAGAAATAAAAACTACAAAAACAATTAATAACTCAGAAACAAATTGAGATACAGCTTTCAAACATATTTCATTTAAAAATACATTTTTTTTCTCTATACGACGGTGTAAAAGGTAATATTGTGGGATGTTTAGAAGTTTAAAAATGAAATTTCATTTAAAATTGGTCCAGGAATATTAATGTTTAATCTATGGCGTACGTAATGTATGACCAGCTCCGTAGAAATTTAAAAATTTACAGTACCGAAAATTGTAAAACAGAAATTTCTTTTAAAATTTGTTCATGATGGGTCCAGGAACGTTAATGTTTAATCCATGGCGTAATTAATGTATGATCAACTCCGTGCGATTTTTTATGTCTTAAATTTTAGTCTTTGAAAAAATTATCTTCCAAATGGTCCTTGTAATTTGTTAAATTGCTTTTTTTTATTTTTCTTAAATCTTTCATAAAGTTTGAAGAGGTCAAGAATTGAGTAAATATACATTAAAAACAGCAACAATTTATATCTGCCTAACACATTCCATTAATTTTAGTGTCTTTAATTAACACAAAATGAAAAGACCAAACATATTCCAAGCAAATTATTTTAATAGAAAATAAATTTTATTCAGAAAAATTGTTAATTCATTTATATTAAAAAATTATAAATTATGACATAGATTAATATTAATGTCAAAATACAGATAGTATTAAAATAATTTGTCTAAATTATACCTACGTGGATTTACAAGTTATTTATCCGTATTACATTTGTTTTCGTCATACATAAAACATTTAATTTTCGGCGATCTAATAGGGTCATCTCTTGTCATCTTTTTGACTGTCATTAAAAAAAAAAAAATGTGTTATTTTCTTTTTCAAACAGATTCCGTTTATATAAGTACGATTTCTCGCTCTATATATACTTTTGGTAACTAATTCAAAGTTCCCAGTACATTTCTCTGTAAGATCTTAATATAATATTCTAACATTTTTTATTAATTTTCAATGCATCGAAATGGTAATTACTAGAATTAAATATTTATAACTCTACTAACTCTTTCCCCATCCTATTTCCTTCATTTATCGGATTTCAACAAAATAGAGTGCAAGAACCATAATGCTCTCGAAGCCGCTGAACAGGTGAACAGCATTGAGGGGTTTCCTAGCTGATATCAGCTGAACACCCAGTCTGGGAAATGAAATTTCTTATGTTTTGTAAGCTATTAGGATAAGTTAAACTGTAGTTTAAAACTGCTAAGAAGGAAAAAATTAGGAACTTTTAAGAAAAAAAAATATATAATTAAAGTATAGAAAAGTATTAATGTTAAAAATTAAGTTAAGGCTTAAGATGAGTAAGAAATTGATGAAGATCTTAAAGACTTATAATAAATGGTCTAACTGTAGTTAATAAACTACTATATAAAAGGAGAAGTATAAAAAAAAAAGTTAGCACTGTTCTTAGTTACGCTCGCCAAGCATGGGCAGGAAAAGCGGTAAAGGAAGCAGCAAAAGCCGCATTAACAAAAAAGGCACTAATCAGGGTAAAACGTTTTTTTCTCTAAATATATCAATATGGATAAGATAAGGTTTTTTCATAATAAGAAGATATAAAAAGGTTTAATTTTTCCGGTGACATCATCCGTGATCGTATTACAGGCTGCCGTTCCGGTCATGTGTCAAAATAGACCCCACATTGAGTAAAATACAATCCCTGACACCGTCTGCAAGTCGATACGACCATTTGTTACAAAGTTATGATAGGTTTTATGAATGCCAAGCTGAAAGTTAGACTTCACTGCAGGCAAAATAGGTTTTTATTGCAACAACTGATGGCTATAATTTTCATTTTGCAGTGAGTTTTGTAAAAATGTATCAAAGTAATGACAATGTAACTATTTTTTCATTTTGATATTATCTAGTTAAATCATTTTAATATTCTATTTTTCTTTAATTCTTTTCTTTTATGTAATTAATGGCATTTTTTGGCTGTACTTTAAAACAGTCTGTAGACGATCTAAAAGTATTATTGTTAAAATTAATATTATGCAGGAATAAAAATAGCAGTGATTTATTGTGAATGAATATATACAAATGGAAACTTAATTAATTCTAAAAAACTGTCATTGTTCCTTAAAAAAAATATTTTGTTTTTTTAATTGTTTTTTTTTTTGAGGTAGTGGTGGGGGCGGTAAAGAGATGTATTGCTTGAAAACATTTAAGTATAAGTATTATTTTTCTTTAGCTGCGGGCAATGCTATTTCTTTCATCCGACCATAGAGGTTTGACAACATAAATATTAACATAAGAATTGCATAGCGTTTGTTATTAATTATTCATTACCCTTTGACTTTATTTTGTACAGAAATGTGTTTTAATATTTTTTTCATTAATGTAATAGTGTAACAAAAATTTAAATATTGCTACACTAGATGGCAGCACTAGACGATAGTTCCTTATTACAGCGGCTGCCAAATACTTATATCCCATCATCCCTTGCGTCAGATTTGCTCGCAGAGTTGATAAAGAGAGATCTACGGCACGCAATGGAGAGGTTACGAAATGCCCGCTGTCTTGGTTTTTTTTCCCCGGAGTAAAAAGGGGAGGCGGAGGGAAGTGATGAAATGTTTTCGAATCAGTGGATTTCTTCTGAAGTTCCTAAAGTCTGTACATACGCATTATAATTGTACATAGTCGTGTTAAATGACGTATCGTTGTATCTTTTATATGATCTATTAAAAGTTTTGTACTAAATCTCAGAAAGGCGGATCTAATTTAGGTGTGATGAGTCCGTCATTAAATATTGTGGCCCCTACTTATGAAGGTAGCTATAAATGGCTTCCCCAATTATGGGTCCTGAATCTACGACCGACCAAGTAAGAATAATGTTTGTGCTATTCTAGTTTTAAAAATGCTGGTGTTTAATACACAGTAACGCAGTACTACAAATGGTTTGCTACAATGGCTGATACTTTGAGGAAGTCAAAGTAGTGTTTTATCATCTTCTGATCCAGACGTTCTGATCGCTTCTGTGATATCAGCTATGGCATAAACCAAACACAAATATGCCGTGTGTTCTCCATAGTCTTGAAGGAAAATATGTTCTACAAACGATCGTTGTTCTACATGAGCTTCATGTATATGTGTCAAATAGTGTTGTGAAAGTGTTCTAATACTCTGTTAACCGAACGTCGAGCTCGGGGCAGAAATTGTATTATAGTTCTTCAAGATAAAAATATGGATGCGAATAGCAGTTACAAGAAGATAAATTTGTAATTTTATTTTAGTAAAGTTTTGTTTATTGCATTCTCATATTGTTTATTTTATGTTATTAAACTTTTGATGTTAAAATTTTTTAAGATAGTATTGCAAGTACATTATTTTCTCATTAAGGAAATATATTGTGTCTGTTTTGTCACTGATATACAGACGAGGTAAAAATGTCCCGATTTCATAATAAGTTAGAAATCTAGATATGACGTAAAAGTTTTCTGTAAAAATTTAAATTCTGAAAGTAAAAATCTTTGATCAATTTTGATTAAGGGTAATTTAAGAACAAAATTTGTTCTGTTAAGATATATTTTACTTACTGATGTGAAAATTATATTTTGTGTTCTAATTTGAGAAAACTTTTCGTTTTGAATTTAATAATCTGTATTTTATTAAAATGGTATCGTTTGACAGATATTTACGATAGAATAAATATATATTTTTTCTTAGTAAGTTGAGTTTCGTTTTGAATAACGAAATAATTTGAATAACGTTGATTTATGAAATGACGAAATTAAGTTCTGAACAGAACTTTTGTAAGAATAAGTTTTCTTATAGGTTAAACATTTGAATTTGTTTTAAAAGGTTAAAAAAATTAAAGAATTTTGTTTCCCAGAACAAAAGTAAATTGTATTCTTTTGAGAAGAATTTTGAATTATTTTGCTAGTAAAGTAATTTTAATTAATTTTGAATATTTGTGTTCTTGGAACAAAAATATAAAGTGTTCTTTCGAGTAGAAAGTTTTTAAATATTCTTGCTTAACGTAATATCATTTTTTTTCTTAAAAGAAATTGAAAGTTAAGAACTGTGTAATTATAATTTTGTTTTGTTTTATTTTGAGAGATGATATTGCAGCAAATTGAATTTTATTTTTTATTTAGATTATATTTTGAATATATTTTGTGTTATGATTTCTGTAAAGAAGTAATCTCTGAGTGTAAGGATAGGTTTACGTAGAAAAATCTAAAATTTTGTTCTTGAAATTGAAAATTTTCAATTGAAATACTTGTTCTTGAAATTGAAAATTTTTAATTGAAATTTTTAAATTGACAATTTTGTTCTTGAAATTTTAAATTCAAATTCTAGTTCTTGAAGTGGAACTTTTAAATCAAAATTTTATTTTGGTTGTTAATTTTATTAAATTTAAACAAAATGGCGTTTTTTGGAAAGGGCAAAAAAGAGGATCTACGTGTCCTTTGCAATGAGTTAGACTTAACTGCCACTGAAGAAATGAAAATTCTAGATTTACATAATTTAATTACTACGCACGCTGATTACGAGGAGGACTATACAAAAAACTTACAACTATAGTCGAAAATTGAAAAACTGAGCAAGAGCGCTTAGATTTAAAAAATCAGCATAAAATAGAACAAGAAAATTTAGAGCGCGAACGAACTTTCAAACAAGAAAATTTAGAGCGCGAACGAACTTTCAAACAAGAAAATTTAGAGCGCGAACGCACTTTCGAACTCGAAAAATTACGTCTTGCCCATCCGACGTCGTCATCTAATACAGGGAAAGAAAATAATAACTTCACTTACGAAATGCCGCGATTCAATCTACAAAAATTGATTCCCCGTTTTCGTCCAAACGAAGATGATATGAGCATCTTCTTAGTGCTGTGTGAGCGACAGTTAAAGGTCCTAGGGGTTCCGGTAGAAAACTGGTTTACGTACCTTATAAACGCTTTACCTAGTGATATTGCTAGTCGCATTGCTAGGGAACGGGAAGAAAAAACCAGGACTATCAACACATCAAGGCGATGTTGTTGAAACGATTCAAATTAACCGCTGAAAAATTTAGAATCCTGTTCGTTCAGCACAAGAAAATTCCAGAAAGTACCTGTAAAGACTATTTTTTTTAGCTTAGAACCTACTTTGAAGGTTGGCTATCTGAGCTCAACATAACTGCATTCGAAGATTTGAAAAGTCTTATTTTATTGGACAAATTAAAGAGAATGTGTTCCCTACAGCACAGAGAACATTTCATAGACATTTGGACTAATTTAAATGATCCAAATGAATTAGTAGAAAAGCTAGATGCTTACGATGTTCTAAGGGTAAATCCCGTAAAATCCAATGTAGCGGAAATCCACCAGAAAAATAAAAACTGATCAAAACCGAAATAAACCGTACCATCGAGCTCTTTTAATAAAACGTGTCCGAATAAATCCCTCTACTCAAAGAAGACAACCGACAACCCAGTCAGACAAACCACAGATTGAAGGTCGCCAGCCTTGAAATGTTATGGTTGCGGTGCTCCCGGATTTATTCGTACTAAATGCCCTAATTGCAATCCTGTGATAAAAACTCAATCTTCTCATTTCGAGCAAATCCAAATATACACATGCTCAGCCACAAACATACCTTTAAACACAGTAAGCTTGTATATTAATGGGGTTTATGGCAAAGCCTGCGTAGATACCGGATCTAGTCACTGCCTGGCTAGTGAATCACTGTATTCTGTGTTAAAAGAACAAGGTGCAAAGTTTCAGAAGACCTCTATGAACATGTCCTTAGCAAACGGCCAGTGGTCAAAAGAAGACAGTTGGACCACGACTGTAACTGTAGAAATTGAAGGAAGAAAATTTCGTACAGATTTTATTGTGTTACCTGAAGCTAAAGGAAACATAACACTCTTAAGAAGAGACTTTCTTGACAAGTCAGGTTTTGTACCAGATGTTAAGAAGAAACGTTGGTACTTCGGCGATATGCCTCATATAAAGTATGGTTTTCTAGATCCTGTTACAAAGCCTCTTGAATGTTCTGCTGATGACATCGTTTTAAACGCATGTACCTCGCGTGAAAATGAAGGAAAAGAGCTGACTCCCACTCAGAAGTCACATTTAAATTACTAGCTGAAAAAGTATGAAACCATCTTTCAGACAGAGGGAGAAGCCATTCCGTTTGCTGAGCATCACATAAACACCGGAAATCACCCGCCTGCGTCGGTACCACCTTACCGCATGACTCCAGCAAAAAAAGAAGTTCTAAAGGCAGAATTAAATGACCTTTTACAGAAAGGAATTATTGAAGAGTGCGAATCACCTTACGCAGCTCCTGTTCTTTTGATCCCAAAACCAGATGGTACATTACGTCACTGTATTGACTACCGGGAGTTGAATGCCATCACTCAATTGGACTCTTATCCACTGATCCGGATAGACGACTTATTGCATGAAGCTAAGCATACCGCTTACATGTCAACGATTGATTTAAAGTCTGGTTACCATCAAGTAAATGTTTATGCACCAGACAGGGAAAAAACTGCTTTTATTTGTCCTTTTGGCACCTTCCGCTTTTTGAGAATGCCGCTCGGGTTGACCAATGCTCCAGCCAGTTTCCAGAGGTTAATCGATCGCTTTTGAAGTGGTCCACAGGACATTCTAATGCTTTCCTATCTAGACGATATAATTGTTTATCAGAGACTTTTGAAAAACATTTAGCAGATTTGACGGCATTTTTTGACAGACTCTTGGAATTCAAACTCCGTGCAAATCGAGAAAAGTGTAATTTTGCCTGTTCTTGTGTAAAATATTTAGGACATTGGATTACAAAGTCCGGAATTGAAGTTGATCCCGGGAAAACTGCAGCAATTCGAAAGATGCCTGCTCCTCGAACAGTCAAGCAAGTTCAGTAATTTTTGCAATCTTGCTCCTAATACCGGCGGTTCATTCCCAATTTCTCAGACATTGCTAGGTCTTTGAGTAACCTGACCAAGAAGAATGCCTCCTGGAAGTGGGAACAGGAAGAACAAACTGCTTTCGAAGCATTGAAGCAGTTATTGACAAGTCCTCTTATATTGTAACAGAATGAGGCCACAAAGCCATACATCTTACGAACAGATGCCAGAGGTTATGTCCTTGGTGCGGTACTTCTTCAAGGAAACAAAGAGCACACAATTGAATATGCAAAACGTTTGTTGAATTCTGCTGAAAGAATTTACTCCACAACAGAGCGTGAAGCATTTGCAGTTGTTTGTGCGTTAAACAAATTTCTTGGATACATAGAAGGACAAGGGGTAACTGTTGCCTCCGATCACCAACTACTGAAATGGCTGATGAGTTTGAAGTCGCCATCCGGCAGATTTGCTCGATGGTCTTTACATATCAAATTTTACAACCTGAAGATTGAATACATTCCTGGTAAAATGAATGTTGTTGCTGACATGTTGTCACGTCCAAATTGCAGTCATGAGGAACCCTCATGTGAAATCTGTACAGTCTCCATTGAGATATCCAAAAGATCTCCAATGAATATTGGAGAAGAACAGATAAAAGTTGATGATTTAAGAAAAATCATTGAAGCTTTCGAGTCCTATGAAAAAGGCACAGGGTATGCAAATTGGACTGAGCTAGGATATCTTTTAAATCAAGGAGTCTTGTATCGCTATGCTCAAGATTCCGATTCTGAAAAAGCACAACTAGTCGATCCTGTACATGAACGAAATGAGATTTAAAAAAGTCATCACGATTCACCAACAGCCGGGCATTATGGAGCTGAAGGGACATACCACAGAATATCCAAAAGATACTATTGGACCGGTATGAGAAATTTCATAACCAACTATGTCAAGAATTGTGCAGATTGCCTTCGTTACAAAGCTAGTAACACAAAATTAGCAGGTCTCTTTCAGACACCTATTTACTGTCAACGGTTTGAAACCCTTGCCATTGACTTGTTTGGACCATTACCTGAAACCACTGACCGTAAGAAATGCATTTTCATAGTGGAAGATTGCTATACAAAATGGGTAGAACTTTTCGCACTGAATGTTTAGACAGCCAAAGAATGCGCTATAACTCTTCTAGAAGAAGTTTTTCTGAGGTACGGTCTTCCTAGAAAAATAATTAGTGACAACAGTCCTCAGTTTGTCAGTGAAGTAATGCAGCAACTGTGTTATCTTCTGGATGTGAAACAATCCGTAATTCCAGTGTATCATCCTCAAGCAAATCTGGTTGAACGAAAAAACCGTGATCTCAAACCTCGTTTAGCTATTCTCGTTGGAAATGAACACTCTTCATGGGCAGAAAAAATGCCTACAATTAGGTTTGCTGTCAACACAGCCAAATGCGATACAACAGGGCAAACGGCTGCTTTTTGACTGTTTGGTCGCGAATCTCGCACCATTATTGACATTCGCCATGATATCAGGCCTGTCATTAACAATGATAATTTTGTGTTAGAGATAACTCCTAATTTTAAGAAATTTGCTAACTTTACTAAGCAAGTAAAAGATTGGTCGAACAACGACAAGACAAAAGAAAACAGAATGCGGACAGAAGCCGGAAAGAAGGACCTCAGTATTCTCCTGGTGACCGTGTATGGGTAGAACTCCATCCTTATGTAGTGCTCACACAGCTCTCACCTACTTCCTATGAAGTTGCGAGTTTACAAGCTCCTGAAGTTCCCATAGGAATTTACCATACAGCTGGCCTAAAGCGTTGTAACAATGTTACCGACCAACCAGTTATTCCGCTCAGGAAACGTGGTAAGCCAAAGAAAAATTTTCCTGGTCCCTTGCCGAGACGTCTAAGGAACCAGAGGGGGAGGATGTAAAAATATTTAAGTAACGCTACACTAGATGGCAGCACATGACGATAGATCCTTATTACAGCTGCTGCCAAATAGTTTTAACACATCATTACTTGCTTTTGATTTGCTCGCAGAGTTGATAAAGAGAGTTCTACGGCACGCAATGGAGAGGTTACGAAATACCCGCTGTCTCGGTTTTTCCCCGGAGTAAAAAGGAGAGGCGGAAGGAAGTGATGAGATGTTTTCGAAACAGCGGATTTCTTCTGAAGTTCCTAAAATCTGTAGATATGTATTATAATTGTACATAGTGTTAAATGACGTATCCTTGTATCCTTTATATGATCTATTAAAAGTTTTGTATTAAATCTTAGAGTGGCGGATCTAATTTTTGATTGATAAGTCTGTCATTGAGTATTGTGGCTCCTACTTATGAAGGTAGCTATAATAGACATTTTTTAAAAATACATTTATAAATACCGTCAGAATATGAATCCTCGAGGAATAAATTGTATATAAAAAATGGCTAAAAGTCTTCTGATTTGAATATACATATTCATTTCAATGAATATGCATTTTAATATGCATATTCATTCAGTTTTCATTAGATATATTATACGATTTTCAGTTAAAATATTATATAATGAATAAAATTTAAAGCGAAAAATATTTTATTAATATTTATCCTAGTAAATGAAAACAATAGTTCTATTTAATATAAAATGTGTGATGTGCTAAACACTAAAAAATTTGTAACCTGATGAAATCTAACAATTTTGGCCAACAACTGTGGCCATCATCAGGGATTTTCAAATGATATACTAAAAAAATCTTCTCCGTAGACGGCACGTTTCCAGTTTTTTTCACCCTCTTCTTTTCGTTTTCCCATTTCTTTCCCTCATCTCATTCAATCACATTTTTTCTATTTTTAATAAACAAAATGTTTTATCATTACATAAAACGTGTCGAAAATATTACGATTCCAGTGTTAATTAAAGTTCAGGTATTCTATTTTTACACATTTCAAAAATAAACGAAATTTTATCTTTGACTCTCTACAACTAGATTACGCTTAATTTCACATGGGAGTCACGGAGACATTAACAGCGGTTGCTGTGGCAATAAACATACTTAAGTAAATTCCAGTTAGTTGTGCAAATAACTGCTGGCGAAACACGAGCTTACGGAAATGCATGGAAAATACATTCTAATATATAGCGTGGAAAATTATTTGACAATTTAAATTGAACGGAACTGACACTGCTTTCATGATAATGTATGCTTTATATTCCATAAGATGAAAATGTATGTAATTTTATACATACAAATATTATTTATCTTTATCATCGCTCAAGGCTTAAACGGTTTAAAAATTTACGTGTATCTAATGCATGCTACTTTTATAATATTCTCAAAATTTTGAAAAGTAATAACAGTTTTACTTTTAAAACAATGAATCATTAAAAAATATAATGGTGCATATGCGCATAGACCGTATATACATAAACCATGACATGAATGATCAAATTAGTATTAAAGGAAAATAATACTGAACAAATTGGTGGAAAGTATTTACACTTATAAGAAAAAGCTTTTTCTATAAAATTACAGTAATATGATGATATTTTTAAGCGTAGAAGAAAGTCATGTTTGATTGATTTCGTAAAGTTTATTTCTACTTTTTTTATTTATATAACATTTAATTTCTGAAATCTTCACGTTTCCTTGGGAAAAAAAAAAATAAAACATTCCACTTTCTCTTGGTAAAGTTATGCTGAAATTATTTATTGGAGCAATCATACACGCGTAAAGAAGTCTATGATTGTATATGTTATCCTGTTGGATAATAATCTGCCTGGTATATGTTAATTTATAAATGCATTTCATTTTTTGCATAGCATAGTATTTATAATACATGTTCTAATATAATTTTGAAGCCTTTCCTATTTTTTGCATAGCATAGTATTTATAATACATGTTCTAATATAATTTTGAAGCCTTTCCTATGTCCTAAACTATATTTACAATATAAATTATTTAATGATCAATTTATTTCTAAAAAATATGTTATAATAGATATTTTTGTTAAAAATTCTCATATTCTTGGACACATTTTTATATAGCATTTATTTATGATCAAAAATATTTATTTCAGTGTATTTAGAAGTATCTCCGGTAAAAAAATGCATCTATAAATATTTTTTAAATACACTAATTATTATTGCTAATTTAAATATACTAAATATTAAAAATGAAGCAAAAATTGCATTACAAAAGTTATATATTTGTATCCATACGAAATGCATCTAAATTTTTTGCTTGATTTTTAAAAATGTCTTTAATTATATTAACATTAATATAATTATATTTAATTATATTAACATTAATAATCAATTTTCACACATTAGTTTTCTTAAACAAATGGAAATTTGTTGAAAATTTGGCAAATATTTTACGATGAAATATTTCCCCCGCAATTATACATCAAATGGTCTAGATGTGCGTGATTAAAGAGATGTTTATAAGCCGAAAATGTTAAATGAGACTACTTATTACTTAATTACCAGTGTTAATCTATTAATCATTGTAATTGATTCCATTCCATTCACCGGTGTATGCTTTTTTCAAATAACTAATTACATTAAAAGATGCCAGTAAAATAATATCGCGACTAAGCATAAGCATCGCCTTTCTTGATTTTGAAATTAATTTACCTAAAATTATTTACTGAACTTTTATTTAAAGAATCTTTCAGATCAGAACAAATTCAATAATTCATCTAAAATTAATATTTTTTAATGGAATAATTTTAAGGGTAATGAACTGTTTCATCACTTGTATTAATAATTCTGAAGATAATTTTACATAAAAAGTGTTACTGGAAATGCAAATTTTCCGTTTAAATAAATGGATTTTGAATATTAGGTGAAATTTTGCCTTGGCAATGAATGCCAAAGACTTATTTAAAACATATTGCTTAATGTATTTATGAGTTTCATAAATTTATCGAAGACCTTCTACTAAATAACTTTTGCATCAATTAAATTTCCAATGTAAAAAATTCATGCATGGACATTGTAGTTGTAACTATAATATTCTCTAAAGTAAAAAATAAGTGATTTGTCATAGAATATTCCGAATTATTTTAAGCTTTCCTATAAGCACTTAAAATATGTAAGATAAGCATTCCGCTAAAATGCATAAATCAGATAAGACATGTAACGCACACTTCATATAAAATAAGTATTATCTCATCCTTATTGTTTTTGTGCTGTGTTCGAATCCAATCGCGCCCGTCGGCCTAAACGTTCGGAGTTTTCGTGGTTTTCTTTTAACCTTGGGAAACCTTGCGTAAATACGGGTTTGGTCCCCTTAGAAAGACCTCCACGGAGGGCACTCCCTCTAGGGCCTATATCCCTCGTGCAGACAATCGGCCGTCATAAATAACACCTACACCTTTTTGTTATTATTGGAATCTGCTTTTCTTTTTTCTTCACAAGTTTTTATCACAATTTGTAGTGTTTTAAAATTTTAATATGCTTTGAAATTGTCATAAAAATGCAAATGCTTTGTCCTATGTGTTATTTAATAAAAACGTTAAATAATATAGAAAAATATAACAAAAAATTAATCATTTTTTAAATGAAATAATGAAAGAGATTAGCAAACATTGTAAACTACAAAGAACATCTGTACAAACCCACATTTTCAACCACATAACATGAATAATAATTCAATGACTGATGAATATTTTTACATTCATTAAAAAGATTAATTTTTTTATGGCCATATGAAAGTTATACAAAGTTTATTTAAGTCATTTTAAAGTTTTATAATAGTAAAAACAAACTCTAAAACACAGTGGAAGACTAATACAATTTATTGTATGTATAATCTTTTATTATCTATAGTAGCGATCCTCAAATTATGAGTTCCGATTCACTGGTTCTAGAAAATGAAATGAAATAAGGATCAGACAGGTCTGCAAAAATTTTTAATTATAATTTTATGCTATATCTAGATTAAAAAAAATGCGTTTCAATTTTAACATAAAATATCATGAAAATATGTACATTGGCGGTCAACAGTTTCCGGCCAGCACAAAATTTTTGGTTAATATGTAAGTATACCCATATGAAGATGAATCTGAAAGTGATACTTATACATTTTATTGACATAACAGTTACGATTTTATTTATGGAATAAAAATTAAATATTAATAAATTTAATCGACAAAATTAATTGCAAAAGAAAACGCATGTTCTCAAAAGTTTCCGGACACCTGGCAAGTTTGGAAAAAAATGGTGATATAACAGAAAATAACAGTGATCAATAACATTTACAATTAGTATATTGTATTAATACATTTAGCACTAAGTACTGCGGCGCAGCAAAGTGGGATCGATTCAATGAACTCTTGTAGATCATAAATGTTAAGTTTTGCCCACGGTTCTAGCAATTTTTGTAAGAATGCTGCTGAATTGCAATATTTATAATTCCACACACGTTTACAAGTTAGTTTCAAAGATTTTCTGTTGGATTCAGATCGGATGATTGAACTGTGCATTTCAAAAGCGGAATTCTTTTGTGCAAAAGCCACTGCTTGACGAGCTTACATGTATGATTTTGGTCGTTATAAAGATGAAACAAATAAATGCGACCTCAATTTTTCATCCAGTAAGGCAGCAAATGATCTTGCAAGATATCCTTATGATTTTCACTATTCATCTTGCGGCGGATTTCAAATAACGGATAGGCACATTTTCCAGAAAATGCTCCCCACAGCATAACGTGTCCTCCGCCATACTTCATTGTAGGAATAATATATCTCGCATCTTATCTTTTGTTTTTAGGTCATCGGTTGTAATGTTTTTATCACTCCCAAAAAGATTGAACGTCGATTCATCGGAAAATAGTACTTTTTTCGGATTTCTCTTGACCAGTCTTTGTATTACTCGGCAAACGCAAGTTGGACCCTCTGATTTTTTTTTACTTATGAAAGGTTTTTTAACACCGACTCTTCCATAAAGTGCTACGCTACATAAGAGTCTTGAAACTGTAGACAGGCTTATTTCAGCAATATTTTAACATCGTAAATCGCGTGGAACTGCAACGGAATTTTTATGTGCGTTATCAACTGCTTTTCTTCTGATAATTCTGAACAAGAATAGTCATTTTTCGGGATCCCCCGGACCGTGGATAGTTCTGAAGGCCATGAACATCTTTATACTTTTTTAAAATATCGTTTACAGTAAATTTTCAAATCGACAACTTTGCTGCAATCTCACGAGAGGATTGTCCCTTGAGCGACAAACAAATCACTTGTTTAGGAACAATAAATTGTTAAGCTTTTCATTTCTGAATTTCAAATACGCTATTCACGTTGATTAATTAACAAACATGGCCAAAAAATCACTTTAGCGATAGCAATAACTAATGGATGACGAATGGCCGGAAACTTTTGCACGTGCAAATTTCAAATTCCTTCCCTTTGTATCAAGTATCTTAAGTATCCAATCAAAATGATCACGTGGTCAGAGGTCATTTGCTTATTCCTAACTTTTGGAGCAATTGTGCTTCTTCTCCGCTGAAACGTTCTGTCAAACAAATCAAAGAAACTAACTTGCCGGAAACATTTGACCGCCACTGTAGATAAACATTATTATATAGATAAATATATATAGTGTCATAGCATAAACATAAAATACCTTCAAATATTCGCATATCATAGTTTATAAACTTAAGACCGACTAAAGAATAATTTCAAAGGTCAAAAAATTAATCTGTATCGGATAATCGGCTATTATTCGAATTGATATATAAATACTTCGAATTCCTATATAAAATTTAAAAATCGATATTAAATTAAAATATAAGTACTGAAGAATTATTAACAAATATATCGCAGAACGATATCTCTTTTGATTTCTTACAGATTATTTTTTACATTCTTCAAAATATCTGCATGATAAATGTTAAATTTATAAATCATGACCAATGTTAGACAAATAAAACATACATAAAAGGAAGTTAAATATTACTATAAATCTTAGTACACATAAAAGCTTTACGCAAAATAAACGTTTAATTAGGTAATTTTGTTAACAAGAAATCACTTCTTGTTTCATAATTTTATTCCTCTATTTATTTGTCACCATTATTATTTGTAACTTTTTACATTAATGTTATGCAGGAAAAAATAGTAAGTAGATGTATTGTTTGTGTAATATTGCATATATTTTAGGGAAAGACCGTATCATTTTACGTATCTACAATCGCACATAAACAGTCAGGTATGTTTCCAAAAAACGTATACATATTTCTTTAGTAAATACTAAACAATATTAACTTTATTGCTTTCTTAATGCGATTTAAATGCTTGTCAATTCTACATTGCTTTTGTATTAGAGTATTCTAATCATAAATAATACAGCGAACCTTTTCTTTAAATACAGTACCAAAACGAATTTCTTAACGGAAATTGAAAATTTCTTTTTAAAATATTTTTATATGCATAAGTGAATTTTAAATTTAAACGTTAAAATAAATTTTCCTGTCTGACAAGGAGAGGGCCAACCTTGTTAATCACAGATTTTGATTATTTTAATATATGTTGTAGGGTAGAGGCCCCTTAGTGTCAGGTTCAACGGATTTTATCCAATTCTCCTTAGTTCTTGAGAAACCGGGGGTCTAATATTAGTACACAACTTAAATACTTACTTTGCTACACCGATGATAGGTCAGTCGTAGCTCAGTTGGTATGGTGTTAACCGGCTAATTGGCGGGCCCGGGTTCGATACCTGAGTGCGCTACATTTGTTTTTCTCATTTTTTGTTTTATAAATTTATTTGTATGTGTAACTTAATAATCTCACTGTCAATTAAAATTTTTAATATTTTATATCAATTATAATTTTAACCTATTTAATTTTTTACTTTTAACTGAATAGTTGTAATAAAACATCATAAAACTGCTATTTTTTTAACTAAAAAATCACTTTTAAAATGTATTTCATATATTCTTTATCGATGCAATGATATTGAGCAATTGTGTCAATTCGGGATTTTAAAGAAACATCATTTACGCATTGCTTTAACAAAGGAAGTCAATGAGATAATACTATTATTCTGTTTTTGAAGTAACAAGCATAATCATATTAAAAATTAGCATCAGAATTAAATTACAACCGATATTTTGCATATTAAAGATTTTTAAATTTGTAATAAGTATCATTGCACTTTCAATTATTTTGCTTTCTCCTTTATCTTTTTTCTGCTTTTATTTTATTTGAATATTCCTTTTTTTTTATCATAACTAGATGGCACCATAACAGAATTTGTCACGATTTTGGAATTTTTATCATTCAATAATAGATCCAATTTCTTTTTAAACCTCTTTAATGGATGAGAAATAATAGTTTACAAATAAGAAATGATAAATTTAAGTTTGTTAACATTATAATTAATGTTTGGTGTTAAAATTTTTAATTGAAATTATTAAATTATAATTACAACTGTATTTATAAAACAAAAAATGAGAAAAACAAATGTAGCGCATTCAGGTATCGAACCCGGGCCCTCGGATCAGCCGGCAAATGCCATGCCAACTGAGCTACGACTAACCTGTCATTTTTGCTGCGAAGTAAGTATTTAAGTTGTCTACTAATATTAGACCCCCTAGTTCTTCAAGAGCTAAGGGGCATTGGATAAAATCCATTGAACCTGACACTAAGGGGTGTCTACCCTACAACATATAGTAAAATAATCAAAATCTGTTATTAACAAGGTTGGTCCTCTCCTTGTGAGTTTACCCAGCTTAGGAATTTGACATGTATACAATTACATTTCGCGAAATTATATATTTAAGTGTATCATTATAATTTTTTAAACAACAACAAAGTATTTTTTTTTAATTACCTAAATATTTATATTTCGAAAGAGCGTTTAATTTTTATAATAATTTGTAAGCATGATGAAAGCCACTAACTATAAAATTGCTAAATGGAGTTTCATTTTTATAATAATGTGAAAGCATGATGAAACACATTTTGTATGAAATTGCTAATCGAAAAATCTATTTAAAAAATAAAATTTTAATATTTCAAAAATAAATTAATAAAATTCTTACAAAGATTTTCAAATTAACGTTACTGTTTCGTCACATATAACTACAAATATAAGGAATTAGGAGGGGAACAATTTTTGAAATCCTTTTATTGACGTTACGTTAATTTTAAGCCAGCAGATGATGAATGAAAGAAGTTATAAATGATTTCCAATAATTGATAAAATTAATTAATCCCCAGAAATTAGGCTTGCTTTAGTTCCAATAATCATTTTCTATTAGGCGCTTTTATCTGCTTCATTCATCAGATAATTAAATATCTAAAAATTCATTGAATATATGGTACATAGTCATAAATTCTGAAAATATATTGAGTTTTCAACAGTTGTTGAATTATATTTCAGAAATTATTTAATTATTTGTATTTATATTCAATCAAACTTATTCTTTTAAAATGGATTACAAGTTTTTTCTCTTTGCAAAATTATGACAAATTCTCATTTGTGAAAACTGGAAAGAAATGTAGAAGTTTAAAATTTAATTTTAAATGAAGTTTTTAATAAACATTTTCAGTATATTATATTTTACAATAGCGAGATAAGGATACACATCCAGAGAATCTCAAACTTGATTACTTCTTTCTGTGCGATTCGAAATCTGTAAATAAAAATTCTCTATAGTATAAAATAGTTTTATCTGAATCTACATTTTAGCAATTTTCTTGAAATTTTTAATAATAACAGTAAAAAATAAATACAAATTGAAAATTGCTCGGCAAACCTGGCAAATGAGGTGCGTTCGTACTATAACTAGTTTTATAATTATTTTTTGCACCCCATATTGTACTGAATGTGTATTTTTTTGCAATTCAAAAGTGCATAGTCTGTAACATCATTAAAATGCACTTGCAATAATTTTTTCCCATTCCCCTTAATGTAACGGAAAAATTTTGACTGTCCCTGTAATTAAGCTATACATCCGAATTTCATGAAATTTGAAATGGCTCGACAAAATTTTGCAGCAATTATATATTTAAAATTTCAGCCCATTCGGAAATCAGTAATATCATTAAAATGCACTTGCAATAATTTTTCCCATTGGCTTTAATGTAAAGAAAAACTTTTGACTGTCCCTGTAATTAAACTATACATCCGATTTTCATAAAATTTGAAATGGTTCGATAAAATGTCGCAATAATTATATGTTTAAAATTTGAGACCATTCGGAAAGCTTTAACATCGTTAAAATGCACGTGCAATAATTTTTCCCGTTGGCCGTAATGTAAAGAAAAACTTTGACTGTCCCTGTAATTTAACTATACATCCGATTTTCATAAAATTTGAAATGGCTCGACAAAATTTTACAGCAATCATATATTTAAAATTTCAGACCATTCGGTTGGGTAGTTTTTGCTCTATTATATGCGGACGGACGGACAGACAGACGGACTGAACGACGACTATAGGTGCTACGTATATATATAGTTACGAACGCATCTAAAAATTTAAGATAACAGAGAAAATAAATACAATAGATAGTTGTAATAAAATATTATCTGAACGAATGTAAAACGAATCATAAATTGTTTCTTATGAGCAATGAGGAACATATGATTACAATACGAAATTTTTATTTATTTATTTTTACTGTTGTTGTTGAACTGACATCTTTTGCCCTTTGGTAATATGCCTACCACACCATATACGCATAAAGCATTCAGTGTAATTTTATATCTCTAAAAAGTGTATTAACTTTTATAAAAACTGCTTTAATTCGATGAAAATATTTTCATTAAAAATAACCTTTAAACTCTAAGAATGAACAGAATAATATTTTATCCCATCTAAATATGTAAAGTATATCCACACAATATAAAATATGAAATAAATTTAATAAAGATATCAATTACTTTTATATATTTTTAATTCCATTGTTTAAATCTTTAGTAATCTAAATACTCTTATGGAAAATGCTTTATTAAAGTGATTTAATTTTCATGAGAGTTGAAGAGGAAACTAAAACAAGCATATGTTGCATATCAAACACGGCCGCAATGGTATTTTGTCGAATATACAGGGTGTTTTACTCAAAGCCGAACAAGATTTTCGTTCATTACAATTTTGTAAACATTTTAGAGAAGATTCTAACTTTGCTTTTGTATGGAATAGGATTAATATATTGAGAGGGTGGAACAAAACTGTATATTGATGAATGACACTATAAGTAGTGGCAGCTGCATTCATTGTTAGTTACATTATCAAAAAGATATCCATAATTAAACGACCCTACTTTAAAGTTGTCTACAGACAAAACAATTGTTCATAAAGTTGTGAAATTTTGTGAAAGACAAAATAAAAGGATGGGAATTCGTTTAAGCTAAAAGAAAAAGAATAAAAATCGTTAAAAATTTCGCCAACAGAGGGCGATATTTAATAAATTACACATTTAACATTCGGATAGTATACAAATTTTATTTACAGGATATTCATAATTAATCGACCCTATTTTAAAGTTGTCTACAGACGAAACATTTGTTCATAATGTCGTGAAACGTTTTGGAGGAAATTGAGTGAAAAAAACTTTAAGAGGCTGTTTTTTTTAAAAAAATACACAACTGACATACATTTACGATATTTTAACAAATTTTGTTATAATTAAACATTTTCTGTATGATTTTCACCATTTTCAGATACCATCTGGAATCGCAAGATAGCATGTTCCATAATTGACCTCAATGTGTTCTGGGAAATGCTATGAACATGTCGTGAAATGTTGTCTTTCGAATAAGGTTAAGTTATTAAATAAAATTTCAAAACTGCTAAATACGTAATCTATTAAAAGTCACCTTCTGATGCCGAAATTTTGAACTACTTTTATTTATATTTTTTTAGCTTAAACCAATTCCCATCCATTTATTATGTCTTTCACAAAATTTCACAACTTTATGAACAACAGTTTTGTTTGTAGACAGCTTTAAATTAGGGTCGTTTAATTATGGACATCCTGTACATTCATTATGTCTGTGAGGCAAACATAGTTCACAGAACATGCACAATCAATATACAACCAAAAGATTGCAGCTGTAAGTATAAAATTATGCAATACTGTTAATCTTTGATTTCAGGAATAAAGTCTGAAACTCCGATTTCGGAAAATATGTGTACATTTGTGCTTTGTGCATTCATGAATTATAATAAACGATATGTTTGTGTTTTTATCCTAAGATACGTATAACACAATTTGTAATAATATGGTGGTTCCCCCAAAACTATAATATATTTTAAATTCTTTCGTAAATACATATTTTGTAAATACAACTCAGATTTATTGTACGTGAATAACTTTAAAAAAAAGTGACATTAAGTGTACTCTAAAATATATCTCAAGGCGGAATATTTTAAATTACTAAATAATTGATAAACTATATATGTTGGAAATATAGATTAAGCCTGATCTCAGTCTTTCCACACAATCTTTTAACGTTATATTTAAAGTACAATACACTATACTATGTCCTTCGTAAATATTCTGAAGTACTATCAAGAGAAGTCAGGTGTTGTGGAAAATACATGGAGATACACATATACACACATATAAATATATATACCGGATGTTCCAAAAATGACTAATGAATTTTAAAATTCAATAACTTCCAAACGGTGACAGATATTTAAAAATTTCTTGCAGGAGTGTTATGTATGATGTCAGGAGTTTTAGTACTATGATTCTTGGTTTTAGTTCGAATTTCAAACAATAGATGGCGCTGAGAGTAATAGGCACTCAGTCCAGACCCGATTTTTGTTACTTCGGGATCCATGCAATACATTTTAATCACATTTTTTCGCATAGAAGAAGAGAGAGGGCGAAAAATTGAGGGTGGATTTAGCGGTTATTGATTGTAGCGCCATCTATCGATGTTGTTTGTAATTAAAACTGAGAATCGTAGCATAAAAACTCCTAACATCTTGCATAACTCTCCTGCAAGAATTTTTCAATATCTGGCACCGTTTGCAACTTATGAAATTTTAAAATCCATCAGTCATTTTTGGGACACCCGGTATATACAATGACTTTCAACATGTGAGTTGAAGGTTTTATTTAGTAATTTATCCTAAAAATCATATTATAACTGATTATACGAGTTTGAAAAACACTTTATGAATAAATTTTTGAATAAATAAAAAATCCACCTATGAAATTTTGAAACTGGAATGGATATCTAGAAACATCAGCTATTCGAATTCACAGTTACAGATCATTCTCTGCCAAATACTTTTTGAGTTCTGCTTGAAAAATATACCCGAAATGAAATCTGTTTTGAAACGATTAAAATGTATTTAACATTAGGAGCTACAAACTTAAAACTTCAATAATTTCTATATATATATATATATATTTTTTTTTTTTTTTTACCAAAGAGTTACACATTTAGAATCTCAACATAATATTTATCGAATAATCTTAATATGTTGTCGAATCCTAATATAATGTCAAATTTATATGTTAGAATCAAAATTTAAATATTTATTTTGTTCTATAATTGTAAACTAAATCATTTGCAAAATTTAAATATTGGATTAAATAGTAGATGTTATGATCAATCAACTGGTACAAGTCACATTATATAAAAATACGATGATTTACCGCAGCGGTACTGCGTGCAGTGGTTTTTATCACTACAATACAACTAGATCATGACGAAAATTGTTTAATTTTTATAATTGTTTAAAATTTCAAAATTCAATTTTACATTTTTACGAGTTTGTATTTATGAAACATTTTTTTTTTCTATACAAGCTATTATTCTGAGAACATGGATTTACTTATATTTCCTTAGTGAGAAAACGCCTTCCAATACAGAATTCACAATGAATTTAATAATAAAGAAAATCATAATAATTATACAGTCAATACCTTGCTTGAATTTAAATCTTAATAAAATATCTGCAAACTAAAGAAGCAGTAAAGATTATATTATATGTGTGCTTATACAAAATGCTAAATAATAATTTTAAATATAGTACTTGAATTTGAAGTGAATTCATAAATTCAAAGAGGACATTTAGTTAATTCCCTTTTACGTTATTCATCATTCATGATAAAAATTTAAACCTTTCATATTCGTAAACAGAAGTATTTTTACAATCAGAAATTTCTAAAATGTCTTAAATACATCGCAAATGATCAGAAATTCATTTAGAAAAAAAAAAATGCTTAAAGAAACTAGACTGATTCATTTTGCACTGCTGTCCAGGAATCCCACCTTGTCATACACCCAACGTGTCATGTATCCGGCAATGTGGGACATAGGTCTCGGGCTCCTCGGCCAAAACCCTTCGAATCGTCATCAACTGTTTCAATGAAACTAAACTATTTTCTATTATTTAAGTTAGATAATGTATATCGATGATAATTTAGCCTTATCTAGTAACGTTAGCCTTATCTAGTATAATGCATAAAAAATATTTAATGATATATATATATATATATATATATATATTATACATATATATATATATAAGAACATTTAAGCGAAGAAGAAGCACAATTGCTCCAAAAGTTAGGAATAAGCAAATTACCTCTGACCACGTGATCATTTTGATTGGATACTTAAGATACTTGATGCAAAGGGGAGGAATTCGAAATTCGCGCGTGCAAAAGTTTCCCGCCATTCGTCATCTATTAGTTTTTGCTATCGCTAAAGTGTTCTTTGACCATGTTTGTTAATTAATCAAAGTGAATAACGTATTTGAAATTCAAAAATGAAAATTTTAACAATTTATTGTTCCTGAACAAGTGATTTGTTTGTCGCTAAAGGGACAATCCTCTCGTGAGATTGCGGCAAAGTTGTCGATCGGAAAATTTGCTGTAAAGGATATTTTAAAAAATATATATAAAGATGGTCATGGCCTTCGTAACTTGCCACGGTCAGGAGGACCCCGGAAAACGACTATTATTGTGGGCAGAATTATCAGAAGAAAAGCAGTTGAGGAGTCGCGTAAAAATGTCGCTGCAATTCCACGCATTTTACGATGTTAAAATATTGCTGAAACAAGTCTATCTACACTGTCACGACGATTATGTGACGTATAACTTTATGGAACAGTCGGTATTAAAAAACCTTTCATAAGTAAAAAAATTCAGAGAGCCCGACTGGTGTTTGCCAAGGAATACAAAGACTGGTCAAGTGAAAACTGGAAAAAGTACTATTTTCCGATGAATCGACGTCCAATCTTTTTGGGAGTGATAAAAGACATTACACCCGACAACTTAAAAACAAAAGATAAGATGGAGATATATTATTCCTGCAATGAAGCATGGCGGAGGACACGTTATAATGTGGGGAGCATTTTTAGGAAAATGTGCTGATCCGTTATTTGAAATCCGCGGCCAGATGAATAGTGCAATGCATAAGGATATCTTGCAAGATCATTCGTTACCTTATTGGAGGAAAAATTGTTGTCGCAACTACTTGTTTCAGCATGATAACGACCAAAAGCATGCATGCAAGCTGGTCAAGCAGTGGCTTTCACACAAAAAAAAATGCCTCTTTTGAAATGGACAGCCCAATCTTCCGATCTGAATCCAATAGAAAATCTTTGAAACTAACTTGAAAACGTGTGTGGAATTATAAATATTCCAATTCAGCAGCATTTTCACAAAAAATTTCAAGAACCGTGAACAAAACTTAACATTGACGATCTACAACCGTTCATTGAATCTATGCCACGTTGCTGCGCCGCAGTATTTATTGCTAAATGTATGAATACAAAATGCTAATTGTAAATGTTGTTGATCAATGTTATTTTCTGTTATAACACCATTTTTTTCCAAACTTGCCAAGGTGGCCGGAAATTTTTGAGAACATGCGTTTTCTTTTGCAATTAATTTTGTCAAATAAATTTATTAATATTTAATTTTTATTCCATAAATAAATTCTTAACTGTTATGTCAATAAAGTGTATAAGTATCACTTTGAGATTCCTCTTCATATCGGTATATTTACAAATTAACCAAAAATTTTATGCTGGCCGGGAACTTTTGACCGCCACTGCATATAAAGAACAAAGTATGCTAGATTTAGTTTCTATAGAAGTAATTGCATAATTTACGGCTTTGAATGGAATTCAAACCTCAACTAACATTTAAGAACTTTGTAATGATCTTTCAATTTCTTTTCAAGAGATTTATGTAGGTTTATTATACGTATTTTAAGCTAGTTTTAAACTGAAAAAGAAGTTTAGCGGCATAAGCATTTAGAAAAGTTGTTCTATGTTACTTTATCACTTATTTGGGAAAAGGACTGAAATTATGTATTAAGATCTCATTTATTGCGTTTTTATCTCATGTCTTTTTTTTTTTATCTTATTTTTCCAATAATAACATATATTTGATTAATTGGCGATATTTGATATACCGTTACTATATTTATGAAAAACATAATGTTTGATGGGATAGATTTACAAATATACACATATCGAGTGAGATGTCTTATCCACTGCTTAAAATTTAGTTTACATTTTTTAAGGGAACTTTGCAAAATAATGTAGTTTACTTTATTCTAAACAAAACTTACTTAAATAAGAAAGAGCTTAAAATTTTATAATCCACGAAAGCATAGTTTTATATGTGGCTGGTATTAAATATCTAAATCGTAAACATATAAAAATATTGATTTAGTACATGATAAAGTATATTTGCAATCGATTTGGCAATTTTGAAGTATTGTAGTAATATCTTTTAAAATACCTAATGAATATTAATGTTTACATTTGTAATTTCTTTAAAATGTAAAGACATAAAATGTATTAAAATGCAATGTATAAAATTTTCAATTTTTAAAAGAATTCTGTATCTGCTTTAAATATCATACGCAATCGTATATTAGGAATATCTCTTTATATGTATATATTTTTTTTTTTTGAAGAAACATCTATACATAAAGATGTTTTTAAATAAAGTAATATTATAATTTTTAAACCAGATATGTATTATTAACCTAAAAAAAGTTACATATCCATAAAAAGAATTTTTTTGCTGCCCACTAAATTAACAAATAACCCACTGTAATATTTACTGGCATACCTGCATTTTTAACATATTAAGCCGACTGTAAATATTATAAGCTATTTCCGTTCTCCCACAAATTAATCCATAGCGTCAGTTGTGCTCTTTTACGGACTGTAGTATTTCTTTTATGGGCTGGTTATATATTTCATGCAATATTAAATTATGAATGCCTTATAATTTACGGTCCAAGTATTTTTCAAAGGATTTTATTTCAAATATCTTTTTCCGGGCATTGCGCCTAATCTTGTGTGGGCATTTTTACAGTGTTTATCAATTTTAATATAATTTGTTTAGAATAAGCTATAATAGCTGTTTTATATGTCGATGTTCTGTTCATTGGATTCTTTAATTTGACTATTGGCCACATGTATAATTTTAGTGAATTGGGACGAAAGGTCGGATATAATTTTCTTGGGTAATAGGTCTGCATCTTTCATTTGTTTCCAAAAATTACAATTTGGTCTAAATTGTTTAAAAGATTTAGAATTTCTATGAAACTGTGTAAATAAAATTTTAACTGGAAACCATTCCATTACGTACACTGTAAAAAAAAAACAAAAAAAAAATACATTTCTCTTAATCTAAAAATTTATAATATTACTCCAGGCAAATATTTACAATTATGTGTTCCTATTTACCCACGATTCGGAAAAGTATTTTTTATTAGCTTTAGAAAGGTAGATGTATAAATAAAATTTTAATGGAAACCATTCCATTACGTACACTGCAAAAGAAAACACATGTTTTTTAACCTAAAAGTATATAATATTACTCCAGGCAAAAATTTACAATTGCTTGTTCCTATTTACCCACAATTCGGAAAAGCACTTTTTATTACCTTTAGAAACCTGGGTGTATAAATAAAATTTTAACTGTATACCATTCCTTACGTACGCTGTACAACAAAACATATGTTTCTTACTCTAAAAATATATAATATTACCCCACGCGGAAATTTACAATTACATCTTTCTATTTACCCATGATTCGGGAAGCACTTTTCATTACCTTTAGAAACCTGTGTGTGTAAATAAAATTTTAACTATTTTAATCTTAAAATATATAATATTACTGCCAGTGAAAATTTACAATTAGGTCTTCCTCTTTACCCACGATTCGGAAAAGCACTTTTTATTAGCTTTAGAAACCTGGGTGTATAAATAAAATTTTAACTGGAAATCATTCCATTACGTACACTGCAAAACAAAACACATGTTTTTTAATATTAAAATATATAATATTACTGCCAGTGAAAATTTACAATTAGGTCTTCCTCTTTACCCACGATTCGGAAAAGCACTTTTTATTAGCTTTAGAAACCTGGGTGTATAAATAAAATTTTAACTGGAAACCATTCCATTACGTACACTGCAAAACAAAACACATGTTTTTTAATCTTAAAATATATAATATTACTGCCAGTGAAAATTTACAATTAGGTCTTCCTCTTTACCCACGATTCGGAAAAACACTTTTTATTAGCTTTAGAAACCTGGGTGTATAAATAAAATTTTAACTGGAAACCATTCCATTACGTACACTGCAAAACAAAACACATGTTTTTTAATCTAAAAATATATAATAATACTCCAGGCAAAAATTTACATTTACGTGTTCCTATTTACCCACGATTCGGAAAAACACTTTTTATTACCTTTAGAAACCTGGATGTATAAATAAAATTTTAACTACAAACCATTCCTTACGTACGCTGTACAACAAAACATATGTTTCTTAATCTAAAAATATATAATATTACTCCACGCGAAAATTTACAATTACATCTTTCTATTTACCCATGATTCGGGAACCACTTTTTATTACCTTTAGAAACCTGCGTGTGTAAATAAAATTTTAACTTTTTTAAATCTAAAAATATATAATGTTACTGCCATTGAAAATTTACAATTAGATCTTCCTCTTTACCCACGATTCGGAAAAGCACTTTTTATTACCTTTAGAAACCTGAGAAGCTAATATATTTTAGAGAATTAAAGGAGCAATTATGAAAACATAGTTTTGGTTTCTGTCACTGATTTTCGCAAATGTTTCCGAGTAGATTTTTATTGTGTATTAACCAGTTTTCTCAAACCGCAATGTAGATTTTTCGGATACTATAATTTCTCAAGTAAACATTTTCATGTTCAACAAACATGTCTATTACAAACAGTGTATAGTATCAACATGAAAAATGATAATGTAGTTTGAGAAACTGATTCATACGCTATAAAATAATAATAATAATCATATAATAATAATAATACTCGGAAATGTTTAGGAAAATCAGTGGCAGCAAAAGCAATTTTGTTTTAATAAATGTTTTTTCAATTTTGAAAATGCATTAGTTTCTGTAGATTTCTAATGATAAAGAATACATTTCGGATTCGTGGGTATATGTTTCTGAAAGAGGTTTCTGTATAGTTGCACAAATGTTTATATTATATTTGTTGTAGATTAAGAAAAATTCGTCTTTCAGTACAGTGTAGGGTAGGGTGGGGCGAAAAAAATTGTTTTTTTATAATCACCTTTTAATAGTGCGGAAAACTTGCGCATTGGCATCATAATAACGGGAAAAATAATATAAATAAATATAAATTGGTTTTGAAATAACGCAAGAGCCTTAAAGTTTAGGACAAAAAGAAAAAAATTGCAATTTTTAAAAACTTATAAATTTTTTTTTAATAGTTTTTATTTTATTTCTAATGGTATAATAACTACTCTTTGTAGTTACCTAAATGTGTGAAAAATACTTTTGGACACATTATCGTTCATTTGAATTCTTGCAAAAAGCTTTAAAATACCATTTTTTTTAGCAAAAGTTGCTTTTTTTTCAAAAATTCGCAAGTGGGCATAAAGATAAAAAAAGTATACCATTAAACAACCGTTTTAAAGGTTTTACGAACCTACTTCTGTTACGTTTTCACCTGTTGCCGAGTTAGTTGCAACTCAATTAGTTAATATTTATAGAAAAGCCTGAATCCCAACAGTCACACACACTAGTGTTGTGCAAATGATCACCTCCTACTTTAATTCTTATATTGGGTTAAAAAAAATCATACAACCAAGACCATGATAAAAAAAATTTATAAGAGAAGGTTAGATGAGTCTTAACTAACGCTAAGAAGAAACTTTTCAAAATTGCAGCTAGTAAATTCACTAAGATATTTTCTTGTACATGTGGGAATAAACCAATCGACAGTAACCCTGTCCAGTGGTTGTAAAATGCAATTGTCAGAAACCTAAAGAAATTCGTTAGTTTGGATTGGGGTTTATGCACGATCAGCGAACAATCAGGATGCTGTTTATTGGTAATTTACACAGAAAGGAAACAATTACACTGATTAAAAGAGAAGAATGAAGAGAGCAGCTTTCGATGCAGCAATCTATTACTTCTGTCTCCGCCAGTTCTTTCATAAGTAAGAGTACAGTTAATCAAAACACTTCCATAAGAACAGGCAGTGAAATGTGTTTCGTATTGCTTTCTACATCGCAAATGCGTTCAAAGTCATATACTTCCTTAACCCCTTAATTCTCGCAACCGTCATATTCATGAGCTGTGTCTTTTTTTCAGGTTATTGAGATTTGTTTGCTTCCCACCAGTTGTATAGAATAGTGTAATTGACTTTATTATGGTATCATTTTACCTGTCATTAAACAAGGTGAGCATTTCTTTTTCAAAAAAGTGATGCCAATAAGCAATTTGAATTTTTTAACCGTAATTTAATGCGACCGTTAAGGGGTTAATAAGCGATAGATACGGCGTTTCTGACAGGACCACAGCAGCAATAGCTTCTGATGTCCTGCGTGATCTTGGCATGATCTCTGATTAAGATATGTCACGAGTGTTTGGTAAAAGTAAGATTTGAAGGGAAAAAGAAGATTTGAAAAGCAATAAAGGAAAAAGAGCACCAGCTGAAAGATGTAAAAGGAACTTACTTTGACGGTAGAAAATATAGTACATTAACACAAGAAAAAACAGAAGCTAAAATGTACCGCAGAGTAAGAAAAGAAGACTATTTTAGCATAATTAGTGAGTCTGGTGGCCAATACATTGGCCATGTTACACCAAAAACAGGAACCGCTAATGGTTTTGCTGAAAGTATTTTCGACTACATGAAAAAGAAAGATTTTGACATGAGTGTAGTAGTAGCCATCGGATGTGATGGGTTAGTCACAAACACCGGTTGAAAGAGTGGTGTTGCACATAACATTAAAGTTAGGTGTCAGCGACCACTTCAGTGGTTTATTTGTTTGCTACACTTTAATGAACTGCCTTATAAACATTTGTTTTGCTTTGAGAAAAATCCTGATGTTGATTTTGTGACAAATCAATTTGAATTTGTCACAAAAATAAATAAAACTGACCTCAGTAAAGATCAGCAGTATCATCTAGACATTGTTCGTGTAGTCATCACTGGATTCTGTGATCCAGAATTAGCTGTAAAAGATCCCGGGCCCCTCAGCCATTCCTGATGGTTAACCTGTGCTAACCGGGTATTAAGACTTATGTTTCCCAAATTAGTCCGACAACCGAAATGAAGACACTTGTAAATTACACTGTAAGGACATGCGCTTCTGTTTGATTTGATATTAAGATGCATTACACTGTGGAAGACGGTCCGAATCACATATTGAAAGTCATGTAAACAACAAGACACTTCCAGGACAACATTAAAAAATTCATCGATCCTTTCATTCAGAGAAACTCGTTTTTCTACATTGCAGGAATTGTTGGCGATATTGGACGAGAGACAACACATTCGATAATTAGGCTACAGGAGTAGGGCGTGTCAATTTGGAGGGCAAAAATAAAAATTCGTGATTTTTGTGAATGAGGGGGTCCAAAAGTTTGCATTTTGATGCGTAATATCCTAATTTAAAAGATTTTTTCTTGTTCATAAAGATTTAGCTTCGTAAATTTGCGCTTGATTATAATCTGTACTGAAATTTCCGAAAAAAGGGATAACTTAATATGAACGGCAACAAAATTTGCCCCCCCCCCCCCCAAAAAAAAATGGTTTAATAAACTCAAACAATTTTATTTATATTTTGCCTTTATTATGAAACACTGAAAATAAATTGTCAAAAAAGTTAAAAGCTTCGACCAACAATATTCATCAAATCTTGCTTCGATTCATTCCTAGATATGATTCTTCTTCTTGCTTCCTGGCCTCTAATGAATCCTTCTCGTTTCTCATGAATATATACTTTGCCAAATGCCTCTGATACTTGTTTTACACACCTCTCTATGGACTGTCCATGACATGGCCACTTTGGAACTTGCATTGGCTCTTCAACAAACTTCTTTATTTCAGATATTTTGAGTTTACAAGTAAGTGGAGGTTCAAATACATTTTCCAACCAGTCTATCAGTTCCAAAAGGGATATTGTATTTGGATTTACTGCAGGTGTTTTCCTAGGCCGAACAGATAAGTCACCTGGTGTATTATCATCTTCATTCCTTAATTCGATTACCTTCTGGACCCCAGCTTTTCTTTCTTCTTGGTCTTCCGAGCATAAAATTGTCTCAAGCACCATTTCACTAAATGCAAACCACGATGAACGTTGGATTGTTGGCAAAACAATATCAGCTACTGCTTTCTTCTGATATTTTAGGAGCTTCAATTGATAAAGAATGTGACGAGGTCCTTCCACCCAGGAGAATTTCGATTTTATTGTAAACCAGCGGGGATAGTAAACACCAACAATATATTCCACAAGCAGTTGTAATTTCTTCATGTTGTTGCCTTTAAGGCCATGTTTTGAAACCCATATGCGACAAATTCTATTTGCAGTTGTTAACCACCGAGAGTGGCTTAAAGGAACAATTTCTAATAATGCCAGATCCCAGATCAGTTAGAAGTACAACTGTCCTTATGGCCTGAGTTATCCTGTAATCATAACCCTGATCTGTAGAGAGATCTTTGACAACAGTGTTACTCAATGGAACCATAGATTCTGGAAAAGATATTCTGACAAATGAGGGATTGACTTCAAGTTCTTTTGTAGTATCAAGCATATTGCCAATCTTACCACTCCACTTGTTGTTAGACAAAGTTTTTCCATCCGACTCAGTGATCATGTGCCGCAAAGGTAGCTCAAACCAACCAGATGAGTTTACGATTTAGCTTTGCCTTAACCCAATGCATGACTCCTCCTTCCCAACCAGTGTTAAGATTTGTTGAGTCACCACCAATAGCCTGAAAACGTCTGTCAATGCTGTTTTTATTTAAAAAATCCACAAGATGGTTAGCAATAATTTCAGCAGGTTTCCTTTTCGTTAAGTGTTTGTCTGGAGTAAAATGGCAAAGATTCCTTCCTCCTGGCTCACTGCAAACAGTGTAATGCTCTTCTTTCACAATACTTGGAAACTGATGACTTGAGTTATCTGCTTGTAACAGAACTTTAGTGGAATCTTGGCGTCCATTAAAAAGATACATTCAATATTGCCAGTACGGCATCGAACATGGAATTCTTCATCAAGTGATTTCATAACTTTTTCTTGCGCTCTTTTTACTTTATTGTGATCAACCACAAGTCTCTTGTCTCTTTCATTAATTAGTCCAGCATCCAAAAAAAGCTGCTGTTGTAATGGCAGCTGTAACACGGAGACCGACAGCATACCTAATACTTTGCAATGCAACATTACGCAATTGTAACGTATTATACAGACATGTACTTGAAGTAGAAGGTACATCAGAATAATCACATGGGATGTGCAAATGATCTTCAAGTTCTTCACCTGTAAAATCAGTTAGCTATTCATCGTCGTCGAAGAAAAGAACTTCATTTGTTTGTAATGTTAACTCTTCCTTCCTTTTCTGCTCATATTCAGAAATTCTTCTTAATTCATCTTCTTGCCTCTTCTGTTTTTTAATTTGTCTCCTGTGCTCAGGTAGATCTGGTAATCCAATTTAATGCTGTCCAAAAGATCCAACTTTCTCTCTTTGACTATTTGTATAATATTAATAAAAATTAATAAAAATACATTCAACTGCAAATGAGTATTGCTAGTTTAAAAGCTTTCACGAGTGGAATAAAATTATTTTACAGATGTTATAGCATTATATAAGTATATTCTTAACCTTAGAGCAGAAGTACAAGCAGAAATAGTGATAAGAAAGCACTTCTGGAGAGAAGACAGTTTGCTGCGATTTTTACTTGAAACAGGAAAATCTCACGAAATTGAAGTAGCTATTTACCAAGCAAACCATTGAAATTTCCAGTTCATGTAAATATATTTGTGAATAGCTAACCAAAACACAACTTTTTGACCCCCCTCATTTTTTGAAAAAGGAAGTCGAAAAAATCGACACGCCCTACTACAGGAGGATACTGAAAGCCAAAAATGTGCCGCCAGTAGTCGGTCACGTTAGAGCCTTCAAGCATTCTTTAATTAATTTTCAAGCCACAAACTACATTGAACTTATTGTTTGGACAAAATTTAAGCTGACACCACCTCTAATGTTGTCAAATATGGCAACAGAACACATTTAAACTTTATTGAAAGACAAAGCCCAGCCAGAATTTGAGTGTTTGACATTTCCATGCCACACTCAGTTGGTAGAGAGAAGTGTGAAAATTGTTACAGAAGCCGCTGGAAAAGTTTGCGGACGTGAAAACGGTGAAGGTTTTATTAGAACAAATTTAAGATCAAGGTTTTTGATGCCAAAATTTGATACGAAGTCAGAATTTAAAGGGACTTCCTTGTAAGTAATCACACACAAAAAGGTTGTTTGGGTAGGGTGTGGGTGGGACTCGACTTGCAGCCACCTCCACGTGGAGGTCCTGGGTCGTTTAAGCATAAAGGAAAAACATGCTGCGAACATGGAAAAACATGGGCGGGGAGCTGCAATATGAGTTTCTTGCAAACATAAATGGTATTTTAAGGCTTTCTGCGCGAACTCAAATGAACGGCAATGTGTCCAAAAGTTATTTTCACGCACGTAGGTAACTACAAAGAGTAGTTTTTACACTAATAGAAATAAAGTAAACTATTTTTAAAAAATTTCACGTTTTTAAAAATTGCATATATTTTCTCTTTTTTTTTTTAACTTTAGGGCTCTTGCGCGATTTCAAAAGCAACTTATATTTTTTTAAATAATTTTTCCCGTTATTAGGATGCCAATGCGCAAGTTTTCTGCGCTATTAGACATTGATTATAAAAAAATAACATTTTTCGCCCCACCCTAGTGTAGAGTCTTTTACTTTATTCGACATTATTTTTAACATAATATCACGTTCTTCAAGGACACGTTACGTTTCTTAAAAGGAAAGGAATAAAAACTTTTAAAACGTTATAAAATTTGTTATATGTTATTGTTAATTTTAGAAATTATAAATGTTTGAATATAACAAATTTTCATTACTTAATATACAGTGTGTCCACTTTCAACGGTGTTCAACAGCTAATTTCCAAACTGTTAGTCATAGACATATAATTCGTAATGAGGGAAAAAATTATTTTAAAAATCGATTTGATCAATAAAAGTATTTCTTAAAAGTTACGAAATTTAAATTTTTATACGGTACCGTAGTCCTATATGAGATATTTAATAAAAATTTCCAGTTACAACTAACAAGTAAGAGAGAAGAAGTCCCAATCATCTAACACTAAAATTGACATAGTTATGAAACTTAGAATTTCATGACTTATACCATTTTTTTTACATCTGAACATAGATTACTTGGGTTTCGGGGTATCATACACAAAGCGGTTAAATCATTAGAGGGATTTATTTCGCATGTAAATTTCTGCAACGCAGCCGAATGGATTCACTTCGAGCAATTTTTAAGATAAATTTAATTTTTATTAATTAAGTTTATATTAGATAATTTTATAGAATTATAAAATATATATCATTTTGTAAATAATTGCGACTGTTGCATTTCATCATTTCATTTAAATAAACTACAGTTAATTTCTAACTGATATTTTTAGTGCAATTTTTATATTTTTCATTAATATGTGATAATGAAAATAGATGTCATTGTTAATTTTACTTTCAACTGTTATTTTTTTTTTATGTCTGACGATTATTTATATTTCTAATAAATTTATAAATGACCCCCATTCCGCAGAAAAAAAAATATGATTTAACTTAATACAACTGTTACTCGGTCAATTTTATTCGTAGAAGAATTGGATATATATATATATATATATATATATATATATATATTTTTTTTTTTTTTTTTTTTGTCTTACGTCTTAGGATATTTTTACGAAACATAACTTATAGGACAGGTGAACTGCACAAAAATTAAAATTTCATAAGTTTTTAAGAGATATTTTTATTGGCACAAATTGCTTTTAAAATACGTACTTACATTTTCAAAAAGATTTTTGTAATTGGAACTACTTGCCTGTGTATAATGGTTTAGGGATTAGCCATTGGACACATTTGATATCCTGTATAAAAACGATTTTCAAATAACATATCTGTACTATAAACGGAATGTTTAACAAATAACATATTACTAAGCCATTGAATTATTTTAAAAGTTATCTATTCTTTAATAAATGATCTTTACATATGATGTTTAAATTTTAGTTTCATACCTTAATCGATGAAATATATTTGTTGGTAGATTTATGGATGAAATTCATTTACCTGTAAAATCATTTACAATATTTTTTACTTCAAATGAAATAGTTTATTGAAAGTTTAAAATTATTCATTCATCTTTTCACGAAACGTTAGGCAAAGATTTTTATCTTAACCTGTCTGCGACAAGTTTCAAAATGCTACACTATCTGTATCACAAATTACGCTGCTAAAGAAAGCATTACAGTTATTGGATATCAAACTAAATTAGTCTCGTTAAAAAGTGAATTCATAATATTTTATAAATTTCTCAACAGTACATAATAGGCTGTAATTTATCGCCAATTTAAATTTTGAAAGAGTGTACGTTCGGTACTTATAAATAGCTTGAAAAATATAGTTGCATACGTTATATTTTTAATGGTATTTTACAGAAAGTTTGTAAATTTTATTGCTTTTCAGTGTAACTATTTATTAAATGCATATACTATTGGATGTTAAACATTTAAATAAAAAAAATTAAGTTGCTTTCATCACCCCCAATCAAAGTTTTAACTGGTACTATATAAAACATTTTACAATTTAATGTCCAGCTATAAAGGTCTGCATTTTAAAAAAATTATTGCATTCCATTGAATAACGGAAATTGCTCTAAAAGACAGACTTATATATACATTTAAACAATTATATTGTTCTAGAATATTATAGTTTTTGCTGTACGTGCTTATTTTTGATAATATCCGTCATTTCTTTAACTGAACCCTTAGAATAAACGTTAAAATATTTTACGACCTTAGGAATAGTGTTTTTTGATTCACGTAAAAAAGTATTAAACTTAACAATATTATAAGAAAAATAAACTTTTCGTACTAAAAAAAAAAAAAAAAAAAAAAAAAAAAAAAAAACCATATGGTTTTAACATTTATGTACCATAAACATATTATTTCGCTCAACTTAAATTTAAATAAACATATACTGTTTTTATTTTAAGAACAAAATCTAAATTTAAAAACCGGCAAGTACAATTTAGCTTCAAGGAAATGTGTGTTATTCCAGGTTGTTGGAATTTTTCCAATACAGAATTCAAAAGAGGTATTTGTATTAAAATCTCATGCATATTTAAAATGGTACTATATCTTCTATTCTTTGAAGTTCATTGATTGCATTAATAACGTTTTTGGGAAACATATGTCTTTGCGAATTTAGCCTAAAGACAGTTTTATGAAAAATGATAAATTTTCCTTTAGCATCGAATGCATTTTAATTTTGTTCATTTCCATCAAAAGGAAAAGCTAAATCACCCATTATAATGCTATTTTAAATTAACTGAATATGTATAATTCATATCTACCCTATATATATATAATCCTAGTGAAACGAATTTATGAAACAAATTCATAAAAAGATTTTGTGAAATGACTGATTAAACCACTGATTAAATGACTGATTAAATGTCTGATTATGTTTCAGAGCTATTCCTCCTAAAATATGTAACTTTTGGCGGTGAACGTAGAACCAATTATCCGTATTGATCCGCGTATATTAAAAAGGGTATTAGAATTGTGTAATTTGAATTAGTTTTCGAGATATATATATATATATATATATATTTTATAATTCTAACAATATTTCTGTAATGATGACAACTAAATCACTCCAATTCTGTGGAAAAAAAATGAAAGAAAGGGGAAAATATAGAAGTTATTCAATTTAATTTTTCAAATTGAAATTTATTTTTTTATTTCAATCGACAGTGAAGACAGTATTGTGATTAAATTATGTTTTTTCAGAAAAATTTGAAAAAAATAATTAAATAAATAAATAATAATAATAATACTATTGAATAAATGATAATTTCTTATTTTATTTTAATCAATTTTTCCTCATTTCAAGAGCTATTTTTTTCATATTTTATGAAAGATCAATATTTTAAATTTTTGCCAATAGTAAAAACAGCGCAAAGAATAATATTTCCTTACGATTAAAAATTTATATGCACGTGACTATTAAAAACAAAACGAAAAATAATCTTTAAAATTAGAATTAAATTACTACGTGTTAAAATGCGAAAAATATAGAAAATTACATCATAAAAATTGTATTTACACGTGACTATTAAAAGAGAAAGAAAACTGTAAAATGACAAATTCGTTAATATGCGTTAAAAGCAGCACATGGGGATATTGCGCTATATTTAAAATGGTCAAATAATAATACTGCCAAACAGTTTAAATTTAAAAATATATTTACGAGATATTTATTTCATATTTAGAGATTATTTCTTTAACTTTTTTTGTCAATTCCAAGACAACGCAGATAATATTTTCTTTCTAACAGCAAACATATTTTCACATGAATATTAAAAAGAGAAAGAAAACTTTAAAATAATAAATTAAGTTATATGCATAAAAACAGTAAATGGGAGAAATTACTTTATATTTAAATTGGCCACATAGTAATATCGACAAACTGTTAAAAAATAAATATACGTATATTTATGCGAGACATTTATTTCATATTTCGAGATGATGTTTTTACCAATGTTGCCAATTCTAATACAGCGCCAATAATAACATTTCAGCGCCAATGAAGTATTTCCATGTGAATGTTAAGATTAGAAAGGAGACCGTGGTAAAAATTAGCTCAGATGTAAAATGATACATTTAAAATGTCTTATTTAAAAACAATCTTTTTACATAATTGTTGAAAAAGTACCAGGAAGTAAAGACATTGTTTACATAGTTCATTTTTTATTAGCTTATTTTAAAATGTGTAACTGATCTAATTGAATGAAACACAAAATCAGCTATTGGATGGATGTCTTAACAGCAGTTGATTCGACCTTAAAAAATTCCCAATCAAAGGGAAATGATTGGAAATCCGTTTAAAGTTGGATCGCCACCAATTTTTAAATTATAATTCAGTCTTCTGTAATCGTTTTAAAACCGATCAAATTAGCATGTTTTTAGAATCTTCAATATCTGTTTGGGGGGTTGACGAGAATAGCTCGCAGTTGGCAGAACCACGTATATATACATACATACATACATATATACACATATATATATATATATATATTTAAATCTTGAAGCTCAAAAGAAATTATATATATGAAAGAACTATATTTTTGGAAGTAAATTTTATGAAACTTTTTCTCCACTTTCAATCCAACAGCAGAAGTAAAAATTTTCTCGTAAATATAATATTCAATTATCTTTACACCTTGTTGATTGTTTAAATACGCTACGAAGTCTGAATTATCAGACTTTTTATTGCAACAGAAGTTTTCTTTACATTATGTTTTAGTTTTTCTCTTCCATCATTTTCTTGCTAATTGCATTACGCCTATTTTTTAAAACTCGATGTTCCAATTGTTTTTGTGCTGTAAAAGCATCCTTTTTTTTTTTTTTTTTTTTTTTTTTTTTCCATTTCAAGGTTTAGCTTATATGACGATGATGTTAACACAACTGTTTTTTGGCTCCCTCTGTACTTTGATTTAACTGAATTTAGCAAGGGAAATAACATTTCTAATGATTTTTTTGCTTTTGGGGAGGATTTGTAGCTGCAGCCTTGTTGCAGGTCAATTTCTTCACAACTTACTTTATCACAATACTTTTTGTTTCCTATACCTTTAACAGCTTTTGCTGTCACGGATGTTTTTCTTCTTGTCTGTCTTTTTCAACATTTTCACCAAGGTTTGAGATTTTATGCGTTTAAATGGGGAAAAAATATAAATTCCAGCCTTCAGAAATATAAAAAGTCTTCCATCACAAATATGCTGCAGGAGGTAAATGTTTGAATTCAACTCTGTAAATCAAATATGCCGTAGGAATAAAGAATTCAAAGAAAATAAATACAATTATATGCAAGATAAAAGACATTGCAAACAAAATTTATTGCATAGACATGTAAAAATATTTTTATGTTTACATAGGCCTAAACTGTATAAAAAAAATTAATCCAGATATACAGAAAAAAAAACCTGCATGGAGATAGTAATCCATTATAAAATATCAAAAAATAGTGTACAAAGCGTACCGTCCTCGAAATTCATTACTTACTTTTAAAATTTATGATCGGATATCTGGTTCATTTTAAGCAACTTAAATTGGCCCAATTACGGCAACTGCGCCATTTTTTAAAACAGTTAATTTCAAGACTAAGAACAAAAACGAAATCAAACAAATGCGCGTAAAAAGTATGCGCAATAAACAGATGAATTCATATATGTATATGAAAACATAACAACTTACCTTAGTTTTAAAATATTCACTTACGTTTAGTAGGAAAAAATTACATCAAAACAGCTAACTTTAGGGGTTTTTTTAATTGTCTGAAAACAGCACGTGGTAGGCTGCTGCTTCTTCTAATCATGAGTGACGTCATTCTGATTAGTAGGATTTAAGCGATAGATGGAATCTCTTCCTGTAATTAACGGCAGAATGGCAACGGTCCAATTAAAGCGGCTGTCCAAATATGGCTACTCTCCCCTACTTTGAATTTTAACTCAATTCTGTATTATATTGTAAACACTAGTAATTGCTTGTCCCCTATCTCATCTTCTACCTATATCGTTTCAGGATAATATCACATAAAGCATTTTATTTACATACCGAAATTCCAAAAATAATTCGCGAAGCATTTGTTGGAATTTAATACAAAACATTTAATATCAAAAATGGTCGGATACTTTTGAATAAATTGTGTAGTGAACCACTATTTTTACTATTTCAGAGACAGTAAATATCAAATATATGACATGAAGCTACAGAAACAGTAAGTATAAAATAAGAAACGATTTATTCATTTCTGCATTGAAATATACAACTATAATATAGAGAATAGCCTTAGACATCTTTGAGCCATTCACTATTCCAGTTAACATCAATGATCTGCAATTAACAGAACAATGGGATCCCATAACCAAACTATTTTTGGAATGTTATTACGTGCTAGCTTATTATTCTCCCTGTGAAAGAATCTGAATAATCCATTAATGGCTAAGAATTTTTTTCTAGTTAAAATTTATCTCTGGTAATTTTTTCAGATTTTTTTTTTTTTTTCATGGCCATTAATAAATTTAACAAGCAAAAATTATATAACATGTACGTAAGAATATGATAATGGGAGATGGACTGTTTAATACTTATTAAATTTAATTATTTACAATCAGTATGAGTGGAATTTTTTAAGGATAAAACACATATCAGATGACGCTAAGTTTTTTAATGTTACAATACACAATTTTTCAACATTTACAGAGCAATGCATTTCTTCCACTAATGTATATATAGTTCTAAATATACGAATGTTTTTAACACTTTTCCATTTCTGATTTTTTTTTTTTTTTTTTTACCTTGAAATTTTTTGCTTTTTTATGGAATGTTATAACGTGCTAGCTTAGCATTCTCCCAATGAATGAATCTGAATAACATATTATTGGATAAGAATTCTTGTCTTGCTAAAATTCATTTCTGCTATTTTTTCGAGATAGAATTATTTAATGGACAGTAATACATTTAATAAGCAAAAAATCTGTAAAATGCACGTAATAATATTATAATGGGAGAAAGACTATTTAATACCTATTAAATTTAATTAATTATAAATAAGTATGATTGCAATTCCTTAATTATTAACCTTATTTCAGATGACACACATTTTTGTTTCATTACAATACACATTTTTTTTTTTTTTTTTTTTTTTTTTTTTAACTTTTAAACAGCAACGAATTTCTTTTATCTAGTGTATATATAGTTCTAAATATACGAATGTTTTAAATATTTTTTTTTAATCCTGAAATTTTTGGCTTGTTTCAAAGATATGGAAGGAAATTTGTTTCTTATCAGAATTAGAATCCTATTATTATTTAACATTTTCAACGTATTCTGTAAGTTTGTCATAAAACATAAAATCTCCTTAAATATTACTTTGAGATTTTGAATTGTTTGAAATATAGCCCATTTTTTTTTCTAAAGACGACATAGTACTTTTTTTAAGATTCATGACATTTTTATACAAATGAATGTTCAGATATCTCTCTTGGAAATTTTCCAAGGAGGTTGATTTGCATTTTTTTCATTGCAGAAAGTATATTTTCGTGTCACTAGTTTTGTCTTACTTTGGATTTGAAGAGAAAATGATTTTTTTTTCAGTAAGAATATGTATTGGTATTACAGAGAAAAGATTCGAAGAATGAAAATGCAAAAGCTTAGGTTTATTTCAATTTTGTCGTGAGGCATATTTTTAGAAATGGTTGTAAGAATAGTGGCACGAAAAGTGTATTTAAATTTTTTTGAAACTAGAATTAGCTATATTTAATTACTTAACTCTTTACCAGTGATGCTAGGTTTTACCATCTCATGCATAATTTTAATACTTATAAAATAAAAAAAAAATATTTATTTAAATATTTACTTTTCAAAACAAAATTGTATTAGGTCTTCATACAAAACAGCCAAATTATGAAAAAATTAAATTGTATTAAAATTATCAAAAATAGTATCACCACATTACCGATATTGTCACTTATCGGGTGGGCCAACGAAATTTATTTTTCGGGTTCGGATCATATTTGCTGCTAACTTAAAAAACAGTGTCGTGATCGAGTTAGCTATAACCCGCCCTATGCAAGGCTGCAATATCGATAACAAAAGATGTAATCAGAAAAACTTGAATGTACGATACAATCCCTTAATGGGGATATTATTGTTTTTCTTGAAAAATACTTGTTCACTATGTATTCCTCAATTGTTTTTAAAGCTTTTAGTTTCCAATTTTATCAGAAATATCTTCCGAATAATTAGATTAAAAACAGTCCGATGTTATTTGGTGATCATATATAATTGATCAACATAAATAACTTGTGACATTGTATTTATAACCCCGTATTGATAGAGATATGATAAGATTCGTAACATAGAGAATGTAGGGGGAACCGGAGCACATTGATGTGGTTTTTTTTCAATGAATATTTTTGGTGCCCAGAAAACAGAAATTAGTTATTTTTTCATGTGATGTCAGCAAAACTAGTGTAGTCTGTTATTAACAGGCACAATCGTCGTTTTATGTGATCTTTCGCATGTAATTAAAAACTATATAGATAATATTTTTATAAATGTGCCCCATGCTCGAGGTAGATTAATGCACCTCTTGGGGCTCTTTGATTCACCATAGTGCATTTTGATACGTTTGGGAAAAGTGTGGAGGGGGTGAGAAATAAGAGTTACTGCATATTTTTCATAGAAAATGAGTTTAGTAAAGCATGTTATATTTATTTAAAGAAATTCAAATTACCCACAATTTTTTGTAATTAATGTTAAAGTGATCAAGATCAAAATTAAATGTATAACAACCTCACATTCTTTCTCTTACTTGTCCAGTTGTTCGCAGCGTCAACTTTGTCATATCTGGCTCTTCAACCCCACCATTATTTTTTTTTCTCGGGAAAAATGATAAAGTTACAAGGTTTTCTGTTCATAAACCGGACGAGATGGTCACCATCATAAGTTTTTCCTGTAACTTGGCCTACAAAGTTAACAACCGATATCATTTTTGCAAAATTATAACAAGTCATCATCAGCAAAATTTTGTTCAGAAATATCTGCTTCTTCCAATGTAATATCTTCAAAAGTATTTGCTTCTGCACCTAGCTGGTCACTTCAAATCGTCAGATATGTAGATTCACACAACTGTCCTAAGAATGTTTCAGATTTATCAGATGCATATTCTTCCACCTTCTTTCTCTTCGTCTGTCGCTTCAAAGATTTTGTGTCTTGTACCCCCAGCAGTATTTTTGCGATTTTCTGTTCTTTATTTCAAATCCTTTGCTGTGCTACAGCTTCCACCTCTTCTTTAACTTATCTTATGTCGAAAAGCTCTTTTTCTCTGGAGAATCAGTATAAATTGTTGATTTACCCATTAATCGCTGGTGTTGCGTTGACGCAATGGTCAAAATAAATGCGTATAAAAAATTAGCTATCAGATGAATTTTATATTAACAGTAATTTTTAAGTAGGGAATATTAGTGTAAATAATATAATAGAAAAATATTTTCTTTCATCAGTTTTTTTTTTTTTTTTTTTTTTTTTTTTAATTTAATAACGAGTTCTAAACGTGAAGCATTTTTAAACGACAAATTTTACGTTGCCGTTTTCACCGAAGAAACGTAGTTAGAAAAACGAAAGCTTTAGAGGTAATCAATTTTTAGACAAAGTCAAATTAGATAAAAACATTCCATGAATCAGTTCCTTTTGTTTTAGTGGTGGAGGATGAGAAAACACGAGTTGCGTTTGCGTAACGTCAGCGGGAAACGGGTAGTTCCCATTTTTACTCCTGTCGTTAGACTCTTTGGGATTTTTTTTCCTTCTTTGCTCATAGAGATGCCTAAACTGAAGCTCTTCTGATGAAGAATTAGATAAAGTAGATTGAAACGAAACAGATATTATAGTTATTTCACCAAAAATTGCAGAAATTATTGATGAAGATGAAAATGATAATATATCAAATTAAAACAATGATATTTCACATATTGACATTGCCGACGAAATTGATATGAACACAAGAAGAGAAGTTTGCGTCCTCTAAAATTTGTACAAGTCAAACATTTAATAGACAATAGGAGACTATGGAGGATAGTGGATAAAGAAGGAAACATTGACTTGAACTTACCCCCAAAATGAAGAAAAAATAAAATATTTACCAAAAACTGGAAGAAATCAAAATTATGTTCGAAAGTAAAAAGTCTTACTTAGATTTCATACGTGAAGTTTCACTGTAAAGGATGTTTGCAAAAGCAAATACCGTTTAAAAGTAAAATGTTAAAAGGTTAGGTAGAATCAAATCAGCAACAAGAAGGCCTAGTAACTTCAGCATGCAAAAGCCATTACAGACAAAGCGTACACATATTTGTCAAGTCTGATGACAGCAGAGCACGGCATTGTAAACAATGTGCAAAATATAATGTGCATAATCTGTTAGCTAAATGTATAGATCAACTTTTGTAGAAGTCTCAAAAACATAGTTTGAAAAGTCTGGAAATAATCGTTTATAGAATAAGCTCAAAATCGGTTGTTCCCAAAATGAAGCAAAAACATGAGGGTTTGTATCCATATTAGTGCCAATTTAGCACACACGATATTGCACGTACTACTGTATTTGGATACAACTCCTCATCTTTTTGCTTCATTTTGGGAACAACGGATTTTGAGCTTATTCTATAAACGATTATTATCAGACTTTTCAAACTATGTTTTTGAGACTTTTACAAAAGTTGCTTTATACATTTATCTAACACATTATGCACATTATATTTTGATTGCATTCGTGCATGCGCAGTGAAAAATATTTTAGTAAACCTGCTCATTTTTCATCCAATTTTTATTATTTTTTAATTCTGACTGCAGAGTATTGTGTATAATGTTGTTTGTCATATTTTTAAAAAAGAACTTCTTTTTATATTAAGAACATATTATAAGCAAAAAACTTGGTGAAATTTGGGACTGCTTTTATAAAAACCTCAATTTCGCTACGCGTATACATTCTAATACTCATAAAAATGAACGCAGTATATTACAATAATCCACTTATTGATAATCTTGAGTTTAAACGCTTTTGCTACATTAGTTTTTACAGTGTTATCCAAAAGATATTGGTTCTTTTTCAATTTTTGACGGTCCCCTATGGGGTTTTGGGAAAAAAATCTTCGCAGAAATATATGACCTATACTATACTGATTACACACCTGCAGTTTCAGGTTAATTCCTCATGTATTTTTCTAGATATTTAACAAAACGTCAACAATCGCAAGTGATCAGTCACCTTTGGCCATACGGTGTAACTGTAAATGCAAAATACAAAGATTGAATAATGTCTTTTGTAACTTTTTTCTTTAATAAAAATTTAATCGCAATGTCATTTTTCCGCCTACCGTGTAAAGTAACGTCAAAATAGGTGAATATTTTACTTTTAGGAAATTAAAAATTATTTATTTTGAGAGAGCAAAATAGTAAGAACAACAACAACCAAAATAATAATAACAACAACAATAATAACCATAATAATAATAATAATAATTTTAAGCCATGTTGAAGTGAGAGAAAGATGTGCGAAAAATGGCCGTGGAGAAAACAAAAGACAGCCATTTAACCCAATTTTGTTCACTTTCATTAAAAATACGTTCTTGAACACCGCCAAGCTGTGCAAATACATGCCGCTAAAGATTTCAAGGGCCATAAACGGTTGATAATGTTTAATGCAAAACGAAATATTTGTGTTTATTGAATATCAAGTTAAGAGATCAGAAAAATATTTAATTACTAACTCTTATACTTAACAGTTGGCATATATAATTATTATCCATGGATTAATAGAATCCGCATGTGTATTCAACGGAAACGCATTAAATACAATCTTGATAGCAGCTATTCAGTGAATTGTGTCAGGTCTGATATCACTTGATAGTTCAAGTGGTACGTATCAGTAAAGTCGCTCGATCGAGTTCTGAAATATATACTTTTCACGCTGTTTGATAAATGAGTTGATATTTAATCTCCAACTAAAAGGTATCTAACAACTGCTTACATTCTAGCACAGTAGAGTTGAAGACTATTATATCAAATTGCAGTGATTAGAACTATCAATGTAAGCACCTAAAAAGAGTTAACAGAAAAACAACGCAGTTGGACAAATTTCTGCGTGCGATTCGCAGTTTTCATTGATCGCTATTATATCAAATGGTTAAAGATGGCCAAATGCGTATTCTAATTAATAATTTTAAGTATAATAGTTCCTTTTATGACCACAGATGGTTTTTAAAAAAGCACAAAGTTGAGATTTTACCTGAAGATTTGTTTTCAAAGAATTGAATGATATCGGAAGATATTTGTTTATTGTGAGCTGTTACTTAAAACCCAAATAATTAATTTATAAATACTATTCACGATAATGTTAATTGCTACAAAAGATCGGCCTGAAGTTGCATGAATGAGTCTTTAGAAAAGCAGCATATTTCATTTAAGCTAGACCAAGAGTGTTTTCAGCCATACAGCAAACATTTTTACAACTTGGCTGCACTTTTATGACTCATTCATTATACTCTACAGACACTGCGGCCTCAGATTCCCATTTACTTCGATAAAGTGATAGACGCTTAAATTATAAAACCTTAGGTTCTTGTAAAATAACAATAATCACCTTAATCAGATGTCTAACGAGAACATAAAAAATATCTTCACTGTGTTATGCAGCTACCAGAAAGACTGTGAAAATTCATTCAATATAATAACATATACTAAGCTGATTAAATACATATTTTATTAAATAAAGTTATATTTTCAATTTTCGTGCAAAAAAACAAACAAACATTTGCCTCAATCTAATAAAAGATCCTAACATAATATACTTACATACGACATAACATAACATAATACCCAAATTCAAAATATAATTGAAATATTTATCGTCACTTTTAATTGAATAGACATCAGGGAAATTATTTTTACAATGCGTAAAGAACCTTTACACATAGTATAATAAAAATGCTATTCATAATTTTATTAGACAAAATTTGGTCTTCTCTTTTACTTTTAAATTGAAAGTATAAATACTTTAAAACCTAATCTCTTCTTTTAATATTTTTTTGCATGTGACGTAAACTCACAATTAAAATGTATATATATAGAAAATTCTTATTATATTTTTTCTTTACTTGAATCGAAACCTAAATAAAATAATAAACTTTCATCAGCCTTAAATAAATAAACATGATTGAAATGCTTTTGTCCTCACAGATTTTTTAAAATTAATAGTTTTTTTAATTACTTTTACAAATCACGCTTAGAATGTCTTACTTTTCAATTTTTTTCTTTATAAAAATCAGCTAATCGCAACAAAGCTTTGAAAAGAATTTATTGAAGCAAATTTGTAAGGCTTGCTTAAGAACACACTGCGACAAGACATTATTTATCTATGTACAGATCACAGTATATACATGGTGTCCACAATTAAACGACCCTACTTTAAAATTGCCTACAGTCAAAACTATCGCTCATAAAGTTCTGAAGTTTTTTGAAAGACATAATGGATGGATGGGAATTTGTTTGGGCTGAGAAAAAAAAAAAAAAAATCAAAATAATTCAAAATTTCGCCACCAGAGGGTGATTTTTAATAAATTACACATTTAGCATTACGACACTTTAGAAATTTTATTTATTAACATAACCTTATTCTAAAGATGGCATTTCACGAGATGTTCCTAACATTTCCCAGAACACACTGCGATCAACTGTGGAACATGCCATCTTACGATTCCAGATGGTATATGAAAATGGTGAAAGTCATGTAGACATGTTTGGTTATAGCAAAATTTGTTAAACTATCGTAAATGTTGCTAAATGTGCATTCGTTAAAAAACAGCCTCCTAATTTCCTCAAATTCCCATATTTTTATTATGTCCTCCAAAATATTTCACAACATTCTGAACTATAGATTATTCTGTTGAAAACTTTGAAAAGGGTCAATTAATTATGAACATCCTGTAAATAAAATTTCTAAACTATCGTAATGCTAAATGTGTAATTTATGACAAATCGCCCTCTGGTGGCGAATTTTTGAACTATTTTTATTTATATATTTTTAGCTTAAACAAACTTCCATCCCTTTATTATGTCTTTTAGAAATTTTCACAACTTTATGAACAATAGTTTTGTCTGTAGACAACTGTAAAGTTGGGTCGTTCAATTATGGACACCCTGTATATAGGGGTAGGTGGGGAACATCGGGTACCATAAATGTTTGTTGTTCTCAAATGCAATCAAATGGAAAAACTAACTCTGAACACCGTTTTTAATGTTAAATGAATCTCTGTCTGTATTAAAACATAGTCTTTTCGATACAAAATGTAATTGATTATATAAAATAACAGCTTTTTTCAGACATTTGCAAAAATCCGGTTTTGCCCCACTGGTTTGATAAAACTGGGTATTGATTTGAAACTCCTAGAGAACTAATTTTCTTCAAAAAAAATTCTTGTTTAATATAGTAAAAAAATTCGTTTTTTTTTTTTTTTTGTATTTCACAAAGCGAAATTGTACATATGTACTTCCATGTGTCAAAAATAAACCTGTAGAAAATTATTTACATTGTATATGCCTACTTATTTTACACTGGAAGTCATAGAGTTATTTTAACTGCAAAAATCACAAACAAATTTATTATTACATTCTTCTTCACACTTTATGCTTCGTATGCCCATTCGTGGCATTTCAAACATTGTATACAACTTTCTTTGGATTTAGAATTGGAGAAAAATTCTTTGCAAAAAATTCAGGTTTCATTATCTTCCTCATTTTCTAATGATGCCGCATTAACACGTTTTTATTTCTTTTGCCGCCTATATTTAACTTCTTTTTTTCTTTTTAAGAATCTTCCTTTTTCCTTTTGCAGGCGGTTTGGCTTCTTTCATCTAAATATTTGTTTCAAACTCTAATTTATAGGGCAAAGTAGTTAAATTAACAGTTTTCCCTTCTTTTTCAAGCTCTTTTCTCAAATTTAAAGCCTTCCTGGGGTATAACATTGTAGTTGAAATTGGAAATGCAGACTGCTGGCTACGCAATATGAAATCTCGATTGAAGAGGCTGGATGTTGTCAACTGCTGGATGTGTGATGTCGACACTTTTAGATGTGAAAGGATGAGCTTCATAGCTTCATTATCATTCAGAAAAATTTATATTTATCGCTTCAGCTATGGCAACCTACGGCTGTACGGACTTAGGTGCGTTATTACTGACTTTCACGGGTTTCTCAGTCATTTCCGAAGCAGCAAGTTGATGGTCAGGAAAAAAATCGTCGTTGTAAAAAATAATCCCTGTTTTCTAAAACCGTCTGATTTGAGTATTTGCAACTACTGCTATAATAATTGCAGGTTTGAATACTTTCCAATTTTGTAAATTGTTACAGATTGCCCAAGATTGGAAGTAACCACTTCCTTACCTTTTTTTTTTTTTTTTTTTTTTTTGTAGTATAAGATTAGAGGTGCCCTGAATGACCCATCAAAGTGTTAACAGTACTTAACAGTATTAAATTACAATTTAAAACTTTATGCTAAATTACTAACTATCCTAAAAAAAAATCATTCCATGAGTGTAGGACAAAACCGGGTATATCCGGTTTTAACTCACTCTTAAGTATTCTGTTTAACCACAACGTGACACAGATTTTTGAACATGGCATCACTACTCTCAGACTTATTGATAAAGGTCAGAGAAACTGTTAAAATACTAGCAGGAAAAAAAATAATTAAATATAGTACTTACCAATATTTAATGTGCTGGTAAACAGTCAATATGTGCTTAAAATCTAGAAACAAACAAAAAATTTTTTAAGAAAAATTCAAACGCAAACCTTCACACTCGAAATAACCACACACAATAGCGTTTCCTTCATCTTGGTTTTACGGATAGATACAAGTTGAAATAAAAGAGGCAGGCTACCCAGTTTTGTAAAACTCTCCCCTAAAGATAAAAAAATTAATAACTTTAGCTTCTAAAAAATGTCAGATAGTGTATATGTATAACATGCATTTAAGTTTTTTTTTTTTTTTTTTTTTTTTTTTTTCGAAATGCAACTATGCGACGTGTTACTATTCAAAAGATCAAATATGATCTGAATAAATTAATTTTGACAGATATTGAAGTCATTCCACTTGGAAAAGTATTGTTAAATCGGGATTATGTTTATTAGATATGTATTATAAAACTATTATAATGTAATATATTTTATATCAGTAATATATTATATAAAAAAAATCAAGAATATTTTTTTAACATTTGGAAGTAGTTTACAATGAAAAAATTAAATTAAATAATAAAAAAAAATATTGAACCAGTTATTGCAAGTTTCTAATTTAATTATTAACTAACTTTTATTAATATTATTAATTTTCAAACTGTAGATTCAGCTCGACCCATTATTGTACTAAATACTAAAACTCAAATTATGCAGAGTGATTCATAAATATGGAAACAATAGGCTATGTCCTTAATTAATGCCCCTAGGCACATACTTCAAGTTGCAAAGTTTCATAAAAAAAGTTGGAAATTTCATGAGATAAGTTTCAACTCCATGGGAGGTCTATTTAAAAAAATACGAAAATTAAATTCTTATATGGCACCCATAGGGTAAAATTTCCAATTAGGAATTTTTTCCTTATCCATTCTTGAATTAAACACAAAAAGGTCCATCTTCATATCTTCAAAACTCATGGAGTTATACCTGTTTAAATAATTCGTCAACTTTTAAGGGATTAGACACACATTGAAATGCGTGCTATTCAAGAAACAATGTTACTTTAAAAGTTCCAGGATGCATGTAAAAAATATATTTATTTTGATAGAATTAGATTTTTTTTTGTGATGATTAACCATATAATTTGCAAATAAGACCACATCTTAAAATTTCTGAGAAAATTTTAAATTTTTAAAATTATTATTTTTTTTTTAAGTCGGGTAATTTAAAATCGTTATAACTCGAAATATTATCGTCGAATTTCAAACTTTTTTTGATTCAATAAAAGAGGAAAATATAATTTTATTTTTGTTTCAGCATTTTTTTTTTATATTAATATTAAAAAAATTAAAAACACAAATTTAAAAAATATGATGTAACTTACTTTAAAAAAATGATATATTTTCAAAATTAAATATATTTTCAAATTTGTCGAAACAAAAAGGATGTAAAATAATCATGAAGGTCATGTTCCGAGTTTGCATCTGTTTTCTTTTTAACTAATCTTGATTTAAAAATGTAACTTAATAATCAAATTCAATTTATTTTAATTTTAATTACGTATTTAAATTAATAAATTTAAATTAATTATTTTTAACAATTTAAATTAATAATTTAAAAAAACATTTAAAGTTTTAAACAAAGATTGGCTCCTAACAAAATGTTTAAATGCTTTTTAAAAAATTGCAGGTGAGTATGTAACTCTTTCTTGTAGCTAAAACTTCCGTAGCATACCGATTAAGAGTGTTTTCATAATTTTAACCCTCACAACTTCAGGTTTTATATCGGCCCGGCGAGTGGTTAAAAAAATTCTGTATTCTGGGGCTGGACCAGTCTCGAACAAGACTAATGTATTTTTCATACCGAACACTGGCTTCCTTTCTTCCTAGGTCTGCACGGAGCGAAATGTTCAGTCCCGGTCTGACTCACCTAATCCGTGCAAAAATCAGTAATGTTTGGCTGAACCCCATAAAATTACAAAAAAGGCATATATTTTTAAATCGCCACTACAATTAAAAGATATTACCATTTACAATTAAGCTTTAAAAATCGTTTTTAACGGATAGTAGATTTAAACACAAAAAAAATACAGTAAAATAAGGAAAAAGAACCTGCCTATTACGAAATCCTGTCTAAAACGGACTAAATTTTTGATCCATGCAAAATTAATATAATAATACTTGAGAAAAGAATAGAATACACCTCCTAAGATGGGTAATTGTCTATAAATCATTTTTTTCTTGTCTGTGTGATTCCGTCTTAGAAGGTTTTACTGTATATCATTTTTGAAATTCTCCAATACATGGATTATGGATTAACGATATTAAATGGTAAGTGAAATATTTACATACAAATAGAGATTCATTAAAATATATATATATATATATATCACAGCCTTTGACGCTTCTTTAAAAATGAAGATTGTAAACATATAAAAAGAAAATCTATAAGCTATTATAAAGCTATAAAGCAATGGTCAGAACTCTTTCATGCGAAACAATTTTTAACCATATATATTTAAAAAACTATGTTTTCTAGAAATTCAATCAGGCCGGTCAAGACTCGGGATAAGATTTAAACATTTTTCCAGGTCGGGACGAAATTTTTTCTATGGGTCGAATCGAGACCGAGTCTGGATATTTCGCACCGTTTACTATATTTTAATTTTGTCTATCTTTTAATAAGCCTAGATAACTACTATTCTTTAAGAAGAATAAATTTTAATGTTTTATTGCAGAATAATGGCGATTTAAAAATTTATGCCTTTTTTACGAAAAATTTTGGCCCAGGCTAGATTTTACTGATCTTTGAACGGACCAGGTCACTCTGAGAAAATTATTTTCTTACGGGATATGTCAAAACTGGGACTGAAAATTTTGGCCCGTGAAGTCTAGGAAGAATGAAACCAGTCCCGGTTAGGCACGGAAAAAAAGTTAGGCCTTCCCGAAAAGATTGGCCAACAGGCCCGTCCCTAGTGCCTTGGATGAAAATAGGCCCGAGCTGGCCCTTGCAGTTAACAATTGTTGTCACAATTAACAATTGTTAATTGTGAATTCGCTATTCCCGATTATCAGATTGTTGGAAATATTACATAAAAACTTTTCTCTTAAATTTTTTTCTCACTACTTCGGTCCCATCTCCCATCTATTTTCCTACTGGCTGTTACCTGCAATCCTCTGTTTTCCTATTGGTCAATAAACCTTTAACTTGAATCCCCTCCTCTCATATATATGTGAGGAAATTTGCACCATCTTTAGCACTGAGGAAGGTATGCTATATGCTACCCAAACCGGTATGCTTAAAAATTAAAATTTTTGATGATTTAACGTTGTTATTTTTTACGCTTCTATTATATTTCACCAAGCTCTTTCTTGATAATTATGACTATTCTTTATTCAACAGCCCTCGTATATGAAAAACCCTGCAATGATAATCAAATATTTTTTAAGAAATATGAGTCACTGTATAATCGATTTTAAATTCCTATCCGAAACAATCTGTATAAACAGTGATACTAGAATATAAATGTAGGAAACAAAAAAAAATATTTTAAGCAATTGGACGTATCCAACGACACGTTTCCAGAAGGAAGTCGTTTTTTCTCGCAGATTTCTGTATTAGAGATTATTTATTCTTTAGTAATAACGGGGCATATCTCGAAGATTCATTTTCTTCATTCCCATTTCAGTAATAATTGCGATTTCATGCGAATTGACATTTAGATTAATTGTTCTGTAATATCTGTCTAAAAGTCCATAAAGTACGGAGTTTTTTAAAAGGAGCCTGCTGAAATATATAGGAGCATCCTTACTCTAATTGAATCGAGGATAGATGAAGTACCAAACTATCAGAATAAAAAATGAGCTAATATTCCCTTTTTAAATAACACAAAAAAAGCTTTACAGATTTTGAAACAGTGTAATGGCATAAAAATATATATCACTCAGTAAATATCTATAGGTTGTAATACATGAATTATATTTGAGTGACGAGTGAAGCTATAAACATATCTTAAATGCTACATTTCATTTTTACAACAGAAATTTTACTGTGGTTATTGCGGCAGTAAAATATCTTAATACTTTGTATATATAACATTTTTAATGAGTATTAGAACTTTCTTTATGCTATTGCCAAGTCCTTACATATCTCTGTTGCACCATAAAATCATTTGGGCTGCATATGAAGCATGGGCTGCGCATTTGCTAACAAATATTCACCTAATTCGAATTTAATTTTTTTTGCTTAGCCACTTGGCATGCGCCATTCCACAGAAACAACGATTTGTCGCTATTGAAAATAGGAGGAATCTGTATAAACAGTAATACTAGAATATAAATGTAGGAAACAAAAAAAATATACAGAATTATAGAAATCTCTATAACTCAGCTTGCAAAATATAAACTAAAAAAGGCTCTAATTATTCTTCAAAATCTTTTGACATGAGTTTATTGTGCTTGTCGGGAAACACAAGTTTATATGAATGATTGAATGAAATTATTGTTTAAAAAAAGAAAGAAAAAAAACAGGAATTTCCATTTTCGTCTTAACATAAATAACATAAGAAAAACCGTAAATGCATGTTATCTGTTGAATTTAAAATAGAAATCTTTTAAAATAAACCATGATATAAAAAGCATCTTTCTCATTTTGAAAGTTACTAAGTAAATTTTTTAAATGCATTGAACGATAAAAAAGAAATACCATTTTCTTTTTATTCTTTAAAATAAAAGTTTTATAGCGATTTATTCTACTGTGATAAAAAGTTGAGTTTATCAACCTACTTGGAAAATCTCCAATATAAAAATAAAGCATCGTTTTTTCAAATGCTGTGAATCATTAAACTTCAATTTATTTAAAAAAGATAGTGAGTGTTAAAAATACCTCATAACACAAAAACATATCTATTTTCCTTTCTTTCAAATTAGATCAATTTTTGGTTTGGGTGAAATTGAAATGTGGTGTAAACTGATGTGTGCGTGTCAAAATTTCAAAATTTTGTATTCAAGAGCTATAAAAATAAAAGACATGTTATGTTTCCTGTTCTAATGTGAGTTTCCAAACCTTTCTTAAGAATCAAAATGTATCTAATTTATATTTAGCGAACTCCTCAATTTTAAGAGTGCGAACAACATTTTTTTTAAAGAAAAAGATTAAAGAAAGTTTTTTTTTTCTTTCTTTTTTTTTTACATTTCCTTAAAAATAAACATTAATCTTTTTTTTCTGCCTACTTTATAATTTGCTTTATCTATAGAAAAGGTCCTATTATTATTATACAGTCATACCCCGATTTACGTCACCCCCAGGAATGAGAGCGCTCCGACCCAAATGGCCGATTATTACCACTAAATATTAATAGTATTTCAAGCATTATTTACTGACAGAGTTTCTGAGATTTAATAAAGCAAAGAATGCTATTAAAATTTAGTGGTAATAATCGGTCATTTGGGCCGGAACGCTCCCATGACTGGAGGTGACGTAAGTCGGAGTATTACAGTATATGCATTAAAACATTTTTGAACAGTATTGCTTAAAACAATTTTTAAAAACTTTTACAGAAAATAAAGACAGACTTCAGTAAAAATAAGTACTCGATCAGAACACGCAAATCTAATGTTAATAATAATAATATATTTAAAATATTAAAGACTAAAATCTGTTTTACTGATATGTTTATTAATAATGATAATTATATTATTTAACTTGAACTATTAGTTCTTCAGATAAATATGATTTTATTTCTTTACTTTAAAAAATATAGAAATAAACGTGTTACTTAAGTGCTGGAAACAATTTAAGAAAACAATTATTAGTGTGTAGTGTTTTGTCTGTTATTCAAAGTTTCCATAAATGGAAAAAGTTTTCCGTAATATCAATGTATAGTGACGCATTTTTTTTTTATATATAAAACTTGATTTTTATTTTAGAAACACTGTCATTCAACCTCAACCTATCATCTTTTACAAAAATAATTCCTTAAATTAATTAATTTTGGGATATTTATTTCTTGAAATTATATTTATTAATCATTTATTTTTAATACTTTTTAATTTAAAAGGCATTACAGTACAGTACTTTTTGCTAATATTACATTTTTCGGATAACATGAAACATAATCACATCATTTACACTTGTAACACAGCAGCAAACTTTCCAGACATACAACCATATAATTTATATATAAAATTATATAAAACTGTTACATAATCGTAATTTAACTCTGTTCTGACAATATAATTTCCGTAATTAGGATCAAGTTATAATTAAATTACGGATATGTTACCATTTTTAGGGTTCCGTGCTTAAAAAGTTAAAAAATGGAACCATTTTAAGATCACTCCTGTGTCTGTCCGTCTGTCTGTCTGTCACAGCCATTTTACTCGTAAACTATGGAACGTGGAAAGTTCAAATTCGGGGAAATAATAAAGACCATTGACCCACATATTTTCAGATTAATAAACATTCATAAATATATTTAGTAAAAAAGTAGAGGGGCTAATTATGCTACTTGAAAAAAAAATTTTCTTTATATATCATGTGGGGTATCCTGTGAAAGCTTTTGTAACACTGAACTCAAAAATACATTCCTTTTAATTTTACGTATTATAGTTTCAAAGATATTGTTGAACATGTAGCGCAAAAATATGTCCCCCACCCATCTAATTCCGAATCTACTGAAACTAAAATCACGAAAAAATTAGAGGTTAATATAAACTTTGCCGAAAAATTATAGCGATTATCTTAGGTCACACAGATTTTGAGTAATTAGCATATTTTTTTATACACAAATTTCGATTTACGGGCATTCGGAAAAATTGTTGAGCATCGCTGAATATACCTATCGTTGCAGAAGAATAAAAGCATTGTTGATAATGATTTTTAAAAAAAAATCATCGGTAATTAGCCGAGATATTAACCCTTAAATGTTTGGACATACACAAGGACAGGGGCGGTGTACTCTATGCCTAGTTAACAACTTTTAATGATATATATGTGTAATGTAATGTCCAGTAACAGTATAAAAGCAATAAACGTCAAACTGTTAAAAAAATACTAATTTAAGGAGTCTCAGGACTCTAAAAAGTGGAAAAAATGAAAAAAAGACCATTTTCAACATTTAATGTCTTAAAATGTATATGATTTTAAAACAAAATTTTAATTGGAATGGAAGATATAAGTATATTCTTTCATTTCATGTATTTAAAAAATTGCAAGATACAGAATTAGAATTTATAGGGGCTCGAAACTGTTAGATATTTGTCGAACAAAAAATTCACATAACAATTTACGCGCAGAATTACAAAATAAATATTGTAACTAGAATGAAATTTTTGGTGCTTACTTATACTTCAGATTATAATGATTTTCTTGAACTCAAATAAATTTGCATTTAAAGCATTTTTTATATTTTTAATGCAATGTTGCATTTAGCTAATACAAAATTTTAAAGATTTCAACAGTAAAATCACTTAAAAAATATTTTTTTGAACAATAAAAAGGAAATGTTAGGTTCAGTTTATACAGACTAACATGAAATATATGTTTTGAAAATTTCATGAAAATATATTCAGAAGTTTTTGAGGTATACAGCGCGTTATGCTCCAAAAACGCCATTTGGAAAATAATGACTTTAAAGTTTCGGAAACGCCGCTTCAGCTATTGAGCAGGTATAATTCTAAAAGCCAAAACTTCTATTCCAATGGGAATTTCAAGGAAACAATTATATCAAAATATTCAGAAAATATAGGAGTTTAACATCTACAAAAATTAAAATTTCTTAAATTTTGAAGCTTTAAGAGTCCTGCGACCACTTAATCCTTTCCGGCACGGAGTAATTCTATTTATAAACTTATGAAATAATGAACTGACACCAGAATTTATAAACGAATTTATTATAAAATGTGAACTTGCTTATTTTCACGTGCATGATAAAAGGAAAATTTTAATTAAATATTCTTGGTGCCATTTGTCTGTTTTGGAATTAAAATTAGGTGATCGTTTTTTAAGGGTATCGCCCTCGAAAGATTTAATTAGAATGAATCGCATAAATACTGTGGGATTCGCGATAGTTTGCATTGATTGCATCTCTCAATACGCCTCGAGTGACTTTAAAAGTTAATTAAACACCTATCTGGAAAAACGCGGCACTGACCATGGCGGCGTTGCAACTATGAGACCTCAATTCGAAGCGCGCTTAGCACAATGCCAAATTTAAACTTTGAACAAAGGTATTGTAACTTCACTGTAGAAATAAATGTTATTACTACGCTGAATTTAGTTTCATGAAATGCCAAATGAAGTTTAACTATGCACTGCTTTTATTGTCAGTACCGAATTAAGTTCATCATAAACAGATTAGGATAATATTAAAAAAAGTTATACGAATAGCTATATTTGATATTATTTAGGTTCCATACATCTTTGAACTTTCATGTTATACCCATTTATACTTTTCTAATACGTACAGTTATACCCAACCCTACGTTGTATAGTTTTTTACAAAGTCTTAATATTCTTTTAGCAACGTTTTTTTTTTTTTTTTTTTAATATCCGGGGGTGCTATATTCGAACATAATCTCGCAGTTTGGTCTAGTCTTACACTATAAAAACAGATGTTTCTTAAACTACTAAAATTCACGATAATCACGAAAAAAAAAATAATCGGCAACCCCTTTCAAGTCACGCAATATTCCGAAACGCGTTCCTTTATCTTTAGAAATCTCGTAAAACAATTTATTTTTTTTTAATTTAAAGAAGAATTTACAAAAATAAATTTTTATTAGCTGCCCGTAATTTTCGGAAACATTTCCTAGTAGCTTTTACATTGCATTAATTAGTCCAAAAAATCGGTTTTTTGGATGCTATTAGACCTCAACTGAACATATTTAGCTGCATATCTGAAATTGTGCATGCAATTGTAACAAAAAAAATGTAATTTCAATGTTAATGTTAATGCTGTTAATTTATAGGTTTTTCAGTGGAGCATGTTTGCTGAACATGAAAATATTTACTTGAGATTTCAAACCATCCGGAAAACCGGTTTTCTGGGTAGAGAGAATTGATTAATGCACTGTAAATGCTACTCGGAAAAGATTTCGAATGCTATGGGCAGCTAATAAAAATTTATTTTTATCAATTCTTCGCTAAATTTCAAAGATAAATTATTTTCTGAGGTTTATAAAGATAAAGGAGCACTTTTCTTAATTTTTGGTATCTCGGAAGAGGTTATTGTACATTTAGGTTCGTGATTATAGAACATTTTCGTAAATTAAGAAACATCTGTCTTTTTTACAGTGTACGGCATGCGCAAATGAGTCGCTTTTGTCCAAATTGATATTGTGCATTTTGATAAATTTATAATATTCGTTTATGAAATTCCTTTTTAACTTGAAATGGAAAATGAAATATAACACAACCTACACTGTAGAAGTTATGCGGTTTTGCGTTATCCATCCTTTTTAAATGCTTTGAAATTCAATGGACGTACAAACAAATATCGTAGCATTTGCTCTACAATAACACCGTTCTTCCGAAAATCCGCTTTGTAGCATAAATGGAAATTGTTAAAACTTATTTGACACATTGATATAAAAACAAGATATGCTGAGGTTTTGAATCAAACACAATCCTCTATATATGCATATATATATATATATATACGGATAGTAATTTTAACTAAAACATAGAAATAATAAAAAATAATCTCTATTGTTTAAACATTTGAAAATTATGCATTGTGTTGTTGAATATTTGATTATTAATTGTATAACTTTCAATATAATTCTTTACCTTCTGGTTAAATTATCTGTTTCAGATTAATAGTTATATTGTACTTTAGATAAGTTAAATCATTTTCAAATATTTCAATTCGCTGCTACATAAATTAAAAAGCCATGTACTCTACTACTATGATTCAAAATATAACATTTTTAATTAGTATATATTTGATTTTCAAAGGATGTTTTAACATATATTTAATTTTTGAGGAAAATGCGGTTATTTATTTCCTATTTTTTGCTTCTTTATTCACGGATATTTTGATATATTTTTGCCGAAACGTCAGTGAAGGTTTACTGTGGAGACACGAAAAGTTTTGGTTTCTGTTAGTCTGTCTGTCTGTTCCGTGATAACTGCCGCAAAAAGCATCCGATCGGGTTGAAATTCACCGGGCATGTTGATGAGGTACCCGGACTTAGCTGTATAGTTTTGGCTAAATTTGGTTCATTCGTTCGGGAAATATGGAACATTTTATTTTGCTCTATAATGCTTTTCTATGGCAAGTCAGACGATTTTCAGATTTTCATTTGTTGAAACAAATGGCTCATATGAAAAATGGATTTAAATGGTAAATTTTTTATGCTGAAATTTTTAAATAAGATTATTAAATTATTCCAATTAGTTTGAAATTTTGTCAATATATTTGCGAGATTTTTTAAAATTAGGTTTGTAATATTGGGGGGGGGGGGGGGTATTTAATGCATGTTTTCCAATAATATAAAGGATTTTGTTTTATCAATTTGATATAATGCATATTTAATTTTTTTTCTTTTCTTTCAGCTGTTGCCTAGCAACGTATTTGGTCCTAATAATATTAATATAATTGCGTGTATAATGTTTTAGTAAAGCCAACGTCAAAACGGATGAATTAATGCATTTGTATGTTTGCACACAGATGGATTTTAGCCCAGAAATAGCAGTAGGCAATATTTCATTTATTTTATTTATTTTATTCAAATATTTTGCTTAAAAATACAAAAGTTCATTATTTTTATAGAGAATAACGTAACATTTTTTCCATATCATTTACCAATATTTCTTTAACTGTTGCCAAGAAAATCAAAACCCGGAATAATATTTTCTTTTAAACAATTTTCAATTGAAATGTTTTGTCGTGAGACAGGAAAATGAAAAATAAAATTAAGAATAGAAAAATTAATATGGCGGCATATTGGAAATAAAAAGAAAACTCTCGAGTAGTTCTTAATATAACAAGATGAAAAGTTTTGAGTAAGTACGCATAGCAGGTGAATTAGACGTCATTTATCGAAAACAAAGATGCTGGAATAAAAAGATCTTGGGTAAAATAAAATTAACTGTTATTCAGGGAGGAAAGAGATAGATGGAGATGCAGTATGCCGTAAAAACAGTTTACAATACGATGTGCGTTATCGCTCAGATTTAAATGCCCTCATTCGGCCCAAACAGAACAAGCACGTGGGACCGAATTATTTGACTTCATCCGTGCATTTTTTCCGTAAAATGAAAATGATCTGCTTATATTTAAGCAATAATCATTCTAAGGTAGCATTTCATTGTATTATGAATTAAAAACTGTATTACTAAAATTATTATTATAATTATTATTATTATTATTATTATTATTTTTTTTTTTTTTTTTTTTTTTTTTTTTTTTTTTTTTTTTTTTTTTAAGCACGTCGCTATGTTGTGCCGAATGTAGCGGATTTTCGGGTTATATTTTTGGCGTCACTTCAAGATTTATTGTCTGTGTACGGTAAACATTAATATTTTATTTTAAATTTAAATTTTATTAATTTATAAAAAAACTTATGCTTATCCTTATAAATCACAGCGTAAAAAAAATCTAAGATATCTATAACCATTCACACAGTCAATAAAAAATTCTGAATGTAAATTTAAATAAACTACGGGGGGGTTCAGGGGGGCAGAGCCCCCCTGAAGAAATGCAATTTTTGATTTTAAAAGTTACCAGAATAAGTAGCTCATCAGAATTTCAGAACATCAATGTATAACCACTTGTTTAACACTTTTAATTTCTGAAACTTTACGAAGTATCTTGTATGCTTATAAATATTTATGTAATTTGTAAACTTTAAAAAGCGATTTGTAGGAAGTTGAAAATTACGCAACGTCATTGTTAAAAAACAATGACTTGCAAAGATGACGTTGAGGCTCCTGATCTGCAGATTTACTAGTAGTAATCTGGAATTGAACCATTTTTTTAATTATTCTAATTTTTGATAAATATATTCTTGCACGAAATGTAATTTGAATTTCAACTATCTGAAATGTATTAGCTAGAATGATAATGTTTAATATAAGATTTTAAGATATCGCTAAAACTGAGTCAATGTGATTTGAAGCATAAAAATATGTGAAAGTCTCTTATGACACATACCAATAACTTTTAAATTAATCAAGTATAAAACTTGCATCTTAATTTTTAAAAAATAATAAAAAAAACTTAGAAAAAAGAAGAGACACTATGACTATATATTGGTATTGAGGGTGGTTTTAACGTAATTTTTTTTTTTTTTTTTTTTTTTTTTTTTTATAATACGCATCAAGACAGAAAGCTTATAATTTGGAGAGTTCTTAATATAAAATAAAGTCCTTTTCAGAAAATATGACGAACAACATTGTACACAATACTCTGCAGACAGAATTAAAAAATAATTAACATTGGATGAAAAATGAGCAGGTTTACTAAAAAATATTTCACTGCGCATGCGGGAATGCAATCAAAATATAATGTGCATAATATGTTAGCTAAATGTATAGAGCAACTTTTGTAAAAGTCTCAAAAAACATAGTTTGAAATGTCTGATAATAATCGTTTATATAAATAAATGGTCAAGTGCGAGCATTACTCGCCTACAGAGGGTTCCGTAGAATAAATATATAAATTTGTAATTGTATTAAAAAAAAAAAAAAAAAAAAAAAAAAAACGTTGCTAAAAGAATACTAAGACTTTGTAAAAAACTAAAACTATACAACGTGGGGTTGGGTATAACTGTATATATTAGAAAAGTGTAATCGGGTATACTATGAAAGTTCAAAGAGATATGGAACCTAAATAATATCAAATATAGCTATTCGTATATTATCCTAATCTGTTTATAATGAACTTAATTTTGGCATTTTATGAAACTAAATTCAGCGTAGTTATAACCTTTAATTCTATAGTGTAGCTAAAACAAAACCTTTGTTCAAAGTTTAAATTTGGCACTGTACTAAGCGCGCTACGAATTGAGGTCTCAAAGTTGCAACGCCTTGGTCAGTGCCGCGTTTTTCCAGATAGCTGTTTAATTAACTTTTAAAGTCACTCGAGGCGTATTGAGAGATACAATCAATGCAAACTATCGCGAATCCCACAGTATTTATGCGATTCACTCTAATTAAATCTTTCGAGGGCGATGCCCTTAAAAAACGGATACCTAATTTTAATTCCAAAACAGACAAATGGCACCAAGAATATTTAATTAAAATTTTCCTTTTATCATGCACGTGAAAATAAGCCAGTTCGCATTTTCTAATAAATTCTTTTATAAATTCTGGTGTCAGTTCATTATTTCATAAGTTTATAAATAGTATTACTCTGTGCCGGAAAGGATTAAGTGGTCGCAGGACTCTTAAAGCTTCAAAATTTAAGAAATTTTCATTTTTTAGATGTTAAACTCCTATCTTTTCTGAATATTTTGATATAATTGTTTCCTTGAAGTTCCCATTGGAATAGAAGTTTTGGCTTTTAGAATTATACCCGCTCAATAGCTGAAGCGGCGTTTCCGAAACTTTAGAGTCATTATTTTCCAAATGGTGTTTTTTGGGCATAACGCGCAGGATAACTCAAAATCTTGTGAATATTTTTTTATGAAACTTTCAAAACATATATTTCATGTTAGTCTGTATAAACTGAACCTAAAATTTCCTTTTTATTGTTCAAAAAAATATTTTTTAGGTGATTTTACTGATGAAATTTTCAAAATTTTGTATTTGCTATATGCAACATTGCATTAAAAATATGAAAATGCTTTAAATACAAATTTATTTAAGTTACGGACATTATTGCAATCTGAAGTATAAGTTAGCACCAAAATTTTCATTGTAGTTGCAATATTTATTTTGTAATGCTGCTCGTAAACTGTTATGCCAATTTTTTGTTCGACAAAAGTCTAACAGTTTCGAGCCCCCTATAAATATAAATTCTGTATCTTGAAATTTTTTAAATACATGAAATGAAAAATCATACTTATATCTTTCATCTCAATTAAAATTGTGTTTTAAAATCATATACATTTTAAGACATTAAATGTTGAAAATGGTCTTTTTTCATTTTTTCCACTTTTAGAATCCCGAGACCCCTTAAATTAGTATGATTTTAAAAATTTGACGTTTATTGCTTTTATACTGTTACTGGACATTACATTACACATATATATCATTAAAAGTTGTTAACTAAGCATAGAGTACGCCGCCCCTGTCCTTGTGTATGTCCAAACTGACCGTACCTTTAAGGGTTAATATCTCGGCTAATTACCGATGAATTTTTCGAAAATCATTATCAACAATGCTTTTATTCTTCTGCAACGATAGGTATATTCAGCCATGCTCAACAATTTTTCTGAATGCCCGTAAATCGAAATTTGTGTATAACAGAAAAATGCTAATTACGCAAACACTATGTGACCTAGGTTAATCGCTATAATTTTCCGGCAAAGTTTATATTAACGTCTACTACCTCTAATTTTTTCATAATTTTAGTTTCAGTAGATTCGGAATTAGATGGGGGGGGGGCATATTTTTGCGCTACATTTTCAACAATATCTTTGAAAATATAATAACTAAAATTAAAAGGAATGTATTTTTGAGTTCAGCATTACAAAAGCTTTCACATGATACCCCTCAAGATATACAAAGAAAATATTTTTTTTTTCAAGTAGCATAATTAGCCCCTCTACTTTTTTTACTAAATATATTTATGAATGTTTATTAATCTGAAAATATATGGCTCAATGGTCTTTATTACTTCCCCGAATTTGAACTTTCCACGTTCCATAGTTTACGAGTAAAATGCTGTGACAGACAGACAGGCACACAGACAGACAGACGGACAGACACAGGAGTGATCTTATAATGGTTCCGTTTTTACTTTTTAAGTATGGAACCCTAAAAAGCTCAAAATCCGTTGTTCCCAAAATGAAACAAAAAGATGAGGAGTTGTATCCAAATACAGTAGTACGTGCAATATTGTGTATGCTAAATTGACACTAATCAACCCCTCATGTTTTTGCTTCATTTTGGGAACAACGGATTTTGAGCTTATTCTATAAACGATTATTATCAGACTTTTCAAACTATGTTTTTGAGACTTTTACAAAAGTTGCTTTATACATTTATCTAACACATTATGAACATTATATTTTGATTTCATTCGCGCATGCGCAGTGAGATATTTTTTAGTAAACTTGCTCATTTTTCATCCAATTTTTATTATTTTTTTAATTCTGACTGCAGTGTATTATGTACAATGTTGTTCGTCATATTTTCAGAAAAGAACTTTTATTTTTATAAAGAACTCTGCAAATTATAAGCAACAAACTTGACGAAATTTGGGACTTTTTTAATAAAAACCTTAATTTCTCTACGAGTATGCATGCTATCCTCAAAAAAATGCACACAGTATATTAAAATCCAAAGATATTCGTTCATTTTCAATTTTTTGACGGACCCCTATGGGATTTCGGGAAAAAATCTTCATGGAAATATGTGACCTATACTATACTGTTTACCAACCTGCAGTTTCAGGTTAATTCCTCATTTATTTTTCTAGATATTTAACAAAACGTCAAATATCGCAAGTGACCGGTCACCTTAGGCCATATAGTGTATTTGCGCATCTCTTGCACATATTTTCTGAAACTTTACTCACTTATGGAAAGCGAATCTTGTTTACCAGATTTAATGCAAAATATTTTTGCTATATATTTTTTTTTTGATAAAATTATGTACATTTAAAAAAAATAGTGACAATATTATTTTAATTTCGGGAAAAAAGCACTAATGCTACCAAAACATTATTGTATTTTGTCCTGAAACTAAAATGACATTGCGATTTTTTTAAAATACACACATTTTTATCAAAACAAGCTGTAACAAATATATTTTGCAATAAATCTGGTAAACAAGATTCATCTTCCAGTAGTAATGAACGATTTGAAATTCGTTGTTGAATTTTTAACAGGGATTCTCTAAATGGCTTTGTCTGTTTCAAAAAAAAAAAAAAAAAAAATCTAATCTAATCTAGCGATTATAGGATAATTATGGAGGCTATTGTCTAGAATCGCAAAATATTTAAACAAATAAATGAATAATACTTGCTTGTTTAATAGTACGACATTTAATGCATGCATTTTAAATTAAAGTGATTCCGAATATAAAATGAAATGAGTTTTAAATTAAATTATTGAAATATTTGTTAGTTATATAATATGAGTGCAATGCTTTCAAGAGAATATTGGGAAGGTATTGCCTGCGCTCGATAAACGAGAAAAAAAAGACTTAAAATTCAATATTTTATTTATAATTATGTTCTATATATATTCTAAACATTCATAAACGTTGCATTCTCATCGGGAATACAACCATGTATATCATTTTTTATAGCTTTAGCGCATAAGAATTGAGTAAAAAAAAAGAGACTACAAAATTCTGTCTTTACATATTAACTATTTACTAATTTTTATGCGTAATTTTTTAGTACATTAAAAAAAAATTAAAATCGAGCGTATTTAAATCAGCAACAATTGATAATTTATATTAAATAATTAAAATGAAAACATCTAACTAACTTCTTTTACTCTATGGAAAAGAACAGAGATGAATTCTATCAGAAAAAGAATTTTCTCACACTTTCGAAAACTACAGCTATTAGATGGCCACCATTTTACCGTTTTAACAAATAATATTAGTTCTAAAAAGAACTGTTTTTATTTAAATAATTATCTATAATAATTAAATCAAATAATCATGAATAAAAATAAGTAGAATATTCTATACTGTCATCATATAAATACTACAAACATTTGAAAACACGGTGTTTTACGCTTGCGCAGTTATTTCATAGATGTGCAATTAATAAATTACCCACAAAGAAGAAAACAGTTAAGTATATTCCTGTAGTTCAATCCCGTCCGCTACGTGGCTTGATTGATATGACCTCGTTTTTAATCTTGCGGTTACCTCTTCCATTTATGATAGAACGCTTACTTTATATTCTGCTTTGGATAACATTGCTTTTGGTTAACCTTTTCCAAATGCCGCTAAGTTTGCAGCTGTTTTGTATTACTCATGATTGTGGTATTTGGTTTAAATATTTGTCCACACTCTTGTGAAACATGTTAGAAAAGATAATTTAAAGTCATTATTTTAATAAAATAATAAAAATCTTTATTTTGCTTTTGAATTTTTCAGATCATTAAATAATTGCCGTTTTCCACCCCTGGTGATAGCAATTTCATTGAAATAATTCTATAAATAATCCCGTCGTAAAAATTCATATTATCTCTATCTGCATCAGACCTATGTATGATTAAGAATAAAAAAAATAATATGAGGTTTTATAATCTGAAATATCTAGTATTTTATGTGAAGTAAAGAATGCTAATACATATATAAATTTTAATGACAAGTATTATAAATACTTGATCTTTTAAAAATGTCCGTATGCATAACATTTGCTTAATTTATCTGACATTAAAAATCATTATCAATAGTAAGGATTCCAATTATAATAATAATTATTATTTGTAAATTATTAAATGAAGAAGAAAAGGAAGAACATATATTTTCCCCTTTTAAAAATCTATTTGAATATAAAGATGCTTTAAAAAGAAAAATGTTGCTTTAAAAGTTCTTTCAAATTTTTGCTTATTATATTCTAAATACAATGCTGAAAGCACGTTTTGTTTTCAGAGAAAAACTTTTTAAAAGTAACTAAGAACTCAGAATACTTGGGGTTAAAATATATTCTTAGAATTTTAATAGTTTTCAATTCGAAGCACGTACAGCCAATCTTTGTAATATTTAATTTACATGCACAGTCATGATGGAAAATTTATCTTACTAGACGAAATGAAAACATAATATATAGCTATAAAAATATTACATAGGTGTATTTGGTAATTGTGAATATATTTGATTGTCTGTAGGACATAACATTCTACAACCTAAGTCATAAAGAGGTCATTCTACGTAAAATGACCAAAAATTTAAAAAAAGTCGTGGCCACATACTAACCAATTTTAATAAATTCGATGCACAGGTTCAATTCATATTCAAGTAATGCTCTGCAAAATATCTTGATAAAAAATAAAATTTTTTAGCAGTTTTGGACATTTAAAAAACTTGTGATATAGAATGACACATGCCGAATCGTCCACAGTTGCAAGTTTGAAGTTCTGCATCTTGAAAACTATTTAACAGAAAGCAATTTTTTTTAATAATTTTGTAACCTGTGAAAAATTATCTTCTTATTTACTGAGTAATAATAATCTAGCAACACCATGATAATTTATAAATTGGTTGTAAAAATTGAAAATTTGTGAATTTTGAGAAAATTAGAAACGTTATAAAAATCAAAGGAATTAAAAAACCTCTATAAAATTAATGTCTGATGTAGTATGACAAATGGAGATCAAATTTCCCAAGTTTGAAAGTCGCCATTGATTTTCTTCATCTTAAAAAAACATAGAAACTTTTTAAAAAATTACAAAATCATGATTTTTCCTCTTCTGTATGAGCAAAAAGTAAATAAAGGACAGGTCCGACATTAACAATATTGCACAGACCTAAAGATTAGTATGTCCATGATATGCTAAAAAAAAAAAAATCAAGATTGCCTTTTGATTCCTAACATAACAAAAATGGGTTCAAAATAGTAATATTTGCTACATTCCATTCATTATACCTCTTTGAATTCGCGCGCATTTCTTTAAATATTGCACGATTTCATGGGTAAACAAATTTTCAGCTGCCATCTAGTTTTTTTTTATTTGGATTTAAAATAAATATATATATATATATATATATATGTATATATATATCTTTGTTCAACTCAGTCATTTCTTTCTACTCTAATTTAAAATACTCTTGAGGCAAAAATAAACTGAAAGCAAGAATAAAAATTTCTATTTTTAAAACATACACTTTTATCTACAATATCAAATAATTTAAAAGTTTAATAAAGCTTTCCCTCACTTAAAAAAAAGGTGATGGAAATATTGCATTTTACCCTCAACAATTTTTACTATTTCTTTTTTTCTCATTAAGGAATAAAAAGGCCAGAATGAAACTTTCGATATTTAAAATAGATACTTTTAGCTATAAGGCCAAGCAATTTTAAACTTGTCAGAGCTGTCCTTCATGTGTAAAGGAGCAATAGAAATATTGCATTTTTCCCTCAAAATTTTTCGAAAATGATTTTTTTCTCAATACGGAATAAAAATAGAATTAGTAACTTGCGCCATGCTGTTAATTATTATTCATTCTTAATTATAAATAATTTTTAATATAGTCTTTCCATTCCTAAGTAGCTAATAATCAAAATTGAAATTTTAAGCATGTAGGCAAAACCTCGATTTTGGATTCACTTTTAATGTAAATTTTAATACTTAAATAAATAGTCCTGAAATATATTATTTTAAATTTACTCATAAATAGATATGATCTGCTTATAGACTGATTTTCATTAAACTCTGTGACATGTCTGCTACAGCTGATTTGCTCATTTTGCATGGAATGAACCAAAGATCGAATTTAATAAAGAATTATTAAAATAAACTGCATAGTGTCATCTTTCAAAAATTACTAGATGATAATTTTAATTTCTTTTATTGAGCCCAAATAGTACTTTGGAAAATACCGTCTGTGTGATGTAATTGCATGAATTGCATTGTTTAGATATTTTTCCACTTCACGGAATATATAGTAATCCAAGATTTAAGTTCTACATTTGTCGACTAAATTCTTTCATTGATATATTTCGAGAACTGTTCTATTGGTATTCACAGAAAATGAAAAAAAAATGAAATTAGAAATATTTTTTTTTATTATTTTAAACAAAAGCATTCTTATTCGGAAAGAAATCACACACGTTTTGCATTTCCGAACTCATTCAAACAGATTTCAGGCTGGAAGTTGAACCCAGAAACATTGGTTTATATTATTAACGCTCTACCACATCATATACCTGGGTGATAGACAAGCCAACACAATTCGGTTGAGTGGTAGTCTCTTAGCTGGTTAATAGTCCGGCAGGTAAGGACTCGGTCCACGATTACACGACCTAAGAAAAAAAAAAAAAAGCCAGCACACTTAAGCTGGCAAGAAATAACTGCAGGTAAAGTAATTGAAAATTTATTATTTTAACACAATCTTACTGATTGTAAAAAAAACCGCAGAAGTTCTAATTTGTAATTTTTCACACAGATGGAAATATTGCAATTCCTGTATTTTTTAAAAAAACTTTTGCTTATTGTTTTTTATGGGAAAGAAGTGGATATAGAGACATAAAATAAATTGCTTCATTTTACGGAAGAATTGGCTCATAGCACCCAGTAGAAGCATCTGCTTAGCATAACGTCCTTTATTTTGTACTAAATATTCCTTTATAGCTTTCTTAAAAATAGTCAGATATCTACAACGATAATTTATAAAGAATCAGGGTCCATAAACCACGTTTTTGGCCCATGAAATAGACTGAAATTCGGTTATGTTATATTGACTTAATTATTTCACTTTTTAATGTTAGAAAGGTATATATTGTACGATTCCAACAATAGTTTTGTATTTTGTTCGGATTTATATGACTTACACAAGCTCAAATTTTGTATAATTCGTAGTTTTCATGAAAAATACACAATTTATGCTATTTTTACGTCAATTCTTTATATGAGAGCAATCGTGTAACACTTTTTTCTTGACATATATTATAAAACGCAACAAAATATAAAATATACAAAATATGTTAAAATAAAAGTGTTGCAAAGCTGCCCTCATATAAAATTATTACAAACAGAGAGTAAATCGAGGTAAAAATAGCAGAAAAATAGCGTATTTTTCGTCGAAACTGCGAATTATATGAACTTTGAGCTTGAGTAAGTCATATAAATCCGAGCAAAATACAAAAACTATTGTTAAAATAGTATAGTATATACCTTCTAAAATTAAAAGTGAAATAATTAAGTCTGTATAACATAGTGGAATTTTAGTCTAATTCATAGGCCAAAAACGCGGCTTATGGACCCTGATCCTTTAAGGGCATTATTATTTTATTTATTTTTGTCAACATTAACAAATTAAATAAATCTCTTCGGGTACTATATTGGGCATTCTCACAATCTTTTGACATTCATGTCCCTGAATAATAATTTTTATTTTAATACACATTTTGTGTGATTTTTTTTTCATATACTGGGGAACATCCCATTGTATGATTACATAACAATATTAACGAGATAAATAAGTTTTGGACGATGTTAGGGGGTCCAAATACCAGGAAAACTCCTATACCGTCCCATGTCCCTGATGCTGATTTTTAAGTTTGGAACTACCTGTATAAAATTGTTTCAATAAAAGTAATTCGATGTAATATTTTCCGAAACTGGGACAATTGTTTTATATAAATATGTAGAAAAAAATAACCTGCACACATTTTTACGGTTGATATTATTTTTTTAACTCTGTCCCTGGATTTTAGATTCCTTATCATTGCTCTTGCTAAACTTATACAGAAAATCACTTCAGCTGCAGCCACAGAATTTTTTCAAATTTTTTCTCATGCAGAAGTACGCTAGAGAAAGAAAGTCTAAAATTCTTTGACAAGAAATTTTCTGCAGAATTAAAAATCAGCATTTAAATATCAATTTAAAGATTGTGGCTTTATTGGTAGTCTTACCGTCCCCAAGGTTTATTCTTGCACTTTTCGAGGTAAATTAAAAAAAATAATAATAATTTAATCAAATGTTAACAACTGCTTTTAAAAATCAATGAACATTGTGGCTATCACTTAGTCTGAGCATGATTTGTCTTAAATAGGTGGCAATTTTTCTTACCGTTCCATCCTTACCGTCCCTTTTTTTTTCCATTTCGTCCTTTTTTTCCTATACCGTCCCATTTTTTTTACCTTACCGTCCCTTCTTTAATACCCCTTTACCACAATGTTATACCAAAATTTTGTACTAAAAATACTACATTGTTATTATTTCTTATTTGAATGTCCTGTGGGTACTATGCAAATTCATTATAAGTAAAAATTTCGAAGAAAATAAAAAAAGATTTAGTGGTAAAATGATAAGGAAAATTAAACTCGCAAAGTTTAATTTTCCATAATATAAGTTTGTCATAAACCTCAGTTAAATAAAAAAATTTCGCCGCTGACCATTTTTTCTTTATTTTGAATCATTAAGGTATTCTTCTATCAGATTAGAATGTTATTTTAGAACATTTAATATCGCAGATTTTTTTTTTTTTCAAAAGTCAAAAGATTGTGAGGATGTCCCACATATATTCTCTTTTAAAGCGAGTTTAATGAATGAATAAAATATTTCAATAAGTGAAATTTCTGTACTTAAAATCGTCGCTTAAATCATATTTTTGGCACCTTTAAATAGTTGTAACATTTTTCGAAACGCATAAGTAGTGAAATATACTCCAAGTACAAAAAATAAAGTATATTCGTTATACTATACTATTATAAGTAAAAAAAGCGTGCAGAACGTTTTGTTTTAAATATTTACAGTATGATTGTTATCAATCACTATACAAAATATATTTTAACCTCCATTCACCTAAGAGAAAACTATTAAGCAGAAAAATTAAAAAATAAAACAAAAAAACAAGTCTGATATAGTACTGAACACAGTACAGATATTATTACTGTAATGGCTATTACTACTATTTATTTAAAAGGTAATTTTTTTTTATATGAGCTAGTTATTTGTTAGAACCGTTTAAACTGATGACCTGTCATCAACAAGCAATATAAAATCACTTAAAGATCTACTAAGAAAAGTATTAAATTGCGTACAAAAGCTTTGAAATTTATGAGGAATTTAAGAAAAAATGTAAATGACATAGTGAACTTTTCATCTTTTTATGTTTTTTGAGCTGTTATTTAGCGTATCTTACAATTATATTTTAGAGGTTATCTGAAATTTTTTTCATCGAAAGAAATTTGGAAATTAAACTAAGTGTGAGGGCCTAAAATATTTGTCATGCCGCTTATAAATATACAAATATAATACAATAATACTATAAAGCTTTCATGCTTTTGAAAATTCTCATTTCAAACTTAATTCAATATATGAAGAAAAAATTTATAATTTCACGATCTTTTTCGCTTTACAGATTATAGAGTTTGTTAAAATAAATAATGAAAGTTTAATTTTGTTATTTTAATTTTTTTGTTGTTTTTATCATATTTCGTCACTGTTGTTAAACATATTTCTTAATTCTTCAAAATATGTTTGACACATAACTTATTGATACACTTTGTGCGTTTTACTCCACACAGTTATTTTTAAAATGTACATTGTTTAAATGCACATATTCTTGTTGCATGACACCTTCAACTGATTAAAAATATCTCATATTTAATATTTCTAGAATCTTACAGAACTGAAATCTGTACCACAATCTGAACTTAAATTGATCTGAAATTTGTACCTTTTAAAACATTTTTATAATGATATGGTATGAAATATGATTTTGTTAATATATATTTTCCAATATAGTGGAAAAACAGTTCACGACCTTAAGTTGGTCTGGCTGTTTGATGGTTTCTCCGTCCTCGAAATTACGTATATATATTTGGTTTACTTTACTACAATATTGGTGCAAGATTTTGAGATTTACTATATGAAGTTTTTTATTGAAAATGCAGTGTTTAACTTTTTCTGTTCGTTTATAGGGACACGCAAAATAACCCCATTATCTTACGATGTATGGGGAATTTTTTTTCACATTATCTCATACTGCTTATAACATAGTGCTTGTAACATAGTGACATTTATATGACACATCGGCTGATAAGTTCCCGGTCTGACACACAGATGACGTCACAAACACAGAATTAATATTTATTTAGTAAATATTAACCTTAAAAAGGTAGCTGTATACATTTTTTGACGATCTGACGGTTGCTTCAAACGTTTCAGTGGTTTTAGTGAAACAACTTTTTGTATTTTCAAAACAATGGAAAAAAAAAGATTTTCGTGTTTTGATAAAACATTGTTATTTGATGGGGAAAAACACCGTGCAAAAAAAGCTTGTCTTGAAAAAGATAAATGTTATCCGGACTCTGCACCAGGGTAATCGACTATTATTGATTGTTTTGTTATATTTAAACGTTGTCGTACAAACATCGATGATGCGCAACGGTCTGGTCGTTCAAAAGAGGTGGTTATACCAGAAAACATAAAAAAGTCAATAAAATCGATTTAATAAACCATAAAGTGAAGTTGCAGGCGATAGCTGATACTCTAAGCATATCAAAATTACGTGTAGACATTATTTTGCGTGAACATTTGTCTATGAGAAAGCTGTTTTCGAAGTGAGTACCGCGAAGTGAGTACCTTGCATCCTGTCACAGGTCTTTGTCTACGATGGGAAAATTGCACGGACTGCACTTACGAATTGCTTCCGCACCCACTCTATTCTCCAGATTTTGCTCCCAGTGACTTTTACCCGTTAGCAGATCTGAAAAATGCTCGCCATCAAGAGATTTGGCTCGAATGAGCAGGTGATAGCAGAAACAAATGCCTATTTTGAGGCCAAAGATAATTCGTTCTTCAAGAAAGGTATTGAAATATTAGAGAGGCGCTGGAATGGTTCTATCGCTCTTAAAGGAGACTATGTTGATGAATAAAATCGAATTTAACCAAAAAAATTGCGCTTTTTTCATTAGACCGGAAATTTATTACCAATGAGTTACATTACTGATTATAGTGCGTAGAATTTATCATTCATTTACAAGGTATCACAAAGTAATTCGGTAACAAAACTAACTATGGTGGGTAAACTCTAGCTGTGCATTTTTTGTTGTGGAATGCACTTTTAAAATTAGCTCAATTTTTATATAATGCGTCTTGGGTGTGTTTGAGCGTGTACAGATGTTTCAAGCAGGTGATGAGCAACAACGGCTGAAGGAATTCCTTATCCTGAATTTTATGCATTCTGTGGACGGAGAAGCCCATTTCTCTTTGACTGGAAACGAAATACAAAGTGTTGCGTTCACTGGTCAGACAATAATCCTCATTATCTGGTGGCACATCCTTTACTCGAAAAAAAAGTGGCTGTATGAAAACAGCTGTGTCAAAAACAGCTTCATCGTTGGACCTTACGTTTTATTTGTGTTTCGGCCGAAGGTCTACAATTCTGTAGGGCAGTGGTTCCCAAATTTTTTGACTCGCGGAGACCTTTTTTGAATAAATTTCTCTGGCGGAGCCCCTGAAGCCTACCGTGTCCAATTATACAAGGTAAGATTTTTTAAGTGCATTACTACTGAGCACATTATGTGGGAATGAATAACAATCTAAATAATTCCGCATTGTCCCAGAAATAAAATTGTACTTTGAAACTTTTACCAGAATTCAGAATTTATTTTCAATTACCATCAATACAAATGGAATTTTCAAAAATTTACATACTTAAAAATCTCCAAAACTCAGAAAATCGTAACATTTTACATTATTAGAGTGACGAACAATAACGCATAAACGTTTAATGTAATTCCGGCTATTTGATAGTAATTGCAGGTGAATGTTTGGTTCTGCATTTAAAAGACTTCTGTACCTCGTTTTGGTTTTAAAGTAAGATCTTTAACACTAAAAGTACCAAGAATTATACTCAAGTTTTATAAAAATATGTTAGACCAGAATATTTATTTAAAATTATTTACTATTTTGTGTAACTTATTTCTTTTTGATTTATATTGTTGCTATTTTATAAAAATTTTCTAGTTCGAATTGAAATATTTTCATTTTGTATCACTGAAAACCGGTTGTTGTATATCCGGTGTTAACTTCCTATTAGACCGGAAGCCGGCAGCACAGACAATCGCCTCATAGAGTTCGTGGATAAAATTCTAGGATTAGTTAAATCTTATTCGCATATTAAAACGCAATCCGTCTGCCACATATCTTGGTGGACAACACCTAAAAACCCGATATTAGCGGCTGACTCGTAGATTTATCATTCTGTTTTCCTGATCTCAGTCCTCCATCTTTTCATACCTTTTGGTGCAGAAAAACACAATGGTAAATCTACGAGTGAACCGTTAAAATCGAGTTTTCAGGTGTTTTCTACCAAAATATGATTTAGCAGACCTATTGCGTTTTAATATGCGAATCAAGATTTATCAAATCTTAGAATTCCATCCGTAAACTCGATGAGGTGATTGTCTGTGCTGCCGGATCCCTCTCTATATGAGTTATCGAATCAACGAAGACTTCGTGTTTCACTGAGCTGTGTGGCTTTTTATATCGTTGAACACATTCAGATCATATTAAGAGTCTTCCAAAGACTTTTCTATTCAGCTGTTGAAAAATTTTGCTTAAACGAGCTTTTTAAAACTGTAGGAAGTCCCTGAATATTTATTTGTGTTTTTTATCACGTGTTATTTGCATTCCTTTTTAACAAGATGTGTGTGATCGACATGATTGTTTCTCTCAGAATCAGTTTAGCTTAAAAGAAGACACGTTTGGTAAATTCATCGGAAATTGTGACAGATTATCATTTCAATGATAGATACATTTATTTCATTTTACTAAACATATCGGATCAATATGTAATTAGCACTCACAATCTTCATTGATTAAAAATTTTGCCAGTTTAGAGTTATGGTACTTCTAATATCACCCTGCAGTTTCAACAATCGTAGAAACGCTATTCCTTGACAATACCATCTTACTTCGGTAAGCAGTAGGAGGGGCGGATACTGGCTTCGAATAACATCACGCATAAGCTTAAAAAGTTTTCTTTTAAGAGTTCGTGATTTTATATAGTTTATTATTTTAATGGCATCATTCAACCTTTTCATAAGTTTAGAAGACATTTTCTCGAGGATAGCGTGTATGTCGGCGGCGAACAAAGCCGAACAGCCAAGACTCTCAGCTGGGATTTACAGCAACAGGCTGTTTGAATAGTGAAACTTTTTAAATGCATTGAAGGGACATTGTCGAAAAGGTGATTATTTGCTACACAGAGACTCTTTTACTAACTGAACTCTCTGATTTGATTTATCAGGACTTATATGGTCTCTACCACCCACAGACTTTAATTATCATCAGATTACGTATTTCAACTAATTTATTGTGTACTTAATGCCATTTATTTAGCCAAGAAAACCTTGTGTTTGCGGCCGTTCAAGTATTACGTAAGCATATTTTTACTCATTTTGTACCCCTCCCTCCCCCTTGTAAGGAAAAATAAGCAAATACTAGACCTCCCCCCTTTTGCTTATGTAAGATTTTATGACATTCGCACTTAAGCATATCAACACTATTTGCCATAAAAAATTACAGTTAGCGATAAATTACATTATTAATTCAGCAAATTTACATAAACAGACACATACGGGTTGTGGTATTGAAGGAAAAGAAATTGGTTATATATATTGTTACGTATGGCATTAAACAATTCATAGAATACAAAATAGTTTTTATATATTATTATTTATCGCATTGAACAACAAAAAAAAAACTTTAACAAATACAACCCGCCCTAACTTATTTAGACACATAACTAAAAATATTAACAAGAATCATAGGAATATTATGTGTTTGGCTTTCACATTTCTAGTCTGGTATCCAAGATCTTTGAATCCATGTTTTTGCATTGTCTATTATTAAGTTTTCAATGTAGTGGTGGGCTGGAATGATCCTCATTTCCAGTTCTACTTTATTCCATATCTTTTTTCTCAAGTTGTTCAACATCCGTAGAACGCTCATCCAAATCATTCTCTTTTGCTTTTTGTTGTTAAACTATAGTTGCTTCGTTGTCTAATGCTTATGTAAGAATTTTCGTGACCCCCCTCTCGCACTTGTCAGCAAAAATAATCAGACACTGGACCCCCCCCCCTCCCCCACTTACTGCTTACGTAATACTTGAACGACCCCTTTGATGTAAATAAAACATTATTTTCTACATTACTAAATATTTTGTCATTACGTCTCTGAGGAATCCCACTCACGATATCACCCTCATCTGAGGTTCCCGCACCTAATTAATAACAGTGAAGAAACAGGACAAAATGAACAATTTAAATTAGTGGTGGAAATATATCTTATTGCCTATTTCTTCCCAGTGAAGTCCGTGAATATGTCCAAAACATTTCATATTTGTTTTAACAAGTGTTGTGATTGTTTCTTTTGAAGCATGTATACTTTACTTTGCCCTTAATATTAAAAAAAAAAAACTGAGGCGGTTTATCTTTCAAATCAGAATGGTTTATTTCGAAATCATGATGAAGCTGAGCTTGAAACGTGGAGTTATTGGATAACACTACACCGTAAGTCACACTGAGAAGAGGAGTTGATAAATTCAAGTAGCCAAATTTTCCTTCAGAATACAATTTCTTGCTTTCTTATATTAAACTTCTTTTTTTTTTCATTTATCGCATTTTTTGATCGGAAAACATAAAAATAGAGAGCTGGTAGAACTTAATATTATTAAAGGAAGTTTTTAAAAGAAAATAGAATTTAGTTTAATAAAGGGGTCCATATAGTTAAAGATTGGTGTATAAATATTTTTGTAAAAAAAAAAAAAAAAAAAAAAAAAATGTTTACGTTTTTGGAAAAAAAAAGAAGGAAAAAAAACCCTTTCTTTAAATGTTTTTTTTTTTTAAATCAAATTCTCTTTATTTTCCTAAAGCGCGGAAAATATGGCAAAGAATAATCTAACTATTAAAAAACTTACGACCGGACTGAAAACTTCCTCATAATTTTCTCCTTTAACTTGGTTAAAACCTTTTGCTACCAATCTAGCCTTATACCTGACTATTTCATTCTTCTCGTTCCTTTTTAAGGTATACACCCAACGGTTACCAAGATTTTTAGCATTTTTTGGTGGTGTCACAAGATCCCATACGTTACGTTCATACATAAAATTTAATAAAACATTATTTTCTACATTACTAAATATTTTGTCATTACGTCTTTGAGGAAACCCGCTCACGATATCACCCTCATCTGAAGTTCCCGCACCTAATTAATAACAGTGAAGAAACAGGACAAAATGAACAATTTAAATTAGTGGTAGAAATATATCTTATTGCCTATTTCTTCCCAGTGAAGTCCGTGAATATGTCCAAAACATTTCATATTTGTTTTAACAAGTGTTGTGATTGTTTCTTTTGAAGCATGTATACTTTACTTTGCCCTTAATATTAAAAAAAAAAACTGAGGCGGTTTATCTTTCAAATCAGAATGGTTTATTTCGAAATCATGATGAAGCTGAGCTTGAAACGTGGAGTTATTGGATAACACTACACCGTAAGTCACACTGAGAAGAGGAGTTGATAAATTCAAGTAGCCAAATTTTCCTTCAGAATACAATTTCTTGCTTTCTTATATTAAACTTCTTTTTTTTTCATTTATCGCATTTTTTGATCGGAAAACATAAAAATAGAGAGCTGGTAGAACTTAATATTATTAAAGGAAGTTTTTAAAAGAAAATAGAATTTAGTTTAATAAAGGGGTCCATATAGTTAAAGATTAATGTATAAATATTTTTGTAAAAAAAAAAAAAAAAAAAAAAAAAAAAAAAAAAAAAAAAAAAAAAAAAAATGTTTACGTTTTTGGGAAAAAAAGAAGAAAAAAAAACCCTTTCTTTAAATGTTTTTTTTTTTTTTTTTTTTTTTTTTTTTTTATCAAATTCTCTTTATTTTCCTAAAGCGCGGAAAATATGGCAAAGAATAATCTAACTATTAAAAAACTTACGACCGGACTGAAAACTTCCTCATAATTTTCTCCTTTAACTTGGTTAAAACCTTTTGCTACCAATCTAGCCTTATACCTGACTATTTCATTGTTGTGACGATTTGGACGCCATAACACACAGGGTCACGCGACAGTAAAATGATTAGTACAATAGAAACAGTTATCCCGATCTGCGTTGTGAAAAGATCTAATGGGATAATGTTATTTAATAAATTAGGAGAGAAGAAAATTTTGTAATAAAATTAATTTTGGCAATAACTCAAGGACGACTTATTTAACGTTGAAATGGAGATATCGAACTTGTAGGTTGCATAGAGAAACATCCAATTCTAATAATTCCAAAATATCAGATACCATAAATTACGAGTATTATCTAAAAGGGAACAAGGAAAGAATTCAAGGAAAGACTTACAAGTATGCACACATAAACAAACTTTATTTTCATTTATATAAAATTCATAACTCAAATATGATCTTTTATATCATAATAACCTTTTCAAATTATCTACTATTTTATCAGAATATAACATAGTTCCATTCTCATTAGAACAGCAAAGCTTTCATCAAAATTATACTTTGTTACTTATTTTTTTTTATCAATTTATGTTATCTTATACTTGCCCCTTTTTTTGTTCACAGCACGATCCGATGATGAGGCTTTTGCCAAAATTTTAATCAAAATTTTATTTATGAAAAATAGCATTCCCGTTATCATTAAAATCTTTATCATAAACAATCATAATATTCAATGACATAAGATTATGTACTTTAGTGGAAATTTAGAAAATTAGTTGCTTAATATTAAATGTACACATCATAAGAAAACATGAAAACAATAGCCACGAATATATTGAAATAAATATAAGGAGTTTCTCACCCAAACAGACTTCGATCTTTTCTGTAATCATCCAAATCATACAGTTCACTCATAGTTCATGGAATCCTAAACACAAGTAAGTTCATCGGGGCATAAAGTTCCTTTTTTTTATATATATATATAGTTCATGGGGATCTTTCACAAACCAATTTCACTTTCTTTCGGCGCTCTGTGACGCGTGAAAATTAGAGCTCCATCTCCACAATGTACACTTTCATAGGCGAAATCTGCTGATATGTCATATCTTCGTTGCATTCGCATCTCATCACTAACCACTGTACATCTCCAAATCAGGTGAATACTTCTGTAAGATTCTGCATCAGTTAATTTCCTGGACAAAGACTTGTCTGCTCTCAGCGATCTTTGTCAATAGATCATGACAAGGACAGGTCAACTCTCAGCATTAATTTTCATCATCATTTCCTTTTTTTCTGCATCAATCATTTTTTGTGACAAAGATTTGTCTGCTTTCAGCATTCATTTCAATCGCTAAATTTTGTATTGTCCTTAAAATTTGCTGCGAAAGAACTTGGTGTAAAATTTTGAAGTATCAAGTCACATCTTAACAAAAATTATAGAACCTCTTGAGGACGAGACACAAGACTTAATCCTCCTTTTTCCTTCCTTCTTCCCAGATCCAATTTTTTTTTGGGAGGGCTAAATTAACCCAGAGCTTTCGTTCTGATTGGAGGCTACTCCTGGTCCCTTATTGGTACTCTAGACATGACTATCTATGGGCGTGCCAATTTATTTTTCACTGCATAGCATTAACTTAATTTTTGCCCCTTGCGCCAGGTTTCTCATGGGAATCACCACCCACGTTGAGTGTTGTAAAACCATCTTAATTGATAGAAAATTTATGGTTTCAACATCGTAAATTTTCTATTCTTTCGCTATACATTTACTGTCCATGTCTGGCGTCAGCAATGTTCTCTTTATCTAAAATTTCCTATTTTCTGTCTGGTCTTATTTGGGGAGTTTTATTTTATTACACTGTTTTTGCACATATAAATATTTACAATTCGAAATGTTTTATTTTCAATATTAATACAAATAAATTCACAATTCATATTCCTTATTTTTTTCTAAACATACCAATACCAAACAACATATATATTTTTATTTTTTTCTACGCATTATATACTTATTCATTTTAATATACTTTAATTTTGGAGTATTTTTTATGTTATTTTAATTTATTGTATAAATTAATTACTAAAGAATTATTTTCCGAGAATTCAATTATTTTTAAATGTTATTGGATCGTGCGAAAATTATTTAATTAGTTAAATTAATAACAAGCCTTGTTGTGTAGATTTCTACACCACATTGCTTCTTCCCTCTTGTTTTTAAAAAATAATAATATGTACACCACAAAAATACATTTATAATACATATATATATTACAAAATATCAATCAAACCTGATATATATAGTAAGTTCTTCAGATTGTTCATCATACCCTGTAAGTACACTTGAATAATATAATACAAAATATAAAATAGTATATACATTTTCTCTATTGCATAGGTGAGAAATATTTATTCCAATATAAGATGGCTATTTCAATATCAAAATACTGCAAAAATGCTATATTAATTTTAGTCAACAATGTCCACTAATTTTTTTTTTTTTTTTTTTTTTTTTTTTTTTTTTATGCTACGCATCTTGAAATCTATAAAAATATGTACAATCATGCAGCTTGTAGGTAATAAAGTTTACTTCAAAATTTTGGCCATAAAATAAAAATATGCGCTATCTACATACCTACAGTGTGGATATTACGTAGAACTATGTTTTTACAAAAAAAATTATAAACCAAAGTGCGTAAATATATATGTACATCGCTCTCTGCTTGAAAACATTCTTTTTTTATCTAAGAATGCCTTTTCATCCCCGCATCATTTCTGCGGAATATCCACTTAAAAATTTCTCCTCGGAGAAAATGTGCCGAAAATCCCTTATAAAATCCCTGAGTGGTCTCCATGTGTCCTTAACAGTGATAATAATCTCGGAACAAGACGTACAGGTCAGTACTAACATGCCAAACAGGTTTGCTCGTTATCACGTCTGTGAACGTAGTAATCACTTTTTTTTTTCTCTGAATGGCTTTATAAAAGTGCGCGATTTGTTTGTATTGTGTTTATATAATATTGGATAATCTCTACACTGCATAAGGTAAGTGTCATTTATTTTAAAATCCGAGGATTTTAGTACTATCTAATAACTGTTATTATTTATATAGTTTATCATCCTTTATTCTTAAAAATGTCCTATAAACAATTCCCTTTTTTTTTCTATCAGATATGTCGGACACTGCTCGCCATTTTCTCACCATTATGAGTGTGTTTTCAGATTGTCTCTTACGTAACAATAATTTATTTTCATACTGTGATTGTTGTTAAATTTTAAAAATATTTTCCTTACCTACTAAATTTTACTTTCATATGCCTTAATAGTCCATATGTGTTTTTTTTTTTGTTTTTTTTTTTTGTTTCTTTATTTTTAGGAGTCTTAAATGTATCCTTTTTATTTTTCCTCGCAGTATTTATATTATAATATTTCGTAATTTTCTTCTGACACATGTGTATTTTTTATATATTTTGATTTTATTTCACAATTTATATTATGCTTTCTTCCGTGTGCACACAGTGTGGTTTTCGTGCGTCATTATATAAACTATGTTAATGAAAACAAATTTTTCTTTTTCGTAAAACGTATCCTTTCCAATGTGTTATTTTGTATATTTTTTGTGTTTGTGAAATGTTTTAATCCGAAACTCCTAACAAACTGTTTTGCTATGTATATATATTTTATACGCTACTATGCGTCATATGACTCATGGTACTTTGCTTAACATCTTTTGAGTTAATTTTATATTATTTATTTATTTTATACTACGATTTTCTAACACATGTGTGAAAGATGGTACCCTCTATTCACTCATATATTAGCGGTAAATATAGTGTTTAAATATGTCGTTCCGTGCTCAATTTTGCCGTTTTATATTTATTCAATTGTTCAATGGGTTCCCAAATTAATATGCATCCGTTTTAATTTATTATTTGTTTATATTTAGAAATTGTGAAATTTTTAATGTATGTTGTAATAATTCATCTATAATGGTTTTATTTTTGTTTTTGTTTATTCCCGAATATGTTTTCATTCCAGCACAATGAAGTTAATAAATTTTTATATATTTTTTTCGTTCCGTTAAGGTTGTGTTGCAAATCTACCATATATAAATTTTGAATTTTAGGCATAATATGGTTTATTTATTATATTAATATATTAATTTAGGTATGTGTGTTTTAATATTTTGCTTCGATACTGAAAAATCCGTGTACACTCCCATGAAAATATCTTGCGCAATGTCATCCAATCGACCGGCAATCAAAATGACACTTTCCATGGAAAATTTAAATATTTCCATGCGATTATCACAGTTTTTTCAAACATTATTATATTCAACTTACTCTGTGGTTGTGAATTTTAAAGGTTTTATATACGACTTGTAGGTTTTGCCTTATACTGTTGTTTACAAACGGTGCGCTTTTCATTTTGAACCCTTCTGTGGTCATCCATTTTATTTATTTACCTAAATGAGTCTGTAATGTTTATTTTAATATATGTATTAATTTGTTTACTTATTTATGTATTATTTTTCAGATTTTTGTAATGTTTAATCTTTTATTTTCATAGATTTTTAGCAATTTTACACAATTACTCTTTGTTTACATTTTCCCAATTACTACTTGTTTTTTTTATTGGTAGCAATGTGTAGAAAATTTTTATTTTCTGATAAATGGTGTCTTAAATCGTTTTTCTTTACAAAGAGTGTGGTATGTTGTATAAATTATATACAATTTTATCCATTTTTGTGTCATAAATATGGTAATCAAAATAAATGCCATATTTAAAAGTGCTTCCGCGACATAACAATTTTAAATTATTTGCATAATTTATGTCCATGTGTGTTTCATAATGTTTCATTTTCGTGTCAAAGTCATAACATTTTGTGAATGTTTTCAAATATGTCTAATGGAAAATACATTTTCCATCCAATGTTGCTAATTTCTACTTATTTATCTCCAAAGTGACCGTTTTTTATATTTTGTACAAATTTTTCATTTTTCATTTTTCATTTTTTTTTTTTTTTTTTTTTTTTTTTTTTTTTTTTTTTTTTTTTATATGTCAATTTAATATATATATATATATATTTTTTAGTCCACTTTGAAGTAAGTATGTGGTTTGTCTATCACTAGCGATCAAAATATTTTTCCGACATGTTTTGAAATACGTCAAAACAATTTTGAAGTGTAAACAAATAAATTATATGTACCCTGTTTTCTGTTTTTCTATTTTTTTTTTTTTTTTATTAATATTTTTTTCTAATTTTTATTTTCCAGGATAATCCTTATGTTACGCTTCATTTTTACTCACTCAAAATATTTCTTTTCTAGCCATTGTAATTAATATGCAATTCAATATTAATTTTGTCATTCAATTATTCAGCTGTGTTGGCTACTCAAATTGCCCCTTCATTCCTATCGTGCGCCCCAGAAAGTTTTCCATCGCTGAAAGAATTCGCTGTTCTCCAGAAACGCCCATGTGAAACAACACGGCTGCTCGACTCAACGTAAAGCCCGCAGCCAGCTCACAACAACAGTATCTTTATGCAGCCTAGAGTATGCCCTCTATAACTGGCGAATGTCGTAGTCTTCAATTCGTCTTCAATACCGGCTCGGTGAGAAAACATTTATTTATCTTTTTATTTATTTTTTTTCCCTAGCGATCTGCTCCATTGCATATCTCATTTTTGACCCTAACCGGTTCTCCGAAAGTGGTGAGTGGGTTTCGTTAGAAAATGAGTTTCATTTTCTCACTTCTTTGAGCTGCAAGATACGTGTTACTCCAATTCTCCTAAACACCTTCGCTCCGTTTTTGAGCTCTTGCTGAAGACAGCTAGTTTCAAGGTCGTTCCTTGCCCAAAACAAGTTTTGAGTAAAGCACTTGTTTTGATTTCACTTTTCCCCTGCATGTTCTTCCGTTGCTATGGGAACGCGTTTACTCCTGGCTTATTTTCTCTGGTAACCAGAAGAGAGAAAAAGTGGGTGTAGTGTTAATTCCGCTGCCTCGTGGGAAAAGGGTTTTGATCCGCCTCATCCTTTCTCCTAGCTATATACATCTTCCTGCATCTTTTTCTCTTTTTGAGATGCTCGTACATAGCGCCCCTCTTTTGCGTTTGATGCTGCCGCCGTATACCAATATTTACATTTTTTTTTATTTTAGTAATTTTTTTATGTCATGCTTACCTGTGTATAATGTAATAAATTCTGTTTGTGTATATTATATATTTTTTTGTGGAGGGATGTATGAAAGAAAAATTATCTGTTTTACTTGTTTGCAAAAATCATTCCTATTACTGTGACAAAATATTATATTGTTATTTTATTTATTTTGACTATTTACCTTTGATTTATTTTGGGTTAATATTTCAAAAGGACTTCCTTTATACCTCCAGAAGTTTTGCACAAAATATTTTTCTGACATGTGAATTTCTTGGGCAGTATTTGTCCAATTTCGTTGAATTTTATTTTATTGAGGGAAAACGAAATTTGAACACATTTATGCTTTACTACATGTTTATTAAAATTATTTATTATTATTATTACCACATTTTCTACCAAAAATTTCTACCGCATAACATTTTATTTTCATGGTATAAAATACACATCATGGCTCCATAAATTTTATTAAAAATTCAAATTTTGCTTCTTCATTCATAATAATTTTCCAATATTAACTATTTTATTAAAATAATATAATCTAAGCAAATATAAGTATATTTATTAATATTTTTATTATTATTATTATTATTAATTCCGTGTTGCCGTTGAAAAAAAATTTTTTTTGTGTATTTTTGCTATGTTTTTGTTTAATCAGTTTGCACTGATTTAATTTTTTTTTTTTTTTTTTTTTTTTTTTTGCATATAGTATTATTTTATAAATTACCTGGTTATTTATTTATTTATTTTGTTTGCGATGTTAGGCGCGAACAATTTTGAGATGTGAATAGTGACGGGTTTTAATTCAGGCTTGTCCCTGTTTTTGATTAAGTAATTGTCGTTTCTAAAAATTCTTTCGACAAAATATGGTCCTGAAAATTTTTGGTGTAACGCTTTAGGTTTTATTAGAAGTTTTAAATAAACTTCATCACCTACTTGTAGCTGTTTATGTTTTAATTTTGTGTTTTTATTTAATTCTTGATCCGATTTTTCTTGGTTTTTCATGACCTCGTGTCTGATTTCGTACATATGTTTTAATTTATTTTGCACATAGGTGCTGTACGAGTCCATTTCGTGTGTTGTGAAATTTTTGAATGGCGTTTTTATTTCACGTGCAAAAAATAACATGCTTGGTGTAAAATCCGTTATTCGATTTTTTGTTGTATTGTGCATAAGCACAAAATATGGAAGTCTAATGTCCCATTCGTACGTTTTAGTACACATGGATGCGATGGAACTCTTTAAGTCCCTGTGGGTACGTTCAAGAATGCCCTGCGAGGATGGTTTATAAATGCTTGACGTAATTAACTCTATATTTAGATTTTCCATATAGTCTTTGAAGTCTTTTGACCTGAAATAGGGTCCATTATCACTCGCTAGAAATTTTGCCAATCCGTAGGCACTAAAATATTGATTTAAAGCCTTAATTATGACCTTAGTGTCTGTCGATCTGAGTGGGAATGCCTGTAGAAAACGTGTAGCTGTATCTATTACAGTTAAGATATATTTGTTCCTGTTTAATGACACAGGCAAAGGTCCCACAATATCAGTTGTTATTTTCTCCCCTGGGAGATAGTTTTTGTCCATTGTTTTCAATGGTATCTTGATTGTTTTATGTGTCTTAAAAGTATTGCACGTTGTACATTTTGTACAGAATGTTTTTATCTCCTGATACATTCTATACCAGAAAAATCTTTCTTTTATTATTCCATAAGTTTTTAGAAAAGCAAAATGCGGTGCATGTGCGCTTTTTATGATGTCATCTTTCAAGCTTTGCGGTGCAATGTACAATTCCTCGTTATTTGAATTTTGTGTTTTTTTCAAAATTAATATTCCATCTTTATTCAAACAATACTTTTCGTATTTTTTTACCTTTCTTTGTTGCTTTAAAGCTTCTATAATTTCTGTTAGTTTAGGGTCTTTCATCTGTTCCTTTTTTATATTATCCTCAGTTAAATTTTTATTCACCGTGAAAAGGTGTTTATTTAGATTATCTGCAATTGTTAAATTGTGTAAGCAACGAGTATTGAAATCTGCTGGATTGTTATTTCCAGAAATGTGAGATATCTCATAGTCGTAGTCTTGGAGTTTAAGTAACCATCTTGCAACAATCTCAGGCTGTTTTTCTAACTGTAAATGGTACGTTAGGGCTTTTGAATCGGTCAGTAATATAAATTTTTTTCCTAATAATATATTCCGAAAATATGTAATAGTTTCGTAGATCGCCAATAGCTCAATTTGCAAGCTTGGATATTTTTTTTCTGACTCTCTTAACTTTCTTCCTGTAAATTCTATTGGTATCATTTTATCACCTTGCTTTTGTGCCAATATACCTGATGTTGCGATCTTGGATCCATCTGTGATTACATAGAAAGTTTTTGTGTAATCCGGCGGGTGAATTGTAGGTTGCGTCATTATTATTTTTTGTATTTTTTCAAATGAATGTTGTGCTCTTTCATTCCATCTGAATTTTTGGTTGCTCCTCGTAAGATCTGTCAGAGGTGAAATAATTTCCGCATAATTTTGTATGGTCGATTTAAAATATGTGCATAGACCTATGAATGCTCTCACCAGTTTTTGAGATGTGGGTCTTGCAAAATTGGTAATTTTCTTTATATTTTTTTCTGAGGGTGCGTATCCCTTTTCGCTAATTTTATAGCCTAAAAATTCTATTTCCGGCATATATAGTTTTAGTTTTGTAGGTTCAATAGTCAAATTGAATTTTTCCAATCTTTTTAGTACTTCTTCAAGTATTTCGTGCATTTGTTCTATATTTTGAGCTCCAAGAAGGATATCATCGATGAAATATTCAATGTCGTATTTTTCTTTTAAGTCACTTAGAACTATGTCCATTAAGCGAGCAAATAAATTCGTCGAAAATTTTAATCCGAATGCTAAACGAGTCATTTGAAAGTGGTTGTTTTCCGTAACGAAAGCCAATTTGTGCTTGTCTTCTTCCCTCAGCTTGATTTGAAAAAACGCTGAATGTAAATCTAACACCGTGTATATTTTCTTTCCTGACATGGTTTGTAAAATCTTTTTTGTATTTGGCACAGGATATGGGTCGCTCTCTACTATATCATTAAGCGATCTAAAATCTAAAGCTAATCTTACTTTGATTAAATTTTTGTCGTTAGTTTTTGATGTGGAATTTTTTTTTACGAAAATTACTGGAAATGCATAGCTGGAATTCGTAGGTTCGATAATACCCGCGTCTAATAGATCTCTTATTTCTTTTTCCGCACTCTTCTTTATATCGTGTGCTAATTTAAAAGGTTTGGTTTGGATCGGAAAATCATGCTGTAATTTTATTTTAGGTTTAATTACATCCGTCGCTCCTAGCGTTTTATAAGATTTACTGAATGCTGTCGCATGTCTCATTACAATATCCAAAACTTCCTTTTGCACCTTCGGTGGTAAATGATCTACTTTGAAATCCTCTCTTGACAATTCCTTTCTTCGCAATTCTCTAATTTGTGTTATATTTAAATTGTTAACTTCATAAATACTGTCAGTATTTGTTTCATTTTGTTCTTTAATAGAAAAATCAGTTGTAATCTTCCCCATTTCTTGATCCTTGTATAATTTTAAATATTTGTTGGAGAGATTCTGTACTATAATTCGAAATGAATTATTGTCGGATTCTTTACTTTTATGAACAGAATTCTGAATTGCTAATTTTTTATTATTGTATTTGGGTTGAAAAAAGAATTGTTGGTCTTTTTCTAAAACTCCGTCGAAAATTAAATTTACTAATTTCGATTCTTTAGGCCTTAGAGTAATTTTATTTTCTACAAATGCTCTTATGTTATTTTTAGAATTATAATGATCATTAGAATTAATTTGTTTGGGTACAGTTTGAAAATTGTCATTTTGTTGTGTTTTTTGAATCCTGTTAGCTTCTGTAAATTGATTTTCATTGGAATTTAATTTAATTACCGTATTGTTAATTTTTAAAATGTTGTTTTCCAAGTCCATGATTATTTTGTTACTTTTTAAAAAATCATATCCTAAAATAATCTTGTAATCGCGGTCAAATTCTTCTTTTGTGACATAAAATGTCCCATTTAGGAAATTATTCTCATTTTTAAATTTAAATTTTACGCAGTTTTTGAACGGAATCGTTTTATTTGACAAAGTTGTAATTTTAATTGAATTGGCTAAATATTTAATTTTTATATCTGTCTGTTTTATTTTTTCAAAAATTTCTGGTGACAATAGGCTAATACTTGCTCCACTATCTACTAAACTGGGTATAATTAGTTCCTTTTTTATCTTTAAATTCCATATTGGTAATTCATTGTTTCTTCCTGAGTTGCAACTTGCTATCAATTTTTCTTTAACCTTAGAATTTTGATTTTCCTCAGCCTCAAACACGTTTTTTTTCTCATGTTCATGTTTCTTTTTTTTCAATTTTTTGTTAAATTTTGTTTTTATGTTATAACCCTGTTTTTCTTTTAATATGCGGGACCTACGGGTTTCTACTTGTGCTAAATTTTGAGGCCCCCTTATCGGTTTAAATGATGGTGTCCTCTTTTTCCTCTGGTATTTTGTCTACCCCGTCTCTGTTGATTTTCACTTGGGAAGGTAATAGTGGGCTGCGTTTCTTTATTTCTATCATTAGGTGGTTGAGAAAAATTGTTTTGCCCGTTTTGTATATTTGTGACGCCTTGGTGTTGCCCTGTATATTGAATTTGTGCATTATTCCCCTGTATAAAATCAGCATTTTGGATTGGGACAGTGTTTTGAAAATTGTAATTCCCTTGGTGCATTTGATTTTGACCTATCAGCTGTTGAGAATCATTATGCCAATTGGGCATCACATTGTACATATAATTTTGTCGAAGCTGATTGTAGTGCGGTCTTATGGGATTGAAATTTTGAGGATTTTGAAAATGCGGTATATAATTTTGTGGACTTCTTTGGAAATTTTTATAATTGTAATTTGTATGGTAGTTCCTTGGAAATCTTGGCCTAACATTGTATTGTTGTGCTCCCCTAGGTTGTACAAAATTTTCGCTTCTTTTATTAAAAAAACAATGTTGTGTTTGGTGATTTGATTTGTTGCATATGTGACAGAATTGTTGGGTTATGTGATTAATTTCCCCTTCGTTTTGTTTGTTTTCATGTGTCTCAAGCTTTAAATTATTTATCTGTTTCTTTAGGTCTTGTATTTCAGTTTTTTGCTCTTGGGACATATTGATTAGTGCCTCATACAATTTTTTTTCACTAGTTTCTGTTAAGTTGTTCATTTCGCCTGCGCATTTTCCGTTGATTGCTAATTCGATGTCCTTGGCCCGTTTAAAAGCATCGTCAAATTTTGTTGGAGGATATTTTTTTAATTCAAAAGAAATATCCGGTCTCAACGCCTCAAGGTATTTTGTTAATTTCATCGTTTCAAGCAGTTCTTTTGCTCCATTTTTTTTTTTCGTGTCCCGATAAAGCTAAATATTTTTGTGCCTCAATATTGAATTTTTTTGTGAATTCCTCAATCGTTTGATTGGCTGTTTGTTTCGCGTTAATGAACTGTAATTGCGCTTTTGCGAAAGATTTTTCTTTTTGAAACTGCTTTATTGAATTTTCTTTGAATGTTTTGTAGTCGTTTGCCTTATGAAGTTCTGTTGTATTTTTCATAATTTCCCGTGCTTGCCCTTTAAATTTTGATTTTGCAAGTACTAATTTGATATCATCGGGAAATTGTGCCGCATCGGCTAATTCTTCAAATTCGTCAAAAGATTGTGTAATTTCTTGGTCTGGTTTATCTTCAAAATTTTGGAGAGAATTTATTAAGGTATCTACTCCTATCGTAAATGTTTCCCTTTCAGGAGAAATTTGTCTCTTCCCTCTGCCGCCTGTCATGATTTTATTTTTATGTCTTATTTTCCTAGCGGCTGCAATTCCCAAATATATAATAGAATAATTTCTATTTTGTTTTGCTTCTATCCTAGTTTCTCAGAAATTTCCTACACTGCAAATTATTATTTTTTCAATTTTAGAATATAATTGTCTATCTCTATTTTCAAGATCATACTAATTTGTAAAATATTTTTTCATAAATTCTACTGAAATAACACTGAATATTCTGCATGCATGCACATAAATAAAACACAATATGAAATTTTCACCAATATTTCTTTTCATAGATATTAATTATAATAATCACTCGTTATGCTCATACTAAATTATGTCCTGTGAACTGAACTACTCTTTTCCTTAATTTTTCTTTTTGTTATACACATAAATAATTTTTTTATATAACATACGAAAATGATTTTGATAGTAATTGAAAAGAAAAATAAAAATAGAGGAAAATAATAATATATATATATATATATATATATATATATTTTTTTTTTTTTTTTTTATAAGTTAACTCATTGCAACCATTTAATTTTACGTTCTAAATTCCATTACTAACACCTGGTATTAGCACCATTAAATTTTAGTATGTTGTGACGATTTGGACGCCATAACACACAGGGTCACGCGACAGTAAAATGATTAGTACAATAGAAACAGTTATCCCGATCTGCGTTGTGAAAAGATCTAATGGGATAATGTTATTTAATAAATTAGGAGAGAAGAAAATTTTGTAATAAAATTAATTTTGGCAATGACTCAAGGACGACTTATTTAACGTTGAAATGGAGATATCGAACTTGTAGGTTGCATAGAGAAACATCCAATTCTAATAATTCCAAAATATCAGATACCATAAATTACGAGTATTATCTAAAAGGGAACAAGGAAAGAATTCAAGGAAAGACTTACAAGTATGCACACATAAACAAACTTTATTTTCATTTATATAAAATTCATAACTCAAATATGATCTTTTATATCATAATAACCTTTTCAAATTATCTACTATTTTATCAGAATATAACATAGTTCCATTCTCATTAGAACAGCAAAGCTTTCATCAAAATTATACTTTGTTACTTATTTTTTTTTATCAATTTATGTTATCTTATACTTGCCCCTTTTTTTGTTCACAGCACGATCCGATGATGAGGCTTTTGCCAAAATTTTAATCAAAATTTTATTTATGAAAAATAGCATTCCCGTTATCATTAAAATCTTTATCATAAACAATCATAATATTCAATGACATAAGATTATGTACTTTAGTGGAAATTTAGAAAATTAGTTGCTTAATATTAAATGTACACATCATAAGAAAACATGAAAACAATAGCCACGAATATATTGAAATAAATATAAGGAGTTTCTCACCCAAACAGACTTCGATCTTTTCTGTAATCATCCAAATCATACAGTTCACTCATAGTTCATGGAATCCTAAACACAAGTAAGTTCATCGGGGCATAAAGTTCCTTTTTTTTATATATATATATAGTTCATGGGGATCTTTCACAAACCAATTTCACTTTCTTTCGGCGCTCTGTGACGCGTGAAAATTAGAGCTCCATCTCCACAATGTACACTTTCATAGGCGAAATCTGCTGATATGTCATATCTTCGTTGCATTCGCATCTCATCACTAACCACTGTACATCTCCAAATCAGGTGAATACTTCTGTAAGATTCTGCATCAGTTAATTTCCTGGACAAAGACTTGTCTGCTCTCAGCGATCTTTGTCAATAGATCATGACAAGGACAGGTCAACTCTCAGCATTAATTTTCATCATCATTTCCTTTTTTTCTGCATCAATCATTTTTTGTGACAAAGATTTGTCTGCTTTCAGCATTCATTTCAATCGCTAAATTTTGTATTGTCCTTAAAATTTGCTGCGAAAGAACTTGGTGTAAAATTTTGAAGTATCAAGTCACATCTTAACAAAAATTATAGAACCTCTTGAGGACGAGACACAAGACTTAATCCTCCTTTTTCCTTCCTTCTTCCCAGATCCAATTTTTTTTTGGGAGGGCTAAATTAACCCAGAGCTTTCGTTCTGATTGGAGGCTACTCCTGGTCCCTTATTGGTACTCTAGACATGACTATCTATGGGCGTGCCAATTTATTTTTCACTGCATAGCATTAACTTAATTTTTGCCCCTTGCGCCAGGTTTCTCATGGGAATCACCACCCACGTTAAGTGTTGTAAAACCATCTTAATTGATAGAAAATTTATGGTTTCAACATCGTAAATTTTCTATTCTTTCGCTATACATTTACTGTCCATGTCTGGCGTCAGCAATGTTCTCTTTATCTAAAATTTCCTATTTTCTGTCTGGTCTTATTTGGGGAGTTTTATTTTATTACACTGTTTTTGCACATATAAATATTTACAATTCGAAATGTTTTATTTTCAATATTAATACAAATAAATTCACAATTCATATTCCTTATTTTTTTCTAAACATACCAATACCAAACAACATATATATTTTTATTTTTTTCTACGCATTATATACTTATTCATTTTAATATACTTTAATTTTGGAGTATTTTTTATGTTATTTTAATTTATTGTATAAATTAATTACTAAAGAATTATTTTCCGAGAATTCAATTATTTTTAAATGTTATTGGATCGTGCGAAAATTATTTAATTAGTTAAATTAATAACAAGCCTTGTTGTGTAGATTTCTACACCACATTCATTCTTCTCGTTCCTTTTTAAGGTATACACCCAACGGTTACCAAGATTTTTAGCATTTTTTGGTGGTGTCACAAGATCCCATACGTTACGTTCATACATAAAATTTAATTCCTGGTTCATTGCGTCCCTCCAATTTGATGCTTCAGGGGTTTTTATGGCTTGATTGTAGGTTTGAGGAATTTTAATTTCAGTTAAGTTAGCTTCATCTACATTAAAAAAATTAGTTACTTTACCAGATTTGTTATTTTTACTGCAAAATCAAATAAATTTTTATCACACTCTATTTTATTTACAATAATCTGTTAATTCATTAAAAGATCTAATTCTAGTATTGGTTCCTTCTATGCGATAATAAATGTCTGTTTTATTTCCTGTTCTGCGTGGTACTGCCTTACGGGTCCATGGAATAGATATACAAGGTTCTAAACTACTCTGGTCTAAATCTGGCGCACTAACTCTTTCAGTGTTATTCCCAAATTGAGGTGTATTCTCAGGTTCATCATCAAAAATGTTTCCATATTCTAGAAAATCAAAGAGTGAAAAATTAAATTTTTGCTCCTTAAGTTTAAAAAAAAATATCTACCCCCCTTTTTGTTTCATCAAACTTAACGTTAATAGTTTCTACTATTTTGTTTTCCTCTATTAACCAAATTCGGTAGCTTTTTGTTGTTTGAGCATAGCCACACATGATTCCCAGTGTAGCTCGCATATCGTGCTTCCTTCTAACCTTCTTGGGCACTCCAACATAAGCTAAACAGCCGAATTTCTTCAAATGAGAAACTTTTCTACCTGAATACATCTCAAAAGGGGTCTGGTTATTTTGTTTGTGACATACTCTATTCCAGGCATAAGAAAAAACACATTAAGCCTTCAGCCCAAAATTTCTGAGACAAGCCGCTAGCATTAAGGAGAGTTTTAACACCATCAAGAGCAGTCAAATCGAAACACTCCGCAACACGATTCATTTCGAGGCTATACGGATTCGTTCTCTCGTAACAATTCCCTGCTTTTCTAAAAAAGTGTCAATTTCTCTGTTACAGAGTTCCATGCCACCATCAGTTCCTATAGAAATTATTTTCTTATTCAAGTTCCTTTCGGCCTTACTCTGAAATTTCAAAAATGTCTGAAAAACATCAGACTTGTTTCTGATAGTGTATACTGTAGCCAAACAAGAAAAATCATCAATGATGGTGAAAAAATATCTACTCCCTCCATGTGATGTCACCTGTAAAGGCCCGCACAAATCCATGTTATAAGAGCACCAGAGCAGTTCTTGATCTTATTTTTTTTATTGCCTTAAATAATGTTCTCTTAGATTTTGCCAGATTACAGGAGATGCAATCCTAGGCTAACTTTGACAGCACTGGAAGACCTTTAACACATTCATTTTTACATGTGTTAATTAAGTACTCGCTATTTACATGGCAAAATCTTTCGTGCCACAATTCATTTAAGTTATTTTTTTCAGAATGCTTAATTGAAATGTTAGCCGAGATGCTTTCTCCTTTACTCATAGAATTATAATGACAAGGTTTCAAAAAATACAAATCATTTTTTCTAACTCCATAAAATAACCAATTCCAATCCTTGTCATTTACCACATGTTTACCTTTACTACCAACAAAATTTGCACCTAACTTTTCAAGTTTGCTACCAGACAAGAGATTCCTACGTAAATTTGGATTATACAAAACATTCTTTAAGATAATCTGAGTAAAGCTGTCATATTTACTCTTTAGAAAAAAAAAATTACAGTACCCTTCCCCTAAACAGGACTTTCTTTTTCTCCAACAGCAAGAGACTTCTGCATATTTGAAACTGGTTCAAAATCCAAAAACAAGTTTTTGTCATTGCAAAAGTGAGCCGTAGGAGCTGTGTCAAAGACCCAGCTACTACTTTCGCCAAAATCAGATGAATGATCTTCATATGGAGAAATTTCAATCAAACTAGCTTCTTGTTCTGGGAAGGTACATTTTACACTATTGCATTTTATACTATTGCATTTTACATTATTACACTTTACATTACTACATTTTAATTGAACATTACTAGATTCTGAAAATTTATTTTTAAACTGGGAATTTCTAGATTGAGAGCCTTTAGATTGAAAATTTTTAAATTGACTTTTAAATTTACAATTAGCAATTAAATGACAGTATGATTTACAACAATAACAAGGACCTATTAATTTACTTTGATTAACATTATTATTCTTAAATTTAGAAAATTTACTTTGATTTACAGAATTTTCAGATTTAGAAAGTTTGCCTGTTTTACATCTAATTATTTCTCCAGAAAAAGCAACTTTAGTATCAGAAAGGTCCCTCTTAGCAAGTTTCAGTCGGTTCTCTTCTAGCAGCAATTCAAACTCTATCTTGTCCGGAACAAACTCGGCATCTGGCCAACGGTAAACAGCCTAGAGTGTAGACTTGAATTCTTATGATAAACTCCTACACTTAAAAAAAAAACACTGTAGATTTGCCAGAACAAACTCGATCACAGTTAATGTGCTGTATCTTTCTTTGGTTTCCTGACTATATTCACATGGAAAATAAAATAGTTGCGTAAAATTAACAGCACAATGTGCTGGCAATTTGGACGCATTTTTTTACAGCAAAAAACTGCTGGCGTCCAAATTGCCAGCACATTGCGCTGTTAATTTTACGCAACTACTGTATTTTCCATGTTTATATAGCCAGGAAACCAAAGAAAGATACAACACCTTCACTGTGATCGAGTTTGTGCGAGAGATGAACAGTACTTTGTACTGTAAAAATGTCGTTTTTTTACAGTGTAATGATTTGGTATCCCAAATACAGAGGCTGTAGAGTATTTCCTACTTCCCTAAGACGCTCGCAGCTTGCTTCACTCGACCGAGGAATAGGCCAAGATTTTCACATGGTGTATATCGGACACCAAAAAATTCGTCCAACAGACGTATCACACGAGTTGTTATAGTAGGTTTAAAGTGATCTTTCAGGATTTTCTATGCAGCAACTCAACTAGTGGTACCAGCGTTTAATGGCTTGAATTCAGGTGACTAAGTCTGGTATATGATTGTGTAAGATCTAGCTTTCCTTAAATTCATCTCACTTCTCTCCCTCCAAGTCAACTGGTCTGCCACAGGAACTGTTTTTCCTTCTGCATCTTTCTGCTCTTTCGATTCACTATTTTCCTTCTTTTTGACGCCTGAATCAGGACTCTCGATGTATTCCCAGGCACCAAAGTGCATCAGGAGGACTTTCACTTCGACTTTCTAGGTCTCCCAATTTGACGAGGTCAAGATAGCAAGCAACATTTGAAAACTCCATCTTTTAAACGGCATCCGTAGAAGCTATCGTAAACTAGCTTTTTAAAAATGTCGGTAAAGCCCACGAAAATCATCGGAAAAATCGACGAAAAACATGATAAATGTCCATGGAAAACGTTGGAAAATTCCACGACAAACGCCGCCGAAAAACATCAGAAAAGTCCAGTAAAGATCCACATCTTACAGCAAAAAGAAAAATTCATCAGCACTCAGCAAGAAAACACATCTTCACTTCCACAAGGGCCACTGGGCCCATAACCTGTCAGCCTGTGAAAACACGGCTGGACAGAGCTGCGGTCGTTAATGTGGAAGACTTCATTTCAAGACACCAGTTATGTAAAACAGCTATTTATTACAGGAAGTTGGCATGATGATTTACACTGTAATAGCGTTACTTCGCCGTTAAATCATAAGAAAATCTAAAATAATATCCTAATGCAGCTACATAATGATAGATGATATAACGTACAAAATATTTCTCGAAGCTACGGATCTACAATCTGTCCATACGTTTATACACCAAAAACAGCAACTGTTTTGCATAAAACTGTTGCCAATCCGTAAGTACAAACTTATGCAAACATATCCGAAACGTCGCTTACACAAACACATCTGAAACGCCATTGGCTACAAACTATGACATTGCAAGTCAACCACTCACGGCGAAAAACGTGATCCCGAAATCACTGCTGCTGGCAGTTATTCAGTAACGGCACTTGCCTCTGGAGCTAATGATACGAATGAAACTGCCGGTCGTTTCGGATATGTAAACAAGTCAAGAGAAGGTGAAAAATAAACGTGCATCAATATCAAACGTAAATACTTTAAAACTTTATAGTTTTTATTTACACTTTACCGTATGATTAGATAAGTTCAAAGTAATTGATGCGTAACAACTCCAATGGGTTTATGGCAGTGGATACCTGAAATCCAAAGTGTATGCACTTAATGTAAAACGGTATCTGATTTGAAAGATGCCATCAGACGCCGGTTTCAACAGATTATTCTAGTTATGGAACGTGTTTCGGTGCTATCCACCATCTGCCGCATGCAAAGTGTTATCGTATGTGAAGGAGGTCACGTGGAAAATTTATGAAAGACAATAAAATGTTTTGCTCTCTGTTGCATCTCTGTCCTTATTGGTTGTTTTCAATTCTCTTCTTACTTTGGCTATCGACGACGATGTTCTTGCAACATGCTGCGTTCTACCGCCTTTTAACTATGGAGATCACATTGCAATAAATAAATAGTTGTTGATATTTGAAATTTAAAAAGTTTTGTCACTGTAACCGTAATTGTTCGAGTTTAACTGTTCTTTCTCACGTGATTCTTGAGCGCATACCTCAAAATACCTTTTAAAAAAATCATTCAGTTTTTGTGAACGGTATGGTAGCTAGGTGTTCATATGTAGTAAACGTTTTTTTTTTTTTTTTTTTTTTTTTTTTTTTTTTTTTTAATAATAACCCTTTATTTATATAAACATCATAAATAAATTATAGATAATGCGTAAATGAACATCAGTGTTAATATTTTTAAAACCAACTTCATTACAGTTATATTTATTTTTTTTATTATTCGACTAATTAATATATCTTACATTTTAAACAATTAATATTATCTAAATTGTTTTTTTGTTTTTGTTTAACAGAAATACTAAAATTTTTGTTCTGATCAGAAATACTTAGATCATGTTGTTAACAAATTATGGAACTCGATTAACTGTTCGCATATGTAATACAATATGTCAATACATTAATTGACATACTTTAATACATTAAGTTAATTGTAATCATAAATTACTAATTTTCATTTGTTAAAGCCACATTCTTCACAAAAATGGATTTTTTAGGAAGATTATATTAATATTAGATTATATATTAATGTATTTTTAAAAATGTTATAACTTAATAGTACTGGGGATCTGGAAATTATACAATGTTAAAAATTCTAATATAAAGCACTGTATAATAGCCCTAATCAATTTTGGAAGTATTTCATTGTGTAACACTAGTAAATTTTGATGACTTTTGAAATTATGTAATCTGGAATTAAAAAACCATTTTCCTTGTCTCTACAAATTTATTAACCCATAAGGGTGCGCGCGCCGGGTTAGACCTCACACCAATCGTATTATTTCTTCAAAAAAAGCTAGAAACTTTTGAGGACGCTTCTGACCTGTCTTGTACCTTTCAAGGTCTGGTTGAAAGAATGTCATATCTTTGTACGCTAAGAGGAGAGAAAGGCCGCTTCGGAAGTGAATAATCCTGTGCGTGTACGAACATTTCATATCGACAAATTCATTTCTTATGAAATAAAACACGCTGAAATCATTTTAATGAAAGAGTAACATAAAAGATACTTTTATATATTGCTAAACGTATATTAAATATAATTAATATCAATTTAGTGAAACAACTCATGTTTTAAGGTGTAAAATAAATCTTTTGCAAATGTATAGCATATTTTATCAAACGAAAGGTTCTTTTACAGAAACTGATTCAAAATCTGTAAATAAATATAAACAAGTAAGAAAAATCATGCGTTAAGCATAGATTATGAAACACTTTCTAAAACTTGCTTTAACTTGCTCCTGTATGCTTTAACAAAACTTCGTTATTTAGGGAAATACAGTACATAAGAGAACTAACTAAACATTTTAGAAAACGCATAAAACATTCGAAAAACTGATTTTCGCAGTTACCTTCCATAGCAAATATGTATTCCAATTTTTTTTAACAGCTCTGTATTCGATCTGTAGGTTGATATAGATACTATATAATGGAGAAATTTAGTTTAGCAAGAAAACATATAACAGGTTGAAATTTCTCTTTCAGCAATTTATACTAATAATTGGAAACGTACTTGCATAATTTTTTACAACCCTGTAGTTAACCCAGTACCTTTATTACACACCACTGTTTGTCTAAAGTTTAATTCAAAGTAAAGCACTCTTAAAACTACAGGAATCACATTTCCAGAAATTATCATTTATAGACGGCCATGTATCCAATTCTTTGAGTGACCCTGTATATCATTTTATGCATATTCTACAAAAATTTCTCAGTAAACTAAATTAAGTTCAACGTAAAAATGCATAAGTCATTTAAAAACCACCTTTTAAGCAATTTGCAATCATACCCAGTAACCATTACGAATTCTTTTTTGTAGCCCTGTATATCAATTAGAGCATTTATACACACCATATACAATGCATACATATAGTGAAACATAAAAGCACATTCCATAATTAAAAATGCATTTCCAACAATCATTGCTAATTTACAGTACTTCGGATACAATATAGTATCTGAAATCTTTTGTGTGTCCCTGTAAGTAATTCTATGCACTTCGTATTATACATTAAATATCTTATAGTATACCTCAGCGACGTATATCAGTTTCATTATAGATGAAATAATTTAACATAATTGAAATACGCCGTAAAAAATGAGTCGACCCCTTTATCATTATGTAACGGAATCCTTTGGTCTGGCCCTGTAAATGAATAATAACTATTCCTTGCGCCGCATATTCCTCGGAATGCATATTGTAGTGCACTTGATAAATGTATATCAATTTTAATATGTTTGAAAGCATGTAACATCATTAAAAGTAATTTTAAACGATTTTTCCCTATAGGCTGTAATGTAACGGAAAACTTTTGACTGTCTCTGTAAATGAACTAAACGTGCTACAAACTTCATTTGAAATAGGGTTCGTGCAATAGTAGAGGTTACTAACATTCAAAAAATTCAGAACAATCCGAGTATATTTACGGGAGTTAGAGCGAGGACAGCCAGTCAGACGGACAGACGGACAGACAAAGTGGAGTCTTAAACACTTTTCAACTTTCTTGGAAAGTGTTAAAAAGCAGGATTCCCCCCCCCCCCCCCTAAAAAGAAGTAGGACACATATAGGATAAAAGAAGTAGGATGCATATTGCAATACGCAGCAGTAGATTTGTTTTTAAATGTATTTAGGCAAAAAATATAATGGGAGATAAACTGGGTTGAGATTTATCCCATGCGTGTGCTAACGTTACAAAAAATAGGCGTCTGTGAGTACGGGTCTCCTGCTTCTGTCTATTGCATATGAAATACACGAAGTTGGTAACATTTTTTTACTATTACTGCGGATTTTAATAATAATGAGTCGCCAGAAAAACATTCCGATCTACCACTATCGTTATAATGATTAGTTTTTATTTCATATCTTAAAACGTCTTGTTACTTAAAAATGTTTATGAATCACCAGCCTTAAGTAAGTGTGAAAAAACAAAAATAAAGGTTTTAAAATTATCATAACAATGCGAGTTGTATTTTTATTTTTCAGAACACTTGATTTATTTCCAAAATGGAGTAACACATGAATTTTCATACTGCTTTCAATATTTAAATCTTTAAACGCTAACCGGTATAATTTATCAAAGACTAGAACGTTCTTTAGATAGATTTCGGAAAGCAATATGTTTTTCTATGATGCTGAATATGTTTTCCACAAATTACATTTGAAAGAAAACTTTTCAAGATCTCTTTCAAGAACCTTTTCAAGATGCATAATATTTTGACACAATTGAATATTTTGAATTCTTTCTTGGATACTTCCGCAGAAGGTAGCTGGGATTTTTCGTATCGAATTTAAATCCTACTTCTACTATTATTTTTGCTTTCTTTCAATTTATAAAATGGAAAAATATATTTTTTAACGATTGATTTTTAAAAAAATCAATTCATTTAGGTATAAAATTAAAGAAATACATGACTTAAAATTTACAAAACATGGATTAATGTTTTTATTTTCAAAATAACTTTCTGTTTAATTTTGCATTATGTCTAAAGATGATATATACAGCAATTTAATTACCTGCGTTTTGGTGCAGATCACGTATATATATTTTGAACATCTTTCGAACTTGAATTTTTTATAACCTCTATATTTCAATTGTGCAATGTTTTTCCCAATATTGGTAAGTTTGTTTTGTTTGAAAATAAAAGAAAATGCTTTTTATATGTGTTGCATTACAAAAATTAAAGACAAAACTTCTGGTGCATAAAATATTGAAAAATAATGTCGCATTTTTGTTTAAACTGAAATTTTAAATGTACAATAATTATCTGGTATCATGATGCTACTTTATTTATTTCCCATAGTGAATAAATAATTCTTAATATTTTGAACAAACAATAATTAAAAATATTATATTTCAAGAGGAATTACATTAAAAAAACATTTATTTCCTAACGTTTTCTAAATTTGGCATTAAAAATGTTATTCAAAGGCGATAGACTATTTTAAAGACAATTTGGATAATTTTAATTAAGAGATACATCACGTCAAACAAATTATATGGATAAACTTTTTTTTTCCAGAAATACTGAAATGATTTCATTACTTTCCTTAAAAATAATTTTGGTAGTAGCTAATATATAAATCGATCAGATTGTAAGAAATAAAACTTTCAATTACAACTGATTTTCATCTTCGCAATTAAAGGAAATCAAGGTGTTTTATCTCGGACATTTACTTGGCATGCTACAAGAATCATACATTTTAAAAGAGATAAATTAAGACTAGTTTTCTTAAACAGTATCTTACAGATAAAAAATTGTTTAATTCTATGCCATAGACGCTGGGATACAAATATAATGAAAGTCCTAAATTTAACGTACATCTTAAAATTACAAAAAACAAGTTCCTTCTAGATTTTTTTAAATGCTTATTTTCCACGTTAGAAAAATATAAGACTTTTCTGTTTTCTGCAAACGAACAGATTCATCAGAAACGTTGAAAAAACCTCTTCACAATCACAGAGCATTGGTATTTAAACTGTACGGTTCTGGGTTCATGTTGAATAATAATTACTGATATTTTTTATTTACCAATCAGTTTGATTATAATAAAATGATTATGATAATGCTAAAATAATAAAAAAATTTTACCTAAAATTTTGAGCTAACTTTTAGGGGTTGCATACAAAGCGCAGAATAAAATATTGAAATGAAACAGAAAAATAAATATCAATGCATTATAATACAAGAAAACGGTCTACTATAAAAAAATGAATACATTAAACGCCAGAATCTGCTAGTGATAACGCTACAAGTGTTCTGCATTGGTGGCAATGGAAAACTGATTGCGTGACAGTATTGAGTCTTGGACGCGTTAGAACATTGCAGGTATGCGAACTGTGCGATATTCAAGGATGATGCGATGCTTCAAATAAACCAGAGAAGTGGTATACGTCACATAGGCCAGTGCCTAGATGTAATGCCAGAAGTAGAAATCCATGGGAGTCAAGTCCGGCGAAAGCGGTGGCCACTGTAACGGACCACAACATACAAGGAACTGTTGACCGAATTCGGTGGTCTGATGCGCCCAGACGTTCGCTGTTTTGTGCGGAGAGTGCCCCACCATGTTGAAACGACACCCGGCATGCATGTCGGAAAGGCAGCTCATCATACCAGTCACGTACAATATTTTGTAGCAGCTGCAGGTGACGATCGCCCGTTAAGGTCTCATCGTTGATGATGTGTCCAACAATCTGTATTCTCCATATATCGCACCACACGTGTCGTACTGTGCTGGTGATGTGGAGGTTTTCCAGAGACCAGTAATGCACAATGCACATTTCATAATTCAACCCCGTGTAAACATTGACTCATCTGACCACAGAATGTAACAAACGAACGATTATCCTCTAAGGTGTTGAGCATGAAATTACGATAATCAAATCGTCTGGCGTAGTCACCCAGCTTCAATGCTTGCACCAGTGTCGTATGATACCCAGCAAAGAAAGAAACAGTGGGCCATCAGCTGGAAAAAAGATGGCAGCCAGCACTGCCATCTGCGGTAAAGTGCAATGGTGCCATTACTTAAACCTGCAAAAAAGTGTCCGTGCGGAATGCAGCTGGCACATCAGTAATGGCCAACAGCAGGCCAGCATTGGTATGCCATCACATTACTTCAATCCGGCACTTTTCCTGCAGTGCTAGCACCTATCCCACTGCTATTCATTTGCTGGCCTAGCACTTTCCCTTAGAAAAATTTCTTGTGGAATTCTATAAAAAACAAAGTATTTTGGCTCTTTTATCTATAAGATAGTTTCACCAAGAGCAATATCTGTAGAAGTGTCTGTCTATAATAGATATGTCTATTGAAATATTTGAACTTGCAGCGTATTCCATGTGGTCACCCTCCCAAATAATAACCGCGCTCGATGCTGTTTGGTTTTCGTGATCGGACATGAACAATTACTCTCAGCGTATGCTACGACCGCTCATAGTTTTCAAGCTCTCATTACACTATTTCAAGTTCGTTTCTTTTGCGATTTACGTTCCAAATCATTCAACTGGTATAGAAATTATTGTATTGTATAGAAATCCTACATATTTTATACGCTTTTTTAATTATTGATTCTGAACTGTGTAAATTATGAAAACCGAAATCCTTTGTAACATAGTAAAACCAGATTTAAGGAGAAACTATTATGTTGTGGCCATCACAAAACTTTCTTCTATCTCATACTTGTCAAGAGGGGAGACCGGAGTTAGTTGTGCCAAGGGCAAGTTGTGCCATCGAGCTTCCTGACTGAACCAATAGGTTGCAGCACCTGTCGCGTCCTGTGAGTGAAGAGTGTGATTGTCTGAATGTGCTGCGTAAGTTTTGAAGTATAACGTTGCGTTGTTTTCGAGATAAAAATATTTATCTTGTTTTCTATCGTAAAAGTAAAGTAAAACGTTGCGACCAACGTTAGAATCGTCATTGCCACTAGGGATACGGAGGTATGTAAACTTCTCTAACATTATTTAAATGCTTATGTTTTGATCTGTTATTCTATGCATTTCATTCGTTAATCATGCCAACATTTCGGAAACTAATGAATAAAGTTCAAAATGGAGTAACGCGGGGCTATTTGTGACGAAGTCTAAGAGGCACGTTGTGACAGTGTCACTACTTACCTCAGCATCCTGGAAGCACTGTGTCGATATACGACATACCAGGTATTGTCAAAATAGCCCTTCCTAGTGCTGCCACTCCAAAAAAAATAATCAAGCAGGATTTCGTTGAAGTGGAATTTGGGAATTTAATAGGAACATTTTTACAGATGAAGACTTCCTATATTCCTCAGTAACTGATCGACCTTTATCCATCAGAGATGAGAAGGTTAAAGAGCAGAATGACAATGAAAAAAAAATAGTAAATATGAAACTGTTAATAAACCAAGCACTTTAGCAATAACTTTAATCAATGATGGTGAGAGTGCAGTATCAACTTCAGAAGTAAGAAATCACATTGAATTAGATGATTCTATGACAATTGATAATAGTAATGTATCAGTGGTAAGTATCAGTGGTAAGTCTTACATAAGACCACTCCCTAAAGCAGGACCTCGAAAAGGCAAGCGATCTATTCGTAAATGTTTGAAATCTGTCATTCTAACAAGCACACATGTAAAAGAGAACATTCGAGCAGAACAAAAAGCAAAAGAACGCAGAAAACAAATTGAAGATGAAAAAGCAAAAAATAAACTGTATGGAAAGGCCGAGCTGTGCATAAAAAAAATTACACCTAGGTTATTGAAAAAAAGGGAGAAGCAAGTATTGGATAGCTCTGAAGATGACGAAAATTGCTTATGTCTAGTTTGCTTGGAGCAATACAAAATTTCTACACCCGTAGAAGACTGGGTGCAATGCATGACATCTAAAAGATAGGCGCATGTCAAATGTACCAAAAATGAACCTTATTATATTTGTATTAACTGCAAATCAGACGCTGAAACAAGCGATGAAAATGAGTGATTAAAAATATAGGATATAAGCCTACACGTTCTAGTAGGCTACCGAGTCAAAAAGTCAATATGGCCAAATATTAGTGTTGGCTTACTTTTTATTTCTTTCCTGATTAAGACAGTTTTTTTTAAATTATTGCTAAGTGTCTCTAAATGTTCTTTATGAAGGACTAAGAGTTTACAAGTGTTAACATTTTAATTATTTTATTTTCATTTTATTTACAATATTATTAAAACATGAAAGTGTTTTATTGTGTTAAGAACGTTATAAATGAATAAATTTCTCATTGTTGATTTAAAATATCCCATTTAATCGTCTTTCTTACATAATTTGTGTATGTTACAATGTATTTGTATGTGTCATTTATTTGTCACAATGTGCCTCAAGCACGTCACAACTTGCCCCGTAGCGGGGGTTAGTAGTGACAAATTTCGAGGTTACTCAGAATTCATTTTTTGATACGAAAAACGTCAATAATATTAATTGTAGTTTTATAAATATGTTACGCAAGATTTACTCTAATGATATGATACACTAAATGTTTCGCTTCAGTTGAAATCTTACGGCTAATGTAAAAAATGTCGAAAATGTCACTACTAGCCCCGGTCTCCCTACTTCAAAATTCATTATCACAGTGCATCTATGCTCATCATGAGGATTCTAAAAAGATGAAATTGCGTGCATTAGTTCTTGAGATATTACTGTTCCTGAAATCCTGTAAATCCATCAAAATGCAGCATAGCAGCGCCACGTATTGGGTGATTTACACCAGAACATAATTATCATCAACTTGTGTCAATGTCTAACTGAATATGAAGTTTGGGGGAAAATCCGTGCATTAGTTCTTGAGATAGAGCTATTGCGCAAATATGACAAATGCAGCATAACAGCGCCACCTGTTGAGCGATTTACACAACCACATAATCAGCATCAAAATTTATCAAGGTTTACTTGAATCTCAAGTTTGATGAAAATTCGTGCATTAGTTCTTGAGATAGAGCTATTGAGGAAATAGTGCAAAGTTCAGCACAGCAGCGCCACCTATTGGGCGATATTCGCCAACTCGTAGCCATCATCATTTCATATCAATGAGTAACTGAATCTTAAGTTTGATGAAAATGTGTCCATTACTTCTTGAGATAGAGCTATTGCAGAAATCGTGAAAAAGGCTCTATAGCAGGGCCACCTGTTGAGCGATTTACACCAAAATGTACAAAATGTCAATTCATATCAAGGATTAACTGATTCTGAAGTTTGGTGAAAATTGTTGCATTCGTTCTTGAGATACAGCTATAGTGAAAATTCTCAAAAGTGCAGCATAGCAGCGCCACCTGTTGAGAGATTTACACCAAAATGTACACAACTTCAATTCATGTCAAGGACTAACAAAATCTGAAGTTTGATGAAAATCCGCGCATTAGTTCTCGAGATTGAGCTATTGCAGAAATCGTGAAAAAGGCTGCATAACAGCGCCACCTGTTGAGCGATTTACACCAAAAACTAATCAGCAGCAACTTATATCAGGGACTAACAGAATATAAATTTTTATTAAATTCCGTGCATTAGTTCTTGAGATAGAGCGCCCACAAAATTTGTGTCACATACAGACAGACAGACTAACAGATTCACAGACTCATCGACAAACATTTTGTAAAAACATGTTTTTCGGGTTCTCTGACCCCTAAAACGTGTAAATCCGTCGAAAACCGAAAGTCGAAAATTTTCACGAATCCAATACTTTCCTCTTGTAAAGATAGAAGAAAGTAAAAAAAGTGCGTTGAAATAAAGAATTTATTTATTTATCCATTGACTTATTTATTTTGTTGATGGGCGCGTTGCTATATTATTTACAGTTTCAAAAAAGATTAGCTTCACAGCTTAAATTGTGTTAAGATATTGATTTTAGATTTGCATTTAAATACTCAATGCCTTCGATCTTCGCAACGCCACCCAGGTAAGGGTTCACAGCAATAATACTGCAAAAGTTCGTGCACTTCCATGTAGTGGTGTGCCAGCGCATGAGATAAAACGGAAGCCCATCAAAATTTTATGTGATAATATCCAACAGCATAGTTGATTGAAGCTGCCTAGCAGTGATCATACAGTGGTAGGCCATCAGCAGGACTTATCCATCTTTGCCAGCACGTATCTTGCTGCTGGCCAGCAATTTCCTCTTTGCTGGGTATGGATGCGCATGAGATGCATGTAACACATGCCAGACATGCTAAACAAATGCATCGCTTATTGCCACCGTGCTCAGTTGTGGAATTTAAAGGGCGAATGCCAGCACCTCTTCCGGTGTCACTCGAACATTACACCTTGCCCGTATACTGGTTCTGGGTCGTTGTGAGACAGAACCGGTCTTAGGGAAACGTTCTGAATAAACACTCGTAGCCTCTCTGGCATTCCTTGGACATTCACCATAAATGATTAATATTTCGGTTTATTGCATGTATGCATAGTTTGCCATCACGATATCAGCGATGACTAGCATGTCCACTGCTAGATGGCTCGTGTTTTACCCCGAACGTGTGGCGCTTCGGTACTATTATAATTTGCATAATCCCAATTTCCATGCTCGTTATACATCAGCTGGTCGTTTGCATTTCGCTTTCATTTATCTAGTCCTTAGTGAGTATGTTTTATTTTCCGGTTGTCGATTCTACCTACTTTGACGTTTGAATGCTGTTCGACCTATAAAAGTTAGCTCAAATTTTTAGATGAAATAACCCTCTTTGGTGATTCCTCAATTTGGCGATACCGGCTAAAGGTGTGTTTGCCTTAAAAAGGGCATTGTACCCTGATTTTGATCTCGAATTACTTTAATTCACCGTTTTACAGATCCCTAAATAAAAGATAAAATCATGTGCAAAAACCTCAAACTTTGAAATTTAATAACTATGTCAATTTTTACTAACTATGTCAAACTTTTTGTGTTATATCTGTTATGATATGTGTAAACTTTTACTAAATGTAACTACAGGGACTGGGGGACCGTATAAAAAGTTAGATTTCGTAATTTTTATAATTTTTTTGTTACTTTAAAGAATACCACAACATGAATATTTACCTCATTTGAAAAGTTTTTTGTAACTGGTATATGTCTACCACCAATAGTTGAGAAATTAAAGTTCGGCGATAGATAACATATTGCACCCTGTACACACACACACACACATATATATATATATATATATATGTACACTGGTTTCAAAAAATTAAGGAAAAAGAACAAAAGTAGCGATTACTCAAAATGTTACTAGTATATTTTAATAAAACTGAGCCACAATGTACAACACATAGTAATGTATAAAAGGACATTAAAAGAAATTTCCAGACGATTGTGGTGTTCCAGAAATTAACACAATTATAAAATAAAGAAAATAAATGTATCAGTTTGGTATAGGAAATGTACCTTTAATATGGAGTATGATCCCCCCTAGAAGCAGTACAGCACATACAGCGATGTGCCATACTGTCGAGTTATTGCGATTGATAAGTTCGCTGGGAAGTACGAGCCATTGCTCTTGTAAAGCAGTTGTAAGCATGGCAATGGTCTGAGGAGGGGATTCAAAGCAGCGACACATCTTCCTAAAACATCTCAAACATGCTCGACGGGATTCAAGTCCAGTTATCGAGCTGGCCATTCCAATGCGCTGAATTCTTTGGCGCTGAAGATAATCTTCTACGATGTGAGCCCTGTGCGGTCTAGCGTTATCGTCCTGTAATAGAAAATCATTACCTATTGCACCGGCATAAAGGCTCACATAAGCATCAAGAATGTCATCTCTATAGACGTGAGCATTCATAGTTCCACGTGGAAAGACATGGAGGTCTGTATGTCCGCCCAAAGAGATACCATCCCAAACACAGACACTGCCAACTCCATACGAATCTCTTTTACAAATGTTTGATGGATGATAGCGTGTTCCCTGTTCTCCCCAAATCAAACAATGTATACTAACGCTTTGAAGTCTAAACTGAAACTTATCCGTGAAGAGAACGCGCCTCCATTGATCAGCCATCCAATGGACATGTTGACGTGCCCACCTTAAACGTTCCCTCTCTGACACGAGGTTAGCGGCACACAAATGTGTCTGATCGCATCTCGTAAAGATCACCTTCATGACGCCTTCTATTCACAGTAGACGTTTATACCAACCTTCCAGTGGCTACAACAAGGGTGGCTCTAAGATGAGAAGGGGTTGCTGTTCTATTCCTTCAACACATAACCGCAAATATCGTGGTCAGTGCTTGTCGTAGCTGTTGCCCGTCCTTGGCTAAATCTTCTCGAGGCCTAGCCAGTGTTTTGAAATTGTTTCCAAAGCCTATGAACAACAGAAGGACTCACATTTAGCCATATGGCCACCCTTTTCTGATTTTGATCTACCTCCAATCTTCCAATAACTTATTGCAATTACGCGGACAAATGATACCTCGAGATCATACTAATGAATTTGCTATCTCAGCTTTCTTATCTCATAATCACAGCGACACCAACAGCCGTACTCTCTAGCATGCATTTTTTGCTCCTCACAGATGACGCAATCCGATTCCAGCACCACGAATTTGCATTTTGTAATTTTATTCAGTATCTTTTAGTTAGCAACATAGGCGAATTTCGTATGGATAGGTTAATTTTTGAACGAGTTGTCGCTCTTTTTGTGATTTTTCTTTAATTTTTGGAAACCAGTGTATATAAACGGAGCCACATTTGTTATCCTTTTAAAAATAACTTTAATCGCTCGTATTGTATTATTTAATTAGGTGAATATAAGTTTCAAATTAAGGAAAAACGAAGTTTTTTACATAACAAAAAAATTTAAAAGATAGTATGAGCCGTTTTAATACCGAGAAAAAAGTAAGATGGAGTAAGCAGTGAGAGAAAAGCGCTTCACTATGGATGTAAAAAGTAATTTTGAAGTTTTAAATATGAAAAATGTACAATGGTATACCATGGTAACAGAATGATAAAACGGGAAACAAAAACCCTGTGTCAATCATAGATTATTAAACACTTTCAAAAGCATTGAAAAAATTTTAACAAAAAATATCCGCTTAATAAGATAATGAATATGCATAAATAAACATTTCAGAAAACGTATGACACATTTAAAAACTAGATTTCAACAATTACCAACCATAGCCGTAAAGGTACTCCAATTCTTTTGTGCAGCTTTCTATATGGTCTATAGAGTTGTACAGATTCTATATAGTATGCTAAAATTTAGTTTAGATCGAAAACGCTTAACACAGTTGAAAATTCAACTTCAGCAATTTCTACCAATAACCGGAAACGTACTTGAATTCTTTTATACTGCCCTATATATTACATAAAGATTTTTATATCACATTTTTATATCGATTACAGTGAATTTGCTGTATCGTTCTTTGGTTTCCTGACTATATAAACATGGAAAATACAGTAGTTGCGTAAAATTAACAGCGCAATGTGCAGTTACGCCAGCAGTTTGTGCTGGCGTCTAAATTGCCAGCACATTGTGCTGTTAATTTTACGCTACTACTGTATTTTCCACGTTTATATAGTCAGGAAACCAAAGAAAGATACATCACATTCAATGTGATCGAGTTTCATCTGGCAAATTTACAGTGGTTTTTTTACAGTGTAGCCCTGTAAGTTATTTCATTTAAATGCTGCAAACAGCTCTTAATACGCAAAATGTAGTTCAGCTTGAAAATGCATAACTCAAATTACAGAACACTTTTAGGCAATTCAAGCTCATTCTTCGTAATGCTTTCGAAATTCTCTGTGTAGAATGCATGTGATGAATTCTGTGTAGAATCCTGTCCCTCATGTGATCTATAGAATGTATGCACACTAAACAGTATGCTAAAATTCAGTTAAATTTAAAAACGAATACCATAACTGAAAGCGCACTTTGAGGAATCATTCCTAATAGACTACACTATATATATACACTATATACTACTTCCTAATAGACTAAACAGGCGGATACAGCATTGAATACGAATTTTTTTATGTTCCTTTTAATGAACGATAAAAGCAATACACATCATGTGCTATTGCAAGCATCTTGTAGTAAACCTCAGTGATATATACATCATGTTTGAAATAGTGCAACACGATTGAAGTACGTTGCGAAGACTGTTTCCCTGTAGATTATTATATAAACGAACACTTTTGTGTGACCCTGTAAAATAATGATAAATGCTTTGCTCATCATATTCTACAAAAAACACGTATTGTTGCACCTCAGAATGTCATATCAATTTAATTATGTTTGTAACAGAGTAATATCACTAAAATACTCTGCAAAAGAGTTTTCTTCAGAGGTCATAATATAAGGAGATATTTTAGTGTTCCCATGTATTCGTACAGTAAAATCTACACGCAACATATAGCGTAAAAAATATCTCCTACTGCACCTAAATAATGCATATAAATTTCATTGCGTGTTTAAAATATTGCAGTGCCCCTGTAAATGAAGTATAAATGGTACACACTTCATGTTTAATACCGAACATGTCATTGTAATCCTCAATAACGTATACCATTTACATGACAATACGAGTATAATGAAAAGCAGAAAAAATACGTTTAATAGTGCACAATGTTGTTTTTCTGCCTTTTATTATTCTTGCACAAAGGCTTTATTTGCTATTTTTATGTAATACGAGTATATTTAGCGAGTTAGAGTTTAGAAACTGTTCTTAGTAAGCATTTACATCTTATGGGCGACTTCCATGCCAAATTTCAAGTTCTTAGTGTCTTTAGTATCACGAAAACAGCATTTTCAGAACTATTTCACCCCTGCACCACTTTTTCGAATAATGGCAACGACATAAAATGTAGCCTATGTTGAAATATGGACTGTCATCATCAATTTCACATCATCACTTTGGACAATGGTTCTGAAGTTCTAGAGATTGCTACTGAAAACAAACAAACGTTACTTCTTTATGTTATTAGTACAGATATTCAGAATATGACAAGAAATATTCATGCGTTGCAGGTCTTGAGGTAGATATTTACTATGTCTATGCAAATATAGCAACCTCATAATTGTTAGAACGTATTCCAAGCACGTGGAACGGTATGGTTTAGTGTACTCGATATATGTCGTTACATTATTAGTAAAATTGTACAGCAACTTTTCAAATATGATTCGAACTGAAACTACTTGATGGAATGGCTTTCTTTGGATTCTTAGTAACATTTACCAAAGATTACAAAAATGATGTCAGAATAAGATCTTAGTAAAGAGACATTTAATGTTTGTAACAATGTTTATATGTAGAAGACCCCATAAGCAAAATGTTCATTTGAGTGTTAAAAACCGTTTTTGAAATTAAACTTCATCATTTTCAAAATTTTATTGCATATCATTGAATAACGGAACTTTCTGTAAAAGGCAGACTTTTATTTGCACTTTTGAGGAACCATATTGTTCTAGAATACGATAGTTTTTGATGCACGTGCTTATTTTCGATAAAAACCGCCATTTCTTTAACTAAACCCAGTGAAAAAAAAACTTTATTATATTTTAAAACATTACGAAGAGTGTTTTTTGATCCACGTTAAAAAGTATTGAACTTAACAATATCTAATATAAGAAAGATAAATTTTCGTACTAAAATAATATGGATTTAACATTTATGTACCATAAAGGAGTTCAGTTACATTCATATTAATTCTCTCAACTTAAATTTAGATAAACATATACTGCCTTTATTTTAAGAACAAAAGCTAAAATTAAAAACCGTACAACTTAGCTTCGAGAAATTGTGCGTTAATTCAGATTTTTGGAATTTTTCCAATACAGAATTCAAAAGATGTATTTGTATTAAAATGTCATGTATATGTATTATTATATCTTCTATTCTTTGAACTTCGTTGATTGCATTAATAACGTTTTGGGAAAACATATTTCTTTGCGAATACAGTTTAAAGACAGTTTTATGGCACATGATAAATTTTCCTTTAGTAAGCATTAAGCATCAGTGCATTTTAATTTTCTTCATTCCCATCAGAAGGAAAAGCTAAATGACGCATTGTAATGCTATTTTTATATTATTGAATATGTATCATTCATATATTTTTATAAAAACCATAAAGGACAAATGAGATAATACTTTTATAAAACTTGATACATTTTGGAAGTAAATTTCATGAAATTTTTTCTCCACTTTAATGCTAACAGCAGAACTATAATTTTTCTCGTAAATATGATATACAGTGATCTTTAAGCCTGGTTGGGTTTTTTTTCAATACTCTGCGCAGAATTGGCGGTAAATGGAAATTACCTTTATGAAGTACTTCGGTATACATTTATATATCCTATTTTATCACAAAAAGCAAAAATAATTCAAATATTCATCTGTGGAGGTTATATATATATACTAAAAAACAGAATTGCGGACCTTATGAATAAAAGGTAAATATCACGAAAAATAAAACAAAATTGTTATTTTATATTCTGTATAAATAATAATTATCATTATTTTGTTAAACTTTTCTGATATAGTAATTGCTGTAGACTTATCGTCGGATAATCTTAGAGCAACTTCTAATGATTGTTTTATACATTAGATATTGTTTTAATACTGCTATTATTATTGTTGTTGTTGTTGTTATTATTATTATGGTGGATATGAAATCTGTATATAATAAGCATATATATTGTAATATAAGTTAGAAAGAAGGTTGTTGTGTTAGTAATCATGTCGACAAGCAGGGTGGTCTGGAGTGAAGCTACTCTTATCACTTTTTACGAATCTTTATGATTTCAGTTCCTGTCTGGTTGCGCATCTAGCACAATATGATGGACACTTTCCGTCAACTTGAATTTATGACCATATGTATAGTAGGCAGATGGTGTTTTCATCAGGAGAAGTCCAGGGACTAAGTGCAGCCCCACATCTGAGGAGGAGTGATCATTGTATCGAGATGAGGGTCGATTTTCGAATCACAGAGTGTTGCGATATTGAGAAGGCAATGTTAGACGCACAGAAGTTGGAAAATTAACATGGGGTTCGAGGGTCGATCCCCCCTTCTCTTTATGAAAAAAATATAGAGAGAGATATGCTTCGCGGTATGTAATATGGAGTTTGAGATGACCGGATTCGGTTTTATCGTCTCTGGAGCAAGAGCCTCGTAGAGGATCGTGCTTGAACTGCAGTTTTTGATCTTATGCCTTAAATTATTAGTATATTACATCAATGGACTTCGCTCCTTATTAATTATAAGTATCAAGTGAAACGAGATATCAAGGAAAGTGTGAGAGTGTGCAATAAGCATATACTACAGACTTAGTGATTTCATGCCCTCAGACCATCCAGTATGATGATGTGCTTGTCTTATGAGTGATGATTCACAGGTATTTTTATTTACTGTTAATGTTCCATAGTATTTTAAATTGTAAATGTACTGAAGTACGTAGGGTTTGTATGCCCAATTTTAAGATAAGGGATGAATGGTCAACTGGTTATGTAAAAATAATTATGATGAAATTTAGTGCAGATAATTTAACTATACCTCGCAGGTTTGCGAGATTGGCAGTAACTTGTACTTTAAATTGTAAATAGGTAATGTAAATAAATATTTTAGTAATGATAATTTTAGTTCTCCTTTTCGTCATGAGTATTTTCTCTTTATTAATGAATATGCTTTTCTTTCAGAGTAAATATGATTTTAACTATTGAGAACTCTAACGATATTTTAACTAGTGTACTTAGAGTATTGAGAGCGGTGCATTTGGATTAGTAATGCACGCATTGTTGTGGGACCTAAATGTCCGTCGGTCATTTCACGTAAAATCACACAAAGCACTGGGGTGTTGAAGCATGGCTTTCCACCTTATTTTGAGATAATGGGATTGGTTATTATCTCTAAAGACTGATCAGGGTCACGACCATCACGTATTTTATATTTTAATCGTTATTTACACTTATTACTATGAACTCCAGGTATTCCAGGAATTAATTTATGAGCTTTAATTAATCTTCTCATTGACAGTGAGTCTTCGTCTTCCCCCATATAATATTTACCCACCCTCTCTCACACATATATCCCCCCACACTCTGTATTTCTGGGTTGGATATTAAAGGGTTAAGTTAGGTTCCCAAGTGAGCCCAAATCCTCCTAGATGTAATAAATGTAACTTTTCGGTATCGCAAATACGTTTTAAATCCATCTAAAAGAGAAACTGTAAAAACTGTTAGACATTTCATTTTATAACTTTCAATACACCAATTTATACTCCATCCAATACATGCAGTGGCAATAAATTATACAACAAAAGTAATGCAAAAGTAATTTTTAATCCAAGTATATGCAAAAAATTTATGTCTGTGATAGTTGATGAAATATAATAAAAAAAATGTTAAAAAGCCTAAAAGATCTTATGAAAAAATCAACCATTCGAAACTCATCGGAAAAGCTCCAATAACAATATTAGAATCACTCTTTATTGTAACTAAAAATAAAGACACAGATGTCAGTCAACCACAAGTAAAATTTAAAAAGACAAAAAAGTCTCACATTAACTTCTAGTAAATAAGGAAACAAAATTTTGATAACCCGGACATACACCCACTTCCGTTTCAAGAAATAGGACCACATATCGATAGTGCAAATGAACGATTGGAAGAAATTTGGGTAAACCTAAAACTTATATTATCCTCATTTAAAACTGAATGATTACCGTTTATGTTAATAAAGCTTCAAAAGAAACGAAACTAAAAGTTCGTCTCCTTGAAATTACACAGTTCTCCTTTGGGGGGGGGGGGAGTGGGCTTAAATATGATTTGGCTATCTATAAAACTTATTTTTTAAATTTAATAATAACAATAAAAATTTAGATAATTTTAACAGGCAACTTGTTTAAAAATGAAGTTAAACAATTAGAATCGCCCGATAATTCGTTGATAAAAAAAAGACCTGCATAGCTGCCAACTTTTAGGCTTTCTTGTTACCATTAAAATATAATAGAAGTTTTCGCCTTGTTTGTCTTGAGATTTAGTTGACTATTTAAGTCAAAATTAACTATTAAATTTTAGTGGTAATTAAAAAGCGATAAACTTGGCAGCTATGGACTTGTAGTCAATTCACATGTTTCTTCTATTCTAAATAATGATACAAATCAGCATGATCCTAAAGAGTTAGATCGTTCTATTGAATAAATCAACAAAAAATTTAGAAAATCAAAGTAATGGTATGTAGGCAAAATAATTTGTCGAACGTTGTATTTTTAAGTATAATTCTTCAAAAGTTTATAGAGAAATTCAAAAGAAATTTGAATTATATTTAGAACGAACATATGTTACGAACTTTTATTACTTAATGTCATGTTTTGAAAAGAAATGTGTCGTCTTAAAAATTGAATCATGTACATCTTTCAAAACGAAGTTTCCAGAAGCATATTTTCAAATTTCCCAAAAGATACGAATTATATAAATTACAAAAACTGTTACAAAGTTAGATATTTTAAATTTAGCTTCCTTCACTACAGAGAATTAGCGGAAATCAACTTTCATGTTCCTGCATAAATAGATTCATTAAGTGGTCGCAATATATTTTTTGATATTGTGATGATTTGACAAAGAAATTCGTTTAGCAAATGGAAAGTGTGTTTTACATATTACGGAATTCTGATATTTTGTTACGGGATAAATTCTACTATTTTGTAAAAATCTTATCATTCTTTGTTGAATAAAATTACTTTTAGATAAAATATTTAATATACATTTCTAAATAGAATCTTTTGGAATAGAAATTACTTGCGGAACAATTAAGAATCTATTAAGCTTGAAGAAGAATTAATTTCCGAGGAACATTTTAAAAGCACTTAATAAACGTGATAACACTGGAAGATTTATAGTGCAGTTACGGATGAAAGATAATACCGCATTAGTATTGGGCATTCCAAAGAAAATCCAGTTAGGAAATTAAATAATTCATGTGATAAACTAGATAAAAATAAAACTACAGTTGAGTTATACAGACTGCTCATGGTAGAATAGGAATTTTTGCGGCATATGACAGAAGCGTAAATCGAAAGCATAAAAACTGTGACTTATATTACTCCCATCATGATGTGTGTAAATTAGAAAAGACAACCACTCCCCTAAGTGTACACTTCAATGCCAGTTGCAATACATCTAGTGGACTTTCTCTTTACTCTATTTTATTTAATGTTGAATCAAATAATCATATTTTCATTTATAAAGAGATTTGGGAAACGTACATATGCTTTCTATTCATATATACAGGGTGATTCATAAAAGATGGGCAGAACTTTAAGGGGTTATAGTACACTTAAAGACAAATAATATTAAATAGGAGACTAAGGGTCCCAGACGTATTCCCAAGGAGATAGGGGGGCATTAAATTTTAGGGTCCGAAATTTCAAATGATTATAAAACATGGAAAAATTGGTCGATTCGTTTGCGGTTTTTGCAAAAAATTTTCTTTATGCCAGTTTTTTCTTGAAATAAAATTTTAAAGTTCAATTTCAAAAAATGCCGATAGGGGGCGCTTTAGACTTTGGAGTAACAAACAACTATTTTTTAACGTTATTTTTTGTATTTCTTTAAATGATTTCGAAAGCTTAGACTTAAACTTAAATTTTGATCTAAAAATCTGAGTCCTAACGAGTAGTTAAATAGCATAAACTGAAATTTGAAATTTGAAACCCTTCTCCCCCCAGAACAAAAATCAGTTATTCCCGATCTTTGTGTCGTAGATTAGGCTCTAACTACTGCCGCGTTTTGCTAAAATTATTCTTTATGTCAGTATTTTCTTGAAAATAAATTTTAAAGAAAATTTTCAAAAAATTCCGATAGAGGGCGCTTTAGACTTTGGAGTAACGAAAAACTATTTTATACCGTTATTTTTTGTGTCTCATTAAATGCTTTCTAAAGCTTAGACTTAAACTTAAATTTTCAGCTCAAAATCTGAATCGCTGAGCGTGGTTCAGTAGCGAGGGGAGGGGGTTCAAATTTCAACTTCTGAACATAGTACAGTTTGCACTTCTTAACCATGCCCAACGATTCTGTGCTGTGATACGAGGCAAAAATACAACTTTCGTCAAGGACTGCATAGTCGGAATTCACTCATAAAGGCACTGGCACAGTTGGAAACGTCGCTCATGCAAACGTTAAAGCTCCATTCCTGACGCTAGTCACCGGGTGAAGAAGGAAACAGAAAGTATGCAGATGTCAAATGGGGAAGAAGAAGAACACGTATGCAAAATTTCGACACGATTCAGGCATAAAAACCACTGAACGGTGAGTCAAGTGTAAGTCGCTGTAGTAATGAATCGGAAGATGGTGCCCTTCACGAATAAGGAAAAGGCTGAGATGCATTTAATTTACGGAGCGGCAGATGGAAATGGTGCAGAGGCACAACGAATGTACGGAGAGCGATTTCCCAACAGGCGGTTGCCTAACCGCAAAACTTTCGAGCACTTGCACAGACAGTTGTGTGAGACGGGATCATTTCTCGCTTCCCGGTCGAATGCAGGTCGTGCAAAAAAGGACGAATCAGTAGTTGTTGCAGAAGCCATTCTGGATGTAGTAGCGGCGCAGCCAAGTACAAGTACACGAACAGTGGCTAGGCAGGTGGATACCTCACAGTCCATGACTTGGAGGGTACTGAAGGATGAACATTTGCTCCCGTTTCATGTGCAACGAGTCCAGAAACTGTCTCCAGGGGATTATCCAAATCGTATTGAATTCGCCCGCTGGTTTCTGCAGCAGAACGCGCTAAATCCACATTTTGGACGAACTGTGCTTTTCACCATGAATGTACCTTCACACGTGAAGGTACATTTAACACACACAATGCACATGTATGGGCGGATGTCAATCCACATGCTACGTATCCACATGCTCATCAGAGACGCTTTTCCATCAATGTTTGGGCAGGAATCCTCGGAGACCACCTAATCGGACCGTACCTTCTTCCTGAACGCCTCAACGGTAAAACATACCTCACATTTCTGCAACATGTGCTGCCAGACCTGTTAAACGTTGTTCCTCCACGCATCCGGCGGGTCATGTGGTTCCAGCACGATGGAGCGCCAGTCCATTACGTACGAGACGTCCGCAACTATCTGGACATCACATTTCCGAACAGATGGATTGGTCGAGGTGGTCCTGTTGCTTGGCCTGCTCGCTCGCCAGATCTTTCACCCCTCGATTTCTTTTTTTGGGGACGATTGAAGGCTCTTATGTATGAGACACCCATTGAATCCCCCGAGGAACTGGTCGCCAGACTTTCCGCCGCTGTAGGGGAAGTGCTCGAAAAGCCTGATGTTTTCGCGAATGTTCGCCGTTCCATTCTTCGCCGTTGTTCTGCGTGCATAACCTCTGGTGGTCACAATTTTGAACATTTATTGTAATTACATGTTAATAAATATGCTTTGGTAACATAATCCTAATTTGTGTCTTTTTACCTCGTATCACAGCACACAATGTGTGGACATGGTAAACTGAACTGTGCTCAGGAGTAGAAATTTCAAACCCCTCTCCCCAGAAACTTAACCACGTATAACGATTCAGATTTTGGGCTGAAAATTTAAGTCTAAGCTTTAGAAAGCATTTAATGAGACACAAAAAATAACGGTATAAAATATTTGTTCGTTACTCCAAAGTCTAAAGCGCCCTCTATCGGAATTTTTTGAAAATTTTCTTTAAAATTTATTTTCAAGGAAATACTGACATAAAGAATAATTTTAGCAAAACGCGGCAGTAGTTAGAGCCTAATCTACGACAGAAAGATCGGGAATAACTGATTTTTGTTCTGGGGGGAGAAGGGTTTCAAATTTCAAATTTCAGTTTACGCTACTTAACTACTCGTTAGGACTCAGATTTTTAGATCAAAATTTAAGTTTAAGTCTAAGCTTTCGAAATCATTTAATGAAATACAAAAAATAACGTTAAAAAATAGTTGTTTGTTACTCCAAAGTCTAAAGCGCCCCCTATCGGCATTTTTTGAAATTGAACTTTAAAATTTTATTTCAAGAAAATACTGGCATAAAGAAAATTTTTTGCAAAAACCGCAAACGAATCGACCAATTTTTCCATGTTTTATAATCATTTGAAATTTCGGACCCTAAACTTTAATGCCCCCTATCTCCTTGGGAATACGTCTGGGACCCTTAGTCTCCTATTTAATATTATTTGTCTTTAAGTGTACTATAACCCCTTAAAGTTCTGCCCATCTTTTATGAATCACCCTGTATAGAAAACGTAGAGATACATTTGGATTGATCAATCTGAAGAAAATCAGAGAAACATTATTAGTAAATTGAGTGTAATTACTCCAATGAAACTATTTGGCGTATCTTACTGCCATTTAGTCCACAGTTAGTGCACCTTTCATCGCAGTATGTAATTTTAAGACTCTTGCATAAAAATAAAGTATTTTTTCCTTGCTGTTGCAGAAGTTTTTTCCACAGGTATGTGCGCTAACGATTATTTGTTGGGCGCGTAATAATAGAATGAAAAAATAACTTCACTTCTTTTTCGGGTATCGGCAGATAGCTTGTTTAATTAAAGTACATAAATCATTAAGTTACATCTTGGTATGAATTGATAGACAATAATGAAAAATTAGAGGAGGCGCAACAGAAAAGACAATAGAGCCGCTACCTAAACAAGGTGTCCATCTACAACTGAAAATATTACTTCTAAATATTTATTAAACAAGTCAAGGTTTCGTCCCCCCCCCCCCTAAAGCTAACGACTATTCCAAGATTAGATTTATCAGCAGATTAGATTTAATTTTAACGTTACTTGTCAATAAAAAAGTCCAACTAAACAATTATGCTTTAAAAATATTTAACTACGTGCTGATTATTCCATGTCTTAACACTGCAACTGATTATTCTAAATGATTTGTTGATAAGTTAATGATTTTTTTTCACCAGACTGACTGAAATAATATATCTCTCAGACAATAGGTATTGCACCATGTATCCAACAAGAACAAGCAGATAAGAACAAGAATATTACATGCAGTGTTGCATATACCTAAAAGTTCCAATCAATGATTTGAGGTTATTTGGCTCAGACTTTCTGCAACCAGGAATTTTAGAACCCAGAAAATTACCCACACCCATAGACACTAAATAGAAACGAGAATTAAAAATCAAATTTATAATAGCTTAACCATTAGCCATAGCTTAAACTTACACATTTAGTGTAGGATGTATATTGACTAAATCTACTTTGCACTTTAATGTCAAGAATTAATTAATTTTGCCTAATTATCACAAGCTTACCAAATTTATTTTTGAGAACTTTCATAAAAAATATTCGCACATAAGTACACAGGGATTAGTTCATCAAAATCGTATACAATATTAGTCTATTAAAGCTAAAACCCGAAAAATTGCACATTCTTGTGACACAAGTTCCAAGCATAGAAGACATTACATCAGTTAAATGGTTACAACAATTTCCAGCATATGACACCTAATGCACCATTTCGAATTTCGGATGTAGAATGGTTTGATTCCTTCGGGTTGGATGGATATTCTACTTACTATTGGAAGTGCTTAAAGAAAAAACTACTTGTAATAATTTCCATTATATATATAGCATTATACCGTTGATACGCATCGAATATCAAAAAACCGATAAGCATCTTCAGATCATTTATTGTAAACTATACTGTCATATTTAAACGTCTGTAATAAAATAAAGTACGGAGGAGCAAAGTGAGCACACATTTTGTATAATGTTGCACGAAATTGTAGAAAATACATGCTCTGTAAATGCTTGACAACTTGATTATTTTCCAGCTTTAATTATAGCGCCAAACTTTTGAATAAAACTTTTGATCATGCAAAGTATTTTCGTTCAACTGCAAAGTCGCACATCGATTACTGAATTTTTTATTCAAATTTAAAATGTTTCCAAGACTTTTTTCCCACACTCTATGTTCTATATTTTCTTTTGTAAAATCGAATATATTCCATCCAGACCCGAATTTCACCTGCAGAAAAAGATCAATCCTATATTCTGGAGAAATAGTTATTTGTCGGCTTCCATAAAATAGTTTCCGAGTTAAATGCAGTATTGCATTCTGAGACCGATGTGCTTAAAAAAGGCAGACTAAATCTCGGCTCAAAACTAGTTGATTTCGGGTAAAATCAGAATACCTAATTCATGCAGGATTCAAATTTGAATTTGACTTGCAGCAGAAACAATAACAACAATAAAGGCAACCCTATACAATTGCGCCAGGTTCGAGAAAAGTCATGTCACCAGAAGCAACCTTTTCATAAATGTCACGTTATTCACAAAATAGTCACAATGAGACGTTACAGAATAAGCCGATAATGTGTATTAACGACTTCACATACACGTCACTGCGATTTCTCTACGACCTCACGTGACATTGTAATTCTTTCACAAAGTCACGGTGTGGCGTCACAGTGCTATGCGTGTAGTGATTGAATTAAATGAAATTGTGGGTTCAAACTTTCAAATCTATACATACATCATTTGTGTATTTAATACATATTTCTATGTCATTCAACTAGTTAGACAATACATAATTGTCAAAAATAGTATTTTTTCTGTCTGCCTCTCTGGCTGTTTTTCCGGAATTTACTTAGAAACGATTCTATAACAACTGCTAAAGATATCAGGTTCAAATAGAAATATTTTTCTGCAGTTTGTCACATAGTAAAAAAAAGGAAGAATTCATAAATAAGCGAATCATTCTATACTCAAAACGTGTGAATTGATTCATTAAGTTTAAGTAATTTTATAGTGATTGAAAGGTACCATTAATATTTATAAATGATTATAACAACATTTTCAGCTTATATTTTATGCATGCAACTTTTCAGTTAATAATAAATATAACTATCCATTACCGCACAATCGGATGCATAAGCCAGAACTTGCATCATTGACAAGCATAGACATATTCACTTCTCATACAAAACAAATATGGTTAAAAAATGCATTTAACTTTTGGCTCAATTATGCTATATTATGTATTCCATATGGCTGTATACCTCATTACGGAAAATCGATAAATAATAATAATTTTTTTATCAATCTGACTAAACTTGCAACGTACTATATTTATTTTAATTTAAAACTGTATTAAAAGTATAAATTGATAGCAATTGTTTAACGTATCAACAGCTTAAGTAGGTATCTATTGTATGGAATGAAATAACTACCTGGGATGCCATGAAATATTTTCCTCATAAAAACTACAAAGATTTTTACAACAACGTATATAATTTTGTGCCAAAGCTTCGTCATTAAAATATAACAATTAGCACACGATTATGATACATCTACTATAAATAGTAACATGGTTTGTTCGGGTGCTTGAATTTCATGACTAAGACATTCCTCGGTAACAGTATTTTCTTATGGAAAATCTCTCTTGAAGTAAGGCGAAATTTCGTCCGTTTAAACTAGATTTATTTTTCTATAAAAAAAATTCTGATTTTGGACCTTGAAAATAATGGTACCCGTACGAACCCCGTAGTAATAATTTTATACGGATCCGACTTTTAGCTTATAACTTATTAATTTAAATTTTAAAACAACAATAATAAATAAAAAATGCTAAGAATGCGTCATCATATACGCAGCTAAATTATCCTCAGTAATAGTTAAGGAAAGCATAAACTAAGGCACCTTCAGTGAATGAAAAAAGACCGCAGTATGCAGAATCTATAAGGTAAAATATATCATGGTATGATTGTATTTCACAAGTACTACAATCAGAATGTGGATCAATGCGTGATGGCACTAACTTCAGGTATTATTATGAATTCGAGAATATCACACTAAATCTGGTAACTTCGAAACTTAAATTGGTTTTGGAGATATTATTATTTTGTAAATTTTGCCACATTTTTGTTATTATAGTAGCTAAATTACATATTTTCTACGGAAAAGATGAAAGAAAGGCAAAATGTTAGGATTATTATAGTTTTTAATGGCATTTTCCCATTAAAACCTAAAATTATAGGAAATAATTTGAATATAATAAATAATTGATAATGATACTGACAATAATAATAATAATAATAATAATAATAATAATGATAATGAAAAATTTGAATTAACACGATTTTCTTCTACAATCTAAATTGCTGAACGAATTTGAGTGATTTATTTTATTTGTGTAAATCAATTTAATTATTTCTTTTCCTACATAATATCATTAAAAATATGTTGCATAAAAAAATATTTTTTTTTAAATCACTTACCTAATTATTACCAAAAAAGTTACAGATTCCAAAATTATTTATCGTGTGAAATTCACATTTCTGAATTTCAAGAAAATGTCAATGAATGGCTTCTCATAGAACATACTGTCAACTATTCAGTTCGACGATTTACACAAGTAAACTAATTTTGATACACTAGACAGACTTGACGACATTAAAACAGAGAAATTAAAAAATATATATATTAAAACATTTAATTAAAAACAAAAATATATACAAAACAGACGTTTCGCTGTGCATCGTATATATAGCCTCATTAGTACAAACAGCAGCAATAACAGAATATCGAAACATGTCCTGGACACAGTCAAAGTCAAAATTATTCCTTCAAAAACACAAAATATTCCTTCGGGATTGTACCAGATTCATTTAGCGTGTAAGGGTATAGACTAGTGAACCAATTTTCCATGAATAACCAATAACGATAAGCGTTGCAATTATTTTTGAAAATCAATGAATTTTTGAAAGATGGAGTGTGGTCCATTTCAAATGGATGCTGTACGAATTTAGAGTTTAATTTTCCATTTTTAAAAGCACCGACATACTCTTTATGTCTGATACACAAGTAAAGAACTATTCAGTTAACGATAATTGCATGTTCACCACTTGCATAATTTTGATAAGATTCCCATATATATTTTTTTCATATTCCCTCTCGACAAATCATATTTATTTCTTGTATGTGTGAGTTTCTTATAGAGGCAATCTATTGTAAATGCATGGAATTAACCTGATTACCATATTGTAGTAACTTTTTGGAAAAAAATGAAATGCAAATGATTTTTTTTTTAATTTGAATTTATCCACCCTGTAAATATGATTCTTCACATAATAAAACTGTTATAAAATTAATAATATAGATAATTTTCAAAAGTGGAATACAATTAGAATTATTTTGTTCCTAAAAACGCGAAAGATATTACAGAATAAAATTGCATCACGACGTTTTCGTATGCAGCTAGTATGAAATTAGATGAATTCAAATTAAAAATACGATTTGTAAAAAAAAATACTAGGGATCCTGATCTGCAATAATTGTTCAAAATCTGATAATGTTACAAAATCTGATAATTTTTCTTTCAATTTAGTTAATTATAATTAGTATTCATTTCACAAAATATATTTAATTAATTAAATTAAGCAGATACGTATTTAACCTTTTTTTTTACTTCTCCGCTTTAACCAGTTTTTCTCTTAACCGGCTAACCCTCGGTCCCGTTTTGGCCGGTTAAGCGGGAGGCTACTGTAATTAGTCTAATAATAAGCTGGAAGCAGAAGGAGTCGTTCGGTAGATTCCGGTGGTGGAGTGTTCGCGATGTGCTTTCAATTGTTTTATGCTTTTGATTTATGTTTTCCGACACTCTGGCCGAAACCCACCGCCACTACTGGAGGATAGTTGCTGCGAATTGCAATTAGTCTGAAACATCGTATTTACACATTAGAAATACAATCAAAAGTAAGAATTATTTTTCATGTGAATAATTACTTTATAGGAAGTTTCTTTTTATATATATAAATAAATCATTGCATGATATAATTGGAATTTGTAACGTATTTTGTAATTGGAATTGAACGGAAATGAAGGTAAAATAAAAATTATACTATGTTGTGTCAGCTTTGAAGATTTCCAAGCAATATTTTCAAAAGAAAAGAGATTATAGGAAAACTCTTATTTAATTAAATTTATTTATCTTTTATTTTAAAAGCTTCTGCAAGTATACGAGAAATATAAACATTCGGGAAATACAATATTTTCAATTTTATTTATCAACAGTTATTTAAAAAAACGTATATTTATTTGACTCCTGTTTACTTTTTAAACATAACGAAGCTCATGATATTACACACACAAAAAAATCAATTCATCCAATTTTTATATTTGTTATACAAGTTTAAATAAAAAGAAACCTTCCTCGAAATGAACAGAAAATTATTAACTTAAGAACGAAAGATTTAAGTCGAAAGATTTTTATATACGAATAGTCTTATTGTAATACTAGAAGACCTATTGTAAAACTAGTAGTATTGTAATACTAGTAAAAAATTACTTTTTAAAGAACTTTTTAATTTAAACAGCATTTTGTATTATAAAAATAACATACCTTTGAATTTCATTAATAGATGTACTAATTTTACAGACAGTCTTCATTTTTGAGTAGTTGCTATGCGATTGACAGTTAATGATTTGTATTACTTAAAGCCTTTTTGGAAGGGTTTTACAAGGATGATTGCTATTGTGTGGCAACAGAAATGGAGCGAGCATGGACAGATTATGGATCACTGGAAGTTGGTTATTGTTTTTTTGTGGCAGTATGGCTCGGATCTTTGTAAAATAATTTTATTGCTGTTTCAGTGTATATTACACATACGTTTTGAATCAGTTGTATCTTCGAGATGTACTGTTTATTGTGACATCGGGTCCGGTGGCGGAGTGTTCGCGATGTGCTTTCAATTGTTTTATGCATTTGATTTATGCTTTGCGACACTCTGGCCGAAACCCACCGCCACTACTGAAAGATAGTTGCTGCGAATTGCAATTAGTCTGAACATTGCTGTGTTTTTTTAATTACCCACTACTGACGAGGCCACAGCCTTATGGTTGTTTTTTCTTGTTCAGGTTATATCTGTTGAAATTTCTTAATCATTTGTTGTTTATTCTTAGTTTAATTATTGTGAAAGATTCTGGGTCTCACGAACGAATCAGAACGGTTACTATATTGCTGTATAAAACTAAATGAATTTGAAAAAAATAAAAAAAGAAACTGTAATGAAATTATTGCGGCTCCTGATCTGAAGTATACGTTAGAAATGTAATAAAACCTTATAATGATATTTCGTGTAGAGATTTTTTTTAAATTTATTTTAATAATAAATCATTGCGTGACAAAATTGTAAGTTATATATCCGTTGTACTGTTGTTTAGTAATAATAATCATTCATCATGGAAAGGAAAGTAAAATACAAATACTTCAAATATAACAATTAGTAACTACTATAATTTCTCTTTCATGTATTAATAGTTCTTTTAAAAATGTATATTTATTTGAATCCACTTTACTTTTTAGACATATTTGTTCTCATAATGAGATTACACAAAAGAATTTCAATTCATCAAATTTTTATTTATTTATGAAAATTTAAATAAAAAAATCCTTTCTCGAATGAATACAAAGTTATTAACTAAAGACCATGTCAAAATTGTTTAATAAAATAATAGTCTTATTGTAATATTTTTATGATTAATTTTAGTTGAATTTATTTATAATAGCTTAAGCTCAGCTCTATTTACGAAAATGTGCCTAAATTAGTGCGAATATAATGTACTTCCGCCCTATATATATATATATATATATATACATATACTGATTTGCATTTGCATTAGTAAATATTATGATTTCTTCAAATTCTTCCATAAAAAAATACAAGTAAAACCAAGCAACTATGTTACTATTTTATAAGCGCAGCTGACTCGCAAAATGTTTTCTTTGAGATGAGCTTGAAGGGAAATTGTGTAAACTTAGTTAAAAATTCAGTAAACGTGTACTTAAATGGGAAGATTTTAAAGTAAATATTGTATCTTATATTACGATCAGGATATTTATACTCATGACCAAGTAAGAAGTGCTATTTCTTAAAAACATCAAAGTTATGCATAAAATCTCTTTAAATATATATAAAACAGGATTTTTTTATGAGCATACGTCTTTTAAATTTTATTTTGAATTTATATGCATATGTAATTTATATGTACACAATATATATATATATATATATATACAGGGTGCTTCAGCTAATTGCGGACAAATTTTAAGGGGTGATAGAAGGCATGATGACAAACATTAGGACATAGGAAACCATGGGTGCAAACGTCTTCTGTAGGAACCTAGGGGCATCAAAGTTTAGCGTCCAAAAGATCAAGCGATGATAAAACACAGAAAAAAAGGTCGATTCATTTCCAGTTTTCGCTGTAAACTTTGTTTATGTCGAAAGTTTGTCCAAAAAAATTTTAAAGGGAACTGTCAAAAAATGACGGTAGAGGGCGCTGTAGACTTTGGAGTACGAACAACTACGTTTTACTGATTTCTTTTTTATTCTGTTAACAGTTTTCTAAAGATTGGACCTTAACTTAAATTTTGAGTACAAAATTGGAATCATCCCAAACGGTTAAGATGTGCAAATTGAGCTGTGAACAAGGGGTGGGGGGTTAAAACGCTCATAATCAATGAGCAAAGTAATCGATTTTGTTGCGGTTTGAGTGCATGTCATTCCTTAGTAATTGATTTATTCAAAATGACGTACAGTTTTGGTGCCCTCATTTTTAGATACAGGGCGCCGCCGATACTTTTCCGACATTTCATCGACATTATCCCTGGGTGTTTTACTAACAGACCAGCATACTTGCAGGAAGTGTTAGGGATGTAAAAACTACTTGTAATCGCATGGGAAAGTAATGTTGGAAATGCTTTGTTTCCGAGTTATGGTTAAAAGAAACGAAAAAAATAGCAACAGAAAGAAGCAGAAAATCAGCAAAAGGTGAATGTGATACAAAACATTTGATTGTAAGGTTTTACTGCAAAAGGCGATTGTAAAACGTTCTTCAAACTTTGGAGTAATGAACAACCAGTATTTTTTGACGGGATATTTGTAGTTATGTTGAATGTTTAGCAAAGTTTGAACATTCACTTAAATGTTTATCTCAAAATCGGAATCGTCCAGAATGAATAAGTAGCGAAATTTCACGTATGTATTGAATTGCGTTTTTTTACACTTAGGCGGTACGGGCAGCACAAAACCCAAAGAAATGACACGAACAGGATTAGAATACATTTATTATTCTAAGTACAGCCAAAACAAGGCATAAACAACTTAAAGAGACGTTATCATCAAAGTAAGTGCTCAAAATTCCGACCCCCAGCCGTGACGCAAGCCTCACATCTCCGGCGCATTGAATTTCTCATCTTTTTGAAAATATCGGGCTTCTCCCTCACTTCTACAGCAGCTACCACTATGCGCGCATCAAGTTCTCTTCACTGTCAACGGGAGTTTCGTAGATCAGAGACTTCATGTACCCCCATACGCAGAAATCGAGGCAAGTGAGGTCAGGCGATCGAGCGGGCCAATTCACTGGACCACCCCGCCCGATCCACCTTTGCCCATACGTTGCATTCAAGTGGAGACGTACGTCATTGCTGTAATGGGCGGGGGCACCATCGTGTTGAAATCACATGGTCAAACGCCTGGCAGCGGGAACGTGTGCATCGACCAACAACTGCGGCAATACTTGCTGCAAGAAGATCAGATATTCAGGACCACGGAGACGATTCGGCAACAGGTATGGTCCCACCAGATGGTCTCCTACGACGCCAGCCCACACATTTACTGCAAACCGTACCTGGGCAGCACGGGTTCTAGTTGAATGTGTATTCTCCCTCGACCACGTATGGCTGTTGTGCAAATTGCACACTCCCTCCCGCGTGAAGCTCGCCTCATCAGTGAACAGAATGCTGCGTGGAAAACAACGATTTACAGTGCGCATCTGTACGTACCACCGTGCAAAAGCCAATCTTTCATCAAAATCTTCTCTTTGCAGTGACTGCACTTGCTGGATATGATAAGGGTGCATGTCATTGCTATTCAGAGTCCGCCAGACGCTCGTATGTGAAATACCGACATGAGTAGCAATTCCGCGCGTACTGATACTGGGATTGTTCTCTACCACCTCCAGCACAGCCTCCTCGTTGTTTGTTGTTCTGACTGTTCGCGAGGGTTCCTGTGTATCCCCGATGAAAGATCCCTTGTCGGACAATCGCTGGTGCAAGCGCGCAAAGTAGGCGTGACCGGGAGTTTGCCTCCTAGGATAACGATGGGCGTACAAGCGCTGTGCGGCTCTCCCATTGCAATTAGCAGCCCCGTATGCCAAATGCATATCAAATAACTCGGCGTTCGTTAACCGTTCCATTCTACTACCTCTCAGTCGGAAGGCGAAATGAAGCTTCCCATCAAGCGAGGCAGCAACAACTGAGTGTGCGCAGGCAACGTCGTTTGATGTCTCCATTTACGTAGAGACATTTGGTATCGCGTACACTAACTAAATACTTCCGAGCATGGTTTGCTGTACTTAGAATAATACTACATGTATTTTTATCCTGTTCGTGTCATTTCTTTGGGTTTTGTGCTGTCCGTACCACCTAAGTGTAAAAAAAACGCAATTCAATACATACGTGAAATTTCGCTACTTATTCATTCTGTCCGATTTTGAGATAAACATTTAAGTGAATGTTCAAACTTTGCTAAACATTCAACATAACTACAAATATCCCGTCAAAAAATACTGGTTGTTCATTACTCCAAAGTTTGAAGAACGTTTTGCAATCGCCTTTTGCAGTAAAACCTTACAATAAAATGTTTTGTATCACATTCACCTTTTGCTGATTTTCTGCTTCTTTCTGTTGCTATTTTTTCCATTTCTTTTAACCATAACTCGCAAACAAAGCATTTCCAACATTACATTCCCATGCGATTACAAGTAGTTTTTACATCCCTAACACTTCCTGCAAGTATGCTGGTCTGTTAGTAAAACACCCAGGGATAATTTCGATGAAATGTCGGAAAAGTATCGGCGGTGCCCTGTATCTAAAAATGAGGGCACCAAAACTGTACGTCATTTTGAATAAATCAATTACTAAGGGAATGACCTGCACTCAAACCGCAACAAAATCGATTACTTTGCTCATTGATTATGAGCGTTTTAACCCCCCCCCCCCTTGTTCACAGCTCAATTTTGCACATCTTAACCGTTTGGTATGATTCCAATTTTGTACTCAAAATTTAAGTTAAGGTCCAATCTTTAGAAAACTGTTAACAAAATAAAAAAGAAATCAGTAAAACGTACCCTAACAGCAAATAATTCTTGGCCGAACTTCCGCCGAAAGTCCCAACTCGACTATATTTTGCCCTTGCGATCTCATTTTTCGGGGTCGGCAGACATGACTTATTGTCCGCAAGGCAGATCACCTTTCGAGCATCGCCTCCCGACTGCAGTTGAATCGATTTTGAAGCCTTTGCGTATTAGTTTTCGATAATTTGGTCACTTGGTAATCTTTTACCGAGTACATTGCAATATCATATGATCTTTTGCCGATTAGCTAATCATATCGAATGGAAGAATTTGTACGATGCAAAAATAGTACAGTAAACTCTGTCTAAGGCGGAATCGATCGGGACTCAGAAAATTTTCCGTGGTAGACAATATTCCGGCTTATGCAAAAAAAGCTCCCCCCCCCCCCCCAAAAAAAAAAAAAAAAAAAAAAAATCCTCGAATTCGATGAATTTTATGGATTTTCCTGACTCGAAAATCGGTTGAAAACTGAAATTCGGAAAGATCTTTTGTCTTTATAGATAAATGAGAAACGCTATTCAATTTCTTAGTACTGCTGTGATACATTCGAATTGGAAGTTTACACACACACACGCGAAAAAAAAAAGCTAACACCCCCTCCCGCCCCCATTCCCCAATAAACTTCAAGAATGAGACAGAACGCTATAACTTTGAATTTGAGTACATCCTTAAAGTATAATATATTGCACTTTTGAAAATATATATTTTGATAAATGCTCATTCTACTAGAAATATTAAGTTTTAAATATAATTTTGCATATAAAAAAATGGCACAAGCATAAATTTCAAGCATTTAAACGGTTCCTGTCCCTTTGAATTAACTTTTTCAAAGTGTTAGGAAATTTAACTAACATGCTCGACATTGAGTATTTGACTTATCCGTTTTAAAGTTTATTAAACAAAATGCCTCTCATTTTTAAATTATCCTTTTTCCGCCTTATGCAAAATTTTGATTTCGGTGGGACCTTAAAATCCTTTCCGTTTCCGCGTTAGACAGATTCCGCCTTATGCAGGAAGAATTAATGTTATTTTCTATGGGTTCGCCGGGACTTGAAAAATTTTCCGCGGTAGACAGATTTCCGGCTTGCACAGAGTCCGCCTTGGACAGAATTTACTGTATTTAAAACGTAAAAAAATTCGTTTTAATTCAAAAAATAAATATTTTTAATTGGGAATATTTTCCACTATAAGATGCAAAATTTTCCATATCGAGGATGTAACTAATTGAAATGTAATAAATCTTATTTTGTTTAAAGTCAAAACATTGCTGTTAAATAATTTTACAATTAAAATTACATTTAATTTTCTATTGTAAGATACAAATAAAATTTAAAAATTATATTCTTGCTTATAAGTAACTCACATTGTGGATATAGAAATATTATTGCATATTACAAAGAATAATTAACTGTAATTTTCATCTCAAGATCAGCAATATTTAGAATTTAAATTAAACAAAATGTCTTACATTTAATTAATTACGCCCTCGATATGAAAACATTTTTGTATTTTATAGCGGGAAATATTTCCGTCTTACAATATTTACTGTTTGAATTAAAACGAACTTTGATACATTTTAATTTGATAATTTTTGCGTCTTACAATGTAATTCACAACTAAGAAAATACATTTAGAGCAAATAGTTTATTGTTGTAATAGGCTAAATTTCAGATATTATCCAGATATAATCTAAATTTCAGATCTCATAATTTTCAATTTATTCATCTAATAATTATTTTAATTAAAAAAAAAACTGTTCAGTCATCTTTTTTTAACTTTTAAAATGTATAAAATTAAATGTATGACTATCTGGGAGGAAAAAAGATAATCAACTTCTTTATAATTTACACAATAACATTATCTGAACTATTTCTAAATAAGTTAATTTTTAAATCAGAAATTTCTAATTCATAATTAAGAAAATACATTCAGAAGAAATTGCTGTCGTAATAGTCTAAATTTCTGATATAATCTAAATTTTAGATCTTGTAATTTTCAATTTATTTTTCTAATAATAATTTTAATAAAAAAAAAAATGTTCAGATATTTTTAAAACTTTTAAAAGGTATAAAATTAAATTTATTACTTTTTGGGGAAAGAAAAAGATGATTAAGTTTATTATAATTTATACAATAAAATTACCTTCTAAATAAATTAATTTTTAAATCAAAAATTTCTAATTCATAACTAAGAAAATACATTTAGAGCAAGTAGTTTGTTGTTGTAATATTCTAAATTTCAGATATTATCCTGATATAATCTAAATTTCAGATCTTATAATTTTCAATTTATTTATCTAAACCAACAAAACAGCAAATATCTCAAACCATTTTATTAAGTATAATTTTAAGTATGAATGTCCATACGTAATTATTGAAAAAAAAAGAAATAAAGAACAAACAAACGCTTTTAAATTGTTAGTTTACTTTTACACTAATTGACTTGCTATCTGTAATTTTTTAAGGGATTTAAGTTTACTGATTTGCAAATAATAATGTATTCTCACCAAAGTACATTTCTTGGAAAGTATTTTTTCCCTTATATTCCTTCGACTGTCCATTTACAAATGATGTCCTTAAAACGTGAAAAAGTATTTTGAACGGGAGGGAGATAAGATACTGCAGGACATTGGATAGTTTTATTCACGTGACACACACCCCCTATCATCACTGCAGGGGGTATCTATACAGCGGAAACAAACAATAACACCTCAGTAAAAAGATTCATTTTTCATTACTTTCCGATTGCCGGCCGATTACACGCATAAGAATATTTTTCCGATTAATTGTCTTGCAATAATAATACAATTTCCTGCCGACGTTTTCCCTCGACATTTTCTAGATAAATCGCTAGATTTTGTTCAGACGATATTATGTGAAGCTCTCCATTCGACTACTCATCATTTACCGACAATTCTGGTATTAGGCCGAAATTTAGCCGATATCTCTTGCTACTGGGGTAGTTGTTCGTACTCCAAAGTCTACAGCGCCCTCTACCGTCATTTTTTGACAGTTCCCTTTAAAAAAAATTTTGGACAAACTTTCTATATAAACAAAGTTTACAGCGAAAACTGGAAATGAATCGACCTTTTTTTCCGTGTTTTATCATCGCTTGATCTTTTGGACTCTAAACTTTGATGCCCCCTTGCTCCTACAGAAGACGTTTGCGCCCCATGGTTTCCTATGTCCTAATGTTTGTCACCATGCCTTCTATCACCCCTTACAATTTGTCCGCACTTCGCTGAAACACCCTGTATATATATATATATATTGTTATAGATTCTGTTAATTGTTTTTATTGAGTTTTGAATATCAAAAAGTATTTAGTAATGGGGTCGCTACTAACCGTTGTATTTGTATGATTTTATATTTTTATATACAAATCTATAAAAACAGACATAGTGTTGGAGCCCCAATTCATCCGCCAGTGCAAACCAGGGCCTGCTTGCTCCCGCTCTTATCTGTTTTCCAAACGAACATGGAATATGTATGAATTTATAATTTTAACGAAAATACATCAACACAAATAAGCATTTGTATTTCAAAACGACACTATTTTTTTATCAATCATATTGATTGGTAAAGCTATCATACGAAAGGAATTTTTCCGTATGAGCGAATAATTGCACAAGCCGGGGTTCAAACCCATAACCTTTCACATAAATTGTCAATGCTGTACCAATTGAGCTACCTTAGCCAACAACCAGCGGAGATATTTCACTCAGAAAACCTTATTGGGAATAGCATCTGGTTTGTCACGTAGACATCAGTAATTAAATAGTGCATATACGTAGCCAACTTTTAATGGAGTTCCATTACTTGCTGTTTATTCTGTTGAGCGCTCTACATGGCAGACCAGGTGCTATTGTTTATAAGGTTTTCTGAGCGAAATAGCCCCTCTGGTTGTACGCGCAGGTAACTCAATCAGTATAGCACTGGCCATTTAAGTCAAAAGTTTTGTGTTTGAATCAAGGCTTGGGTAATTTTCGCTCAATTCAATTCGCATGATATTACAAAATGAACTTACTGTTTAGGACCCCGTTGCCTTCAGTAGTATCAACTTTGATTCTTTACGATTGTTTATTTTTATCCAAAATTCTATCCAAACGAACATCAAGTTGTGGTCACCATTGCCTTCAACAGCGTCCACCCGGAACCAATTAGCACGTTCCAGTTTGTTCATGCAAACAAAATTCTAGTGATAATGATTTTCATGTAACCATTATTTTCTTTTTCTTACTTTAAATAAAAATTTTGTTTAAAAAATCTTAAAATTTGGCTCTCAACTAGGCAAGAATAATTTCCATCGCCCAATCCACTATAAAACGAGGAGGATACTTCAGAGTTTTCAAATGAAAAATCAAAAATGAATGAAAATCCTTCCGGCACATTAAGATAACTTTGAAGTCAGGATCCGAATAGAAAAAAGAATGTCAACAGAGAGTTAAAATGAGTGTTTTGTTTTATGAAATCAACGTTCAGAAAATGTTTCTTTTTTTTTTTAATCATAAATACTAATTTTTTTTTCAGAGTAAAATATACCGTTACAACAGGAAAATTATCACAAATAAGGGTGTATTTGTTTTCGTGTGTTTTCCACGAGTGTCAAATGGATGTCAATTTAAAACTGCAGAAAAAACAGAAAAAATTAAAATTAATATGAAACTAACAAAAACAAACATAGAAAGCACCTTTAGAAAAGATTTTTAATTGTTTGAATATTTAAATATTTTGTAAACAAATAAAAGTATTACAGCAGAATATGTACCATAAAAAGTTATTATTATTATTTATTTATTTATTTATTTATTTATATTTCCATCCAGGAACCGAGAGTGACTTTAAAATAGAAGAAAAATCAGAAATCTGGGAAACTAAAACGAATTAGATATCTAGAAAAAAAAATGCATAAAATATTTAAATGTAAATTTTTCTGATGTAATTAAAGTAACCGTTTTTCGGCGATTTCTTTAAATTACATGAGTAGAAAAATTAATTTTTTATTAAAATTTAAAGTTGTAAATTTTATAATTTTTCAATTCATGCATTTCATAAGGTGCAGATACAGCTGCTGGCAATCTGGATTTGCTTTTCTATTTCCTTTTCAACGCATTTAATTATTTTAATGCCAATATCTTAAATTCACATTTTATGTGTTTTACTATTCTTTTGTAGTTCAGCATGTCCCTTAAGGGATTTTGTGCCATAAAATATCATACAACCAACCGAACAAACAGAAAATGTGAATAAGAATATAGAGATTGCACTTTTAAAAAAGCATCTTTTTTATAGCTACAACAACTTATTAAAAATATATTTGTATGTTATAATAAAACATATTAAAAATATCTATTACAATACCCTTTCTCAAAATTGTTAAAAATTCACTTTTAATATACAAGATGGAACTAAAATAAAATTTAAGATTGAATTTTCTTAATTATAATGGTTGAATGTCAGGTTTTATCTGAAAAATTTATTAATATTGTCTATTTTTTTATTTTAAATTTTTAATGGAATTCTTTAACGAATATCCTTTGTTCTTTATAGTTTACATGAGATAAAACGTCGTCGACATTATCTAATAATTTCTATTAAAGTTTATTGTAAAAGTTAAATACGAGTAAAATAGAGTTAGAAAATTAAGAATTATAATAATAAACATATTTTTATTAATAACTTTTAGTTTATTATTATTATTGAAGTGAAGTATCACACTGCTAACAAAGCGTAAACCAACTTAGTGAAAAATGTCCAAGCCGGGAATCGAACCCGGGTCCCTGGAATAGATCTCCAGTGCTCTACCACTAAACCACAAGGACGATGTCCAGCTTGGCATTTCTCACTTATATAAGTCAGTAAGGCTGCTACCGCAGCACAAGATGGAGAAGTCTTCATGAGCACACATTCTAGCGGCGTAACATGAGACGCAAATAAACCCAGCATCGGTGAATATACAATTTTCACTAAGTTGGTTTACGGTTTGTTAGCAGTGTGATAATTCACATCATTAATATTCAATAATTTCAAGCGTAATTTCACTGCTGAAATGTAGTTGAAAAATTAATTAAAAATTGTATATTCACCGATGCTGGGTTTATTTGCTTCTCATGTTACGCCGCTAGAATGTGTGCTCATGAAGACTTTTCCATCTTGTGCTGCGGTAGCAGCCTTACTGACTTATATAAGTGAGAAATGCCAAGCTGGACATCGTCCTTGTGGTTTAGTGGTAGAGCACTGGAGATCGATTCCAGGGACCCGGGTTCGGTTCCCGGCTTGGACATTTTTCACTAAGTTGGTTTACGCTTTGTTAGCAGTGTGATAGTTCACATCATTAATCTTCAATAATTTCAAGCGTAATTTCACTGCTGAAATGTAGTTGAAAAATTAATTAAAAATTATTATTATTATAACTTATGATGACAGTTAATTATAATATGTTTTATTACAGCGAAAAATTTTTGAAACTTTGTGAAAAAATACTCATATATTAAATACCAACAATATAACTTATTCTTAAGTACAACTCGAAGCATTAATTCAATAGTTAAAAGAAGAAACACTTTTAAAAAATTATATTTGACTATCTTTTAAAATATATGAAAAGTTTAAAGTTTCAGGAATACATATGATCACACGTATATCGTCTACCTGAAAAATTTTCATTTCTCGACATTGCTAAGAAAAATTAATATTGAAAAATCTAAATTTATTTTTTTTTTCGGTAAAGGGATCTAAAGCACTTTAATTTTTATTTTTTTAAATGTATTTCGTTAAAAGGAAACAATAATTTTAATAAAATTTTAGTAAAAGTAACTTTTTTTCTGTAAAAAGAAGAAAAAAATATTTTATACATGTCTGTGCCTTGGTGTATAATCCTAAGAAAATCATGTGGATTAAACTAAATTAATCTTCTATAGGAAGATGTATCATACATTGCTAATTCTTTTATATTTATTTTATATCTTATTTAAGAAGTTAATTAAAATTGTTAATTTTTATTTAAAAAGATTTAGTTTTATTTATATAGCTTTAATTTTATTAAAATAGCTTTATTTGTATAACTTTAATTACTTTCTAGCACTATCTCAAATTGCACGGAGACGTAAATGAATACTAGACTTTAAATGATAAGTTTCAGTCATGGTCAAAATGCAGATTTTTTTTTTTTTTTTTTTATCGATCATAAATTTGAAATTTTTGACTTGAAACATTAAAGAAAAATATTGTTTTAAATTTATGTTACAATATATTAAAAATCTTGACTTATATACTTTTTACACCTAAGTTCAACGATGGAAAATTATACTTTTTTCTCATATAAATTTATTTATAAATTTGTATAAATTATGTATATTATTATATATTTTTTATCATATTTTTATTTTTTGTTAGTTTATGAATGTCATTAAAATCTAAATAAATATTTATGAAAAAAAAAGAAACCGCCAAATTGGGAACGTTTCATACATACTAATAAAGCATCTACAAAATGATACCTAAAACACTCATGGATAATGAAAATTTTGAACGCTTCTAGAAATTTAAATGTGTTTTACTTCTAGAAAATAAATAGTTTTATGCAATACAAATTATTATATCACATTTAAAATCACTTCTATTTCTAAAAAAAAAAAAAAAAAAAAAAAAAGTACAAAATTCAATTTTATTTCTTTTATTACTCAAGGTCACATTAAATTTAATCTGATAAAACAAGCACCAGTTTCATTTTTTACAAATTACAAAATTAGACATGCATGAAAGCGTATTGTAATCGGTGAATTCTTAATGTTATTTACAATAACAATATCAAATTAAAATTAAAATATTTTCTTAACTTAAACTAAATAATATTGAATAAACATTAGGCAAATGTTCAAATTATCTGTACAAATAACAAAAAGATGTCTGTCTCTCCGCGGTAGTTAAGAAAATTACAGCAAATAGAGTTCTAAAAATTTGTGTGTGGATAAAACAAAGCTTGTCCTGATGCATTTTTTTATGCTCATATTTTTTTTCTATTATTAACCAAAATATCATTTAAAAAGTACAAGGAACAGTCATTAAAAATGCATGTTCATTCAGAAATTGGCGCGCAGCACCATGCCCGGAAGATCCCTAATAGTGAAGATGTAATGGTCGATAATAGTTTTCTTTTTATTTGGCTTTAAAAATCTCTGATGGATAAACCATTCAAAATATAGAAAAACTAAAAGCAATGCTTAAAAACCATACACTTTATTTTTGAACAGCCCAATCCGTTTAAAAAAATCGATTTTTAACCCTTTCGAAAATCTTTGAAAGAAATTTCGAAAATGTGTCTTTTTTTTTTTTTCAAAATTGTTTGTTCACAACTATCAAAGGTTGAGAGCTAATATACCTGCAGGTTCTGTATGTACGTACGTATGTATATACGTATGTATATACGTAAGCGATAACTCTTTATAGGAATATCCAATTTGCTTCAAATTCTGTGTATAGTTTCATTCTAATAATGCGCTGCCCTGATTACTTTTGGCCGTTTACTGGTTAAGCATAAAGGCGGGATCTGTGAGTTAATCACCTCTTAATTTACATAAATGTGTTTTTCCTACAGAATTATCAGATTTTCTTCCAATTTGGTATAACGGTTTATTCTGATAAGGCGCTTCCCTGATTAGTTTTGGAGGTTCATAGGTTCAGTATAAAAGGATCGAAATGGAGAGGGGGGGGGGAGCTAATCCCTAATTAGGTTAGCTAAATTGGTTTTTCGTCAATTTCTTTATTTTTCGAGTAGAGTTATTCTTTGAAATAAGAGCATAATATACAATTAGTGCGTATAGCTTGTGAGCTCAATGCCACCAGTTTAGCTGGATACTTTTCTTTTTATTCTCTATGTTCTCATTTGCTTTACTTTTAGATAAAGGACAAACGAAAAATGCTCACTTAATTCAGATGCTTTTCTTATTTCTAAATATATGAATATTAAAGCTTAGAAAAAAAAATCAAGACACTATTTTTCACAGATTAAAAGTAACTAAATATCGATATTTTAGCACAAAACTTTTAAACCCTAAGACCCCTTAGTTTATATCGCATTTAAGAATCTTGAAACATTACAGTCATTAGAAGTATAAATATATATATATATATATATGCTCCATCATCTGACAAAACGTGAATAAGCGAGGGGAGGGGCCATATTTTCTACTGTTTTCACAACTTAATATAAATATTTTTTTGCTAAAATTATACTCACGCTTCGGAAATATGGTACTTATGACACATAAAATGTTCAAAAATTTCAAACAATAAGAACTGTTTTGTTTTTAATGTTAAATGATCTGATTTTAAATTAAAAGTGAAAAGAAAATCATTTTTGCAAGCCGTTTTAGGACTAAATATAAACATTTATTTCACATATTCTTTACACAGGATTTGGAATTAATTTTATAATTTATAGAGATTTCACGATATATATATAATTCTGTGGTTCATTCATAATTTTTTATTTTACATACTGGTTTCCTTTGTTCATTTCTAAATCATCTTTAGAACTTCACCAATTTCTTCATATATTTGTGATTTCAAACTTATTATATATATTTCATCAATAATTAAAAATGCAAAAACACCATAACTCTGGACAGGCAAAAAACTGACTTTTCTTCCTCAGTGGGAGGACATCTAGGCCTAACTCCACCCCCACTGTTAAAAGCTTGCAGGTTTCTGAACACACGTCTATCCTGCACACAATACAGAAAAAAATCGTTGTTATTTTAGAAATAAAAGTTAAAAAGCTAAATAAACCAAATTTAAACAAAAAAGATATATTAAACAAAAAAGATAATATAATTTGTTTATATTTAAATTTCAATTTTAAAGTAATTTTCTAAAAGATATTTTATTAATATTTTGTTTTGTTTTGTTTTGTTATTTCATTATGCTTTATTTAGATTCCTTTTTTGTTTAAATTTGGTTTATTTAGCTTTTTAAACTTTATTTCTAAAATGACAATATTTTTTTTCAGAATTGAGTGCAGGATGGACGTGTGTTCAGGATCCTGCAAGCTTTTAACAGTGGGTTGGAGTTAGGCCTGTCTGTCCTCCCACTGATGCAGAACAGACAATTTTTTGCCTGTGTTTTGTTTTTTACCTATATTTTTGAAAGTTTTAGGGATTTTCATAGTTAAATATTAGTGATATACACTAGTGATGGGCGATAACGAGATGTTTTTCTCGATTTTCTCGATTGTATGGACATCTCGATATTTTTCGATTGTGTAAATTTTTTCTCGATGACTCCAGTTTGCCAATTGCTTTCATACATCATATATTATATATTATATACCTCATACATTTATCAAGAATCGTCTGCGGGTGAACTGGAATGAGTCGGCGTTAATAAAGACTAGGTGACTTCGCCCGCTAGTGGGTCCCTAAGTTATACGTAATCTTGTAATATGAAATCACGAACAGGTTACCCGCTATATACGACACCGTATAGCAGGCGTGGTGTGTACGCACTACAAAATCTTGTAAAAAAATATAATCTCGAAACGAACGAACCTCGGACCAGATCTCTTAGGGGAAAGGTCAAAGTGAGCGGAGGGGCACAGTAGCTGCATAATATGAATAAGTCGTCACAGGTCTTTAGGCCTTTCGAACCATATGTGACATGAGTGGTCTGGATCTGAATTTATAAAATGCCCTTTCGGTAAGGGCAAAGAAAGGGGGGAGGGGTGCGGGAGGGGGATAACATGAGTAAGTGGTCATAGGCCTTTCCAACAATGTCACATGAGGGGTCTCGGCTAAATTTAGAAAAGTGTCCCCCGTGGGGGAAAAGTGGGGGGCGGTCACCAGAAGTGCAGAACATTAATAAGTAGTCACAGACCTTTCCAACAATATCTCACATGTGGGGTCTTGGCTAAATTTGAAAAAGTGTCTCTCGGGGGGGGCAAAGTGGGGGGACGGACACCGGAGGAGCATAACATCAATAAGTAGTCACAGACCTTTCCAACGATATCTCACTTGTGTGGTCTTGGCTATATTTTTGGAAAAGTGTCTTCATGGGGGGGGGGGCAAAGTGGGGGGACGGACACCGGAGGAGCATAACATCAATAAATAGTCACAGACCATTCCAACGATATCTCACATGAGGGGTCTTGGCTAAATTAGAAAAAGTGTCCCCGAGGGAGCAAAGTAGGGGGGACTGTCACCGGAGGAACATAACATCAATAAGTAGTCACAGACCTTTCCAACGATATCTCACATGAGGGGTCTTGGCTAAATTAGAAAAAGTGTCCCCGAGGGAGCAAAATGGGGGGACTGTCACCGGAGGTGCATAACATAAATAAGTAGTCACAGACCTTTCCAACAATATCTCACATGAGAAGTCTTGGCTAAATTTTGAAAAGTGCCCCCTCTCGGAGGGGGGCAAAGTGGGGGGACGAACACCGTAGGTGCATAACATCAATAAGTAATTACAGACCTTTCCAACGATATCTCACATGAGGGGTCTTGGCTAAATTTGAAAAAGTGTCCTTCGGGGGGGGCTGTAACCGGAGGTACATAACATCAATAAGTAGTCACAGACCTTTCCAACGATATCTCACATGAGGGGTCTTGGCTAAATTTGGGAAAAGTGACCCCTGGGGGGGGGCAAAGTGGGGGGGACGGACACCATAGGTGCATAACATCAATGAGTAGTCACAGACCTTTCCAACGATATCTCACATGAAGGGTCTTTGCTAAATTTGGAAAAATGTCCCCCGGGGTCAAAGTGGGGGGCTGTCACCGGAGGTGCATAACATCAATAAGTAGTCACTGACCTTTCCAATATCTCACATGAGGGGTCTTGGCTATATTTGGAAAATTGTCCCCCGGGGGGCAAAGTGGGGGGACGGCCACCGGAAGTGCATAACATCAATAAGTAGTCACAAACCTTTCCCACGATATGTCACATGAGGGGTCTTGGCTAAATTTAGAAAAGTGTCCTGAAATTTCATATATTATAAATAATATTTATCGGAGGGCTCCATAAAAAAATCCGATCTAAAATGATAAAAACGGAAAAAATTACCCCGCGCAGTGGGGGCCAAATTGGGGAGGGGAGGAAGAAAGTCTCATAATATGAAAGAGTCATTCGAGAGCTTTCCGATAACATATCACATGACGGGTCCAAAAAAAGTTTGAAAATTGCTTCCCTCCCTCCCTCCTACCCCCCTCCCCTTGGGCCCATTCCGCAGCCCCCACTTTAAAATTTTTATGTTCAATAAATAATATTTACCGGAAGACTGCACAAAAAACCCACATCTAAAATTATATTTAAATTTATTATAGAAATCGGCTACGGTTTTAAAAATTTGTTCGCCCCCTCCACAACCCCCGAATTTCACCTTCGGGGGAAAAAAGGTTCATAATATGAAAGAGTTGTCAAAGGGCTTTTCGATGATATGTCACAGGAAGAGTTCAGTAAATTTTTTTTAATTGCGCCCCGCCCGCCCACTCTCACGTCCTCGGAATTCACCCGACCCACCTTCCTCTTTGAAATTTTTATGTTTAATAAATAATATTTATCGGAGGGCTCCGGGTATGTGACAGCTTGGTAGGGCTAAAATAAGAAAAACATTGAAAATTAAAGCTTCGTTTCACAGCTCGTTGTCATGCCTATTTCTCTGTCCAGATCGCCCCTCGATATCTCATCTCGGCCCTTCTTGGACGAGCGTGAAATGACAATCATCGAGAGTAACATTTCGAGGAAGGACGAAAACTGATTTCTCATTCTCGACAATGTCATATGAAATGTTGAACAGAGACCGAGAGCGAGAAACGAGAAGTGACAATGGGAAGCGATGAGTTACAATCGATGAAATATCTCGAAGTAAGCGAGAGAGATGTCTCCTCGAGGTAAACGAGCAGTTTGGAGCAGCAGAAAATATATCTCGAAGAGCGAGAGAAAGGTATCTTTCAGAAGAGTCAAACTTACCGAGCTTCTGGTGTAAGTCGTGATTTCCCAAAGGAGTACAGTACATGTTCTTTTCCATTCGCTTTTGTTATTAACCGATATGGGTTAGGAAGCATAGTGGTTTAAGTTATCAGTTCGGGTTTCAACTGGCGCCAAATTCAATAGAAAACTTCTATATCAAATATAGAAGTTTTCTATTGAATTTGGCGCGAGTTTGTCATTGATTTTCAATGTTTCTCTTATTTTAGCCCTCCTAAGCTGTCCCATATCTCTTAATATTAGAATGCTATTGTTAAAACAAAACTGCACTGCAAATTATGTGTTTTCAAGATTTTAAGTGTCGCCTCAGGAAAGAGGATTTTTCAAAATTATTTTACCCCACTCATGTAATACATTAAAACAAGGGTAATCTCATAACCTTTCTAAATCTACCTCTCTTTTGTCAATCCACCGTTAATTTTAGACCCCTGGGCTTTAAATGCTCTAAAGGAATATACTTAGCGGCGGTTTTTTTCGTACTCTGGTACGGTATCTTGCACTCATAGGAAAATTATCAGACTAACATCAAATTGTGTCTAAAATCGAATAAAAAATATGGACATATGTTTCTTAATTTTGACTCCCTTCTTCGCCTCAAGAGGGCTCTTTAAAGTTTTGTTTCTTCAAACCTTTAGTATACTGTTTGTCCAAAAATTATAAAATTCACAAAATAAAGTCTTTTCACTCTCTCCTATCTTCTCGTATCAATTTTATTTTTACTATCACCAGAGGACGTCGCCCAGTGAAACATTTTACTTTTAGCCTCAGGCTATTGGTATTTTTCATCTGTTTTTCATAATGTTTTGTCTCATTGTTTTTCTTCATCGTAGATACTATTCTCTAAGTTCTTTTGACCCATTCTGACTACTTGGGCACTCATTCTGGACCAGCTGTGGCCCATTGGGCCCCTCTTAATTTGTCTGGCTCTAATCACACGCTTCACTTTTTCTTTTACCATTTTTCTTTTTCTTCATTTTTTTTCTTATTCAATGGTTTAGTTTTTTTTTATCATTCTCAACTTCCTGTAGTCCTCTCTTACATGAAGTTAACTTTCATCCTTGGTCTGCCCTACTGTCAATTTGGGGCCTAATGCCCCCTTTTTTATGGGGGGGGGGCGTTTCTTCTACCTTTTCCAGACCCATCATCTAATACCACTTTGGTAAGGATTGGAAAATTAAAATTACCCAAAATACCAAAAATGAAGTCCATTGAAGTTTTATTTTAGTTATAGAATTCCCTATTAGCGGATATATTTGTCTGTTTACTTTTCTATTTTTCTATAACACTCCTTTGTTTTCGATAAACGGAGAAATTCAACAGCATTAGACACACTTTAGACATTTAGGGAACTTTCACTTGTATCAAAACTTCTGCCTTTATCGAAAAGAAGAAAATGCTAATCGATTCTAGCTAATGCGCCTAAAATAAAAAAATTATCTAGTAAATGTGTCAGAAACTAGCTACTTTGGATTTCGATACAGACTTGAAGAAATCATGTTGGAATCGCTAGGCACTGGAAAACAATTTCCGTGTTAGGCAGGTTCCCTCTCAGTAGTTATATATGTCTGGTTATCCTTACGTTTTTCGATAAAGCTGTCTTGTTTTCGATAAACGGAGAAATTCCACAGCATTTGATACACTTTAGACATTTAGGGAACTTTAATTTGTATCAAACCTTTTCCTTTATCGAAAAAAGGGAAATGCTAATCGATTCTAGCTAATGCGTCTAAAATAAAAAATGAGTTTTTAAATGTGTCATAAAGTAGCTACTTTGGATTTCAATACAGACTTAAAAAGTGATGTTGGAATCGCTAGGTACTGGAAAACAGTTTCCGTGTTAGGCAGGTTCCCTCTTGGCAGGTATCTTTATCTTACTATCCTTCGTTTTTCGAAAGAAACTTTTGTTTTCGATCAATGGAGAAATTCCACAGTATTTGACATTTAGGGGAACTTTAAACTGTATCAAACTTTTTGGAGTTATCTAAAAAGTAGAAAGGTTATTTGATTCATCAAATGCGCCATAGTTACGCGATTTGGACATTGCAGTTTCATAAAGAAGAAAGGGGAATTTATTCCAATGCAAAGAAAATCATTTTAAAATACTGAAAATCAAATGAGATATCTTTATAAATTTCTTCCATAAGATTAGCATTAGCGAGCTGGTCTTTTCAATTGACTGAAGTAACCCCTTAAGCCTAAATCAGGAGAAAATAATTGCGATAGCAGAATTATCGAGCAAACCCTATCACTACTATGAAATTTTCGGCCAGAATAATAGCTAAGTTTTCCAACAATTGTTTTTAGCTTCTCTCGTTATAATCGATTGTAAAACATCTCGATTGTAGATTCTAGGAATTAATCGATGGCTGTATCGATTGTGATTTTTTACGATGACGATTTTTCTCAATTGTCGAATTTTTGAGAATCGCCCATCTCTAATATACACATTCTTTACAGAGTTATGGTGTTTTTTGCATTTTTAATTATTGATGAAATATATTTTGTTGTATTTGATATGAGCTGCTTTTGGCGCCAGTTATGTTTCATTAATTTTTCATTATAAAATATAATATAATATATATATTATAAAATATAATATAATATATAATATATATATATATGTATGTTATAAAAAAATTAACTTTTACTATTCATTTAAATTATTCTAAATTGCCGGCATATTCATTATTTCCTTTTTTTTTAATACGCTCTAGTATTTATTTCTAGTTAAATTCCTATAAGTTTAAAACGCGTATCTTAATAATAGGTTTATTCAAAAACGTAATCTAAACTTTTAATTGCTTCATTATTTTATCGTCTACCAAACTATAAAGTTCTGAACGCAGTTACTTATTTTTCGAATGTTTACAAAAAACATATTTACATTTTTATTCTATTTCATCTCATTTTCCCGCCAGCTAGGCGACAAATTTTTCACATAGGAATCCTTCCATTAGCAGCGCCGGGATTCTTTTCTGTGACGTTTCTCGATCGCTCTCCATTGGCTGAGTGACGGATTGCAGTTTCACTTCGAGTCTCGTTCGTGATTTTGTTTGGTTAGCCTGAAGTTTCCATTTCAATCGGATTTCCTCCACGCATTCTAATAAATACCTCGAGCATGAGCTCAGAAGTAGAATTTTTTTGTGTGCTGTGTGATTGTTTACATAATATGTTACCTGGTGTCCTAAGTCGCGTAGGATATAATTCGTTATTTAACATCTCTTTCTCATGAATAACTAGTTAGTGCTCAAACGGGATGGCTCTGATTTCTCATCCTGTGGGAATTGTTTAATGTTGGTATGTATGTTGGAATAAACAGTTTCCTATGATTACGTTTCCATGTTTTTAATTGGGAAAACCCCAGATTTCTTCCTAAGCCTTTTTTCACCACTCACGCGGCCTAATCTGCCTTGTCTTCATCATGAATAAATAAGTGTTTGATTGGACTCTACCAATATTATCATCGCTCCACAGCTGCTAAATTTTCACAGAGTTGACACCTCCACTAGCGATGCTTGCGCTAAGTGGTATGACCGCTATACAACCTCACCAACGGCTGATTAACATGTGGTACTAATCCAGTAATGTGTCGTAAAAAGCACGACGTGATTGTTCGACTTAACACATCAATTTGTTTCGTTATATATGTATATATATATATACATACATATATATATATATATATATATATATATATATATATATATATATATATATATATATATATATATATATATATATATTACGATATGTATATAATATATATACATATATATGTATATAATTATTATTTTAACGAAGGATGTGAAAAACAAAATTAGGAAGAACAAACAAAGTTCTAAGGAAAACCATCGTTATGATTTTTGGAAAGATTTTCCTTATCACTAATTTTAGGTTTATGGTTATTATCATGGGGCCGGTCAACGCCGGGATCGTCAGTTTATCAAATACAATTAATTCAGTATTACGGCCCTTTTCATTATTAAATAAATTTAAATATTCACGGAAGGGTTTTAAAACTTTTGAAGTAATAAAAAAGAGAGGGAACGTCTTTGTAAAAAGAAAACCTAAAAAATATCGTTTGCAAAATACATTTCACTTGTCTAACCTTATTGCAAGTTAAATGTAACACCAACTGCTTAAATATACATATGTGTATTTTTATTATAGATAGTATGTAAATTTCTCTTTTCATTTTTTATGCATATAGCTTCGTACACTAAACCGCAGTCAGGTTCTATTTACATTAGTAATTAGGGTTTCTGCATAAGATTACCTTTTTGCCGCTGAATTTGCTAACATTTTCCATATATAATTGAGAGTCTTGTGGGCGTCATGAATATTTTGAGATTGTTGATATTTCTACCGCTGTCAGAAATTTCTTATTATTAAATAAAAATGCAATAAATATATGAGATTTAAAGACATTTTTCGGTTTTTGTGAATTACTTTGAACATCTATGCTGCTTTACGTTTTAATTTTCTTACTAAATAGCACATATCAGCCATTTCTTTCAAAATGTGATGTGTTTTGGAATAAAAACATAATATCGTACGTTGATTTTTCCATTTCGCTAAGCACTTCAAAGTCAGAACTGGAGTGAAAGATTTTTAAAAAAATTTCTTAAAAACGGTTGGTAACATAATCATTTTATACAATAATAATTCATACAAAAACAAAGCTTTATGAAATTTTCCCAAGTCACTTAATTTTAGAGTATGCGCATGAAATTACAACCACATAAAATAACTGGAAATGGTCTTATAAAAAAACATAAAAATGCAAAATGGAATTATTTGCATTTTTGTGTACTATAAAATGTGATAAAGAGTTAATTAATTTTATATAGTTAAACTATCGGAGAGTGATTGTGTTAGCTTAATTAAAACATGGTCCTTAAGTCTTACTTGAATGAAGTTACGGGTTAGTGTGTGTAGTATAAATGCAATGATTAAAAAAAGTCGTTCTCTAAAGCAATTAGCGTAAAAATGCATTCAAATAAAAAAATATCAAGCAGGACGGTCGTTCTGCCAAGCCAAGCTGAAAAAAAAAATGCTAACCTCGCCAAACAAACAAACGCCAAGAATAAAACGCAAGACACCGTAACTGCTTATTATACTGATGACAACTTCTCCATGTAAAATCAACCAAACATGCCAGCGTAAAATTTCCCATATCAAAAGAACCAATCATCGCAGAAAAATAAAACCAAAACCAGAAGGACCTAATGGAAAATACCTTCAATTTGAGACCAAATGCATCCTCATAAATTAATTATAAACAGAGATATAGATTTTTTAAAATAACGTCGAGATACTGAAAATGATCGATTTATTTTCTTCGTCACAATTTATGGTTCAATCAAGGTAGAGACTTAAATAATGGACATAAAAAAGTAAGGATTGCATTTTTGGACAGATATTTACTCAATCTACGTGCTTTTGTAAAATTCAGCTTTAAAAACACAAATTTTCTATTCTTAATTAGCGAAAAACTGTTAATTAATTTTAAAGTTTATAAATTATGCCAAACAGCGATAAACCCGCCAAATCATTTTAGAAGTCTTTTAAAAATTTTTATATTATCCTTTTGCATTGATTTCATCGAAGAAAACTATGGCCGAGATCCAGATAGATTTTTCGCTGTTAGCGAAATGAGTTTGACCAATCAGAAGCCAGAATGTTTGAGAATTTTTGCTGCTTCTGGATCCCGGCCTATGTCATAAAAGTTTTGAGTCATTTTCTTAGTGCCATGGATGAAGTGCAATGTTTACAGAAATTTAGGCTGGGATCCAGATGGATTTTTCGCTGTTAGCGAAACGAGATTCACCAATCAATAGCCTGCATTGCTGCAAACAGCGAAAAGTTCGCAAAAGTGCAAGCTTCTGATTAATGAATCTCGTTTCGCTAACAGCGAAAAATCTATCTAGATTGCGGCCAATTATGTTGAACACAATTTTGCATTTCCACGTCCAGGAAGGGTATTGATGTCATAACAACAGTGCGTATTCGAAACTATTTAAGGCATTGATTCTGAACTCCTTTGCTATACATTTCAATATTAAAGAAGTTGTTGTTTCAATAGTTTTAGTACTTTTCTCTATTGCTCACTCTAAAACACGAATATCGAAATTTAACCAACAGCGCTCAGAAACTATAGCGCCTAGAATATATAGTGTTGAAATCGGCTAACCCTGTAATACTTAAAAAAGCGCTAAAATATTGTATCCCTTAAATGTGCAATGATACTGCTGTAATATGCAGATCGCAGCGGCATCTGCAGGATATTTTCTACAACTGCAAGAAATTGCTAGTCTATACAATGTAATAATAGTAATACGAAAATCCCACAGATGTCGCTGCGATCGACACTTGAAATTTTAGCAGTATCTTCGCACATTTAAGGGATACAAGTTTTTAGAACTGTTTGGATAGCATATTTCCACACTACACTGTTAAAAATCTGCAGCATTTGCTGCATAGTCACTCCACCGCTTGTATAGAAAACGGTTACTTGACTACATTATGGAGCATTCTCATTGGTCAGAATAGAGATATTCCATAATAGTGGCGGAGTGACTATGCAGCAAATGCTGCAGATTTTTAACAGTGTAGGTATTCTAGGCGCTGTATCAGAAACAACACCATAACAGAGAGCCTTTATACATAAGAGTGGTGATATATGCACAGGAGACATGCTCATTTCAAGCTTTTGTCGAAAGTACGGCAATCCGCTTTCTTGAATAGAGGATATTCAATCTACGTTATGATCACATGGTCAAGGCAAGAACGTCTAGCGTAAAGAAGGGAAGGCTCCGTCTACGTAATGTAAATCCCCGCTAGCCAAGGAAACAGTTCATGGGAGAAAGCAGTAGTACACTGTTAAAAATATCGTGAAAAATTACCTCTGTTTTTAAAGGCTATCTGTATTCTGACCAATGAGAACGCTTCATAGGCGTTTATGTAGCGTTCTCATTGGTCAGAAAATAGAGAACCTGTAAGAACCGAGGTAATTTTTCACGATATTTTTAACAGTGTAGTTTCCTGTTTCCCTTCTATCAGTTAGAAATTCTTTGGGTAAATTACCAGTACCACGTGACTTTTTCAGCCTCGAACCCATATTTGGAATATCCTCCATTAGAAGATACGCGCATGGACGATCTCTATTAGACTAGGGAAATAATTCAGCATGCATTAACCTGGCGATAATGGCATGCTCGTAAAGAACTTTAACGATTTGTTTTTATCACTTTTACCAATAAACATTTATTGGCCGTATGACGCTACTTCGTTATAGAGACACACTTGTTCCTAATTAGATCCCGGCCTTAATGTATCAAAATACAGAGTTTGCTTTCTGTACTATTCCTGAGCTCAGTTATAGCGTCTAGAAATATAGGCCGGTATCCAGGTACAATTTTGCAAACAGTGAAAAGTTAGCAAAAATTCTGGCTTCTGATTGGTCAATCTCGTTACGATAACACAGAAAAATCTACCTAGATCACGGTCACAGTGTGGAAACCGGCTATTCCAGTAATTCTTTAAAAAGTGCTAAAAATTGAATCCCATAAATATTGAAAAATACTGAATGACAAATGTCGATAGGAGCAACATTTTCTAGATCTTCTCTGAGCGAAACATTTTCTTTTGAAATAGTTATGTTGGAATTACCATATGTCACTGTAATCGACATTCGTCGTTCAGCCTCGTTCAACATTTATGGGATACAATTTTTAGCACTTTTTTAATAAGCCGATTTTTAAATTATATCTTCTAGAAACTATAGCTCCGTTATAGCGTCTAGATTATATGTTGTAGAAATCGACTCTCCAAGCAATACTTAAAAAAGCGCGAAAGTATTGAATCCCTTAAATGTACAACGATGTCGAATTCCAAACAGTCATTTGCATCGACATCTGCAGGATATTTTTTAAAGAAGAAAGAGACATGTGTAATGCACCGCTACAGCGTCTAGAATACATAATGTGGAAATTTGCTATCCAAGAACCGCTAAAAAGTGTATCCCTTAAATGTGCACTGACGCTGAAATCCAGGGAGATTATCGCAGCGATATCTGCTATATATTTTCAAATTTCAAAGTAAACATCGTATTATTACAGCGGGTTTGACGCCAAGCACACAGGTCAAATGTAAGTTAATAAAATGTTTAAAAAAATGTTACAGCGTCTAGACCAAATTGTCTTGGAGTTTTGGGAAATATCCTGCAGATATCGCTGTGATCGACTGATTGGATTTCCACACTATATATTCTAGACGCTGTAGCGCCGCGGTAGCCTGTCTTTTTTCGTTTGCCTCGAAATGACGTCATTTGAAGCTGTTCCGAGGCTAACGAGAAAGACAGGCTACCGCGGTAGGTCGATTCTTCTTTTTTTACAGACCGCTGTAGTCACGTGATGCTCTTTTTGCACACATTCATTGGTGCATTCGAGCATCACGTGACTCCAGCGGTCTGTAAAAAAAGAACAATCGGACCCACCGCGGTAGCCTGTCTTTCTCGTTAGCCTCGAAGCTGTTCCTAAGTGTGGAGTTGATTATCTGTACACGGCAATGGACACAAAAAAAAATCGGCGCACCGCTTTATACTAATCATCGTGAGTGTGTTCAGAAGTGCATTTCGCGCCGCGCGCGCGCTCAGAAGTTTATGTCATGGAGTAGGTCTTATCGAAGAAAGGAACTTTAACATAATTCAATTATTTCATTATTTTTAATGGTTCAAAAAAGGTAAAACCAACGACTATATTTCTTTATCCTTCCAAAACATGGTTTTCGTAACAGGACTACATGCCTATGTTCACTCAGATAAAATCTAAAATAGTCGGGAAAAACATCACGTGACCTACTTTATCTACTTTAGCCCATTTAGCATTTAAAATTAGTTAACCAACCGCACACAAACACCGCGCAAGCTGTTCAAAAAAATTGAGTGGGCGATTTGATCACGTGATTGTGCGTTTTCTGCTTATGTGTTATTGGTTGTGCTTTGTTTGGTGGGTTGATTGATACAATTTAAGAATTCAACTGGTGATCTAAAAATTTATTGCTCCTTTTTAACAACTTTCTTTTTATTTATTTAAAAATGATTTATCAGTTGATTTATAACTTCTGTGATAAATAGAACGCTGTTAGTAAACCAAGATTGTGATATCAACATATGAGATTTGTTTGTAATCTACTATACTGGATGGATTTCAATGGAATTTGCACTGTTAGTTAGACAGTTTTTCAGAGAAGGTTTTAATACATATATTTCTTATTTTATGATTGCATATTTTAACACCGTGTGGATAACAGACCAAAATACATCATAAAACATGAGAAATAAATGGCATTCAAAATTCTGTTAGTATAAGCAAAATACTTACTTATACTTTCAGTAGAAAATTTATAAACATTCTAATCATACTTTATTCACTACAAAACTAGACAGCAGACCTATATATTTTATTTCTTTAAAAAATATATTTACAGATATTTTTAGTTAAAATAATCTACAACTATTACATTTTATTTTTATAATGTTCAAAGTAAAATATGATTTCCAGCCTAGTCTCGATAAAAACTCACTCGTAAAGTATAAAAAAAAAGAAATTCAAGGAATTATCCTACATGCAAAAGGATATTTTTGCACAATATATATTATTTTTTCATTTGGATTTGCTTAATGTTTATATCATTATACATATACATATATAATCACTTAGAAACGAAACTTTAAATATTTAAAAGGCGTTCAGATGTAAAACTTTCATCTCGAAATACCTTATTTTCTCACATTTAAATAAATATTTTATTATTATAATAAAAATACACGTGCCTCTGTATAATAAAAATAAAAAATATATCTTCATCAAAAATATCTTATTCGTTATGAAAAATATAAAACAACCAATAAACAAAACAAAAAAAAATTATGATTACAATATGGGACTGGAAGGATTCGAACCCAGAACCCCTAGTCTCGAGTTCACTGCCTTATCCATTCAGCCATCTAGCACATGTTCCTTTTGCAACAAAATATCTTTATAATTAGCACCATAATTAATCAAATCCATGATCTGTTCCTGAACACACTACGTGTTATTCCATCCATGATATTTACCCACTCCATGTTCCTGTCTCCTGAGCTCGCGCGCGTAGCGCGCGTGCAGCTTGAACACACTCCGTGTAAAGATGATCCAACTCCGTGTGACTTTTAAACGTCATAAAGTGGCCTATTATGTCATTGGTCACGCTAACACCCTCCCCCTTGCGTCCGCCATATATAGCTGCATCTTGCTATGGAGACTGCTAAATGGGCTGCTATCGGTCAAAATCAAGAGAGAAAAGGGCAGAAGAGGGGGAAAGAACTCGTTTTCTTTATGTAGTTTTTCACACGGGAAGATTGACATGTCTGCTCCTCTCCTTTCATAGCTTCATGGTGGTGAAATAAACAAACGCCCCTTAAATATTTGAGAAAGTCTTGACACGCGTCACAAAAACATCACACAAAGCAGGCAAAGCAAAGGAACAAAATCATTCATTGGCTCGTGGATATGAACGAGCCAATGAATGATTTTTCTTCTTTGTTTTGCCTGCTTTGTGTGATATTTTCCTGACTTGTCAAGGCTTTCTCGAATATTTAAAGGACGTTGAATAGACCGGGATCAAGATAGATTTCACGCTATTAGCGTGATGAGATTGATCAATCAGAAGCCTGCATTTTTGAAAACTTTTTTTATGTTTGCAGTAAACACTCTGGATCCCGGACATTAACTTTGGTTGGTTAAGACGATTTTGAATAAAATCAAATCAGAAAGCCAATGTTTTTAAACTTTTTTGGTTAGTTTAATCGAAATCTTCCACATCTATTAATGAAAACTGAGTTACTGTACTTTGGACAAAAACTTGAATATGAGTACACGACTTGTGCATATGTGTCACCACTCTTACATATAAATGTACTCTGTTATGAGCATGATTCTAAGCGCAGCTGGTTAAATTTGAGTATCTGGGTATTAGATAAAGCAATAGTGGCCCACCGTGGCTGAGTGGATAAGACACCACGCCGCTAATCGCTTGAGAACGTAGGTGGGGGCGGGTTCAAATCCCGCCGTGATCCTCACGTGATCTGATATATATGTGTTCAATAAAACAAACAAACAAACAAGCAATAGTGAAAGGTACAGTTGCCATGGAAACAACGACTTCTTTAATTCGTATAGAAAATTAATGAATAGTTGTAAATAATTTAAGTTTAAAATGTAGGCAAATGCTCTGAAAATATCAATGGCTCCCATCTAGTATTTTACAAAAGTAATTTAATATATTCACATGATGTATAAGTTGATGCAACTCTTACCTAATGAAAATTCTGCAACAAGACTTACGTAGGCAAATCTTTTCAATGATTAATTCAGAATTCTAAGAACAAAACGAAGTTCTTAAGCGCCCTTCCTCACCCCTCACCCCACTTAAAAAAAGAAATACGATAGAAAGGTATAAGTATTTGGATAATTTCAGTATTTCTGTGATCTTTGGTCAGAGTTTAGAAAAGGTGTCTGGGTATTAAAAAAAACATATAACAAATTTGACGAACGATAAGACTATAGATTTCAGGCAATTTTTAACTGCAAAAAAATTTTATTCTAATGTTTATGCGGCTTTAATAATAGACTATTAAATATAATCAATTTAAGGGAATTTTTATAAGAAATTATATTCTCACATTTATGCAAATAGGTATGGATAAACAGACTTGAGTAAAATTACATATTTATTCTTTCTTCTCTATAACACGATCTAAATGAAGATGAAGTTATATGTACAGTTTATATCTTTAAATTTTTAGATTTTTTTTTATCAAAAATGTTTCATCATCATGTCTAGAATTGCTAGATTTACTTCTTTAGACAGATCTTCGATTCTTTAGATGCCTGCGGGGCTTCATTCTCGGATTTTCCGTAGGTATTTGTAAAGATAAATTTATTTTGCAAAACCGTCAGCAAAAAAAAGTTAGAACAAACAATTAACTGACAGACTAACTGTAAATATATATTTTATTTTGACTCTATTTGATTTTTACTAAATTTTCATCCTTCATAGAAAATTTTAAGGCGATATAAATTGAGAAAGACTGATACTTTGAAAGAAGAAATTGACTTTCCTTACTTTTAAATTATTAATTACTCTAAAAAATGAATGATAGGTAAACAAAGTGTATACTATTGTGTTTGTTCCCTACTTATAAAGGCTATACAAGGACTAATTTTAGCGAGTAGAATTATTTCAATTATATATAATCTGTTTAAAAAAAAGAACTGATATCTACTAAAAAACAACTTTTCAAAAGTAAAAAAAAAGCCAAGCAAAAAAAAAAAAAAGAGAAGAAAAAAGGGGAAAGTTGTGGCTAAAAAATAGTGTGATATCAAATTTCCAAGCTAATATTATGGTACTTATTTAACATTTTTTATTAAAAATTTACCATATGTAAGTCGAGTACCTAAGTATGCGTTGATAGAAAGCCTTTTCTCCTTTACTAAATACATCATAACGTGTTTCTGAAAATTAATTTTTTTTAATTATGCATGATGGGCTTGGCGGCCATCTTTCCATATTTTACACAAATTTCTAAGCAGACAAGCTCGTAATATGTTTGCATTATTAAGAATTTTGAACTTCTAGTTTTGGCTACAGACAGATATATTAAGAAAGTCTTTTATTTTGAAGAAAAAAAAACAAATTGATTTTTACTGCTTTAACTAATTAATTAACCCCCTCCGAAAAAGAGAATCATAAGATAAAACCTGAAGTTACTTCAACTTTATTTTAAGACACAGATTTCTAGGCACTCATTTCCATAAATTAAAAGCATAAAATGTTTGCTTTAGCAACAATTTCGAATTTCCGATCTTAACAATGTACTTGTGTGCTTAGAAAATTGTGTAAAATATGGAAAGATGGCCGCCAAGCCCATCATGCATAATTAAAAAAAATTAATTTTCAGAAACACGTTATGATGTATTTAGTAAAGGAGAAAAGGCTTTCTATCAACGCATACTTAGGTACTCGACTTACATATGGTAAATTTTTAATAAAAAATGTTAAATAAGTACCATAATATTAGCTTGGAAATTTGATATCACACTATTTTTTAGCCACAACTTTCCCCTTTTTTCTTCTCTTTTTTTTTTTTGCTTGGCTTTTTTTTTACTTTTGAAAAGTTGTTTTTTAGTAGATTATAATATTCATTGAAGATTTGTGATTTTAGTAGCTTAAATAAATTGAATTTCAATGTTGCTCCATTTCATGGTGTCTCTATTATCCTTTAAAAAAATCATATTTAAAAATTACATTTTATTTTTAATATGTAGTAGATGAACATAGTATTTTTATTTATTGTCGTCTCTACTTATAAAATAAATCTGATTATATAGAAAATTATGCCACTGAACAAAACGGCTCACTGAAATTTGTGTACAGTTATGCTTTTCGGATTAAAATTATCACTGTTCTTTCATACAAAAAAAAAAAAAAAAAAAAAATCAAAAAATATTGTCTAACAATTATATCACACAATCTACAATTTGCGTAGATCAAACATGTCTTCATTTAAAGAGACTATGTTTCAGTTCATTTTTTAATTAAATAAATACTCGTTTAATGTATTTTCAGTAGTTCTACTTAATTAGGGTGCCTAGATATAAAGAATTAGCAATACATAAACTAATACAGTTTTTCTAATGAAAATTTAGAGAAATGGGTTGATTACAGAATAAATGTACGGGTGAGCCAAAAGTTTGTTACAACTTTAAAAACTCGTGTAAAAGGAAGAAATTATGATAAAGGAGTGCAGTTTGCAAGAAAGGTCCCACAACATAATCGAAATTTTTCAGCAGCAAAAAAATAAAATAAAAATAAAATAAATAAAAAAAAATCACATGATGACGCTGACGACCCGATTCACAATGAACAGGAAAACAATAGGCTCCATTCATTTGTTCTTCCAATTACAAATGATCAATATGACGTCCAGAACATCCTACGACACAACTTTTGTACCGTTCATTGTGTTTCGGGTCGTCAGCGATGTGATTTTTTAACTAATTTTGTTTCTGCTTAAAAAAAAAATCCGACTTTTTATTTTTATTTATTTTTTTTTCGCAAACCACACATCATTTATCATGATTTCTCCTTTTTTATGAGTTTTTAAAGTTGTAAAGAACTTTTCGCTAACTCAGTATAAAATCACATGTTACGTCTGTTGTTTAAAAGAAAAAGTATTTTTTTTTTCACTACTAACATGAAGAATAATGAAATAACCGTATTTGTTTACCTTATCAATCTGCAGTTTAAATAGAAACCTTCTAATATAAATCGAAATATTAAAAGTCATACTCATCTTTAAAACTCCGAGTAAGATTTTAGATACAGTGAAATGTTAAAATAAAATACTGTCGCCTTTTTATTCATAAAAAAAAAATGTTTTATTGTGATTTATTCTTCTGTGAGATAAAAATAAATTTATCAAACTATTTGGAAAAACTCCAAGATACAAATTAAGCTTTCTTTTTCGAAATTCTCTAACTCATTAAACTGTGATTTTCTTAAAGACATGTTAAATGTACCTAATACCGTCAAATACTTTCTATTACCCTTTCTTCCAAATAAATTTTCATTTTTGGTAAAGCATAAAATCAAATGTAAAATGACGAATGAGTGACAAAATTTTAAGACTTTTGTCTTCGACAGATTTATCAGAAAAGATATATTATGTTTTTTTTGTGATTGGAACTTTTTATATCACTTGTTATAGATAAAACTATAAGTAATGGACAACATGTTCGACTTTTAAGTTTGAAGATATAAAAACTGCTATTAAAAAACAATGAAATGCCTCCATTGAAATGTATTGTGTTTTTGAAATTCACTGACATTTTCATTCTGCTACTAAAATGATAAATAGGTATGTAACGGAAAAGAATAATATAAATGATCTTTATTTAATTTCCGAATCACTTTGTAGGAATTATCAAATTTATTAAAAAATAAAATTAATATAAATTAGTTTGTAGCTGTCGTCTACAGAAGTGAGGAAATTTTGAATTGTAATAGAATGTTTTACTTCGTTGCATTTTAACTTCATGACTTCAATATGAATTTATACAAATTATGATTTTTTTATTTCAATTGTTTCACTATTTACTAATTAAAAAATGAAATAATATGTTTTTTTTTTCAATTAATGCGTTTTCAAGTCACGTATGTGTAACAAACGCTATAACAGAAGTAGCAAAAACATCATTCGCAAATGCAACACAGCATCGCGCCGTCTTTTTATCTACTAATCTACCTCATAATATTGTCAATAAAGATAAAAATATCCATCCTTTGTTATTATTAATATTAAAGATGAATCTCTAGCTGCCCTTGCAGAAAATAGGAAATATTCCCTAACCAATAAATCTTGTGAAATCAATGGGGATGAACGAAGACTGTTTTATGAAAATATCGGAAAATTACTGATCAATTATTTTCGACTAAAAACATTAAAGGTCTTACAAATGTTACAGAAGCTTTACTTTTCTGAGTTTGATATTTTATGCTGCTGAAATATGACAATTATGCATTAGATGACAATTATACGTTTAAGCAACAACGGAGGTTGAACAACGGATTTCTTTTAAATAATTTCCCCTACAGTTGTTTGTCAATACATATAAATAAATTTGCAAATGTATCTATATGAATAATAAATTTCTAATACTTTAATGTGATAGTATGTACATTCATAAAACAAAATCATGTGTGGAAAATATTTCAGAGTAGTCTGATAGAATGTGATTTAAAAATTGAGAGTATAATAAAGAAACAAAAAAACCTAAATTTTTTTGGTAAAATGTTATGGATGTTGTTTACAAAAAATAGATTTTTTTTTTACTCATAACATACAGATTTATGATCCATAACTATTGACCTTTTCAATATGTACTTTAAATACAAACCTTCTGCTATAAACCATAGTGTAAATGTCTTAATCATTTTTTAATCTGCAAGTACGTCTTTAGTTACAGTGAAGGATTCAAACAAAATACAGCCTCATTTTTATTCTTCAGAAAAAATGTTTTATTGTGATTCATTCTACTCTGAGATAAAGATCAGTTTGTCAACCTACTTGGAATAACTCCAAGATAGAAATTAAGCTCTTTTTTCTAAATTCTCTAAATCATTAATCTGTGATTTTTTTAAAAGAGATAATACGTGTTAAATATACCTGATACTGTCAAAATATGTCTGTCATCCTTTCTTCCAAACAAAAACAAAATTTCATTTTTTGTAAAGTATCAAATGAAATGTAAAATGACGAATGAATCACAAAATTTTAAGATTTTTGTATTCGACAGATGTATCAGAAAAGATATTTATCTGTTTCTTTTGTGATTGGAACGTTTTAAATCACTTGTTATAGATAAAACTGTATATAAGTAATCGACAACATGTTCGACAACATGTTCGACAACATGTTAGACTTTTGGGTTTGAAGATATAAAAGCTGTTAGTAAAAAATAATGAAATGGCTCCATTCAAAAGTATTGTGTTTTTGAAATTCACTGACATTTTTATTCCGCTACTAAAATGATAAATAGGTATGTAACTAAAAGGAATAATATAAACGATTTTTATTTAATTTTCGAATCACTTTGTAGGAATTATAAAATTTATTAAAAAATAAAATTAATATAAATTAGTTTGTAGCTGCCGTCTACAGAAGTGAGGAAATTTTGAACTGTAAAAACTCATAGTTACTTAAGAATGTTTTACGTCATTGCGTATTAACTTCATGATTTCAATATGAATTTGTACAAATTAGGAACATTATTTAATTGTTTCATTATTTGCTTATTAAAAAATGAAATAATATGCTTTTTTTTTCAATTAATGCGTTTTCAATTCACGTATGTGTAACAAAAATTATAACAGAAGTAGCAAAAACATCATTCGTGAATGCAACAAAGTATCGCGCCGTCATTTTATCTACTAATCTACCTTATAATATTGTCCATAAAGTTAAAAATATCTTTCCTTTGTAATTATTATTATTAACGAGGAATCTCTAGCTGCGCTTGCAGAAAATAGGAAATATCCCCAACCAATAAATCTTGAGAAATCAATGGGGATGAACGAAGCCTGTTTGATTCACTACTTGATGAAAATATCGGAAAATTACTAATAATTTATTTTTGACTAAAAACATTAAACGTCTTACAAATGTCACTAAAGCTTTACTTTTGTGAGTTTGATATTTTATGCTGATGAAAAATGACAATTATAGTGAAACTTTTGAGCAACAACGGAGGTTGAACAACGGATTTCTTTTAAATAATTTCCCCTACAGTTATTTGCCAATACGTATAAATAAATTTGCTAATGTATCTATATGAATAATAAATTTCTAATACTTTACTGAGATAGTACGGGCATTCATAAAACAAAATCAAGTGTCGAAAAGATTTCAGAGTAGTCTGATACAATGGAATTAAAAAATTGAGAGTATAATAATGAAACAACAACAACAAAAAAAAACTAAAATTTTTCGGTAAAATGTTATGGCTGTTCTTTACAATTTTTTTTTTACTCATAACATACAGATTTATGATCCATAACTATTGACCTATTCAATATGTAGTTTAAATACAAACCTTTTGCTATAAACCATAATGTAAAAAGTCTTACTCATTTTTTAATCTGCAAGTAAGTCTTTAGTTAGAGTGAAAGATTAAAAAAAAAAAATACAGCCTCCTTTTTATTCTTTAAAAAAAATCTTTTATTGTGATTCATTCTGCTGTAAGATAAAGATCAGTTTATCAACCCACTTGGAATAACTCCAAGATACAAATTAAACTCTTTTTTTTTTAATTCTCTAAATCATTAAATTGTGATTTTTTTTAAAGAGATAATACATGTTAAATATACCTGACACTCTCAAAATATGTCTGTCATCCTTTCTTCCAAATAAGACAAATTTTCGTTTTTTGTAAAGTATCAAATGAAATGTAACATGACGAATGAGTAACAAAATTTTAGAGTTACGTATTCGATAAATGTATCAGAAAAGATATATTTTGCTTCTTTTGTGATGGAATCTTTTTAAATCAGTTGTCATATATAATATATATATATATATATATATTATAATGGACAAAATTTTCGACATTTCGGTTTGGAGGTATGAACGCTGAAGCGGAAAACATTGAAAATGGCTCCATTTAGAAGTACTGTGCTTTTGAAAAATTTCCCGACAGTGTTATTCCACTACTGAAATGATAAATAAGTATGTAATAGATCTGAATAATCAAAAGGATCGCCATTTAATTTGTAATAATTATCCAATTTATTAAAGAAAATAGTTTATATAAATTTGTTTATAGCTGCTGCGAGGGAGATTTCAAATTGATATGTTTTGAACATATTTCACCGCAATGCATCTTAACTTCATGATTTCAGTCTGAATTTCTAGTAATTGGAAATTTTTTAGTTAAATTTTCCATTATTTAAACATTAATGAATACATTGTATTTTTCAATTAATGCATTTTCAGGTGTGTAAGTGTGACAATCGTGATAAGAGAAAAGGAAAAACCATAATTTTCAAATAAACGCGTAAACAAAGATCGCGCCCCCATTTTATCTACTACGACGTATTAATATTGTCATAATATTGTCCATAAAGTTAAAAATATGTTTGAGTGCAGTCCTTCCTCTGTGTTTATTATTACTGACGACGAAAATCCAGCTGCGCTTGCAGAAGATAGGAAATGGTCCATAACTAATAAATCTTGAGAAATCAATGGGAATTAACTAAGACTAGTCGCTTCTTTACTCGATAAAAAATATCGGAAAGTTACTAATCAATTGTTTCGACAAAAAAAAAAAAAAAAAAAAAAAAAAAAAAAAACGTAAAACGACTTACAGATGATACGGAAGCTTTTCTGTTCTGAGTTCCAATTATTTATGTTTATGTTTATATGTATAGATATTTTATGTTTATGAAACATTAAAATTATAGTGAAACATTTTATCTGCTGCACAACATATTTCTTTTAAGTACATTTTCCTATAAAAAAAATACAAAAAGATAGACAATTTCATTAAAATGTTTAAAAGTACATCAAGATCATTAAAATAATATTAAGCGTTTCAAACTTCTTTAAAGCTCCTTAACAGTAATATAAATAAACTCAAATTCACAAGAGATAGCACAATTCAATTAGGAGCTTTAAACAAGTTGGAAACGTTTAACATTATTTTTTAATTATTTTTATGTGCTTAAAACTGCTTTATTAAATTGTCTGTATTTTTCTATTTTTTAAAATTAATTATGAACAGACGTAATATATTTTTTTTTTTTTTTTTACTTTCAATTTTCCTATAGTTGTCAATACAAAGAAAAAAATGCGAATACCTTTATATAAATAATAAATTTCAAATACTTTACTTGATAGCATGGATACTCGCAAAACAAAATTAACTGTGGGGAAAGATTTTTGGTGTAGTCTTCTACAATGTGATTTACAATTTGGAATATTAATATGAAATAAGAAAAACTAATTATTTTTCGCAGAACACCTCTTACAAGACAATTTTGAAACATAACAATATAAAAATGAATACAAAAATGTAACATTAAAAATCTAAAAGTAAGCTTCCATGATGTGTTTTCCTTTTCTTTTTTTCATGATGTATTTAAACATTTTTTTCTTATTTTCGTCAGGAGAGCCCACAAAACGTCTGTAAAAAATGAAACTTGAACAGAAAATAATACTAAAATAAAAAATAAAAAGTTACAATTTGTGGAAAATTTCTTTTCAGCCAGCTACATTTAGAAAGAACCGGGAAGTCAACTCTCTATGGCGCTGATATCTTTTAAAAATTTTGTAATATTTGACTAGCAATTTTATTTGAGCTTTCCAATACAATTTCTTACTAAATTAGGCAACAAAAAATTATGACTCGTACATACGTAGTTATATATTATTTTATAAAAATGTTCATATTTCATGCAGTATTTAATATACTTACATTCTAATTTATTTATTTATTTTCTATTGTAATTTGCAAGTTTTCAAAAAGTGGCATTAAATTAGGTTGAAAACTCTGGAGATTTTTTTCTTTAAATCAACCTTTAAATCTCCATAATTATGCGAGCTGTTTTTAAATGAACACACATGCAATAAGGAGCCACATAGTCACGTGGTTCTGCTCGAAATAATCCCGAACTTTTTTTGATTCAGATTGATAGAACTATTTTTTTTTATTAAATTAGTTGTCATTATCATAACTGTGTTCCCGAACTTTTTTTAATTCAGCTTGACAGAACTATATTTTTAATTAAATTAGTTGTCATTATCATAACTGTTCACGTGACTAAATATTCACTGAATAATATGATGTCAAGCATATTCTATACACACCTGAATTTTCAAAAACACTTTGTCAAGTATTGCTCTAGATTCGAAACAAAATGTTTAAAGTCGAATGTGTCCGAATATTTTTGACCAGATAGTGTACAAATTACTAAAATAAAATAAAATAAAGGAAATACTTAAGCAATTAAATTTACTGAGAAAGATAATGTAAAAAGGCCAACTTTCTTTTTCTTTGAAGAGATTTTATCTCTTTTTTTACTGTTTCTGTTCAGCCGGCATTTTCATAAAATAAAATAGTAAAACATCGGGCAAAATTTACATTTCCATTAAAATAAGTTTTTTTTAAAGATAATTTTATACACTATGGTCATTTACAGAGTATTATTTCTTTGTATACTGCAATTATTATAAATAATAAGTTATTTAAATGGTGCCAAACTATTGTATAAAGATAACCAGCATTTGGTTTTCATTTGCCTTTTTTCAAACTTTAAATTATGTTTTTTATTCAGTAATTCACTTTTACAAGACTAAATATAAAACAAATTCAATGTTTTAAGTAATTATAAATTCTGTTTCTATTTTTTACAGAAATCCATAAATCGACAAGACAAAATAGGAATTACAATGTAATTGACTAGAATGTTCTTTAATTGTTTAGTTTAATACAGAGTTTTATAGATTTCATATTCTGGAGATACTCTTAATTGAAAAGTATGAAAAATGACTAAAAGTTTTAATCTGTATATCGAATAATATACTTCTTATAAAATATATATGTATGTACGTAAACAGACAGTAAAACACAGATTTTTACCTTTTAACTAATATGTTGTATCATTTAATTAGTCGCGATAACTCAATTTTATGTTATTTTGTCCTTCTATATGTAAAAAAATTTAACGCTTAGGAAATGGACCAAAGAAAATCTGCGTAGATGCCACGAAACGCATCTGACTGGTCAGAGTTATGAGTTGCTATAAGGAGGGTTACCAAGGGGAGGGGACCCTGTCGCAAAACGTCGCCAAGTTTGTCACCAACTTGGCGATAATATTGCCAAATTTGGTGACCAAAATTAGTTACAAAAAGTGACGCCAACTTGGCGCTATTTCCAGTATTTCGCCAAATACAATAGGGTTTACTTGCATGCAGAAAATCAACCAATTGAGATATTTCAATGCAACAAACACTAATATTAGTTTGTGAATAGATTAGGTAGCTTATGAATAGAATATGACTAGATAATTGAACCATTTGCATTATTTTTAAGCACAAACAATAATCTGGGGTTGGCTAAAAAATAGGGATTGCTTCGCGATACAAAATAGAATCGCAAAGCGATTACGCGGGGTGGGTGGTCGGTGAGTGCGGCGAAGGCCTCCTGGTGATTTAAAAGAAAATTAACTAATTAGATGCATTAATTAAAACACGTGTAAATAAATTCTTAATGAAACCTTCAAAAATATTTTCTATTTACTTCTAAAGTATTTACTTCTAGTGGGACTAACTTTTATTTAGCAATGAATAAGTTATTAACTAAATCATGCAGTATAACTTTTATATTGCTTATTTCTTTTTATGTCCGTTTTAACGTCCGTTTTTTTATGTCCGTTTTTTAATCTGATAAATTTCAAATAAAGAAAAATCTTTGCTAAAAAAACTTAAATTTTGTATTTATATGCATTTTTTTATGTTGTTTTAAATAATGCTTTTTTATGTTCATATTTGTATATGAAAAAGAATTTTTTTGAAACGGGGAAAAAAAATATATTCTAGAAGAATGTAAGCGTTTATAACTTCTACAGTTTTGAGTAAACCATCCTATTTAAAGGCTTTGAAATTCTAAGCACGTATAAACACCCTAGCATTTGTTCGATGAACATCTTTGACAATGTATTCTAGCATAAATCTGTATAGTTAAAACAGAATTTGCAGCATTAATGCAAGAATAGGCCTTCATATATACTGAAATTTTAAATTAATAATTGCACATTTTTACTATATATTCTAATAGTAAAGTCAAAAAATGAAAAACAAATAGCAGTAATGTTTAAACATTTGATAATTATGCAATTTATAGTTGAATATATGAAAGTTCTATATGTACTTTACAATAAATCTATTTAAAATATTTGTTAAGTAACATGTTGAGATAAATTATACTGATTTTGAATAATTCAGTTTATTGATCTAAAATTTTATGAATCACGAGCTCTTCGACCATGTTTGAAATACAATTTTTTAGTATATATTTGCTTTTTATCCTCTTCTTTATTGACAAATACTTTAATATGTTTTTGGTATGCTCAATACGTTTTTAATCAGCTTTTCATGCTTTATTTTTTTCATAAAGACATTAAATACATAAAATGTACACTGAGTGTCAACGCCTCATCAATTATTAACTAACATAATAATATCTAATAGCCAAACCATGCGATTAATACATTTTAAAATACAAAAGGTTATCAATGTTATCATACACATAAAGAAAATAAATTTTAATATGCGACATATGCTTGTATGTAAATGTAAAAAATAAAAAAAAAAAATGACTGAAAGCATTACTACATTATACGTAACCTCAAATGTTAACAACCTTGCCTAAAAGTAAAGATCTATCGCCATTCATAAAACCCCCTTTACACTGAGAAGTAAAAGTAATAAAAGAAACAAGTAATATATTTAGGTAACGAGAATGTTTCAGAATTAATTTAAGAAACAGTCAAGTCAAGACCAATAATGTTTTATGACAGTGTTTAATGATATTCAACATATTAAATTTTCGAATTTCTAGAAATTGTAGAAATAATCATTGGATATTCATTCTGGTAATTTTAACGTTATATTTTTAACGTTAAAACAAAGAGTCTCACCAGATTAAACTGCAAATTTATGAACTGCATAGTAACTAGGAAGAAAATTTATTAGGTTTATTAAACAATAGATAGTATATTTTTACATTTATTGTTTTATGAGTAACTTTGTACAGATTCAAACTATTAATCAGTTAGAAATCAAAACGATAAATAACGCATTTAATAGAATTTTTTTTTAAATTTGTGAATGCATGCTAATTCGTTAAAATTTTATGTATTTTTTTTTAACATTCTGCCGAGATTAGACACAATTTGTATTCCTTAAGGATGCATTAAATGTTGTAAATATATGTCTAAATGTTCGACAACATTCAAGCAAAGCATGTTTCAAGAGAATATTTAAAATTAGTTCTTTCATACATTAATTAAAAAATTTCTTGTACATTTCCACTTGTGAAGTTTTCATTTTTCATTTTTAATTCTAGTGATAAGAAACAATTTGTCTTCCTGAAGGATGCATTAACCGCTGTAAATATATGTCTAAAAGTGTGATAAAACTCAAGGGAAGCATGTTTCAAGAGAATATTTAAAATTAGTTCTTTCATACATTAATTTAAAAATTTCAGGTTCATTCACAATTTCCACTTGTGAGCTTTCCATTTTCAATTCTAGTGATAAGTTTTCCTTTGAAATAATTCTATACATTAACACCCGCCCCCTTTCTCTAAAAAATACATATACTCTCGTCACTCTTAATTCAAAAGAACGAATTATTAACTCAAGAAAAGAACGTAAAGTTTTACGCGTGTTTTTGTTCTTTCTGAGTATCTGTTTTATCAAAAAGAGATATTTTCCACAAAAAACTGGTTTACCAAATCATCCTTTTAGGAGTAGCATCCCTAGGACCGCTCATTTCAGACCGGAACAGAAAAATATCTCTCAAAAGAGCGGTTTAAGAAGCTTCCCTATTGGTTGAAATCCTGTAACGCGATATATAGTTTTGCAGAGGGAGAACCGTCTTCAAAAGGGAGTCGCTTGTTTGTTTCAAGCGTCAAAGCTTAGCGTTACCTACATGATAAAAACAATATTACAATTATAATTTGATTGATTTAAAAATGGCATAGAATAAGACAGATGGATTATGCCCACGCAAGCAGGGGGGTGGGGCAATCATCACAAAGAATTGAATAAATTTCGTTTTCGTTTCCCAGCTAAAACCAAGATGGCTACCGGCGATTCTAGGATTTTACTAATACTGAAAATTCTAAGGTAAAGTACGTTGTTTTACTTCATCTTTCTTGTAATTCCTTCACCATTCCTTGTTGTAATTTCACATTGTATATATGATTTTTTGCGTTATTTAGCGTTAATACTTTTAAACCGGAAACATAAACTTCTTAAATTACTTTTTTTTTTTTTTTTTTTTAATGCATCTGTTCCATAACTTTTATAATCAATAAATTGCACTTAGATATATAGTTTTCTCGTATTCAAATTGTGTAAAATTACGCTAATTGGTATTTACATTATTAAACATATATCATTTTGTGCTTATATTATTGATTATTAATATACTAATTTGCTCATGACACTCAGAAATATTTGCGGAACACAACCCATGATTATAAAAATTATTAAATTATTATTAACTTATAATATATGTTCTATTTTTTTATGTTTCAGCAAGTACAAGTATTTAATATATTGTGTTCATTTAGATAGTTGTACACATCTACACTTTAAATATTATTTTTTTAATTGCCACAGTATTATGTATATAGTACGAAATGTAAAAGATAATTTTAAAAAAGTATCAGAAAATAATAGATTAGTAAAAAATATTATCAATTTATTTTAGGACACAACTAGCTAGACCTTTTTTTTTTTTAATTAGGATTTTGTGAATTTTTATTTTTGTGTTATACTTCGCTCTGTTCATATTCAAAAGTTTAACTAAACAAAAGTCTGCAGTTATGTAACACATGAATTCTATACTCCATAATTATTTATCTGTGTCATAAGCAAAATATATTAATAAGATATAATAATATCAGAAATAATTAAAGAAATCGACATTTCCGGATTAAAACTAATAACGCTAAAATTATATATACAATGTGAAAATATTAAAAAGAAAAAAATCATAATGAGAAAGATAAAGTAAAAAAAAGCGCACTTCGGGATATTGACAAGCTAGAAAATCTTGTCTTGTTATGGCGCGAACATATGTTTTATTATTATTATTATTTAATTTATCTTTCGGAAATGAAAAACAAAATTTCTTCTGCATCTAGATTAAAATAAAACAAAATGGAGTTTTAAAAAGTAATACATTTTGCAAACTGGGGAGTTATATATATTAAAAAACAAACAAAAAAAAAAATCTGAAAATAAGAGGAAAATAATTTATTTTTCCTATTAAATTTGACAAAAAAAGGGGTTTAAAAATGACTTGTCAATAATGCGTGCAGTCACTTGTTTTGTCTATTAATTTAGTCGAAAAAAAGAGCGAAAACAGCTTATCAAAAAGGAATGAAAAAAAACCACTCCACAAGATGGATGAAATTCACTCCTATAGGATAAGTGCATTTTCAATACTGAAAAGGAGTGAAAATACACTCAGTCGGAGTTAAAATCGCTGAATTTTTTTAAGAGAGTACATCAGAGAACTACTAATGATCAGCAGTAGAGAGTGTCACTGGGATTTAAATCTGTGAATCAAAATGCATGTAGAAAGTGTCTTTTAAAGTATTATTTTGATATTAAAAAAACACAAGGCCATACTTTAAATGTTTTATTTTTACATCAAAGCCTGGAGTTCGGTTTTCGTATTCCACCCTCATAGAAATCTACCACCTGCTTTGTTAACCACTGTATTACTGTCATTTTGACGTTGTCATCGTCGTAAACAGCGTCGTACAATCCGAAAAAAAAGACATAGCATGTCAGTAGATAGATCCTTTTCCTTCATGTCAATGTTCTTTCACACACGATTCATCGAACACCGTGTCTCTACGCGTCATGTGGTAAGAAAAAACTTCACCTCTCCCTATAGCCCTGACTTAACATCAAGTGTCTACCACTTGTTCCAGCAGTTATATAAGCACTTTGGTGGACAGCGCTAGGATGAAGATGATGATATCAAAGCGGTATTGATATGCTGTTTCGCACAGCAGGCGACAGATCCACATGAGGATAGGAGAGAAAGGTTTGTCGAACAAACGATAAGTATCTTTAGGTCGAAATTGTTTTAAAAAAATAGATTAAGATCGATGCTTTATGTAAAAATAAAAAAATAATAAAAAATATACTCATGTTTTTATTTGGTTTCGAGTAGATTTATAATCGAAGAAAGACAGTCCTTTATACGTCTCACTGAATTTATTTTGCAAAATTTCCAGAAAAATGAAGAATTTACATTGATAATTAAAATGAAGCAGTAGGATACGTTGCCGTTCAGCTATGCAATTGAGTATTTAAGTGCAGATTGCTAAAAAGTTCGGTATTTAAAACATATTTCAAAATTCTTGAACAAAAATATTTGAACTCGTGAGCATGTTAAAGAAAAAACTAAAATAAATGTCATCAAGTAGGTTAGAAACAAGATCTCAATTGATCTGCAAATAATTATATTAAGTTAAGCTATCATTCATAATTGTTCTTCTACTATGCGCAACTCAAAACACATGTTTTATATCTAAATAGGAACGCTCCAAAAATTTTCACGAACATCCCTGCTATAGAAACAGCCTTACACCAGTAGAAAATTTCTGAATGGTCCTGCGCCGCTAGAAAGTTTTAGGAAGGACCATGTTTCCCATTGTACGCAAAGCGCGAGTTCAAAGATAACTGCCAATCAGAACTACACTTTTCAGAAATACACGAACAAAATGAAAGAATTTGTGCCCTCTTGCACACCAAAAAATTAAATGAAATAATTGTAACAATATTTATTTTAAGAAAATAATGATAAATGAGTAACAAATCATAATGGCAATTAAAATTCTTGACTCATTTATACCAGTAATAATACATAAAAGTCTGCTTAACACAATCTTAAAAATCATTGTCCAACAAACAACAACAAAAAATTAAGAACAATAGCGATGGTAATAATAATATTAATAATAATAATAATAATTTCTATTATTTTTTTTTATTACCAGCATAATTCTTATTTTCAAAGAAATATATTTCTCCTTACAAATATGGATTATTTTTCCAAGAAGATATTTCTATATAAGAAAATGTTTGTAAAAGAAAACGCTGAAGGCGTCTTTAAAAATTTTCCTTCGCTATACTTTAATTACAATGCTGAAATCACGTTCACTTTTCAGAGAAAACCTTTAATAATTTCAGCTTGTAGAGCTTTAGGATTTACAGATATTCTTGTTATTTTAATAGTTTTGAAATCGAAGCACATACAGCCTATCATTATAATATTTATATTTCAAGCACGGTCGTTTTGGAAAATTTATACTACTGAAACAAAATGAAAATCAACGATGATTTTTCGTTGTTAATCTAAAAAAACCGCTTAGATATATTTAGATTTCCTAGTAATTGATAGTATATCTCATTACTTTTATGGCCTGTAGGACTTAATGTACTGTAATTTACATCATAATGTTCGAATTGATTACAGCATGCTATTGAAATTAACTGTGTAACCATTCTTTTTACATTGGAAATTACCATTTGATAATGCAAGATCATTTTACAGGCTGCAAAAAAGTTATTTCATGTAATGTCGCATGTGAGATGTTATTAAATTAGTTGCTTCGTACTGTTATAACATGTTTTAGAAATCAAGAAATGGACAATAGATTTGGAATGTGATATATTCGATCATTTTGAAAATAATTTAAACGTTATTCACAGAATTCATTAATGAGTATATAAATAAAAACTTATTGATTCAAATCTTATTACCTTTATATTTCCCCCAAAACGCACCTGTTTAGCACTTTGCTTTAGATAATATAATATATATATATATATATATATATTAAATAAAATACATAAAGAGAAAGAAAACATCGCTTTTGTGTGAAATTATTTAAGAGAAAAAATAAATACGTTCACTCTGCAAAATCGGAACGTAACTAATTTCGTAAATCTGATAAATATTAACGAAACGTGTTTTATAAAATTATTTGATAACGTTACTTCAAAATATAAAGTCATCTTTTTTTAATCCATTCAAGGACAAAGCTAAAATGCTGAAATGGATAAAAGATACCGGGATTTAAGAATTAATTTATTTGAAAATAAGAATAAGCTATATTTCACATACATAATGTACGGAAAAATTCTGTACCAAAATTCTACAGCCATTGTGGCATTTGGATAATAAAATTAAGTGGTTTCAAAATCATACAACGCCCCTCAGAGGGTTAACACTCTTTTATTTAACTGAAGCTGGTTTTTGACTGTCACGATTCATTTTTGTAATCGATTTTTAACTCACTTCCTGACAACCTAGAATTATAATAGTTACGTTCACACATGTGTTTCAGAAAACAATGCAAAACATTAAAATTTTTAGAAAAAAAATAATAAAATAATACGATAATATTACGGCTTTTTTCGGTTAGCTCGCCATAGGTGATATGTCGCCAAATGTTCTCTGTACAAGAGTTAAAACAACAAAGGATTTAATAATGCGCTGAAATATGACAAATGGCTGTGAAACTTAAAAAATGAAGCATTTTAAAGAAAAAAAATATAAATAAATAATTAAGCATGTAATGGTTACGAAAATAAGCTTTTATAAATTCAAGTTTAATATTAATTTCATCTTACATTATACTTTGAGAAATCATTTCAGAAATCCTAAAAAGATAGTTTTGAAAATGCTCAATATTTTATTTCCTGTTTCTCTATCTTAAAAAATGAACAGTTTAAAAATTGCATATTTTTTTAATAAAACCAGTTGCTTGCGTGTTTCACCAAGCGAAAAAAATAATAATATTTCATAGTTGATTTTATGTCAATGGCAAATTAATGTATTGTAACAGAAATTTGTCAATCTGTACACGGGAGTATTTATAAAGTTAGCATTGGATTATGGGTAGGTCTGGGTGTCTGTTAAGTTTCCGACACTATTTCACTAACTCAAATACAGAGAATCATGGGTAATTTTCATAAATATTGCTTTCAATTGCTTCAATAAATCACTACTTATTCATGACAGTACATTACACACTTAACCCTTTGGGGTTTGCAGTGTTTCAAGAGTTCTGAAGTTCCTAATCCCTTGCAGGCACGTTTTTACTGAAGTTAGTAATTTAACCCCCTCAGCGCTTCCCTGGTTGTGCAAGTCACTTCGATAGTCTTTTCCATCCTTTATTTCGTAATTGTTCCAAACCGGAACTTACAAAGAGTAATTTTCAAAATTCGTCTTTTTTAAGTGAAATATTACTCGGAGGGTGCCACATGTACGTATGTCAGATCCTTTTTGGAACGGAGCATCGATTGGCTATCTCCATTTTTCCCTACCTGTCACCTGGGGGGAGGGGGGGGGATTTTTTTTTTGTCACAGGGGGTCATGTGACATATCTAAAGTTAGGTCTTGACCTAAACTCCACATTCCTGTCTTTCTTGTTTAAGTTATTTTTTAGCCTCCAGGGGGCGTTTTTAGGCGTTTTTTAGAAAGTGCTTGAAAACCCCCAAGTTTGGTGTCCACTGAGAGGTCATGACATAAGCTCTTCATCTATGATCTCATCCCCTAGTTTAACTCATATTTTAGGCAGTAGTAGGCTCTTTAGGGCAATTGTTCCAAACCGGAACTTACAAAGAGTAATTTTCAAAATTCGTCTTTTTTAAGCGAAATATTGCTCGGAGGGGGCCACATGTACGTATGTCAGATGTTTTTTGGGACGGGGCATTGATTGGCTATCTCCATTTTTTCCTAGCTGTCACCTGGGGGTACCGGGGGGAGGGGGGTTAAAATTTTGTTACAGGGGGGGGGGGGTCATGTGACATATCTCTATTTAGGTCTTGACCTAAGCTCCACAACTCTGACTTTCGTTTCCTTTTTTAGTTCTTTTTTTAGCCTCCAGGGGGCGTTTTTAGGCGTTTTTTGGAAGGTGCTTGAAAATCCCCAAGTTTGGTGTCCACAGAAAGGTCATGACATAAGCTCTTCATCTATGATCTCATCCCCTTTTTCGACTCATAATTTAGGCAGTAGTAGGCTCTTTAAGGCGCATTTTCAGTCATTTCTCAAAATCTTATAGAGAGTCTTACAGGAAGCCAGTATTTTAAACTTCATAGATTAAATTCACAATTGCATATGCTACAGGCCATTTTGGTATTGTAAGGGGACTCTAAAAGGGTTAACTTTTCAACTTCTTTTAAATAAGCTATGAAACTTGGCAGGTGACATATCAAATTAAAATTCTCGTTGAACACTTATGATCCCTGACGTTATTTACTCCCCCAACTTCCCCCACCATTACTTTTTTATCATACCAAGTTCAGCATGAACTTCTTTCAATCACAGGCAAGCCTTAAAAAGTTCATTTAGTTGTTAATATTCCCTGTCTGGTTTTACTTCAGCGAAAAACCTCTAAACTGCAGGACTGGTCTACAGTTAATATTAGACATTTCGTGCAACTACCTATGGCAAAATGCGTAATTATCAAATGTGAAAAACATTCACAGGACATACCACATATCATTGGTAAGGTTTGGTGGAGAGAAACAGGAAACTTGAATAAACTTGTCAACAATGTGTACATAAATGTAAATAAAGATTAAATGAAAAGAACTTGAAAGTAACCAAGAGAAAAATGTTTGTAAATGGCACATCGAGAGCAATGAGGTATATGAGCATTGAAACTCGTTTTATTTATTTATTTTTACTTATTTATTTATTTTTTTTATTATTTTTATTTATTTATTTATTTTTGTTTGGTCAGTTTTCTCCAAAATTATGTTTATGTAACTTATCTTCCAAAGCCTCTACATATTTTTTTTCCCTTAAGATTACTAAAAACTCCCCGCTGTCCGATCATTAATTTTTTATCTTAGTCATTTACGGTGATCTAGGTCACTCATTTTTACTTTAAACTCTTCTATTTCCCCTTTCCTTCAAAAAGCATGGTTGGGTCCTGGTGATGCCTGGGCCATAATTGAAAAAGTGAATTCATTATTCTAAGTGAAAACGCTGTGCAAACAGTATAATCAGGACCGAAAAAGTAACAATAGAAGACATAAGCTGATAGAGAAAATCATAAGTATTTTTATCTACTGATATTATAAAAATATATATTCACAATGAAACAGGGCGATCCGCGAAATGAAAAAGAGTTGCAGTCGCAAAGGAATGATTCCTCTGTCATAACAGAGTCAGATGAAGACGGGGTGAAGTCTAACGACAAAGAAACACAGCTACCACAGCGAGCAAACAAAAATTACCAGCCGGGAGATGAACTGCTGCCATTTGACGCCGAAACAGCATCACGAATGACGATACTGGTTTTAATAGATCAGATGGTTAGACATCAAAAGAAACGCGACAAAGGAAGTAATGAAAATGCACAAAAATACCGAAAGTTTTGGAAGAGAAAGCGGTGGAAATAGAGAATGAAAGCGTAAGACAACAGGACAAGGCTGAGAAGGAAGAACACCAAGAACGAGACACGTTGTCGAAAATTGCAGACCAGGTACTAGAACTCATGCACCAACTACAAACGCAGTTAGCGTCAAACAAAGAAGTAAAGATAAAGAATACCATGTCATCAGTAATCAAAAACTTTAAGCAGCTCAAACAACAGACAGAAGAAAAAGATCACTTAATAACGAAACTCAGCGAAAGAATTAAATTCCAAGAAGAGTTAATCAAACAGACAAAACAAGATAAAATCGAAAGAGCAGATCAATTGATCAATGATATGAACAAAATCATACAACAGAACCATGAAAAAATGGAAAAAAGACTCGTCGAACATGTTACCACTCTTCAGGCAGAAAACCAAAAGGTCTCAATTAATCATAGAGAGGGAGAAACAGCAATAGAAAATGACCGACCAACATATGCAGAAATGACAAATTTTCCACCGCTCCCACAAGAAAGACTGACACTAATATTAACACCAAAAGACAAGGAAACAAAAATGCCAATAATAAAGAAAGTTCTCAATTCTATGAATATGGCTGAATTACCACCAGTAGACTGCCAAACAACTAAACAAAATAAAATAATAATAACATGTAAAAACAAATTTGACCTAGAACAGGTGAAAGATAAAATCTGCACTACAGAAGATATGGCGGAAAAACTGGATATTAAAGAACCAAACCCGCAAACAGCCCGAGTGATAGTCTTTGGAGCCCCAGAAGCCCCAGTAGTCACACAGAAAAACGTCGAAAGAGAAGCAGCCAGTTCACTGAACAACTTAGAAAAGCAACAAGAGCTATATGAAAAACAAGTACTATATCCGGCTTTGGATAGAGCTCTGAGGAGGAAGGTGCAATATAAGCTGATAAGAGTATTGAAAGGAAGAGAGGGCGAGGAAATCTCGCACTTGGTGTTGCAGCTACTGGAGAGAGATGCACTGCAACTAATGGCAGGAAAATTGTGCATAGGATTTAACCGGTGCACGGTAAGACGGTATGTCTTCATTTAAAGGTGTTATCACTGTCAGGAAATAGGGCATACAGCAAGAGTGTGCCAGAATGCAGAGGCCTGTGCTAAATGTGGCAAAGGCCACAACATCAAGGATTGTGCCTCAAAAAAAGAAGAGTGTGTTAACTGCAAAAAAGTGCTCGACTACTACAAGGGGGACCATAGGAAAGCTGGACTATATGAAAAACATCCATCTTACGATCCATCCTGCAGCGTGTATCAGCGAAAGAAACAAGCAGCGCTAGCGTCATTGTTTTATAGAGGTAAAAATTCAAATTAATTCAACAAAATTTACAGAACAACAGATCACAAACCGCTGCTTTTATGAAATTCCTCTCAGACTCGGACTATTCCCTGGTTTGTCTTCAAGATGCATACCTTTATGAAAATAGACCTCTATCACTTCCTCGAATAACACCATGCTATAGTTCAAGCTCTAAAAAAGCCCATATTTTAATCTTAGACCAAAACTTAAAACATAGTCTCTCATCTAAACACTATAACTCAGTTTTTATAAATTTAGACCTTAAGCCTTTAACCTTAAGCATTGGCAGCCTGTATAGCCCCCTGAGTGCTGACTTTGATGAGGATATTGAGAACTGGCTGGGTTCTAAAAATCAGAGCCCATTGCAGTTGGTTCTCAGTGATTTCAACGCTCACAGTCAGCTTTGGGGCTATAGGAGTGAAGACACCAGGGGAAAAGTTCTTATCGATAGAGTCATAGCGTATCAACGAGTTATTCTAAACTCTTCATCCAGTCCACCAACGTATGAGTCGGGGAAGAACCTGGGGAGGCCAGATCTGTCCATCTGCACGCAGGCTATGTTTTCACACATAAAACACTGGGAAGTAATTCCTTCCCTTTTTGGAGACCACTACCCAATAGAAACAGAGCTAAATTTCACAATACCCAAACTACCAAAAAGAAGATTCAAAACAAAGGGAATCCCTTTGACACAATTTTCCGAACAACTAACTCGAAAATGCTCACAGATTAACGTTAATGACATAGAAACTATAGACCAGTTTAACAAAGAATACGAAACTTTTAAACAAGAAATATTATTACAAGCCAATAAATCATTTAAAAAGAAAGACCCCTTCAAGAAATTTAAAACTTCCTGGTGGTCTCCACAATTGAGGGCCTAAAGAAATAAAGTAGCAGCTCTTTTAAAAAGAGCAAAAAATTCAAACTACGAGTCAAATATAAACCAGCAATACAAAAGGGAAAGGGCAATTTATCAAAAACAGATTTTATCGGAGAAGGAAAAAGCTTGGACAAACCTGTGTCGCAGAGAGACGGATCCTTTTGGCTTAACGAAAAAGTTGGCCTACCAGCGATACCAGGACTCACATATCAGTTACCAATTTGATTCTTTGTCACCCACTTCCAGGTCATCAACCCTTTTAAAACTAACGAGAGACATTTTTGGCGATGAAACTCCAAAGCAACTACCACAGCGACTAAAGTCGCACGACCAGGCAAAATTCACGAAAAGAGAGTTGCGAAATGTTGTTTTCTCGTTCAATATTAACAAGGCGCCAGGACCTGATCAAATTGATCACAGGGGTCAGGTGCATCTTTTCAAAAATTCCTAATATTCTGTTGGATATGTACAACAGTCTTTTAAAGTTAAACTATTTTCCTGATGACTGGAAATTGGGAGAGCTCGTGTATTTTAGAAAGGAGGGAAAACCCTTGAATGAGAGCTCTTCATATCGCCCCATCACTCTATTACCAATATTCGGAAAAATCTTAGAGAAATTAATTCTAAGACGAATACATCACGCATTAGACAAAACGAATATCCTATCGGGTAAGCAACACGGCTACACGCAAAATAAATCTACGGAAACGGCTTTGGAGCAAGTGATTTCATTAGTAGAACAACACAAACAAAATAAACAATACACATCACTGGTGTCACTGGATTTCAGAGGAGCATTTGACAACCTCCCTTGGGACCAGGTGATCCTAGCATTGCAAAGACTAGGTATTTCTAAACAACTCATTAATCTTGTCGTTTTTTTCCTTTCGGGTAGGCGAGCTCAGGTGGACTGGATGGCACCATTTTTGTTGTACTTCTTTAGTAAGGGTTGCCCGCAGGGATCGTGTCTGGGTCCTTTTCTTTGGTTGGTTCTGTTGGAGACTCTGTTGGGGACCTTTGATGTACAGGACTGTGAACTGGTGGCATACGCGGATGACGTTATATTACTGATCTGGGCACAGTCGAGACAGCAACTTGAACAAAAAGGTCAGAAAGCTTTAAAATTTATTCAGAATTGGGCAGTAACCAACAAAATAGAAATTTCACATGAAAAATCCTTATCATTAACTTTTGGCAAACCCAAACACCTTAAGCGGGGCCCCACATTTAAACTTCAAGGTAAATCAATAAAATCAGAAACAACACTAAAATACCTGGGGGTAATATTAGATAAACAATTATCATTTCTCCCACATGTGGCACAAAAGAGAGTAGAAATCAAAAAAATAACTCAAATTCTTTATAAATTTTCATCAATCTCATGTCGACTCCCTCCGGAATTTTTTAAGATTTGGTACTCGGCGATCTTACAAAGGAAACTGGCCTACGCGTGTGCTGTCTGGTTTCCGCGTATGGCGCAATATCACGGTCGTCGACATTTGCTCTCGGCACAAAGGAAAGCTTTGTTGCTGATAACGAGAGCATATCGCAATACGTCAACAAACGCCCTGCAGGTCCTCACAGGTCTCCCCCCCACTGGTTTTGCAGTTAGAGGCGGAGGCGGAGTATTCGGGGACTATTCGTCTCGGCAAGTCAACAGAAAAGGCTTTTGCTCCACTATACTATCCAAAATGCTCAAAATACAAAACATCACCACTAACAAGTGAAATACAAATTTGTGAAATAAACGACTATGTAGGCAAAATTACACTATATACGGACGGTTCCAAAATGTCCGAAGGCACAGCCTCGGCCTTTTGTGTGTACGAAAAAAACGAGCAAATCTATACTTGGAGAGCGAAACTGTCCCAGGATAACTCCGTCTTCCAGTCAGAACTCTTCGCGATCTCTTCAGCATTAGAGTGGATAGAGTCGGACAAACATTCTCAATACTTAATCATAACGGATAGCCTATCAAGTTTAAAAGCATTAAACAATTTTGACAATACAAACTATTTAATACTAAAAATTCTTCAACAATTACAAACAACAGTAAAAGACATATACTTCAATTGGACAAAAGGACATTCAGGTGTTGAGGGCAATGAGGCAGCTGACCAACTGGCAAAATCGGCAGTAACGGATTTTTACCATATCCAGCTTCTTCACTAAAATCACAGACAAAGCAGAATCCGTTAAAAAATTGGCAAAAACGCTGGACGGATTCAGACACAGGCCGATATACGAAGGAATTCTTGCCATTGGTTAACCACAAGTATTTCGTAAACAACAGATACTTACACATATTTTTAACAAATCACGGCCACTTTCAGGAACACTTATACAAAATTAACAAAAGAGACTCTCCACTATGCATTTGTGGCTTGCCGTCAACATCGTTACACTATGTATTATACTGTACATTAACATCGCATTATCATCTCAAAAAACATACACGTATGAATTTAGCAAGTTGGTGGCGGGATGTAAAAGAGAAACCACAACTACTCAACAAGATCATACAATGCATGAGGTTTATAGAAACAAACGAGTGCATCTTTTCAAATCCAGAGCCATTGTAGTCCGACTCCATCACTAGGGTGTAGCATGGAGGGAGAAACGGGTTATTAGCGGGTGCCAGAAACTTCTATCACTTTTGAATTTTTATCTTGTGCATCTCTCCAAACTCTTGTATGCGCAAATTGTAAATAGTAGGTATGTTGTAATGTGTTTCTAATTGTGATGTTCAATATTGTGTGTATAATGTACTGTGAAATCCCTGTAAATCCATGAAAAATGTAAATAATTATGCAATCACATTCACATGATCCACATGTAATCACTACACACAGTCATGTAAATAGTAGGTGTTTGATATTGTGTTGTAATGTGTTTCTAATTGTCATGTTAAATATTGTGTGTTAAATGTACTGTGACGTATATATATCCAAGAAAATTGTAAACAATTATGCAATCACATTAGGTGAAAGGATCCTCATGTAATCACTACATACAGTCATATATTTCGATGCGAAATCTTCGGTTCGCCCAGAAAAATTGGGTAACCAATTGTGATTGTAATTGTAAATCTCATAGTAACCGAAATAAATCTCAGCAGCTTGATCAGGGACCCGACGCTCCCTCTCAGACTCTGTTGAGAGTCGGGAGGAGTGGGTGTGGTCTACGCCTCGGGATTGCACTAACACTCTAAAGCGAAAGCTGAGTTCCCGAGGTGGTCATCGTTGTCACAGTTGTCAACCCACGTGTTATCCCCCGTAACTACCCAGTTGTGGTACTCGTTAGCCTTATCGTGGCATCGCTGCAGAAAAGATGGCAATGCAGGAAATCATCACGAAATTCCTGTTGTCCCGTAAATTCTGCACCAGTCGAATGCTGAAGAAACTTGCACTCAAACACAAAACCAAACGCATGAAAGCAGCATTGACTTTTCTGCCGCGATATCACGATGAGGATAGCGAGTAACACTTCAGTATCGTTACGGGTGATGAGGCGTTGGTTGAGAACTGTGACAAGCTGTCTCCGTTCCCAGGCGGCTCTAGACTGCAAAAACTTATCACATGTTATGAAATGTGTTACAATTCCTTTGGTTCATATGTCGAGAAGTATCTGAAACATTGCTACGTCTTTTTCAATTACACTTTCAAGGTAATTATGTTTTTTTTTTCTTTTTGCAGGCCTTGGAAAACACATTTTCTGGGTGACACTCGTATATAAGGAGATTTTTTTTCTTTCGTTTATATCTGAATTTTAGAATTTTCTGTTCTTGTGATATTCAAATAAATAAGACGTGTAGGGCGTACTTTAAGGTATATTTTTATGCTGGTAGTGATGCCAATTTTAGATCAAATGCAATTTACCCAAAGTATATGGATATGTATTTTAATGAAGATATTTAAAATTATACTAATAGCAAGAATCTTTGTTTGATTTATTATCGAATATATTTTGTCATTTGCATGATTTTAAGGGAAATAAACGCCATCACCGAATGTCAATTTATCACGTTTTTACAATACATATGTCAACCACTGTTTCCGAATAGAAATCTCCGATTTAACTATACACAGAAATATTTTAAGTATTCAAAATTAGCAGTACACATGAAAAAAAAGGAAAAATGTAAACAAAACGCATCTAAATTGGTAACACTATTAATTGGTATCTGAGAATGAAGGTATACTATACTAATTTTAATGTATAATGCTTTCGTATGCACATGTAACTTTTTAAATAAAAAAAAAATCATATAAAAATACAAAAAAAAAATAACAACAAAATAAAAACAATAAAAAATCAAATATCAAAACAGTGTATATGATTAGATAATTCGTTTTCCTTACTTATTTTATAAGCTAGCTATTCCACCAGGAGTTGCTTGAGCCTATCAATAAATCTCACAAAATGCAAAAGAACACTTAAAATTGCGAAAAAATTTAAATTCGCCGCTCGATTTCAGAGTAAATTATTTTAAAAAGACAGCAAAACTTACTATATTATGCTTAAAGTTTGAAAACTTATTATTTTTATTAATGCCAAAAAACTGCCACAGAAAGAGAAAAAAATAGCAAAAATAATATTTAAAAGCGCTAGAAATTGAAAAATCGTGGAGGAGCAAATTTACTTTTTTAGGCTAAATGTTAAAAACGAACGAATGTCAAAAAAATCGCAGAGGACCGCGAAAACCATAAAAATCGCTAATAATTTAAAAACTGTGGCGATTAAAATTGACTATGTATGTTTGAAGCAGAATTTATTTTAGAAAAATGATATTAGAAAAATGATTCGTATAATACATTTTTTTATTTTTTATAGATAATATTAATGTCAATCTAAATTCAAAACATAATTACATTTATATTTACTCAAAACGAAATATTATGCATTAGAATAGCAGCAAACAATTAAAAGGTCTTAACCAGACCACTTATTATTCCCGCAACGTCCATTAAAGAAATACATTTCAAAAGTAGTTACGCATATGAACTAAACTTTTTGCAATGATCACTTAAGCTAATGACAGGCCATAAAACAACAGTATAAGATTTTTTATAAAGGTACTGAGAATATTATTAAATTACGTACAAATAAAAGAAAAGTGCCTAGTTAAACTGATGGCCCTGAGCTCACAGGCTATTCACGCTAATTGTATATTATACTCCTTTTTTATGTCTGTTATTCATAAAGTAAAAAGCTCCCTTTTTGAGCAAAGCGGAAAATAAATTAAGGGAAATTAACCGTTTCCAACCCACACACACTTATATTTAACGAATAAGCCTCCAAATCTAATCTGGGAAGCGCCTAATCAGAATAAATTGGTATATCAAATTTGAAACGAATCGGATAATTTTGCTTGAAAACACATTTATCTAAATTAAAAGGTGGGATTAGCCCCCGTTCCCCCTCTTTATACTTAACCAATAAACCTTCAATTCTAATCAGGGAAGTGATTTATCAGAATAAACCGGTATACCAAATTCAAAACAAATAGGATAATTCTGCATGAAAAACATTTTTATCTAAATTAGATCCCACTCTTTTTGAGCAGAACAGTAAATAAATTAGGTAGGATTAGCCCTCCGTTCCTCCCTTTATACTAAACCAATGAAACCACAAAACTAATCAGAGAAGCACCTTATCGAATGAACCTATATACAAAATTTGAAGCAAATATCGGATATCTCAAACAAAAGTTATCGCGTTACGTACATACATATGTACAAACAAAATCTGCGGGCACGTTAATTGACAGGATTTGATAGTCTGTGAGTTAAGAAAAAAGGCCTAGATATAAAAAAATAAATAGACGCATATATACGTTTTCATTTTACTGCCTTTTGAAAACCTCTTCGTTAAGCGACCTTTTAATGGTAGTAAAAACTACATCCTAAATTTCATTCACAAAAAATGGGGTACGAAATGATATGGCTGTAATATTTGCCACGTTACTTGCCCAAAAATTGAAAGGAAAACGTTAGAATTTCCAAATTTCGTAATTTTCAATATTTAAAGTTTAAAAAAAATAGAAAAAACATTTTATTTTGTTATTTAAATTTTATATTAGAAATTTTTATCACTTTTCTTAAATCGTATTTTGGACATCGCAAAAATCCGTCTGATTAATAATATTATAATCCAAATTACCTAATTATTTTTTGCAGCTATTTTGCATTAAATTTCAGTCGCTGTCTAGATGATTGTATCTCACGCAGATCTGTTAAAAATATATTCCGTTTTATTAAATATTATATTCATTTTTTAAATAATTCCCATTTAAAACATGTCTATATAAAATAAAATAAAATGATAAAAATAGCTTATTTCTGCTACTGAAGTAATTTTAAAGTTATTCATCAATAATGCCATTAACTTATTGTGCTTATTAAGCATGAAAAATATGAAGACTTACGATTAACTTATCGAATATGTTGGCGATTATTGGCATAATTTGACATCAGAAAATTACTTAGAATGCTCCTAATTAAAAAATTATGTGATACATAAAATATATGTTACTCATAATTCGAATTATGCTGAGTTTAGAATGCTTTTGATAACATCACAAGAATTTTTCTCCAATGTAAGAATTTAAACTGAATTTTTAAGGGGTTAATGAGTTAGTGAACTGATAAGCCATTGTCTGCGAGATTGGAGGCTCCAGATATATTTTCTGTAACTTCTATGTTTCGGCTAGAGGTGTCCCGTTGTCGGAAATCCAATTTCCTCGTTAATTGGCATGTCCTGTGTGCTCAGATTTTCCAGATTCTTTGCACTTATCTACAGCTTCTTCAAATTTGTTGATTTCGAACTTACTGTCATTGTTCTTGGACTACACTATCTATAAGTGTTAAAATAACAGAAACTGAGATATAAATCTCCAGGATACTTATTTATCAATGTATTAAATTATGCTTTCAGCTTGATTGAAATTATGACGAGCGCATCGTAACTTCAGAATATTTTACACGTAAAATGCCTGTTTCAGAAGGAGCCTGCTTGATTCAGTACAAACCTCTTTTGATGTTTTATATTTTCATGACTTTTCAATATTTCCTAAAACCAGTAAATGGGTTATTACGAGGTAACTGCCTATTTGATACGTGTGTAATTCCTGTTTTAGTAAATATTGATTCCAATTGGCATTGTTATGAACATATTAGAAGAATGTCTAACATGGAAATAAACTATAACATCGTATTCCAACATTCATTGTTTTAATGTATACCAATGAAATATGTATCTTTAAAACCATTAAACAGAATTGTGTTGTCCTTATCTCCGTTTCACAAAACAACAGAACTGCAATTATGACTGATGAGAAATGTTTGAAATCTCTTGGCAAAAAACTATAAAACTAGAAGAAAAGTCTTCAAAAGTAAGTTTTTAAGTCAATTAAAAAAAAAAAAAAAGTTTTGAAATGACATTTATCTTAATAATGGAAAATATAAAGAATCAGACATGCGGAAAAATACGGTTACCAAGTAGTGGTATTTTTTAAATAGCAAAAAGACTGAAACATAAGTATATGCATGACTATTGTATACACAAATGACACGAGTTCTAGACATGTGTGTGTGTAACTATATGTACGTAAATTTTGTATTGTAGGAAAGCCGAAACAATGGCCATCCATGGAATAATTGTAGACGTATGCATGTAATGAAATCATGTATGTTACAAAACATTGGAAATTTCGTCATCTTTGTGCAGAGAGAACGGATAATGAAAGTGGATTTCTCTTCCATTTAAAAAAATTAAGTGCTTTTATTAAACATTACAATAAACTACCTTTGTATTTTAAATAGAAAAACAAATTGTTTAGAATGTATTTTACTTTAGAAAAAACATTTAGTATAATATCTGATGTATTCAGAAAAGCTTTTGTGTATAATTCATTAATTAAAGAGGTAATAAAAAAGAAAAATTTTAAATTGTTTTTAATGATTGTTTTCCTTTTGTATTCTGCATTTGAGATACAACATGAGCCTTTTGAAAGATTTTTCAAGTCATTAACTTTCTTTTTAATTACTTAAATACAATGTATTTATTTTTTTTTCATTTTTTTATATTTATTACATTACACAAAGGAACTTCAATCATTTGCAGTAAAAACAGCAATTACCTATTTGTATAATTTATATGTTTTTGTTTTTAAACAAAATATTCCTTCCTTTGTAAAATTAGTTTATTTTCGTCTAGTGTAATTTGTAAAGTGAACCTAATTGAAGTTTCGTCTTAACCACTTAACGGTCGCAGATAATTACGGTTAAAAAATCCAAAGTGCTTATTGGCACCACTTAAAGAAAAAAAAAGTATTCACCTTATTTAATGACAGGTAAAATGATACCATAATAAAGCCGATTAAAATATTTTATAAAACTGGTGGGAATCAAAAAATCTGACTAAAAGACACAGCCCGTGAATATCACGGGAGCGAGAATTAATTGGTTAAGGGAAAAAAGAACCTTCATACTTAGACTATTTACATCTGTCAAACCAATTTCAAAAGAAATATGAAGTTCCGTTAAATTTATTGATATGCTGTGAATTATATATTGTATGCTGTGAACAAAAAACTTGCAAATATGTTTTGAATAATAAACAAGTTGGAAATTGCTCGTCAAACGTGGCAAATGAGGTGCGTTCGTACTATAACTAGATTTATAAATATTTTTTTGTTTGGCATATTGTACTGAATGTATATTTTAGTGCACTTCACAAGTGAATATCAATTTTATTCTGTTAGAAAGGCTGTAACATCATTAAAATTCACTTGAAATAATTTTTTCCCATTGACCGTTATGTAACAGAAAATTTTGACTGTCCCTGTAATTGAACTATGCATGCGATTTTCATAAAATTTTAAACAACTCGACAAAATTTTACAAGAATTATATATTTAAAATTTCAGACCATTCGGAATGATGTAACATCATTATAATGCACTTGCAATATTTTTTTCCCATAGGCCGTAATGTAAAGTGAAACTTTTGACTGTCCCTATAATTAAACTTTACATTGATTTTCATAAAATTTGAAATGACTCGATAACAGTTTGCAACAATTATATATATAAAATTTCAGACCATTCGGCTGGGTAGTTTATGCTCTGTTATATGCGGACAGGCGGGCAGACGGACAGACAGACGGACCGAACGACGACTATAGGTGCTACGTATTTATATAATTACGAACGCACCTAAGAAACACTTCCATTAATGTATTGTCTTTTCTTACAAAAATATGCACGAAAGTGTATAGGACTCAGTAGTCATCATTTTGTATATTGCATTTTACAGGGTGGTCTAAAGTATTCCTTCTATATTTGCTTTATTATTGGTATGCTTATTGTCTTCGTGTCTAATCCTTCGCATATCAATATGTGGTCAGACATGCTCTTTATATTACTGGAGTTGCAGAAGAAATAGCCTATTTTTCTAGATATTTGAAAGAATATCTAAAATCGAATGTGCTCGTATTCTTATGGTACATGTTAACCATATGGTGGATGTAAGTTCTTTTTTTTCGTACGGGAGGGATATTATCCGGAAAATTAACTGTAAAAATATTTAATTGAATTGCTTCAAGTAGAATTTAATTCTAGCAAGCTTTACAAAAGATCGTTACTTATGTAAATTATTCAGATATATTCAGTGTTCTATATCAAAATCTAAAGTGTAACCATCTAAACGATAAAGGTATTTGGATACATTTTCGACTATGGGTGCTTCTTTGTTTCTTTACCCACAAAATTATAAAAATAGGTTTTTGCAATATTTTTAAAGGCATTCGTCAATAATAGCAGTAATGTAATTTGGTAATGTAACGTTTGGTAAATATGCAGGTTTACGATTAACTTGTCGAACATGTTGGTGATTCTCGGCGCAATTTGGCATCTCAAACTTATTTAAAGCAGTATAGGCATAACGCGTAAATCTGCAGATCATGGATCTAATATCGCCTCAGAAAATATTTTATTTATTTTGAAATTATTTTGTGTAATATGTGAAATTCACGAAATAAATTGTTCCTTCTTTTATACTTATTATTGTCGCTCTGTAATTACTACAGATTTAAGACTTCAAAGCAAAATACGGTTACATGTACGATGTACAGAAAAATGATTAATTTATTTCCTTTTACTATATTACAGTAATGAGACTTCCTGAAATCCCTATTGTCTCATATGAAGTTTTAAACGGTTCAATATCTACTTAGTAGCCAAACCAAATCCGAAATTGAAGAATATCATTTACGCTAAAATTGACCCAATTCATTTTGAGAACTACTCAGGGGTGTATGAAATACCATTTATTAGAGCAGACGGATCATATAATCATTATATTGCTATGACTAGTAGGAAATTTAAATATAGATAAAAGGAGGATATGTTGAGATTAAATATAATAGAAAAAACCGAGCTCTAGCAAGATTGTATCCAGAAGAAACCATCCAAATAAATTTCAATAAAAGTAAAATAATTTTCCTCTCCAGTATATACTCCATTCACGATTAGAGAAACTATAGAGAAAGTAACGCACAAAAAAAATCATTTCAGCATCATTTTACTTACCAAAAATATGGCTCGAGATACTCAATAGTTATGAAAATAAAAATAAATTAAGAATCCAATTAAAAAAAATATATATATATCGTGCATAGCATGAAAGAATACGTGGAAAACTTAATGGTGGAGTTTCATAGACCGTGCAAGTTTTGAACAGTTTTATTTATTTGTTTTGAAAATGACACGAGGTGAGTTGAAACATGTCAAAAGTTGAAATAAACGTATTTTTATTGGTTTTAATGTTTTAATTTACACCTTTTAGCATTTGATATTAGTATCATTTTGTCTCAGTTATTTAATTAACGTAAACCACCATAATTCATCATCTCAAATCCTCTACTCACAAAAAATAAAATTCTATTTTTTTGAAAGAAATATTAATAATTAGTTTGGATGATTATTTTTTCATAAAAATTTTGTTAATTATTGGCGATATTTTTTAAATTGTTAAGTTTATTTTATTATGATTTGTTGAGCACTTGCCATAAATTATGACTGTCTATAAAACAATAAATATAAAAGCTAATATATCTGGTTTAAATCCAAACAATATTATGCCACATTGACATTTAAACCAAACATAAACGACGGATAATTTATTCCCTTTTTTACTATTTTTGGTGTAAGAAAATTTACACTTATATCCCTTATGTAGACATAAGAGTATCCAATTTTATTATGGGGGAGGGGACGATAAAATGTCTCACTTTCGTTTCATTTGAACATAAAGGAATATGTTGGTCTAATTATATAACAAATGTAAAAAGTTCTTTTTTATAGGGTGGTTACTAAATACTGTTACAAATATTCAGTCATTTTATTTTAATAATATAAATTAGAAAATGATAAATACACTATAATAATGAACATCAGAGATGAAAGTTTATCGAGAAATAATTTTACTTGAATCGACCACCATCTTTATCGATTACCAAAGATAATCTCTTATGCCATTGTCCGACTGCGGCATGAATCACTTTAAGGTATAATCGCTCCCATTCACTCAATATGGAAGCTTTAGGAGACTCCAAAATTATGTGCTTTTTGCTAATAACTTTAGCCTCTAAAATCCCACAGACAAAGTAATATAAAGGATTTAAATCCGGTGAAGAAGGTGGTCAATCTTCTTGGATGATATTATTCGGACAATTGACATAGAACACTGAGTCTTCGAGGCCTGTGTAGATTTGGCGTGATGCGAAGGTGCAGAATCTTGCTGAAAATCCAATTTGTTTTGAAATACAACCTGTCAGCATGTGCAAATAATTATATAGCTAATATGTCCTGTTTATAATATTCCTAATTGATTAATATCCTCGAAGTATGATGAATATACGACAACATTTTTAACATTATAACCCTCTTCAGATTGAAATAGCTTCTCATCAGAAAATATTATTCTATCAACAAGTTTCCTACAATGCCACTTTATCAATTTTTTGCATCTTTGTAAACTTTTTAGTCTTTGAACAGCAGACAAACCTTGAACTTTTCTTTTGCAATAAGGGCGAAAGCCCAGGTCTTCATTTATAATAACTTGAGTACTTCTTCGGCTCATGTTCTCTCTTGCAGCCGCTTCTCTCTCTACCTATTTCTAGAACGTTGCTGAATTCTTCGTATCTTTTCACGAATTGTTTTGATGCACTCATTTGTGCGAACTGAGCGTGAACGATTAAACTTAGGTCCATCTTTACAGCTATTAGTATCCAATAATCAATTTATAGTTGTATATATAAATGATTCATTAAAACGGAGACAATTTAATTGCTTAAAGATTTTACCTGCGGAAGATCGGCGATTAAAGTGATGTTTAATCATCATTAGTTTTGTTTCCATCTTTAAAGTACTTTAAAATATGTATACAAAAATCGTATGCACTAATAGAAAATTACCAAATGCTGAAATAGAGAAATAAATTGTTTTTCCAAATGATTAAAGTTAGTTCTTATATTTTGTAGTGTAACAGTATTTAGTAGCCACTCTGTAAACATGTCAACAATAATGATTTGGGAAACATAAAATTGAATGAAAAATAAACAAAATTGATAAAATGTATGTTGCTATATTAAAGTTACGATCGCTTTTTTTATTTATAGTAATTTGGGCAACATAAAATTCAATGAAACATAAACAAAAGTGATAAAGTTTAAGTATAGCTATATTAAAGTAAAGATTTTTTGAGTCAAATGCATGACTAGTTTTTTCGCATTTATTCATATTTAAGACAAAAAAAACTAGGTAAATACAATAAAATTTGACTAAAGTCACTATTGAGTTAACGTAATTAATTCCCCAAATCTGAAAAAACGAGCTTGCACAACAAATATCTGAAGAGACTTATGGACATAGGCGCGGCAATAACGGTGGCGACTGGAGAAATTAGGAGAACTTAAAACTATTATTTTTCAAAGTTATTTTGTCTTAATAGATCACGGGAAATAATAAGGAGAAAAGCATTCAGAATTAGTATTTTAAATATGCCCGATTGCTTATTTCACCCACTTTAAATTCCCACTGATGCTTGTAGAACTAAAGAATAGAAGTCAAAGTGATTTCATCTGTATCTTTGTAGTGGGGACATCTATTTATATAAAATCCAAGTCTCTGTGTGTCCCTCACAATTGCGGTAGGACCGCCTCATTGAAATGAGTAATTGTTGAAAAATACTAATGCAGGGTTACCACAGTAGCGCCAAATGTTAGCCAACTTGGCGATAGATGGCTAATTTGGCAAAATTCCCATTTAAACCATTAAAAGGAGGTCAACAAAATTTAATTTAAACTCCGCTCATTTAAGATATTTTTTCAAAATGTATGGGTGAGAAATTAATTACATCTTTATATCTTCCTCCCGATGCTACTAATAATATAACGGCCAACAGACGAAGCTGTACTGTGTGAGCTCCTAACTGCGCGATTTTAATGAGCTTTAGGTACTTTTCCAGTATAGGTGCCTTGGCAAAAAAGGAAATTTGGCAACATATTTTCCGGGATCCTATCCACTGTTTCATTTTATATACACACGCATTTTTTTCGATATTTATACGATTTATTTAACATAAAAAAAAAAAACGTTTCTCTAATTTTATACAGAAACAGATGTAATTTGTACATAAAAACATGACTAATATACATATAAAATAAACATATAAAACAAACAAAAACGCTTATCAAGTTTGTTTTCATAGCTGTTTATATGATTTGACAACAAATCTCGATATTTTTCCATTATACGGACACCATGCCAAAATGTATGCTAATGCGCCAATTATTTCAAAATGCTAAAAGATATTTGTAACTTTATGCCCGCAGTTTAATATGAGTTTTATTTTATTGCTTTATTTTATAACAGTTATTTGTTCAATCATTTTAAGTATATATTTGTGATTTAATGAAATAGTTCGTAAAAGTCTGGAATTTTCAAATATAATATTTTTTAAATGCTCACTTTAGTATCGACAATGTGTTATCTTTTATTTTTCAAATGCTTCAATTCACGTGATTTTCATTTTGCGCCAACTATTACGGTTGGCGACAATGGTATCCGTATAACGGAAAAGTACCCAAATCTCATTTTCTGATGCCCAAATTACACCAAGCTTTTTTTAAAAAAACACCAAAGCCCCTACAGTGGAAAAAAACCAAACTGTCTATTATTTTGCGCTATCTGTGTTATAGTTTATACTATATGCAAGGTGGGTGGAGCGAAGAGTTTAAACATTAAATATAAAAGTTTCGGCACAGATGCCATATTGGCGCGATTTTTTTCTTACGCCAATGTCATATACATAACAGGTACTTAACTGTCGCCAAAGTGTCGTTATTTTGCTTGATATGGTAACCCGGATGTTGTTGTTTATACTGTTGATGTTTTCGCCAAATTGGTGTCGGAAACAAATCGCGCCAATATGGGGGCATATATGACAACTGTGCCAAAATTTCTATAAAGCAGTATAAGACTAAAGAATTAAAAATAAAATAAATGCAAAATAAGACTAAAGAAGAAAGAAAAATCATGCGTTAGCCATAGAATATGAAACACTTTCCAACACATCCTGAATGCTTTAACAAAACTTCGTTATTTAGGGAAATAAGGCAAATAAGATAACTAAGTAAACATTTTAGAAAACGCATAAAAAATTTAAAAAATTGATTTCAGCAGTTACCGTCCATAGCCAATAGTTCCGTTATTACATGCCACTATTTAGCTAAAATTTAATTTTAACTACTCTTAAAACTACTGAAATCACATTTCCAGATATTATCATCCATAGACGGTTATGTATCCAATTCTTTGCGTGACCCTGTATATCATTTTATCTATATTCTACAAACATTTCTTAGTAAACTAAATGCAGTTAAGCGTAAAACTGCATAACACCTTTAAAAACCACCTGCAATTTACTCTCATACTCAGTAACCCTTACGAATTCTTTTGTGTAGCCCTGCATATGAACTGTAGCATTTATACACGCAGTATAGTATGCATAAATGTAGTGAAACATAAAAGTGCATATCATAATTAAAAATGCATTTCTAGCAATCATTGCTTATGTACAATACTTCGGAGAAAAGTTTCTTGGCGAGAAAGGAGTATGCAAACGTATTTTCTGACAACCTATTTACTGCTTCATACTCACAAGCAATTTTTTCCATATGTATATAATTTATTTAATGTAAAAAAAAGCTATTTACCCATTTTTATAAGGAAACAGAAGTAATTTTTGCACAAATGCTGTATACGCATCGGGGTTGGCGTGATTTTTCTCTGACGCCAATTCGGCAATCTCGCTTTCGAATATCATAATTTATTTAATGTAAAAAAAAGCTATTTACACATTTTTATAAGGAAACAGAAGTAATTTTTGCACAAATGCTGTATACGCATCGGGGTTGGCGTGATTTTTCTCTGACGCCAATTCGGCAATCTCGCTTTCGAATATCAGTTACTTATATATTTTAAAATTATTTGCTATCATTTTGAAAAGGAAATAACTATAAATGAATAAAAGTTTGAATAATAACTATAGAACAAAACAGTTTATATAATTAAAAAACAGAAAATAAAAGTAAATAAACAATTTATTAATAAATAAAAAACAATAGCCCGGTTACCATAGCAGGCAAAATAACACCATTTTAGAGCCAGTTAGGTATCCCGGTTCATATCTGAAATCTGTGCTGAAATTTGTCTCTCTATTCTAAAAAAAAGTAACTACCGCTGTCACCGCCGCCACCGGTTTTGAATTTTTTGTGACCGGAGGTCTTTCTTCGTTAATATTAAGAAAAATAATGCATACAAAAATATGAAAATTGGTAATATTATACAGAATTGTTTGATAAACACGCTGATGCAGACAGTTTTCAAATCGAAGAATTATATTAAGAGATATTTAATGCTAAAGTTGGACAAAATCGTTCCACTAAAAAAGTTTTATAGGAGCAAAAACTATACATCGGAATTTAATAATTTTTAGATCATTTTATACGTTATAAGTTCCCGGTGTGCAGAATTAATTTATTTTTTTTAATTTGACTCATTTTTCGAGGTTTCATTTCTATTTTAAATTCAAATTTTCAGCATTTCGAGAGATATTTTTTACTTATTTCAGAAAATTGTACTAATTTAACCTGTTGCCAACTGTATAAACAACGGAAACAATAATGTTTGCTTCAAATTAAAGATTTATTTACACGTGACTATTATAAACAGAAAAAAAACTTTCAAATTAGAATTAAATAATTACGTATAAAAAGCAGGAACTTATTGAAAATTAATTCATCTATAATTACACGTGAATTTTAACAGAGAAAGGATCTCTCTATTCTAAAAAAAAGTAACTACCGCTGTTACCGCCGCCGCCGCCGGTTTTGATTTTTTTGTGACCGGAGGCCTTTCTTCGTTAATATTAACAAAAATAATGCATACAAAAATATGAAAATCAGTGGTTTTATACAGAAATGTTTGATAAACACGCTGATGCAGACAGTTTTCAAATCGAAGAATTATTTTAAGAGTTATTTAATGCTAAATTTGGTCAAAATCGTTCCACTAAAAAAGTTTTATAGCAGCAAAAACCATACATGGCAGTGTAATCATTTTTAGATCATTTTATGTGTTAGAATTTGCCGGAGTGCAGATTGCATTAATTTTTTTATTTTGACTCATTTTTTCAGGTTTTTTTTCTATTTTAAATTCAAATTTTCATCATTTCTAGAGATATTTTTTACAGATTTCAGAAAATTGTACTAATTTAAACTGTTGCCAACTGTATAAAAAGCGCAAGCAATAATGTTTGCTTCAAATTAAAAATTTATTTACACGTGACTATTATAAACAGGAAAAAATTTTTCGAATTAGAATTAAATAATTACGTATAAAAAGCAGGAACTTATTAAAAATTACGTCATAAAAAGTATACACGTGAATTTTAAAAGAGAAAGGATATTGTAAAATAATAAATTCATTAACATGCGTTAGAAGTCTTAGGAGAAATTACGTCATAGTTACGTCACATTATAGTTATTACATAAAATGAACACAAAATAATATTGCAAAAAAGTTTAAATTTAGAAATTGCGCTAGACATTTATTTGATATTTTGAGAATTAATTTAAAATGTCTCATTTAAAAGAACTTTCTTTTCGCTTTGTTAAGAAATACCAGGAGACAAAGACTCTCTTTACTTAATTCCTTTTATATTAGCTTATTTTGAAATGTTGTTACACGTGTATACGTCATCAAGTTATTTTTATTTCGACGTTTTATTTGTGTTTTTATTAATGTTGTACGAATGTATTTGTTCTTTCGTTATTTAAAATAAAAATTATATCAATTTGTGTAATTTGGCGAGTGATTTGGCGATTTATATAGTTTGGCGAAATTGGTCGACAAGATAATCAAGTAGTACCGCAGCGGATTTGGCGTTAAAATTCCCCAATCAAAGAGAAATGAATAGAAATTCGTTTATAGGGAGATCGCCACTGTTTTTTTTTAATTATAATTCAATCTTTCGAAATCTTTTTAAAGCCGATCAAATTAGCGTGCATTTAGAGTATGCGGTGTCTGGACAGGGGTTGGCGAGCGTAGCTTGTAGGGGGCCGAGCCCCCTAGTATTGTAAAAAAAAAAAAAAAAAAAAAAAAAAAAAAATGCAATTTAACAAATTACAACGACCATTTGGAAAATGATTTTTTCAAAGACTAAAATTTAAGACAAAAAATAGCACGGAGTTTATCCTACATTACGTAGGCCATGAATTAAACATTAATAGTGTTATGACACGTAAAAATTGCAAGCGACGGAAATCGCCTGCGACTCATACGCATTAAATGGTGTTATTACACGAGGGTCAAAGACGCTTCAGATTCCAGACGTCTCCATGTTATTCCTATGGCTCCAGGTGAGTCGCTTAGAGAGCGAGCGTCTTTTTTCTGTCGGAGCATCTTTGATGCCCGAAACGTGGCGAGTCGCCAGTAACAGCCAATCAAATGCTTGGAAATCTGATAATAGAAAAGTCTTTTCCGGAACAGCCAATGAAATGCTTGGAAAAGACGGGCCGTGAGGCGCTACACCACGGAAGGTGTTGTCGCTAGACGCCTGGGATTTCGAGCGTCACCCACCTGAAACTTATGTATTATCCAAGCATTTCATTGGCTGTTCGGGAAAAGGGTTTTCCATCGTCAGATTTCTTGGAAATCTGACGACCAAATTTTAAATGAAATTCCATTCTTAAACTTCTAAATATCCCGCACTATTACTTTTTACACCGTCGTATAGAGAAAAAAAATATACTTTTAAACGCAATTTGTTTGAAAGCTGTACCTCAATTTGTTTCTGAGTTATTAGATTTTTTTTTAGTTTTTATTACTTTTTTGTCATAGTGGCAACAGATCTCTGTTGAAAGTAAAGGGAAATACATATTACTGTATAGACAAATCGATAAACGAATAAAATGCGGATTAAACCAATAATAACCTTCAGATATGCTTTTGATTTCCCATCCTGACGAGAACAATAACCATTTTTCCAAATGGTCGATAATAAATTTATTAACATGCATTAGAAGTCTTAAATAGGAGAAATTACATCACATTTACGTCACATTACACTTATTACGTAAAATGGACAAAAAATAATATTGCAAACCAGTTTAAATTTAAAAATAGCGCGAGACATACTTGATATTTTGAGATGAACTTTTCAACTTTTTTTTTTTTTTTTTTGGACAGCGCAAATAATATTTCATTTCTAATAAAAGTATTTTCACGTGAATATTAAAAAGGGAAAGAAAAGTTTGGTGAAAATTACGTCAGATTAAAAACGATATATTTAAAATGTCTTATTTAAAAGTACTTTCTTTTCGCTTTGTTAAAAAATACCGGGAGACAAAGACTCTGTTTACTTAATTCATTTTATATTAGATGATTTTGAAATGCCATTGTATCTTTTAACAGCAGCTGATTTTTCTGTAAAATTCCCCATTCAAAGAGAAATGAATAGAAACCCGTTTATAGGGAGATCGCCTTTGTTTTTTTTTAATTATAATTAATCTTCCAAAATCTTTTTAAAGCCGATTAAATTAGCGTGCTTTTAGAGACTGCAGTGTCTGAACGGGGGTTGGCGAGCGTAGCTCGTAGGGGGCCGAGCCCCCTAGTATATAAAAAAAATATTATATATATTTAGAAACAATTTTTTATGTATATAAGTTGATATATAAACAAAAATAAAAGTTCACTAGATTTGTTTTCATAGCTGTTTATATATTTCGGCAACATATCTCACTTTATGATACCCGAATTGCGCCAAGCTTTTTTTAAAAATGCGTTATAATGGAAAAGTAACTAAATAAATAATTAACAGAAATAACCAATTATACAAACTAAAACTTTTTATTTCGAAATCAAAGCATTGTTTTTAATTTCGATTAAAAATACATATATCCTTGGATAACTTTATTTGAAATTAGGTTCACAGCTTTTTATTATTATTATTTTAACTGAATAACAAACATACGACTTGTGTGCTTGACATAAAGCCCGCTTATAAGTCGGAGACAAGATAGCACAAGGAAATATTACAACAAAAGAGAAATACACAAAGGGAGTTCCACACAAAGTGTGTGTGCAATGGCACCAGCGGGAATCTAACCCACAAACTCTTACGCACAAGCGATTAGCTGACTGGTGCTTTGACCACTCAGCCGCAGAGCCCCCTTTGTTCACAGCTTAATATCTCATTCCTAAAACCTAAACAAACACAAGTGATTCATTCATCATGAACCGTAAAAAATATTAAATCAATGAGGTAATCATTCACAAAGTAATTTCTCCAATAATCAATGGACAATATCCTAATGACGTCATAGTAGGTAAAATGGAGGCAGTATCATTTGTTTATGGTTTGAAATCACAAAGATTTAATTTCGCAATGTCTCTTAGTTACATTATTTTATTGTCATATTTATGAGCTCAGAACAAAAGGTTTCATTCAAGGTTTCATTCAAGGTTTTTCATTATTTAGTTATTAAAAACGGAAAAAAAAATTATAAATGCATGATTTGAAAAATTTAAATAAATTTCTTTCTTAATACTAAAAAATAACATCGGGAAGTAACAGCGGGTTTAAGTTAAATAAGTTTAACTGTTTAATTCTGTTGTAATATTCAAAATAACTGCATTTATTAGATTTCAGTAAACAACATCAGGGCCCGATTAAACTTTGAAGTTAGAGGAATTACAATGTCATTTTGGAACCTTTCTTTTGGAGAAGCTTTTCTAAATTCCACATATAGATGGAAACTCTTCAGTGTTAGAAATATTATTCCTAGGACTGACATAACATGAGAACGACCTGCAATTTTACACAAGTTTTTGAAAACTACTTTATATCAGAAATTTTACTAAAAACTGGTTAATTTTTTGTTATAACGGCCCACACCATTAGGATTATGACAAGTTGCAGCCAATTTCGCCAACGTCGTAGCCAAGATCGTGAAGCACACACATATAATGCCATATAATACCATTTCATGAAATCGTGTACGATGATTTAATAGTTTTTACCTTACTTCAAGTATGTAATTTATTTATTTTTAAGACTTAACAATCTAAATTGTCCAATATGTGAATTTAAAAAAAAAATGTAAATAAAGATTGAATAGACATGACCGCAATGAGCCTCAAATCTGCATAACACTTGGAACCAAACTGTGCAGATTAGTGGTCTTCTACTGTACATAGTTTTTCATAAATACGTTTCGTTCTTTAAATGTGTTATTTTCATCTATCACTGCGGAACAAGCGAGGAAACTCATATGCTTGCACATGAGTTGTATATATCTTTATATCTAAATTTCCGTCATTTTTTGACGGTCTACCTTTCTAGTTATAAATATAATTTCTGTGTGGGCCCATATCCTTCTATGACTAAAATATTTCGACCCATTAAATTCGACTTCGCCAATAAAACTGGTAGTAAATTTTTTTATGAAGTTGTTATTAGTACTACGAATGAAATCAAAACCTCTTCGTTTCATCTTAAACAATGAACAAAAGCATTGTCTCACAAACAGTTCGTTAATGATACGTACTTGGGGTTGGTCTCATTAGATTCAGCGTCCAAAAATATTTTTTTCATACAACAGACGACATTTGTTTAGAGAATTTTCAATATATTGGATTTTTAAACTACCCTTTTTTACTCCTTAATGAGATCGGATCAAGCTAATCAACAAAGCCATTAAACATGTTGTTTGGCATATTTCCTGGTTCGAGTTTGATGTTTCCATCTCCTTAGATCAAAATGTATCCATATTTAAGCGCTTTTTGTGATTTGGCTCCAATATGAGCCGACGATCATTTTATATAGAGTATAACCTCGATTATCCGAAGTAATTGGGACCGACCGTCTTTCGGAAAATCGAAATTTTTTGATAATCGAGAATGCTTCAATTTTAAGATTAAGGAGAAAGATTTGCTCTATTTCTTATTATGGTAACATGTACTTAATAAATTTTGAAATTAAGTACTTTTTACATATTTAACAAGTATATTAAACAATGTTTTGTTTGTCGCAGTTTCAATTCCCTTTGCTTTGAAACTCTATCACAAAGTTTTTTAATATTATTAGTGCGCCAGAATCACAGTTTTTATGCTGCTCCAGATATTCCAAACCTTTTGCAAAACATTCAAAAGCTTCAGAATTGCTAATTCTGCTTCAGAATTTGTTCGTTTTCCTCGTTCGTTTTGTTCGTTCCACTCCGCTGCTTACGGGATCTCAAGTTAAATTCAAACGCACTCTATGAAAGGAGGATCGAAAATATTTATGTGTACTCCTAGTTTGTAAAGGACCGCTTCCATACAATGAAACAATAGTTTAAAAAAAAAGCTCTGAAAATGGATTTTTCGCACAAGAAATGTGATAGTAAAAAAAAAAATAATAATAATAATAATAATAAAATAAAATAAAATAAAAATGGATTTCGGTTAACCGAGAGTTTCGGTTAAAAGAGTTTCGGATAAAAGAGATTCTGCTGTATTTTCTTTTTAAGAGCCTTCAAGCTTCAGTGCCAGCTGCCAGATTATATGTCTCACATTGATTACAGCGTATGAGTTATTATCATATGACAAATATCCACCTACAAGTAAAAAATACATTTGACCGTCTGCTGTCGTTCGTCAGCTAATGTATAAAGTAATGTGTATCAGAAATTCACTATTAGGTTTATTGTAAAAACATAATTTATTAGAAATATTACTATAATATTAAATTAAAATCAACAAAAAAATACAACTTACTTTTATTTTGCATGACTTATGCTTCTGTATTTATATACGAGGGTTGTACAATAAGTTTTGCCTCCACGTCTGTAACTACTTTATTACAGAACAAAATGAGATATTTTACATTCACAAGTAATTAAAAAAAAAATCCTTCTTCTCATATTTTTATTTGCATTTGGGGCCACTGACGTACAAACACTGAAACGGAGAATGACGAACTATATGAAAGTTCTATTAAAACAGCGTGCGGTCATCGAATTCCTGACAGTCGAAAGATTTTCTGCTTAATCCTCCGGTTATAACGAATAAGTTCACTGACATGTTATTTATGCTGTGTACTGTCTGCGGTCTTTGGCCGTCCTCGGCGGCGCTTATCGTGTCACTCGACGTGCCTGGGTGTTCCGTCCGGCTTCCACGTACCCATCTACTGATAGTGCTTCTTTCCACACATGCTTCGCCATACATAGCCCTCAATCTCCTGTAGATATCGCTTCTTGCGACAACTTCACTGTCAGGAATTCGATCACCGCACGCTGTTTTAACCGTACTTCTGTATGGTCCGACAATCTCCGTTTCTTTGTTTTCACGTCAGTGGACCCACTGCAAAATAAAAACATCATGAGATGAAGTGCACTTCAAAGTTACAGGGTCGATGTAAAATATTTCATTTTGTTCTGTTAATAAAGTAATTACAGACGTGGAGGCAAAACTTATTGAACAACCCTCGTATAAATTATATTTATCGCATCAAATGCATCGTATCTGCTTACTTCAGATAATATAATTTAAATGAAGAATTCAACAGATTTATAAAATTATATAACAGATTACTTTTAATTAACAGATTGCTTTACAGAATTAGCAGATTACTCTAAAATATGAATATTTTTATAACAGCATTCAACTACAACAATGCTATATATTTCTTATTTGAACACTTTTACTTTTGCTACTTGGTCTAAGTCTAAAGTAAAATAAAAAAGTTTGTAAATTTAACAGTTAAAATATATATTTTCCTATGTATAATTTCATGTGCACGTCAAGATTTTTGTTAAATATGTGAGTGTTTCATAATATTAAAACTGAATTACGCGGTATGATTTATTTTTCCTTCTGATGAAAATGAACAAAATTAAAATCTTCTTGATGTTACTTGCTTTCAACAACAAAATTTATCTTTTGTCATAAAGCTGTCTTCAGACAGAACTCACGAAGAAACATATCTTATCTGGATGTCTTTATGTCTGGAATATTTTTCCCGTATTCAAAAGTTACAATGAATCGAAGATATAGTAACTTCTTTAGAAATTTAAGATACTTTAACATAAATGATTTTTTTTTTTTTGTATTATGCATTGCAGATTTTCCAAAAACTTCATTAACACTTGTTACCAAAGCTAAAATGCAGTTCTGATGATTAAAATCATAGCTTTTATTCTGAAACTGTAGGCAGACATATTTATCATGAATGAATATATTGTTGCACATATCCAAACAAAACAAATATGTTCAATCTAATATATATACAATGCTGTTGCCTAGGTGGGTACCCAGATGTTCTAGTTCTAGTAATTTCGTACCGTTTTCTTCGATTTGTTAAATAGCAGAAAATTCGTTAATTAGATAAGAAATCATTTCGAAAAACTTCACATTATCAAGTGCATCGGGTCACTCTTTGGCCACTCCACTGAAATATACTACGCATTTCAGATATTTTAATTCTAAAGCATATAGACTTTTTTCTTTATACTTATTACTTAAATTATGACAATAAAATTAGCATTCCGTTCACAGGCATTTAAAATATCACTAGACGTAAGTCATTAATAAAATATTCATATTGTAATATTTCAGTTCAAGAATACTGTCATATATTGATAGAAAATCGTGCACAATATTTTGCATTTATTTAAGTAACATGTTGTACGTAAGTATTATTTAAAATTGATAAAATACAATGTCCCCACGTTCCTTTCGCTTTATAATGTAAAAATCGTATTTCGCGAAATATTGCTCGTGATAGTTGAATCTAAAATTTTGATAATTAAAATTCATATAAAAAATTTACAAAAATTACTTTTAGGTACATACATATAATTTAAAATTGTTTAAAATTCATTAAAAATATCTTAAAATACATTAGGAAAACCCAGAACGTTTTCAGCCATTACAAGGCCGTCATCAATGTGAATTAAATGTTGTTTTTATTTTCTTTACGCTTATTCGAGAATTGTCTAGAGAAAATGAAAATCAAAGGTCGTAGTTCAGTTGAGATGCAAGATAAAGTTATTCAAATTTTCAACAAAACGAGCTTTCATCTCTCCGTACTCCGTGGATGTCGTATGAGAGTGCATCGTTACAAGCTGTATCTTTATAAGGAATTATTTGAATTGATTCTGTAATAATGAGTTGCTGGCCATTATTTGTACGAAATATAATATTCGATTTATTAAAATCTACTTTTATAGGTTGCGTTTCAGCTAATCTTGAGAATACAGTATGGGATCTATTTAATCTGAGACCTGGTTTATGTTTTTGATTCTATCACAAAATTTTTCTCATTGACATACCAACATAAATAACATGTTTACTATATTTTTCGAAAGGTATAAAGTATACTCCGGATCTATTGATTGCTTGGACAGATCAATTCTATTAATTAACAGATATCTATCTTTCAAGGATGGGGCTGCGATTAATTCTACATCATGTTTAAAAAGGGTATGCCTAATATTTTCAAAATGCCTTGGAATGTAGTTAACGTTATAATTATATTATATATTTTTAATATATTTTTAGATATCTTTAATGTAATTTAAATAATTTTATACGTATGGCCTAAAAGTAATTTTTGTACATTTATTAGTGCTTATTTATATGAATTTTAATTATTTAACTCAGTGTGAATTTAGCACTACAGTTTTAACTTTCATTTACTCAAATTTTGAATTCATAAATTAGACTACACGAGGATCACCAATTTGAGATCCATTTTTCTTCAGAATTTTCGAGTTCATACCGAAAATAAAGAATAGTATTTTATGATTTGTTTAAAGAGAAACATTTAGCAATCACATAGATTTAAAAAATCGTCTTTAGAAAATTCTATTAAAAATGGAGACCAAACTGGCATATATGGTATGGAGTAATACTCGAAACTAATCGAATGGAAGCGTCATAATTTAATGTATATTTATTAGTGTTACGTATTTTTATCTGTTCTAACTTCCTTGTAAAATTTATTTATTACTTATTAATGCACATAATCTAATACTTAAAGTTTACTCGGGAAGTTTCTTATCACAGAGAATTATTAAAAAGAATTTTGCACGAATGAAATATTAAAAAAATAAAAAAAAAAAAAAAAAAAAAAAAAATCACATATGGAATAAAAATCTCCATATTTCAGTGAATACGATTCCTCAAATGTGTAATACATTACTCAGCCTTTTTTGAATAGCTATTTATTTTTTTTCTTTGAATTTTTCAAAAGCATTATTTTTTGTACATGTCAAATTTTTTCATGTTTGCATACTTTAGTTTAAATATTTTGATAAACGAAATAATATGTTTATGAAATGCAGAATGGGAATATATTTTAAACATACTTTTGTGATATATGAAAATGTATAATTTTATCTTAATAAATATTTTCATTATTTCATGCAGGATATATATACTGTTACAGAAATTTTAATATAATATTTCGTAGACGGATATTGCAATTATAGGGAATCAGTAACTTTGATTGAGAGGCTTTCTAGTGGTTTGAAGGTGAATATGGAGTAAGAAGTAACTGTAATATAGAGGCCCTCTAATTTCCCGTGGTGCAGTTTTAATTAGGAGTTCACTGTTCTGCGAGTTAGCGGTAACCGTATACGAATTTATTTGCTCAATCTGCCAGAGTATAAATAGGGGAGCGAAATTATGTTAAACGGTTAGTCAGGAGTAGTTAATTAGTTAGACGTTGGAGCGAGAGTGACTTGGCGTAAGTAGTTTTGGTGTGGAGAAACGCCTGTATGGCTGGAGCGTAGCCTGGGAACAAGAACAGATTTAGAGTGAGATGAAATCTAGATGTGGATTTGAAATCAACCGCGCCGTCGTAGCTTAAGCACGCTCTAGAGAAATGAAGTTACGTGAGTTAACTTTTGATTTTAAATTTAATTAAGATTGTTTTATTGCTATCACGGAGTGAGGGCGAAATTTATGAGACCTTGTCTGCCAACCCTTTGCCCGTTGTCGAATAAAAGCTCTATATTTAAGGCATATAGCATTCCTCATGAACTCCCACCACAATAAGTACGCCACACAATGACTGCAAATAAACAAGCCGATTAAAAATGCTCCCATTTAAATATTATATAGAAATTTCCTAATAAGAACAAATGGTGTCAAACATGTTAAATTCCATGACCTGAAAGCATCTTCTTTACAACCGAGTTTATTTATTTTATTAATTATATATATTGGTAATAATAATTACCAAAATACATTATTAAAAATGCAAAGCATATAACATTTAAAGACAAAATTAAAAAATAATAGTTACATAAGAAATTAAATAACTATGATTTTTCGGTAATAACAGTGAGATTAGTGATATCTGAAATTGCTATTTGCTCAACAATAACACTTACAGCTATTTATGGCATAAATATATACTCAAAGTCCTTAAAGCTTTAAAAATTTCAAAACTAAAATTTAAAATGTTTTTCATGTTATAAAATTATTTACCAATCAGCAATTTACTTTTCATAAATTCTTCATGAATTATGTAAACTTTCAAGATAACATTCTTTTTAAATAATTAGTGTACTTCTTTGAAGTGTGTGTTTACATAATGATTTGCGTTTAAACGTTCTTAAAATTAATTTTCTTTTTTTTCCAAATAATTAAATTAATTTAAAGGATATTCAACTAATTGCAAATATAACAATGAAAATACAGTACATTTATTTTTTTTATTTTTATGTCATTATTCTTTATTTTTCAAGAAAATCAATAAATTTTTTTCATATTGCGAGCCAAAGCAGTGCTTAATTTGTTTTAGTTTATATGTCAGTATATATCAATATTCCGCCGCCCTCTCGATATTTCAGTATTAGGTTAGTATAATAAGCATTGTTGTCAGTGCTTAATTAGAATTAGTTTTCAGCTAAGCAAAGTGAATATTATTATCTGAAACACATTCCTAAAACACGCACGTATATATACAGTGTGTTTTCGCAACCGTTCATCCTAGATGCGTGATTCCAATTATAAAAATCGTTTAAATAAGGTAAAGAATTATTTTTAAAACGATTTGGGTCAAGAAAAACATTTATTAAATAATTACGAAATTAAAATTTTTATACGGTTCCCCGGTCCTATAAGTGATATTTAGTAAAATTTTACTGTGACACTAACAAGTAAGACAAAAAAAAGTCCCATTCAATTAACATTAAAATTGACCGAGTTATGAAACTGTGAAATGCATGACTTTCGTAACTTTTATTAGTTCAGTTTCAAATTAGTTAAAATAATTGAATTTTAGCATATGTTTCATTTTGTAAGGATTTGAGGCTATGATATTTTTTAACAAAAATTGTATTATTTTCATAAGGTTTTATTTAACTTGCAGCGATCGTCTTTCCAGATTATAATGTGTACTCGAACTTTAACTCACTTTAAAATGTCCGATCGAAGTAAGTTAAATTTTACATACTGACTTAAATACGATGACAATATAATATTATTATGATTTTTGACGCTTACAATTTTATACATACTTATATTACAGGATAACACAAAAAAAAAAAAATCGAATAGATTACCGTCAACAACTTTAAGAAAGAATTTTAGATTAGATAACATAAACCTGCGATGGCTGTAATTTTTTAACTTTTATAATTACTTTTATATTTTTTAACTTTGAATAAAAAAATTACCTTCACTTTTAACCATCATGTCAGGATTTCCACAAATCTTAAATATCAAGGTTAAAAAATAGCGAAAAATCTGATACTATAAAATAAATGTAAGACGTTTTTATTTCGATTAATTTTATTTATTTCAATAACTTATTCCATTTTTAGGCGCGTTCGTAATTATATAAATACATAGCACCTATAGTCGTCGTTCAGTCCGCCTGTCTGTCTGTCCGCATATAACAGAGCAAAAACTACCCAACCGAATGGTCTGAAGTTTTAAATATATGATTGTTGCATAATTTTGTCGAGCCATTCAAAATTTTATGAAAATCGGATGTATACTTTAATTACAGGAACAGTCAAAATTTTTTCTTTACATTACGGCCAATGGGAAAAATTATTGCAAGTGCATTTTAATCATGTTACAGCCTTCCGAATGGTCTGAAATTTTAAATATATAATTGTTGCAAAATTTTGTAGAGCCATTTCAAATTTTATGAAAATTGGTGTAATTGCAGATACAGTCAAAAGTTTTGCGTTACATTACGGGGAATGGGAAAAAATTATTGCAAGTGCTTTTTAATGATGTTACAGACTATGCACTTATGAAGTGCAAAAAAATATACATTCAGTACAATGTGGGATGCAAAAAATAATTATAAAACTAGTTATAGTACGAACGCACCTCATTTGCCATGTTTGACAACAATTTCCAACTTGTTTGGCTTGTACTGGGTTTCTTACAGCTAAACAGCTCAGCGGTCGGATGAGGTTGGGAAAGGAGGGGGGGGGGGGGATCAATTTTAACTTTGAAGTTTGCAATTTGAGAAAAATCCTGACGTGATAGTTTAAAATGAAATTTCTTTTCGGATTCATCGCTAAAAAATGCACAGCCATCAATTTTTAAAAGCTAAAAAGAACATGGCACAACCCAAAATTTGAAAGACAGTGCAATCTAACAGAAACATGTATCATTTTGTAAAGAATTCAGGCTGTTGTTTTTCATCCTTTTATTTAACAAAAATTCTGTTATTTCTATACTCATATATGTTCAATACAAACTGTATATTTTTCAGTAATATGTCAGAAGGACTAAAGATTTCAAATTTATACTGCAATGCTAATTTTACTCTCAAGCATTTCTTTAATATATCTGACGAAATTATATTTCTACTAAATTTGTGAATGACCCCTAATTTGCAGCAAAAAATATGCTCCAACTTTAAGCAGCTATTACTCGGCCAATTTCAATCGTAGAATAACGGGACTTTTTTTTTTTTTTGCCTTACTTGTCAGTGTAACAGGAAAATTTTACTAAATATAATTTATAGGACCGGGGTACCGTATAAAAATTTACATTCTGTAATTCTTTACTAAATTGATTTTTCGCTTCGAACCTTTTAACCATTTGGAAAAATGGTTATTGTCCTCGTCAGGGTAGGAAATCTAAAGCATATCTGAAGTTTTTAATTGGTTTAATCCGCATTTTTTTCGTTTTCTGATTGGTCTATACAGTAATCTGTATTTCCCTTTACTTTCAACGGAGATGGATACTTCTGTTGCCACTGTGACAAAAAAGTAATAAAAACTACCAAAAAAAAAAAATTAATCACCCAGAAACAAATTGAGATAAAGCTTTAAAACAAATTGCATTTAAAAAAAAAACATTTTTTTCTCTATACGACGGTGTAAAAAGTAATATTGTGGGATGTTGAGAAGTTTAAGAATGAAATTTCATTTAAAACGTGTCGTCAGATTTCCAAGAAATCTGACGACCCGTTTTAAATGTATGGATGGAAAAGCCTTTTCCCGAACAGCAAATGAAATGCTTGGATAATACGTAAGTTTCATGTGGATAATACGTAAGGTTCAGGAAATCTTGCAACTATTACGTGTAATAACACTATTAATGTTTAATCCATGTAGTACGTAATGCATGATCAACTCCGTGCGATTTTTTATGTCTTAAATTTTAGTCTTTGGAAAAATCATTTTCCAAATGGTCGTTGTAAATTATTAAATTGCTTTTTTTCTTTTTTTAATCTTAACTTTGCACCAAATTTTGACCAGTTTTGTAATTGGAAGTATACATCTAGGACCAACGGTTGTGAAAATAAAGCTCGGTCAGCTTATGCGTGGACATCCTGTATAAAGTCGCCTCTGAACAATAGTATGACAAATGATCGAAAATGAGATGTTTGACTTACTGCTATGAAAAACTGTATTTGCATCTAGTGGAACAGTAAAGAATTTTTATAAAACACATCTGAAATATAGTATTAAGCATAAACACATCTAAAAAATTGTTTCGGCGTAACTGCCGTTGAAGAAGAAATCAAATTTATTATTTATAATTCAAGCTGTTATCTTTTATATTATGAAACATAATTATAAAATAGATTGATTTATTCTGACAGAAAATCTAATTTGTTTATAATACCGGCACTTGATCAGTATTTATGAGTAATGTTATGATTTGAAGGTCATTTAATATAGATTTACTAGCTTTTACAATAATTTTAAATTCTTGATGATGATTTATTAGTAATTTAATGACATTGTGATTTCTTGACATAACTTAATGAGTTGTATTTATTTTGGTGTCATTTAAATAGATTTATTAGTTTTATAATTACTTGATGTCGTATAAATGAATATTATAGCTATTTATAATAATTTATAGTTAATTTAATGTGGTTTATGATATTATTATTAAAGTAATTGAAAAAGATTTATAACCAGCATATTGTAATTTTTATTTTGATATTATTTTGTATAATATATATTTTTTAGGAAAAGGTCAGTCTTGACTCTGCAAACAAGCAGATAACATATGTAACTTGGCTCTGTTAAACACAGATAATTTAAAATGTTGCAACCATAGGTTACTCTTGAATTTGTGCTATGAAGAAATGTTTAATGATTGGAAGGTTTAATAATTGTTAATGATACCTGATTTAAATATTATTCAATTTTCATTTTATTAATAAACTATTTAACCATTAAGGGCACTCCCATCCTGACTTTGATTTGCGATTTATTCGATTTTTGAGCTATCGGCGCCATCAGATATATTATTAAGCATAACTTTGTGGTTCAGAAGTTGTTCCACTGGATGCAAACACAAATATTCATAGCAGTAAGCCAGACATCTCTTTTTCGATTATTACTAGATGCCCCAATGTTGCAATGAGGCGACGATAAATGTATATAAATATATGTGTGTGTATGTGTATGGGGGGGGGGGGTCATAACTGATTTTATTTATCCCATATTCCGTTTAAAAGCTTTAGTTGTTATAAACTTCATACATTTTACTAACAGTGACATAACTGTGGTCTGTCACAAGTTTTAAATTTAAGAGAACACGAAACTGTAAATATGTAAAACCTGAATATTGTAAATGATAATCCGGGTATAGGGCATTTTTATAACACGTTTTATTATATAAATATTACTAATATTTTGATACCGGGTGTCCTTAAAAGGACTGACTGATTTTAAAATTCAATAACTTGCAAACGGTGACAGATATTTAAAAAATTCTTGCAGGAGGGTTATGCATAAGGTCAAAAGTTCTTTTACAGTGATTTTCGATTTTAGTTCAATTTACAAACAATAGATGGCGCTGTAAGCAATAGGCGCTAAAAACAGGCTGGATTTTTTGGCCGATCTCTTCTTCTACGGGGAAAAAAGGAGATGGAAATGTATTGAGTGGGTCCCGAAGGACGAAAAATCGAGCCTGAATTTAGCGTCTATTGATCGCAGCGCCATCTATTGTTTGTAATTCGAACTAAAATCGAAAATCACTGTTAAAAAACTTTTGACCTCATGCATAACCTTCCTGCAAGAATTTTTTAAATATATGTCACCGTTTGCAAGTTATTGAATTTTAAAATCAGTCAGTTCTTTTTTAGGATACCCGGTAAGTGGGAAATTTTGGACTTAGAGAACTTCCAAATAAGTATCATCTGTTGAATTGATAAACAAGTGTGTTGTCTAAACAGCATATATTTCAATATATATAAGAATGAGTTTTAATTTTCATTATTTCATGGTTAGTTATTTATCATTTACTACATTTTTAAAGCTTTAAAATATAGTTGAAAAATGTTTATGAATTTGGTTTGTCTGTCCGTTTGTCTGTCTGACTGTCCGTACTCACGTAAATATACTCTGATTGCCATAAAATGGATATACGATATTGGGGTTTACTATGGCATATTCGGTATTGCAAATGAAGTGTGTAGCATTTTCGGTTCATTTACAGGGTGGCTCAAAAATATCCTTTACTTTACAGTCTATGGAGAAAAATGGTTTGTTGTGTATTTTAATAATATTACATTATTTTAAGAACAATGAAATTAAAATGCATCACTGAAGTGTACTACAAGTCTCTTACAGTAGAATATAGTGTGAATAGAACATATCGCTTGTTTACAGGGACACACAAAAGACTTTGGCTATATAAGAAAATGAGCAATAATTGAACTGTTGAAGCTTACGAATAATAATTGCTGGATTTTTTCAATTTATCTATTTTTTAAATATTATTTGGTTTGCATAAATTCTATAGATCAAATACACGATCGCACAAAATTTCTTAACCACACCCGTTTATTGGTGGAAATTGCTGAGTGGAAATTTTCAACTGTACTAAGCGTTTAACTGAACTAACTTTTAGCATAGTATTTAGTATGCATACATATCTGTAGATCATATACAGGGCTGAAAAAAATCGAATATTTTAGCGGCTATTCATGGTAATAACAGAATTCGTGTTATGTATTTTCCAAATTATTCATTTAGACGTCATTTTTTAGCTTAAAGTACTGTGAAGTTTTCTTATAGTATACTGAATGTGTTGGAAAGTCTTTCGTAATCTATGCTGAACGCACGGCTTTTCGTTTTTTTTTTTTTTCCTTCTTCTTCTTAGTTTTGGAATACATTTTACGGTAACACAACATTTGATTTTCCAAACTTCGAAGCACTTTCATACTTTTACTGATGTCTATGTCTATATGTATCAAATGCCATTTGAAAATTTTAATTTTTCAAAACCTTGTGTTTTTGTAACACTTTCCAACAAAGGTGAAAAGTGTTTATGCATTCGGTTTGTCTGGCCGTCTGTCCACGCTGTAACTCACTTAAATATACTCGCATTTTCATGCAACTGAAGTATGTTAATGATGCTTATAAAGGCATGTTTGGTATTGCATATGAAGAGTGTAGGATTAATAATTCATTTACAGGGGCACTCAAAAGAATTCCATTACACTATTTTATATGGGGGAAAATTGCTTGCGGAGAATTTTAAGGACATTTCGTTATTTCAAAAATATTAAACTGATATAAATCACTGAATTTCACTACAAAATCATTGCGATAGAATAGGCCATTCATAGCCTTTGTCGTTCATTTACGGGAACACACAAAAAAAAATCAAGTATACTACTGTGTGTGGGTACTAATTGCTGGAAGTTCGTTTTCAAATTCAGTATGCACCTTTAAATTTAATATATTTTTTTACATGTTACTCATTGTATATAAATTCTATACCTCATGTACAGGGCTACAAAAAAAGAGAAATCACGCACCCATTATCCTTATTAGCCATAATTTAAACTGATCCTTATTAGCTGAAGGGAAATTTTAAACTGAGGTATGTGTATTTCTTAACTTAACTGACTTTTGGCATGGATGTACATATTAGATACAAATCTAAATATCATATACGGGGCTGTTCAAAGACTTCGGGCAATTATCCAATTATAGAAGGGAACAGATAAAATTTTGTTTTCAACCGTGTTATGCGTTTCTATATGGATGAATCAGACATAATATTTTAACTTATTAAACGGTGCAGTAGTGATGTATTATTCTGAATGTGTCTGAAAGTGTTTCATAATTTATGCTTCAATCATGATTTTTTTTCTTGTGTTAATTAGTATGGAAAATTGTAATAATAAATAAATTTGCATGTATGAAAGAAATGAGAAAAATTATTTTCTTCTTAATTATTTTCTATTGCAAATTAGATACATAGGGGGGGTTATTACATAACATTAAAATATAAAAAGATATTTGTTATTATTATTGAAGAAGCTGTGACAAATTTTTTCATCAAAATAATGAATGATAAATTATATTTCCTTAAGTCCACACTATTTGCAAAGGATACAGATCGTTAGCTTCCTATTATATCGCTGTTTGGTAAATATCGGTCTTTTCTGTGTCTTGCGTTTAGTAGAAAAGAAACTCGTGGATTATTTATTATCGCTTTTTTTTTTAATACCGTCTGTTATTAAGCTTTTAGTATAGGTCGCTTTTTGTGTTGTCTCGTCTAATGCATTATAAATTTTCTTGAAATAATTATTGATTAATAATTTTCTTATTTCAGTTTGCTATATTATAAAAATCCATTTTCCTATCTGTGTAAGTCATCATCATTAATCATCCCGAATATTGAAGGGGAAAAAAATATTTAATAGCAATATTCTATTCTGCATTGAACAAACACTAATATTAATGTAGATCCCTTGCGGTTTTTGCAATAGAAAAATACGTTCCCGCAGTCTTTATTAGGTTTAAGTAAAATATAGGAAATTCGAACCAGTAATATAATAATTCTTAATTATTATTGAAAAAAATATCTTCATGAATCCTTCACATTGTAAAACGTACGATCTTTTTAATAAAACCTTAATAAATGTTGAGAACTCACAAGACAATTTTTAATTTAGCAAATTATTATAGCCAAATGTAATTTTGCCTATGTCATATCTTAAAAAGTTAACAACTGAAATCAATACAATTTTGTCAGTTTATTAAGACAATACTATAAACAAAATACATCATTACGTGAAATTATTATAAACAAACAATTGAAGAGCTGAGTGGATGAACATGTTATGTCCCATTTTCTAAAAAAAAAAAAAAATCTTTTGGATGAAAGCGTTATGATGTATCCTATGACATGGTGAAGCTAAAATACTAAGATTCCATTTAGTCTTGAAGATTTAAGACATTATTCATTAATATTTAATATTTTAATATTTAATAATATCAATAATAGTAATAATTTTTAATATTTCAAAATTAAATATGAATAAGTTTTCTGAGAGAGTTTAGTACCATACCTGTTAATATTTTAAACACATGGTATCAAATAGAAAATAAATCATTAAAATTTACAGCAAAAACTTTCACTTCAAATTTCTTCAAATGTAATTTTTGCTTCTTAACATGTTCTTCCACTTAGCTCTTCAATTAACTTTTTTATTTTAAATTAAACCCAACTAAAATGACCATGAATGAGGTAGATTCGTTCTCATATGCTTCAAACTAAAAGTGAATTATTTCCATTATTGAATTCTTTGATTTATTTTATTTCGCAAGCTAAAAAATATAAAAAATAAATATTCCATGGGTTACAGTGAATCTCTTAGACATTCGTAATTTTATATTCAAGACACATGTGGTTTAAGCGACCAAGTAAACTGCTTTAAAACCGTAGCTGACTCTGACAATATTTTCCTTCAGATGAACCGGAACTGAAATTCTGTAAACTTAGTAAAAAATTCAAGAAGCGTCTACTTAAATGGGAAGATTTTAAAGTAAATATCCCAACTTCCATCACGTTCGGCATATTTACACATGACCAACTAAAATGCGTAATATCTGAAAAATATACCAATATGCGTAAATAACTCTTTGGATAAACATAAAACATTCTTTTTGGTCGAACGCATATTATGTAAATATATTTAAAAATTAACTATGATATATTTTTTGTCTTTAACGTCTTTTTCTAAGTTAAATATGTACGTCGAAGTCATTATAAGTATGTAATTCATATATAGACATATTTGTATGATGTATGCTCGTTAGAAAATAATTATATTAATGGCATAAATGTATGAGCTGAATAACACTGGTACTTTCCAAATATGTAATATTTTCGTAATTAATAGATTTTTTAAGTGGGCAGTATTTTTTTTTTGTTGGTGTTGTTGTTCTTATGGATTTTGTTTTCATTCTTCATCTTAAGTGGGTAAGATATCTTTAAACCTTCAAAATTTCCGAATTTTGTTTAATACATATTTTGATTCCGTAATCATTTCTGAACCATATGCAAAAAACCACGTTAAAGAATTCCCATTAGTTTACTAATTATGACAGAATTTATTAAGACTGCATATTAAGACTACATAGGATAATTAAACTTTGCGTCGCGTTTATTAAAAACGATGGGTTTTGATACTGCGCGCAGTGTTAGTAAAGAACTATGCATGCCAATCAAAAGAAATTTTCAACATTTCTGTATTATCTACAATTTAAAACCAGAAAAAGGTAATATTTTATTTTTTTTATGTTTTTGCACTTCAAAAATATTTTTTAAGTGAAAATTTTTAATTTTTTGTTACTTTTTCATTTTAGTCAATATTTTTTAAAGTATTCTGGTTTTAGTATAAAGGTAACACTATTATGAATTTTTTTTTACCAAAATTACCTCTTTATATGTATATTTGCAGATCTTATGCGCGCAAGACTTTTTTCTCTTATGATCATATATTTTTAAACTTATCATTTCAATATTTATTTATGAATTTAAAAGTATATAATTTTTTTAAATATAAATTTAAATATTAGCTTTATATTTAAATGAAGTTTGATTTTTATTTTCGACCTATTTTACAAATTTTGAAGCTTGGAACATAGTGATATTTTTTTACTTTTTCGACGTGTTCAAAGATATCCTACCCCCTTAATCACTCCTTTTTAGGTGGGTTCGTATTTATATAAATACCTAGTAGCAATAGTCGTCCACTGTTCCGTACGTCTGTTATAACAGCGCAAAAACTACCCATACGAATGGTTTGAAATTTAATGCAAATAATCGTTGAGGAATTTTGTCGAGTCATTTAAAATTTTACGAAAATCGCATAAAAACTTAAAAACATATTAATAAAAGTTTTCTTCATTCTATTAAATCCTGTCATACGTAATTAATTCAATGATATCCCATGATAGTTAATGATTCGAGGTTGTCATGCTGATGGAGTTCTATTTAAGATGGAGTCATATTATTTCCGTATTACTGAATTTAATGTATATAATCGTAATAAATTTTGTATTCATGCATTTTTGCATAAGAGTGCAACAGCTATTGCACCAAGATTTGAATATTTATAAACCTAGTTACAGTACGAACGCACCTCATTTGCCATGTTTGATGTGCAATTTCAGACTTGTTACTTTTAACTTAAAGAATATAGATTGCTTTGTTTTATGTGACCCTTAAATTGCGATCATGAGAGTGTTTAAATTGAAAAATAAGGTTTTGTGTAAAAGGGAAATTTCTATTAATGTTTTCTTTTATTTATTTAATTTTAGTATATAAAGTAACCAAATTAAAAATAATTATTTCATAAAAGAAAGAAATGGTAAAATAAAGGCTGATAGGCAAAAAGGCTGCCTAAATAGTTAATAATAAGGAAGTTTCTCATAAGAGCTGATATATATATATACATATATTTACAAAATTTGCAATATTCTTCTCATGTGAGTATATATGCTTATTAAAAAAAAATAATAATAAATATCTGCGAAATCCTAATTAAACCTACGAAAAAAAATTATGATAAATATATTTTTTTTATTAAAACATGGACTTTCTATTTTATGGATTGAGTAAAATGCTGTCAAGCGATATTTGTACTGTTCCCGCTAAAGAATTGTAAGCGCGTCGAACTTAAATAAATGCATTTTTAATATTTTAGCTTTGAAAGTTATATAGGTACCTTTTTTCGGTTTTCTGAAATTAACTTTGTTATTATACAGTTTACTTTACATACAGTTTAGAGCAAACTTTAAATGTTTTAAAAGACTCTGCAACTGAAAATTACTTTAAAAATTGAATTAAAATTTACGAAAACCATGGAAAAGCTCAACTCTTCTAACTTAGGGTTAAAGAAATGCATTATATAAGTTTAATTGAAAAAAACATAAACTTGACAGAGTACAAAAATTCGATGATAAGTTAGCAATATTCGATGCTTATGTCACCAATTTAAATTCACAGAAATCAACGAAATTTCACGCTTAGCAAGTATTGATTATATCAACGATTCCATTACAACAATAGGCATTTTTATGTATAGACAATCTATTTGTTAAAGATATAATTTTTTGTACGGTTTAAATCCTTCAATTAATTTGATTTATATAGAATAATGTTTGTGGTTTGATGTCCACAACATACTATAATATTCTCTATTTTTGTATAGAGTGAAGAAAACTATATTCACGCAAACATGAATTTAAAAAACAGAAACAGAAAAATTCACGATAGTGTTCACTGCCTGACATCGATCTTATGCGCAATATTAGAGATTAAATAAAGGGGGAGGTGGTGTAATATGAGGAATGGGGAAAGTTAAATAATTCATTATTTCTAACAGTTAATCACGGACGCTATCACGTCGCAGCTATCAAAAGAGTCCCTCGGAGGCGGGACATGAACATCACTAGGATAAACATGAGCATTCCCACTTTCAGGGAGGTTATGAGCATCAGTTCGTTTCCAGTGTTTTTCTTAAAAATGTTTGACCATCACAACGTAAAGAATCATATTCTACCTTATGTTTTTCAGCTTCTTCACAAAGATAGTGAAAGTAGACAAATCCGTACAAGATCCGTTTTTTTTTTTTTTTTTTTTTTTTTTTTTTGCATTATAGTTTTTATTAGTGTTATAAAAAGGGTAATTTTCGTCATCTTACCCCATGGTTGAGGAAAGATCACAAAAATTGTTTTTTTTTTTTTTTTTTTGGATAATCCCGTAGTTTCCCCGTTTAAAGTTAAAAGAGGCAATTGAAAATATTCATGGTATCAGGCAAGCTATGGATGAAGTTATCATGAAAACATGAGTTCATATTGCTCACCCGCAAGAAAAGTGACACATCTCGACAAAAGTAAATTTCACAGGAGAGGAAAAAGAAAATTGCCAGTATTTTACTGTAATATGAAATTATAGCATTTAGCTCTGCATGTAGGAGTAAAAACGCGTGGAGTGTTGAATTATTTTACTGCTCCACACAATCCACCCTTCTTCTGTGTTCACGAATAGACATATAGACATTAAAGCGATTTTCCTTATATCTACACTTATGAAACTTTTTGTGTATCAAAATACGCCTATCAGAGACCTATTAGTTGAATAAAACTCAAAATGAATTTTTGCGAGATGTGTCACTTTTCTTGCGGGTAAGCAATCTATCCTATCCATTCGTAGTGGCTAGGAAAAATTGTAGAACCTTAACATCTTTTCCCGCCTGCCACTACATTATTTGCCAAAATTGGTATCTCGCTTTGTAATTTTATTTTATTTTCGTTTATAGAAAAGAAAATGATTTATATAATGAAAACTATTAAGCCTTAAATAAATTATTTAACTTTAAAATGTTGCGAAATCCTAGAACTCAAATACTTTTGATACCATAAGTGTAATGTTAAATTTAAATTAAATATATATATATATATATTTTTTTTTTCTTTAATTTAAAAGAAAAAAAAAAGATTAGACAAACACCCTAATGTATTATTAAATTGGTAAATGGTTTTTAAAGCAATATTTTCCATTATAGAGTACATTATTTCCTGCACTAAATAAATGGTGTCAATAAAATTTTTATGTATGATCTATTTTTATCCATTACTGCTATTTTAAAACTTCCCAACATAGTTGAATAGTGTTTATGACTTCGATAAGTATATCTGCCGTCTACGGTCTATCTGCAGCATGCCATCTACCGTCTGTCTAACCATGTTCTACCGTGCGTAAATATACCCCGATTGACATATAATTGATACACGTTATTGAGCTTTGCCATGTCATGTTCGGTATTGAAAATAAAGAGCGCAGCAGTGAAAGTTCATTTACAGGGACACTCAAAAAATATGCCACAGCATTATGGCCTATGGGAGAAATCATTTGCGGTGAATTTAAACCATTTTACACAATTTTAAACATAGTGAAATTTATATACATTATTGAGGAGAACAAGAAGATGATACCATAGCACATGTTATGTGTAGCACTTACTGTAGATATATAGGGAAACTCAAAAGTATTCGTTATATTACGGTCTATGTAGAAATATCGTTTTCGGCGTATTTTAATGGAGTACATAAATACATACACAATGGCATTGAAACGAATTTCTGAGGTGCACCAAAACCTGCTTTCTGTAGAATATGGGGTGCAAAACATTTATCATTTATTTACAGGATCACACAAGAGATCTCTATTATATATTGGTCTATTACAGACGCCATCACGTCAAGGCAACAAAGAGAGCCTCCTGGAGGCGGGACTTGAACATCTCTAGGATAAACATGCGCATTCCCACTTTCAGGAGTGTTGTGAGCATCAGTTCGTTTTCAGTGTGTTTTTCAAAAATGTTTGACCATCACAACGTATGGAATCACATTCTACCTTACATTTTTCAGCTTCGTCACAAAGATATTGAAAGTAGAACTTAAGACCAACAAATTCGTATAACATCCTTTTTCTTTTCTTCAATAGTCTTCGTTGCTGTTTTAAAAAGGGTAATTTTCTTCATCTTACCCCATGGTTGAGGAAAGATCACGAAAATTGCCTTTTTTGGATAATTCTGTAGTTTCTACCTTTAAAGTTAAAAGAGGCAATTGAAAATATTCATGGTATCAGGAGAGCTATCGATGAAGTTTTCATGAAAGTATCAGTTCATATATCCTATCCATTCACAGTGGCTAGGAAAAATTGTAGAAGCTTAACTTCGTCATCTTTTCCCGCCTTCTACTACATAGGTTGTCAAAATTAGTATCTCGCTTTTTAATTTTATTTCATTTTCGTTTATAAAAAGGAAAATGATTTACGTAATGAAAATTATTAAGCCTTAAATGAATTAACATTTCACTTTAAAATGTAGCAAAATCACAGAACGCAAGTACTTTTGATACCATAAATATAATCTTAAATTTAAATTTAAACAAAATATATGTATGATTTTTTTAATATACAAAATAACAACAAAAGATTAGAGAAACACCCTAATGTATTATTAAATTGGTAAATGGTTTTAAAAGCAATATTTTCCATTCTTGAGTACGTTATTTCATTTACTAAATAAATGGTGGAAAATACATTTTTTATCTATGAAGTATTCCCTACTGCAATTTTAACACTTCCCAATATAGTTGAAGAGTGTTTATGACATCGGTTTGTCTATCTGCCGTCTATGGTCTGTCTATAGCTTTCTGCTATCCGTCTGCCGTCTGTCTGCCGTGATCTACCATGCGTAAATATACTCCAATTGAGATGTAATTGATACACGTTATTGAGCTTTGTCATGTCATGTTCGGTATTGAAAATGAAGTGCATAGCAGTGATAGTTCATTTACAGGGACACTCAAAAATATTCCGCAGTACTATGCTCTATGGGAGGAAAATCATTTGCGGTGAAATATAGCAATGTTACACAATTTTAAACGTAGTGAAATTTATATACATTACTGAGGAGCACAAGGAGATGATTACCATAGCTCATTTTATGTATAGCACTTACAGTAAGGGAACTCATTATATTACGGCTAAATGTAGAAATATTGTTTGTGGTGTATTTTAATGGTGTAACTCTGTTACAAACACAATGAAATTGAAATGAATTTCTGAGGTGCACTAAGACCTGCTTTCTATAGAATATGGGATGAAAAGCATTTATCATTCATTTACAGGGCCACACAAGAGAGTTCATTTATATAATGGTCTATGAGCATTACTGAGGTTTACGACATGATGCTTGCAGTAGAATATGATGTGCAACCCCTTTATTGTTCAGTTACAGGAACATATAAAAGGGTTGGGTTGATTTTTGACGGCCGATTATCTACTCGAGGGATATAGCCCCTAGGTGGGGTGCCCTCCGTGGGGGTCTTTCTAAGGGAACCTAACCCGTATTTACGCATGGAAAATCCAAGGTTTCGAAGAAAACCACAAATACTCCGAAACGGTTAGGCCGACGGGCACGATTGGGTTCGAACCTAGCACCTTCCGTCTACCAGATTCGAGAGCAAAACCTCTCAGCCACTGGTGGGGCGGAACACATAAAATATTTCTGATACAATACAATATCTGAAGAATTGTATATTAGGAATGATTACTGAAAGTGGGTTTTCTGTTATGATATGCATATCAAGCTAAATATAAATTTTGCACTCTAAGTGGAGTGTATAAATTCTATAGACCATATACAGAGCTACAAAAAAAAAAAAAAAAAAAAAAAAAAAAAAAAATGTAAGCATTGGTGATAATGAGCATGAATTCCTTAAAGGGTTTTTTTTTTTTTTTTTTTTAAATTTGAGTTAGGAATTTTTCCAGCTCAACTATATTTTATATATTAAGAGATGTTTGGAGCTTATAAATAAAATCATATACAGGGCTACGCAAAAAACTGGATACTTGGCTTATAAATAGTCATTCTTGCAAGTATGAATTCAGTATTTTTATGAGTGTTTTTTGCCTGAATTAAAAGTCAGCTTAATATGTGGCGTGTATAAAAATCTACACGTAATATGCAGGTCTGTACAAAATAATCCAAGTGCGCTTCCGTCTATTGGTAGAAAATGCTAAAGTCGAATTTATAATTGTGTTATGTGTTTTCTAACTAAACTAAATTTTAGCATACGTAGAATATATACAAATCTATAGACCATATACTCAGCTACACAAAAGAATTAGAATACATTTTCGACTTTTGCTGAAATATGCTTTTTAAATGTACTATGCGGTTTTTTTTTTTTTTTTTTTTTTTTTTTTTTTTTTTTTATGTTTACTCAGGTATCTTCTTTAATCATTAAACGGAGTAGATTTGCTAAAAATTTCTTCAAGTGTTTTTCCAGAAGAAGTTACGTCTTTCATAATCTATGCTTGACGCATGATTTTCCTTTCTTGTTCTTATCTCTTGTTCTTGAAATATCTATTTAAAGAGCTTTAAAATATTGTCAAGGAATTAAAATTTGAGTAAGAAACACTCAAAAATAAAATAAAAAAATCTCAAAACTATCAGTCATGAAATGATGTTCATTATCTTTCATTATCCAAGTTAAATTCCATACCATTTTCATTTAGTTTTTTCTTTATAAAGATTATTACAAAATCAAATAAAAGTCGATGTAAGTAAATTTCTCTTTGTCTATTTTAAAGTATAAACATGATAAAAAAAAAAATGCTTTATTTCAGTCAGAAACAGCAGTTCTTTTCATAGAAAATAGCTAATTGTCGCAGAATGTTCTAAGATTTTCGCAGTGGAAAGAATCTTTATACAAAATCGTCAACCGATGGAAAAACTGAATATAAAGTAAGTAACTTAAACTTTATATATATGTGCATTTTTCCTCTTGTACGTACGGGTTTTCGTAAGAACCAATCAAACATGGTAATCGCATTAGAAAAAGAAAAAAACGGCAGCATGATAAAGTGTGAAATTCTTTAATAATAAAAATTGGTTTATTTTTATTAGTAAAAAAGCTAACTATTCAACAGAATGTTAAGTCCTTTCAAGTAATTTAAAAAATTAGGAACAAAAAAATTTAAAGTAACTTTTATGAAATAAATTTCGCATTTTGTAGAGTTAAATTCACTATTTGTATCCTTTCAAAACAAAAGTTACTGAGGCTGTTTTTTACATAAAAAAAAAAGATTTATGTCTCAGGAAAACAAACATAGAAACATATCTCTCTATTCTAAAAAAAAGTAACTACCGCTGTCACCGCCGCCACCGCCGCCGCCGCCGGTTTTGAATTTTTTGTGACCGGAGGTCTTTTTTCGTTAATATTAAGAAAAATAATGCATACAAAAATATGAAAATCGGTAGTATTATACAGAAATGTTTGATAAACACGCTGATGCAGACAGTTTTCAGATCGAAGAATTATTTTAAGAGATATTTAATGCTAAAGTTTTACAAAATCGTTCCACTAAAAAAATTTTATAGGAGCAAAAACTGTTCATAGGAATTTAATCATTTTTAGATCATTTTATGCGTTAGAGTTTGCCGGAGTGCAGATTGCATTAATTTTTTTATTTTGACTAATTTTTTGAGGTTTTATTTCTATTTTAAATTCAGATTTTCAGCATTTCTAGAGATATTTTTAACAGATTTTAGAAAGTGATATTAATTTAAACTGTTGCCAACTGTATAAACAGCGGAAACAATAACGTTTGCTTAAAAAAAAATATTTATACGTGTAAATAAATTAAAAATTTATTTGCACGTGACTATTATAAACAGAAAAAAACATTGGAATTAGAATTAAATAATTATGTACAAAAAGCAGGAACTTATTAAAAATTACGTCATAAAAACTATAATTACACGTGAATTTTAAGAGAGAAAGGAATTTGTAAAACAATAAATTTATTAACATGCGTTAGAAGTCTTAAATAGGAGAAATTACGTCATATTTACGTCACATTACAGTTATTACATAAAATGAACACAAAATAATATTGCAAAACGGTTTAAATTTAGAAATTGCGCTAGACATTTATTTGATATTTTAAGAGGATACTTTTCAACTATTTTAGTTAGGAAAGCTCAAATAATATTTCATTTCTAACACAAGTATTTTCACGTGAATATTAAAAAGAGAAAGAATAGTTTGGTCAAAATTACGTCAGATTAAAAAACGATTAATTTAAAATGTCTCATTTAAAAGAACTTTCTTTTCACTTTGTTAAAAAATACCAGGAGACAAAGACTCTGTTTACTTAATTCCTTTTATATTAGCTTATTTTGAAATGTTGTTACACGTGTCTACGTCATCAAGTTATTTTTATTTCGACGTTTTATTTGCATTTTTATTAATGTTGTACTAATTTATTTTTCTTTCGTTATTTAAAATAAAAATTATGTCAATTTGTATAATTTGGCGAGTGGTTTGGCGATTTATATAATTTGGCGAAATTGGTCGACGGGATAATCAAGTAGTACCGCAACGGATTTGGCGTTAAAATTCCCTAATCAAAGAGAAATGAATAGAAATCCGTTTATCGAGAGATCGCCACGTGTTTTTTAAATTATAATTCAATCTTTCGAAATCTTTTTAAAGCCGATCAAATTAGCGTGCATTTAGAGTCTACGGTATCTGGACGGGGGTTGGCGAGCGTAGCTCGTAGGGGGCCGAGCCCCCTAGTTTATTTTTAAAAAATAACGAAAGCATTCATTTGATCATTAAAAAAAATCTACCTAGGAATTTTTATATCATCAGATTAAGCATGATATATTACCAAAAAGTTAGGGAAGCATAACAAAATAGAAAAAAGTATTTTATAAAGGAGATTGATGTGGGGAAAAAAAGTGATTGCAATATAATAAAATAAGAAAACGAAAAAAAAAAAATATTAACTATATGAAGTGGTTCGCTGCATGAAAAAAAAAAAAATCCCAGTATTATTATGTTTTCTTAAACCTACCCTGTAAAATCATAAGTTAAAAATGTCATGAAACTAATTTGTGTAACGGATTTTACGAAACGAATTTGTGTAACTTTTTTTGAACCGAATTTATATTAATGATTAAAAACACTTAAGATACTCACCAGCGTACTACATATATAAATCAAAATTAAACACACATTAAAAATTCATCCAACGTTTCAGACTTATTCTGACAAGCCATCATCAGGGTTTTCTTGACCTTTACGGTGATTACATTACACGTATTACATTACGTTGGGTGTTTTTTTAATTTGTATTTTTAATGTGTGTTTAATTTGGATTTTATATGTAGCAAGTTGGTGAGTATCTTAAGTGTTTTTAATCATTAAATTTGACAGCGTAAGTGCAAGTTTTTATCGAATTTATGTTTTTATTTTTTTTTATTATTATTACGCGTTAATTCGTTGTCTGTAGAACTCTGACAATAATATAATTTTAATATGTTCTCACAGTTCCCCACAGTATGATTTTTCTTGAAAAGAGTTTATAGTTATTGCAAAAGTCCGCACAAAGTAATTATTTTGCACCAATATTTTTTAAATCGGTTCAGTAGCTCCAGAGATTACCTCTAACAAACACAGAATTTTTACTTCTGTATAATATTATTTGGTCTAGGAATTAATTCGTGCGCTTTTACAAGAGATGGCGTAACTAGCGTATTGTCCCATAGTTTCGTTTGTTCAAACATGCATTTAAAACTACTGTTATTGCGCATCCAGTTTAGTATATGGCATTTGGTTTAAGCGCAAACAACAACATTTTTTATCCAACTGAAAATGTCAAATTTTGTGTCTGATAATGTGTTTTTGCGGGGGATGAAGAAAAGTGCTACTGAAAGTCATCGTATTTTGGTGGAAGTTTATGATGACCTTGCTCTAGCTGAACGAACGTGTCAGAAAGTTTGCACGGTTTAAAAGTGGTGATTACGGCTTGGAAGACCAAGCACGACCTGGACAGCCAAAAAAATTTGAAGATGAAGAATTGACAGCATTGCTTGATCAGGATTCGTGTCAAACGCAGGAAGAACTTGCAAAATCATTAGAGGTTGAACAAACAACAGTTTCCAAACGCCTGAGAGAAATGGGCATGATTGAAAAGATGTCACATTAGGTTCCATATGAATTGAAAGAAAGAGACGTTGAAAGAAGAAAAACCGTTTGCGAAATGCTGCTTCAAAGACAGAAAAATAAGGGATTTTTGCAGCGGATTGTTACGGGTGATGGAAAATGGATTTATTACGAGAATCCTAAACGAAAAAAAGCCTGGGTAATGCCAGGTGAACCAGGTCCATCACAACCGAAACGAAATATTCACTTTGCAAAGGTTATGTTGTGTATATGGTGGGATATGAAAGGTGTGGTGTACTATGAGCTTCTGAAACCTGATGAAACTATTAATGCAGAACGTTATCGACTTCAGTTGATGCGTTTGAAACAAGCTCTGGCCAGAAAACGACCAGAATGGGATAACAGACATAATAACGCTCGACCACTTGTCACAAAACCGTTCAAAACATATATGGAGAATGTCGGATGGGAAGTGTTACTCCACCAGCCGTATTCACCAGACATTGCTCCTTCATACTACTACTTGTTTGATTGCATGAATAACGATGTGATTGGACAGCGGTTCACTTCTTCAGAAAATATAGAAAAATGGATCTCTGATTGGATCGCTTTGAAAAATGAGGACTTCTTTCGACACGGAATTCGTAATTCGTAAATTACCTGAAAGATGGAAAAAAGAAGTGGGTAGCGATGAACAATATTTTTGTTAACATATTTATGTATTTTGCTTTTAAAAAAAAGCTTTAATTTTTTATTGAAAACCGCACGAATTAATTCCTAGACCAAATAGTATGGATTTAAAGTTCCTTTACCTAACAATGCAAATGGATGGTAATTTAGGACGTTTTTCGTTCATCTCATCTTTTTAAATTTTTTAACTATATGTCTATGGCCAACGGTTGAGAAATTAAAGGGCGGCGATAGATAACATATTGGACCCTGTATGTATCATGTTGCTTATCACCTTTTTGATAAATTGCATATTAATATATTTTATACCTATTTTTATTTATTTTTTAGGCTTATATGGCAAATAAAATGAAGTAGAGAAACAGATTGTTTTACTATATCTTTATATATATATATATATATATATATATATATATATATATATATATATATTGTAAATTTTATGTAAAGAAAATCATTGTTTTGTATTAAAAGGGTGTTTAGCTTATTTTAAAAATGGTTAAAGGTTGTTGCTTTATTCCTTCCAGAAACGTTTTCCCACTATTGGTCAATAATTTCACGAAATGTTTAATTTTCATTTCGACCCATGTATTAAATCAAAAAACAAACACAAAACAATAATGTTTTATGAATTAATAGTCATTAACTTATCTGTATAACATAATAAAACATATCAGGTATAAATAATTTTGAAAAATAAAATTGAAAGTTAACGAAACCTTATTCATCTACTCTTGTTCAAACGTTATTTAACTACATTAATCATATTGTAACCACAAATATCGCTTATCGGATTTTTCATCTGTTCGATTGATTAATTATAGAGATAAATAGCTGACGTTTCCGATAATCGTAAGATTTTGGAAATTAAAAGGCGTATCATGTAATATAAAAATAAATATAGATGCATTCGAACGTTTAAACATTATTTCTTTATTGAGGAGATGGAGAGAGTTCCATATCCTGTTCCAGTTTTTTTTTTTTTTTTTTTTTTTTTTTTTTTTTTTTTTTTTTTGTGATTAAAATATGGATGTGGTTGTTTCAGCCTTAAAGGGGTTTTTTCTTTCACTATTGGACTGAACTTTTTAAGTGTTTTTTGTGTTATTTTTTGCATTTAGTATATTTTCTTCAGCAAAATGTATAAATTTCTGTTTTTTAAACGGTATTTTTCTGTAGATGTAACATTATATAAATATATTTTTTGTGCATTTTCATATGTTTTAAAATGCATATAACAATCTTTTGTATAATATAATGTTATGTTTTAATTTAACACATATATATACGTCGTAGGCTAAATGAGAAATCAGGCTCTTTGCAAATAGCCTAGGCTGTTAGCAAAGAGTCGGGTTAATTGGAGAATCATCTCTCTTTTTCCAATTAACGTGATATTTTTCAGGCTTACTGCAAAGAGCCTAGAGAGCATTAGGCTAATGAAAACTGACCACTTATTTCCAAATCAGGGCGATTTTTTAGACTTATTGACACATAACCCGACCCGAAACTGAAAAAAATTACAACAGACCGTACCCCAATCCGAGCAAGACAAAATAATTTTAGTCTACACGCAACCCGATACGAACCTTAATGTTCAATTTGAAATCCCCGAAATTTGACCTAACGTATATTGAACCGACAATATATAGCAACGAACTACAACTCGATTCGATCAAGATAAAATAATTTCAGTGGACACGTAACCCGACTCAAACCTAAAAATTCGATTTAAAAAAAAAGAAAAAATCTATCCCGAACGAAATCTGAACCCCACAAAAATATTTCAATGAACCATAACTCGATCCGAGCAAAATAAAATTATTTCTTTGTACATGCAACCGACCCGAACATAAAATTCCAATTGGATAAATCCCAAAATCTCACCCGAACGAAATTTTAACCCGACAAAAATATTCCAAAGAACATAACCGAATACGAGCAAGAAAAAATATTGTACGTGTACATGTTACCCGACACGAACCTATAAATTTCATTTGAAAAATCCCGAAAACTGAACCGAATTAAATCTGAACCCGACAAAATATTTCAAAAATTCATAACCGGATCCGAGCAAGACAAAATAATTTTCGTGGACATGTTACTCTACCCGAACCTAAAAATTCCATTTTAAATAGAAAACGAAATCTGACCCGAACCAAATCTGAATCCGACAAATATATTCCGTTGAAACATAACTCGATCTCAGCAAGACAAAATAATTTCCGTGGACATTTAACCCGACCCGACTAAAAATTCCATTTGAAAAAAGCTGGAAATCTGACATAAACCAAATTTTAAACCGACAAATATATTCCAAGGAACCATAATCCAATCCGAGCAAAATAAATAAATTTCCGTCGACAGGCAACCCGATCCCAAACTGAAAGTCCTAGTTCAAGTCAACCCGAACCCGAAAGAAATTACATAATGTTGTACCTCGATCCGAGCAAGACAAATTAATTTCCGAGGACACGCAACACTACCAGAACCTAAATTTTCCATTTTAAAATAAACGATATCTGCCCCGAACCAAATCTGAACCCGACAAAATATTCCAAAGAACAATTACAGGATCCGAGCAAGACAAAATGATTTCTGTGGACATGCTACCCGATCCGAACCTAAAAATTCCATTTGAAAAAAAAAGAAAAAAAAAGAAATCTGACCCGAATCAAATCTGAACCCAACAAAAATACTTCAAAGAACCATAACTGGATCCGAGCAAACAAATTCATTTCAGTGGACACGCAACATGACTAGAACCTAAAAATTCCATTTGAAGTCAGACTGAATCCCGACACGAACCTAATCTGTAAAAGACAAAAATATTCTAAAGGACCATAATCCGATCCGAACAAGAGAAAATAATTTCACTGGACACTCAACCCGACCCGAACCTAAAAGTTCTATTTGAAAAAAAAAATAAATCTTAACTCGACAAAAATATTCCAAAGAATCATAACCCGAACCCGAAAGATATTACATTAGTCTGTACCCCGATCTGAGCAAGACAAATTAATTAGTTATTAACCACTTTGTTACAAACAAAAAGTTAAAAAATAGACAAAAATTTTCTTTGTTAAAATAAAAATTGTTATTCAACATTAATTATAATGTTAATTTTCATATTAGCAATTTGTTATTATGCAAATAAGTTTTTTTTTCCAGTTTTACGCAAAAAAAATAAAATAAATAAATATATATATATATATATGTGTGTGTGTGTGTCTGTGTTATATAAAACATTTTACTTTTACTATTCATTTAAATTATTCTAAATTGCCGGCATATTCATTATTTTCCATTTTTTTAATACGCTCTATTATTTATTTCTAGTTAAATTCCTATAAATTTAAAACGCGTATCTTAATAATAGTTTTATTCCAAAACGTAATCTAAACTTTTATTTCCTTCATTAATTTTTATCGTCTACCAAACTGTAAAGTTCTGAACGCAGTTACTTATTTTCGAATGTTTATAAAAACCATTTTTTCATTTTTATTCTATTTCATCTCATTTTCCCGCCAGCTGGGCGATACCTTTTTACATCGAAATCCTTCCATTACCAGCGCCGGGATTTTTTTTCTGTGACGTTTCTCGATCGATCTCCATTGGCTGAGTGACGGATCGCAGTTTCATTTCGAGTCTCGTTCGTGAATTTTTTTTTTGGTTAGCCTGAAGTTTTCATTTCAATCGGATTTCCTCCGCGCATTCTAATAAATAGCCCAAGCATGAGCTCAGGAGTAGATTTTTTGTGCTGTTTGATTATTTACATAACCTGTTACCTGGTGTCCTAAGTCATGTAGATTATTCATTCGTTATTTCACATCTATTTTCACATGAATAACTAGTTCATGCTCGAGCGGGATGGCTCTGATTTATCATCCTGTGGGAATTGTTTAATGTTGGTACATTCTGATGGAATAAACAGTTTCCTATGACTGCGTTTCTATGTCTTATTGATAAAACCCCAGATTTCTTCATAAGCCTTTACTTTTTTCACCACTCATGCTGCCTAATCTGTCTTGTATTCATCATGAATAAATGAGTTTTGATTAGACTCTACCAATCTTATCATCGCTCCACAGCTGCTGAATTTTCACAGAGTCGACACCTCCACTAGCGATGCTTGCGCTAAGTGGTACACCTGGTATACAACCTCACCAACGGCTGATTAAAAGGTACGAATCCAGTAATATGTCGTAAAAAGCACAACGTGATTGTTCGACTTAACCCATTAAATTGTTTCTTAATATATATATATATGTATGTATATATATATATTTATTTATTTATTTATATAAAATATATGGATGGTATACTTAGATTCTCAATCGATGTCTTCATTGCATATTTTTTGGTTTATCTTTTTGGGAAGGGGGACCGACAATATTTAACCATTATTTTTTTACCGAAAATATTAAAAAAATGTGTTTATTAACCTTACTGATCAACCAGCTGCTTAAATGAAATCTGTCAGTAAAGCAGTTTCCTTTTTTTTTTTATCATATTTATACAGCCACCCATACACTCTTGGAAAAATATAAAATTCTTTCCTTTTCTGCAGATTTTATAATTGCAGCTGTACTCTTATTTATTTTTATTGTATTGTTTTCATTCAGGAACCCATCTTTTCTACATAAAGGTAAAAAAACAACATAAAGTCTATTTCATCTGGAAATGTCATCATTGCAAGCATTTTCTAAAATATATTTTATAATAAATGTCATTAGATACGGATTTTCTCTGCGTAATACTGGGAAAATTTAAAAATCTACCTCACCTGTAGATTTTATTATTGTAGAAATTTTCTTATACAGTGTGTCCACGTATAACCTGACCGACCTTTATTTTCGCAACCGTTGGTCCTAGAGGCAAACTTCCAATTACAAAAATGGTCAAAATAATGTGCAGGATTAAGATAAAAATGTTTGAAGCGAAAAAACAATTTAGTGAAGAATTACAGAATCTAAATTTTTATACGGTCCCCCGGTCCTATAAGTTATATTTAGTAAAATGTCCCTGTTACGCTGGCAAGTAAGGCAAAAAAGTTCCGTTATTCTACGATTAAAATTGGCCGAGTAATAGCTGTTTAAAGTTGGAGTATATTTTTTGCTGCATATTAGGGATCATTCACAAATTTAGCAGAAATATAATTTCGTCAGCTGTATTAAAGAAACGGTTAAGAGTAAAATTAGCATTGCAATATAAATTTGAAATCTTTAATCATTCTGACATATTACTGCAAAATGTACAATTTGTACTGAACATTATAAGAGGATAAATATAACAGATTTTTTGTTAAATAATAGGATGAAACAACAGCCTCAATTCTTTACAAAATGATGCATATTTTAAAATGCTGTTATATTACACTGTCTTTCAAATTTTTCGTTGTGGCATGTTTTTTAGCTTTTGAAAATTGATACTTATGAATTTTGTAGCACTGAATCCGAAAATGACCTTCATTTTAAACTATCACGTCAGGAATTTTCTCAAATCGCAAATTTCAAAGCTAAAAAGCTAAAAGTTAAATTTGATCCACCCTCCCCTCCCAACCTCATCGAACTCCTGAGCTGTTTAGCTGTAAGAAACGCAGTATAAGCCAAAAAATTGAATAAATTATTGAATTAAATAAAATTAAACTGAATAAAAAAGTCTTAAATCTATGTTACAGTATCAGATTTTTCGCTATTTTTTAACCTTGAAATTTACGATTTGCGAAAAATCCTGTCATGATGGTTAAAAGCGAAGGTAATTTTTTTATTCAGCGTTAAAAAGAAATAAAACGTGATTATAAAAGTTAAAAAACACAACCATCGCAAATTTATGTTATCTAATCTAAAACTCTTTCTTAAAATTGTTGACAGTAATCTATCCGAATTTTTTTTATGTTATACTCTAATATAAGTATGTATAAGATGGTAAGCGTCGATAATCATAATAATATTACATTGTCATTTGATTTAAGTCAGTATGCAAAATTTAACTTCGATCGGACATTTGAACTTGAATTAAATTTCGAGTACAAATTTTAAACTGGAAAGACGATCGTTGCAAGTTAAATAAAACCTTATGAAAATAACATAATTTTTGTTAAAAGAAATCATAGTCTCAAATCCTTACAAAATAAAACATATGTTAAAATACAATTAATTTAACTAATCTGAAATTTAAGTTAATTCAATCGTAATAGTTGTACGATTTCTTTCAAAGCGTAGATACCTTGAAATAAGTTAAATTACTTCATATACGACCCCTGAAAGCATGGCTGAAATCATCTGTTTTGATATGCAGAAAAGTGGTATAAGTCATGAATTTCAAAGTTTCATAACTCGGTCAATTTTAATGTTAGATGAATGGGACTTTTTTTGTCTTACTTGTTAGTGTCACAGTAAATTTTTACTAAATTACACTTATAGGACCGGAGGACCGTATAAAAATTTAAATTTCGTAATTTTTTAATAAATGTTTTTCTTGACCCAAATCGCTTTACAAATAATTATTTACCTTATTTAAACCATTTTTGTAATTGGAAATATGCATCTAGGACCAACGGTTGCGAAAATAAAGGACGGCCAGGTTATACGTAGACACACTGTATAATTATTTTTATTAGGAACACATCTTTACTGCGTAAATGTGGGATCTGCAAATGAGGCAGATTATTCATGTTTTTCCAGGATTACACAAAAATAGGTTTTAACAAGAAAAACATTAAAAATCTGCCTCATTTGAAAATTTTATTATTGTAGAAATTCTCTTACATGTTTTTTCATTTTTCATGAGCAGCCGATCTTCTCTTCATAATGATGGAAAACATTAAAAATCTGCCTCATCTGCAGATGGAATTTTTCCAGAAATTTTCAGATATAGTTTTCTAATTATTTTCGTTATCAGCCAATCTTCTTTCATAATACAGAAAAACATACAAAATATGCCCCATCTGCAGATTTCTTTTATGCTTATTGCATGGGTTGTTAACAAAGCATATACTAGATTAATTTTAACACAATTATACTAATTCTAATTGGTAAATACATCATATTAGATGCAAATTTCCAACTGGGCGAAAAAAGTCCGGAGCAGGATTCGAACCAGTGATCTCCTTGCTGAAGCCTCCAGTGCTCTGCCATCTGAGCTATCCCGGACGAATCTGGTGGAACTTTTTCATCCAACTAACCTTAATCATTATAGCATCTGGTCTGAAACCTGGTTCATCTCAACAGAATAAATCACAGATAACGGAACTCCACAAATCGCTGGATACGTAATTACACTAGATTAATTTTAACACAGTAATAGTGTTAAAATTTATCCAGTGTAATTGCGCATACGTAATTTGATCACAATAATTGTGTTAAAATAAATCTAGTGTAATTACGCATCCAGCGATTTCTGGAGTTCCATTACCTGTGATTTATTCTGTTGTGCTGAACCAAGTTTCAGAACAGATGCTATAATCATTAAGGTTAGCTGGGTGAAAACGTTCCATCAGATTTGTCCGGAATAGCTCAGATGGCAGAGCACTGGCGGTTTCAGCCAGGAGATCTCTTGTTCGAATCCTGGTCCGAATAGTTTTCGCCCAGTTTTAAATTTTCATCTAAAACAAATCATATACTCTTGTAATAAAAATGACGTATTCGCAAAAATTATACTCTAGCCGTGATGAACTCTGTCAACTCTCAAAACACTTTTATTATTTTACTTTTTTTTTACGTTACAGCTTTTATTTTTTTATACTTAAATTATGCATTATCATTCACAACCTTAGCAAGTTCTTAATTGGCCTAAAACTGGATAGGCTCATTGGAATAAGCCTGAAAAAAAAAATCAATGATCATTTTTCAATAAGCTTAACGCTATCTAAGGATTTATGCAATAAGTCTAATCGGTTACGGTTCGATAGAACTTTTGGCTGGGTTTCGTAATGAATTCAAATGGAATTAATTAGTTATGGTCGAATTGCGTGTCAGCGGAATTTACTGTGTCTTGCTCGGATGTGTGCTTGTACTGTGTCACATAATTTTTTTTCGGGTTGTGGCCCATTTTTCGGGTTGACTCCAAATGGAACTTTTAGGTTCGGATCCGGTTGTGTGTCGATGGAAAATATTTTGACTTGCTCGGATCGGATTACGGTTCTTTGAAATATTTTTTTTTCATTTACAGATCAGGTTCGGGTAGGGTTTCAAGTTGACTTTAAATGAAATTTTCAGATTCTGGTCGTATTGCGTATTGGGAATTAATTTCCATTGCTCTTATTGGGGTACAGCCTGATGTAATTTTATTTCCGGTTCTAGTCGGGTTTCGGATTAATTTCAAGTATAACTTACAGGTTCGGATCTAGTTGCATGCCGACGGAAATTATTTTGTCTTGCTCGGATCCGGTTATGGTTCTTTGGAATATTTTTGTTGGATTCAGATTTGGTTCGGTTGATATTTCGGGTTTTTTCTAATTGAATTTTCGGTTTTGGGCAGGGTTGCATGTCCACATTATTATTTTGTCTTTCTCGGATCGGGTTATGGTTCTTTGGAATAATTGTGTCGGTGTCAGATTTCGATCGGGTCATATTTCGGGTTTTTTTCAAACAAAATTTTTATGTTCGGGTCGGGTTGCCTGTCCACGGAAATAATTTTGTCTTGTTCGAATCGAGTTATGCTTCATTGGAATATTTGGTCAGTCTCAGATTTCTTTTTTTTTTTTTCAAACAAACGTTTTAGGTTCGGGTCGGGTTGCCTGTCCACGGAAATTATTTTTTCTTGTTCGTATTGAGTTATGCTTCACTGGATTATTTTTGTCGTGTTCAAATTTGGTTCGGTTCAGATTTCGGGGGGAAGGGGGGGGTGTCAAATTAAATTTTTAGGTTCTGGTCGGGTTCCGTGTCCACGGAAATTATTTTGTCTTGCTCGGATCGAGTTATGGTTTTTTGGAATATTTTTTCGGGTTCAGGTTTGCTTCCGGTTAGATTTCGGTTTTTATTCTAATAGAATTTTTATGTTCGGGTCAGATTATGGGTTAATAAGCTTAAAAATATCACGCTGATTTAGAAATAAATGGTCATCCAATTCCTACTATTAGTTCACACTCTCGTTATATGAATCTTATACAAATTTTCAATCGTTAATAAAATACTTATTATTGATTACTTATTATGCACTCAAGTTCAAATACATTTTTTTTTAATTTGTAGTGGATGACACTTGATGTAATATAGTTTTTTTTTTTTTCAAATATTAATTCATTAATTAAATGTAATTAATTTTAGTTTTATATAGGAGAAAAAAATTCTGTTATTCAAATTTTCAATCGTTAATAAAATGCTTATTATTCATCCACTCAAATTCAAATACATTTTTTAAAACTTGTAGTGGACGACATTTGATGTTAATAGATTTTTTTTAATATTAATTATTATTTAAATTTAATTAATAAATTTTAGTTTTATGTGAGAGAAAAAAAAAATTCTCTTATTCAAATTTTCAATCGTTAATAAAATACTTATTATTCAACCTAAGTAGGAATTGACGTTATATATCATCATCATACTTCATACTCCTATTATAAAGAGGTAAAAATTGTTTATTTGTCGGAGATAAGCTCAGGAACTACCGAACCGATTCCAAATGTAATGGTATCAAAATGATGGTGTTCGCCCAACTTAGAACATAGGCTATATCTTATGTCGGTGCCACTACCCCAAAGGGGGTGCAGGAGCAAAAAACGTTCTAAAAATGCGATTTTTGCGTTACTGAAGGGCCTAGAAATATGAAATTTGGAATATTAGTTACTTATAAGATATAAATGGTGTCTAAGAACAGTTCTTAAACAATTCGAAATTTAAAGGGGGTGAAAATGCACAAAAAGCGTTCTAAAAAACGTTCTAAATGGTAGTTTCTACATAATCTCAGGAAATACCAAACCGATTTAAAAATTATTGGTGTCAAAATGATGGTGTTAGTCCAACTTAGAACATAGGCTATATTTTATGTCATTGCCACTACCCCAAAGAGGGTGCAGGAGCAAAAAAACGTTCTAAAAATGCGATTTTTGCGTTACTGAAGAACCTAGAAATATGAAATTTGGAATATTAGTTACTTATAAGATATATATGGTGTCTAAGAACAGTTCTTAAACAATTCGAAATTTAAAAGAGGTGAAAATGCACAAAAAGCGTTCTAAAAAACGTTCTACTAGTTTCTACATAATCTTAGGAAATACCAAACCGATTTAAAATATATTGGTGTCAAAATGATAGTGACAACGTTTGCTCCAAGATAGGTTATGTTTTATGTCGGTGCCACTACCCCAAAGGGGGTGTAGGAGCAAAAAACTTTCTAAAAATGCGATTTATGTGTTACTGATGGGCCTATAAATATGAAATTTGAAGTATCAGCTACTTATTAGATATAAAGGATTTCTAAGAACAGTTCTTAAACAATTCTAAATTTAAAAGGGGTGAAAATGCGCGAAAAGCGTTCTAAAAAACGTTCGAAATGGTAGTTTCTACACAATCTCAGGAAATACCAAACCGATTTGAAAAATAATGGCGTAAAAATGATGGTGAAAATCCCTGCTCCAACATAGGCTATGTTTTATGTCGGTGCCACTACCCCAAAGGGGCTGCAGGAGAGAAACGTTCTAAATTGCTGTTTTTGCGTCACGGAAGGGCCTTGAATCGTAAAATTTAGAATGGTAGTTAGTTATAAAATATCAATGATCTCTAAGGACATTTCCTAAAAAAATCGAAATTTAAAAGGGGGGGGGGGTCAAAATGCGCAAAAAGCGATGTAAAAAAGTTCTAAATTGCAATTTGTATGCAGTCTCAGGAAATAATGAATCGATTTCAAATATAATGGCGTTAAAATGATGGTGACAGATCTTGCTCCAAGATAGGCTATATTTTATATATGTTTCCACTAACCCAGAGGAGATGCAGGAGCAAGATGAGCGAAAAGCGTTCTAAAAACGTTCTAAATGCCGATTTGTCACCAATATCTCAGGAAGAATCAAACTGATTTCAAAAGTAATGTTAAGAAATTGATGCTGACAGCCTCTGTTCTAACATAGACGCTATTTTAAGTCGGTATCACTATCACCTAGACGTTGCAGGAGCAAAAAAGCGTTCCAAATTTCGATTTTTGTGATCGGTAGGGGCTAGCAACTTAAAATTAGGCAAGGTGCATATGTATTACATATAAATGATCTTTAAGAACAGTTTCGAAAAAATTGGAAATTTAAAAAGGGGTGAAAATGCGCGAAAAGCGTTCTAAAAACATTCTAAATTGCGATTTCTACTCAATCTGAGGAAATTCCAAAGCTGTTTCAAAAGTAATGGTTGCAAATCAATGGTGACAGTCACTGCTATAACATAGGTTATATTTTATGTTGCTGTCACTACCATCTGAGGGTTGCAAAAGCAAAACATGTTCTAATTTGCGTTTTTTGCATAACTGAAGGTTCTAACACTTTGAAGTATGGCATGGTATTTACTTACAAGATGCAACTGCTTTCTAAGAACTGTCGAAAGAAAATTTCAAATTTGAAAAGATGAAGTGAGCGAAAAGCGTTGTAAATAACAATTTTTATGTTGTCTTATCAAATACCAAACCGATTAAAAAAATAATGATGACAAATTGTTGGTGATGGAACCTGCTCAATCATAAGCTATATTTTATGTCTGTGCCACTACCACCAGAGGTTTTCAGTAGCTAAAAACTTTCTAAATTGCGATTTCTGTGATACTGAAAAGGCTAGAAACTTTAAATATGGCATGGTAGTTACTTATAAAATATAAATGCCCTCGAAGAACTGTCGAAAATAAATTCGAATTAAAAAGGGGTTAAGTGAAGGGGATGTGCGAAAAGCATTCTAAAAAAGTCCTAAATTACGATTTCTACGCAATTTGAGAGAATATAAACCAAATATAAAAGTAATAGCTGCGAATCAATGGTAGCAGTCTCTGATCCTACACAGGCTGTATTTTATGCCGATGATTCTACTACATGGGGTTCACAGGAACAACAAACGCTCTAAAAAAGGCCTTTAAAAGCTTTCTAAATTACGTTTCTGTGGAATATTAGGAAATAACAAACCAATTTCAAAATTAATGTTGGCAAATTAATGGTGACAGTTTCTATTAATCGCTTCTGGCCCGGAATTATAAGAAATTCACTCTTACTGTCATTAAAATTCTCATTCTCTTTTTAAATATCCTTTATTGTATACAATCTCACCACACTCAATTCCGGTCACAGCTCGGATCACAATACACATAAAAAATCTAAACTAAAACTTATTAACAGCACATTCTCGAAGTAGAACTTCGAACCAAAACTAAAACCAAAGGCAATGTCCTTTTCACACAGCTTAGAAAATAACTACAATTTTAAAGGGCCGTGTCTTTTTCTCATAGCTTATATATTTCTAGTACAGACATTTTGATATATCTGCAATGTAGCGACATCTGTTGGTATAATTAAAATATACACTTTATCAAACATACCGCCCCTCTTGAAACCTCTGAGGGGGGTTTCAAACTAAACCACTACAATTACAACCATTGCAAAGAATAAAAATTACAATATAACATAAATGAGTCACAGTTAATTTAAACTTATACAAATATTTAACACAATTAATAAAGCAATATTACAATAACACACAATTTCTTAGTAAAAAATGAATTAATTTTCCAGAGGTAATACGGCAATTTTTGACACTACTCTTTTGAATACTCCATTAGGGGTTTTCACACTTACGACTCTTACCTTATTGTCATTGCCACAAAATACCTCTACAATTTTTCCTAATAACCATTTACAAGCTGGAAGATCATCTTCCTTTATCACAACCATATCTCCAATTTTAAGGTTGTCTTTTGCTATCACCCACTTATTTCTCTGCTGTAATGTACATAAATAACTATTTTTCCACTTTTTCCAGATGGTCTGAACCATTTTTGTGGTTTTCTGCCATAAGTTTAATCTGTTATTTTCAACATTACTCAAATTAGATTCAGCAATGGCATTAAGTGGGCGACAAATAAGAAAATGTCCAGGGGTCAAGACCTCCAAGTCATCAATATCTGAACTCAAGGGAGTAAGTGGGCGAGAATTCAAAATGCCTTCAATTTGGTTAATTATAGTTAACATTTCTTCATAGGTTAATTTAGAATTGCCCACTACACGTTTTAAGTGATACTTGAAGGACTTGACTCCTGACTCCCATAAACCTCCAAAATTAGGAGCTCTAGGGGGAATAAATTCCCATGCAATATTTTCAGACAACAAGTAATTAGCAAGTTTGTTGTCTGGTTTGTTTACCATATCTTGCAACTTTTTAAGCTCTAAATTAGTTTTTACAAAATTGCCAGCATTATCACTGAATATTTTTCGAGGTTTGCCTCGTCTGGCAAAAAACCTCTTTAAAGTGGCAATAAAGGCCTCCGATGTTAAATCACTAACTATTTCCAGATGTACTGCCTTAGTTACCATACAAATAAAAATGCAAACATAAACTTTATGAAAAATACCTTTACGTTGACCTTTATATTTAATCAAAAATGGGCCACAGAAGTCAGTTCCTGTACAATTAAAAACAAAGTCTACATTCACTCTATCTTTAGGAAACTCGCCCATAATTTGTTCTGATATTTTAGGTTTGGCCCTAAAGCATATAACACAGTTATGTACAATTTTTCTGCAAATAGCTCTACCGTTTAGAGGCCAAAATTCTCTACGAACACAATAAAGTAAATTTTGTGGTCCTATATGTAGATATTTTTTGTGATAACTTTCAATAATTAATTCTGTAAGTTTATGTTTAGAGGGCAGTACAATTGGATGTTTTTGAACATAACTTAACATGCTATTTTGGAGGCGACCTCCAACTCTGATTACATTATTTTTATCTACGAAAGGATTTAAAGAAATCAATCTACTATTTTTTGGTAATTCTTTACCCTTGGTTAACAATGTGAATTCAGAACTGAATTCTTTTTGTTGCACAGATCTTACCATATATTCCTCAGCTCTCTTCAGCTCAGCAGATGTTAACCTACCTGAACACCTTGCCTTTGGTTCCTTGAGATTCTGAATGAACCTGAAAACATAGCTAAGAATTCTAATTAGTTTAGCATAATTATTACTTAATTGCAGAAAATTGTCAATAAAAGGTGCACAGTCCGTAATTAATAATGAAGTTTCTGAAACAGTATTTTTAAGTTCACACGAATATAAGTCCTTATCACTTTGCTCCAGTTCAAAACTATTTGAAGAATACTCAGTTCGTTGGGTTAGGAAATGGGGACCATGCCACCATAAGTTTTCCTGAAAAAGTTTGTCGGGATCCACACCTCGAGACACGAGATCAGCAGGATTGTCAGCAGATGCCACATGACCCCAATGGTTAATGTCAGAAAGATTTTGAATTGAAGATACGCGCGATGCCACAAATTTTTTTAAATAACATGGTTGTTTTCGAAGCCAGCACAACACAATAGTACTGTCTGAATAATAGTAGATAGCTTCTTTAGGAACCTTTAAGATTTTGGAAACCTTTACCATCAATTTTGTTAATAAAACTGCAGCACACAGTTCTAAACGTGGGATGGTAATTGTTTTGATCGGTAAAACTCGACCTTTACTGCAGAGCAACTGAGAAGTTTGTTCACCTGAAGAATTTGAAGAAACAACATACAAAACTACACCGTATGCTTTTTCAGACGCATCTGCAAATCCACAAATTTTAAATTGCACTGGATCGTTTGTAAAAATATATCTACTAACACTTACGTTGTTGATGGCCGTTAACGATTCTCGGAACTGCAACCAATCATCAAGTTCCGCTTTGGGTAGAGTATCATCCCAATCAATGTTTAGTCGCCACAGTCTTTGCAAGAAAATCTTTGCTCTCGTCAACACTGGACCTAGCAATCCTAATGGATCAAATATGCGAGCGATATTTGACAGAACACTTCTCTTAGTCACCTTAGTTTGATCACTGAACGATACACTAAAAGTAAACGTATCGTCATGGGCTTTCCAACAAAGTCCTAAGGCTTTAGTTTCACTCATTTTCTCAAAAGTGTAGTTCTCTGATTTATACACTGGCTCCATTAATTCTGGATGGTTACTGAACCATTTGTGTAACTTCATATCGCAAGTACTTAACAATTGAATAAGTTCAGCTTGCAGTCTCTTAGCCTATTCTAAATCAGCTGCACCAGTCAATACGTCACCCATGTAGAAATCCGACTGCACCACAGCTGAAGCATACGGAAATCGGGATTCACCGTCTATACCAAGCTGTTTAAGACATCGCATTGCTAAATATGGGGCACTAGTCGTTCCATACGTAACAGTACACAGTCTGTAGTGTTTCACCTCACCATTTACAGTATCTTTCCAAACTATGCGTTGTAAATCACGTTGACTCTTATCAATAAGTATCATGCGATACATCATTTTCACATCTGCCGTAAAGGCATAACGATGTGTACGAAATCTAAGTATTATGCTGAACAAGTCATCTTGAATGACACCTCCATTCAATTGTATAGAATTTAGAGATTCTCCGGAAGAAGTTACATGTGAGCCATTGAAGACAACTCTTAGTTTTGTGGAACTTTTATCTGGTCGATAGACACTATGGTGAGGAAGGTAATTTGCATGTATCGACTCATTTGGCTCCTCTACTTCCTCCATATGGCCTAATTCTCTATACTCCGACATAAATGCACAATATAACTCTAAGAGATTTGGATTTTTAACCAGCCTATTCCAAAGTCAATTTAATCTATTTTGCGCAAATTGTTTTGATTCTCCCAATGAACTAGGATCCTTTTTCAAGGGCATTTGTACTATGAATTTGCCTGATATGTCTCTCTGATGTGTGTTTATAAAGTGGGTGTCGCATGCTTTTTCTTCGGTAAATCTCAATGGTGCGGTCTCCTCTACTTGTTCTATTTCCCAAAATTTTCTCATTTCAAAATTTAAATCTGTTTCATTAACTAACCCACAATGTACTTGCTCCTGACCGCTACAGTCACTCACTATATTAACACTCCCACTCACTATGCAACCAAACACCGTATTTTGCAGTATTAATTTAGAATTTGGAACATTCATACGACCCACCTTTATCAGTTCTAGAAATACTTCCGCACCTAGCAAAAGGTCGATTTTTCCTGGCCTATTAAATTCAGGATCAGCCAGAATGATTGACTCTGGAATTTCTAGCTCTGAAATATTGATATATTTTGAGGGCATAATTTGCGAAATCTTTTGTATAATAAGAAAATCTAACTCCCGCCTATAATCTCCCGAATTATTACTAATCAAGGCTGTTGTTTTATTTTTTACTGCCACTGAGGATCCACTTAAAAACGATACCGAAACATTATTTTTTTCTTTGCGAATTCCTAATCTTTCAACTAACTGCAAAGTTAAAAAATTGCTCATTGATCCATTGTCCAATAAGGCACGCACCGGAATTTTATTTCCGAATTTATCTCTCATATAAACAACCGCAGTGGAAAGAAGAACTGTTTTAACATTATTCGATCTCACATTCGCAGTACCAGCGAAATTCTGAATTTCGTTATTTATCTCAAAGGGTATCGCGTCAGCATTTAATGTTTGTCTACCTTCATTCGCTGCCAGTGAGTTTGGCGCTTCTTTATCGCTAGAATTTTTTGTGTTTCCCACTGCAGTGGAATTTCTCTCACGCCTATCAAAACAAAGAAGTATATTGTGCCGTTTATGGCATTTGGCACACGAAAATGTCGAATTACATCTTTTGACGCAGTGGTATTCTGAAAGACAATTGAAACACAAATTATGTTTTTTAACAAATTCTACTCTGTCCTGTACATTAAATTTTTGGAATTTTGGACATTTAAAAACACTGTGATTTTCCTGGTTACATACAACACATTTGCGCATATTTTTCTCATTTAACACCGTAACCATGGAAGTCACCTTTGAAAAGCTATGCCTTGTATGGCTTTCGTTTTGAAATTTTCGTTTTGTATTTACTTGTTTGGACGCACTTAGTGTACGCGCGTGGTCTCTCAAAAATTCTAGCAACTGAGTTAAACTTGGTAAATTATCCCGCTTAAGATGTCTTTCCCACCACATTTTTGTATTTGCATCTAATTTTTGAGCTAAAATGTAAGCAAACATGGTAGTAGAAAACCCCTCAACTTTTTGTTCTAAAATCTCTAATGACCTAGTGCACTCATTTGTAATATCTATTAAATTTAATAATGCTGTTGGGGACTCATTCTGAATAACAGGAATATTTATAAAACGTTTTAAATGCGCGTAAACCTGTTCTCTCGAATTTGAATACCGTTCCTCTAAAAGCGACCATGCAACTTCATAATTAGCATACACAATTGAAATGGATTGAATGATTCTAAAAGCATCTCCCTTTAATGAAGATTTTAAATATTGCAATTTCATTGCCCCAGATAAATATGAGTTATCATGTACAGTGGCTTTAAATATATCTTTAAAAGAAAGCCACTCATGCAAATTTCCCGTAAATATCGGAAGAGTCAGCTTAGGCAATTTTATATTATTTTCAGCCTTTGACGCATTTTCCAAATTAACATTCTGAAATTTTGTTTTTGAAAGCTTTTTGCTGAGTTCAAATTCTAAATTCTCTAATGACTCATTTATTTCCTCGTTTTCTTTGATAAAATCATCAATTTCATCTTCTTTACATGCTTTATAAATTGCGTCAAATAATTCAGAAAAAGTTAGAACCAGCTTATTGTGTTTCTCCTTTATGAGAAGTAGTTCACTTGGTTCTAGTTCAGAACCTGACAATCTGTCTTTTAATTTCGTCAAACTAGTTTTATTTGTTTTCTTTTTAGCTTTAAGCTCTTTCAACTCTTTCAAGCTCATTTTGACAAAAAATATATAAATTAAATGGATATACACTTACCCCTCTTGACTCTTTAAAATAATTAATCCATGAGCGAAAAAGGAAAACACAAGATCAAAACACGCAGCTGTGATTCACACTTTTTGCCGCTTAAGCACTTAAACGATGACATGTTGATCTTTATCACTTTTATAACGATCGCAGTAAATATTTATATCACCCTCCTGGTTTTTCTCCGGCAATGAATACGGACCATAATATGAATCGCTTCTGGCCCGGAATTATAAGAAATTCACTCTTACTGTCATTAAAATTCTCATTCTCTTTTTAAATATCCTTTATTGTATACAATCTCACCACACTCAATTCCGGTCACAGCTCGGATCACAATACACATAAAAAATCTAAACTAAAACTTATTAACAGCACATTCTCGAAGTAGAACTTCGAACCAAAACTAAAACCAAAGGCAATGTCCTTTTCACACAGCTTAGAAAATAACTACAATTTTAAAGGGCCGTGTCTTTTTCTCATAGCTTATATATTTCTAGTACAGACATTTTGATATATCTGCAATGTAGCGACATCTGTTGGTATAATTAAAATATACACTTTATCAAACAGAGACGGGTGGTAGAACTTGGAATTTGACATGATGGTTAATTTTAAGATGTAAGAAGATGGTTTCTAGAAAATTCAAAACTTCTAATGAATACTGAAATGAGCGTATTAATTGAGCATAAAAGTTTCAAAATATTTTCTAAATTATCATTTATTTAGTTTTATTTAATTTTATTAATTTAAGTCTCATTTCTGCCTAATGCAGTGTAATAATGATGTTTAATCAAACTGTGTTTTAAATAGTAATTTTTGAATTATTCCTAAAAGTAATAAGTACCTTTTAATAGAAAAAACTTAATAAAGTAAAATATTACCTTTTAATAAAATAAAAATTTAGTTAGTACCTTTTAATAAAAATTAGACATATAAATATCACTTGGCATATTTCAAATATTACGCGAGCAAAGCCGCGGGGTTTGCTAGTATATATATATGTATATATATATATATATATATATATATATATATATATATATATATATATATATATATATATATATATATTACTTATTTTTCAATTACCCTAGCGCTGTCTAGGCTTTTTGCAATAAACCTGAAAAACACCAGGCTGATTGAGAAACAAGTGGTCAGTTTTCAATTAGCATAATGCTCTCTAGAGGCTCTTTGCAATAAGTATGAAAAATATCAGGCTAATTGGAAAAAGGGAGATGATTCTCCAATTAGCCCGGCTCTTTGCCTGATTTCCCAATTAGCCTAAGACATATACCGGGTGTCCCAAAAAGGACTGACTGATTTTAAAATTCAATAACTTCCAAACGGTGACAGATATTTAAAAAATTCTTGCAGGAGGGTTATACATAAGGTCAAAAGTTTTTTTACAGTGATTTTCAATTTTAGTTCGAATTACAAACAATAGATGGCGCTGTGATCAATAGAGGCTCAATTCAGGCTCGATTTTTGGTACTTCGTGGCCCGGATAATACATTTCCATCTCCTTTTTCAGCATGGAACAAGAGAAAGGATCAGAAATCGAGCCTGTATTTAGCGACTATTGCTTACAGCGCCATCTATTGTTTGTAATTCGAACTAAAATCGAAAAACACTGTAAAAAAACTTTTGACTTTATGCATAACCCTCCTGCAAGAATTTTTTTAATATCTGTCACCGTTTGGAAGTTATTGAATTTAAAAATCAGTCAGTCCTTTTTGGGACACCCGGTATAATGAATACATAAAATGTGAAATATATGTAATTTTAAATATCTATATTATAAACGTTTAACATATCTGTGCATAACACATACGTCATTCTCCGAATGGCAACACTTTGAAATTTAAAATTAAATTTTGGTTTTGCAAATTTTTAAACTTCTAAACATCGCACATTTTAAATTTTTACACCGTCGTGTAAGGAAAAAAATGCTCTTTTAAATGCAATTTGTTTGAAAGCTGTATCTCAATTTAATGTGAGATATTATTTTTTTTTTTTTAGTTTTTAATACATTTTTTGTAATTGTGGCAACTAAAGAACTCCATTTCTGTTGAAAGTCGTGGAGGTTTGAAAGTAAAGGAAAAATAATCACAGAGGAAAGAAAATATTATATTTCTGTACCTTTTTGCTGCCATTTTCTCATAAAAAGTAAAAAAAAAAAAAAAATGAAATTAAAATACGTGCTATGTCAGCGATTTTTTAAATTTCTAAATATCGCACATTTTCAATTTTTAAACCGTCAAATAGAGAACAAAATCTACTTTCAAATGCAATTTTTTTGAAAATTGCATCTTAATTGACTGAGTTATTAATGTTTTTAAAATAGCTAGTCGCCCGTGGCGACCAGTTTGGTCTCCCTTAAATGTATGGTAGGCATAGTATCATGTTACTTTTATTCATAATTTAATTTACTTTCTCAATCCTTCGCCAAATTGGAAGATTCTGAGAGAAATCGAGAACTCCCTACTTTTATGTTAGTCAGGCACAGGTGATAAATCGCCAAATTGTAATTGTGGCAACTGAAGAACTCCATTCCTGTTTAAAGTCGTGGAGGTTTGAAAGTAAAGGGAAAATAATCACGGAGGAAAGAAACCTATACCCATCGCATTTTTTTTCCATATTTCGTTAAATCAGATTAAAATATAATCCTTTCACTCATTTTATTTAAAATGGATAACTTTAATTTAAAAATGAAACCTTTAAAATTCATGACTTTCACTTAAAAAAAAAAAAAAAAAAAAAAAAAAATCTTTAAAAAAAGAAAAAGAAAAAAAAAGAATAAATAATATCATAAACCATTTAATTTCAACATCAAAGCAGTGTTTTAATTTACCCCTCGAAAAATAAAAAATGCTGTTGGCGAGTTAAAAAATGCTATTGGCGAGGATTGCGCCCAGCTAACATAAAAGTAGGAACTCATTGCGATCACGGCAACTTTTATGTAGTTTTATTCGAAAAAAAATTTTTGATTAAATCGGTTCACAGAAAGAAAAAAAAACAATTATTTTGGACCTTTTCTCTATTTTGCCAAGTATCTATACTAGAAAAGTACCTTCATTTATTTATTTATTTATTGTATTTTAAATTAGATGAATAAAAGACGGCACAAGTGTCATATACGCACTACGTTGGCACGACTTTTTTCTGACACCAATGTCATATACGCACCGGTGTACTTAACTGGCGCCAAAGTGTCGTTATTTTGCTTGATATGGTAACCCGGATGTTGTTGTTAATTTATTAATAAATTGTTTATTTACTTTTATTTTATTTTTTAAAATTATATAATTTTTTTTTTGTTCTATAGTTATTAATTAAACTTTTTATTTATTTATTGTTATTCCCTTTTTAACTAGTATGTTGTGGCCATCACAAAACTTTCTTCTATATAAATCACGTTAATTAAATCCTTTAAATAGTACAAGAAATAACAACGATTTAGCACAAATTAATATAAAGTATATCTGAATTAGAAGTCTGTTGAAAATCCAAGCATTAGTTCTTGAGATAAAGCTATTGCAGAAATCGCAAAAATACAGCATAGCAGCGCCACCTGTTGAGCGATTTACACCAAAAATGAAACAGCACTAATTTATACGTCAATTCATGTCAAGGACTAACTAAATCTGAAGTTTGATGAAAATCTGTGCAATAGTTCTTGAGATACAGCTCTTGTAGAAATCGTGAAAAATGCAACACAGCAGCGCCACCTGTTGGGAGATTTACACCAAAAATTAAACAGCACTAATTTATATCAGGGACTAACTGAATCTGAAGTTTGATGAAAATTCGTGCATTCTTTCTTGAGTTAGAGCTATTGCGATAATCATGAACAATGCAGCATATCAGCGCCACTTGTTGGACGATTTTCACAAAAAAGTAATCAGCACCAAACTATATCTTGGACTAACTTAATCTGAAGTTTTATGAAAATCCGTGCAGTAGTTCTTGAGATATAGCTATTGCAGAAATCGTGAAAAATGCCACATAGCAGCGCCACCTGTTGGGCGATTTTCACCAAAAGCTAATCAGGTCCAGTTTATATCAAGGTCTAACAAAATATGAAATTTTGTGAAATTCCGTGGATTAGTTCTTGAGATAGAGCGCCCACAAAATTTTTGTCACATACAGACTCACAGACAGAGTGACAGAGTGACAGAGTGACGGAGTGACAGAGTGACAGAGTGACAGACAGACTCACAGACAGACATTTTCTAAAAACCATCAAATCGTGTTCTGGGCATTCTAAAACGTATAAATCCGTCGAAAACCGGAAGTCGAAATTTTTCACGAATCCAATACTTTCTTCTTGTAAAGATAGAAGAAAGTAAAAATATTCACAATAACCAGTGAGATGCGTTTCATTTGACCGTTGCCATTAAACAAGTAACAAATAATCGCGATTTCTGTGCCACGTACGATAGCGTAATATATATATAGAATTTCAAGCATAAATTATTTTTAAATTTATCTCTATCACGTGTAGCTCGATTACGAAAGGTTAATCCAATTGCCCTTAAAACAGTGTAAAAAGTTCAGCATTTGTTTCCGTCTAATATTCCATAACAAAATTAAAAATTCCTCTATAGAAAAATAAATAAAATAATGTAAATAAGAAACAAATTTAACAGACATGTGATTGAACCACACACTTAAAGCACCGAAATGATCGGAAAGACCGACGTAAGTCGAAAAATCTTTGGTTAATAACTCCTGGCATGCGGTGACATGTGAAAGTATCGCTTTTAATAAATTTCAAAACTTTATTTGATTGCATAATTGATATTTTTCATATAAAAATTCTTTTTGATATTAGTGAGCAATCAAAAATATATATTACATGTAAAAAAATAATTAGAGTTAAAAAAAATGGTTTTCACCTATATTCTGTAACCCGAGGAGCTCGGGTTCAATCCCCTAGTATATATAATTACATAGTATTTAATTATAAGTGCCTATAATATGTATTTTTTACATATATATATATATATATATATATATAATTACATATATAAGTATAATATAAATAAAAATAATACATATTTATATAAACATTTTATTTTTTTAACATGTAACATTTATAACGTTTATTAAATGATTATGCTTATATATTTTTTAAAAAACATCCTTTCTCGGTATCTTAAGAAAATTTGTAGTATACTAAAATTGATTGTTGGCGCCATTTTGGAAGGATTTATCAATCCAACTAACCGGAATAGAATACGGAATTTTTCTCGAGAAAATTCTTAATCACGTTTATACTGCGCATATTTTATAGTTTTATTTTCATTAAAAATATCTCATGAATGCATTAGCATTAACGAATTATGTTTTAAAATAAAACTTGCAGTTAAATAATATGTAATTTTGTTTGTTTTTCGTATGGATAAACTGTACATAAAATAGAACGATGCACGAGTTCATGTATAAATTAAATGTGTCTCGATAGTTAAAGCTTTAAAAGCAGACGATTATCGTTTATAAAAAAATGAATCTTCTTTAGACAAACTTTTAAAAGAAATATGTCTTCCTACAATGCTGATAATGCATTCAACAAATTTTATTCAAAAGAAGATACTGTAACCTTTCGAAGATTCATGATATTTTGATACAAATGAATTGTTTGAATTCTTTTTTGGATAATTTCCAAAAACGTTGATTAATTTGTATTTTATCGAAGTTGGATTCAACTTCCACTTTTTTTGTCTTTCTTTAAATTTGTAAAATGGAAAAGAAATTTTTTATCGGTAATTCCAAAAAAGCAAATGTCAGGAAGTAAATGAATGAAAGGATTTAATACTACACAACATGAATTAATGTTGACTTTATTTCTTAACTATTCTCCTTTTACTGTTACTTTATATCGACCGACGACAAATTTCGCATTTGAATTACCTGCAGCTAGATGTAGACGATATTTATACTTTTAACAATAGACAAGAAAAATTTTTTTGGAAATTTTAAATTTTTGGAATATCCTTGGTCTTTTGTTTTTAAAACATTGTATTTTATTTTACTTTTGTTTTATGTTAACAAAGAACAGTGTAAGTTGACATTTGCCTATAACATAAATGTGTAATAAGGCATTACAAAAAATTAAGTTTCTTACCAGGGAAGGTCCCCAACTGCCTGATCGGGATTTTGTCGATAGCGGTGTTTTTGGAAAGCTCTTACCGTGGGGATTAAGGGAATGTATAAAACTACCTTCAGAATGCAACTCGGGAACAGTTGTAAACCGATATATTTCTGTCATTTATAGATTTCTCCAGATTTCTAGTTATGCAGAAAAGATTCTCTGTATGGTAAAAAAGTCAGCTTACAGTACAGTTATGTAACCTGTTGTTGCCAGTGTGAAGTTGGTGAAGGTTCCGTGTTCCCTCTAGTAGGAAACAGACAATTGTGATCAAATTTTCACAATCATATATAAGTAATTGGACTGCACTGACTTTGATTTAAAGAACGCCAGGAACTAACTCCTTGTCTGATCCTGCTGGATGAAAAGAGAACATGAGCAGGGCCTATGGGGACAGTTCCCGAGGCGCTCAACCATGCAGAGTTTTAGCAGTACCTGTGGCTCGCGTTCCAGGCGCGCTGGTTCATGGGATGTGGCCCGAAACCCATTTGACATGCTTAGTCGGGGCCAGTTCTGAATATGTCGGCGAGTCTTCTGGCTCTAATGCTATCGCCGACAAAGCAAAGATTGCAAAACTCCTTAGTTTGCAACTGACAGAATATTTTGGAGAATCCGAGGAAAAGGAGGCAATGACTGAAGGCCATTAATCAGCGACTATTCAAGACAGTGAAGGGGATGATCAAAAACGATTTTTTTCCGGTCGCTCGATATTTTGTATGAAAGCAGCATAAACTAATATGAACTGACAAATAATTTGGAAATAAATACGGACCCGACTTTCGAATATGAAGAGCCTGCGGAAAAAAGCAGACAGGAAGTGAAGGAGTATCCGTAGAAATAATGTCGAAAGCAGTAGAAACTTATAAGAACACAAAGAAAAATAAACTAAAGTATGTGCAACATATATGCAGGCAGGTAAAAGACCAAAAGATGATTCAATAGCGGACACAATACGTAGGGAAAGGTGGGAACATGCAACAAAAATGAACAAAAAAAAAATGATTGAGCGGCGAAAATGTCCACTGTCCAAAGTCCTGAAATCCGATCAAAGTGGCTTCGAATACGAGATTGTATCTAACAGACTCTCGATATGAAGGGATCTAAACACGTGGATGCATTGGTAATCAGTAAAAACAAAACGACTCATTCCTATACCGTGCAAGTGAGACTTAACGCCGCTGGAAAATTTATGCGATCTTTACTTGTAACTTTTTATGTGATTTGTAACACAGAAATAGCTGGGGGAATTTGGTCCCAATGTTGCAGAAAATGTGCAACGAATATCATTCTCAAATTTGCTCACAACATGCTCCAAGTCAGGAAAGTGCACAAAACAAATATCTGCAAAATATTTCAATAAACTAAAAAAATCGATTGGAGATCAGGACAAAATCGTGGCGCTGGGTAGTTGGAGTGTCCAAACGGATCAACGTTTATGCATTAAGAAATTTGGATTCAATGTGGAGCCTGTTTTACTCCCACCCGGCACGACAAAATTCTTCAGCCGTTAGACGTCTATTTCTTCCGAAAATAAAAGTACTTAGAATTAATTAATTATATTATATTAATAATATAATTTTTATAATATATAAAATAAATTTTATTTTTTTCTAATGTTAAATATTTTTCTCTGATGATGGCAATTCAAATTTTAATCATAACATATATTTTTTTCTCATATTTTAGAAAAGATTATTATTTTAAAATAATTTGACGAACAGTTTGGCCTCCCTTAAATGTATGCTAAGAACAATGCTTTTTTTTAATTTCATTATCATTTTATTTAACACAAAAACTTTCATTTAAAACCGAAACATTTAAAATTAATGGCTTTCACTTTTTTTCTTTTTTTTAAACTAAACGAAAAGAAAAATATTAGGCGCATATGTCATATACGCACCGGAGCACCTAATTGGCGCCAAAATTGTGTTATTTTTTCTGACATGGTAACCCGGCTATTGTTACTTATTTAGTAATAAATGTTTATTTACATTTATTTTCTTTTTCTTTAAAAAAGTTTTTATAAATTGTTTTGTTCTATAGTTATTAATTAAACATTTTTATTTATTGTTATTTAATTTTAAAAATAATGGAAAATAATTTAAAAATGCATGTGCAACTGGTATTCGAAAACGAGGTTTTAGCCAAATTGTCGTAAAAAAATCGCACCAATATGACATCTGTGAAATAATGCAACAAATTTTGACATTGAATTTCAACTTCAAAACAATGTTTTAATGGTACTACTAAATTATCCCGTCGACTAATTTCGCCGAATTATATAAATCGCCAAACCACTAGCCCAAATTATAAAAATTGACATTTTTTTTTTATTTTAAATAGCGAAAGAACAAATAAATTAGTATAACATTAATAAAAATACAAATAAAACTTCGAAATAAAAATCACTTGATGGCTAAACACGTGTAACTTGCTTAAAATCAAGTGAATGTTTCATTTACGATCAACCATTATTGACATTTAATCTTATAGTTTGGCGATAGATTTTTGGTTGATGGGATAACCAAGTAGTACCGTTTTAATTTGCCACTCGAAAAATAAAAAAAAATGCTAACTGGCGAGTTAAAAAAAAAAGCCATTGGATAGATTTGCACCCGGCTAACATAAACATACCAAGAATTCATTGCGATCATGGCAACTTTTATGTAGTTTTATTCGAAATTTTTTTTTATATTTTAATCACAATGGAAACTTTTCTTATGAAAAGCGAATGGCAGTTACATGACTTAGAGTATCATAATATAAGTGTAATGATGGCGATAGAATAATATTTTGTGACTTATCACCCTAGGAAGTGTACCAAAATGACCGCTGGAATATAAAAAGCGAAGGGATCCGTCCGGAACTGTTGATGATAGTCAGATGACTTAGGCTATTAGGATAACTCTAGGATAGATGGCCATAGAGCAGAGATGGCCACTCTAAATATTTCTAAAACTTTATCATATATTGCACCATAAACGTTGTTCGTAAGAAATAGTTCAATGAGTTCATTCATTGCGACGTACAGCTGTGTTTTTTTATTATAAAAAATGAGTGCAATTTTAATGTTTATTTTATTAAGTGGCTGAATATTTTTGTTGAGTTGGGTATATGACTATTTTGCGGTCCGCACGTTCCTTTTATTTTAACTATTCTAACTTTTAAGCCTCGTATATAATGCAGTCTTTGCTTTTAAGCCTGATACAAAGACATACAATGGAAAAATGATGCTTTAAATTGGGTAGCCATCTATCCTTGAAATTTAGGATAGATGGCCACATCAAATCAAAAAGAGATGACCACCTTTAATCAATATTTCAAAATTAAACGGAGTGAAAGTTTAAGTCAAATATAATTATATTTAAAATAATTATATAAAGTTTAAGTTTTATAATTATATTAATTGATATAACTGTTTAAATTTTAACTAATATAAACACTTTAATAAGAAGAATATCAACAACTATATGTTTTTCATGATTAACTATATGAAATGAGTTATTTTTTTGCTATTTTAACTTCACTTTTTTTCTTGTATTGGTTGGCCATCTCTTTCCGGCTTGAAGGAGAAATGGCCATCTGCCATTATAATTTCAATTTTGTTTCCCACTTTTTGTACTTAATATTTAACACTTTTTTGCTCAAAATATGATAGGCATATATATAACAAATTTAATAATGCATCACTGGGGAACACACATTTTGTTAATTTAGATCTGGCAATTGTTTTTGGCTAATTTTTGGCATCTAAATCCAAAAATGATCCCAGTTTTTTTCTACCACGTCAGCTTTTTAAGCTACAGAACACCTCAGAAATCCTACTTAATGTAGATTCAAAGGAAAAAAAATACCTAATATATTACTCATACAATAGCTGTATATACTTACTATATACTATATTGGGGTCATACAAGTACTAAAATCCTTTTACAAAACGAAAAAAGTATATATTAAGGTAAACATTTTCGCTTGTAGCTTTTCTTGGAGTGTTCAATTTGTGTACAATCTCGCTTGATGCTCCAACAATAAATCCGCCAGCCATCACATGTTAGTCCCATCTATCTTGATACCTTTCTTCATGAGCTGAAAATCTTGGTGGAATCCGTTACCCTGCTCATCACTGACTGTAACAAGATTTTCCTGGAAGTCATCAAAATGGCTATGTAGAAAATGAAGTTTTATGCTCATGTTGCAACCAAGCATTTTGAAGCTCTCTATAAGTTGCTGGGCATTTCATTGTAATTTCCTACTCGCATATTTCCAAGAAAGTCTTTGACAAGGTTTTTGAATGACAACTAAGCATTCTTTTGAAGTTCTGTCGTTATTCGGATGAAATGTTCATCTCTAATGAGCTGCCGAATCTGCGGACTGCTAAATACACCTGCCTTTATATTTTCAAAAGACAGATTTGGAAATTTCGAAATCAGGTACATAAAACAGTCTTCTTCAGTTGACAAAGCTTTCACGATCAGCTTCATTAGATCCAGTTTTGTACGCAGAGTTGGAAATATGATGTTCTTTCTGTCGGCAAATGGCTGATGCAAAATGTTTGGATCACCAGGTTTGACGTCAGATCTTGGAGGCCAATTTGACTGGAACCAATGCTTCTCACGAGCTCTGCTGTCCTACATACGCTAAAAACAGGGATACTTGGTATATCCCCGTTGCTAGATGAAGAAGGAAGCACACAATTTTAAGTCCAACACAGATGATCCATTCGTGAATATGATATTGCAATAATTCAGTGGCTCTCTTTATGTCCTGATATTCTCCGTTCAAATATACTGAATGGCTTATTAGGACTGCTCCAAATACATTTCCATTGTGAAGGAGCACGCGCTTCAAGCTCCTCATTGAGCTATCGATGAACAGTCGCCATTCAGTTGCGGTATAGGATGGAATTCCTAACTTCTCCATTAAACCATGTACGTTACGATAAAAAACAAATCCACCGTTACTTCGAAAGTATTGAAGAAATTCACTTTCTCTTGATCGAAAGTAGGACACATTAGCTCCCTTTTTAAGCAAATTTTTCTCGTGCAGTCTTGATGCTGTTTTCTACCTATGACTCACGCCCGATTCAGAGTAAAGTTGTGACATTAATGTAAGCTGTAGAGAAAAAACTTGGCGTGACAGATGGAAAGTAATTGCAGTTTTGAAATCAGCACTCTTTTTTGACTTAAAAACATCTGAAAAATCGAAGTCAACAAAAATTGAGTTAAAAATTGTTCCCCAGTGATATTTCTTGTATTTGCATTCTAAGAATATTAATTTCAATATTTAAAAACTATGGCCATCTATCCTAGAGTTACCCTATTGTAGAGATTGTTTTCAATTCTAAAACGAGCGCAAAGAATAATATTTCCTAACGATTAAAAATTTACTTACGCGTGACTATTTAAAACAGAAAAAAAATTTTAAATTTCTATTAAATGAGTACGTGTTAAAAGCAGGAAAATATTGAAAATTATGTTTTTAAAATTGTGTTTACAAGTGAATGTTTAAAGAGAAGGGAAACTTTAAAATAATAAATACATTAATATGCGTTTAACTTTTTCAGGGGCAAGGTACTTCTATTCGTAAAATGTTGAAATCAATGAATGGCACTAGAATTTACAAACAAATTTTGAAATACGAAAATGCTTTTGTTCACTTACTTAATAAAAGGAAAATTTTCATTCCAATATTCTGGTGCCAATGTGACAATTAAGAATTAAAATTTATTGGTCCAAAAATGAACCACCGCCCTTGAAGGGATTAAAGCAGTAAATTGTATTATGTCAATCGTTTATAACGCTGTTAAAAAGTACCGGGAGGCAAAGACTCAGTTTACTTAAATCTTTTTATTTTAGCTTCTTTTCAAATGTTTAACTGATCTTCTTTAATCAAATACGAAAACCATTGGATGTGTTAACAGCAATTGATTCAGTCTTAAATTTTCGCAACCAAAGGAAATTGAATGAAACCCGTTTACAAGGAGATCCGTACAGGTTTTTTTTATTAAAATTCAATCTCCACTAATCTTTTTTTAAACCGATCAGATTAGCGAGCTTTTAGAATCTGTGGTGTCTGAGCGGGTGTTGGCGAGCGCAGTTTGCAAGGGGCATGCCCCCCTAGTATATATATATATATATATGTATATATAATAAATACACCATTGCTTCTGGTAAATTATATTTAAATCAAGGTAATTTTTTATATTTAATTTTTATCGAGAATAAAATATTGTAACTTTCGAAATAAATATATGAAATATATAAAAGTCATAATAAATGTAAAATACATGAAATTGACATACAAATGTTATTTATATGTAATTTTCTTTTAAATGCATAAAAGCTTTATAAAATGTATTTAAAAAGACACCGGTTCGCATCTTTCATTAATTACATTTCCACTCAAATTGAATTTATTCAATCCAAGAAATTGTGAATGGGGAATATTGAAATTACAGAAGATTTAATATGTATGCAAATTTATTTTATTTAAATAATTTTATATAAAAATAAATGTGATTTATAAGAAATAATATAAAAGGAGATACAGAGGAAATGCCATAAATATGGAAGTATTTAGGGCTGTGAATCGAAGTACTTTCAAATATAGTTTAATGCAATAAAGACATTTAAATATTATAAAGTTAAACACATCTATTTTTTTCCGTGTCAAAATCTAATTTATTTATTCTAAGTATTTCTGGAGGAAATACATATTATCTATACTCCTATTATAAAGAGGAAAAAATTGTTTATTTGTCGGAGATAAGCTCTGGAACTACCGAACCGATTCCAAAAGTAATGGTATCAAAATGATGGTGTTAGTCCAACTTAGAACATAGGCTATATCTTATGTCGGTGCCACTACCCCAAAGGGGGTGTAGGAGCAAAAAACTTTCTAAAAATGCGATTTTAGCGTTACTGAAGGGCTTAGAAATATGGAATTTTGAATATTAGTTACTTATAAGATATAAATGATGTCTAAGAACAGTTCTTAAACAATTCGAAATTTAAAAGGGGTGAAAATGCACAAAAAGTGTTCTAAAAAACGTTCTAAATGGTAGTTTCTACACAATCTCAAGAAATACCAAACGGATTTAAAAAGTATTGGTGTCAAAATGACGGTGACAACGCTTGCTCCAAGATAGGCTATGTTTTATGTCGGTGCCACTACCCCAAAGGGGTTGTAGGAGCAAAAAACGTTCTAAAAATACGATTTTAGCGTTACTGTAGGGCCTAGAAATATGAAATTTTGAATATTAGTTACTTATAAGATATAAATGATATCTAAGAACAGTTCTTAAACCCTTTGAAATTTAAAAGGGGTTAAAATGCACAAAAAGCGTTCTAAAAAACGTTCTAAATGGTAGTTTCTACACAATGTCAGGAAATATAAACCGATTTAAAAATATTGATGTCAAAATGATGGTGACAACGCTTGCTCCAAGATAGGCTATGTTTTATGTCGGTGTCACTAACCCAAAGGGGGTGCAGGAGCAAAAAACGTTCTAAAAATGCGATTTATGTGTTACTGAAAGGCCTAGAAATATGAAATTTGAATATTAGCTACTTATTAGATATAAAGGATTTCTAAGAACAGACCTTAAGCAATTCGAAATTTGAAAGGGGTGAAAATGCGCGAAAATCGTTCTAAAAAACGTTCTAATTGGTGGTTTCTACACAATCTCACGAAATACCAAACCGATTTAAAAAATAATGGTGTCAAAATGACGGTGACTATCCTTGCTCCAACATAGGCTATGTTTTATGTTGGTGCCACTACCCCAAAGGGGGTGCAGGAGCAAAAAACGTTCTAAAAATCCAATTTTTGCGTTACCAAATAGCCTAGAAATATGAAATTTGAAATGTTAGCTACTTATTAGATATAAAGGATTTCTAAGAACAGTTCTTAAACAAATAGAAATTTAAAAGGTGTGAAAATGCGCGAAAAGCGTTCTAAAAACGTTCTAATGGTGGTTTCTATTCAATCTCAGGAAATATTAAACCGATCTAAAAAATAATGGCGTCAAAATGATGGTGAAAACCCTTTCTCCAACATAGGCGAGGTTTTATGTCGGTGCCACTACCCCAAAGGGGGAACAGGAGCAAAAAACGTTCTAAATTGCGACTTTTGCGTTACGGAAGGGCCTAGAATCGTGAAATTTGGAATGGTAGTTAGTTATAAGATATCAATGATCTCTAAGGACATTTCCTAAAAAAATCAAAATTTAAAAGGGGGTCAAAATGCGCAAAAAGCGCTATAGAAAACTTTCTAAATTTCGATTTCTATGCAATCTCAGGAAGTACTGAACCGATTTCAAATGTAATGGTGTAAAAATGATGGGGACAGATCTTGCTCCAATATAGGCTATATTTTATATCTGTTTCCACTACCCTAGAGGAGATACAGGAGCGAAAAGCGTTCTAAAAACGGTCTATATGCCGATTTGTCGGCAATATCTCAGGAAGAATGAATCTGATTTCAAACGTAATGGTAGGAAATTGATGCTGACAGCCTCTGCTCAAACATAGACGCTATTTTATGTCGGTATCACTATCACCAAGACGTTGCAGGAGCAAAAAAGCGTTCTAAATTTCGATTTTTGTGATCGGTAGGGGCTAGCAACTTAAAATTAGGCAAGGTACATATTTATTTGCTATAAATGATCTTTAAGAACAGTTTCGAAAAAATTGGAAATTTAAAAAGCGATGAAAATGCGCGAAAAGCGTCCTAAAAACGTTCTAAATTGCGATTTTTACTCAATCTCAGGAAATACCAAAGCTATTTCAAAAGTAATGGTTGCAAATCAATGGTGACAGTCCCTTCTATAACATAGGTTATATTTTATGTTGCTGTCACTACCATCTGAGGGTTGCAAAAGCAAAACATGTTCTAATTTGCACTTTTTGCACAACTGAGGGGTCTAACACTTTGAAGTATGGCATGGTATTTAGTTACAAGATGCAACTGCTTTCTAAGAACAGTCGAAAGAAAATTCCAAATTTAAAAGAAATGAAGTGAGTGAAAAGCGTTATAAATTACAATTTTTAAGCAAACTTATAAATTACCAAACCGATTAAAAAAATAATGATGACAAATATTGGTGATAGAACCTGCTCAAACATAAGCTATATTTTATGTCTGTTCCACTACCACCAGAGGGTTGCAGGAGCTAAAAACTTTTTAAATTGCGATTTCTGTGATACTGAAAAGGCTAGAAACTTTAAATATGACATGGTAGTTACTTATAAAATATAAATTCCCTCGAAGGAACGTCGAAAATAAATTCGAAATAAAAAGGGTTGAAGCGAAGGGGAGGTGCGAAAAGCTTTCTAAAAAAGTTCCAAATTACGATTCTATGCAATTTCAGGGAATATAAACCGATTATAAAAGTAATAGTTGCGAATCAGTGGTAACAGTCTCTGATCCTACACAGGCAATATTTTATGCCGGTGATTCTACCACCTGGGGTTCACAGGAACAACAAACGTTCTAAAAAAGGTCTTTAAAAGCTTTTTAAATTACGTTTCTGTGGAATATTAGGAAATAACAAACTGATTTCAAAATTAATGTTGGCAAATTAATGGTGACAGTTCCTATTTCAACATAGCCCTTTATGTTGAGAGAGGTGGTAGGACTTGGGATTCGACATGATGGTTAATTTTAAATGTAAGAAGATGGTTTCTAAAAAATTCAAAACTTCAAATGAATACAGAAATGAGCGTATTAATTGAGCATAAAAGTTTCAAAATATTTTCTAAATTATCATTTATTTAGTTTTATTTCATTTTATTAATTTAAGTCTCATTTCTGCCTAATACAGTGTAATAATGATGTTTAGTCAAACTGTGTTTTAAATAGTAATTTTTGAATTATTCCTAAAAGTAATAGCCCCACCAGTGGCCGAGAGGTTCTGCTCTCGAAGCTGGTAGACCGAAGGTGCTGGGTTCGATCCCAATCGCGCCCGTCGGCCTCATCGTTTGGAGTTTTCGTGGTTTTCTTCGAGCCGTGGATCTTCCATGCGTTAATACGGATTAGGTTCCCTTAGAAAGACCCCACGGAGGGCACTCCCCCCGGGCCTATATCCCTCGTGTAGATAATTGGCCGTAAAAAATCAACCCAACCCAACCCTAAAAGTAATAAGTACCTTTTAATAAAATAAAATATTACCTTTTAATAAAATAAAAATTTAGTTAGTAACTTTTGATAAAAATTAGACATATAAATATCACTTGGCATATTTCAAATATTAGGCGAGCAAAGCCGCGGGGTTTGCTATCATCTATATCTATACTTCCTATTATAAAGAGGAAAAATTTGTTTATTTGTCGGAGGTAAGCTCAGGAACTACCGAACCGATTCCAAAAGTAATGGTATCAAAATGATTGTGTTAGTCCAACTTAGAACATAGGCTATATCTTATGTCGGTGCCACTACCCCAAAGGAGATGCAGGAGCAAAAAACGTTCTAAAAATGCGATTTTTGCGTTACTGAAGGGCCTAGGAATATGAAATTTGGAATATTAGTTACTTATAAGATATAAATGGTGACTAAGTACAGTTCTTAAACAATTCCAAATTTAAAAGGGGTGAAAATGCACAAAAAGCGTTCTAAAAAACGTTCTAAATGGTAGTTTCTACATAATCTCAGGAAATACCAAACCGATTAAAAAAAATATTGGTGTCAAAATGATAGTGACAACGTTTGCTCCAAGATAGGCTATGTTTTATGTCGGTGCCACTACACCAAAGGGGGTGTAGGAGCAAAAAACGTTCTAAAAATGCGATTTATGTGTTACTGAAGGGCCTAGAAATATGAAATTTGAAGTATCAGCTACTTATTACATATAAAGGATTTCTAAGAACAGTTCTTAAACATCTCGAAATTTAAAAGGGGGTGAAAATGCGCGAAAAGCGTTCTTAAAAACGTTCTAAATGGTGATTTCTACACAATCTCAGGAAATACCAAACCGATAAAAAAAATAATGGCGTCAAAATGATGGTGAAAACCCTTGCTCCAACGTAGGCTATGTTTTATGTCGGTGCCGCTACCCTAAAGGGGGTGCAGGAGAAAAGCATTCTAAATTGCGGTTTTTGCGTGACGGAAGGGCCTTGAATCGTGAAATTTAGAATGGTAGTCAGTTATAAGATATCAATGATCTCTAAGGACATTTCCCAAAAAAGTCGAAATTTAAAAGTGGGGTCAAAATGCGCAAAAAGCGTTGTAAAAATCGTTCTAAATTGCGATTTCTAGCAATCTCAGGAAATACTGAACCGATTTCAAATATAATGGTGTAAAAATGATGGGGACAGATCTTGCTCCAATATAGGCTATATTTTATATCTGTTTCCACTACCCCAGAGGAGATGAGGAAGCAAAATGAGCGAAAAGCTTTCTAAAAACGTTCTAAAAGCCGATTTGTCACCAATATCTCAGGAAGAATCAAACTGATTTCAAATGTAATGGTAGGAAATTGATGCTGACAGCCTGTGCTCTAACATAGACGCTATTTTAAGTCGGTATCACCATCATCTAGACGTTTCAGGAGCAAAAAAGCGTTCAAATTTCGATTTTTTTGATTGGTAGGGGCTAGCAACTTAAAATTAGGCAAGGAACATATTTATTAGACATAGATGATCTTTAAGAACAGTTTCAAAAAAATTGGAAATTTAAAAAGGGGTGAAAATTCGCGAAAAGCGTTCTAAAAACGTTCTAAATTGCGATTTCTACTCAATCTCAGGAAATTCCAAAGCTATTTCAAAAGTAATGGTTGAAAATCAATGGTCACAGACCCTGCTATAACATGGGTTATATTTTATGTTGCTGTTACTGCCATCTAAGGGTTGCAAAAGCAAAACATGTTCTAATTTGCGTTTTTTGCATAACTGAAGGGTCTAACACTTTGAAGTATGGCATGGCATTTACTTACAAGATGCAACTGCTTTCTAAGAACTGTCGAAAGAAAATTTCAAATTTAAAAAGATGAAGTGAGCGAAAAGTGTTATAAATTACAATTTTTATGTAATCTTATCAAATACCAAACCGATTAAAAAAATAATGATGACAAATTGTTGGTGATAGAAACTGCTCAAACATAAGCTATATTTTATATCTGTACCACTACCACCAAAGGGTTGCAGTAGCTAAAAACTTTCTAAATTGCGATTTCTGTGATACTGAAAAGGCTAGAAACTTTAAATATGGCATGGTAGTTAGTTATAAAATATATATGCCCTCGAAGGACTGTCGAAAATAAATTCGAATTAAAACGGGGTGAAGTGGAGTGAAGGTGCGAAAAGCATTCTAAAAAAGTCCTAAATTACGATTTCTACTCAATTTCAGGGGATATAAACCAAATATAAAAGTAATAGTTGCGAATCAATGGTAACAGTCTCTGATCGTACACAGGCTATATTTTATGCCGATGATTCTACCACCTGGGTTTCACAGGAGCAACAAACGCTCTAAAAAAGGCCTTTAAAAGCTTTCTAAATTACGTTTCTGTGGAATATTAGGAAATAACAAATCAATTTCAAAATTAACGTTGGCAAATTAATGATGACAGTTCCTATTTCAACATAGCCCTTTATGCTGAGAGAGGTGGTAGGACTTTGACATGATGGTTAATTTTAGATGTAAGAAGATGGTTTCTAAAAAATTCAAAACTTCAAATGAATACTGAAATGAGCGTATTAATTAAGCATAAAAGTTTCAAATATTTTCTAAATTATTATTTATTTTGATTTATTTCGTTTTATTAATTTGTCTCATTTCTGCCTTATGCAGTGTAACAATGATGTTTAATCAAACTGTGTTTTAAATAGTAATTTTTTTAATTATTCCTAAAAGTATTAAGTACCTTTTAATAAAATAAAATATTACTATTTAATAAAATGAAAATTTAGTTAGTACCTTTTAATAAAAATTAGACATATAAATATCACTTGGCATATTTCAAATATTACGCGAGCAAAGCCGCGGGGTTTGCTAGTTCATTAATAATTTAATTACAAAAGAATTTAATACTCGTACATATGGAAATATTAATTTATTTTAGAAATTTTAAATGAAAAATTTTAACTGCATAAATAATTGAATTCATGGAAAAAAATGTATATATTTTTTAACTACATAACTTTTAAACATTTATACTACATAAGTAATAACTATACTAACTACAATGAATAACTATGGTATTTTTCGTAGCCTATAGACATGCATTACATCGACCCTACACGGGCTGGCGAATCTTCTCAAACATGTCAGGTTTATCTCGAACACATCCTTCTGCCGTAACAATTCTTCCTAATAAGTCTTTCTGAGATGAAACAGGTGTTTCGTAAATAAATTCTTTAAAAAAAACCATAAGAAATATCCACTGGAGACAAATCTGGTGATCGCGGTGGTCATGCGATTGTTCCACTTCGGCCAATCCAACGCCTGGTAAAGGTGGCCTGCAGATGTAATCTTACTTAATGCGATGTATTCTAACTAGCCACGTTAATCCCAAGACACCCTCGCTCAAATGAAGACATCTCAATTTGCTCACCTCGTGTTTTCATGGAAACGCCCTCTAGCGGCAAAGAATGGCGTTTGCGACCCTAAGTTCCTATGTGATTTTTTATTCTTTTTTTATGCTTGTTTTGCCCTTTCATTTTGGCCACGTTATTTTCAATTACCCTGTATATTACGATATCATACAATGTTTTAAAAATTATTACTGTGTATATTAAATTATAGAAACATGTATGCGTGCCTTGCGATAAAAGTAATCATGCCTTTTGATTCCCAATACATTTTAATATTAGGATTCACATCATTTCTGTGTTATACATGATTTATGGGTTTTGTTTCAGTTATTTGCTTTATCTTTTATTAGGAGATCGTTGTACTAAGGTGTATAATAAGCTTCGGATGCTGGACGAATGTAATCACCATTTTGTATCTTTAGAATAGAACAAGATTAAAGGCAAAATACAGGATGTTCAAAAAAGAATGTCACAGTTATAATTTTTTTAATGTCATTTGTAAGCGTTGTAGAGTGTTGGTTTAAGGTCACAAATAAGGAGTAACTCAAACATTTTTAGATAAGCGCATGCGTGAGTACTGCTTTGTTATTTACTTGTTTGCAGTGCCAAATACTCAAAATGGCGAACCATGAGTCTAAAGTATTATTGCTGGTCTGAAGAGTTAAAAGCCGTTAGAGACATGCAGTTTTTTCCTTTGTGACTTTATAAATGTTCGTGTCTAGTTTTCGCCGCTATCTAATGATTTGCCAGAGGTGAGACACAGAATTGAAGAAGCTCTTGATTCCATTTCTCCGGACGGAATTGTGGGAAGAATCGGACTGGACGTATGAATTGGATGGTTTGGATTGATTGCATTGATTGGATGTGTGCCGTATAACTAAAGGTGCACATATTAAGCATTTATAAGAAAAATAGTTAGCTTACCTTCAATTTGACGTATGATTTGTTGTAAATAGTCTAAATTAAACTGTTATAATGTGCCATTGAAACTAGGATACTCTTTTGTGAGCCTCCTGTATATATTTATCGAAATATGTATTTAGGAAATTCTCCATTACCTGGGATACTACGACAGTATCAGTTAAACCCCATACTAAATGTATAATGACGTGTACCCTCACCAAAGTTCAATAAGTTTTTTTCTTCTCTATGAATAAAAGATTTCTTTTCCTTCGCTAGATTTTCAATTTCAATTCCATAAAAAGATCCAAAAGATAAGAGAATTTTTTGATTTGATTTAGTATTGAAACTTTCAGGACATTGAGAAAAACAAAAATAAGTTTGAAAATGTTCTATAAGTTCCGTTAGAGGCAGATATGTGTAAATATACGAATTACACATATCTTAATATTTAATTAATTATTAATAATATTAATTTTAAATCTAATTACTTGGTGTTAAATATTAATCACAATTAACTTACAAATAATTATCAGGTTAACTAATATAATTAATCTACAAATATTATTTACTTCGTATTAAATATTATTAGACGATTAATGTTTAATAAGACGTTTTTGAAAAAGGTTGTTTATAAGTTTAGAAGTATGTTTTTATCACTATAGTAATAATTTTAACAAACATAAATTATAGTAAGTAATATTTAAATTAAAACTGCAAAAATTATCTTAGTATATAAATTAATTAATTAATATTTTAATTAAATAAACTATGTAAAATTCGGGGTTGGAGTCATTTTTTACATGATTTAATGTTATACATAAAAATTGTTGTTTAGTTTTAAAATCCTTGCATTCTAAAAAAATATGAGCCGATGAAGCAAATCATGGGCTTAAGAACATGGCTTAATCATGGCTTAAAATCATGGGCTTAATTATCCTCCTCTATTCAAGAGCTTTAAAATTATTTAAAGTATTAAAGCGCATTAAATCTGTCAGTATTTGTTGTGCATGTACACTGAAAAAGATTCCACCACTGCCATCTAGAAAATAAATTGTTCCTCTAGAAAAAATAGTTCCATGTCATCTTCATAAATTCTAGTTCCTTTTACTAATAGTTCTATGTATCCCTATTAAAATTCAAGTACATTTTCCTATATTATCGTGGTCAAAAAAAATAAATAAATAAATAAATAAATAAAATTAAATCTCTGAAAATAAATGCGAACACAAGACGTTAGAAACCAACTGATAATTTCTCGCAAATCAAACGATTCATAATTCAATGTATCGTTTCATTTGCTAAAAAGCTAGAATAAAACCTAAAATAGACTAGAAATTCTCGATCATTCCGTCTATTCAGTTTGTTTATTTACCTTATCCGTATAACTCGGAAATTTATATTTCTAGTTTAGAAATTTAGAAAAGGACTATCTATTCGTTCTAGATGAAGGCCGTATATTATTTTTCAGTGTATTTACTATTTTTTCTGTCTTAACTAGTCTTAATTTAATTAATTTTAATTGCTGCGCAACATACCACTACTTTGTTTAGCTAGAACAGTTTGAAAAACAAATCATTATTCCCATGTGAATACATTCAAAAGTACATGGAGAAAATTAAAATAAACGAAATATTCACATGTAAATGTCAGAATCGAAATGACTGCTGAACCACAATGGCAAGAGACCGATAAGACATCGCGAAAGAAATGTCCAGCTTTGCTAATTGTATAACATCCTTCGTTGATAGCCGAACAGTGGAATATTTGATGCAAAATCTAGGCCAAAAATACAAAAATTAAAAATTGGTCAACAAGTGTAATGCGCATATTTTTTAATAGCTGACTAACTGGTGCACCATTCTATATGTATTTCAGGAGAATTAATCATATCTGACGGCTGCTAGACTCAGTTGAAGAGAAGGTTTCTTTGCGAGAAGAAGTGCTTTGTTGTTAAGTTTCATTTTTGTTATTATGTTGGAGGGGATAGTTTACCGTTTTTAGATCACATGCTATCAAAGCCTGAGAGCCTATATGGCCGCCGATTCTGTATGAATATATGTATGTATGTACGTAGATAACGCGACAACTCTTGATAGAAATATCCGATTTGATTCAATTTTTTTTTCTAGGTTCATTCTGATAAGGCGCTTCCCTGATTACTTTTAGGGATTCATTGGTTAAGTTTAAAGGGTAAAACGGGTGGGGGGCTAAGCCCGACCCCCCCTTAACTTAGGTAAATGGGTTTTTCAGGCAGAATTATCAGTTTTTCTTCAAATTTGGTATACCAGTTTAATTCTGATAAGACGCTTCCCTGATTATATTTGAAGGTTCATTGTTTAAATCTAAAGGGGGGGGGGCGGAGGCCTAATACCTCCCTTAATTTAGATAAATGGGTTTTTCTATCCGATTTTCTTCAAATTTGGTATACAGGTTTATTCTGATAAGGCGCTTCCCTGATGACATTTGGAGGATCATTGGTTAAGTATAAAGAGGGGAAATGGGGGGTAATACCCCCTTAATTCATTTTTCCAAGGGCATTATTCTTTGAAATAATAGTATAATATACAATTAGTATGAATAGCTTGTGAGCTCAATGCAATCAGTTTAACTGGGTACCTTTTTTAATAATATTGTTCATTTGAAAAATATGTTTCAAATGGTAAACTTACAGAACTTCAATGTTTGCATTTTGAACAAGTAATGTAAAAATATATTTTTTTAATGTCATTTCCTACTTAGATCATCAAAGAAAAATTTAATATAATCCCTTAAGCTAATATTAGTTTTTGTTGAATTACAATATCTCAATTTGGTAATTTTCTATAAGCAAGTAAACCCTATTGGTTTATTATGAAAGTCTGTGGGAATTTGGCGAAACATTAGAGATATCGTCAAGTTGGCGTCACTTTTGGCGACTCATTTTGGTCGTCAAGTTGGCAATAAACTTTGTCCCCCCCCCACCCCATGGTAACACCCCTGATACATTAAATGCTGTTTAATAACCAATGGCCGCCACCTTTTCTCCCATATAAAACTAACATTAATTAATTAAAATTTAATTAATGAATGAATATTTGAAAAGACTGTATTAACATCAAGTGTCATCCACTACAAGCTGAAAAAAATTTATTTGAACTTGATAGAAAGAATAATACGTATTTTATTAACGATTGAAAATTTGAAAAAAGATATATATATATAGGGAGAGTGTGAATTAATAGTAGGAATTTAAAAAGAAAATAACTTCATATTTTATTAAAATTAATATATATATATATCTTTATTTATCCCTACTACTTTTTCAAAATATTGATATTTTTGTCCAGTTTTTTATTTTAAAATTTTCCAATTTCTTTTATATGAGACTGCGCATGGATTTTTAGATACATATAGTATTACATTTAACATAATTTATTTTACTGCTGTACATAGTGTAAAACGATGAAATCGAACGCATCTTCATATATTTTTATTAAAAAAAAATAGCAAAAACCTGAAACTGATTCCATGCGCAGATTTATCACATATATAATAAAGAACATGTACAAAAATGATTAAATCTCTACCTCAAATTGAAAACAAATCCTTAGCATTTTTAAAACATCAAAGTGAAAGAAATATATAAACATGGAGAAAGAGCCATTTAAAGTTTTTATTTCTGTGTGTAATTCATCCGGGTGTATTAACAAAATTTACAATATCTCGCGGTAAAATTGCCTTATGGGTAAAAATGAAGTGTCAAAATATTCACAATTAAACAGGCTTACATTTATTAATTTCAAATTATATCAATTTTTGTCCCTTTTTTGAGGTAAACTGTCTGCTTAATTATGCTATGTGTATTTTTTATGTGGCTTCATGAATTGAACTTAATAGCTATATTTTTAATGAAAAAAGAATTAAAAATTAAAATCTGTTCTTTTTAAGACTTTTAGCTCTAAATTAGGTATATTCATTTATATATATATAGCTCTTTAAAGGTGTGAAGGGCTTTGACGGAGCGTTTTTGAAGTAAGGTCGTATTGCTTATAGTTTTGAAGGCCAATTTTTAAATAAAAACATATCTCCCGCATATTGTTGCCATTTTTAAATATAAAGTGTTTTCGTAATCGATTAATAACATTCAAAAACCAGAATCTCTATACCTGACCTCAACTTGAGAGACTCATCTTTGCTAAATATTAAATGAAAATTAACTGATATATTAACTAATATATTAACTGATTTCTTTATATCAATAACTGAAATTTTACATTAAGTAAAATTAACCACATTAAATTATACATTACTTGTGAGTTAAACAACTCTATCAGATATTACTTTCCTCTCATAAACAGTAAAAATTTAAGCAAACTTTGTATTTTATATTTATTTTTTTAAGATGCATACTATTATGTGTAGAAAACATTAATTAATTGTATTTACTAGCAGTTAGTCAACAGCAACGTTTTTAACTGTAAAACACATGAAAAATAATTTTGACCAGTATTTTGCTTCAAACACTCTAATGTAAGCCAGTCATAAATTAAGTATGCCACATGAACCCATTTTTAACACTTTCCCACAAATTTGAAAAGTGTTTATGATTTCGGTTTGTCTGGTCGTCTGTCTGTCTGTCCGTCTGTTCGTCTGTCCGCACTCTAACTCAAGTAAATATAATCGAATTGCCTTTAAATTTTTGGATGTTATTAAGATTCACCATAGTACGATCCCTATTTCAAATGAAGTTTGTAGCATGTTTAGTTCATTTACTGTGACAGTCAAAAGTATTCCGTTACATTACAGTCAATGTATAAAAAATCGTTTCAAATGATTTTTAATGATGTTATACACTTTCACGCATAAAATAATTGATATGTATTTATGAAGTGCACTACAATAAGCATTTTGAAGAATATGCGGTGCAAACAATACTTATTATTCATTTACAGATCCACACAAAAGTATTCCGTTACATAATGATATGGGAGGGGATAGGTTGTTTTCGGCGTATCTTAATTATGTTAAACTATTTCATATATAATGAAATTGATATACATTGCTGAGGTTTACTATAAGTTCTTTCATGCATAACAAGAAGCGCATAGCATTTATAGGGACACACAAAAGATTTCAGATACTACATTGAGTCCTTTACATTAATGATGATTGCTGGAAATGAATTTTTAATTATGATATGCGCTTTTATGTTTCACTATATTTATGCATACTATACGGTGTGTATAAATGCTATAGTTCATATACAGGGCTACACAAAAGAATTCGTAAAGATTACTGAGTATGAGCTTGAATTGCTTAAAAGTGGTTTTTAAGGGAGTTATGCATTTTTACGCTGAACTGTATTTAGTTTACTAAGAAATGTTTGTAAAATATAGATAAAATGATATACAGGGTCACGCAAAGAATTCTTTACATAACCGCCTACGGATGATAATATCTGGAAATGCGATTTCAGTTGTTTTAAGAGCGTTTTAGTTTAAATTAAATTTTAGGTAAATAGTGGCCTGTAGTAAAGGTACTATTGCTATGGACGGTAACTGCTGAAATCAATTTTTAAGACATTTATGCCTTTTCAAAAATGTTTACTTAGATATATTATTTACCTTATTTCCCTAAATAACGAAGATTTTTTAAAGCATTCAGGAAGTGTTAGAAAGTGTTTCATAATGTATGCTATACGCATTATTTTTCTTTCTTGTTTAAAAGTGTAGCAGTTGCTCTTATTTATAAAATCAATTTCTATTAATATAAATTTGAATTAAAAATGATTCATTTTAATTCCAATTAGTACAGTAAAGACGTATAAACGTTTATCGATTGTATCTTTATTACCCGACTGTCAAGAAGGGTTATGTGTTTCCCGCGTATCTGGGTATGTGGATTTCTTTATTCCCTCGAAACATCCCAAAAGCTGGCTTTATTTTAATGAATGAGGTCTCCGTCGATTCATCTTAACCGTCCGACGGTTATAGGCTAGGTTGTGTTTTTATAAATTCAAAATGGCGGCCGTAAAATACAAAATGGCGGTAGAGACGAAAAAAATTACGCACCCTATTGAGTGGCATATCATTGGATAGGTCTTTCAAAATGAAGACGATATTTCATTGATCATTTTACAGTCAGAAGCTCCGTTTAAATATTACACAACCTGGCAGTTGTACAGGTAGGACCTCTAGCTTTACTGCGACTCTAACCTTCATAGACATCTATAGGCTTCTTCAAAACGGTGTTTATAGATAGGAACTAATAACTAAATACAACTTAAAAGTCATCAATACAAGTAAATAAAAAAAAATACGTAAGTAATATGAAAGATAGTTTCACATTGATGAGAAATAATTAATTAGTTCGCATTTTACGCAGTCGGGTTTTTTGATTTTTTAAATTTAATTCTTATTTAAGTCTTATTTATTTTCTTTCGTAATGTGAAAAATATAGAAATTAATATTCAACATCTTAAAAATAAAGTTTTTGATATCATAATTTCCTATTCAGAACACACATTTGTATTAAAAGTCAAAGTAAACCTTTTACATAATTATTTACTTACTTAATACTTTTGTTTGGATGGAAACAAAAGTCTAAGACAACCAAAATTCGGTATAATTTCATGATAAGTCTTTTTAAAAATGCATAATGTAAAATATATAATTCATTTTACGTGATGAATGAAATATTTTCACAACATTATCTAACAGGATTAGAAGGAGTAAAGATTCAGTTTCAATCTTCCCAACTATCATCCTTTCCATCTTCAACAGCATTTCAAAAATTAACCAATTTTTTGGTATATATTTTTTATTTCTCTTTATTTATAGATAAATTTGTGAAAATGTTCTATGTATTTTTAAATATATATTATTTATATAGAATATAGAAAAAGAAAAAAATAGTGTTTGCATATTACCTAGAAATAGAATACATATAGTAATCGATATTCTTTGTTTCCTCATAATGAGTACATGCATATCATTTATAATCAGTAAATATACAAAGTATAGTTTCGAAAGTAATTATTTATCCTTGATGACAATACAATATTTTTATATTTTCAGAAATTAATTAAAAATCCCGAATTGATATTTTAAATGGATTTTTTTCTGTTACCATATTTAAAATAAGCTATTACCACGTGACCCTGTTATGAATATTTGTTTGCTACAATAAAGTAACGTTTGTGGTAATACAGTAATTCTTTTTTTCATTCTTTTTCCAAATCTTAAAAAAAACTAAACAAGAAGGTTTTTTTTTTGTTTTGTTTTTTAAACAAATTCTCTATTTCGAAACTTCTACCACAATCAAATTTACACCAAATCCACAGATATCATGACTCGAAGTCTTGAAATTAGACGTCATATTTAAGATAAACATTTAATGCTTGAAAAAGCTTATTTTTGAAATTAACTGTTTTACTTTTTTATTTTATTTTCTCTACATAATTATTAAATAAGACAACTACTATGGTTTCGAAAGCAACTAATTATCAGTTCTCATTATCAGATTCCATTCTAAATCAAATGTGACTCTCTCTTATCATTTTGTTCCTTTTATCGAAATTGAACAAAGTAATCGCAGAAAAAAATTATCTTGGAAAGAATAAAAACATATTTTGCCAGTATATTTTGAACATGCTTTAATTACTTAACAGGGTAAATATTCTCTGCTACTAGCCATACAATAAGTAACAGGTTTACTAATTTTTGTCGCTAAAAGGTGTAAATTTAAACTTTAAAAACAGTAAAAATTAGATTATTTGACTGTTTACATGTTTCGACTCTACTGGAATCATTTTCAAAACAAATAAATAAAAATATTCTAAAATTGCACGATCTATGAAAAGCCATTATTCAATTTTCCTTGTAATCATTCATATTATGCACGTTAATTTTATTTTATTTTACTTGGATATTTACTTTATTTTCGTAAGCATTGAGTAGCTCGAGCCGTAATTTTTTAAGTTAAGTGATACTGCATCGTTACATATTGAATATTTTCGTGTTATAATCCCTATGGTTTCTTTGTAATGGATGGATAGTATAGACTGCAGGGAAAAATTATCTTTCTGTCGTTAAAATATATAAATACAAATAAATAATATTAAAAAATTCATAGTCTATTGAATGAAGGCGTTTCATGAAACCGATCAATTTTAGATTATTAGCCCCAGGTACGGTATGCTATTTCTTTTTCCCAGGTTATTTTGTATCTTCTCCAAAAAATAACGTTACCTTACAGAAGCCAGCCGTAAAAGAAAGCAGTACGATTAAATACTCCATAGCAATTTTTTAAACTTCTAAGCATTGCACAGTTTCCATTTTTGCATATTGGAGGGGGGGGGGGAAGTATTTTTAAGTGCAATTTGTTTGAAAACTGCATCTCCATTTATTTTTTAAATATTATTTTTTTTTTTTGTAGTTTTTAGAGAATTTTGCTTAATATTGGCAACGGAAGTACTCCATTTCTGTAGAAAGTTTTGGAAAAACAGTTGTAAAATATTAATTATATATTTTTGTTGCAATTTTTTACAACAGCCGAAAGAAATGTAATTCAAATACGTGCTATTTTGAAAAAAATATAGAAACGAATGATTTCTGTTAAAACATGGAGCTATTATAACCTATATTTAATTTTAAGAATCTATATTAATGTTACAAACAAATAAAGGCCTATGAATCATTACAGCCGTTTTTTTTTTGTTTTTGTTTTTTTACGAGTTTCTTTAATGACGACATATTTTTGCTGCATTTGTGTATTATTTTGCGACAGTGACGTCCTATGCCTACTTTACTGTAGATCTTTAAGAGTGGATCGTAAATGCGAAATTCTTCAGCGGATGCGAATGACGTCATTTTACATAAAATAAAAGCGTGCGCTGTAAGTCTTAAAATTGAAATATGTTTTATACTATTTATATATACATATATATATTTTTTTTTTCATCGGGGACGACACACAATTCTGAAAAAGCAGAATTCCTGTTTTCTAGTTTTTATTTATTTGTTTTGAAAATGACTCGGGTAGAGTCGAAACATGTAATCAGACAAATAAACTTATTTTTACTGTTTTTAAAGTTTTAATTTACACCTTTTAGCAACGAAAATTCGTATAATATTGCAAGGTGTTAATTTCCAACAGATATATACCGGGTGTCCTAAAAAGGACTGACTGATTTTAAATTTTAATAACTTGCAAACGGTGACAGATATTTAAAAAATTATTGCAGGAGGGTTATGCATAAGGTGAAAAGTTCTTTTACAGTAATTTTCGATTTTAGTTTGAATTAAAAATAATAGGTGGCGCTGCGATCAATAGACGCTAAATTCAGGCTCAATTTTTGGTACTTTGGGACCCACTCAATACATTTTAACCTCCTTTTTCTGCATGGAAGAAGAGAAAGACAAAAAAAAAACGAGCCTGTATTTAGCGCCTATTGCTTACAGCGCCATCTATTGTTTGTAATTCGAACTAAAACCGAAAATCACTGTAAAAAATCTTTTGACCTTATGCATAACCGTCCTGCAAGAACTTTTAAAATATCTGTCACCGTTTGCAAGTTATTGAATTTTAAAATCAGTCAGTCCTTTTTAGGACATCCGGTATTTCAGCAACAACTTTGTTATTTAATTATCTACATTGTTTTTCTACTTTATCAGTATAATTTTAGTTCAACATTGAAAACTACAGTTAATTTCATGGTCTCAATAAATACTATATTATAGTATTACATATAATTAGTGGTCTTATAATATACTATTCATTGTATAATGTTATTCTATAATTAAAGCTAAGTATTCAGTTTCTAATACTAAATGTACTTTTGTGTTAATTTAATACATTTCTGATATAGTACATTATTTGATATGTTTTAAGAAATAAAATTTTAAAAATTTAGGTATTAAAATGGGATAATCTTCACTTTCCTTTTGTATCCGTATGTCACTTATTTTCTTTTTCATTATCAAAGTATATTAATAAATTTCTTGAACTAGTCTGAAAAACCCAACGCTTATTAAATATCATCATATCATGTGATTTATTCCTCCTATTGAAAATTTTAGAAAATTCGCAAATCAGAGAAATAAAATGCTTTATATTTAAAGTAGAATTCTCTAGAAAAGTATTTAAATATGTCAAATGCACCCCTTTCATTTTCCTCAAAGGACTTGAAAAATCTCTCCGAAAGAAATTCCGTTTGCTAAAAATGTATTCAACAACTTTCAATCAACAGAAGAAGATATAAGCTTTTTTTAATTTCATGACATTTTGATAAAGGAGGGGGTTCTTTTTTCTAATGATTCTTAAAGAATATCCAGGAAAGTTTATTAACGTCTTCTTTTACCAAATCAAGATTCTTTTGTAGCTGTTTCCGGCATAGTTTTTTATTAAATATATATATATATGATTAAAAGATAAATATATTTAAACAAGAATTTATATTAAATGAAGGTAAATTTACTTTTTTCGTTTTGTATTACCGTCAGGGGAAATTTGATTTTCTTCAAAAAGAATAATGTGTGAGAATTTAAAAATTGTTGTCACTAAATCTTAATATATTTCTGAATTGTAGAATTATAATGCTTTATATGTAAATTAAAAGACTTTGGATATTTAAATGTTTCCAATACAGTACAATTTTTCTTTTATCTTATATGTTATAATTTTATGGAGAACCCCCGAAAAGAAATATGTTTTCGTTGTCTATTAAAAAAAAAAAAAAAAAAAAAAAAAAAAAAAAAAAAAAAAAAAACAAGTTTCTGTATTTTTTCAAAAAATTGTTGACGAATTTCTTTGTTTTGGTTCATTGTTAACAGATATTCTTTTTTTAACTACTGATTCAATGAAAAATTTGGTAAGTTTAACACCGTAAGGACAGGACATTTTTTTTTTAAATCTTCTCTGTCATATACATATTATTTAAGGATTCATTTGAATAAATATCCTTAATACTTTTTGCTTCACTTTTATTTCATTTCTAGAAAAATATTATTTATATTATATAGTTATTTAACTGGGCAGTATATATCGAAGATTTCCTTTTCCTCATAGTCATGTGCAATTTAATCCTCCTATTGAAAATATAATTAATTATTTAATTTTATTCTATAATTCAGGATATTTGTTTTAATAAATTAAAATTTTTAAATCTAAATAAAATTTTAAAATGAAAAATATCTTCACTTTCTTTTTGTATTTATAACTCACTAATTTTTTTTACATTAACAAAGTATATTAATAAAGTTTTTGAACCTGTCTGAAAATCCCAACGCTTTTTAGATATCATCATGTCATGTGATGTATTCCTCATATTGAAAATTTTAGAAAATCCATAAATCAGAGTAATAAAATGTTTTATATGTAAAGTAGAATTCTCTAGATATTTAAATTTGTCAAATGCAGTTCCTTTTTTTTTTTTTTTTTTTTCAAAAGTGTTGGAAGTTCTCTCCGAAAGAAATTCAGTTTGCTAAAAATGTATTCAACAAATTTCAACCAACAGGCGATGTTGCCAGCTTATTTTAAAATTCATGACATTTTAATAAAGATCTTTAGGGTTCTTTTTTCTAATGATTCTTGCAGAATTTCCAAGAAAGTTTATTAACGTTTTCTTTTACCGATTCAAGATACTTTTGTAGCTGTTGACATATATATATGATTAAATGTTAAATATATTCTAACAAGAATTTATATATAATGAAGGTAAGTTTATTTTTTCATTTTGCGTTATTGTCGGGGGAATTTCAATTTTTTTTCTTATATCATAGATGTTAGAAATTTTATAGAGAATCCCCGAAAAGAAATATGTTTTTGATGTCTATTCGACAAAAAAAAAAAAAAAAAAAAAAAAAAAAAAAAAAAAAAAAAATGAAGTTCCTGTAACTTTTCAAAAAAATTTTGACGTTTAAATACAAAGAAATTTATTTAAACATACCGTTTGGACATCCAAAGAAAGTTTTTACAAATTTTTGCTAATGAAACGAAATTATTTGAACTTATTTTGGGTCACGTTTGATACTTAATAAAGGAATATACATTTCTTTGTTTTGATTCATTGTTAAAAGATATTCTTTTTTTAACTATTGAGTCAATATAAAATTTGTTAAGTTTAACTCCATAAGGACAGGACTTTTATTTCTTAATCTCCTCGGTTATTTATGCATATTGTTTAATATTACTTTTTAATAAGAATCCTTGATATATTTTTTTCACTTTTATTTTTCTTCTCTGAAAATATTATCTATGTTATATAGATATTTAATTGGGCAGTATATATCGAAGATTTCCACTTTTGATCTTAATTATGTGCAATTTATTCCTCCTATTAGAAATATTATTAATTATTTGATATTATTCTATAATTCAGTATCATTGTTTTAATGAATAAATATTTTAAAATCTAAATAAAGTGTTAAAATGGAATAATCTTCATTTTCCTTTTGTACCTATATCCCACATTTTTTCATTAACAAAGTATATTAATAAAGTTTTTGAACTACTTTGAAAGACTCAACTCTTTTTAAATATTATCATATCATGAGATTTATTCTTCATATGGAAAATTTTATAAAGACCATAAATCAGAGAAATGAAAAGTTTTATGTGTAAAGTTGAATTCTCCAGATATTGAAATCTGTCAAATGCAGCTCCTTTCTTTTTGCTCAACAGAGTTCAAATTTCTTTTAAAAAGGAACTCGAATTGCCAAAAATATATTCGACAAATTTCAATCAACAGAGGATGTTGTAATCTTTTTAAAAATCATGACATTTTTATAAAAATAAGAATTCTTTTTTTTTTAATGATTCTTGAAGAATTTCCAAGAAAGCATATTAATGTCTTCTTTTATCAAATCGAGGTTCATTTGTAACAGTTTTTGGTATAGTTTTCATTCAAAAAATATATGATTTAAAGATGAATATATTTAATTAAGAAATCATCTTTAATATAGGGAAATTTATTTTTCTATTTTGCATCATTGTCAGAGGACATTTGATTTTTTTTTTCAAAAATATTAACTGGTGAAAATTTAAAATGTTTATCAACAAATCCTAGACCTTTTCTAAAGTAAAGAAATGAAATGCTATATATATATACAAAAAGTTCTAGATAATTAAATCTTTCAAGTGCAGTACATTTTTCTTTTATCTTAGATGTTAGAATTACTTTATACAACTCCCTAAAATAAATACATTTTTTATGATACGAGAAATATGCTCGATAAATTTGAAAAATCAGAATGTCTTTTAACTTTTTAAAAATATATAGTTATTTGAATACAAAGAAGTTTATAAATATCTTGGATATTTAAAAAAAAAAAAAAAGTTTTTTAACATCTTTGCTAATGAAGAGAGATATTTATACTTATTTGTGGCCACGTTTAATTCTTAATAAAGTTCAAAAGATTTCTTTATTTTAATTTGTGTTTTCATTATGCATTATTGTCAGGGAAATTTCTTTTATGTAAAACAAGTAAGAATTTAAGAATATTTATCAAAAAATCTCAAACCTTTTCTAAATTTTAGACGTAAAATGCTGTATATATAATAAAAAAAATATCTAGATATTTAAATCTATTTGAAAGAAAAAGGAAAAAAATGCATTTTAACTTCTTAAAAATATATTGGCATTTAAATTCAAAGAAGTTTATATAATCAGATCTTGGAGATAAAAAAAAAAGTTATTTAACATCTTTGCTGATGCAGCGAGATTACTTGCACATATTTTTGGTCACATTTGATACTTAGTAAATGGAAATATATTTCTTTATTTTATTTATTATCAGGACTTATTCAATTTTTTTTAAATAACTGATTAAATTTCCAATTTACTTACTTAAAACAGTAAGGACATTTTTTCTTAATATTCTCTCTTATTAAAGCATATTGTTTAACATACATTTGAACAAAAATACATAACTCTTTCTTTTATTTCATTTTTATTTTATTTCGATAAAAATATTATTAATATATATATAATTAACAGAGCAGGAAATATGGAGCATTTCTTTCTCCTCATAATGATGTGCGATTTATTCCTGCTATTGAAAATCTTACACATTTTATAAATTAGAGAAATAAAAAGATTTATATGCAAATTAAAATTCTCTTGATATCTAAATCTCTCGAATGCGGTACATTTTTCTTTTGTCATAGAACTTCATTGGACAACTCTCTGGAAAAATCCTTTTTCGGCTATGCTTAAATTGTATTCAATTTATGTGTTAACAGAAGGTATGGTAGCCTACTTAAAATTCATGAGACTGTGTTACAATTTCGTTTTTTTAATTATATGTAGGAGAACTTTCAAGAATATTTATTAACGTCTTTTATTTTATCGAAGCAAGGTTTTTTTTACATATTTTTGGTCACGTTTGATACTTAATAAAGGTAAATATACTTCTTTATTTTAATTTATTATCAAGGGATATTCAATTTTTTTTAATAACTGACTCAATTTCCATTTTATTAATTTTAAAACAATACGGATGTCTTTTTCTTAATTTTCTCCATTATTGATGCAATATGTTTAATATACATTTGAGTTTCAAATCTTGCCTTGTACAGAAAATCAAATTTTGCGAAATCGCAAAAAACCTCTGACTGCAACCATTGGTTTTAATTGCAAACCAAGATTTTAAAACGCCAGAAATACCCGATAAAACTAGTTTTTTGCAGATTGTAGTGTTATTTTATGGAGGTTCACTGATAGAATAGAATGATACAGAAAACTCGATTTTTTAAATTCTGGATAAGGACAGTTTTGAAACTCACGTCCTCAAATATATATATATATATATATATATATATATTAGGGTAGGAAATCTCACATCATTATGAGGCGAAAAATATAGAGGGATTTTTCGCCTCATAATGATGTGAGATTTATTCCTGCTATTGAAAATCTTAGAAATTTTACAAATTAGAGAAATAAAATGATTTATATGTAAATTAAAATTATCATGATATTTAAATCTCTCAAATACGTTGCATTTTCTTCTTCATGTAAGTTCATGTTCAACTCTCTGGAAGAAATGCTTTTTCGACTATGGTTAAAATGTATTAAATTAATGCATTAACAGAAGGCATGGCAGCCTGTTTAAAATTAATGAAATTGTGTTGCAATTTCGCTTTTTACACACTTCTAACTTTACAAGTTGACTTAAGATGTTGTTTATTAGGTTTTGCTGTATATCGCCCAATTGGTGGCGCTACTATGCTGCATTCTTCGCGATTTCAGCTTATAACTCTATCTGAAGAACTAATGAACGGAATTTAATAAAACTTTATATTTAGTTAGACCTTGATATAAATTAGTGCTGATTAGTTTTTTTTGTGTATATCAACCAACATGTGCTACTGCTGTGCTGCATTTTGTACGATTTCCGCAATAGCTCTATCCAAAGAACTAATGCACGGATTTCCATCGAACTTCAGATTCAGTTAGATGTTAATTTATGTTACTAATTACGTTTTGGTGTAAATCATACAACAGGAGACGCTGCTATAATGAATTTTTCACGATTTTCGCAAAAGCTATATCTCAAAAAGTAATGTACGCAATTTAATCAGACTTATTATTCTGCTACATTTTTACGTAAATAGATCCTTATTAGACTTGGGTGCATATTGAACAACTGGTGTTGATTTATATATTTGGGTTGGAAACTTTGGTTGCAGACATCTAAGAGGGTGGGTTCCGGAAATCAATTGTCTGTTGCAATACTTATATCTCCTTGTTAAATGCATCCAATTCAACCAACATATATACCTTTACAATCCTCATGATGGGCATAGATTGCCATATAATTTTCGCACTGTGATAGCGAATTTTGAATTATTAGCAAGTATGTGATAGAAGAAAGTTTTAGGATTGGCGGATCCGACTATTTAATTATATGTTGTAGAACTTTCAAAAACATTTATTAACGGCATTTATTTTATCGAAGCAAGGTTTCATTGTACGCATTTTTAGTCTAAATTTGCATTTAAATCGAGTAAATGGATTCTTTTATTATCATATAATTATCAGGAGATACTGATATTAAATTTATTTTCAAAAAGAAGTAAATACTACTAACCGATTGATTTAAATAACTATTAAGTTTTAAATCATGCTAATTTTACATTTTAAAACATTTTACTTTTTGTTCCTTGTATTTATTATGCGAAAATACATTTCACCAAATACTCTTATTTCTTTTTTATTATTATTCCTCTCTTACATTATAACCAGAAAAATATTATTAAAATAGTTAAAAAAACATAAAATAAAGAACTTTTTTCTTATCATAGTTATTTATATTTCTTATTAAAAATCATAGACAGTTCATAAATTAGAGAAATGAAATTTAAGAAAATTCCTCTGGATATTTAAATCTTTCAAATGCTGCGCATTTCTCCTTAGTCATGGAAGTATTAAGTTCCTGCCGACAACTCACGGCAAGATTATCTTTTTGATGACAATAAATTTCTATTCAACAAATTTCAATAAAAAGAAGATATTGTAAGTTTTCAAAAAATTCATAGCTTTTCAATGTAGACGAATCTTTTTAATTATATCCCAGACACCTCAAAGAAAGTTTATTAACCTATTTTATTGAAGCAAAATTCTTTCGTATAATCGTTTTTGATCTATTTTTATATTTAATGAAGATATCTTCTATATAATAAAATATTTTTTTTTTCATTCTGTATCGGTTTAATTTCATTTTCAAAAAGAATAACTAGAATTTAAAATTTATTAGGATTAAAATCTCGATAACTTTCATTTTTTAATACTTTGTATTTCTTATGCAGTCAAAATCGGTTATAGCAAAGATTAAGAGATCGCAGAATTTCTTCGTTGTAAAAATATTTTCACAACAACACAGTTTCAGATTCCATATAATGAAACAGATGAAATTAAGTAACAATTGGTTTGAAAAATTAAATATTACAAAACTATTTCACTGATAGATGCAATTTTATCCTTCTGGATTCGAAGAATGATAGTAAAATAATAATAAATATATTTTAATTCAAAATTTACATATAAAAGGAATTCAAATCATTGACAAAAAACGATAATTAAAGACAGGTTTATAAATGTATTTATTATATTAAACAGATATTTATATACAGATATTTTTTTCAAATATTCATAAAATATTTTTCCAATATATTTTGAACATGTATTTATTATTTCTGTCAGTATTAACTCTTTGCTTCTAGCATGACAATAAGAAACTAGGTTGTTATTCAATTAACAACGCCCCACCAGTGGCCGAGAGGCTCTACTCTCGAAGCTGGTAGATGGGAGGTACTAGATTCGAACCCAATCGCGCCCGTCGGCCTAATCGTTCGGAGTTTTTGTGGTTTTCTTCGAAGATTGGATTTCCATGCGTAAATGCGGATTAGGTTCCCTTAGAAAGACCACGAAAGAGACCCCCCTAGGGCCTATATCCCTCGAGTTGATAATAGGCCGTCAAAAATCAACCAAACCAATTAAAAACGCTATATTTCCACATTTGTAATCAGTATAATTTTTCTTTAACATTAAAACTACAGTTAATTTTCATGATCTCAATAAATATTATATTATAGTATTACGCATAATTAGTTGTATTATAATATGTTATTAACTATGTAAGGTTATCTATAATTAAAGCTAATTGTTCAGTTTTAATACTTAATGTATTTTTGCTACACTTTGATATCTATTTATATAAAATCCAAGTCTCTGTGTGTCCCTCACTATTCCGGTAGGACCGCCTCACTGAAATGAGTAATTGTTGAAAAATATTAATGTAGGGTTACCACAGTAGCGCCAAATGTTAGCCAACTTGGCGATAGCTGGCTAATTTGGCGAAATGCCCATTTAAAACCATTAATCTTTCATAATGGAGGTCACCGAAATTTAATTTAAACTCCACTCTTTTAAGATATTTTTTCGAAATCTATGGGTGAGAATTTAAAGTACATCTTTATATCTTCCTCCCGATGCTACTAATGAAATAACCGCCAATAGACAACGGTGTACTGTGTGAGCTCCTAACTGCGCGATTTGAATGTGCTTTAGGTACTTTTTCAGTATAGGTGCCTTGGCGAAAAAGGAAATTTGGTAACATATTTTCCGGGAACCTATTCACTGTTTCATTTTAGATACACATCATTTTGTTTCGATATTTATACGATTTATTTAACATAAAAAAGCCGTTTCTCTAATTTTATACAGAAACAGATGTAATTTGTACATAAAAACATCAATAATATACATATAAAACAAACAAAAACGCTCATCAAGTTTATTTTCATAGCTGTTTATATGATTTGACAACAAATCTCGATATTTTTCCGTTATACGGACATTATGCCAAAATGTATGCTAATGCGCCAATTATTTCAAAATGCTAAAAGATATTTGTAATTTTATGTCAGCACTTTAATATGAGTTTTATCTTATTGCTTTATTTTATAGCAGTAATTTTTTCACTTATTTTAAGTATATATTTCTGATTTGATGAAATAATTCGTAAAAGCCTGGAATTTTCAAATGTTATATTTTTTAAATGCTCACTTTAGTATCGACAATGGTTTTTCTTTTATTTTTCAAATGCTTCAATTCACGATTTTGCGCCAATTATTACGCTTGGCGACAATGGTGTCCGCATAACGGAAAAGAACCCAAATCTCACTTTCTAGATATACAATTTCACCAAGCTTTTTTTTAAAAAATGCCAAAGCCCCTACAGTGGAAAAGTACCAAACTGTCTATTATTTTGCGCTATCCGTGTTATAGTTTGTACTATATGCAAGGGGAGTGGAGCGAAGAGTTTAAACATTAAATATTAAAGTTTCGGCACAGATGTCAATATACGCCCCATATTGGTGCGATTTTTTTCTGACGCCAATGTCATATACACAACGGGTACTTAACTGGCGCCAAAGTGTCGTAATTTTGCTTGATATGGTAATCCGGATGTTGTTGTTTATGCTGTTGATGTTTTCGCCAAATTGGCGTAGGGAAAAAATCGCGCCAATATATGATAACGTATATGACAACTGCGCCAAAGTTTCTATAAAGCAGTATAAGACTAAAAAATTAAGAATAAAATAAATGCAAAATAAGACTAAATAAGAAAGAAAAATCATGCGTTAAGCATAGAATATGAAACACTTTCCAACACATCCTGAATGCTTTAATAAAACTTCGTTATTTAGGGAAATAAGGTAAATAAGATAACGTTACTTCTTAGATATCCCGTCGACCAATTTTGCCAAATTATATAAATCGCCAAATCAATAGTAAAACATTAATAAAAATACAAATAAAACGTCGAAATAATGGTTTTATTGGCCATTATTGGCATTTAATTAATTAATTAATGGCAACTATTATTGGCAATTAATCTTACAATTTGGCGATAGTAATTTGGTCGACGGGATAACTAAGAAGTACCAAAATAACTAAGTAAATATTTTAGAAAACGCATAAAAAATTTTAAAAATTGATTTCAGCAGTTACCGTCTATAGCCAATAGTACCGTTATTACATGCCACTATTTAGCCAAAATTTAATTTAAACTACTCTTCAAACTACTGAAATCACATTTCCAGATATTATCATCCATAGGGCACAGATGTCATATTCGCCCCATATTGGCGCGATTTTTTTCGGTTGCTAATTTGGCGAAAACATCAACAGCATAAACAACATAATCCGGGTTACCACATCAAGCAAAATAACGACACTTTGGCTCAAGTTAAGCACCTGTTGCCTATATGATATTGGCGACAGAAAAAAATCGTGCCAATATGGGACGAATATGACATCTGTACCATCCATAGACGGTTATGTATCCAATTCTTTGCGTTACCATGTATATCATTTTATCTATATTCTACAAACATTTCTTAGGAAACTAAATGCAGTTCAGCGTAAAAATGCATAACTCCTTTAAAAACCACCTTTAATCAATTTACTCTCATACTTAGTAACCCTTACGAATTCTTTTGTGTAGCCCTGCATATGAACTGTAGCATTTATACACACAGTAAAAGTATGCATAAATGTAGTGAAACATAAAAGCGCATATCATAATTAAAAATTCATTTCCAGCAATCATCATTAATGTAAAGGACTCAATGTAGTATCTGAAATCTTTTGTGTGTCCCTATAAATGCTATGCGCCATATGTATACAATTTTGCACAGATGTCATATACGCATATTGGCGCGATTTTTTTCTGACGCCAATTTGGCGAAAACATCAACAGCATAAACAACATTCTGGTTACCATTACAAGCAAAATAACGACACTTTGGCGCCAGTTAAGTAGCCGGTGCGTATATGACATCGGCGTCAAAAAAAATCGCGCCAATATAGGCGTATATGACATCTGTGCCGACAATTTAATATAAAAAAAGCTATTTACCCATTTTTATAAACAAACAAGGCACAGATGTCATATTCGCCCCATATTGGCGAGATTCTTTTCTGTCGCCAATATCATATAGGCAACAGGTACTTAACTTGCGCCAAAGTGTCGTTATTTTGCTTGATGTGGTAACCCGGATTATGTTGTTTATGCTGTTGATGTTTTCGCAAATTGGCAATCGAAAAAAATCGCGCCAATATGGGGCGAATATGACATCTGTACCAGAAACAGAAGTAATTTTTGCGCCGATGTCATATACGCATGGCGGTTGGCGTGATTTTTCTATGACGCCAATTTGACAGAAATCTCACTTTCGAATACCAGTTACTTATATATTTTTCAATTATTTGCTATCATTTTGAAAAGGAAATAACTATAAATAAATAAAAGTTTGAATAATAACTATAGAACAAAGCAGTTTAAATAATTAAAAAACAGAAAATAAAAGTAAATAAACAATTTATTAATAAATAAAAAACAATAGCCGGGTTACCATAGCAGGCAAAATAACACCATTTTGGCGCCAGTTAGGTATCCCGGTTCATATCTGAAATCTGTGCCGTAATTCGTATATAAAATACATATATATATATATATATATACTTAGAAACGATTTTTTATGCATATAAGTGCATATATAAACAAAGATAAAAGTTTAGATTTGTTTTCATAGCTGTTTATATATTTTCGCAACATATCTCACTTTCTGATGCCCGAATCGCGCCAAGCTTTTTTTAAAAATGTGCTGTAATGGAAAAGTATTTAAATAAATAATTAACAGAAATAACAAACTATACAAACTAAAACTTTTTATTTCGAGATCAAATCATTGTTTTTAATTTCGATTAAAAATACATATATCCTTGGATAAGTACAATTGAAATTAGTTTCACAGCTTAATATCTCATTCCATAAACCTAAACAAACACAAGTGATTCATTCATCGTGAAACGTCAAAAATATTAAATCATCGAGGTAATCATCCACAAAGTAAGTTCTCCAACAATCAATGGGCAATATTCTAATGACGTCATAGTAGGTAAAATGGTGGCGGTATCGTTTGTTTATGGTTTGTAATCACAAAGATTTAATTTTGCAATGTCTCTTAGTTACGTTATTTTATTGTCATATTTATGAGCTCAGAACGAAAGCCTATTTTTTCATTATTTAGTTATTAAAGACGGAAAAAAATCATGAATGCATGATTTGAAAATTTTAATTAATTTTCTTTCTTAATACTAAAAAATAACATCGGGAAGTAACAGCGGGTTTAAGTTAAATACGTTTAACTGTTTAATTCTGTTCTAATATTCAAAATAACTGTATTTATTAGATTTCAGTACTCAACATCAGGGCCCGATTAAACTTTGAAGTTAGAGGAATTACAATGTAATTTCAGGACCTTTCTTTTAGAGAAGCTTTTCTAAATTCCATATTACATGGAAAATCTTCAGTGTTAGAAATATTATTCCTAGGACTGACATAACACGAGAACGGCCTCAATTTTACACAAGTTTTTGAAAGCTACTTTATATTAGAAATTTTACTAAAAACAGGTTACTTTTTTGTTATAGCGGCCCACACTATTAGGATTATGACAAGTTGCAGCCAATTTCGCCAACGTCGTAACCAAGATCGTGAAGCACACACATATAATACCATTTCATGAAATCATATACGATAATTTAATAGTTTTTAACCTTACTTCAAGTATGTTATTTATTTATTTTTAAGGCTCAACAATCTAAACTGTCCAATATATGAATTTAAAAAAATGTAAACAAAGATTGAATAGACATGACCGCAAAAAGCCTCAAATCTCCATAACACTTGGAACCAAACTGTGCAGATTAGTGGTCTTCTACTGTACAAAGTTTTTCATAAATGTGTTTCGTTCTTAAAATGTGTTATTTTCATCTATCACTGCGGAACAAGCGAGAAAACTCATATTCTTGCGCATGAGTTGTATATATCTTTATACCTAAATTTCCGTCATTTTTGACGGGCTACCTTTCTAGTATTTCTGATAAAATATGTAATTCGACATTTTTAACGAAATAAAAGGTAAAAAATTGAAGTATTAAAATGGAATGATCCTCACTTTTCTTTTCTACGCATATCTTACTCTCTTTTTTTATTAACAAAGCACATTAATAAAGTTTTTGAACTAGTCTGAAACACTCAACGCTTTATTAATACCATGATATCATGAGATTTATTCCACCTATTGAAAATTTTAGAACGTCATAAATCTGAGAAATAAAATGTTTCATATGTAAAGTAGAATTCTCTAGATACGTATTTAAATATGTCAAATGCAGCCTCTTTCTTTTTCCTCAAAGGAGTTGAACGTTTTCTCGGAAAGAAATTCGGTTTGCTAAAAATACCTTCAACAAATTTCAATCAACAGAAGATGTTAGAGGCTTTTTAAAATTCATGACAGTTTAATAAATTTCAGGGACCTTTTTTTAATGAATCTTGAAGAACTTCCAAGAAAGTTTATTAAAGTCTTCTTTTATCGAAACAAGGTTCTTCTGCAACAGTTTTTGGTATAGTTTTTATTAATATAAATATAATATATATACATATATATATATATGATTTAAAGATAAATGTATTTAATGAAGGTAAATTTAATTTTTTGCAATTTGCATTATTGACAGGAGAAATTCGATTTTTTCTAAAACAATAATTTATGAGAATTAAAAATGTTTATCCACCAATCTTAGAACTTTCCTAAATTAGAGAAATGAAATGCTTCATATGTAAAATAAACTTTCTGGATATTAAAATGAATCAAATGCAGTACATTTTTTTTCTTTTATCATAGATGTTTGAAGTTCTTTAGACAATTACCGAAATAAATATGTTTTTAATGACTATTCGAAAAAATTAAAAAACAAAAGGTCTTGTAACTTTTCAAAAATTATTGAAATTTGAAATCAAAGAAGTTTATTTGATCAAGATTCGAGATTTCGATTTAAAAAAAAAAAAAAAAAAAAAAAAAAAAAATGTATAACGTCTTTGCTAATGAAGCGAGATTATTTGTACTTATTTTAGGCGACATTTAATACTTAATAAGGGTACATATAGTTCTTTATTTTGATTCATTGTCAGGACCTATTCATTTTGTTAAATTAGCAACTGATTCAATTTCCAATTTATTAATTTCAAATCATAAGGGTGCTTTTTCTTAATCTTCTCTGTTATTAATGCATATTGCTTAATATACATTTGAATAAAAATTCATGACTCTTTTTTTTTATCACACTTTTATTTTATTTTAACAAAAATATTATTAATATACAGGGCGTTCGGTCTCAATGGTGTCCAATGGCTAATTCCTAAACCGTTATTCATAGACATATAGTTCCAATTACAAAAATGTTTTAAATCAGGTAAAGAAATATTTTAAAAGCGATTTGGATCAATAAAAACATTTCTTAAAAAAATACGAAATTTAAATTTTTATACGGTCCCCCCGTCCTATAAGTTATATTTAGTAAAATTTTCCTTTTACACTGACAAGTACTACAAAAAAAGTTCCTTTATTCTACGATTAAAATTGACCGAGTAATAGCTGTTTAAAGTTAGAGCATATTTTTTGCCGCAAATTGGGGTTTCATTCACAAATTTAGTCGAAATTATAATTTCGTCAGATATATTAAAAAAATGGTTGAGAGTAAAATTAACATTGCAATATAAATTTGAAATCTTTAATCATTCTGACATATTAATGCAAAATATACAATTTGTAATAAACGTTTAAGAAGAAAGAAAAAACAGAATTTTTGTTAAATGAAATTATACTAAATTAACAGCCTCAATTCTTTGCAAAATGATACGTATTTTAAAATATTATTAGATTGCACTAGCATGCAAAAGTTAGGTTATGTCATGTTTTTTTAGCTTTTGATAATTGATTTTTATGTAATCTGTACTGCTTAATCCGAAATTGACCTTCTGTTTTAACCATCACATCAGGATTTTTCGCAAATTGCAAATTTCAAAGTTAAAAAGTTCAAAGTTAAAATCGAACCTACTAACCCATCTCATCGGACCACTCAGCTGTTTAGCTGTAAGAATACCAGGATAAGCAAAAACATTGAATAAATTATTGAATAAAATAAAATAAAATAAAATAAAAAACGTTTTACATATGTTTTATAGTATGAGATTTCGCTATATTTTAGCTTACACTTTTACAATTTGCGAAAATATTCTAACGTGATTGTTAAATATGAAGGTCATTTTCAGATTCAGTGCTAAAAATTAAGTAAAAATCAATTATCAAAAGTTAAAAAACACAGCCATATCCTTTACTTTATAGTATCCGATTTTTGTTATTTCTTAACTTTGACAGCCCCACCAGTGGCTGAGAGGTTCTGCTCTCGAATCTGGTAGACGGGAGGTGCTGGGTTCGATCCCAATCGCGCCCGTCGGCCTAATCGTTCGGAGTTTTCGTGGTTTTCTTCGAACCTTGGATTTCCAAGCGTTAATACGGGTTAGGTTCCCTTAGAAAGACCCCCACGAAGGGCACTCCCCCCTGTTCCTATATCCCTCGTGCAGATAATTGGCCGTCATAAATACAACCAACCAACCTTAACTTTGACAAGTTATGATTTGCGAAAAATACTGACATGATGGTTAAAAATTAAGGTAAATTTCGGATTCAGTGCTAAAAAATACATAAAAGTTAAAAACCCAACAATCGCAGTCTTGTATTATCTAATATAAATAAAATTTCGTTAACTTCTTGGCGGTAATCTATCCAAAAATTTTTGTGTTATCCTGCAAAATAAGTATCAATGGTAACCACCGAAAATCCTAATAATATTAGATTGATATCGAATTTGCGCCAGTATGTACAATGCAATCTTGATCGGATATTTGAAAGTGCGTTAAAGTTCGAGTACAAATTTTGAACTGGAAAAACATACATATGATCGTTGAAGTAACATAAAAACTTTTAAAATATAACATAATTTTTATTAAAAGAAATCATAAAAGAAACAGTCTCAAATCCTGACAAAATAAAACATTTTATTTTAGCCAATCTGAAACTTAAAAATTTTAACTTAATCGTAATACTTGTACAATTATTTTCAAAGCGCAGATACACATGAAATAAGATCTTCGAATACTTTAAGCACTTGTTCTGTGACCCCTCAAAGCCAAGTCGAACTCATTTGTTTTCAGAGCAGAAAAGTGGCACAAGTCATGAATTTTTAAAGTTTCATAACTCGCTCAATTTTAGGGATTCATAAATGGGCCTTTTTTTGTATTACTTGTCTGTGTAAAAGGGAAATTTTACTAAATATAACTTATAGGACCGGGGAACCGTATAAAAATTTAAATTTCGTAATTTTTAAGAAATGTTTGTATTGACCCAAATCGCTTTTAAAATACTTCTTTACCCGATTTAAAACAGTTTTGTAATTGGAACTATATGTCTACGACTAACGGTTTAGGAATTAGCCATTGGACACCGTTGAGACCGGACACCGTGTATTGATATTTAATAGGGAAGGAAATATGGCGGATTTATTTCTCCTGATCATGATTTATTCCTGCTGATTTATTCCTGCTATTGAAAATCTTAGACCTTACGTAAATTAGAGAAATAAACTTATTTAGATGTAAATTACAATTTTCTTGATATTGAAATCTCTCAACTACGGTGCATTTTTCATTTGTTATGGAAGATCTTTGACAACTCTAGAGAAGAAATTTCTTTTTCGACTATACTTAAAATATATTTAATTATTTTATTAACATAAGGTATGGTAGCGTGTTTAAAATTCATGAGATTGCGTTACAATTTCATTTTTTTAATTATATGTTGGAAAACTTTCAAGAAAATTTATTAACGTCTTTTTTATTTTATCAAAACAAGGATTTTTTTAATGTATTTTTGGTCGCGTTTGTTAACTACTAAAGGTAAATATATTTCTTTACTTTAATTTATTGTCAGGAGATATTCAAAATATTTAAATAACTGATTCAATTTCCAGTTTTAGGGTTTCGTTCATCTGACGAAACCCTATTCGTCTCGCTCTTCTGTCTGCCTGTCTGTCCGTCTGTCTGTCCGTCAGAGAGCCTGTTCTCATAAACTATATATGTTGCAGACTTGAAATTTTGCATACTTATAGATGAACGCCTTACATCAAACGACAAATCCTAAAATTTTGATAAAGTCTTATATTTAACCCTCTGGGCACCAACTTGTGTATTTTAATCTTTTTGTTCAAACTGAGCCCCTAATTAAGTTGAATACTTAAAATTTTGCATACTTATAGCTAAACACAGCACATCAAAAGGCAAATCATAAAATTTTGAAAAAGTCTTATATTTAACCTTCTGTGCTCCAACTTGTGCATTTTAATCTTTTTGTTCCAACTGAGTACCTAATTAAGTTTAAGACTTGGAATTTTGCGTACATATAGCTGAACATCTCACATCAAACGACAAATCCTAAAACTTTGAAAAAGTCTTATATTTAACCCTCTGGGCTCCAACTTGTGTATTTTAATCTTTTGTTCTAACCTAGCCCCTAATTAAGTTTAAGACTTAAAATTTTGCATACTTATAGCTGAACACCTCACATCAAACGACAAATCATAAAATTTTGAAAAAGTCTTATTTTTAACCCTCTGGGCTCTAACTTGCATATTTTAAGCTTTTTTTTTTCTAACTGAGCCCCTATTTAAGTTGAAAACTTGAAATTTTGCATACGCATAGCAGAACACTTGCGATCAAACGAAAAATCATAAAATTTTCAAAAAGTCTTATATTATTTACCCACCGGGCTCTAACTTGTGTATTTTAAGCAATTTTTCTAACCTCCCCCATTGCACCCGGTGGGTGCTTTTCTAACTTTTGCCGACACCACTTTGACCACTCTTTCATATTATGCACATAGCCTTACATATTTCAGCTCCACTATTTACCGCCTGGGGGCGCTTACATATCTCGTGTGTTATAGACCCGATCCCCTCAACTAATATACGGAGTTTCGTTAGGATAGAGGTTTGTGTAGAATAGAGTGCGCCCCCTAGTTGCGAATTGTGGAACTAACAGGTTTCGCAAAAGGATAAAGCGTTTTGAAAGGAATATTAAACGAAACCCACTGTGCGATCTGTTAACACACTTACCCACTTGTTTTATTTTATTTCAAAACCAAACGGAAGTATTTTCCGTAATCTTCTCCGTTATTGATGCAATATGTTTAATATACATTAGAGTAAAAACCATTAAATCTTTTTTTTATCGCACTTCTATTTTATTTCGAGAAAAATATTATTAATAAATCAGGACGTGAATATCAAATCTCACCTTACCCAGAAAAACAAAATTTGAGAAATCGCGAAAAACTTCTGACTGCATCCATCGGCTTTCATTGTAAACCAAGACTTTGCAATGCCAAAAGTACACGCTAAAACTAGTTCTTCTGTAGACTATAGTGTATTTTTTAGGCAGATTCACTCATAGAATAGTATGATAACGAAAACTGCATTTTTTAAATTTTGGACAAGGCAAGTTTTGAAACTCACGTCCTCAAAGAGATATTTAACAGGGCAGGGAATATTGAGCATTTCTTTCTCCTCATAATGACATGTGATTTATTCCTGCTATTGAAAATCTTAGACATTTTATAAATTAGAGAATTAAAATTATTTATATGTAACTTCAAATTCTCTTGATATTTAAATATCTCAAATACATAAAAATAGCAATTCTCACTCTTTAGTCAATGACTTATCTAGTACTCCAGATTTTCCAAGTATTTGGAAAGCGTTAATTTAATTCCCCTTTTTTGGTTTCTTTTCTCTACTTCTCCGGTAGATGTCGCTACTTGTCAACCCAGTCCTTTCCACTGCTTCTCTCTCATTGGTTGTTTCGGCGCCTTCGCCACCCGCATAGGGTATAAAAGCCAGCGCGTCTCTGTCTATGATTTTGCTCAGCCTTGCTTTTTCTAGCACGCTGTTCCTTTTGCACTGAAGAAGAATCTCGCTAGTAGATTCGAAACAGCTGTTTGCTGCTTTTCATATATTATTTGTGCATTTTAAACGTTGGTTTTTCTGCTTTTTAATATCTCAAATACGTTGCATTTTTCGTTTTTTCATAGAAATTCATTGGACAGTCTCGGAAAGAAATGTTTTTCCGACTATGCATAAAATGCATTCAATTAATATATTAACAGAAGATATGGTAGCCTGTTTAAATCCATGAGATTGCATTACAATTTGTTTTAGCTCACAGGCTATCAAAGCCTAAGAGCTAATGTACCCGCAGGATTTGTATGTACGTACATACGTATGTACGCATGTATAAACGTAACGCAATAACTCTTGATAGAAATATCCGATTTGCTTCAAATTTGATATACCGGTTTATTCTGATATAACGGTTCCGTGATTAGATTCAGAGGTTCATTGCTTAAGTATAAATGGTGAAAATTTGGGAGCTACGCCAACCCCCCCCCCCCCCCACTTTTTTTTTCGTCGATTTCTTTATTTTTTGAGATTTATTATTCTTTGAAATAAGAGTATACAGTGCATAACAATAGTTTACGCATAATAACAATTTAAAAATAATACATTAAATAGTCACTTAATTTTCATATATGTCTTGTGTATGTTAATAATAGCAGATATAACACCATATTCAATAAAATTATCTTTTAAATTTTATTTCAAACTATGGGGTTTAAGAATAGAACAGAAGTTTAAGCATAAAATCGTTTTTAAGGAAATTTCACAAACTGATGTAAGCGGTTGCGCACGCAACCGTTTTCTGGGTATAGAGTAAGCAGTCAGTTGTAGTTTTTGAGTTAGAACAAAATGCCTTAGTCGAATGAATTTTCAGAGGAGGAGATGATAAATATCTGGAGTATGAGAGCAAAGCATAACTCTGTTTCAGAAATTCCAAGTGCATTAAAAAGATCAAAACGAGGTATTCATAAAATTTTGGCCCGTAATAATGATTTCAAATGAAAATTTCATTCTGGAAGGCCACGAGTGACTACTTTGCGCGAAGATTGCCGCATCAGAAACTTGGCTTCAACTGGTAATTACTTCTTTTCGCAAATAAAACAGGCAGTTGGATGACAAAATATCGAAAAAAACTGTTCATAGAAGAGTTTTCAAATCAGAATGGATCAAAAACCGCAAAATATCTCTGTCACCATGTCTGAAACGGCACCATAAAGAAGCTAGATTACAGTGGGCCAAAGAGCATATGATATTTGGTGATAACTGGCTGAATGTCATATTCAGTGATGAAAAAAAATTGAACCTCGATGGCCCTGATGGGTTTAAGTACTATTGGCATGATCTTCGCAAGGTACCTAGGAGTATATTTAGACAACAACAGGATGGTGGTTGAGTAATGTTATGGAGGGAGGGTATTTCTTTCAATGCTCAGGCATCTCTAGCATTCATCAGTGGTCGTGAAATCTCTCAAAACTATCAAGAGACACTTGCCAAACATTTGATTACTGTTGATGAGGTTTTTGGGAAGAAAAATGGTTATTTGAACATGATAATGCTTTCATCTGTACCTCAAACTCTTCTACGTAGCTTAAGTCTTTTTGAAATGGCCGGAAATTAGCCCTAGTTTAAACGTATAGAAAATATGTGAAGTAGTCTCTCTTATACACTTTTTCCAAATGAAAAGCAGTATTCTTCAGTTAAAGATTTAAAAGATGACATTGAGAACGCGTGGTTTAAAATTGAACCAGAAACAATACAGAACAATCCATCTAAGACCGTATATTTAAAGTAATTCAGCGAAATGGAGCAATATTCAAGTATTAATATTTTTATTCTTGGTCTACTAAGAACTATTGTACTTTTGCCTCACTAATTTTTGTTCTTTAGATAAATTCTATTATTTAAGATAAATTTGAAATCCTAAATCTGTTAAATATTTTTAAACTGCAATTTATAGATCATGTGATAAGAAACGTAACTTTCAGTGAATAATAAAATTTTATGTTGTGCATAAACTTTTGACACGCACTGTAATATACAATTAGAGTGAATAGCCTGTGAGCTCAATACCATCAGTTTAACTGGGCACTTCTCTTTTTATTTAATTATATGTTGACTTCTAAGACAAGTTGTAAATTTCAAGAAAAAAATATTAAGGTCGTTTTATTTTATCGAAGCAAGGTTTTATTGTACGTATTTTTGGTCGAGTTTTGCATTTAAATCGAGTAAATATATTATTTTATTTCTATATCATTGAAATGAGAGACTGGAAATAAATTTATTTTCAAAAAGAAGTAAATACTAATGTAACTGATTGATTTGAATAACTATTAAGTTTTAAATCATGATGATTTTACATTAAAAAAAAATATTCCTTATATTCAACATCTGAAAATATATTTGATCAACTACTCTTTTATTATTGTTACTATTTATCTCTTACATTATAACCAGAAATAAATTCTTAATATAATAAAAGAAAAAAACATAAAGTACAAGAACTTTTTTCCGTTTCACAGTTATGTATTTCCCCTATTGAAAATCTTAGAAAGCTCACAAATTAGAGAAATGAAATGTAAATTAAATTTCTCTGGCTATTTAAGTCTTTCGAATGCAGCGCATTTCTCTTTAGTCATGGGAGTAGAAAGTTCCTCCCGACAACTCACGTGAAGAAATATGTTTTTGACTAAAATAAGTTTGTATTCAACAAATTTCAATCAACAGAAGATATTGCAAGTTTTCAAAAATTCATGATGCTTTGATGCAGACGAATCTTTTTAATTATATCCTACAGATCATCAAATACAGTTTATTAATGTCTTATTTTATCGAAACAAGATTCTTTTGTATGATCCTTTTCGATGTATCTTTATATTTAATGAATGTATTTTATATATTATACTATATTCTTTTATTCTGTAACAGTGTGAGAAAGTATTTGTTTAATTTTCTTTTCAAAAACAATAACTATTTGAATTTAAAATTTAGTAGGATTAAAATCTAGCTAACTTTCATTTTTTAATATTATATGTTTCGTATACAGTCGAACTCGGTCATACAATGTATGTATGTATGTAAAGCGATAACTCTTCTTAGAAATATCCAATTTGGTTCAAAATTTGAATATAGTTTCATTCTGATAAGGAGCTTCCTTGATTAGATTTGGAAGTTCATTGGTTAAGTATAAAGAGGGAGAACGGGGATAATCTCCATTAATTTAGATTAATGGATTTTTCATGCAGAAACATACGATTTGCTTCAAATTTGCTATACCGGTTTATTCTGCTAAGTAGCTTCCCTGATTATATTTTGAGATTCATGGGTTAGGTACAAAGAGGGGAACGGGGGCTAATCTTCCAATTCAGATAAATGGGTTTTTCATGCAGAATTATCCGATTTGCTTCAAATTTGGTATACCGGTTTATTCGGATAAGGCGCTTCCCTGATTAGATTTGGAGATTCATTGGTTAAGTATAAAAAGGAGAAATGGTCCAGCTGATCCCCCCCCCCTCTTAATTTAGCTAAATGTTGTTGTTGTTTTTTTGTCGATTTCCTTATTTTTCGATGGGCATTATTCTGTGAAATAAAATTATAGTATACAATTAGTGTGAATAGCCTGTGAGTTCAATGTCATCAGTTTAACTGGGCACTTTACTTTTTATTCATTGATCTATTACTTCATTTTGACTAAAAGATTGTTAATATAAGGTTAACAAACTTATAAATGTAAAACTCCCTTTCTCTTAAAGTATTTTTTATGTAAATTAAAATATTTTGGATATTTAAATATTGCAATACAATGCATTTTCCTTTTTCTTTTGTCATGAAAGTTTAAAGTTCTTTAAATAACTTTAGAAATATATTTTAGATTATGCTAAAAATGTATTCAATAAATTCAAATCAACGAACATTTTGTAGGGTTTTTAAAATTCATTACATTTCGATACGTTTTAAATTTTAAATTATGACATATAATTCATCCAAGTTTATTAACGCCTTTTTCGTCTAACTGAATTTGCTGTACAGATAATTACAATTTTTATATTGTGTCACTGATTCAAATTAATTCCAATTTAAAAAAGAAAATGCAACTGAATTTCAAATGTATGAAGTTTGGAATTATGCAGATTTTTTATACTTTTTTTAGGGTTCTTCGAAATTGTTTAAAATAAGTACATTTAATAATTCAAACCCTAACTGATTTATGAACATAGTGCTAATGTTGAATTTAAGGCAGAGCTGTGAAATTTCCAAGATTTTTCAAGTAAAATATATATATATATATATATATATATATATTTTATATAAAAATAACACTGGTCAACAAATTTGAACTTTTTCTCTGTTGTAAAACAGAAATTAGGTTTTTTTTATGCGGTGTTTTGTGCTGATTCCGAATCTAGTTTTAGATTTACTCCAGCACGTCAAGTTTGAGAGACATTTGCCTATTTCAATTTATGCAAATTTAGTAAATTTTATACAATTATTTGCAAATTTAAGGTATAAATCAATATCAAACAGGCTTTTTTGTTTTATGCTATGATTACTACCTAATTTACTTCACAAAAACGTTATTTCTGAGATTATACTGACATGAGACTGTGAAATATTGTACCTCATTTGCATATTTTTCATGTTTTTCTAATGATGTTTCTTGACGTTCAAATATTTCTGCCGCACGACTACGCTAATATGTTTCTAAACCAGTATTTTGAGCTGATTTCAAATCTAGTATCTGATTTCTTCTATCACGTCTAGTTTTTGAAAAAGTGAAATTTTAGTTTTTAGTCCAAAAAGTCAGAAATAGCTTTTTATGATACTTTGTATGATAAACTTCAACTAGTTTTGGATAGATTCTACTACTTATTTTATTTTTTTCGATTATATAAATTTTTGTTTATGTCTCTGATATGAATCTAACCCTGTTCACCTTCTTGTCAATGAATTACACACCCCTAAAAAGCATCTTATATCAAATCTGTGTTAATGCCGTGCGAAAGTAGAAATTCATCTTACTCAAAAACTAGGCATGACATAAGAAAACAGACTGCAGATTTGAAATTAGCATAAAATTCTAGTCTAGAAAAACATTACCTCAATTCTGTGGCAACTATTTTAAAGTTGATAATGATGTAAACATTACACCATTGAAAAATATGCAAATTAGGCTTAATAACTGGTAAATAAATGTTAAGAATATGCAAATAGTGACATTTATCTGAAGCAAATAGTCAAGTAGTCATTATCTAGAAAACTTAATTAGATGTGACATATATTGTATCTAAAATTTGCATAAAATAGCACAAAAAAGCTTAAATTTGCATCAATTTAAATATGCAAATTTCTCAAAACCTCGACCACATAGAGATAAACGGAAAGCATATTCGGAATCAGCATCAAAAACTCATCTAGAATCAACTAATTTTAGTTCTACAACAAAACCACTGTTGACCAGTGTAATTAAAGAATAAATACATAGAAACATTAAACATGACTCATATCAATAAATAATTTATCTCGTTCAAATTATGCTTATTTGACATAAAAATTAAAGGAAAGTTGCCAGGTAGAGACGCCGATTAAATTTTAAGATTAAAATATACACAATTTTAATTTTATTAAGATTCCGTGCTTAAAAGTGAGTCGTTTTCGTCATGAACTATGGTATGTAGCAAGTTCAAATTTGGCAGATGCAATAAAAGCTTTTGACCCACTATATTTTTTAATTATTAACCATTAACAAATACATTTAGTAAAAATGTTGGGGAGAGGAGCTCATTAACTTACTTGAACAAAATATTTTATATATATAGCTATTATGTATTGAAGCTAAATTTATTAATTTAATTTCAGTAATTGGAAATAGATAATGAATTGTAAGTATATAATGGTTATATATATATAATGGTGTCCACAATTAAACGACCCTACTTTAAAGTTGTCTGCAGACACAACTATTGTTTATAAAGTTGTGAAATTTTAGGAAAGGCATAATAAAGGGATGGGAATTTGTTTAAGATAAAAAAATATATATATATATAAATAAAAATAGTTTAAAATTACGCCACCAGAGGCGATTTATAATAAATTACATATTTAGCGTTAAGATAGTTTAGAAATTTTATTTACGGCATGTTCATAATTAATCGACCCTATTTTAAAGTTGTCTACAGACGAAACTGTTGTTCAGAATGTTGTGAAATTGTTTGGAGGACATAATAAAAATATGGGAATATGTGTGAACGTAAAAAAAAAAAAAAATAGGAGGCCATTTTTTAACGAATTACACATTAAGCATACATTTACGATAGTTTAACAAATTTTGTTGTAACCAAACATGTTCCGCACGACTTTCATCATTTTCAGATACCATCTGGAATCGTAAGATAGCATGTTCCGCCGTTGACCGCAGTATGTTCAGGGAAAAGCTAGGGAAATGTCGTGAAAAGCTTTCTTTAGAGCAAGGTTAAGTTAATAAATAAAATTTTTAAACTATTGTAATGCAAAGTGCGTAATTTATTAAAAAACGCCCTCTGATGGCAAACTTTTGAATTACTTGTATTTACAATTTTTTTTTAGCTTAATCAAATTCCCATCCCTTTATTACGTCTTTCACAAAATTTCACAGCTTTATGAACAATAGTTTTGTCTCTTGACAACTTTAAAGTAGGATCGTTTAATTCTGGACACCCTGTATATATATATATATATATATATATATATATATATATATACACATATATATATATATATATATATATATGTAATAACAAAAAAAATTCGCCTCTTTTTCTTAGTAAAACTATTCCAAATTCTTAATATTTTTCCTTTTTTACCTATCTTTAATAATATCTTAATATCTTTTGTCTTTTATTTCATGCATTTAAAGTTGCGTATTCTTTTATTATTCTTAAAACCTTAATCCATACGTCTAATCTTATAAAACCCATTAAATTACTTTTTCATTTTATTCTAAAACTAAATTCTGTTTCTTTCGAATGTTTTAATATCATTTATTCTTTTGTGTTCTATACCCACAATTCCATGCGTCCGCCAGCGCTATTTGCGTTTTTATTCTGACGCCGTATAAAGAGTTCTTTATCGACGTCATCCTTTCCCATCGAATCGTAATCTGTTTTATGCCCCATCCTCCCCCACCTCTCTTCTAGCATTGGTCTTTTACTGTTCTGTAACCGCCCGCGCGCTGTTGTTCGGAGTAAAAATATCGTTACATCGGCGATGGAGAGAAGATTTTTACGTTTTTCTGGTTGTCTAATTAAGTTGCGTCGCTTGGAGTGAACATTCTAATGTGTAGATCCTATTCTTATAACATCTAAAGTCTTATGAAGTGATGATCGATTTTTGAGAGTGGATGGAATAACTACTGGAAGTGTTTTACCATGTTTTGTCAATAAAAGCAGTTTAAAAAGTGACGATGACTCTCTATATTCATTACGTAAGGGAAATTATCAATGTTTTTCGAGCCTGTTTTTTCTCCCCATCCTGACTGCAATCCGGTATTTTCAATATAACGGATGGATATTTTTGATTGCTCTACTACATTTTATGTCGAGGTGTACTGGTGTCGGCTAAATATCTGAAAGTCGGTAGCAAAATGTTACATATATATATATATGTTGGTTTATGGCGTGTAGTCAATCATTCACAATTTTGCAGTTTTTGATGATGGTCGGTGATGTTTAATTAATGGTTATATATATATATATATATATTCTATGAAAGCTCTCATAATGCTCAACTAAAAAAAAAATGTTTTAATTGTAGGTCTTATATTTTCAGATATATAATCGAAAATGTAATGCGAAAACTCACTACTCCCTCACTCAATCCTCCTCTCCTCTCTAACTCCGAATCTCCTGAAACTAAATTTATGAAAAATTAGGGACAGTAGATGTTTATTTAAACCTCGCAGGAAAACCATAGCTATTACCTTAGGTCACATAGTTTTTGAGAAATCCGCATTTTTCAGTTACACACAAATTTAGAATTGCGGAAGTTCAACAAAGGCGTTGTGGAGCGCTGAAGGTACCTATCATCGCAGAAGTATAAAGGGATCGTCGATAATGATTTTTGAAAAAAAATCTCGGCAATTAGTCCAGATATTAACGTTTAAAAATTCGGACGGTTTGGATATACGCAAAGACACATGCGGCGTCCTCTTTGCGCCATCGGCTTTCAAACCCTAGATAACTTTTAATGACGGATTTGTTCGATGCAATGACCAGCACTCGTATCAAATCAATAAACGTCAAAATTTTAAAAAAAGTGTTTTTTTTTAACTAAGTCTTATTATTCTTTAAGCAACGACTTTTTTCATTTACAGGGTGATTCATAATGAATGGGACAAAAAGAAAACATGATTGTGAACGTTGTAATTAATATATTTAGAAAATTCAAATTCACATCAAAACTACATTTATTCAAGTTTCTACAGGTGTTCAATATGTGCCACTCCGGTGACACGACAAATGTGTACGCGGTAATCAAGCTCCTGCCACACTCGTGATAGCATATCCCCTGTGATGGAGTTGAACACTGCAGTTATCCGTGCTTCAGTTCCTCTAAGTCCTGGGGAAGTGGAGGCACAAACACCTTGTCTTTAACGAAACCCTAGAAAAAAAAATCACAGGGCGATCACGTTCTTTTCGTCCTGGTCTTTTGTTCTTGCATAAGCAGCCGGTATTCTGGAACTGCTTCACTCACCTGCTTATGTTATACCAATGCGGTGGTTGGTTACGAAATTTCGTGCGAAAATGTCTTTGCACAACAGTTACCGAGGAGGTTTTGGCATATTCGAAAACGCAGTACGCTTTCTCCTGCATGAACGACCTTTTGTTTAACAGCGCCTCTAGCGGCGAATTCGTCATTCGATGATTTTTCCCTGTTGCCAAATAAAACTTGTATAATTGTAGTTGCAGAATAAATTTCTTTCGGCTGAATAAATCCATTACGGCAGTCACACTGCGCTATTCTTTTTGTCCCATTCATTATGAATCACCCTGTATTACAGTTACTAATTAATATATTCATTGTACGGAACCCTCTGTATGCAAATAATACTCGCACTTGACAGATTATTTCTAATATTTTATAATTAGTACATTTCTTACATAAATTTATTTCCATATTTATATTTTACTAAAACTGCACACACGATATCAATAATTCGACAGTTAAATAATATCAAAGTCACATTCCGTTTCTTACAATTATAAAAAGTTGTATGCTTTTTAAAAGAAAAATTAGGTTAAATTTATACTTGTTGAGATCTCACGAAAATTAGTAGTGTGTTTAAAGTTACCAGATATGTAATTAAAGAAAACAATAACTATTATGAAATAAAACATACTAAATTATCTTGTAGAAGACTTCTATCGCTGAGTTATAGTATGTCGCTTTGAAAATCCTTGAGAACATTCAATTAAAATTCAAAATAGAATATAAACATTTTAAAGGCTTACAGAACAAGGATAAAAGATACTGTAGAATTGTCTATAGTCAATTATTATTTTTAACTGGTTTCTAATTTAATATTTATTGTCGTACGTGATATACCCAAGCAACAGTTATCGTTTCATTTATAATAGTATTCATACATAATTTGACAGTTTTAAATTGAAATTGCTAAAATCAGTAGTTTTTATTTGGATGTATGTATTACAGTCATGAATTTTAATGGTAGAAAAATCAAATATCTCCTCCCGAAAAAAAATCAAGATTTTCTCCTTATAATACCGCCTTCAGATTGAGATATTTGAGTCTCTTAACTTGAAGATTTTTGAAGCGGGCGTATCCGGAAACAAGATTTCGATTTGAGCAGGTTTCTGAAGCTCACTGATCTTTCTTAACTATGCGTTGAGCGGAACTCGGCCTTCTGAACTCTTTTTTCTTATTTGAAATTGTTTTTAAATTTCAAATTGAGTTCTACAAATAGATAATCAGCTTTTTCGAATGATCTTTTGAATCGTTAATTTATTTAACACGCCGCAAAGAATAAAAACAATAATTAACTATATATGGTTAGAAGTTGTAGTTACAAATTTAATATTAATTAAGTCTCTTAAATCTTTTGGCAGTTTGAACAGTTAAAACCTAATTCCGGGTTGATCGGGGCAAAAGAGTTTAGCTAAATGATTCAACTTTTATATTTTGAGCGTAGTAAAACTGATTTTTTAGTCACTTTTTTTCACAGACTTCCATAATAACCTTCAAATTCTTCCTGTGAAAAGCATTTTTCGTCGTTCGGATTTTGCTCCTAAATAGAGGAGTTCACTGACTCTTCAGGTGGCGCAGAAAGCAGCTGTGATACTTTCTCTCGAAATCAGGATTGTCAGTTTGGCCTCCAATTTAAATCCGAAATTTCAAATTCATACCGTAAATTTTAAAAAGAGCATTTTTACTTTATGCGATCGCTAAACACATCTTATAAAATAAAGAATAAAATAATAGTATTTATTTCTGGTATGAACTCAAATTTCTGAATAAAATTGGAGACCAAACTGGCAACTCTGCTCTCGATTTCAATTTGTTTCCTGCCATTGGCGAACTGAGTTCACATTACTGCAAAAAAGGAGGAGGAGTCGGAAAAAAATAGTTCGAGAGATAAGCTGAAAGTACTATCAATTGCGTTCAAATTATGGTAGATAAATCACTTAACTTGAAGTTTTTTTAAGAGGGCGGCACAGAATCAAGATTTTCGACTTGAGCAAGTTTCTGAAACTAACTTAACTTTCGATACTCTCTTAACACTTTATGTCCCGACGACAGGTTAAAGTAACATTAAAATAACTTGTAATAGAATTAATTTATTGCACCGATTATTAGCGATACAGTTTAGAATGAGTTATAGATATCTTACTTTATCTAGTTCCAAAAGCATTATTCGTTGCACAAAACACAAATATTTTTAAAAGGATGACTTCTTTTGCCTTTTCGTTTTTTCATATTTCTTGATGCTGAAAGATTAAGGGAGAAAGTTTCAGTTCGAAAATATTTCTATATTTCTATTGTAAGAACATTATATTTGTACATTTCCTAATTCTATAAAATACTAAAAAAAAAAATTATAAATAAAACATGTGAGCGGAGTTATAAATATTGCACAAAATCTCTATAAATTCAAATTTAATTAATTAACTATAATAGGTAAAATCCTTCTAAAATTTATTAAATGATGATATAAATCTTCTGATGTAGTTTCGAAAATTCACGAAAAAGGCTTTAGAAGGTGAAATTTTCATGAATTCAGAATTCATAATTAGGGATATAAAAGGTTAACTACGATTTGAGTAAAATTTCTCCTACAGAACACCCCTTTTTTTTTTTTCACTGTTCTAAAATTTCCAGTTCAGTTCTACAAATATTTTATTTCTGTTTTTTTACGTATTCCATCAAAAATGAGAAGTCTTTATCATTAAAAATAAGATTTTTTTTTCGCTCTTCGTGTTTATTTCCTTTCCTTTTTCAAGTATCCCTTTTCTTTTAAAAATTCTCCCTAATTTTAAGTTAGATACTTTTATTTATTAAATAAAGTTCCGTGATTTGAGAAATATATACCATAGAAAATCGTTACTTTTATATGTGTTAAAAATCATTAAAAAGTTTTATTATCTAAAATAACAAATTTTTTGCTAATTGTTTTATCAATAGAAATGATTTTTAAGGTGGGTTCGTAATTATATAAATACGTCGTTCAGTCCGTCTGTCCGCATGTAACAGAACAAAAACTACCTAACCGAATGGTCTGAAATTTTAAATATATAATTGTTGCAAAATTTTATCGGGTTATTTCAGATTTTATGAAAATCGGATGTATAGTTTAATTACAGGGACAGTCATAATTTTTCCGTTACAATACGGCCAATGGGAAAAAAATAATACAAGTGCATTTTAATGATGTTACAGCCTCCTGAATATTCTGGAATTTTAAATATATAATTGTTGCAAACTTTTGTCTACTCATTTCAAATTTTATGAAAATCGGATGTATAGTTTAATGACTGAGACTATCATCAGTTTTCCGTTACATTACGGCCAATGGAAAAAAATATTGCAAGTGCATTTTAATGATGTTACAGCCTTTCGAACAGAATGAAATTGATATGCACTTATGAAGTGCACTAAAATATACATTCAGTACAATATGCGGTGCAACAAATATTTATAAAACTAGTTATAGTACGAACGCACCTCATTTGCCACGTTTGATGAGTAATTTCCAACTTGTTTCTGATTTTAGTGTGAAAAAAATTAAATTTTCAAGAAATTCAAATTATCACAACTCTGTAAATTTCCGCGTTAGAGAAACGGAATTTTTGCTGCCTTATTTATAAAAGTAGTGTTGGTTGTTTGATTGTGTTTACGACGGCCAATTATCAACACGAGGGATATAGGCCTAAAGGGGGAGGTTTCCCTTCGTGGGGGTCTTTCTAAGGGAACCTAACCCGTATTTACGCTCGAAAGACCAAGGTTCGAAGAAAACCACGAAAACTCCGAACGATTAGGCGACGGGCGCGATTGGGATCGAACCCAGCACTCCCCGCCTACCAGCTTCGAGAGCAAAACCTCTCGTTCACTGGTGGGGCATGTTAAAATAGGGATAATGTGTTTTTAAATATAGGATTATAGGATCGATGGATCATATATAAATTTAGATTTCGTAACTCTTTAAAATATAACTATTTTGACCTAATTGGATTTGATTAAGATGAAGAAAACATTTAAAACATTTTTTTGCCGTGAGAACTATACCTTTAAGGGGGTAAGATACCTTTGAACATGTTGAAAAAGGAAAAAAAAATATCACTATGTTCCAAGCTTCAAAATTTGCGTAATAAGTCAAAAATAAAAATAAAACTTCATTTAAATATAAAGCTTATATTTACATTTATATTTAAAAATATATATATACTTGTGTAACGCTCGAACAATACGCACTCCGTCATGCACGAACAATACACACTCCATCATTTTTTCTCTCCTTTTCTTTTTTTCTTTTCTTTCAAAAGAACTGACAAGCTGAGTAAATTAGTCTTGACGAGAGAGAAGAAGGTTTACAAAGTTGTTGCCGACAAGGCATGTGAGTTAAGCCGTAATGTTAAATTAACTGAGTTATTTTGTAAATAGTAATATGTAAATACCTTGTAAATATTAAAATTATTTGTCGATGATAAGTTATACAGTGTTATTTTGTAACATAAGATAGTTTCCACCCCGGATTCTGAATAATATGTTACAGAAGTGGCTCCCCAACGTCTGGCACGAATAGAAGCAAGATATGAAGATAAGTATTATTTTAAATTGTGTTAAACTGTTTTAATAAGAAAATTTAGATACTAAAGTACAAAAATTTATACAAAAGTACTTTTGATTCATCCGGAATCTGATGATTTTTGATAATTGTATTTGATTCGTCCAGAATCGAAATATTTTGGAATTGTTCTATTCAGCCTGAATGATATTTTCCTTAGAATTGAAATACGAAAAGTCGTCTGCAACTTCAAGTATTTTAGTATCTGAATTAAATGAAGATATTCATAAGAGAAATAATTCTAATAATTATTATTGAAAAATAAAAATCGTTTGCTTTATTTTATACATTTACAGTAAAACTCGGATATAACGCTGTTCCGGGGGACCGGGCTAGAAGAGCGTTAAAAACGGGAAAGCGTTAAATGCGGGAGAAGGTTTTTGGCATTTTAAAATTGAGAATATTAGATTATGTGCTTTAAATAATACAGGGAATCATTTTTGTGTATTATTTAAAATTGAAACTCCACAGCATAGGTACAAAAACGTTTCCTTCATTTAAAATATAACAAATTTACATAGTGTTTACAAAGTGTATTAGTATTTCAAATCAGAATAAGTAAAAGAATTGTTAGCATTAAAACAAAAGCTACAAAATATATTTAACATTTATAATAGGAACCGTTATCCTTATATTAAACATACAATAAAATTATGAAAGAAACTAATAATATTTTTTTAATGTACCATTTGTATTCTTGAGCACTACTATGAGGACTGTACACTTTCACTTACTGATTATTCTGTTTTAGAGAAAATCTCTTCGAGTTTCGTCTGACGGGTGGACGAACGGCCACATAAAAGAGCATTTTCTGCTTTGTTTATGTGTCTTAACCCTTACCGGTGCGGTGTCTTTAAAAAAGGACAGCTAATTTTAATTTCAAAATTGACAAGAGGCACCAAGAATATTTAACTAAAATTTTCCTTTTGTAATGTACATGAAAATAAGCAAGTTCGTATTTTCTAATAAATTCGTTTGTAAATTGCGGTGTCAGTCCGTTATTTCATCAGTTTATAAACAGAATTACTCCGCGCCGGTAAGGGTTAATATATCATCATGTGAAGTGGTGTATAGGCGGATAGTACTAAAATCTTCCATTACTTCAGCTATTGTTGGGATGCGCTCTTGAACATCGCCATCAGCAACTTTATCAGGGTCTTCTTCTTCTGCGGTATCCAGTACAGTGTCCCCTATAATATCGTCAATGCTCCTAACGTTGCTCGTGATAACGTCTTTATCAATGTTAAGATAGTTCTGAAGGCTTTGTGCGTTTTCTGCAAGATGCTCGCAAACAGCTTGCCAGTCCTCTTCGCCTATAGGATCCGACCCGTCTTCAGCCGCATCCATATCATCATCAGCGTCCGTTATGAAGCCTGCCTTTTAAAAGTAATTTTGAATTATTTTAGGCTCGATTGCATCCCAAGCAGCGTTAAGATAGTTCATGGCGTCGAGGAGAATTACAGAAGATCGACTACTTTTAATTTCCATTTCATGTACAAATCTTTTCACTATACGTTTGCTATAATGTTGTTTTAAAACCTTTATGATCCCTTGATCCATCGGTTGAAGTACGCTTGTGGTGTTTGCAGGTAAAAATTCCAGAGAGACGTTTGAAATATCTGGTATTTCTTGGGGATGCGCTGCGCGATTGTCTACGAATAGTATGACATGCCTATTTTGCTTCCGCATCTCGACATCAAAATCAGAAACATATTTAATGAACTGGGGACCCGTCATCCAAGCCTTACGTTGATATGCATAGTCACAGGACAGTCGTTTGATGTTCTTGAAACAGCGAGGTTTGGCCGATTTTCCAATCACCAGAGACTTGCGTTTGTCGCTTCCATCGGCGTTAGAACAAACATGCACAGTCACACGTTCTTTACTGAGCTTCCCTCCATAGCACTGCTCATCTTTTAACGTTAAGGATTTATCAGGCATCGCTTTAAAAAATAAGCCAAATTCGTCGGCGTTATAAATATCACAGCTGGAATAGTTTTTGAGAAGCCTTGGAAGTCTGTTCTTTTTCCAAAATTCTGCATTTTCTATGTTTACGGCAGCGGATTCTCCACAAATCTTCTTGTACACAATGCCGTAGCGGGTTCGAAATCGGTTTAATCACCCATTAGATGGAGTAAAATCTTCAGTTCTTAGCTTTTGGGCATCTACTTTCGCATCTTTTTCTTTAACTATGGATTCGCTGATAGGTATGTTACAGAGTCTTGACTCAAGAAACCACTTTTTCTAAACTTTACCTTTTTCTAAATCTTCATATTTTCCTGCTTTCACTCTCTTTTTCTTTGAGCCACTAATCGCAGCATTTTTTTCAATATCTTTTCTGTTTTGAAGAAGAGTCGGAAGAGACGACAGCGCGATATTCATAGATAACGCAAAATCTTTCTGGCTCAGAATAGGTGATTTTTTGTCATAATTTTTTAGAATTTCTAATTTTTTCGAAAGTGTCAGCGTCTTTCTTTTCATACTCTTAGCTTCCATGTTGCATCTAATTGGAGTCGGCAACGCTGCTACTTACTTATGCGTAAATGAAAAAAGAGAAAACAGTTTGTGTGAAGTAAGAGACAGACAGGTGCTGCTGAGATGGACGGCCTAAATTCTTTTGTTCTCTGATCCCAAAGCACCAAAGCGTAATATCCGGGATTTCTTTGTTCAAAGGACCAATAAAAAGCGCGTTAAAAGCGGGAAAGCGTTAAAAGCGGGGAGCGTTAAAAGCGAGGAATTTTTACATTATTCTTATGGGTATGGTTCAAGGGATCGGGACAAATGAGCGTAAAAGGCGGGAAAGCGTTTTAACCGGTGAGCGTTATATCCGAGTTTTACTGTATATAGTTGCACTGAGCTATTTTATTATGAAGTTATTATTATAAATGAGTGCTTGGCATTATTTTAATTATTATATGATTGATATTATTGTGTTTAAAAAAAAAAAAAAAAAAAAAAAAAAAAAAAAAAAAAAAAAAAAAAAACGACAGATAGTTGGTGTCATTATATTGAGTTTTGAAAGATATTGTATGTTATTTATGTTCTATATATGTTAAAAATTACGTATTTTGCTAAGAGTACACGAATTAAGTTTGAAGTTAGCTAAAACATATTTAGTTCAAATGATGGCGTTTCTTTCTAAGGGTAAGAAAATTGATTTAATCACATTAGCTTCAGAATTAAAAGTAGAAGTAAGTAGCGATGATAAATTCCTCGAATTACGTGATAAAATTGTAAATAGTGAGGCATTTAAAGATAACATTTGTACAGGGAATTTATGAAAATATCGTAGAAGAAAGAAAGACTCTTGAGGAAGAGAAACGTTTAGCCGAAGAAAGAGAATTTGAGCTACAGAAGCTCAGGTTTGAAGCAGGAACAAGAGATGTTGTTGCAAATACAAGCAACCCTCTAGAAACTTCTTCAATCCGCGTTGACTTGAAAAAGATTTTACCCGATTTTAATCCTGAAAAGGATGATATGAATTTATTTTTAATAACTTTTGAGAGGCAAATGAAACTTTTAAAGGTTTCTAAAGAACTGTGGATTACGTTTTAATACATGGAAATTATTCCAGAGAGAAACATCCGCCTTGCATACAATATTTCAAATGAAAAACAATTTTCAAAGTGATTGCTTAAAAGGCGCAAAGACTTTGCGCCTTTTAAGCAATCACTTTGAAATTTGTTTTTCATTTGAAATATTGTATGCAAGGCGAATGTTTCTCTCTGGAATAATTTCCATGTATTAAAATAGTTTCTATCGATGCTGGATTTAATTATGTTTCGTGCTCGCCCCAGGTCGGTGGCTCACGATAAATATTCCATCTTGTGCTACGTTTGTAGCCGTGCCAACATATAATAGTGAGAAATTTTCCGAGCTAGGCATCGTTCCAAGTGGTTTAGTCGGTAGAGCGTCAGTGCGCTATACTGATGGCCCGGGTTCGAGTCCCGGCTTGGAATCTTTTTCACTATGTTGACCTTTGCGCCTTTTAAGCAATCACTTTGAAATTTGTTTTTCATTTGAAATATGTGGATTACGTATTTAATTGGAGTCCTTCCAAATGAAATCGGTAAATTAATAGCGCGTGAACCGGAAGAAAAATTTGAGGATTATTCTTATATTAAAGATATATTGTTGCAGAGGTTAAAATTAACTGCTGAAATGTTTAGAGTTTTGTTTAGTCGACATCCAAAGCGAACCGATATTAGCTGGAAAGAATATTATTTTGAAATCAGAAGCTATTTTGAGGGATGGCTATCCGAATTAAATATAAATTCCTTTGAAAAATTATCGAATTAATTAGACCTAGAAATAGAAGATATAGAATTAATTGCTGACCAATTAAAGAAAAAGGTTTCCCCTGATTGCAAAGAACATTATTTAGACCAATGGGAGAATTTAACAGATCCTGTTGAATTAGCTGAAAAGTTAGATTTATATGATAATTTGAGATCACACAAAGTAGAAATAAAGAGATCAAATAAAATCAGTGTAGTCGGGAATTCTAATCGCTTTGAAAAAACGCATTTAGATTTTAAAAGAAATGAGTTTGGTAAAATTGGCAATCAAAAGGAGTCCAAGTGAAATAAAATTAACTATCCTTCGAATTTAAATCGACCAATGTTAAGTTGCTATGGTTGTGGAAACCAGGGAGTTATTAAATCCAAGTGTCCAATCTGTTCTCCGAAAAATGTATCGGTGCACTTTCAATCACTAGAATTTCGTACATGTAATATGCAAACATCACCAACATTATTGGTAAAAATAAGCATAAATGGTCTCTCTGGCACAGCTTGTGCTGACACTGGCGCAACACATTGCGTTGCGAGTGAAATTTTGTATTCTTTATTAAAAGACCAAGGTGTGAAGTTTGCAAAAACTCAAATGATCGTAGTCTTAGCGGACGGGCTACAAAACACTACCGAAGTTTATAAAACAGAAGTTCATGTTAAAATTGAAGGTCGCGACATTAAAACAACACTTTATGCTCTGCCGAATGCCAGAAATAATCGTACAATTTTAGGAATCGATTTTTTACGCAAAGCAAAAATTGTTTTGCATGTAGTAAATCAAGAATGGTTCTTCGCTGATAGATGTAGGTGGAAGTATAGATTCGCTGAAGATACATATAGACCTCCCAGTGAATTAGCGATAAAATCCGTTGAATTAGACACCGTTTATCTTAGAGAAGATGAAGGTAGACATCTCACTTCAGAGCAACAAGTTAGGTTGAATGAACTGCTTGAAAAATTTACTATTAGCTTCCAACTAGGGGAAGAGACTACACCTAAAGTTAAACATTATATTGATACAGGATCACGGATGGGTATAATTTTATCTGATGAAATTGATAGTCCTGCACATGATAGAAAAGGCTACGTAAAAGATTGCCGTAGGAATTTCGATTATAGGGATAAGAACAGAAATTTTAATAGATCAATTGTTAACAGAAGCAATGATAGACATGGCCAAAAATATGTTAAACAGTCATTTAACCATGGAAATTACAATAAAAATAGTTATGAGAAACCTGGTTCAGAGAATTCTTACCAAGATGAATCAGAGATTCCTCAAAATTTTGAGACTAAAGATTCTTTAATATCTCAAGATATGACAGAAAGTGAAGGATTGGTGAATAGTTCATCGGATATGGTTGAACCTAATGATGCATCTGAAACGCTAGAAAGTGCTTCACTTACTTCAAAAGTAAAGTATAATCCAAATTTTTCTCCTAGGTACAAAAATAGAGGCTACTATCATGCTCGAAATAATTATAATTATGATGGCCGACGATCAGGTAGAGGTAGCTATCAGGAGCAAAGAAATTCCCAACCATCACACAGGTATAGTGCACAGCGAACTGCAGATTCGTCTAGCAAATTTGAAAAGAGATATGAAAATGATCTTAGAACTAATGATCAGGATAATTACAAATTGGATTATAGGTCTGGAAGTTACAGACATGATAATGGGTACTATGGAAAACAAAGGTATAACGATGGTAGAAGTAGTTCTCATCATGGATTTAAACGAGCTTATAGTGGAAGAGATGCTTATTCCAATTCTTATAATTCTAGAGGTAATAGGTATACAGCTTCTAAAGATAGAGATCAATATACAGAAAGAAATTACAGGGAAAATAGGTATGCTGATTTTAAAGATAGAGATCAAGATACAGAATATATGAAGCCATGGGATAACTCATCTGCATAACGTGATAAGTTTTTGTTTTATGTTTATTTGTCTAAATTTATGTGTTTAAATTTTTGTAAGAAGTAACTGACGAGGTCGCCAGAAACGTCAGACGCCCAGCCAGCAAATATTTAGGAAAGGATCACAAAACACGAGAACCATAGAGGATTTTAGGCACCAGAAAGCATCCCGAAGGAATCCACCCAGGAAATGCACACTGCATCTGAGGGACCAGTAATGCAGTGTGAGGGGAAGAGTGTAACGCTCGAACAATACGCACTCCATCATGCTCGAACAATACACACTCCATCATTTTTTTCTCTCCTTTTCTTTTTTTCTTTTCTTTCATAAGAACTGACAAGCTGAGTAAATTAGACTTGACGAGAGAGAAGAAGGTTTATAAAGTTGTTGCCGACAAGGCATGTGAGTTAAGCCGTAATGTTAAATTAACTGAGTTTCCACCCCGGATTCTGAATAATATGTTACACTTGGAAATTCATAAATAAATATTGAAATGATAAATTTAAAAGTATATGATAATAAGAAAAAAAATCTTGCGGGCATGATAAAATACGAAAAAATGCATATAAAGGTGACATTTTGGTGAAAATAAATACATAGTATTGTTACCTTTATACTAAAACCAGAATATTTGTAAAAAATATTGACTAAAATAAAAAATAAAGAAACAATTAAAATTTTTCACTTTTTTATAAATATTTTCAATGTAAAAAACAAAAAATAAAATAAAATCTTACCTTTTTCTGGTTTTAAGTTGTAGCTAATACTGAAATGAATATGTGGTGAAAAGTTTTTTTGATTGCCATGCATAGTTTTTTAGTAACACTGCGCGCAGTATCAAAATTCATCGTTTTGAATAAACAAAATGCAAAGTTTAATTATCCTATGTAGTCTTAATATACAGTCTTAATAAAACTGCCATAATTATTAAACTAATAGAAAATTTTTAATGCGGTTTTTGCATATTGTTCAGAAATGATAACACAATCAAAATATGTATTAAAAAAATCGAAATTTTTGAAGATTTAAAGGTATCCTACCCCCTTAAAACTAATGATTTAGTAAATAGGTTTTGATTAATGATAGAAGGGATACATATATTTATATATATGTATGTATGTGCGTATGTTCCGTCTTTTCCTTTATAATCATTAACAATCATTTATGAAAAAAGTAAAGAAATTGACAATGGGTTTTCTTTTTCTTAAACTTTCATAGTTTCTTTCTACATTTATTCATAAAGTGAAATATTATACAATTTTAGCTCAGAATATCTAAACACATACACATTTATGTAAGTATGAATGTATGTGCTAAGCGGAATGAAAAGTGCATTGAAAAACGCTCCTAAATATTTTTGTGGTGTACTATGAAGATGTGTTCAATTTTTATGCCTGTATATCTTGCATTAACTGTCACGTAAAGCATTCAATTAAGTTGAAATTTGTTGTATTATGTATATTTGTCACATATATGGTAATATAGCAGTACTTTTACTGGTTTACTTCGTTTTTTTAACACATGCATGATATGACATATCTCCACATTTTTTATATGTGTTCTTTAGCATTTTTTGAAAATTTAGATGATATAATATTTTTTCCTTTACTGTTAAATATAATACTTTACCAAAATTGATTTAAGTGTTTATATACCTGCTATAATACTTGTTTCTAGATTTTTTTCTTCTACACACTGAAGATACATATACAGTCTTTTTTTTTTTTTTTTTTTTTTTTTTTTTTTTTTACGAGAATATAAATTATGTTTCAAACAAAAAAATAAAATATTTGAAAATTTCTGAAAATATTTTGCGGATCTAATCTCAGATCATGACCCCCGGAAACGAAAAACATCCCCCAGTTTAAAACACTATATATATATATATATATATATATATATATATATATATATATATATTATAGCAGACCCGCCCGGCGTTTCCCGGTGATTGTAAATAGTAAACATAAACAAAACTTAACTTGCAAGTTTTTATATCTTAAGAAATTTTTTAAATGAACCTAATTTCGGAAGCCCCCATATCATTCCTTAGTGTATAGTATGTTCCCAACAAACTTCTTTCCGAATGAACCTGTAATCTAGATCCCCGCTACATATGGCCGCATTTACCGGAAATGCCCGCACGTGCCAGAAACAATCGAAAAATCATGTTGAGTGAGCCAAACCTCGTAGGAATTAAGCCCATAGAATAAAAAAACGAATGCACCATTAATGTTAGAAAATGTTGGTAACTAAAGTCTAAGATAAAATTTCATAATACACAAAGTAGATGAATTGTAATCTAAGTTGAAGGAAGCAAATCCCGCTGAAATCGGGCCCTTAAATTCAAAGAAATAACGCACCCCCAAGCGGTTGCCCCCTTTCCTTGTAAATTTCATGAATTAATGTTAGCATTAACATTATATTTAACCCCTTAACAGTCGCTTAATATTTCGAAAAAAATAAAAAAAGTACATATGTTTCTTATTATTATTATTATTATTTCAGAAATCAAATAATTATTAGGTTTCTATATAAAATATGCAATTAGTTTTTTTTAAGGCGAAAAAGAAAATATGTATAGAACAAATTCATATTTGTAGAAAAGCTATCATGTGAGAATTCTGTGTTTTAATGTTTGTTTTACACCATACAAATTAATGCGAATAAAACCTTTATTTTTCACATCTTAGATCTTTATTTATACTCATCGAACATTTTTTTTTCAAATAATAATTGAAATAATATAATATACATTAAATTTCGATTATTAATAATTTTTTTGAGTGTGATATATTTCGAAACATGCAATACAAACTCCAACATCACAATCAGTGCCAGATACCAAACCCAAACACTAATATTCAAAGACTTCACACGGAAATGGAAGTTAAATTTTTCTGGTCTCAGAAGTTTTTTCCAGCAATAAATCTCCAGCCCGGAAATATGACGGGCACGAGAAATAACGAACAATCAGCCCGTGATATTGACGGGAGCGAGAAATAAGGGGTTAATAAACGGATGAAATCTCTTATCTAAAGTTACTTTTAAAGTTACGCGATTTTTAATTTCGGCTGTAGTGAGTAGACGTAAGTTGATGCTGGAAAAGGAGATTAATAATCGAATAAGGTGTTAGCTGAGGTATAAAGAAAGACCGGGCCCAGGGGACCAGGGTGTTAACTGGAATTTAGTTGGGTATACGAAAATTTTGTAGTGGTTTTAAAGTAGCTAGAAGACGCTAAATCTAAGTTAAACAAAATTGCAATAGAATAGGATAGTCTTTAAAGAATCTGCAATAAAGGTCCCAAAGAGACGACTAATATTCAAAATTAGTGGTAGCTGAAGTCTGCAAATTTTGTTGTCGTTCGCTGGAGAACCTAAGAAGTGTTTAAAAATAAAAGTTCGTAAATCGAGCCATTTTTAAAGGAGCTATAACAGGGGGCCTAAACGGGTCCAACTGATAGTTGAGAGCAGGGTCCTAACATGAAAATGTTCTTAAATGTTGTAGTACTTAGCGTTTAGATCTTCAATTACTCAAAATTAATCATGGGGTATGAAATAATCGTTAGAATAATATTTGAAAGAAATGCTCAAAAATGGGGTAAATGCTTAAAAAGGGACTCTTGAGTCCCAATAAAAATCTAAGGGTGTTGGTCAAGGGAGAAGAGTCCAAGACTCAATTTTAAAATTATGCAATGAGAAGGTGAGAAAATTAGGATGTAAAAAATGCCTGGCACACAAGAAGTTCACGGGTCCCGGATCAGCCCCTACAGGACCCTAAGGTGCCCCAGGATTTTAACTGGAATATAGTAAGAGAAGAATAATTAAATGCAAAAATCGTTCCAAAAATGAAGATCGGATTAAGAGGGGCAATTTATTAATAATTTTTGGTGCAAAAGCTTCAAAGGGCCTTGTACCGGGCGCCAAAGAGGAAGGGACTTAAGTGGCATGTAGTTTGGTATAAAGACACTTTTTAGTAGTTTTTAAAGTAATCAGAGGACACTAGAACTATGGTAAAGAAAACTGCAAGGAATTCGGATCATTTTTAAAGAAGGTACATCAAGGGCCCCAAGAAAGCGATTAATATTCAAAATTGATGGTAGTTGAAGTCTGAAATTTGTTTTGTCGTTCATGTAGTAAGTGGAGAAATTAAGAAGTTGTTAGAAAAAAAAAAGCTAGTGAAACGGATTATTTTTAAGGGAACTATAATAGGGGCTCCAAACGGGCCAACTGATAGTTGAGAACAGGGCCCTAACTCGAAAACATGTTTAAATGTTTTAGATCTTCAATTAGTCAAAATTAAGAATAGGGTATGAATTAGTCATTAGAATAGCATTTTAAAGAAATGCACACAAAATGGGGTGAATGCTTAAAAAGGGCCCTAGGGTCACAAGACAAATATGAAGGTGTTGGTCCAGGGAGAAGAGTCCAATACTCAATTTTTAAAATATTCAATGAGAAGGTGAGAAAATTAGGGGTAAAAAATGCATGGCAAACAAATATTTAAGGGGCCCCGGATCTAGCCCTACGGGACCCTAGGGTGCCCCAGGGTTTTAACTAGAATATAGAAACGGGAGAATAAATAAACTGAAAAAAATGTTTCCAAAAATGAAGATCGGATTAAGAGGGGAAATCTATTAACAATTTATGGTGCAAAAGCTTCAAGGGGCCCTGTACGGGATCCCAAGGGGTCAGGAACTTAAATGGCATGTAGTTTTGTATAAATCACTTTTTAGTAGATTTTGAAGTAATCAGAGGACGCTAGAACTATGGTAAAGAAAATTGCAAGGAATTCGGATAATTTTTAAAGAAGGGCCAAGGAAGGCGATTAATATTCAAAATTGGTGAGTGGTAGCTGAAATCTGATTTTATTATTATTTTTTATTATTTTTTTGTCGTTCATGTAATAGCTAGAGAACCTAAGATATTTTTAGAAAAAAAAGATAGTGAATCGGACTATTTTTAAGGGAGTTATAATTGGGGGCCTAAAAGGGGCTAACTGATAGTTCAAAAGAGGGCCCTAACATGAAAACATATTAAAATGATTTGCTACTTAACGTTTTAGATGTTCGATTAGTCAATATTCAGCATAGGGTATGAATTAATCATTAGAATATAATTTTGAAGAAATGCGCAAAAAATTGGGCAAAGGCTTAAAAAAGGGCCCTGGGGCCCCCAGTAAAAATATGTGAGTGTTGGTCTAGGGAGAAGAGTTCAAGACTCAACTTTAAAATTACGCACTTCGAAGGTGAAAAAATTAGGTTGTGAAAAACACATGGCACACAAAAAATTTAAGGGGCCCTGGACCGGCCCTACGGGACCCAAGGCGGACCCATGATCTTAACTGGAGTGTAGAAACGGGAGCATAACTAAATAGATAAAGTTTCCCTAAAATGAAGATCGGATATAAATGAAGCAATTTATTAACAATATAAAGCACTAAAACTTCAAAGGGCCCTGTGCCGGGCCCCTTGCAAGGTACCAGGGTCTTAACTGAGATGTAGAAAAGTGGTAGAAACTGAAAGGAGAATTCACCCCAAAAACGAAGAAGATCGAATAGAAAAGAGGCATATTATTAACAATTTAGTGCACTAAAATTTCAAGGGGCCCTGTACTGGGCACCTTGCCAGGATGCCAGGGTCTTAACTGAAATGTATAAATGGGGCAGAAACTAAAAGGAGAATTCACCCCAAAAACGAAGAAAATCGGATAGAAAATAGACACGTTATTAACAATTTAGTGCATAAAAACTTAAAGGGCCCAGGGGCCCCGGCCCTTAAAAATTAAAAATCTGAGCCTCAGGTGGATCAAGACCTGCCTTGGAATAATCACTCCTGAATTTTCAGCCTTCTACGTGAGGTAGATTTCACTAGCCATCGCCGACAGACAGACACACATACACACAGAGAGTTTTTTTTCTTTTATTAGTATAGATTACGTAACAAATAAATGGGTTAAATCAAACAATCACGTCGTGCTTTTTACGATTTACTGCTGGATTAATTCTATATATTAATCAACCATTGGTGAGGTTGTATAACAGTCGTACCACTTGGTGCAAACATTACTATCGGAGTTGTCAACACCGTGGAAATTTAGCAGCTATGGACAGATAGAATACTTCAGTTGACTTATTTAATCAACACTATCGATTGTTGATCGTGATGAGATTGGTGAAATCCAATAAAACAACCACTGATTCATGATACAGTCAAGGCAGATTAGGCCCTATGATTAGTGAAAAAAGAATGAAAAAATCCAGGGATTTCCCAATAAAACACAGGCTGGAATCATTGGAAACTGTTTATTTCATCACAACATATCAACGCAAACAATTCCCACAGGGTGAGAATTTATCAGAGCCATCATGCTTGAGCACGAACTAATTATTAATGCGAAAAAGATGTTAAAGAAGGATTTAAATATTCTACGTGACTTTGGATACCAGGTAACAGATTAGGTAAACACTCAAACAGCACAAAAATCTTCCTTCTGAGTTCATGCTCGAGCGTTTTATTAGAATACGTGGAGGAAGCCCGATTAAAATGTGAACTTCAAATTAATGAAACAAATTTATGAGCGAGACACGGAAGAAACGGCGATCCGTCACTCAACCAAAGGAGAGCGAGCGAGGAACGTCACAGAAATTAGTCCCGGCTTTGCTGGCGGAGGGATTCTGATGTGAATCGGCTGATGCTAGCCAGGGCGGCGTGAAATTGAGAAGGAATAAACTAAAAATGTAAAAAGGGTTTTTATAAACATTCGAAAAAATAAAGTAACTGCGCTCAGAATTTTACAGTTTAGTAGCTGATAAAAATTAATGAAATGATTTAAAATTTAGATTAAGTTTTTGAATAACAGTATTATTAAGATACGCGTTTTAATTTTATAGGAATTTAACTAGAAATAAATAATACAGAATATTAAGAAATGGGGAAATAATGAATACGCCGTCAATTTAGAATAATTTAAATGAATAATAAATGTAAAATTTTTATATAACAATATCCCCCTTCCCCCCTAAAATTCTGTGATGCTTGTAGATCCGTGACATTCAAGCTGATTGGGGAAAAGCATGAGTTTGGATTACAACAGTGTTACCCGGTAGTCAAAAATTTTCTCCAATTCTGTCAAAACCAAATAAATAATTTACTTCTTAAACGCGAAACTGTGGGAATTTTTTTTTATTACAAATATAAAATAATAAATACTTTTCTAACATGAAGTAAATTATATTCTAAATAATCTCTTATTATTTTACTAACAACTTATTACTTACATTATTAACAGATATTGACAATATTAAAAATTGTCCAGGAGTTTTCTTAGGAATTTACATTCTTTCCACATCACGATTATACATTAGTTTAATCTCTATAACTTAAATTCCATAACTTAGAAATTTTCCTTACAATTCATAAGTTAGGTAGTAAGGTAATAAACAGTGAAAATATATAAATAAAAATAAACGCATGAATATAATAAATTTAAATTTTAAAAATATGTGCAAAAATTTCAACTGAGTATCAATCTCCTACAGTTTTTTAACTGGGATGATATATTGTCCTGATACAATTCTGTAGTCCATTGAAATTCCATCACTGCTCATTTTTGACAAAAAAAAAAAAAAAAAAAAAAAAAAAACTAGTGCTATATGCACTCTATAGCATTGCATTGTTATGATAATAATTGTACCATATTGTTACCACTTTTCCATAAATTCTCTAGTAAGTATTCTAATTTCATTATGTTCAGATGTTATCACAATACAAAAAGAATATATTTAGTTTATGAGTACTCTCATATACCTCTTATATTGACTTCTTTAATTCATAATACTTATAAGTATTCATAATACTCAAAATATTTCTTTCTTACCTCTCTTTCATCTCAATATTCAATAATAAGTATATCTATAATTTCTATCACACAATAAATAACTATATTATTAATAATTCAATAATAACAAAAACTTAAATTTCTCATCAATAAATTGAAAGTTATACTTTAATTCATCACTTCAGTAAATAATAATAAAACATTATTGCACTCAATGAGATTGGCTGGGTAAAAAGTTACACAGCATAAAAAGTATTCTCCTATCAATATTAGATTCAATAAGAAATGAAATTATACCAAGTCGAAAGAAAAAAAAAATAATCTTAAATACTCCAGCAATATCATTGAAACAAAATCTTAACAGGTGTTTTCCGATATCATGTCTCTATATTTACTATGATTTTAAATATATGTTGAATATTTTAAGGGGAACAGTTTTATTGTCAATGAATGAATTCCTTTTTATTTATAATTTCATAATTTATTTTTGGTAATTTGTAATGTTATTAATGGCTATATATGTATATATATATATAACTTTTTATGGACATGATAACTTACATAAATCTGCACAAATATCTTCCACACTTATACATGAAATCAAGGGGTAGAAAATCTCGGTGAAGTTAATTAATGGGCAAAATAGGAACAAGGGGGTGGGGGGTGGGGTAGAAATAGGGGAGGGGTGTGTAAGCAGAAATACCTCATAACTTCTTAATTATACATAACAAATCAGTTTAAGTTATTATTACTTCTATGAAAAGGGCGAAAAAATTATGTATGACAGATTTTTGATATCATTAAAAATCGGATCAAGGGGTGAAAAAAAATATAGTTCAAAGGAGAAAAAAAATCATAACTTCGTAAATTTCCAATATATCAAATCCGCTTCAGTTTATTATAAAACTGCTTAATATTATCTACAACTTTTATACTGACAAGTTTTTGATTGGACCAATTTTTAGAGAAAAAAAATAGGGCTTGAAGATAAAATTCTCGTATTAACATGATTCTGATAAAATTTGCTCTTACAGAAATACAAATTAAAAACTAATCAAAAGCGGTCAGATAAAATTGTTAAATTGGGCTTATCTCTAATCTTTGTTTGTTATTTGTTGTTATTAGTACCTAACGTCGAAATCTTCCTGCGCCTGTAGGCCGGGCCAGCAAAGATTTTTTTTTGGTTTGCTCTTTGACTAATTTCTGCATCTCTTTTACGCGTGTTCCTTATTACATTACTCTGTGCATTATGGTGTAGACATTGTTAAATAGTATGTGATGACATCTATGACATTTGCAACCTCTGTAACAATAAAATTTTCCCTCATACTGAGCAGTATATAAATACAAATTATACTTAATTAATGATTAAGACATCAATACAAAGGATGTAAGCGTGTAGAATTGTGTTTTTAAATTAATTTTTATCCATCTTACATTTATTGCCTTTTTATCGTCACAGATTTTTACGTTCGCATTTTTTTCTTTTTTTTTATCTCCAGAAAAATATATAAACTCAGACAATAACAATATGTTATTCGTAACATTTTTTGAAATGTTTTAGGTAAACATTTTTTTATTTTTTAATGGCATTATCATTTTAAATATAAAATTTATAGAAATAACTCTGATTTTACGTTCATTTGTAAGTATTGTCTTATTATTCATGCAAGTTTTCCGAAAACTTGAAATCTTCAATCTAATTAATTTTTAATCCTTTAAACAATGATTAATCATTAATTGACTCTGGCACGTGGGTGTGATTTGGGGGAATTAATTTTCTATAGAAATATAATTAGGAGAAACGCATGAGAAAAGTTAGAGAAACTCATTTATATTTTAGAAAAATATATTTAAAATCAGCCTCTCACTTTCTACTTTTCGTGGCGAACTGCTTAATTAACATTAATAGTCAACTAGTTTCACGTTGATATTTCCAAAGTATTTTGGGGAGAATATATAATCATTTATGTTTAAATAGGAAATTTTTATTGAGACCAAAAATTAATGAATTATCTGGGGGTGGTTTTTATCCGTAGTATATTGTTGTTTTATGTATTTTAAACCATTTTAATTGAATTTCAATAAACTGTATTTTGCATGTTATACACAGACGGGTACTTTTGCGATGTATTTCTGATTTCAATTTGTATTGTAATTTAAAATAAGTGTGATTTTAATTAATGTTTTAAAATATATTTGTAGGATATTTTTAAATTAAAAAATTAGATTATTAAATATTTTCAGGTATATTTTGTAAATAAAATTGTATTACAATTTTTCAATTTTTTGAGTTTTTATTTATCATTTAGAATTTCCAGAAAAGTTCGATACCATACGTACACTACATATACACCATAAGTTTAAAAGTAAAATGTATATACCTTGTATATTATTTTAACTTTTATGTCGTATCTATTATATCAGTTTAAAAGAGTCAAAACCATCTTAAATTATACATGTCATTACTAATGCTGTTTATCACTCATTTTATTTTAATTTAAATAATTAAAAAAGGGTTTCTTTTTATGAAGCCTGAAAACAGTTGAATGCAAAATTTATTTTGGCTGTTCATGATTCATTAATTTCATTGGTTTTTAGCCGTCACACAAAATACAATTCGATTGCCAGATCACAAAAAATAATAGTTTCGTGACAATAAAGTATGTTCATTAATGTATTAATAAATATGACAACAGAGTGAAATAAAATTCTAAGTAAGACTAAAATATAACTCCCCCAAATAGAAGGCTGAGAACAGTAATACTGACGAAAAGAGGGAAGTTATTTCTTATCAGCTCTGAGCTTTCCACAGATCCGATTTTTATAATTATTCTTTTAAACGAAAGTTGATCATTTGTAGATGTCCGAAGTAGCTATTTTTAAAAATATTTCCAATTTTATATTTTATTTTTAATTTGTAATATGTTTTATGAAATTTATTTAAAATTATGGCAATTGTGTCACTTTCATTGTTGCAGAGAAATGGGAAATAATGGAGTTTATTTATTTTTATTTATTATATCCTTATTGATGCCATTTTCGCATTACAGATAAAAGTGACTATTTAAAAATCTTTGAAGAGAAAATTATGTTCACGCAATAATCTCATAAAACTTTTGCATTTGACTATTTTTTCCTTCCGTTGATACTGGTGTAACGCTAGGTGAAATGCCTCATTGATGTGAGGGACATGTGAAAGAAAGTGATATCATATTTAAAAGAAAAATTACATTTTCTTTCACAATACTAAACATTTTACCACAAAAATGAGTCTAAAAAGGCATAAATTTTTGAAATATCTTCTCGCTGGTAGTGAGATTAGAACCTCAAGTCAAGAGTGCGAATGTTTATATGCAAAGTTGTAGCTGACAAGTGTGACTTCAAGTTTGGAAAGATATTTAGTTGTAACTTATTACGCGTAAAAATAGATTTTAAATGATCAATACGGATATGAGAAGTGCGTATGTAAATTTTGAGATGGTCAAAACGACTTAAAGTTTAGATTTCAAGGAAGGAAAAAAAAATTCTATAATTGCGTCAGAAAATATCTGTTTCCGATTTTTCATTCCGTAATATGTAATATAAGAGCCTCAGTTGATAATTTCATACTACTTACTTATCCTGATCATATTCTACTAATTACGTATACGAATAAAGTTTAATTTTTCAATAATTTGAAGCAGTTGAAGTTTAAGGAAATAGTAATGTTGTAACCTTATATAAAAGTAAATTTTTACTTTAAGAGTCAGACTAACCAATGCTCGATGGCCTTTTCTATTGCTATTAATTATGTAGGTATATTTTAAATTTAAATCAATGTAACAGTTCTTTTTTAAACATTTTCTTTCTTCGAAATTCGTCGGGTTACACCTGGTACCTTTTTAAAGATTTTAAACTATATATAGGCAAAGGTAGGGGACAGACATTCAAGAAGGGAGAATTTAAATAATTTCTTATTCAAATTTGTTACAACAAAGCAACAAATAGAATATGGATTCTTTTTAAGTAAAGTGTTAGATTTCTTAACTGTGTACATTTGAGGGGTTGAAAGCAGAATTTGTAACTTTATTTTCTGAGGAACAGGGTGGTGATTAAGATAACATATTTTAATAAAAAGAAAAGTGCCCAGTTAAACTGATGGCATCGATCTCACAGGCTATTCGCACTAACTGTATATTGTACACTTATTTCAAAAAACAATGCACTGAAAAATAAATTTAAAAAGATTAGCCTCCACCCATATGTTTCCCCTCTTTATACATAACCAATGAGCCTTCAGGCTCATTGTCACTTCAGGCCTCAGGCTCATTGTCACAACCAATGAGCCTTCAGGCTCATTGATTTGTATACTTCAGTCCAAATCACATCAGGGAAGCGCCTTATCAGAATAAACCGGTATACTAAATTTGAAGCAAATCGAACAGAAAACCCCATTTATCTAAATTAAGGGGGTGGGGATTAGCCCCCGTACCCCCTTTATACTTAACCAATGAAAACCCAAAACTAGTAAAAGTACCATATCAGGATGAACCTATTTATAAAGTTTGAGGCAAATTGGATAATTCTGTTGAAAAACCCGTTTATCTGAATTAAGGGGGGATTAGCCTCCTAGCCCTCCCCCCTTCATACTTAACCAATGAACCCCCTCATAAGTGATCCGCGAACAGCCTTATTAGAATTAACCTATTTACAAATTTTGATACAAATCGGATAATTATGCCGAAAAATCCATTTATCTAAAATAAGGGTGATTAGTACCCGAGCCCCCTTTATACTCAGCCAATGAACCCCCATAAGCAATCAGGAAACAGCCTTATCAGAATTAACATATTTATAAAATTTGAGGTAAATTGGATAATTCTGTCGAAAAACCCATTTATCTGAATTAAGGGGGATTAGCCTCCTAGCCCTCCTTTATGCTTATCCAATGAACCCCCTCATAAGTGATCAGCGAGCAGCCTTATCACAATTAACCTATTTACAAATTTTGATACAAAACGTTTAATTCTGCCTGAAAAACCCATTTACCTAAATTAAGGTGTGTGGGAGCTTAGTCCCCCGTTCCCCCTTTATGCTTAACCAATGTACCCTCCAAAAGTAATTAAAGAAGAGCCTTATAAGAATTATCTCATTTACAAATTTTGATGGAAATCGCATAATTCTGCCGGAAAAAACTATTTATCTAAATTAAGGGAGGCTTAGCCCTCCTTTATACTTAACCAATGAACCCCCGAAAGTAATCGGAGAGAATCTTATCAGAATGAACCTTTTTACAAATTTTGATGCAAATCGTTTAATTCTGCCTGAAAAACCCATTTATCTAAATTAAGTGGGGGACAGGCCCCGTTCCCCCTTTTATACTTAACCAATGAACTCCCAGAGCTAATCAGGGAAGCGCCTTATCAGAATGAACCTAGAAAAAAAATTTAAAGCAAATCGGATATTTCTATCAAGAGTTATCGCGTTATGTACATACGTACATACGTACCTTCCGACACATTAGCTCTCAGGCTTTGATAGACTGTGAGCTGAAAAGGTGAAAAATCTAACGACACTCGGAAAATTTCCAGGTTGCATGAAAGGGAAGAAATAAAAATAGCTATTCTATTTAAAAGTGGTGCCAGCTTTTAGATTTTTTGAAACTGTATTAAAGTCTTCATATCATCGAATTGCAAGACTGCAAAGATAAAATATCAAAGTTGAAATGGGGGCACCTAATTAATATTTTTTTAAAAATGAGTAAAGAAGATTTTTATATCTAATTATAATATCAAAATTAGATTAACAAATAATTAACATTATTAATTGTAAAAAATATAAACACAGACGTCACATCTAGACCTCTTTTTTCAAAAACAATATGGACATAATTCAAAATTTGATTCAAAAGTATGCCAATAATTTTTTATAGGTTTTGGGAAATCAAGAAAGCTATTTCTTTGCTACATTAGATTCTATACAATAGTCAAATTTTGGATGCTCGAATAAAACCTAGGAGTAATTATCTTTTTTTTTCTAAAAATGAAGCTACGAGCCCTTGATAGAGTATGCTTTTATTCAACTAGCCTGTGTGGCAAATATGCCTAATATCAACACCAAAAATATTTAAAAATATAACATATTATTTTTCACTCTGAAAGTGTTTGAGTTTCCTCGGCTTTGCTTGTTCGAATTTCCCAAACGAATCAAAATGAATATTTGGGGTCTCAACTGACTTTTGCAGCGTACAAACGTGCGAACTACGCACGCTCTGGTTACAAAAAAAAAAAAAAAAAAAAAAAAAAAAAAAAAACGTGGAATTATTTTGATTATTTTGGTTTTTCATTTCTACCCAGATTATTTTTTTTTTAATTTTCAAGAACCTCGATCAAGTGGCTATACGAACCGAAATGGCCATTCTTTTAACTTGAATTTAATGATTAGTGTAGATATATATACCAGAGAGGTAACAATTTTTGTTTTAAACAAACATCGAAAAGTGGCTACAAAGCGCTAAAAACTCATAAAAAAATGTTGGTAAAATTAAAATGTCGCACAAAAAAAAAAAAAAAAAAATGATATTTTGGACTGAAATCGGTTTACTTTTTAAGTATTTCAGAAATGTGCTGTAAATCATCATGAAAAGAAAAAAAAACCGCTAAAAATCAATAAAAAGATCAAAAATCACAGATGACGAAAATTTATTTTATTGTTTACAAGATTGAAACCGGGTTCATCTAACGAATGTTAAAAAAATCGCTGTAAAAATTGATAAAACACTAAACATGGTCGAAGATTTATCAAAATTTCAGAAATCGAAAAGGTCAAAACCTCCCACGTGAGTATTAAAATTTCAGTCGTCGAGAAGATTTTGTGTGTAGTCATGAGTGATGAGCTTGTTACTTTATATATGAAACAGTGGCGACAGACAACTAGTACAATTTGATGGATCAAAGATGATTTTGGGGAAAAAAAATTGTGATTATCACCATGCTAACACCATGTTGACATATTTAAACCGTTTTTGATTCCCGGTGTACAATTTTTAAAGATAAATTTAAATATTTGAAAGATAAGTACTATAGAAATCAGCAAAATTCAGATTAGTACAAGTAAACTTAAATAAACAGCGTTCAGCAACAGCGGGTTTCTTTAAATTTACTGTCGAGAATGGTCTGGATGTTGCCTGCATCCAACATGCCAATCTTTACAATGGGAGGCCAACAGGACTTCCCAAAAATGCGACATATTACAGTTCCACAATCTTAAATGCTCAAGTAGTCATTCTGAATCCTTCACTAATACACTGCTCTTCAGTTCAATATGATCACACAGTCTTTGTTAATTTCACGTTTCAAAATAAAATAATTACAATCGGTAGCCAATATTCTCCACCCAGTGCTGATCTACAAGTCGACCTTTACGATTGGGAAAATACCAATACGTTTAGTAAATTTTCATTCTTTTGGGTGATCTAAATGCCCACAGCGAGCTTTGGGGTTATGATAATGAAGATGAGCGCAGTAGGACTCTCCTCGACTTCATAACCATGAAGCAACTAATTATTCTTAACGATCCCTCCTGTAAACCAACTTTTGAATTGAAACACATCTGCGGTGGGCCCGATTTATCATGTGCTTCTATTTCAGTGTTTGCACAGATAACATCATGGTCTGTTATTGACACTCTGGAATTCGGGGATCACAGGCCAATAGAAATTCTACTTGATCAAAATATCGTTGACATACCTTGTAGAAGGTATAGAACAAAAGGCGTTCCATTAACAAAATTTGTGGCCTCAATAAAAAATGACTTGGACTTCCAAAATATAAATTTTAAAGAAATAAGTACAACCTTAGAATTTGATAAGATGTATGCAGTTTTCCTCGAAATAATAAAAGAAAACGCTAGACGCTTCTTTAAAACAATAGAAAAGTTTTTTCACCCCAAAATTAGTTTGGTGGTAGATCTTATCTTAGGGTTCTCAGAAACAAAGTTGCGGTTTTATATGAAAAGTCAAAAAAACCATTAGCTACATTAGCAGACCATTTAAAATATAAAAAGGAAAAAGCCCGATATAAGAATGCAATTCAAAAAGTGAGGGAAATTGCGTGGGCTAACATGTGCAAAAAAGATCCCTTTGGGAAAATCAAGCAACTTGCTTTCGGTAAGTATAAAGATAAAAACGTATACACTCTTGCCAATGCAGATGTGTCTCAACCTATCTCAAGGCTTACCGTTCTTGAAGACATTACAGAGCAAATTTTCGGCCGTTTAACTTAAGTTTGTAATATATTTTTGCCAACTCCCATTAACGATCAATCTCCCTTCATTCTTTCTGAAATACGCAAAGCAATTTTTACATTTAATAAAAATAAATCCCCAGGCCCAGATGAAATTGACCACAATATGGTTAGAGAAATGCTTTTAAAATTTCCCAATACTTTTTTAAGTATGTTCATCACTCTTTTAAAGTTGAATTATTTCCCCACAGCCTGGATGATTGGCAAAATTGTTTATTTTAGAAAAGAGGGAAAACCCACATTTCTGGCCTCTTCATATCGTCCAATCACATTACGACCAGTTTTATGGACAAATTTTGAAAAACTAGTGCTAAAAAGAGTAAATTGCATGTTACATCAAAGTCAACCCTTTTCAGGTAAACAACATGGGTTCGTTGAGCGTCGATCTACAGAAACAGCTTTACTCCAGTCAATTTCAATAATTAAACTAAACAAAGAAAGAAAAAACTATACATCACTAATCTCAATTGATTTTAAAGGCGCTTTTGATAATGTTTCCTGGGAAAACTCGATTCTCTTTTTACATAGACTAAACATTCCACAACAGTATATTAATTTAATATATTTTTTTCTCACAGACAGACGAGGTCAGGTGGATTGGCTAAATCCACATATCGAGCATTTTTTCACTAAAAGTTGCCCACAAGGCTCCTGTCTAGAACGATTTCTATGGATGACATTACTTGAAATTCTGCTTTCAATGTATTTTGGTGCAAGCTGTTTATTGATAGCATATGCGGATGATCTTCTTTTAGTTATTTGGGGTTCATCGCGCTCCATTTTGGAAAAGGAAAGGAACGCCACCTTGAAGGTTATTGAAGAGTGGGTTACTTTGAATAAAATGCAAATATCCATAGATAAAACGTCATGCATTACTTTTGGTAAACCTAAAAATCTGAAACGCTGACCAATTTTCAAAATGTACAACCAGAATCTTAAAAACGTTAAATGCTTAAAATATTTAGGGGTGACTCTTGACTTATTTCTTTCTTTCCTGCTACATTTAAGGAAAAAGCGATTGGAGGTTAAAAAAAAAATAACGCGAAATCTTTACAGATTTTCCCCGATTCAAGGTAGACTTCCGACGCATTTTTTTGTAATATGGTACAAATCGATTTTGTTACGTAAAATAGCATACGCGTGCTCCGTTTGGTTTCCACATATGTAGTCATCACATGGCAGAAGATATCTGCTTTCAGCACAACGTAAAGTTTTGTTACTAATTTCAAGAGCATATAAGAAAACATCAAATTTAGCACTTCAGATACTAACCAACCTGCCGCCTTTAGATATCCAATTGGAATGAGAAGCAGAATTCTCATCCGTGACTAGATTAGGGATCTCAACTCAAAATTTTTTTGCGCCACAATTTTACGGTAAATGCTAAAAATATGTCATTGGTCTGACATGGGATGGTATCATGAAAGGAGACTTATCTCAATACAATGACACAATACGGACTATAGACGGTTCAAAATCTGATCAAGGGACAGGATCCACATTTTGTGCATTTAAAGCCAATTCCTTAATACATGCGTGGAATGCTCGTCTTTCCGTAGAGAATTCCGTTTTCCAAGCTGAACTTGTTGCAATTAAAAACACTGTTGTTTGGACGGATTCATTTGATTACAAATAATTCCTAATCTCTTCAGATATCCTCTCAGGTTTAATAGCTCTGCAAAACACAGATACAGTTGACTGTATGATTTCAGATATTCTAGGTTCAATACACAAATCCAGCAAAATTTTCGATTTTAAATTGGTTAAAGGTCACTCAGGAGTCACAGGGAACTAAATGGCTGATGCCATGCAAAAAGGGAAGTAGAGGACACTAATGTCACATCATACTTCCTTCCACATCCGGCTTCTCATTTAAAATATAAATTACAACAGAAAATAAAAACATGAATGGCAGGAAAGATGGGACAATGAAGGCACAGGCCGCTACACACATAACTTATTACCAACTGTTCCCATTCAATTTACCGTAAATAATCGTTAGCTTTTTCTTTTTTTTCACAAATCACGGCCCTTTCCAGAAATATCTTTACGACATAGGTAAACGTGAATCCCCTCTTTGTGTATGTGGTCTCCCCTCCACCTCACATCACAACGTATTGGATTGTTCTAACAACATATTATCACGTTAAAAAACATAGAACTATGGCGATTCCGGATTGGATTAATTATATTAGTGAAAGACCTGTTCTCACGAACAGAATATCAGCATTAATGAGATTTATAGAGAAAAATGAAGTCATTTTTAGAAATAATTATCCATACGTCTCGGACACTTCTTCAGACGATGATTTATGATTTTTTTTCCATTCTAAATAGTTTTCGTATATATTCATTAATTATTATTATTAATAATTTTATTATTATTGGTATTATAGTTTTTACAAGTAGTGTTTTTGTTATAAATATTTTGTATTTATTATATTTCGTCATGTTTTGAACCAGGCAGCTATATTGAGAATCTTACAGTTTCTTTTTATTTATTTACTACAGCATAAATATAAACATTGAACATTTCTTTTTAACTGCTGGCAAAAGGATGGACAAACAAATAGGTTTCGGCCGTCCATAGGAAAACATTCCATCAGGTTTGCAGCTTGGAGCTACGGTTCGGATTTCCCTTCGCTCCTTTATCTCATCCGTTTAAGGGGAACATGGACATTTATTTGAATAAAAAAAAATCGAAAATTATTTTTACGCGTATTATTGTAGGACGGTGTTTTCAAGCTGCATGCCTACAGCGCATATCATTTGAAGCGCCATCCAAGAGTGATTGGTGATTTATTCTTGAAACGTTAACTCTGCCATCATTCAGACACTTTAGAGATCGGCTGAATAGAGGACAGGCTGAATAGATAATTAAATCCAGCCGGGGAACGGAAGCGAAAAGAGCTGGTTTGGAACAGGTTATAAATGTATCGTTAAATAATTTCGACTATGTCAATAGTATGTATAATTAGACGGAATTACATAAATTTATTTTTGTCAAGAGATCCCTACGAGGAAAACCTAAATTGTTAGTTCAGACCAAATTCCATATAAATTCATGTGACAAATTGAAACAACTTTTGATATCATAATTTAGCACCACTTATAATTCTGCGGAGTTACGTGATTTATTAAATAAGCGAAAATTACATGTAAATGAAATACTCAAAGAATATTTTCTTGTTATGAAGCAGTTAGGTTCACGTGGTAACATTGAGGATTCCGAATTGATCCAGTATGTTATAAATGATAAACCTGACCCTGTTTTTAGAAAATCTATATTATATGGATGTCAATCGATTTTAGCATTCAAACAAAAATTAAAAGTCTATGAAAAGTTAAGGTCGGGGTATGAAAATGCAAAATCTCATAAACATGAAGATGCTAAGCCTAAAATTAAATCCGATGTTGAAGTTAAGAATATATTTAAGCCTATAAAGTCAAACATGCGCTGCTATAATTATGGTGGAAATAATCATAAGAGTATTAACTGCGTTAATAAAGATAAAGGACTCATTTTAAGGTAGCTTTCTTTACAAAAAAGCTACCTATTGCAGCCGTTCGGAGGAAAGCGATTTCAAAAAATTTTGGTATATTTTCATCGATCATGACCCCCAGACCCCGAAACCACCCTCCGTTCAAAATTGATATATATATATATATATATATATATATATCTGACCTATGTCACACTGTAACTCCCGTAATTATGAACCGATTTCGATGTAATTCGGTGTGTACATAGTACATACCAATGTCTCGACCGAGTTCGTTGGCCAGCTTCATCCGCCGTTTTGTTTCAAAATGGCGGCCATTTAAAATTTAAAAAAAAATTTAAAACTTGAAATGTGGTACCAAAAAATTAAAAATGGAAAAATATTTTTTTCTTATGTATTTGACCTTTATACAAAGATTCCGGAGCAGTTTTTGTTTCGTCTATATCTTAAAAAATGGCTGAGTTATAGCATTTTGAATTTCTAGCGTGACTGACATTTTGAAACGTCCTGAATTTTGTCACGCGATAAAAGGCGTATTTATGAACCGATTTGGATGTAATTCGGTGTGTACATAGTACATACGAATCTCTCGACCGAGTTTGTTGGCCAGCTTCATCCGCCATTTTGTTTCAAAATGGCGGCCATTTAAATTTTTTTTAATTTAAAATTTGAAATGTGGTACCAAAAAATTGAAAATGGAAAAATATTTTTTTCTTATGTATTTGACCTTTATACAAAGATTTCGGAGCAGTTTTATTTTTCGTCTATATCTTAAAAAATGGCTGAGTTATAGCATTTTGAAATTCTAGCGTGGCTGACAATTTGAAACGTCCTGAAGTTTGTCACGCGATAAAAGGCGTATTTATGAACCGATTTGGATGTAACTTCGTTTATGCATAGTACATACCAATGTCTCGACCGGGTTCGTTGGCCAGCTTCACCCGCCATCTTGTTTAAAAATGGCGGCCATTTAAATTTTTAAGAAAAATTTAAATTTGAATTGTGGTACCGAAAATTGAAAATTGAAAAAATATTTTCTTCTTATGTGTTTGACCTCGATAAAAAGATTCGGGAGCAGTTTTTGTTTCGTCTATATCTTAAGAAATGGCTGAGTTATAGCATTTTGAATTTCTAGCGTGGCTGACATTTTGAAACGTCCTGATTTTTCTCACGTAATAACAGGCGTATTTATGAACCGACTTGGATGTACCTTGGTGTGTACATAGTACATACAAATATCTCGACCGAGTTCGTTGGCCAGCTTCGATCCGCCATCTTGTTTCAAATTGGCGGCCATTTAAAAAAATTAAATAATAAAAAAATTTAAATGAGATACCAAAAAATTGGAAAATGAAAAAGATTTTTTTTTGTATGTGTTTGACCTTAATACAAAGATTCCGGAACAGTTTTTCTTTCGTCTATATCTAAAAAAAATGGCTGAGTAATAGCATTTTGAATTTCTCTTGTGGCTGACATTTTAAAACGACCTGATTTTTGTCACGCGATAACAGGCGTATTTATGAACCTATTTGGATGTAACTTGGTCTGTACATAGTACATACCAATGTCTCGACCGAGTTCGTTGGCCAGCTTCATTCGCCATCTTGTTTCAAAAGGGTTGCCATTTAAAAAAATAAATTTAAAATTCAAAATGAGGTATTAAAAAATTGGAAAATGAAAAAGATTTTTTTATGTGTTTGGCCTTGATACAAAGATTCCGGAGCAGTTTTTGTTTCTGAAAATTTGTTCTTTTGTTGATATCTTAAAAAATGGTTGATTTATAGCACTTTGAATTTCTAGCATGGCTAACATTTTGAAACGATCTTGTATTTGTCACACGATAAAACACGTATTCGCCTATTTCGATGGAAGAAGGCATGTGGATAGTATACATCAATATCTCGACCAAGTTCACTGGCCAGCTTCATCAGCCATCTTGTTTCAAAATGGCGGCCATTAAATTAAAAAAAATTATATTTAAAGTGAGGTGCAAAAAAATTAGAAATTGAAAAAGGTTTCTTTCTTAAGTATTTGATCTTGATATAAGGATTCAGGAGCATTTTTTGTTTGTCTTTACCTTAAAAAATGGCTCAGATATAGCAGTTTCAATTTCTATTGTGGGTGACATTTTGAAAAATCTGATTTTTTGCATGCGACAGCACTCCTATATATTAACCGATTCCGATGTGAGTGAGCATGTGCACAGCAATTACTAAGGTCTCGACCAAGTTCACTGCTTAGCCTCATCCACCATGTTGTCTTAAAATGACAGGCACTTTAAGAAATTGCCGAATTTGGCAGCCAAATATAAGTTACTTTAAAGAAAAGCAGCTTGGATAAAGCTGACTAATTTCGCGAAATTCTCATTCATTATATTGATAAAAATTAGTATTGAATCTCCTATATTCGGTTTCCACTAAATTGAGCTTCGTGTATTTGCATGATATAAGTTGGCTTTTTTAAAATAAGGATTATGAAAGCGACCTCTTCCTCTCGGCACTGGCCGGAAGGACTTTTTTCGGTTGTAACAGTTATAGCCACAAATCATTTCAGTGTAACAAATCGAAAGATAGAAATGTTCTCAATGGTCAGTCACAAGTTAATACAATTACTACCCAAGATTTAATTCTAAAAAAGATAAAGCTTTATTCCTTACATTTAGCCTTCTTGATAGATACTGGCAGTCAAAAAACTCTCTTAAGGAAAAATGTTTATGATAATTTGAAGAACATTGTGGAATTAAAACCTACGGGTATCACTTTGACCGTTTTAGGAAAAACTTCAATTAAGCCAGAAGACTATTTTAATTTAGAAATTCAAAATTTAAAGTTGACATTTTTGTCGTTAATGACAGTTAAATTAATTTCAATTTAATTATTGGCACTGATGTAATTCATCAAGGTACATTAACTATTTCTGAGAATGAATTGAAATTGTTTAAAACGGAAGTTGAGTCTAATAACTTTTTAGTTCATTATCATTATCGTTATCAATGTATAAAAATTCTTTCGATTTGGGAATTTTTTTTTCCTTTTGTGTGAAGCGATATACAAATATGATTACATTTTTTTCGCATACTTTATTGATTTGATTCAGATGAAAAGAAGTCATGCATTCAACAGTAATAATGTCTTTTTGCACTTGTTTCCTCACAGGGTGGGTGCAGACAGAACTTCTTATGAACAAAGGTGATGGACAACATTCTTTTTTTTTATTTACTAGTAAACACAGGTATCATTTCAAACACACTTCGCATATGATTTGTCGAACAGCGGATTATACAAGCATATACGTGTGGCAGAAGAATAAGAATGCCAAATGTCCATATTTTGGAATTAAATAATTTTATAATCATGTAATGATTTTTATAATAATTTTGTATTTTCATAAAAATAGATATAAACTATTTTGATGTAAAGACCAAGTTACAAATAAAAAGAGAAAATTTTGGTTGGATCAAAAATGATAACGATAAAAAAAAAAAAAAAAAAAAAAAAAAAAACTCTACCGAAAGATATCTTACGATATCATGTGCCAACCATCTCCCCCTCCCCCCCTAAAATGATAACGTTATATATGCATAGGCCCTTTACCAAATAATCTTTTGTAAAATTTATATAATCCAAACGCAGCCCGTAACTATAAAACCCAACTCAAAACCGATGCGAACCCGATACAATTAGAGTCAACTGCCCCAAACCCAACCGCAACCAAAAAAGTTAGCTGTAACCCGAGCGACGGGTCTGGTCGGGTTACAGCTGTTGTTTTCATGTTATTACACATTTTTATGCTTTAATAGTTAATATTTAGTTACAAAAAAAAGTAGTTCATTTCCTTCTGAAGTGTAGACGTCGTCGGAACTTTGGTGGTGCCATCTGTTTTGGTGTTTGCGAACTAATTATCCAAGGGTAAAAATTACAGAAAACTGATAGTTTCGTTGAAATTAAAGATAAAAAAAGAAAATAAAAGGTTGAATGAAAATTTCGAAAAACGAGCGAGTCAAAAATACTTTGATAAGTCTGTAAGAGTTGCAAAAAGTTCCGTACCAAATTTTTACGTTGACGGTTGTGTAAAAATGTACCGAAAAAAATTGGCAAAAAGTCAAACTTTGACAAATTCTTTTCTCAAAGGTATTAATTTTAAAAGAAAAAAAATGCAATTTTAAGGAAACAAAATTACCATCACAAATTTTTTGGAGCATGTAAATGTACAAAATATTTCGTTAATGTGTCAGAAAGTACAGCCCAAAATGAGCTCTTCATTTGAGAACAGCCTTAACATTGTAAATGTTCTAGAGAGCTTAAAATTTATTTAAGTCACATTGCTGACAAAAATTTGCGTTCGGAATTATCGTCTTTAATTGAGAATTATGTGCCAATTAAAACTAAAACAGTAGATGTTAAAATGAAAATTAATTTAATGATTAATTAATTTAATTTTTGATGAAATCCCAGTTTGTTCTTCACCTCGAAGATTACCGCCATGTGAGAAAAAAATAGTTGAAGAACAAATTGGTGCAAGAAGTAGCACGAAAGATTTGACGCTGCCTGCCCACGCAAGTGTTACACAAAAACTGTAATAATAATTTGAAAAAAAAATTACAAAATTCTTCACTCAAGGTGGATATTATTCTTAGCGGTGAGTACATTGTACAGTCGTGGAAAAAAAAAAAGGAAACACCCCCTACTAACTCCTCAACAAATTATTGTAGAAGAACGTTACTGGTACCGAACGATTGGAAATAAAGTCTACTTTTAAATGATGTATATAAAATTTGCTTAGGGGGGCCATCTACATATTAAAACGAATCCAAACTTCGTTTTTTTTTTCAATGACATTACCCAATTTTAATGAGATATTTCAAATCTTCTGTTCACAGTATGCCTAGACACCGAATTTCAAGTTATTTGAATGATAAGTTTTTGAATTATAAACATTCAAATTTTAGTGCTTCTAATGTTAAATTACATTTTCATATTTTTATTTATATTTCCAGAAATTATGCTCCTAATGTGCTAATTTTTTGTGTAGAACAATACTAATATACCCAAACATAAATACGCTGAAATTTCAATTTTTATAACTTTATGATATGAATTATGATTTATGAAATTAATATTCGAAAACATTATGAATTGCAACCTACAATTTTTTTGATTGAATTAGATTTATTAATTCCTGCTGTGTGGAAATCCAAAATTTCATATTTTTCTTCCAAATAGTTTTCAAATTATTCTCAAAAAACGGCAAAATGATGGTTTAAGGGGCCGTCTATAATAGGAGTGACTAGATATTTTGAAATTTATTTTGCTGCCATGTAATCTAGCAGGCTTCATTGACTTCTTAATGTGCCCTGATCAAGATGGGGGCTCTCTCGGTTAACAATCGAGCACCAAACTTAAATTTGGATACAGCCCTTAAAATACGCTCGTTTTAAATTAATTAATTTCTCAGAAACTTATCGTACGAATTGCATAAAAATTTGTTTTTAGGCTAATTGAAGGATGTGGAGTTCATTTATGCTGTCAGAATTGTGTACTGCAATGAAAAAAAAACAAAGTTACACTTCGTTTTAATATGTAGATGGCCCCCTAATCAAATGTTATATACATCATTTAAAAGTAGACTTTATTTCCAATCGTTCGGTACCAGTCACTTTTGTCTACGATAATTTGTTGAGGAGTTAGTAGGGGGTGTTTACTTTTTTTTTTTTCCACGACTGTACATAATATATGCTTTATTTCATGATGAAGTTAGTTTACATCCCTGAACTGGAACTTGCTAATTAATGATGAAAGAACAAACAAAATAAAACTTCTGTACAAATTCCTGTTTGATGCAGAATGTGACCGATCCAATAAGAAGAGAATCGGACACTTTACTGGTTTTGGTTATCAAACCGATATTTCCGAATTTAAAAATAAGGCAACGAAAATTCAAGCGGATTTTTTTCTAAATGATTTGATTACAGTTTGTAATTTACTTTGTATTTCTAAAGAAGGATCTTTAGTTGATCTCACGACGCGATTAGTTACATATTTATAAGATTTAAGCTTACTACAAGCTAGTATTCAGTTTGACAGCAATACAGATTCGAAACCCGAAATACCTTTAAATAATAATTCTTCATGTAATGACATGGAATCACCAAATTTTGATAAAAACAAGCAATTTCCAGTTCAAAGTTTTGTGCCATCAACTATTAGTTTTAATGATATTGAAAATGTTGTACCTCCGTTTGACGGTATTTCAATCCATGAAAAAACATTAGAGTATGTTTTGGTGGCGAACGAGAGAGGTGTACAAAAAGAATATTTTTAAAGAGACGTATAAAAACGAAGTAATATGTGTGAACGATGATAAAGTCGAATTTAAGATGTATTAGTTTTTATGTAAATAATCTTGGTAAATATTAATGTGTAAATAGTTTAGAATGTAACTACGTAACCAGGAATGATGTCTGTTTCTATATCTCTACAATGAAAAAAAAAAGCAATTTATCAAATTACAACGACTATTTGCAAAACGATTTTTTTTAAGACTAAAATTTAAGATAAAAAATCGCACGGAGTTGATCATACATTACACATGCCATGAATTAAACATTAATAGTGTTATTACACCTAAAAATTGAATGCGACAAAAATCGCTAATCTTACTGAATCTGCTGAAACTTACGTATTATCCAAGCATTTCATTGGCTGTTCGGGAAAAGGCCTTTTCATCGTCAGATTTCCAAGAAATCTGACGACCAATTTTAAATGAAATTTCATTCTTAAACTTCTAAACATCCCACAATATTACTTTTTACACCATCGTATAGAGAAAGAAAAATGTACTTTTCAATGCAATTTTTGAAAGCTGTATCTCAATTTGTTTCTGAGTTATTATTTTTTTTTTTTTTTGTAGTTTTTTATTACTTTTTTGTCATAGTGGCAACAGAAATATCCATCCCTGTTGAAAATAAAGGGAAATACGGATTACTGTATAGACCAATCGGAAAACTAATAAAATGCGGATTCAACCAATAAAAACTGTCAATCCAATGCTTTTGATTTCCTACAATGACGAGGACAATAACCATTTTTACAAATGGTTAAAAAAAAATAATAATAATAATAATGTAAACCGTCCCCTGAGTAGGACTTCGCCAGGCGAGTATTGCCAAGATCAGGAATATTGGTTGCAAAAATAAGGGTAAACGCTTCTAATCTGAACATACGCTAAATGTGAAAGGCAACAACTCTTTTATTCATAAAAACACTTAAACTTCATGAACATAGTCTGAATTAAATGTGGTTGGCACAAGGATTTATGTCTTGTGTGAAACCACTCTCGCTAGCTCACTACGCAAACTCGCACTCGATAACTAAATGAAAAAAAGCAAGGTTAATAACCTGAGTATTTTGTACAATTGCAAGCATTAAGAAACTATTTCACTCACGTGAAAACAGCCGCTCACGTATGTAAATTCAATCGGAGAATTTTTTTTTAAATATCGCGATTGTATTTCAATATTTTTAAATATTTTTTTCTGTATTGTGTAGATAATTTCAATAACTACAAATCCCTTTTTTATTTATAGTCCAGGCAATAGAGACCGTACAGGGACTCTACCTAGCAAAATTAATGGTAGTACTGAAAATCGGCTTTCTAGATGTTTTTTGTGTAGCTGAATCCGAATTTGTAACTTCCCACCAAAATTTCCCCCGGCAACCCCCCCCCCCCCACCCCCAAATTTTGGTAAAAAGCCCCCCAAAAAGGTTTTTATTATAAAAATTCTTTTTTTTTTGTTTTTGTTTTAGGGGAAAAGTAGCTAGAAATTCAGAAAGTAGACAAAATTTGCAACAAATCAGATATATGACATTATGACTTAAGATGAAGGGGAAGGGGGGATCTGCCTCGGAACATGCGCCCCAGTGCTGCGTGGACTAAGTTGTGCAATTCCACTTAACCACTCACACGTTTACATTAGCCCTCCCATCTTCCCTCCGAACTTTCTCTATAAGGTTTACTTTAAGTTTTTTGTGTCGCTGAATCCGAATTTTTAACTTACCCCCAAAATTTCCCCACCCCCGAAAACCCCCGCAAATAGTTGTTTTTAACTGAAATTTCTTATTGTTTTAGGGAAAAAGCATTACGAAATTCAGAAACTAGACAAAATTTGCAACAAATAGGATATATGACATTATGACGTAGGATAAACGGGGAGAGAGGGGGCTGCCTCGGAACATTCCGCACGCGCTTTTCTCAAAAACCAAATTTTTTCAAAAAATCAATTTTTGGGGGAATTGCTCGGTGAAATTTTGGTGGGAAGTTACAAATTCAGATTCAGCGACCCAAAAAACATAAAGTGAGCCGAAATCCCACCAAAATTTCACCCGACGACCCCCCAAAAAATTGGTTTTTTGAAAAAATTTGGTTTTTGAGAAAAGCGCGCGGGGAATGTTCCGAGGCAGCCCCCTCTCTCCCCGTTTATCCTACGTCAAAATGTCATATATCCTATTCGTTGCAAATTTTGTCTAGTTTCTGAATTTCGTAATGCTTTTCCCCTAAAACAATAAGAAATTTAAGTTAATAACAACTATTTGGGGTGGAGGGGGGATTTGGGGGAAGTTAAAAATTCGGATTCAGCGACCCAAAAAACTTAAAGTAAACCTTATAAGGAAAGTTCGGAGAGGAGATGGGAGGGCGAATGTAAACGTGTGAGTGGTTAAGTGTAATTGCGCAACTTAGTTCACGCAGCATCGCGCGCATGTTCCGAGGCAGATCCCCCCTTCCCCTTCATCCTAAGTCATAATGTCATATATCTAATTTATTGCAAATTTTGTCTACTTTCTGAATTTCTAGATATTTTTCCCCTAAAACAATAAAAAAATTGATTTAAAAAAAAAAACCTTTTTGGGGGGTGCTTTTAACCAAAATTTGGGGAGGTTGCCGGAGGAAATTTTGGTGGGAAGTTACAAATTCGGATTCAGCGACCCAAAAAACATCTAGAAAGCCGATTTCCAGTACTACCATTAATTTTGCTAGGTAAAATTCCCTATTGCCTGGACTATTATGTTAAAAGGACTTTTTTTTTTTTCGGAACCAATTTCGAAAGTAAAAAATAAATAAAATAAAATAAAAATAAACAAAATCGTAAATAAACCCTTTTAGAAATCAACCTCATAGAAAGGTCATTTAAAAATATAGAAATGCAAGCGAGATATATATTTTTTAATTTCTCCCATATCATTAACATAAAAAAGTGGATGTTGAAGAACCCTCTTGAATTCACGTCGATTTTTACTTTTCGAAATACTTGTGATGTAGTACATTAAAATTAATACAGAAAAATGTTTTTAAGACATATAGATAAATGCAAATTTATATTCCAAAATATGTTATTTAAAGTTAAAAATAAATCGTTTGCATATTATCACATTTGCAAAAAATATTAATGTTAATTATTTGCTTAGAGTGATATGCGAATGCCGCGAAATGGATACATTTTTTTACAACATTTTAAAAAATAATATGAAACAAAGGAAAAAAAAATCTTTTAAAGCTAAACAAGTTGTAGAAAAGGAAGAGTAACAGAAAACTACAATTCTAATTTTGTAAAGGATAGAAAATTTAAATAAAGGATAAATATTTCGAATGATACCGTCTAATATATTTACATTTTATACGAAAATAGTTAATGAAACAATTGTTTGTGCAGAATGTTATAGAACTCGATTCTATGAAAAAAATAAATGCAAAAAAATTAAATAAAATGAATTAGTTTTCTTAAAAAGAATATGGTTGATTTTTTTTTTTTTTTTTTTTTTTTTTTTTTTTTTTTTTTTATAATTCTTACAAGTCAAGCCTATTTTTCAACAAATTTGCGCCTTTTCATTTTTAGCTCACAGGCTATCAAAGCCTGACAGCTAATGTTCCGACAGTTTCTGTATGTACGTACGTACGTACGCAACGCGATAAGTCTTGATAGATATATCCGATTTACTTGAAAAAGATTTTCTAGGTTCATTCTGATAAGGCGCTTTAGAGATTAGTTTTTGGGATTCATTGGTTAAGTATAATGGGGGGGGGGGGGGGGGGGGGACGGCGGCTAATAACCCCTGAATTTAGATAAAAGGGATGGTCATGCAGAATTATCCGATTTGCTTCAAATTTTGTATACCGGTTTATTCTGAAAAGGCATTTCCCTGATTATATTGGGAGGTTTATTAGTTAAGTATATATAGGAGGGGGAGCGGGGGAGCTAATCATCTTAATTTAGCTCAATGTGTTTTTCATGCAGAATTATCCGATTTGCTTCAAATTTGGTACAAAGGTTTATACTGATCGGGCACTTCCTTGATATTATGAGGATCAATGGTTAAGTGTACAGGGGAAAACGGGGGTAGTGCTAATCCCCCCTTTATTTATTTTCGAGGGCATTATTATTTGAAATAAGGGTATAAAATACTTTTAGTGTGATTAGCCTGTCATCCGAATGCAATCAATTTAACTGGGCACATTTCTTTTTTATTATAAATATTGTAATCTACTTCTTTCTTGAGGTGCAAATTTTGATTATATATATATATATAAATAATAATAGTAATTGTAATAATTATAAAAGCTAACCTTTTAACATTAAAGAAAGCAACTAATAATATATGACGTGTGCATGTTAACTATGCTTTTATTTTTCTATTCTTTAAGTTTTCAGTATTGTTTTGTCTCAAATTAGTCAAATTTTAATTATCATTTATACATGATTTCTGACATTACTGTAATGTAAATTCTGGCGCATAACTTTAGATCAAACAAGCATGTTTAGATACAGAAATATATTTAATTAAAAATAAGAGGTATACATTTGATTCACTTTTTAATAATTTTTTTCTTTTAACATGATTCTCTGATCAGCTAATTATACGCCAGAAATTATAGAATATCTGGCGTATTTGGAATGCGAATCCTTAGAATATTAAAATCCATTTTGATACGAGATGGCAGCACCAAATTTTTCTCTCTGTGAGTCTATAACGCAAGAGACAAATATAATTAAATTTGTATAGAAAATTCATAATAAAAGAGAAAAAATAAATAAATAAAAAAGATGTTAATGTATATCAAACGAAAATTTTGTCTTAAAGAGTATAACTTAGAATTAAACTGTGATTCAGTTTAAGCAGAAAATTTATTTATATTATATTTATTTATAATTCATATTCCTGAGATACTAATTACTGCATTTATTGAAATATGTTTGTATATTCGGCCTAACTTGAATTAATTAAAAAACAGCTAAAATTATAAAAACGGTTTATTTGGTAGGAAAATGTAGTTAAAGAACAAATCACACATATGGTAATATTACTCGATGAATATATTTTTAATTTTGAATTATCAAAAGTGATATCTGAAAGCACTTTGCTTTTATTCAATACGAAATACTGTTGCTTAAGAGAAATTTTAATCACATGTTTTATGACTATTATTATTGATAAATCATCATTTTATGAAATAGTTTTGTCCATGAGTGTACTTTACAGTTTATAACGAGTTAATTTTTTTCTCATTTAAAGAATGAAATTTAAAGAATCATTTTTCCTTTTTTTTTTACTTTTATGATTATAGTTTTTTAATTGTTACTCGATTAAATTGTTTTCAATTCAATTATAAATAAATATTTACACACTTTCCTGTTTGAATTCAATTAAACAAATGTTCTTTAGAATGACCAACAGATGGCAGCATTACAAAACAATCTTTTCACAAATTCCTCTTTTCTGATGATCTGGCGACAGTTTTCTAAAAACAATTTTTTAAATATCATGATTTTTTTTCTTATTGACATTAATGTAAATTAAATAAGATTTTTTTACATAACAAATTATCTTTTTAGTCTTCTTTTTCCCTTTTAAGTTTACGAAAAATCAAAATGTTTTTATTTATTTTCAATCTTTCTTTTCAAAAAAGCGTTTGAGAATCAATGTTATGAATACAAAAGTATATGTTACAAAAAAAAAAAAAAAAAAAAAAAAAAAAAAAAGATAAAATAAAAACAGTTTTTAAATTATTGAGCTGGTTTTCAGTAAAATAGAATCTTTGTTAAATATATATATGGGGCATTCTCACAATTTTTTGACTTTCGGGAATAAAAATCTGGGGAAATTAAACTTGCTAAAATAACATTTTAATCTAACAGACCAATGCCTTAATGATTCAAAATAAAGAAAAAATGATCAGCAGCGATTTTTTTTTTTTATTTAACTGAGGTTTAAGTTAAACTTGGGAGTTTAATTTTCATTGCCATTTTACCACTATCACTTTCTATTTTCTTCTAAATTTTTACATATAATGAATTTGCATAGTATCTACAGGACATTCAAATAAGAAATAATAATAACAATGTAGTATTTTTAGTAGAAAATTTTGGTATGACACTGTCTTACAGAAGGGACGCAAGAGAGAAAAAAAAAGTGATTGTAATAGGAAAAAGAGACGGTAATGGGGAAAAAAAGGGATTGTAAGGATGGTAACGAAAATTACCACTATTTTTAGGCAAATCATGTTAAGTCTAAGTGATAGCCACTATGTTCATTGATTTTTAGAAACGGTTATTTACATTGATTAAATAAGAAAAAAATAATAATTTACCTCGAAATGTGCAATAAAAAATCTTGGAAACGGTAAGACTACCAAGAAAGTCACGATGCTTGAAACTGATATTTAAATGGTGATTTAAATTCTGCAGTAAATTTCCTGTCAAAGAAATTTAGATATTCTTTCTCTAGCGTACCTCTGCATGAGAAAAACTTGAAAAAAAAAATTATGTGGCTGCATCTGAAGTGATTTCCTGTATAAGTTTAGCAAGAGGGATGGCAAGGAATCTAAAACCCAGGGACAGATTTCAAAAAATAATATAAACCGTAAAAATGTGAGCAGGTTAATTTTTTTGGTACATATTTATATAAAACTGTTGTCCCAGTTTCGGAAAAAAATTATATTGAATTAGTGTTATTGAAACAATTTTATACAGATAGCTTCAAACTTAAAAATCAGCATCAAGGACAAGGGACGGTCTAGGAGTTTTCCTGGTATTTGGACCCCCACCACCACCACACACACACACATACGTAGATATTTCGTTTATTTAGAGCGGTTTACATTTAGATTACATGCATGTGCATCAAAATGATGTTCATTCAAAACCGTGAGATGTATGGTTGAACACATTATATTCATATAACATTCATATTCCAACACTCTATGGACCACATAATATGGAGGTGGACTTAACGTTCATTTTAAAATATAAACTGGATTGTGAAAGAAATTACGTCAACATGACGTTCATATACCAACACTTTATGGAGGTAGACACAGCGCCCTCTATAAAGAGCGCTAAAAGAGTTAAATACCTTACTTCCGATACACTTTTTCGTATGGCAACATGAGCTTTCTGTTGTTTTGTAAACACGCCAGATGCGACGCCATTATGTTATGCAGATGTTTATGCATTTTTTTGGCTGGTTTAATTTAGACTATCAAAGTTCAACTTGGTTTTTAATTTTACAAATTTTTAGTTGTATCAAGATGCAGATTCAAATTTGTTTATTCAAAACAGTTAGCATTTACAACAATCACTTTTATCTAATCAATAGAAGTGATGTTTACTTTACTTTAGGTTGTGCATGATGTTGTTGAGATTTGGATTAAATATCGAGTAGGATTATATGTAAGTAAGTCATTTGATTTCTTTTTTTCAGGTTTTTATTGCTATTCTATTTTGGTGCTTTTTGTAGCATTTACGATTTTTAACCTTATCTTTAAAAAACTAAAAACAAATTTTTAGCCATATAAATTTTTGTTTAACTCCTCAAATTTTATAATCCTCTCTATCCCTATCATATAATTAACTGATTATAGTAATCTCTATACTTGACTTACATGGTTTCATCGGTTTTACATTTTAAATGTTTTGATTTTTCAGTGAATCTTAATTTTGTATATAAAACTTTACAAAGTTTGGATTATATTTAATTTTTATACTCCTTCTCCCATACCACTCCCATAACACTATTTATCTAATGCGAACACTATAAAATATAAAACTGTATAATTATAGTGCAAACACTTTTGGTGGTCAACAGTCTGTTTTGGCAAAAAAAAAAGGATGGAGGGAATATTTATTATCAGTAAAAACTTTCAAATGGTGAATTTGTCTTGAATAAAAGAAAATAATACTAACAAATTAGATCCAATGAAAACAAGGATAAGTTAACAGTTTGCCTAATAATAATAAATAATTTTTTAACATTGAAAATAACTTATCATTTTATTATGTTGTTAAATTACGTTATTAAAAATTTATCGTTTCATAAAAAAGGTTTCTTAGTCTCAAAAATTTATTCTCATATATTTAATTTTATCTATTCAATGTATTTTAAGTTAAATCTGCATGTCTTGTTAGCGATGTAATGAAAATTTACATTTATTGAAAAAGTCTTGATACCGAAATAATAGGGGATTCTCCATTTGAAATACATATTTACAAAATTTTATTTAAATTGTTATTTAGATGCATTTCTTTTACAAGTACATCTACTATAGATTTTTCTTATAGCATAGGTCCTCAGTTTAAATGTAATTATCTATTAAATTGAAAATTTACCTTTTTTTTTTTTTTTTTTTTTTTTTTTTTCAAAAAGCGTTTACTTATTATTCTTACTATTTTTGAAAATGGGATTCATTATCAAAACATGAAATGCTTTCTACGGAAGATTCTTTGATTTGAGTCTATATGTTTGAGTGTATAATAAAGTTCTTGACGAATCAATGAATTCACTTGTCAAAAATAGCATGTTAGAAGTAATGAGAAACTATAGTAGGTCCCAGTTTTGATATTGCTTGTTGTGTAATATGCTATTTTTTGGAACATATAATTTAGCGAGTAATGTAATCTAATAAAAAAATAAACTAGTTTGTAGGGAGCATCAATGTTATTTTTGACGTTACGTCCAGAAACAGTATCTCAATCAATACAAAGTATACCAGTGGAGATGAGCGTCTGGTGGATCAGCTGGTGCCGGGATAGATCTTCAAATTTGAGTGTTCTCAGAAAATCGCAGGTGTGTAGTTTTATTATATAATAAGTAGCTACCATTAGTGATCATCTGCAAGCAACTGGCATTTGTTTGATGCCCTTGGACGGTATGCAACTTTTGCAAGGATTATGGATTCAGCATCGAAGATTTCAAAAAATCTGTGAGTATGGTAGGACTCCCATTGGGGAAATCCACTCCAAAAGAGGAGATAATAAAGTAAGTTTATTAAAGTAACCTCAATATTAATACTGGCGTTCCCTGTAAACTAGTTTTTTAATAACATTACTCGCTAAATTATATTTTCCAAAATTAGTAAGTTACGTTACAAACTATGAGAACACAATATTACACAATAAAAAAAAAAAAAAAAAGTACAAAATTTATTTAGCTGAAAATATTTTTAAATGCTCATATAATAATAAAGTAAAATTGTAAATATAATGTGAAATAAACATTTATATATTTCAGTCTGGGGCTTAAATAAAATCTGCCGCTAAGTAAAAAAAAAAAAAAAAAATATATATATATATATATATAATGTGAGCCAACCTTACGTATACTCCCACCTTGTTTGTTACCAGAACAATTACACTATTTGGTTTGATTTTAAAAGATAAAACAAGTAATATAAAAATTTTGTTTTAAAAGTCAATTCCTACTTAGGTCATCAGAGAAAAATTTAGTATCATTCCTTAAGCTAATATTAGTTTTTGTTGCATTAAAATATCTCAATTTGTTGATTTTCTATAAGCAAGTAGGTTTACAATGCAACTCTGTGGGAATTTGGTGAAATATTAACGATATCGCCAAGTTGGCGTCACTTTTGGCGATATATCGCAGAGTTGGCGACAAACTTGGCGATATTTGGCGACAGAACAGGGTCTCCCCTATGGTAACACCTTATTGAAAATAATTTCATTGATCTTCAATAACCAATGGCCGCCATTTTGTTTCCCATGCAAAACTAAAATTAATTAATTAAAATTTAATTAATTAATTAATATTTGAAAAAACTATATTAACATCAATTGTCATCCAGTACAAGTTTAAAAAAATTATTTCAACTTAATAGGATGAATAATGAGTATTTTATTAACGATTAAAAATTTGAACAAGATAAATAAATATATAAATATAGGGAGAGTGTAAACTAATAGTAGGAATTGAAAAAAATTGGGGGGAGGAGATATAATGTTTTTATATAATAAAAGTTTTTAGTGTTTTGTTTAAGATGCAAAGAGTGTTTGTTGTTTATATTCATCTGATACTAAGTGTTTTTGAAAGTAAAATAATAAAAAAAAAATAAAAAAAATAAAGAGTTTATGTGGTTTTAAGATAATGAAGAGTATTTTTTATCCTTATATTTTCTTATGTTAATTATATTTATTGTCATCAGAGCAGTTAAACGATACAGTTGGTATGATTTAAAGTACAGTTATTATAGTTTATCTAATATTCCTAATAATTTGTGCCTTTTACCAACAATTTTGATATTTTAAAATCGTAAACTTTTTATGTATAATATTTTTTTTTGTAATTAAAAAAAACAACATGGCAAAAGAGTCTGGGTATACGTATACTGTTCCATATTACATATATATATATGTACACATTACATAGATATGATGTAGATAAATGTACACATTACATAGATATGATGTATAAATATGTACATATTACATAGATATGTGTAGTATATATATGTACATATTACATAGATATGATGTATATATACAGTAAACTCTGTCTAAGGCGGAATCGATCGGGACTGAGAAAAATTTCCGTGGTAGACAATATTCCGGCTTATGCAAAAAAATCCCCCCTTCCCTTCCCCCCCCCCTCCCCCCCCAAAAAAATTCCTCGAATTTGATGATTTTTTATTGATTTTCCTAACTAGAAAATCGGTTGAAAACTGAAATTCGGAAAGATCTTTTGTCTTTATAGATAAATGAGAAACGCTACTCAATTTCTTAGTACTGCTGTAATACATGCGAATTGGTAGTTTATACACACACACACACACAAAAAGAACTCACGACACCCCCCCCCCCCCTCAATAAACTTCGAGAATGAGACAGAACGCTATAACTTTGAATTTGAGTACATACTTAAAGTATAATATATTGCACTTTCGAAAATATATATTTTGATAAATGTTCATTCTACTAGAAATATTAACTTTTAAATATAATTTTGCATATGAAAAAATGGCACAAGCATAAATTCCTTAAAATTTTAACAGTTTCTGTCCTTTTGAATTAACTTTTTCAAAGTGCTACGGAATTTAACTAACATGCACGACCTTGCGTATTTGACTTATCAGTTTTAAAGTTTAATAAACAAAATGCCTTTCATTTTTAAATTGTCCCTTTTTCCGCCTTATGCAAAATTTTGGATTCGGTGGGACCTTAAAATGCTTTCCGTTTCCGCGTTAGACAGATTCCGCCTTATGCAGCATGAACTAATGTAATTTTCTATGGGTTCGCCGGGACTTGGAAAAATTTCCGTGGTAGACAGATTTCCGGCTTATGCAGAATCCGCCTTAGACAGAATTTACTGTACATACATATTATGTCTAGGACATGATCTACATGGACATAGTCATCCGTTTTACATAGATATATGTCGTATCTGGAAGTCCAGCAAACGCTATATGGATGTATTTGGAGAAACATCTGATGGTAATATCTACGTAGATACTATGTAATATGGAATTCCTTGGATGAGTTCTGGACATGGTATATGGATGCCATATTTACCAATTTGTGCTGTGTGGGCCAACATCATCCAAAACGTATTTATCGGGTTAATATTGTTATGCAATCATGCAATGGGATGTTCTCCAGTATATATATATATATATATAAAACAAGAATATGTGCTAAAATAAAAATTATAATTTAGGGACATAAAAGTCAAAAGATTGTGAGAATGCTCCATACATGTTTTTTTGTAATTTGTATGGCAACGTAATTTTTTTTTCTCAAACTTGAAAGAGAGATTACGTTTAAAAAAAAATCTAATGTTTTCATTTTTATTCATATAGGCAACAAAAACGCTTTAATGGTTAATTTTTCTTTTATTTTTATAATTATTGAGATACACTGAATTTAATTTTAACAAAATCTACTGATTAAATAAAAATGAAATGCATGTATATATATATATTATTCGTAGTGCCATGTTTCTTATTTAAAAAAAACAAAAAAAAAATGTTTTTTTACTAATACATACAATGTAAAAATGAATATTTAAATGCAATTGAAATTGAAAAAAATAATTATATAATGCAGACCAGCAGTATTTTACTTAAATTAATTACAACTGTTATTGAAATGGAAAAACAATTATTTCCAGACGAATTTAGCTCTACGTATAATAAAACAGTGTGCGTGTCTGCTTGTTGTTTTATGGACTTTATTGCACCTACAGCAACCAAATGTAGGCATGGAGCCCTATATGAAGAGTGGATGCCTATATATTCACCTATAAGCCCGATTTTCAATAACATATTTTAAATTAAATTATTACAAGTTAGAAAGCTAATTTTCTTTCAGTGAAAATTCAGTTTTTTAGTGAACTTTTCACCAAGACAGAACAAAACGCGTGTAGTTATAATCTTTCCTGAATAACTTTAATGAATATTTCTTCTTTCAAAAATCAAAATTGCCATCCGTACGTACTAGTAGTTCAGCTGAAATGGGATAAATTATTTATGTCATTTAAAATTTCTCTCTTACGGTCAGATTCTTCACTTTCAAATAAAGTTGAAAAGCGGTTATGAATTTAGTCCACGCTCTACACTGTAAAAAAAAATCCGTAGAGTTGCTAACGTTTTTCTAGGAAACTGGGATTCCTAGAACTTTTTATGTAACGGCAACAACAAAAAATCCTGTAACGGACGCTGTTACAGGAATTTTTGTTGTTGCCGTTACATTAAAAGTTCTAGGAGTCCCAGTTTCCTAGAAAAAGTTTAGTAACTTTACAGATTTTTTTTACAGTGTAAATCACGTAAATATACTCAGATTTCCATGCAATTGAAATATTTTAATGACGCTTACCATGGCATGATCGGTATTGTATAGGAAGTGTGTGATTTTGCTATTTCAAATGTATTGAAACTGATACAAATCACTGAATTTTACTACAAGCTGATTATGATAGAATAGGGCATCCACAGTATTTATCGTTTATTTACATGGACACACAAAATAAATCAGTTTCTGTACTGTCTTTGAGCAATAAACGCTGGAAGTGCGCTTTCAATTTCGGTAGGCGCTATTAAATATAACTAATTTTTTGCATGTTACTCGTTGTATATAAATTTTATATCTCGTATACAGGGGTGCACAAAAGAATTCACGTACTTTTCTCCTTATTAAGGGAAATTGCTGAATGAAAATTTTCAACTGAGGTATGTATGTAGTATTTTCCTAACAGATCTAAAATTTTTCATGCACGTGAGTTGTGGTTTTAGAGTTCCCATAACACTCTGCGCCTAGCAATAGGATACGGTCAGCATTTTCCCTGAGAAACCAGCATTTTCCCTGTGAGCTGTTCTAAGATTAGCAGATGGTATTGAATTTGCTGATGTGCAGCTTTGCATCCTTTTTGCTCGGGAACAATTAACAACCAAAGTTCAGATTTCCTTTCGAAGTGACCGAGATTGGACGTATTTTTTCTAGCTCTAGACGAGAGCAGCCGTCGCTACGGAACCGGACAAAAGTCCGATATGAAGTTTTCGATTCTGCGGGCGGATTCCGCAGAAAACCCCCTACCCTCCCGTACTTTGAAATATAATATTAACTTAATGTGTAAATTATAATCCAGAACCATTAAACTCCTTTTATTCATTAATTATGGCCTTATTCTTCTATCATATGGGGGCATTAGCCTTTTTCAAACCTAATTAAAATTCCCTTAGATCCACTCCAGCCCCTGCCACTGGATTTTCAACTAACTTCAATGAACTTTTTTTTTTCTCAACTCTGAAGACAGCTGAATTATTTAAACTCCTTATCAGTAAAGACTCTTCATGAAGTTTCTCGGATTCGAGATTCAAGCTGTACTGCAGAAAAACCATATCAAGAAGAAAGTAGGTTAGTTGAACAGCTGTGCAATTCATCGGATGCAACGATTTTATTTTTCTTCTGTTCGTACGGATGATTCAAGATTCTCTTTTCCTCTACCGTGCGGTGCATATGTAGCGTGGAAGCGAAGATACTTCAATTATCTAGTGTCCTTATCAGTTCACGCCAATCCAGTATTTGATTATTTATTTTATCTCTACGAATATAACGGATTAACATATATGAAGTAAGTGGGATATTTTATATTACTTTCCAAAATGATGTTACTAGATATCAAGGTTGTAGCCAGCCAAATTAATTCCGCGAGGACTGATCACATTAAATTGTTACATAATTTAATTTTTAAAAAGGACAATGGCAGGTTGAATAGGAAGGAACTAAGAGAATTTGAGGAATTTAAATTTAAAGACGGAGATGATCAATTTCAAACTAGATTAACGGAAATTCTGGGCGAATTTTCCCAAATTCAGTTAGTTTGTATAGCAAATTCATTGCACTTAGACGTGCACGGAATTGACTCGGATATTGCTACACGTATATTGCAGGCTTTAACTGACTTAGAAACCTTTCAAAATTCCCTTACTTCACATACAGATTCCGAAACCGAAATTGAAAATGAAAACAGTTCGCGAAATACATTAAATGAAACCCTAAACTCTGACCGCACACAAGCCCTTGTAGATAATACGCCAACTGGCACTCAGTTTGCACCACGCCACACGATTTCATTTTCCGACATTGAGAATTTTTTACAACTGTTTTCGGGTAAATCTTCTGACAATATTCTAAAATGTTTTGAGCGATTTGAAGGCTTAGCAGATAGCTTTGCGTTAACCGATATTCAAAAATTCATCTTCGTCGAGAGAGCGCTTACGGGACACCTTTATTATAGCACTTTTTATTTTACTTTAGCAGCGCGCGGTGAGTCAAATATTACCTCATATAGCACGCTGAAATACGCCTTGATCAATGAATTCAAACACATCTCATCGCCTGCACAAATCCATGAAACGCTGGGAGCACGCAGCTGCAAACCCAACGAAAAATTCACTGAATATTTCCTCATCATGAAGGAAATAGCCCAAAGGGGTAACGTTGACGACGCGTCCCTCATGCACTATATTATTAACGGTATACAGAACACTCCTAGCAATAAAGCGATATTATTCGGGTGCGCCACGCTTGCCGAATTTAAAAACAAGCTCCAAAATTTCGAACGAATTTGTGAGCAGAGCCCTAAATTTTACCAAACAAAGTCACCGGCTGCACCGAACATTCCTAAAATTAACCAAATGGAGAAAACTGCAAAATTAACGTGCTATAATTGTTTAGCTCCTGGTCACCGTTCTAGCCGATGTGTGCATTTAAATAAAGGAAAAAAGTGTATGAGATGTGCACGTTTTGGTCATGTTTCCAATCAGTGTACGAAACAAACTCCGAAACGCAAGCGTTCGACTCAAGGCACCTTCCCTTCACGCAAGACGTCGTCAAGCCCAGACGAACAAATTCATATAGTAGAAATGTGTAATTCTCATCCGCGTATGCAGAAACCAGTAAAAATTTCTAATTTACAGATAAAATCAATTTTAGGCGCAGGAAGTTCATTGGCGTTACTGAGAGAATACATTTATGATCAAATTGGGTCTTTCCCCTCACCGGAACTCCTGTACAATTGTCGGGCATCGGTAACCGTATTATTCAACCCCAAGGATAATTTTTTACCGATATAGAAATAGACGATAATACTTTTTCTATTTCTGTTTATGTAGTTAAGTCTTCACATATCTCCATGCCGCTTATCATAGGCACAGGTGTCATATTTCAGGGCACTCTCATGTGCGACAAAAACGGCGTTACATTATCTAAATCATCACCCCCAAACATTTTTATAAATTGCATTACTGTGTCTGATAACTGAACTTCAACTAAATCTCAGCATAAATATGATGTACATCCATTTCCTGACGCAAGATGTACTACAGAAACATTTCTTTTAAATTCTTCTTCCCAAGATCTGAAACCCCCAAGTGCAAATAAAGATTTTTCGAATGAAAATATTCCTAGTGACGTCGAAATTGCCCAGTGAATGACTCAACCTATCTGAAGCATCTCGCAATATGCCCAGAGTGTTTTTTTTTTTAATTTAACTTTCCTTTCGTACAAATTGTTTACGACCGCGCTCATCTTATTTATCAGCTGTTTATCACTGTTTAACTCTACCAACGGACGCAATCCTTCTGCACTACATAAGTACCAACCATCTCAAGATTTGAGTGAGGTTATTAATTGAACGAAATCCTGCATGCCCTTATAGTTCCTTGTTTATTTTTTATACACCGAAGCTCAGTGAAATCAACGAAAAGAAAGAAAAACGCAGAATTAAATCCTCGAAAAGAAATATGCTTAACGTATATAGGTCACTAGTGCAACCACTGAATTTATCATAAATGTCTTTTTTTATCGCTATTATTTTTTTAACTGTGTTTATATATTCTGTGTTTTACATCTATATATGTGCTTATTTATGAGAACATATATATCGTACACCACTATAGACTGTTATTCTCTGTGTGGCTTTCATCTAACCTCATTTAATTCTTCGACATTTTTTACGATTACAGCAATCATCCACGATTATTTTTTCCTCATACGAAATAGTAAAATTTACAACTGTGACTCACCATCTCACAGCTAAGATTCCAATTAGTGATGAAAACCTTCTACACAAGATGTTTGATTTTCTCTTTATTGTGTTTTATACCATTCTAGAGTGCGATAAACTTCAAGTGTTATTTTTAAAGAAGTTATCGCGTCCCAAGCAATTTATTATCAACAGTGTTTCTTATAACCCTTATCTGTTTGTGAGGTGTGCAACAGTGTGTTTATATTTATTTTTCCTTTTTATATTAACAGAATATCAGTGCTTTTTGTGGAAGTTCTGTTCAACATTCTTTTTCATCTCTGAGCGATATAATATGTGCTCAAAACTTTTTTATTGAACCCATGCTGTGATTTTTTTTCGCATGGCAATTTATTTTTCTCTCGGACTGCAAATGGTGCTTTATTTTTTTTCAGTTTGCCTTAAATCTTTTTTACTACACATGCCTGTTACGCAACACGTGTTTTTTTTTATGTTGCATAAATAAAACTTTGTTTATCATGACTCTACACAGGACTTTATTTTTTTTAACAATCACCTTTTTACAAGAAGAAAAAGAAAATTGTTGTATTTATATTGTTAAAACTGTATTTTATGTGTAAACTTTTTATTGAATTGCAGTATATATGTATGTGTTTCGTTGGGATAACGATGTTTTTTTTCACAAAATTCTAACTAAAATGAGACAGATTCTTGTATGTTTTCTCGATGATAATGTAATGGGCAGACGGCCTTATCACATTATATTTTTCATCCCTGATGATGGCGCATGAGGAAGACGGTCTCATGAAGCAAATTGATGACATCCAGAGATTTTTATATTTTTATTTATTTATTTATTTATTTATTTATTGCTTTCTCTTGTTGGAGATATCCCACGGCAGCTCAGCATGAATATGCATAAAATTTAGACTTAATTTATTTTTAATTTTAGCTCGATTTTCTTAATTATTTCTTGACAGTTTTTTCCTTTGGATTCTAATTATTTTTAGATAGTTTTTTTTTATATATCTTGTTGCTTATTTAACACGCTGATGGGGTCGTCAAGCGGTGAAAATGGCCGAGTGTGAGTTGTGGTTTTAGAGTTCCCATAACACTCGCCGCCTAGAAATAGGACACGGTCAGCATTTTCCCTGAGAAACTTGTAACCTCAGAACAGCAGATGGTATTGAATTTGCTGATGTGCAGCTTTTTGCTCGGGAACAATTAACAACCAAAGTTCAAATTTCATTTCGAAGTGACCCAGATTGGATGTATTTTTTTTAGCTCTAGACGAGAGCAGACGTCGCTACGGAACCGGACAAAAGTCCGATATGAAGTCTTCGATGCTGTGGGCAGATGCCGCAGAAAACCCCCTACCCTCCCGTACTTTGTAAATATAATATTAACTTAATGTGTAAATTATAATCCAGAACCATTAAACTCCTTTTATTCATTAATTATGGCATTATTCTTCTATCATATGCATGTACAGTAGAACCTCTTTTATCCAAAATTATTTTAACGGAACTCTCGGTTAACCGAAATCTATTTTTAAAACTTTTTTTTTTTTTACTATCACATGTCTTGTGTGCAAAATCCATTTTGAAAGGCTTTTCTTTTCTTTTTTTTTTTAACTATCACATTTCTTGTGTACATTCGGTCCTTTCCAAACTACGAGTACATATAAACATTTTCGATCCCCTTTCTTATAGTTCCTTTGAATGTAACTTGAGCTGCCGTAAGCTGCGGAGTGGAACGAAATAAACGAACAAATTAGCAATTCTGAAGCATTTGAATGTTTTACAAAAGGTTTGGCATGACTGGAGCAGCAGAAAGACTGCGATACTGGTTAACTAAAAATATTAAAAAACTCCATGATAGAGCTTCAGAGCGAAGGCAATCAAAACAAAACGACAAACTGCGATAAACAAAACGTTTTTTCAAACCCTTGTGATATATATAAAAGGTACTTACTTTCAAAACTAAAATTCATTTAATTTATTCTTGTTTCTATTTTGCTATTGCTTTATTAGGAGCGTTCGTAGTTATATAAATACGTAGCACCTATAGTCGTCGTTCTGTCCGTCTGTCCGTCCGTCCGCATATAACAGAGCAAAAACTACCCAACCGAATGGTCTGAAATTTTTAATATATGATTGTTTCAAAATTTTGTCGAGCCATTTCAAATTTTATGAAAATCGTATGTATAGTTTAATTACAGGGACATTCAAAAATTTTCTTTACCAATAGGCCAATAGGAAAAAATTATTGCAAGTGCATTTTAATGATGTTACAGCCTTCCGAATGGTCTGAAATTTTAAATATGTAATTGTTGCAAAATTTTGTCGAGCCATTTTCAATTTTATGAAAATCGGATGTATAGTTTAATTACAGGGACAGTCAAAAGTTTTCCGTTACATTACGGGCAATGGGAAAAAAAAAAAATATTGCAAGTGCATTTTAATGATGTTACAGATACACTTATGAAGTGCAAAAAAATATATATACATTCAGTACAATATGGGGTGCAAAAAATATTTATAAAACTAGTTATAGTACGAACGCACCTCATTTGCCACGTTTGACGAGCAATTTCCTACTTGTTATTATTAAGCACCTGTTACCATAATAAGAAATATTGCACATATTTCTCCTTAATCTTAAAATGGAAGCATTCTCGATTATCCGAAAATTTCGATTTTCCGAAAGATGGTCGGCCCCAATTACATCGGATAATCGAGGTTCTACGGCAGTTAATAGATACAAATCTATATATCCTATACAGGGTTTCTCAAAGAACTGGGCAGTCTTGGCGCTTTCATTCATCCTCAAATTACATCATTTGCTGCATACCTTCGCGGAAAATACAAAAATGCGGATTTTTAATGCTAGTGAATCGATTCACAGAAAAATCAGCATTAATCTCCCTGTTTATTTTTACAGTGTGTGAGAAATGTAACCTAGCTTTCTTAGAGAATTAAAGCTTACGTTTGCACTCTACAACTTCCGAAATTTATTCCTGGAATGAAAGATCAAATCAGCACTGAACTTGGTTTGTTTGACGTGATCTATGATCCTTAATTGAGAATATTCATTTTTTGAGAAATAATCTACTATTAAGCCTAATTATTCAAGATCCGATTAACGTAAAGATAGATGGGGCCAGTTTGTATTTATTTAAAATTTTGCGTCCTATGTTCTGTTTACAAAAAAAAAAAAAAAAAAAAAAAAAAAGTTTACAAATAAAAAAAAAATAAATCTATCAAAACATGATCAGTTATATATCGTTCACAATAACTTGGACGATGGCTTCGAAAGAGTTAGCGTCGCTATTGTAAAAGAAAGTTGCTAGCAAATACAAATGGATCAGGAAATATTTAAATAATAACTTGTGTCAGGTTTTTGACGTTAATGATACGTAAGCTTAATACAAATTACTGTTTAATTAATTTCATGAATTTAATAGTTTAATAATTATGTATTGTATTTATCTGTATACCATTATCTACGTACTTGAATTATGGATACATTTTCTTCTCTATAAGATTATTTGAAGTGTATAAAATGAGATTCCAAAAGCGGTACAAGCCAGTTATATGGCGATGGAAGGGAGAGTTATGAATAAAAGATAATCTCTTCTGATGACATGTTAGTTGGCGAGCGAGCAACGTATGCTGCTCTTCAAAAACAGCTGAAAATACAGGAGTCTGAAAGAGATAAAGGAGAGAGAGACTGTAGAAGAGAATTAGTTTGAAATTTGAAGTAACGAATGATGGTTGTTAGTCGTGCTGTGGGCATGGAGTGTTTTCTTGAGAAGTGTACGTTGGCGCCGAGAATTTTGGCAGAAGTGTGCATTCACAATATTGAAAAAGCCTTGATGAGTCCGGTAAAAAGAGACGGGAATAGTGTTTTTAAAGTGATGTACGTAGATAATTTCCCAAAGTGTAATTTAATGCTAGGATGGATCTGATGTATCCGGGCATATAAATCAAAATATTGTATTATAAATATTTAAATATTTTGTAAACAAATCTTCCATTTAATATTATTTGAAGTATCCTAGTGACGGATTCCTAACCTTTACATCGTGTCTGGTGTCGTGTACTTATATGGATGGTTTCAATTAAGGAATATATATTTATATCTTTACGTGTGGTGGATTAAAATTGGAGTGATGTTTATTACGATATCGACAGCATCTATTTAAACTAGGTTATCTTAGTTGCTAATATTAATTCTTACCTCAATTAAGGAAAAATTTAATCTCAATTTGTATTAGTCATTGGCCAACTTTTCCTGAACAGAATGGACATGTTGGACAGGTGGGCAAAATCTAGTAATCTTTAAGTATATGAGTGTTGTGATATTATTTCTGACTTTTTAGGGTGTCACGAAACCCTTATAGTCTCTCTTCTCTGTCTGTCCGTCATAGACTCGTAATGGAAACTGTTTAAATTACAGACATTACTTCCTTCTTTTATATATATATATATAGAGAGAGAGAGCTGAAAACTGCTGTTCTTCCCAAAATCATAAATTTTGAAAATTTCTTATATTATTTTAAGTAACTGAATTCGTTCTTTTTCGATTCCAAAACATAATCTTAAATTCAGAAAATATCGCCGAGGTAAAGCAGATGTCTCCCAGGAAATAGATTGTGGTTCGTATCACTCAGGCGGACCTTCATAATTTCGCTTTTTATTATTACACTTCATTTTCAGATGGATTTAATTAAAAAAAGAAACTTTTTTGCAATTTTAAAGGCTTAAAATTGTTTTGCTCATAGGTAATTTTTAAAATATCTTTTCTTTCAGACAGCAAAAAATCTGAAACTTCCATTTAAAAAATTGGGAGAATTATTCACTTATATATTTTTTTAAAAATGCACAATTAGTAAGAATGAATGTTTAACATGTCAGGTGATATAATCAAATCCATATTTAATATAAGAAAATTCCTCATTTTTAATAATTAATTCGATACAAAGGTACAAATATTGGATTCCTGTGGACTATTTAATTGTTTGCTGCTGCCATCTACAAGCAATTTTTTGAAATAATACACTTCGTATGGACAATTTTCCTCAAGCTATCTATATACATTATTTAAGAATTAAAAGGTATAGTTTATAGTTTTCTTCTTTTTCGAATTTTAATGTATGTTAACTACCTGTTTTTGCGTCATTTAGTGAGTTTTTGAAAAGTAAAGCATTAATATTTTTTTTCTGATCTATTTCAGCACTTTAAATATGTTTTAAACAATTTTTTTTTCGCTTTTAAAACTATTATTTTTTACTTTTACCTCCGCTAAATATTTAGAATTGATGAATTAAAAAATATTCGGATTTTTTAATTTTATATTTAAATAAATTTACTTAAATGGTTTTAACTGGATTAAAATATATTTTTAAATTATTTTAAAGTTACATGTAAAGTTACATGTTTACAGGCGCCTTTATGTAACATTTCAATAATTATAAATTAATAATTTTGATTTATTAATTTAAGAATAAAGTGTTTTAAAAGACAGATTAAACGAAACTCTCTGTGTGATCTACGATCACTCTTACCCACATGATTTTTATTTTTACTAGGGGATCGAATCCGAGCTCCTCGGGTTACAGAATATAGGTGAAAACCAATTTTTTTTTAATCTAATTATTTTTTTACATGTAATATATATTTTAGATTGCCCACTAACATCAAAAAGAATTTTTATATGAAAAATATCAATTATGCAATCAAGTAAAGTTTTGAAATTTATTAAAAGTGATACTTTCACATGTCACCGCATGCCAGGAGTTATTAACCCAAGATTTTGCGACTTACGTCAGTCTTTCCGATCATTTCGGTGCATAAGCGCGTGGTTCAATCACATGTCTGTTAAATTTGTTTCTTATTTACATTAAATTATTTATTTTTCCATAGAGGAAGTTTTTACTTTGTTATGGAACATTAGACGAAAACATATGCTGAACTTTTTACATTGTTTTAAGGGCAAGCGAATTAACCTTCCGTAATCGAGCTACACGTGATAGAGATAAATTAAAAAATAATTTATGCTTGGAAATTTATATATATATTACATCGTACGTGGCACAGAAATCGCGATTAATTGTTGGTTAATTGTAAACAATTGGCGGTTAATTGTTTAATGGCAACGCCCGAATTAAACGCATCTCATTGGTTATTGTGCAATATTTTTAAAAAGTGAAAAACAATAAATAAATAAAAAGTTTAATTAATAACTATAGAACAAAACAATTTATATAATTTAAAAAAATAAAATGAAAGTAATTAAACAATTTATTAATAAATAAACAACTACATCCGGGTTACCATATCAAGCAAAATAACGACACTTTGGCGCCAGTTATGTACCCCGGTGCGTATATGACATTGGCGTCAGAAAAAAGTCGTGCCAACGTAGTGCGTATATGACGCCTGTGCCGTCTTTTATTGATCTAATTTAAACTACAATAAATAAAAAAAATAAATGAATGTGCTTTTCCAGTATAGGTACTTGGTAAAATAGAGAAAAGGTCCATGGCGAGAAAAGAAATTTTTTTCTGGCAACCGATTTAATCCAAATATGTTTTTCAAATAAAACTACATAAAAGTGTCTATGGCCGCAAAGAGTTCGTACTTTTATGTCAGCTGGGTGCAATTCTCGCCAATAGCATTTTTTAACTCGCCATCAGCATTTTTTATTTCTCGAGGGGTAAATTAAAACAATCTTTGATGTTGAAATTAAATGGTTTATGGTATTATTTATTCTTTTTCTTTTTGTAAAGAATTTTTTTTTTTTTTTTAAGTGAAAGTCGTGCATTTTAAAAGTTCTATTTTTAAATTAAAGTCACCCATTCTAAATAAAATGAGTGAAAGGATTATATTTTAATCTGAATTAACGAAATATGAAAAAAAAAATGCGACGGGTACGATGTTTGGCGATTTATCACCTGTGTCCGACTAACATAACTGTAGCGAGTTCTCGATTTCTCTATCAGAATCTTCAAATTTGGCGAAGGATTGAGCAAGTAAATTAAATTATGAATAAAATTAACATGATACAATGCCTAGCATACATTTAAAGGAGACCAAATTGGTCACCACGGGCGGCGAGTTATTTAAAAAATATAATAACTCAGTCAATTAAGATACAATTTTCAAACAAATTGCATTTGAAAGTAGATTTTTTTCTTAATTTGACGGTTTAAAAATTGAAAATGTGCGATATTTAGAAATTAAAAAAATCGCTGACATAGCACGTATTTTAATTTCCATTTATTTTTTTCAGTTTTTATGAGAAAATGGCAACAAAAAGGTACAGTAATATATTATTTTCTTTCTTCCGTAATTAGTTTCCCTTTACTTTCAACCCTCCACGACTTTCAACAGAAATGGAGTTCTTCAGTTGCCACAATTACAAAAAATGTATTAAAAACTACAAAAAAATTAATATCTCAAAATTAAATTGAGATACAGTTTTCAAACAAATTGCATTTAAAAGAACATTTTTTTCCTCATACGACGGTGTAAAAATTTAAAATGTGCGATGGTTAGAAGTTTAAAAATTTGCAGTAGAGAAAATTGCAAAACCAAAATTTCATTTCAAATTTCAAAGTGTTGCCATTCGCAGAATGACGTATGCGTTACGCACAGATATGTTTGTCCTTTATAATATAGATTGTTATTATAATTCATTCTAGTTTTATAAGTTTTTGTTTTCCTTGTAGAAACAAAAATGTTCGTTAAGTATTTTGTTTTTTCTCCATAGTACTATATTAATGCAATTATCGAGGACTATTTAATTTATTTTTTTCATTTCATTTCGCAAGGGAAAAAATGAAATATTGACAAAAAATGCTAAATGAAATTGTAAACATTTCACAAAATGGGACATATTGCCATCACAGTGCACACATACGATTTCTCTTCCTCATGACAATAACAACAATACATTTTTTTTTAAATCAGAGTGTATTGATTCGTTCAGAATACAATGATCACAGTGCTATAAAGGATTTTACTCTCAAGAGCTCGTGCGATTTCATATGTGCGATCTGGAGTAAAGTCAAAGCAAATTTGAAACTTTTCGTAAATAGCACATGTAGCCATCTCAGTGAGTGCATACGAATCCTTCCTCTCATGGCAAGAACATCATGGCTCCTAACAAGAAGTCGTAAATTGTAGAGCAAACGGTGGTAAATAAAGTGCGTTTGTACTATAACTAATTTTTATAAATATTCAGATATTGGTACACTATTGGTTACACTTTTATGTAAAAATACATGAATACAAGATTTATTATGATTGAATTTATTAAATTTAGTAATACGTAAATATGATGACTTCATCTTAAATAAGATGTAATCTGCATGGAAACCTAGAATCATTACATATCATGGGATATCAATGAATTAATTACGCTACTAGAGTGTTGTTTAATAGAATGAAGAAAACTTTTATTAATTTTTTTTAAAGTTTTGATTCGATTTTCATAAAATTTGAAATGACTCGACAAAATTCCGCAACGAATATACATATTAAATTTCAAATCATTCGGTTGGGTAGTTTTTACGCTGTTTTATGTGGAAAGACGGACAGACAGGCGGATGGACCAGACGACGATTATAGGTGCTACGCATTTATATAATTACGAACGCACCTAAAAATAATGTTTTTTTTTTAAAAATCATAGTACATTTTTTTAAGCATACAGTGATCTCTGTGCTGTAACTGAGGTTACTCGCAATAGCTCGTGTCAATTACTTCATGTGATCGGACATCAGAAAGATTCTATGTTTTCTGTGTTTTATAATACGTAAAATAATCTTTGCGCTTTATTGAATGTATTAGAATATTCCTGAATTGTAAAATTAAATAAAGAAAGAAAAAAAGAAAAAAAAGTAGATATTTTAAATATATAATAAAGTGTCTGTCCAGTAAGTAATGAGACTGATTCCATAAAATTCATCTATTTGAAGATAATTTTACAGACATTTAATATTCTTCGAAATAGCCTCCTCCTGCATAATTACATCGTTGCCAACAACCCCCCCCCCTCCATTTATGCCCGCCTGGAAGTCTTCAACTGGAATGCTGTTCTTCTGCAATGTTTTCTGCAAGTTCTCCAGATTGCCAAAACGATTTTCTGCTAAGCTGGATTTTAACCGACGGAATAGAAGAAAGCCCGGCAGTGACAGATTGTGGCTTTACGGTGGTTGGGGTAGCGTTGTAATGCTGTATTTTTCCTGGAGCTGGGTCACTTTGAACGATGTGCTGGAACAAGCTTGTCACAAATTTTCTGCATTTGAAGTTTCTCCGTGACAACTTGATGCACAATCGATTTCGTAATTCCCAATGACTCCGCAATCATTAGGACACTCATTCGACTATCAGAGACCAAAGGCACTTACATTTTAGCCACATTGTCTGTAGTTCGAGGACTTGATGGACGTCCAATGCGTTGTTCGTATTCGGTCCTCTGTTCCATCTTTGAAGGTTTCATGCCACCTAAACACTTGAGCCTTGGGCAAAATCTCCTTCCCCTATACTTCTTGTAACATGGGAAGAATCTCAGTAGCCAATTTGTTTAGTTTACACAAAACATTATGGCATATCTCTGCTCTACAGCCACGTAGTTCTGAAAACCTGACTCCCCATTCAAACACGTGTCTGCATCACTAGCGCTGTGTGCGCCGCAAAGGCTCAAGGCCAATTGATTTCCGTTATAATCTGTAGTTGAGAGTCCCCACCTCACGTATCGCTCAAAAACTCCGTCACTTTAGCCTTCTGCTTGACGCGAAAAATTCAGTCGCATTACTTAATGGACAGACAATGTGTTGATGAAGGACAGACAATGTATTGATGAAATACTCAAAAACATTGTTTTGCAAAATTCATAGAAGTGATATTCATAATGGGATATGATAAAATGGGATTTTTAAAATGTCTTCATATTTGAAGTTTATTGTTTCTGAAAACATACATATTGCATGCATAACATAAATAAAAAAATACTACAGATTAAAACATAATAATATATAGCTAATTTTGTCCATTTAAAGGATTATACCTTTTTTTCTTATTTCATATAAAGTTCTTAAAACGACTTTCATAATATCTTTAAAATAAAATAATTCATAATAATTCATAATAAAAGAATTCATAATATCCTTAAGACCTAATTTATATAATTATGTTGTTATCCTAAAGAAAAAGAAAAAAAAAAGATTTTCTTATTTTTTGCGCTTTAAATTCCAGTCTGCACCCACAGAATTACGTGGATCCTCCCTCGCCATAGCCTGACATCGGATATTCTTTTAATATTTTTTTTTTTCAATCAAGTATGATTCTAGTAATCATGGGTAACCACCATAACTTTTCAGTTCTACCTAAACTTCTTCCGTTCTTAAAGTGTTAACACTATACAGTTTAGCACAGATATTTGCTTAAAATCAAAAACAAATAAATGTAATAGTCTAAAAAATATATTCTTTTATTTTCAGAAAAGAGATTTTCATAAAATATGATTCTTGATATATCTTTTTATTTTGAAGTTTATTGTTTCCGAAAATATACATAATGCAATAACAGAAATAAAAAAAAATATACGATATCCGAGCGTAATTTCACTGCTAAAAATTAATTAGAAATAAAAATGAACTGCAAATTAAAACATAATAATATATAGGTAATTTTGTTCATTTAAAGGATTTTATCTTTTTTTTTCTTATTTGATATAAAATTCTTAAAATATTGTTACATTAACAATTTAAGACCTAACCTACACAACTGTGTGGGTGATCCTAAAGAAAAAGAAAAAAACATTTTCCTATTTTAGTGCGATTTAAAGTCGAGTCTGCACACACAGTATTGCGTGAATCATCCGGGATCGGAGGCCTGACATCGGATATTTTTTTAATATTTTTTTTTCAATCAAGTACGTATTATTGATCAGGTGTAACCACCAAAACTTTTCAGTTCTAACAAAAAATCTTCTGGTCTTAAATTGTTATCACTGTACAGTTTATCACAAATATTAGCGTAAAATCGAGGAACAAACAAATGTAATAGTCTAAACCAATATTCTTTTATTTTGAAGAGGAAAATGTTTAAAAAAATATTTGTATATTTTACGATTTTGTTTACATTATTCTGATTATAATATATTATAATTTTTATTTAAAATTTGCTGTACAGGCATATAACAGTTATTCATGAAAAACTATAAAAAATACATAAAATAATTAACTCGATAGGTAAACCACAAATTAACATTTCTTTCATGCTCTATAACTACATAACCAGATAATATTTCATTTACTATCACATATATGTATGTTATATAAAAAAAAATTACTTTTACTATTCATTTAAATTATTCTAAATTGCCGGCATATTCATTATTTTTTTTTTTTTTTTTATTTATTTATTTTTTTTTTAATACGCTCTATTATTTATTTCTAGTTAAATTCCTATAAATTTAAAACACGTATCTTAATAATAGATTTATTCCAAAACGTAATCTAAACTTTTAATCCCTTCATTAAATTTTATCGTCTACCAAGCTGTAAAGTTCTGAACGCAGTTATTTATTTTTCGAATGTTTATCAAAAACATTTTTACATTTTTATTCTGTTTCATCTCATTTTCCCGCCCGCGAGGTGTCAGCCTTTTCACATCGAAGTCCTTCCTTCAGCGGCGCCGGGATTCTTTCCTGTGACGTTTCTTGATCGCTCTCCATTGGCTGAGTGTCGGATCCCAGTTTCACTTCGAAGCTCGTTCGTGATTTTGGTTGGGTTAGCCTGAAGTTTCCATTTCAATCGGATTTCCTCCGCGCATCCTAATAAATACTTCGAGCATGAGCTCAGAACAAGATTTTTGTGCTGTTTGATTGTTTACATAACCTGTTACCCGGTGTCCTAAGCCGTGTAGAATAACCATTTCGTGAATTAACATCTATTTCGCATGAGTAACTAGTTTATGCTCGAGTGGAATGCTCTCATTTCTCATCCTGTGGGAATTGTTTAGTGTTGGTATTTTCTGATGGAATAAACAGTTTTCCTATGACTATGTTTCCATGTGTTTAATTGGGAAAACCCCCGATTTCTTCATACGCCTTTTTTCACCACTCACGCGGCCTAACCTGCCTTGTCTTCATCATGAATAAATAAGTGTTTGATTGGACTCTATAAATATTAACACCGCTCTACAGCTGCTAAATTTTCACAGAGTTGACACCTCCACTAGCAATGCTTGTGCTAAGTGGTAGGATTGCTATACAACATGACCAACGGCTGATTAAAATGTGGTACGAATCCAGTAATATGAAATAAAAAGTGCTACGTGATATTTCGACGTAACCTATTAAATTGTTTCGTAATATATATATATATAAATATATATATATATATATTGGTACCATCCCACTCCCAATTGCATATGTTTGCGCTTCGATGAATAAGACATCATCTTAATGTCTAACAATAATAATTGAAATGTACGTGTACAACATCAGATTAACTACTATTATATAGTGCACTTGATAAATACTCCGAATCACAGTACATTGATTTTTGGGACATACAGTGATCAATGTGCTATAAGCTAGGTTACTCGAAATTGCTTGCGCCATTTACTTAATGTGACCTGATTTATATCCAAAAGATTCTATGTTTTCTGTGTTTTATAATACGTAAAACAATCTTTGCGCTTTAATAAATATTTTAAAATATTCCTGAATTGTAAAAAAAGTAAAGAAAAAATGTAGATATTTTATAATATATAATACTTTTGAAAAAACTCAGAAACCCTGTCTTACGAAATTCATAAAAGAGATTTTCATAAAATGTGATTCTGGAAATTTCTTCATATTTTGAAGTTTATTGTTTCTGAAAATATAGATATTGCATACATAACATGAATAAAAAATACTACAAATTAAAACATGATAATATATAGCTAATTTTGTTAATTTAAAAGATTATATCTTTTTTGTTGTTGTTATTTCATATAAAATTTCTTAACGATCATTACACTAATCCTTTAATACATAACCTACAGAATTTTGTAGGTGATCCTAAAGAAAAATAAAAAACATTTTCCTATTTTTGTGCGATTTAAGGGCTTTCCCCCTTGTGACAACCTGTATTTCAAATATTATTATTATTATTATTATTATTATTTTATTTATTTTTTTTGACGACAAATGGAAAATTGAACTTTGAGTTTTTTGGTATACAATTATTGTTATTTCAAGAATATATAAAACAAATTTCAAGCCAAAATCTTTATTAGAACAGAAGTTACACCACTCTGAAGATACCTGCCTCAAAAAAAGGACGCTCACTTCCTCCACGATTTCGGCTGATTGGCTTATCTAAAAGAAAATTAAACAAACGGCGTTTTAATCTGTAAGCGTAAATACACCGTAAGAACTAGAATCATTTGAAAATATTGAAAATTTGTTTTTTGGGAGACTTTTGAATATATATTTTTTAATTTCATGATTTTTTTTTATTGTTTCGTTACGACAAAAATAGAAAATTTCGGGAATTTTCGGATGATCCTAGTTCACTCCGTGCGTCTATTGTACTGAGTCTACTCTATAAATTTCAAGTGAATCGGTCAAACCTTTCTCGAGATTTGTTGGAGGAAAATTTTGAAAAACAACGTTTTGATAAAAACGGATTTAAAGTTTGAGGTTCAGTTAAAACGATAAAAATCTAAACTTACCATCAATCTCTGATGCCCGGTCCATACAACATTCCTTCCTCTTCCTCTTGGTGGTCTTTCTATGCGGATTACTCTGCTCTTGCTTCCATTATAGCATTTTTCGCAACGCCTCTCGTGCGCTGTTCCGAGCGAACCCATCACACGGAGGAACCCCTGTGGCGACCGGTTCTGGTTCAATGGATTTCTCAGTTAACTAACACTATCTTAAAATAAATGAATTGGCACTTACTCAGTGAAGTCCATCAGATATCATTTTCTCTCTTTCTTTAAACTGGAATACACATATTTACAGCTATAATACACTATGATACATTTTATTTACAGTAAAAGCGAAAACGTGTTCTTAAAAACATTTTTTCAACACTCACCACCTCTTACAGAGAGAGCGAGAGAAGAGCCCAGGAAGCAAGTAACCCTATGTAAACAATAGATCCACTGCCATCCCTTTATCGCCCATTTGGCATGAAAACATATAATTCTCCACAACCCCCTGAAAGTCAAGTCTGCAACCACAGAATTGCGTGAATTCTTCCTCAACATAGCATGACATCGGATATTCTTTTAATACTAGACGCCTCTGGCGACCAATTTGGTCTCCTTTAAATGTACGCTAAGCATTGCATCTTGTTACTTTCATTCTTAAACTAATTTAATTGCTCAAGTCTTCCCCAAATCCAAAGATTCTGATAGAAAAATCAAGAATTCTTTGCGATCTTGATAACATTTCATACATTTTTTGTTGTTATGCGTATTTCATCCTTTTTCGGCAAATACTACTTAATTTCTGTAGCTGTAAAACGGAATGAAATTTCAAGTATTTAAAGAAACCGAGTTTTGTTCATAAATCATCTAAGTTAAACTTTTTTCACTCAAATATTCTGTTACTTCAATGTTATTTTTTAGTAATAATAAATTGGCACTTACTCAGTGAAGTCAACGGGATATCATTTTCTCTCTTTCTTTTAATTGGAAGACACATATTTACAGCTATAATACACTATGAAACATTTTACTTAAAGTAAAAGCGAAAACGCGTTCTTAAAATAATTCTTTCAATACTCACCACCTCATACAGAGACAGCGAGAGATGAGCCCAGGAGGCGAGTATCCCTACGTAAACAATAAGGCCATTGCCATTCCTTTATCGCCCATTTGGCGTCAAAACATATAATTCTCCACACACTCCCCACCTGGACTCATGAGAGTACATAATGATAAATCAACATAAAAAAATTATAATAAACAGAACCTATAATAAACATAACCTTCATTAACAACTCAAATGATAAAATAGAAATTTTTTAATCTACAAGTGTTGAAGTATAAAGAATTAAATATAAAATAATAAAGTCATTTTCAATATAAATAAAAAAATAGCACTCTTATAACATGTAGCTACATGAACATATCTGGCTAGATATTTTACCTGAATAAGAATAACTGAATATATATATATATAAATAACATAAACAAATTAAATACCATTATTAATTCAATAACCTTTTCAATTTGAAATAAGGTACAATTATGCATAAAATGAAACATTTTTACTAAATAGATAAGCAACAAATTGCAAAACACACACACACACAAAAGAAAAATATTCCCAACTATGAATTTATAAAACAAACACATTTTGATATTTAAACACAAGTACAAAAAAATATATATATCGGGTGTCCCAAAAAGGACTCACTGATTTTAAAATTTAATAACTCTGAAACGGTGACAGGTATTAAAAAAAAATTCTTGCAGGAGGACTATGCATAAAGTCAAAAGTTTTATTACAGTGATTTTCGATTTTAGTTCGAATTACAAACAATAGATGGCGCTGTAAGCAATAGTCGCTAAATACAGGCTCGATTTTTGGTCCTTTCTGTTGTTCCATGCAGAAAAAGGAGATGGAAATGTATTATCCGGGCCACGAAGTACCAAAAATCGAGCCTGAATTTAGCCTCTATTGATCGCAGCGCCATCTATTGTTTGTAATTCGAACTAAAATCAAAAATCACTGTAAAAAAAAACTTTTGACTTTATGCATAACCCTCCTGCAAGAATTTTTTAAATATATGTCACCGTTTGAAAGTTATTGAATTTTAAAATCAGCCAGTCCTTTTTGGGACACCCGGTATATATACCAAATACTGAAATCATTTATCATTCAGCAATCTACTTCAAAAGGATACAAAAGTTGTACTACTTTTCTCAGCAGTCCTTTAGCAGTTTTTATTATGCAAGCACGAAAAAAATTATCTCTGCCAAGAATGATTTCCTTAACTATTCCCAAGTCTCACAACAGTTCAGGTTTAGCAGTACCATCTCCAATTTTTAAGTTTTTGTGTCTCTCAGGAGTTTTAAATTGATGAATTGAACTTAAATTCAATAAGTATTGTTCCTTCCATTTAATCCACAGTTGTTTCGGCAACTTACTTTGATATCGTTTTCTCCCTAACAAAGTTTCTTTGGTAGAAATTTTATTTTCAAATTCAGCAAAACATAGAGCAAAACTAATGTTTTCTGTTAATGTTCTCTCCGAAATCACTTGTTGATTAGGTTAGTGGTCTCATATTTATTATGGCTTCTATTTCTGTCAAGATTATTGCCAAATCTTCAAATGTGATGAGAACTCTTTCAAAATTTTCATTAGTGGTTCTTTTACACTTTTTAAGAGTCTTTCGTAAAACCCTCCCCACCATGGGGCACCCTCGATGATAAATTTCCATGTCACATCCTTATTTGATGTAAAATTCTGAAGTTCTTGATCTTTAATGATTTTTTCCTTATAATTTTTCATTTGTACTTCTTTGATCAATAATTCTTCAGCTTCTTTCAATTTTTCAGCAGATAATGTACCCTGGACTAATTGAACTTTAATTCGACATCTTAGATTGGAAACAAATCTTTTAATTCTTGCACCTTTCCTTTAACTTCTAGTTGTTTCATATCTTCATCTACTTCTCTGTCTTCCTCGGGCCATAAATTTGAATCTTTAATTAACCATGGAGGCCCTGACCACCATAGATAATCGCTCCCGAGGTCGAGAAGTTAGAGTCCTCTTGTAAGTCGGACAGCAGGATTTTCGCTACCGGGACAATGTCGCCAGTTCATCGGATTTGTTAAAGTTTGTTTGTCCGTTCCAATAACAGGGTGGTGGGGTAAGTAGTATGCCAAATTATCATTGGTTGAATTTATTTCCTGGGGTTCAACAACTTTTACTATTCTCAAAGCCTTATATTCATTAATGATATCTTTATATTCTTTAAACAATGCAGGATTATTCACAAACCGTTTAATTAAACTTTCAAATATTTTTTTGGCAATACCATAATTATTAGGAAGATCAAGATTATCATATTTCATAGGTAGTTTAACTTCATATCTGTTGTTCTTAAATTTAACGGAATTTTCAAATTGTTCTAATATTTGTTCTTCACACAAATCTTTGTTAGTATTATCTTCTTGAATCCCCAACCCTTCTACAATTTCAAGCTGAACTGACATTTTATCATCCTTGTTATTATCTCAAATAGATATGTACATTGCAGCCACTAAATTATCTACATTAACTTCTTCTGAGAATTTGCCGTGAAGTATCCAACCTAATTTAGTTTCATTCGGAATAAATGTTGGTGAAATGCGTTTATATTTTCCTGTCATAAATGACCAACAGTAATCGCTCCCGATCAATAAATCTATTTCATTCTCACCATCATCTAAGTCATTAGAAACGTCTGATAACTGTATACCCATATTTTTAATTTTTTAAATAACTCAGAACTTAGCGCGCATATTATATCGGAACAGATATTCGCCGTTTCTAATGCTTCCAGGCATATTATATTGTCCGAATTATTTTCTTTTAGGAAAATCTTTACTCTACTATCATTATGAACAATAGGCTTTGTTCCAGCAAAGGTATGAATTTTTAATGATTCCTGCCCTGTTATCTCTAAATTTAAACGTTAGATAAAATCTTCCCGATAAATGTTCTCTGCAAAGCGCTATCTAATTATATTCGAACATTAATATTTTGGTTCTTGCCAATCATAATTCCTTTCAACATTTGAAAATAAATATATTCATCTGGAATACAACGAAATGACGAAACTGTTATTTTTTCATACTGCTTACTTTCCGCCCCCCCCCCCGGTTCATGCTCAGTTGAAAGGAGGTTAATTTTATTTTCATTCGATGATCGTTTTATTTGTTTTTGTTATAAAAAGAATTTTGATGCATTTTCGAAAAACAAATTGCGCAACGAATGTTAGTATTTCTGCAGTTCTGTTTTTGGTGGAATAGTTTATAATATCTGAAACATTTAGCTTGTTTTAATAAAGATTCTTTTCGTTGTTCCAAATTTAAATGACACAAATTTGCTTCGTGTTTTTGGGAGCAAAAGGTGCAAAGGTTTTCAGTAATTGCATTTAATGTGAATGCTGAAGGATTTTTTATTTTTCCTTGGTGAAAGTGTTCGGGAGAATTTTCTCTAAATTTATTTTCATGGGATTTAGAATTTTCAAAACTGATAGAAGTAAGATTAATAGTTTTTTCTCGCGCTTCTGTTTCACGTTTTAGGAACAACAATAAATCGTTTACACAAACATCCTTTTTATCGTATTGTTCTCTGTGAAATTGTAATACGAGATCATTCGGTATGCATTTATAAATAATGGGTAATGATAAGCAACCATATTGGTCTGACTTCCCATCAAGCGATTCCAGATTTCGTATTTGAATAGCTATGTGATCATATAATTTTCTCAAAGAATGTATGTCATTTGATCTTCGCACTGCTTCTAAATTTAATAATCTGTTAGTGTGAGCGGAAATCAAATCATCTCTTTTCCCAAACGATCCTTTAATGTATTTATTGCCGTTACATAATTTTCACTTGTTAATGGAAGCCCATTAATAGCGGCAGCTGCTGAATCAGAAATTAAACATTTTAAATAAGTGAATTTTTCTATTTCATGAAGAGCTTCATTTTCGTAAATAGCGACTTTAAACTGAGGCCAAAATTCTTGAAATTCACAAATGTCGCCTGTAAATTTATTTAAAGAAATTCGCGACAATTTCGTATTCGAATTTTATTGACTGTCTGATATGGAGGACGTTGTTGCTTTTGGTTCATTCGTGATAGCAGAATTTATCTTTAAATTTTTCAAATATCTACTGGCTCTTGATTTGCAAGCCACCATATCTTCCTTATATTCTATCAAAGTTTCTATTTCTGTTTCTAAATTATCGGTTTCAATTTCCGATTCAATTGACTCATCTATTTTTTCTAATGATAATTTAAGTTCAAGTAATGTCACTAAAGAATCCTGAGCTATTTCCGGTTTGGAATCACCTTCTTTTTTTATTTGACTGTCAATTTTTTTAATCTATTTCGCTACTGTTGATCTGATTGACCCGCGTTTTGCTATGTCTCGTTTTAGAACTTCAATTTGATCCATCTTTATATTCACTCATTCAAAGAATTATGTCTTCCAATATATCTTAAATTCAAGGAAATTTTAAATAATTTACCCGTTTAATGAAATGCCAATTTGTAGCGTAGTTATCAATTTATATTCGCGGCCTTTGCACCAGGGTGGCGACCAGTTTTGGTTCAATGGATTTCTCAGTTAACTAACGCTATCTTAAAATAAATGAATTGGCACTTACTCAGTGAAGTCCACCGGATATCATTTCCTCTCTTTCTTTTAATTAGAAGACACATATTTACAGCTATAATACACTATGATACATTTCATTTACAGTAAAAGGGAAAACGTGTTCTTAAAAACATTTTTTTCAACACTCACCACCTCCTACAGAGAGAGCGAGAGGTGAACCTAGGAAGCAAGTAACCCTACGTAAACAATAGAGCCATTGCCATCCCTTTATCGCCCATTTGGCGTCAAAACATATAATTCTCCACAACCCCCTTAAAGTCAAGTCTGCACCAGCAGAATTGCGTGAATTCTTCCTCGACATATCCTGACATCGGATATTCTTTTAATACTAGACGCCTCTGGCGATCAATTTGGTCTCCCTTAAATGTACGCTAAGCATTGCATCTTGTTACTTTCATTGTTAAACTAATTTAATTGCTCAAGTCTTCCCCAAATCCAAAGATTCTGGTAGAAAAATCAAGAATTCTTTGCGATCTTGATAACATTTCATACATTTTTTGTTGTTATGCGTATTTCATCTTTTTGACAAATACTACTTAATTTATGTAGCTGTAAATAGGAATGAAATTTCAAGTATTTAAAGAAACCGAGATTTGTTCATAAATTATCTAAGTTAAACTTATTTCACTTAAACATTCTATTACTTCAATGTTATTTTTTAGTATTAATAAATTTATTTAAATTTTGCAAATCATGTATTTATAATTTTTTTTCACTACTTAATAATTAAATAATGAATATATATACTTTTGTTTTTATAAATTTGATTTCTGAGTTCATAAATATGACAATAAAGTAACGTAACTAAGAGAAATAGAAAAATAAAACCCTCGTGAATGTAAACCGTAAACAAATGTTAGCGCCGCCAATTTACCTATTATGGTGTCATCAGAATATTTTCCATTCATTGTTGGCGAACTTGCTTTGCGAATGATTACCTTCATGGTTTAATGTTTTCTATAGTTCGTGATATATGAATAACTTGTGTTTGTTTACCTTATGAAGTGAGATAGTAAGATGTCAACTAAATTTCAATTGGGGTTAACTAAGAATATATATTTATTTGAATATAAGTTAGAAACTATACTTTGATGTTGAAATGAAATATTTTAATTTATGTTATTAATATTAGGATTAAAATATTTATTTAGGTACTTTTTTACTACAGGGATCTTGTCAATTTTTTTTTAAAGCTTGGCTCAAATCGGGCTTCAGAAAGTGAAATACTTTGACAAAATAGATAAATAGCTATGAAAACAAATCTGGTGAACTTTTATTTTTGTTTATATGTATTTATTTGCATGTAAACATTATAACACATAAACATTTATTCATATATATACAATGTTTGTTTACATACAAGTTACGATACTACTTGGTTATCACGTTGACCAAAAATCTATCGCCAAACTATAAGATTAAATGCCAATAATGGTTGACCATAAATGTCATATTCACCTGACCTGAAGCAAGTTACACGTATTTACATCATCAAGGGATTTTTATTTCTATGTTTTATTTGCATTTTTATTAATGTTACACTAATTTATTTGTTCTTTCGTTATTTAAAATAAAAGTTATGTCAATTTGTTTAATTTGGCGAATTTGGTCAGCGGGATAATTAAGTAGTACCCAAATTACTTCTGTTTCTGTATAAAAAATATTATTGGCTTCTTCAGATTAAATAAAGCACAGATGTCATATATTGGCATATTGGCGCGATTTTTTCCGGACGCCAATGTAATACGCAACGTGTACTTAACTGGTGCCAAAGTGTCGTTATTTTGCTTGATATGGTACCCGGATGTTGGTGTTTACGCTGTTGATGTTTCCGGCAAATTGTATATGACATCTGTGCTTAAATAAATTGTATACATATGGAAAAATTTGTTTATGTATATGAAATAGGATATAGATTGCCGGAAAATATGATGGCAATTTTTTTTCTCGCCAAGGATCTATACTTAAAAAAATACCTCCAATTATTTATTTATTTATTGCATTTTAAATGAAATGAATGAAATATGTGTATTTTAAATGTATCCGACATCTGTATTTGAAATTTATGCGTTTTAAAGGAAAGTTGTGGAATTTTAAATGAAATGAGTGATAGGTTTATATTGTAAATGAAATGACGGCTATAGAAGAATATTTGGCGATGTATCACCTGTGCTGGCTAACATTAAATTATCAAATTGGCCACTTGGCATACAAAAAGCGAATTGGTCAGCTCGGAACTGTTGATGACATTCACATGACTTAGGCTTTTATTATATAGATTTTTTTTCAATCATATTTGATTATATTAATCAGGGATAATCACCAAAACTTTTCAGTTCTACCAAAAAAATTTCCGGTCTTAAAGTGTTAACACTATGCAGTTTATCACAAACATTTGCGTAAAATCGAAGAACAAACAAATATAATAGTTTAAAAGAAATATTATTTTATTTTGAAGAGAAAAAAGTTAAAAAAAATATTTGTATTTTTTTACGATTCTTTTTACATTATTCTGATTATATTATATTCTAATTTTGATGTAAACTTTGTTATACAAACATATAACAGTTACTGAAGGAAAACTGTAAAAATTAAATGAAATAACTAACTCTATGGGTAATCCACAAATCAATATTTCTTTCTTACTCTATAATCATATAACGAGATAATATTTTATTTACTAGCACAAATATACATTGATATCATCCCACTCCTAATTATAGATGCTTGCGTTTCGTTGAATAAGACATCATCTTATTGTCTAACAATAATTGAAATATACTTGTACAAAATCAGATTAACTGTTATTATGTAGTGCACTTGTTAAATACTCCGAATCACAGTACATAGACATTTTGGGCATACAGTTATCACTGTGCCATAAGCTAGGTTAGTCGCAATAGCTCGTGTCATTTAATTATGTGATATGAAATATATATATTCGAAAGAGTAGATGTTTTCTGTATTTTAGAATATGTAACATAATCTTTGCACTTTATTAAATATCTTAGCATGTTCCTGAATTGTAAAAAAAAAAAAAAAAAAAAAATAGTTATTTTACAATACATAATATTTTTGAAGTACACAAAAAACATGACTTGTGAAATTCATAATATACATATCGCACAGAGAACACAAATGAATAAATACTACAAATTAAAACATAATAATATATAGCTAATTTTATTCAATTAAAAGATTATCTTTTTGTTCTTATTTCATATAAATTCTTTAAAAGTATCGTTACATTAAAACTATACAGTTTATCCCACGTATTTGCGTAAAATGGAAGAAATAATAAACGTAATACTGTAAAAAATAATATTCTTTTAATTTGAAAAGAAAAACGTTAAACAATATTTTACTTTTTACGATTTTTTATATTATTCTCATTATACTACATTCTAAAATCTTATTTTGTTGTAAAACTTGTTGTACAAACTTTCAACAGTTATTCATAAAAAACAGTATAAAAATAAATATAAATGTAGACGATTTTTAATCTTTTGAAAGAAAAAATTGATACATCTTTAAGCTACACAAATACGTTACACATTAATGTATAAATGGTTTTAAAAAAGTTATTTATAAAAAAACAGAAATAGCATAACGGAGTATCGGAAATTGTCTCACTGTGTACGACTTGTGGCACGCAGTGAGACAATGTATAAATTTTCATAAATCATACATTTTCACACTCTATCAATAATTTTGGTCAGTTTATAACTTCTAATTAATGTTTATAGATTTTCAAAAGATTAAAAATATGAGCATCGGGTGGACAATGGCAGACCTTGGGCTACCTTCATGCAAATTTTCAGCCTCTTACGTTTAGTAGATTTTCCTAGCTATCGCACGTCCCCCCACACACGCAGAAAGTGAGAGGTGAAAAAAACTTTCTTTTATTATTAAACTAGCAAAACCCGCGGCTTTGCTCGCGTAATATTTGAAATATACCAAGTGATATTTATGTGTCTAATTTTTATTACAAGGTCCCAGGTAAAAAAATCAGAGAAAAACCTTTAAAAATTTTGAGATTTTGCAGCCATTTTGAAGGTTTCAACGGGTATCTTTAAGGCAAATGAAAACTAAAGGTTATCTTAAGAGAAGTATACCTCTTTTTAAAAGATTTCTGTAAGTTATAACCTCCAAATTACCTTCAATGACGTAGAAGATTTTCGTGAAATCACATGAGGTATGTTGAAGGAAAATGAAAATTGTTTCTTTACCAGCTAACATGAAGGTTTTACTTAAAGGTTTTATTATTGCACATTATGGTATCTAAGATTTTGATATGCCCGCATTTCCTCATTAATATTTTTAATTTATTTCGAAATTAATATATTAGATAATTCCCGGAAATCTAACGTCTTCCACCGGTTCAGTCAAAAATTCTTAACTCCCCCTCGTTAAAATTTCTAATTAATATTTAAAATTACCATTTTAAATAGCGATATAAAAATCCCATTCTAGAAATAAAAGCCCCCCTCGTTGAGATTTTTAATTACCATTTAAAACACTATTTTTTAATTCCCTACAAATCCCTTCAAAAAGAAAGAAAAATCTCGAAATTATCTTGAAGAGTCTACTAGTTAAAATTTTTAATTACCCCATTTATAAAGTTATTACGAGCAACAATTTCACCTCTAACACGCTCAAAAATTTCAATCTCCGAAAATTCCCCCTAAAAAGAAAAACAAATCACGAAATTTTTTCGAAGCCCTTTTTGGCCTTAAATTTGCCACAATTTTTTCTAATATTATAACCAGTAACAATTTCACCTCTAACTCTAACAAGCTCAAAAATTTCAATCTCAAAATATTCCCCCTAAAACGAAAAAAATAATCACGAAAGTATTTCAAAGTCCCCTTTTTATCCTAAAATTTGTCATAAATTTCTCTTAAATTACCACCAGTAAAAATATAACCCTTCGAAGTCTAACACGTACAAAAATTGCACCCTAAAAAAAAAAAAAAAAAAAAAAAAAAATCTCCAAATTATTTCAAAGTCCCTTTCATTAATATTTAAAATCGTATTCAAACACGCACAAAAAATATTTTAGTTAAATTTCAAAATCTAACGAGGGCCCTCAATTTTCCTTCTCCCTTTTCTAAAAATATCTTATTTAGTTTTTCATTTTAAGTTTTTCGAAAAGAATATATTTTACTGTGCTCTTCTAAATCAGACAAAAAAAAGAAAGAAATTTTAGTTAATTAAATTTCAAAATGCAGGAATAAGGGATACAATGCACTCCGCTCCCCCCCCCCCCCACTTCCACCATGGCACTCTTGTCGTCCTAGCTCAAAATCCTTAGTTCCTCTTCAAAACCACCCCACCAGTGGCCGAGAGGTTCTGCTCTCAAAGCTGGTAGACGGGAGATGCTGGGTTCGAACCCAATCGCGCCCGTCGGCCTAGTCGTTCGGAGTTTTTTTCGTGGTTTTCTTCGAACCTTGGATTTCTTTGCTTAAATACGGATTAGCTTCCCTTTGAAAGACCCCAGGCAACCCCCCTTCGGCCCAATATCCCAAGTGTAGACAATTGGCCATCATAAAACAACACAAACAGCACCTCTTTAAAAAAGAAACTAAGAATTTTGCACATACTGACATTAAAGAAAAGAGGCTCTTTTAATTTAGTTACTCGAAAATAATACATTTTATATTGTTTTTGAAAACATAACAAAAAGAAATATCTAGTTACTTAAATTTTAAAATCTAGGGAGGGGCAGGGTCCCTCCCCCCCCTTTCCTCATTTTGGTAGCGTCCACGATTAAAGCTGAAAAATATAGGTGGGGTTATTACATGCATAATTTGCCCTTATCCTCTATCAGGCGTGAATTCCAGTTTTTATAAAAGTTACTTCTTCAAAAACAAAGTTTTCGTTGCAACATTTTATTTTTGATCATGTAGCTGTAATTTGACATTTGAAGTCACCGAGGTGGAGAATGCTTTGGGGCCTATAGCTACAATGGCTGTCGCCTCGAATGATCCTTATTATACATAGAAACAACAACAAGTCACAACAATTTTTATTTTTCATTACATATATTATATAACTACAATGGGACATACACAATTACATCCATGTCTTACCCAGGGACTCGAACCCGGGCCCTCGAGATGACAGCAGCCCTCATGTAGCTGTATTTCTGACTCCATGTCATGGGAGAATGAGAAGGAAGTTATCAACTCAACACACAGAAAGCATGTTTACTTTTCCGCCAGTCGGAAAATAAGCGGGAGCAGTCGTTACGCTGTCGTTTTGTTATTCTATTTTTCCTTTTTGCAGGGCTCTTTTTATCTGTATATTAGTCACATTTTAATTAATTTTTAAATGGATATATATATATAGCCGTAAGAGGGGTATAAGTGAGCCTTGTATTATACTTATTTTAATATTATAGCTTGGTACTTTGTATTCAGCCATTCATGCGATACTAACCACTTTCGGTAAACCAGATCGCGACGTATAGAAATACTGTGGTATGGAAATAATGTTTTACAAGAAATCTTCGTGTATGACTAAAGATGAATTTTTACTATTTTTTTAAAATAATAGCGATACAAATCTCTCAGTTTTAAAAACGGCGTGACACTTCACTTTTCAAATACATCCTAGAGAGAACTATTTTATTTTTTGATATTTTCATTAATACGTCTTTTTATTTTTGGGAAAAATCTAGTCATAATTTTCTGAATTTCAAAGAATCGTTATGTGCAGTTTCTTGTTTATACTTTTAAGGAGATATATGCATATATTTCCATTATGCATAAAAGTGATAGAAGGATTAAATTACTTCTTAATAATTAAACTTTTAAAAAGCTCAGTTTGGAGGTGGAAACGTTTTGTGAAGGGCCCTTGTTTTGAGGGGAAAAAGTTTGTGAAGGGTCCTTTAAAGGACCTAAGTTCTTTCTAAGCAGATCACTGTATTGGAATATCATTTTATGAGTAAGTAATTTGGTTTCTTTAAAAATCAAGCAGCTATAATCTTTTTAGGAACATAGATGCTTGATTAATACTCAGTGGAGGTGTAATATCTCTGGCAAATCTTTTAGCGGGGTTTAATGTCTCTAGCTGCAATATTCGACTCATAAAATTAATTTAAAAAAAAATTATATATTGTAGAATAATTTATAATACAGAATATGAAATATGGGAAAAATAATTTTAAAATTCTTTACATGTGTATAATTATTTTAAATAAAGTAATTTTTTCACAAAAAAACGTTTAATGAAAAAATTTAGAGCAATAATATTGTTCTATAGTGCATAACATCATTAAAAATTATATATAGATTCTTGGGGCCTTTAACAAACAGGGGTCGATGCAGGTTTTTTTCTTGGGTTCCATTTTGTGAAAATTAAAAGTTATTTTTGTGAAAAGTAATATTTTGTAACTATAGTTGAAATCCAGTTACTCAAATTCGGATCAAGAATTTATTAACAGAAACTTCTTTAAATTTCAGTTAAAGTTTTTGTTTCGCATTACCTGGTTTTATTTACTAATTACATATTTAAAATAGTTTATATGCAAAAGATGTTATGAAGTGGGCCTATTTTATTAAAAGGAATTTTGAGGATGGGCCCATTTTATTAAATTTATTTTTGTGAAGCGGCCCATTTTATTAAATTTATTTTTGTGAAGGAGCCCATTTTATTAAATTTATTTTTGTGAAGGGGCTCATTTTATAATATTAATTTTTGTGATGGGGCTTATTTTATTAAATAGACTTTTGTGAAAGGGCCCTAAAAAAACCCTCAAATTTTGCCTGGATCGATCCCTGCGTTTACCTCCTGTGTGTACAAAATAATTATTAAAAAGGACTGTTCTGTAATGGGTGAGAATCTTCCATGTTTTGAGCAGATTCGCATGTTTTATTGTGTATGTAAATTTTATTTGTGTAATTTTTTCTTGTTTGCATTGTTACTTTTATCATTTACAGGCTTAAAAGAAATAACTGATTTCATTCTGTGCTTGTTCAGTTCATATTGCTTAATATGTTTTTGAGTAGTAAATATTTAAAAAGTCATATTATTCACTGTCAGTTCAGCATTCGATTTCCTTGGGGGTCCGCTGGGACTGTTCTGTACCACCAGAAATTCAATTGGACCACTAATTTGAAAAATTTTATAATCTGCAGGACCAGTAACTCCCCACCCCACCTCTCTGACAGGTAAACGTAAACTTTCCTCTCCCTGCCAAAACTGCAACTAAACACATATCGCATAACTTTATTTTATTTAAAAAAACAAAGAAAATTCGATTAAATCTTAGTCAGATGAAGTAATTGTCACTCAAAGGGTTAAAGGGATGAAATAGAATTTTATGTAGCAGACCAGTGATGAATGCGGACAAATAAATTCTCATCCTTACTGTTCCTTGGGACCAGTGGCTTTTTTATGTCAATTCTACTACTGCTCAGTTGGTGTTTTTTATATTTGTTTTTAGATCTTTTTGTCAACTTGATTTAATCGTGTAAAAAGTGTGCATTTTTATTACGTGCCTCCTTCCTTTTTTTTAACATTAATATTACATTACATATGCAGTGTTGACTAGAAAAAAGGACTGCCGGGCGGGAATTTTTCAAAAAGGAAACACTATTCTAAAAAAGGGCACACTTGTACATTATTCACAAAAATATTTTGAACTGGTTTGTTTAGAGTCCTTAGAGTTTGCGATATTTTACCGCGATCAGTTGAATTGCCACAGGGAGCATAGGAAGTTTTAAAAAGAGCTTTGCCATGCACAAAAAGGGGAAAAAAAAGGCTGCCGGCGCTGCGCCCTGCTAAAGCGGCTTAGACTCAATGCTAATATACATGGATTCATATCATAAAAGGGTGAAAAACAAGATTTCTTTCTTTTTTTCTTTTTTTTTTTTTTTTCCTATTTAAGAGGCAGATAATAAAAATGCGCACCTGCATTCTTTTTTATATTGAAATCTTCTTTAAAAGAAATATCCACAAGCAAATGTAAATAAATAAAAAAAAAAAAAATACAAATTCACAATGATAACACTGTCTTAACAAATTAATTATTCAGAAACATATTAAGCAGTATGAATAACAATAGAGTAGTAATCACTTATTTCATTTTATTCTACAATTATATTAAAAATGCCTTCAACAGTGTGGACTCTAGAAAAAAATTACTGCCAGCTGGACACTTTAAAAAAAAACACTCAAGAACCTTGTTCACTGAAAATATTTTGCATTTAGTCCTTTTTTATTTTGACCTTTTTAATTTTGTGATATTTTCCTGCAACTGATGAAATTTCTTGATTTTCTTCCTTGTTGACTGACGAATTATGTTTTTCTCCTGTAACTGTTTGACGAATTTCACATTTTTTTCTGCAGCCAACTGTAAAATTTCACGATTGTTTCTCATGATTGCCTGCTGAATTTCATGTTGTTTTCCTGTGACCAATTGACGAATTTCACAATATTTTAAAGCAATCGACTGAAGGGTTTCTAGATTTTTTTTTTCACATTAATCGACGGTTGAATTTCTCAGTTTTTTTTTCAGGTTATTGAATGAGAATTTTTGCAATTTTTTCCCTGCAACCAACTGATAAATTTTGTGATATTTTATTTCAGAACAAATGTTTTGTAATCCCACATCTGCCATCTTGGATTATTTTTTTGGCGTGAATAAAAAATGTTTTTTAATTAATAGTTATAATGATTATATTCCAGTTTTTTCAATGTTATATTAATCTATCAACAATATTTAACCATTGGCGACATTTACTACTTGGCGAAAAAGGAGTTTTCATGCAAGAAAAAAATCAAAGATGGCAAATGCGGGATTATAATACATCTAAACCATACCGATTGGCGTATATTGCATTTTTCCTTGCGGCTGATTGGCAAAACTCGTGTCATTTTTTTCACATATCCGGTTTATGAATTTTGCCGATTTTCTTCTTAGCTAATCAACAAACTTCATTTTTTCCCATAAACAGTTGTTGAATTTTTTTTTTCATATGGTCGCTGACTGAATTTCACAGATTTTCTCTGCGGCTGATCAAAGAATTTCATTCCCAAAGCTGAATACTTTGCAATGTTCTGCAATGTACTTCAGCTAATCAAATGTTTTGTGGGAATTTAAAAAAAAAAAGTCACAGGAAAATTTTCTTTATATATGAAGAAGTGCAATTGCATCTTTTATAGAAATGCAAAAGACATTTCATAGAACCCTGACATACTCACGCGAATGAAATTATTGGTGAATTTTGTGATTTCTCCCCCCCCCCCCCGTAATCGAATGATAATTTAGCGGGTTTTTTTTCCAACAATCGATTGATGATTTTCGAATTATTTCAGATTTTTCCCTCTGTCAACTGGCGAATTTGGCCTTTTTTCTCTGACCAAATCGATGAATTTCACAATTTTTCTCCTGCGATTGGGTGAAGAATTTTGATATATTTTCCACAATTCATTGACGAATTTCGCATTTTTTAACCACGACAGGTGGGTGAATTTTGTGATATTTTTCATTAACTTTTTGGCGAAAATCGTAGTTATTTTTCACACGACCAATTCATGAATTTCATGCTTTTTTACCGAAGACTGATTGGCAAATGTTCCAATTTTTTCTTGCGACAGATTGGAAACAATCGTTGGTTTTTTCCACGACTGATCGAAGAATTTCGTGAATTTTCTGACAACTTCAGAGTTTTTTTTACATGCGACTGATAAGCGAATTTCATTATATTTTCTTTTTACTGATTAGCAAATTTTTTCTCTTTTTCGTGTAAACGGTTGGTAAAGAACCCTTTTTTTCTGCAACCGATCGACGAATTTCGCATTCTACTGCGACAGATCGGTGAATATCGTGATTATTTTCTCACGGTCGACTGGTGAACTTTGTCGCTTTTCTGCGACTGATTGGCCAAATCTTCATGGGTTTTTTTTTTGCACGACTGATCGACTAATTCTATTTTTTTTTTCGATAATACACCGACGAATCACTTTTTTTTTTTTTTTTCCTGTGACCGATTTTAAAATTTTGCGATATTTCTCTTGAACCAGTAAGCAAGTCTTGACACAGATTGGAGAAAGTCGTGAGTTTTTTTCCGCTACTGATCTACGAATTTCGCAGATTCTTCTGACAATCTTCACGATTTTTTTTTTTTTTTTACCGCAACCGATTGACAATTTTCACGAATTTTTCCTTTTAACATAGCAAATTTTGAGGCTTTTTCTTGCGAACGATTAGAGAAGATCGTAGTTTTTTTTTCACTGTTTCTTCTAGAGGTGCACTGACAAATTTTGCGTTTTTTTACCTGCAACCGATTGGCGAAAATCGTGGATTTTTTTCTCGCAACTGTTCGTCGAATTTTGTATGTTTTTCCACAGCAAGCTAAAGGATCTCATGAATTGTTCTCCATGACTGACGAATTGAACGAGTTTTCTTGCGACCGATTGATGAATTTTGCAATCTTTTTAAATAAACGATTAAAGAGTTTGCCGTTTTTTTTTTTTTTTTTTTCCCTTGCCATTGAGTGACAAATTTCGCGATTTTTCCTACAATTGAATGGTGGATTTTCGTGAAAATGAAAATTTGAAATGTTCTGCAGTGAAGTCAATGTATGGCGCATTTATAATCATATTCTGCTTTGGGGAATTTTATTATGTCTTACTTTTCAGATTTTTTTTTTTTTTATTGCAGTATTTTCATCATTTTAGATTGAATTTTTTTACGGAGCCTTCCGATAAATATTATTTGTAATATATAAAAATTTCAAGAGGAGTGGGCGGGGGGGCACAATACTAGTCCCAAAGAGGGGCACTTTTCTAACTTTTACCGACACCTGTCATATAACATACTGTTGAAAAGACGTGTGACCTCTTATTCATGTTATGCGTATCTGATGCCCCTCTGCCTACTTTGCTCCCCCTGAGGGGGCAGTTTTCTAAATTTTGCCGAAACCCCTCATGTGACATATTGTCGAAACGGCCTGTGACTACTTATACATGTTATACACGTCCGATGTCCCTGCCCCCACTTTGCTCCCCCTAAGGGGGCACTTTTCTAAATTTTGCTAACACCCCTCATGTAACATATTGTAGGAAAGGCCTGTGACCGCTTATTCATGTTATGCACGTCTGATGCCCCCCGCCCACTTTGCTCCCCCCTCAGGGGGCAGTTTTCTAAATTTTGCCGAAACCCCTCATGTGACATATTGTCGGAAAGGCCTGGGGCTACTTATTCATGTTATGCACATCTGTTGCCCCTCCGCCTACTTTGCTCCCCCCTGAGGGGGCAGTTTTCTAAATTTTGCCGAAACCCCTCATGTGACACATTGTCGGAACGGCCTGTGAATACTTATTCATGCTATACACATCCGATGTCCCTGCCCCCACTTTGCTCCCCCTGAGGGGGCACTTTTCTAAATTTTGCTAACACCCCTCATGTGACATATTGTAGGAAAGGCCTGTGACCACTTATTCATGTTATGCACATCTGATGCCCCCCCGCCCACTTTGCTCCCCCCTCAGGGGGCAGTTTTCTAAATTTTGCCGAAACCCCTCATGTGACATATTGTCGGAAAGGCCTGGGACTACTTATTCATGTTATGCACATCTGTTACCCCTCCGCCTACTTTGCTCCCCCCTGAGGGGACAGTTTTCTAAATTTTGCCGAAACGACCCCTCATGTGACACATTGTCGGAACGGCCTGTGACTACTTATTCATGTTATACACATCCGATGTCCCTGCCCCCACTTTGCTCCCCCTGAGGGGACACTTTTCTAAATTTTGTCGAAACCCCTCATGTGACATATTGTAGGAAAGGCCTGTGACCACTTATTCATGTTATGCACATCTGATGCCCCCCTGCCCACTTTGCTCCCCCCCCAGGGGGCAGTTTTCTAAATTTTGCCGAAACCCCTCATGTGACATATTGTCGGAAAGGCCTGGGACTACTTATTCATGTTATGCACATCTGTTGCCCCTCCGCCTAATTTGCTCCCACCTGAGGGGGCAGTTTTCTAAATTTTGCCGAAACCCCTCATGTGACATATTGTCGGAACGGCCTGTGACTACTTATTCATGTTATACACATCCGATGTCCCTGCCCCCACTTTGCTCCCCCCGAGGGGGCTCTTTTCTAAATTTTGCTGACATCCGTCATGTGACATATTGTAGGAAAGGCCTGTGAGCACTTATTCATGTTATGCACATCTTATGTCCCTCCGACCACTTTGCTCCCCCCTGAGGGGGCTGTTTTCTAAATTTTGTCAAAACCCCTCATATGACATAGTGTTGGAATGGCCTATAACTAATTGTTCATGTTATACACATCTGATGTCCCTGACCCCTCTTTGCATCCCCCCCCCCTGAGGAGGCACTTTTATCAATTTTGCCAGCACACCTTGTGACATTGTTGGAACGGCCTGTGATCACTTATTTATTTTATGCACCTCCAGTGTTCCTTCTACCACTTCACTGGCTTATCTTTCAGGAAAACCACTGATATTTAAGACAAAAGCAGGCCGTACAGTGATACTACATGATTTTATGTAAAGAGAAGACACAGGTTTTTTACTTAAAGGGAAACTTCAGGTATTTCGGACAACATGGTAAGGGAATGCGCAGGTTTGTTTACCTAAAGGAAAACAGAAGGTATTTCGGACAAAAAAAGTGGGGGGTTAATTCAGGTTTTTTGCCTAAAGGAAACCCGCAGATTTTTTTGTCCGAAATACCTTCAGTTTTCCTGAATGTTTTTTTTAAAGGTTTTTGCTGACTTTTTTACCTGGGGTATTAACTAAATTTTATTTTATTAAAAGGTAATATTTTATTTTTTTATTAAAAGATACTTATTACTTTTAGGGACACTTCAAAAATTACTATTTAAAACACAGTTTGATTAAACATCATTATTACACTGAATAAGTCAAAAATGAGACTTAAATTAATAAAACAAAATAAATGATAATTTAGAAAATATTTTGAAACTTATGCTCAATTAATACGCTCATTTCAGTATTCATTTGAAATTTTGAATTTTTTAGAAACCATCTTCTTACATCTTAAAATTAACTACCAAGTCAAATTCCAAGTCCTACCACCTCTCTCAACATAAAGGGCTATGTTGAAATAGAAACTGTCACCATTAATTTGCCAACATTAATTTTGAAATTGGTATGTTATTTCCTAATATTCCACAGAAACGTAATTTAGAAAGCTTTTAAAGGCCTTTTTCAGAACGTTTGTTGTTCCTGTGAACCCCAGATGGTAGAATCATCGGCATAAAATATAGCCTGTGTAGGATCAGAGACTGTTACCATTGATTCGCAACTATTATTTTTATAATCGGTTTATATTCCCTGAAATTGCATAGAAATCGTAATTTAGGACTTTTTTAGAATGCTTTTCGCACCTCCCCTTCGCTTCACCACTTTTTAATTCGAATTTATTTTCGACAGTCCTTTGAGGGCATTTATATTTTACAAGTAACCACCATGCAATATTTAAATTTTCTAGCCTTTTTAGTATCACAGAAATCGGAATTTAGAAAGTTTTTAGCTCCTGAAACCCTCTGGTGGTAGTGGCACTGACATAAAATATAGCTTATGTTTGAGCAGGTTCTATCACCAACAATTTGTCATCATTATTTTTTTAATCGGTTTGGTATTTGATAAGATTGGATAAAAATTGTAATTTATAACGCTTTTCACTCACTTCATCTTTTTTAAATTTGGAATTGTCTTTCGACTGTTCTTAGAAAGCAGTTGCATCTTGTACGTAAATACCATGCCATACTTCAAATTTTTAGACCCTCAGTTGTGAAAAAAACGCAAATTAGAACATGTTTTGTTTTTGCAACCCTCAGATGGTAGTGACAGCAACATAAAATAAAACCTATTGTTTAGCAGGGACTGTCACCATTGATTTGCAACCATTACTTTTGAAATAGCTTTGGTATTTCCTGAGATTGAGTAGAAATCGCAATTTAGAACGTTTTTAGAACGCTTTTCGCGCATTTTCACCCCCTTTTAAATTTCCAATTTTTTCGAAACTGTTCTTAAAGATAATTTATATCTAATAAATATGTACCTTGCCTAATTTTAAGTTGCTAGCCTCTACCGATCACAAAAATCGAAATTTAGAACGCTTTTTTCCTCCTGCAACGTCTAGGTGATAGTGATACCGGCATAAAATACCGTCTATGTTAGAGCAGAGGCTGTCAGCATCAATTTCCTACCATTACTTTTGAAATCAGTTTGATTCTTGCTGAGATATTCCTGAAAAATCGGCATTTAGAACGTTTTTAGAACGCTTTTCGCGCATTTTGCCCCTGCATCTCCTCTGGGGTAGTGAAAACAGATAAAAATTATAGCCTATTTTGGAGCAAGATCTGTCACCATCATTTTTACGCCATTATATTTGAAATCGGTTCAGTACTTCCTGAGATTGCATAGAAATCGCAATTTAGAACGTTTTTACAGCGCTTTTTTGCGCATTTTGACCCCCCTTTTAAATTTCTATTTTTTTTAGGAAATGTCCTTAGAGATCATTGATATCTTATAACTAACTACCACCCCAAATTTCACGATTCTAGGCCCTTCCGTAACGCAAAAACCGCAATTTAGAACGTTTTTCTCCTGCACCCCCTTTGGGGTAGTGGCACCGACGTAAAACATAGCCTATGTTGGAGCAAAGGTTTTCACCATCATTTTGACGCCATTATTTTTGAAATTGGTTTGGTATTTCCTGAGATTGTGTAGAAATGACCATTTAGAACGCTTTTCGCGTATTTTAACCCCTTTTAAATTTCGAATTGTTTAAGAACTGTTCTTAGAAATCATTTATGTCTAATAAGTATCTAATATTTCATATTTCTAGGCCCATCAGTAATACAAAAATTGCATTTTTAGAACGTTTCTTGCTCCTGAACCCCTTTTCGGGTGGTGGCACCGACATAGAACATAGCTTATGTTGGAGCAAGGGTTGTCACCATCATTTTGACACCATTATTTTTTAAATCGGTTTGGTATTTCCTGAGATTGTGTAGAAATGACCATTTAGAACGCTTTTCGTGCATTTTAAGCCCTTTTAAATTTCGAATTGTTTAAGAAGTGTTCTTAGAAATCCTTTATGTCTAATAAGTATCTAATATTTCAAATTTCATATTTCTATGCCCTTCAGTAACTCATAAATCGCATTTTTAGAACGTTTTTTGCTCCTGCGCCCATCTTTGGGGTAGTGGCACTGAGATAAAATATAGCCTATCTTGGAGCAAGCGTTGTCACCATCATTTTGCCACCAATATTTTTTAAATCGATTTGGTATTTCCTGAGATTATGTAGAAACTACCATTTAGAACATTTTTAGAACATTTTTTGTGCATTTTCACGCCCTTTAAATTTCGAATTGTTTAAGAACTGTTCTTAGACAGCATTTATATCTTATAAATAACTAATATTCCAAATTTCAAATTTCTAGGCCCTTCGGTAACGCAAAAATCGCATTTTTAGAACGTTTTTTGCTCCTGCACCCCCTTTGGGGTAGTGGCACCGACATAAAATGTAGCCTATGTTCTAAGTTGGATAAACACCATCATTTTGATACCATTACTTTTGAAATCGGTTCGGCAGCTCCAGAGATTACCTCTAACAAACAAACAATTTTTGCTTCTTTATAATATTAGTATAGATAGATAACCTTTTTTACATCAGAACCACATTGTAGATACACAATGAGACACGTCTCACTGTGTACCCCAACTGGGTGTTTCACTGTGTGCTTTCGTTACATCAAATTCATTGATTTAAACAGTGTGTCTTTTTGTCGAAATAGTCTATTATTAGATATAGCTAGGTTTGGTTAAATAAATATATATCATATTGAAGGAAATAATCTCTAAAACAGATGTTTATTAATTTTAACCACTATAAAATAAAGAGTTATTTACTATTTTGTCGGACGAGTAACTGAAGTGCCGAAACAACATCCACGTGTTGCATAAGATAAGGTCGTTATGTGTGTGTGCTAGCTTGGAGAAAAAGTTACAACTATATCTCAAAATGGCTGCTGTCACACTGTGTACTCTGTCTCACTGTGTACCACTCTCTCCTATATATTTAATGCACTAAAAGCTAGAAAAGTCTTGAAAGAAACTTAAATTAGCGGTGTTTAAATAAAATTGCGGTGAGCTCGAGTATGAAAGATTGATGGATTTAAATGGAAATTTCGCCAAATTGGCTTCATATAGGACGTCTTATTTTTTTCACCAAATTTATATCTCTCCAAATTGGCCAAAATTTAGCACCATTGTTGTGACCCTGTTATTAATACTTTTCAACAAAGACTCAGTGTTGAAGCTGATACTGATTTCTCCATAGGAAATCATACTATAATTGAGTAACCATTAAATAAATTTTCCTTCCGTTGTCCTCCTTCCTTAGGGATCGAATTAATGCAAAATAAGTTTCCATTCATGTATTGCTCTCAGGAATACACATCTATTCCAAATTTCAAAGGTCTATGTCAACTGAAAGTGGGTGAAAAACGAGTCACAAGATTTGACTGCCGTTCACAAACGTAATCGTAAGTTAAAAGAAAGCATGCAATTACACAAAAATAATTGAATCGTGGGTAATGCATAAATTAATATTTCTTTCATTCTCTACAATAACATAAAGCGACAATACTTTATTTACTAGCACAAATATATATTGATATCATAACACTCTCAATTACAGATTAACGCGCTTCGTTGAATAAGACATCATCTTATTATCTAACAAGAATAAGTGATAGCTACTTGCATCAAAATCAGATTACTATTGTTATGGAGTGCACTTGAGAAATACTCGTTATTTATGCTATTATAGGAATCCCATTCTAACTAAAATTCATCATATGACTGTCAGAGTATAATTGCAGTATCTATTATGCAAATATACAAAATCAACCAATTTCTGAAAAAAAAAGATAATGCACCACACTCTAATAATTCAGCGACAAATCATAGCGTAAAAATATGCCTTGTACCAATCGAATAGTAATAAAGTCTGCTGTCTAATGATACCCTTAAACCTTTCTTAGGATGTCATCTACATACAAAATGTTACCAAACATGATTTTTTTTTTCAATATTAAGACTTAATTCTGGCATCATATTTGAAATTTTTATTACACTTTAATTTAAGACACAAATTGGAATCATTTGGTGAAGTTATTTATGTATAATGCAGGTTTAAAATTTAGGACTTCTAATGAAAAATACATTTTTAATCATTAAAAAATGATTGCAAGTTGTTTTTTGAGGCACAACTCAAAGCTATTTGGAGCTGTATTTTGAAAATGCATATATGAAACTTCTAATCATCGATTTATTTATAAAAAAATATATATATAGGCTGCAATTCAAAATTGAATTCTAAAATTAATTCCAATATATATATATATATGTATGCATATGCATGTGTGTATTTGTCTTATATTATAATGCGAGCGAAAATTGCGTGTGTGTGGGTTTGTGTATGTAAATTTTATCTTGAAATGACTCTATCGATTTTGACTAAATTTTGTATTTTACCACTTTCGGGCACGGGAAGACCATTGGGTTTGGTCGCATGTTCAAGAAAATTCGATTAGCGGGCTATATTGTATCACAGTCAGGGTCAAGCTAATTGTATCTAAAAAGCGGCTCAAATGATTTTGATAAAATTTTGTACTATACCGTTTCCGGGTATGAGAAGATCATTGAGATGGGTCACATGTTCGAGAATTTCGGTTAGTGGGTCATTATTGGGTCACTGTGAGTCCTAATGAAGTGAAACTAATTATATCTAAAAAAGTCCCAAACAATATTGACAAAATTTTGTATCATCCCGATTTTGGGCACGAGAAGATCATTTGGCTAGATCACTCTTTGAGAAATTTCGATTAATGAGCCATTTTTCGGTCACTACGAGTTAATCTAAATTTATTTTAAAAACGGCTCTAACAATTTCGACTGAATTTTGTATTCTACCTTTTGGGTATTGAGAAGACCACTGGGCCGGGTCACGTGTTCAAAATTACGTCAGTGGGTCATTTTTGGGTCACTGTGGGTCAAGCTAATTTTATCTTGAAAACGGCTTAAACGATTTTGACTAAATTTTGTATCCTACCTTTTTGATTACCAGAAGACCATTAAGCGAAGTCAAATGTTCGAGCAGATTTAAATAGTGGGTCATTTTGGGTCACAATGGGTGAGGGTAAAGTTAATTGTATCAAAAAAACTTCTCAAACTATTTTGACAAAATTTGGAGTTATACAGTTTCCGGGCAGATCCCGAAAGATCCGAGACAGTGTTGCCAGATTGGGGACTTTTTTGTCCCCAAATTGTTGATTGCCACCTCTTTTTTGAAATAGAAATGTTCGGCCTATTTAAAAAAAAATAGATTAAAAATTCTGAAAAATAAGGCTAATTATACTATTTTTAAAAAGTGGTGACAGTCAAGTAATCTGAATTAAAAAAGTCTCCAATCTGGCAACACTGATCCGAGAAGATCTTTGATCTAGGTCACATGTTCAAGAAATTTCGATCAGTGGATCATTTTTCGGTCGCTACTGGTGAAGCTAATTTTATCTAGAGAACGGTTACAACGATTTTGATTAAATTTTGTATTCCATCGATTTTGGGCTCGAGAAGAGCATTTGGTTAGGTTTCATGTTCGAGAAAATTTGATTAGGGGGTTCTTTTCGGGTCACTATATATCCCGGTCAAGCTAATTGTATCTAAAACGGCTTAAACGACGTTTACAAAATTTTGTATTATACTGTTTTCTGTCTTGAGGAGATCACTGGACTGAGCCACATTTTCGAGAAAATTAGATTAGTGCGTCTTTTGGGGGACACTGCGGGTCAACCTAATTTTATTTATAAAACGACTTAAACTATTTTGACTAAATTTTGTATCCTACCTTTTTTGATTGCCAGAATTCCATTAAGCTAAGCCACACGTTCGAGCAGATTTGAATTGTGGATCCTTTTGGATCACTACGGGTCAGGCTCATGAAGCGGAGAAGTTGGCGATATTTAGAAACATTTGGCAGAAAAATTGACTTTCAAGATTACGAATGGCAAAACATATATTTGGAGCCAAATGAAAGAATGTCGCCAAATTTGTCTATATTTGGCGAAAAAAATAGTCTTTCTGAATGTGAAGGAATTTTTTGGGAGTGTATATAATAATTAATATATAATAATTAATATTATTTTATGTTATAATTGGAATTTTAAAGGGACCGGTATTGCATATAGAAATTACAACAGACGTTAAAGTTTTCTTTACGAACACTTAATAATTCATGATATTTGAATTCTTCGGTAAATTGCATCTTTAAATACCAGAAGGAAAATATCCCGGTAAATGAGTTTGGGAATAATGCAGATATAAAATTGGAAACTCCTAATGCTAAATTTATATATAATGCTTGCAAAATAAATTGCAGTGCTGGTAGTTTCCTAAATATTATCCCAAGCAGTAATTTTTAATTCACATATTTAAAGATTCTACAAACTGATTTCTGCTGAAATTCATAAAGGTTATAATAAATATTGCTTTCAAATATTAATTTTATAATATACTAGCTGTACCCGTCCACGCGTTGCTGTGGCTCAGTCTGGCTAAATGGAAAAGAAAGAAAAGAGAAAATGCACGTTTCTAATATGTTTAATTTCACAATACTTGTGGGTATACAATAAAACTATTAACACTTTAGTTGAATGTTTAATTAAAAATCAATTGGCGCCTGCGAATAGTTTATCAATCTTAATTTGGTAGTTGATTATAAATATTAATATATAACTTATAATATACAGCTTATAATATATATTATATAACTTATAATATATAAGCATGAAAAGCAAGCAGTAAAATGGTATGTACAAAACATTATTGATTGGTATTACCGTTAATTTATGAAATACTGAAAGACTTCCGCAGTCATCCTAGCTGCTCTTTAATGGTAATAATCAAAACAATTGTTTCCGAAAAAGTTCCGAAATATTTTTCTTTAGTTTTAAAATAAAGTATGATTCAACATATATCTATGTTACTCTGTTGCAGATGAATTCAAATTGAACATGTTGTATAGAAGAGGTAAGTGGTGCATATTGGCAAAGTGGCCTAAGAGATGACGATTCAGTGTTTGCGTACTGTCACGCATATTTACTATTAAAAGTAACACAAAATATAAGAAAAGATCGAGTTTCTTTGTTTCTAGAAAAAAAGACGCAATAAATTAATTAGGAAAATATGTTGGAAATTTTTTAGGTAAGAAATTTCAGCATAATAATATATCAAACCTCATAATGTATTACTTTTTATATCATTTTAAAGTCATGTATAAATGATAGTTTCAACGTTAACTGATTAGACAAATATATGTAAAAAAGTTATATGCATTTTCCTCCCTATGACTTTTCAAATATTTTCCATAATTAAATAGTATTATTTTATTAGTTACACGAATGAATTAAAATAATATGAGGTGCAATCATTAACAATTTCTTGAATTAACAATTTTTAAATTAAATTTTGCAATTGTATTTTTGTTAAAAAATTGTCTTTATTAGCATATATAATATTTAGTATTTTAAAATTCATTTATATCCTTTTTAATTACATTTAAAAAACTAAACATTTTTGAAGAAAATATTCCTGATTAAATATTTAAATTTGTATAAAAATGTAAATAAATTAATTCACCGACATATTAAATAAAAATTGTAATTTTATTAATATATACATATTTTAACGAACTCGGGAGAAAACGTATATTTCTTCCGAGTTCTCAATATTTATATGGAAAAAAGTGAAAATGCTTCGTTCTCAAATCCGCGGTAAAGCATATTCCATATGCATGAAGTAATTTATATGAAAATTTCCTGAAACGTAAAAATGAAAAAAAAACTGTATTAATTATAATATTAATAAGGACATTTTTTAAACATATATTTTAAAATGTACGTCCCTGCATGCATCTCACAAATGAAATGTAAGAAATGAAATTACATTCCGTTTTAATTTTTATAATTTATTCAGTTACAAATATGCGAAATATATTCCGTACAAAACTCCCAAAATCAATACTCTAGATGTTCAGATACGATTTAAGTTACAAAACTAAAAAGGAAAAAAAAATTAAAAGCACTTCCTTTTCGTAATATTTTTGTTTTCTTTTCACCGTTTTAAACAAATTTCATTTGTTTTCTTTCGTATGGAATTAACGCTTGTCTAAAACTAGCCGACCGGTTCAGCGTTTCTTGACCCGTGATAACAGTTTTAAATATACTTAAAATCAGAGTTTAATATATACTTATATTACAAAGAAGTAATGTCTTGATAGAGTTGATAGAGCTGCGCTGAGTTTACCATATTTAATATCTCATTTATGTTCTTTCAGTCTGTTGCTAAATTGTCCTTTAGTCATTCCTCCATAATATTTAAGTTCGTTGTTATTTAACTGATATGGTATTTTATATACTCTGGCTTGATTTGCGTGTGTGTGAGTGGGGGAGGGGGTATGGTGTCCGGTTTCATAATGATTAATTCTACAAGATTAGGTGGGGTCAATGCTATGAGTTGGATATTGTATTTCTAGAAGGACTGTCTTAACCTTTCAAAGATAATTGGGATATATGTGATTTTTCTATAGGTTGACCTGGCGGTTATGTGTAGTTCCAGATTTGGTTCATTGAACCTTTCAATAAGCTTATATATTGTTTTTGGTCTGAAACCTTGATTACTTTCAACCTTGATTATATAATTGATTTCATCTTTTAGATTCTGGTCTGAATAAAATTTTAATGCCCTCTGAACGTAAGATTTTAATGCACTGAGGGGCTACTGCGTCATTCTGTGTAATGTAATCGAGCTTTACTTCCTTTCGATATACTTTTCTATGAATGCTATTGTTCTTGTTTTAACAGAAGAATATCCATAAAGGGGAGAGAGATATTATTTTCAATATCCATGGTGAATTGGATGTCATTGTCAATTTTATTTATTTTTTCGAGTAAATTTTTAAGGGTTTATAATCCATGTTCCCAAACTGCAAATATATCATCTACATATCCGATACATGTGCTAGGAGCTGGTTTTACGTTTTTGTTTTTAAGTAATTATCTCTTCTCATAGTTATTAGAGTTGGGCAGGAAAATGTGTGACTTAATTAAATCCACCTTCAAGCGATTTACGATCATACACAGTAATGCTTACAAATTATTTTGTGTAGCCCCTTATATGATCTATCAAATTACGTACACTACGAGTACGTAAAAATTTAGTTAAACGTAAAACGCATACAACAACTGAAAACATACTTTCAGAATTTATCGCAAATAGACAGTCCTGGAAACAAAATATTTTGTTTATTCCTATAAAGGATGGATAACTAATTTCGCGTCATATTCTACAGTACGCATCTTCTATTACAATTCTGTAACTATATTTATAACTATTATAAACATTTCATTACGTTTGAAATACTGTAACATCATTAGAATATGCTACAAATATTTTTTCCCGAAAAACATCGTTTAAACAAACTTTTTGGCGTGACACCGAAACAGAAAGATAAATGCTTTACATCCCATATTCTACAGAAAACATGTTTTAGTGCACCTAAAAACTGCATATACAGTTTATTATATTTGAAATAGTGTCTGTATAATATTTATATATACCTTAACTTTTCTACTTTGTTTGAAAATGTTAAAAATGGAGATGTAGTTGTTGTTCATACTATCTGCCCTTGGCGACCAGTTTGGTCTCCCTTAAAATTTATGTCTGGGAAAGCATGTTAAGCATTGTATCATGTTACTTTTATTCATAATTTAATTTACTTCACTCCCTTAAATATAAGTAATATAATCCCTTAAGTTAATATTAGTTTTGTTTCATTAATATAATCCCTTAAGGTAATATTAGTTTCTGTTGCATTAAAATCTCTTAATTTGTTGATTTTCTGTAAGCCAGTAAACCCTATTAGTTTACCATGACAATCTATGGGAATTTGGCGAAATATTACAGATATCGCGAAGTTGGCGTCACTTTTGGCGACAAACTTGGCGGCATTTGACGGCAGAACAGGGTCCTCCCTACGGTAACGTCCCTTATATGTATGGAGATGCTTTAAATGCTGTTTAAATGCAATGCATTAGATGCAATTAAATGTGTTTCATTCGGACGTTGCCATTAAACAAATAACAAATAATCGCGATTTCTATGCCCCGTACGACAGATATATATATATAGAGAGAGATTATTGGCGTCCAATGTAAGAATAATTATTTATAAAAGTTATTCACATTTGATTTCGATATATTTTATGATACAGCATATTGCAAAGCTTATTTTTGAGATTTGTTATGTATTTGGAGAAAATATGTGGAATTTGCTATATTAAAATGTAATATTAAATGTAACGAGATGAAGTATTAATGAGTATAATATATGATACATGTAGAGATTTATGACACATTACATGATCTATGATATATTACATAGCTAAGATTTTTAATTAGTATAATTGCAATGAATTGTAAAATGATGAAAATTCATCTCCTTAACATTTTCATCTCCTTTTTATTTAACATTTATTTTTTATATTTATTCAACTTTTGTTGAAAGAAAGGCAAGTGAACTTTGCTTTAAATAAAGTATGAAAAAACAAGTTTCTCATAAATGACGTAACATTTTCTGGATTTCTTTCTTGGCATAATATCTCTATCCATATCATACGTTGCAAAGAACATTCAGCATATTCTACAGGGAAACATAAAATCCCACATATTCTTTCTTACATTGTTTACTATTTACATTTTGTTGAAATCTTTGAATATATATATATATATATACATATACATACGTTTAGCTGAATGTGTTCTTCACCTTTTCAATGTGTTGCTTTATTTTTATCTGCATTGCTCAGAAAATTTTATTTTCGTAAATGTTTTTGTTTTCAGAGAAGCGAGATGTAAAGTGTGTTTATATCACGGTACTCTAAACCGAAATATAAAAGTAATGTGAATTTTAAAGCAAAGTGTTCAGAATAGTAAAATCAAATTAAACTGAAATCGATTATGGAGTAAAACGCTGAATTTTATATATGAAAAATTTAAATGGGAGCGAAGCATTCAACTAGTTGTAGGCAGCATATATATTTGTCATCGTTGATTTTCATATAATTTGCAAAAGAACATATTTTCTATTGTTAGGATAAAAATATAGAAGATAATTTAAAAAAATCTAATTAACAACCTCTGGTAGATAAATTCATTCTTAGTTTTAAATATTAGCCCTGCCTCTAAGCGAATTTTAATAAATTTAATTTTCTTTCTTTTCCTTATTTATAAATCAATCAAAAGGAAGACATTCTCATAATTGGTACAGATTGCTGAATGTTCGGGATATGCTGTTTTGAAAATGATCGAAAATTACACTTTTGAGATGAAGCTAATTGTATACTACAAGGTGTACTACTTTCATGTATTATGGCCGAATGCGAGCTTCAAAAATTGCACATGACAGTTGTGTTGCTGTTGGAATGAGAGCAAATAAGGATCATGGAAGTGGAGCAATTTACCACTCAATGTAATGCACGCTCACCGGCAAAGGTATCTCAATGCGCATTGCGTTGAATATTTTGGTTTGTACACACATAATCTTTCTTTTTCTGTCTTTTATGCTTTGATATGCCTTTTTACATAAAAGACATCCAGTACCGCTGTATCATAGCGCTCTTCTACGAATGTCTGTAATGTATTTTTATTGTATATAGTTCATACTTTAATACCTAATGTATTTTCACATGAAACTTGTAGTGAAGTTAGAATCTTCAATAATAACTCCAAGATTCAGTAGCCGACGCAGTTTAATATTAGGTTTGATATTCTGGTAATAGACGTACTTCAATTCTTGAGCATTATTTAACACCTTCGGTAATGACTTAATTAAAGGATTCTGCTCAATATTCAAAACATCTATTCATAAGCACTTGGATCAGTCGGAAGTGCTAAATTTGTTAATGTTTGAATTATATAATTTTATGTGACTGGGGATATATTAACTACTTACTCCTTTATGTAACACACAGGATGCAACTTGAATGCCTCCTCCCCTCTTAGTCTCAATGGTACATTAATCTTATCTATAGAGGTTTTGGTAATTACTTTTCCTTCTTGTCATCGAATATCCCCATCCTGTACACTGTAAAAAAAAATCTGTAGTTCTACAGATGTAAAGTTACATGCTTACTAAACTTTTATTTGTAACTGTACAAAAAAAGCTGCAAATCTACAAAACTAGTTTTTGTAAAGCTACATAAATCTGTAACTTTAGAAATGAATCTACTAAAATTACAGTAATCTTACTAAAATTTTATCTGTAAGCCTGGTTGCAGTTACATGAAAAGTTCTAGGCATCCCAGGTTCCTAAACCATTCTTAGTAACCTTACCGATTTTTTGATTTTCGGCCAAAAGTGTGTATGTTACACGAATTTTTGTTGTAGCCATTACATAAAAAGTTCTAGGAATCCCAGTTTTCTAGAAAAACTTTAGTAACTTTACAGATTTTTTTTACAGTGTAGATCAAGTGTGAACAAATTTTATAAAAGACCTTTTCACAAATTTTCCTGAGTTAAAAATGTATGACTTTTTAAAAAAAAAATTGGCCCAACAATTTCGACTCTTCTTAAAATGTAATAAATAATTTATATCAAAAACTGTGGGAATTGTGTAAACTGCAATTCCCAAATTTGTAGATATCTTCGAATTTCCAAGACCTTTGGTCATTTATGAAGCATACGTGGAATCATTTTTCTGTCATTTAGTAATGGGTTTATATAGAAATCAGTTTGTATTTGTATGATCCTTAAACCAATTTACAATTTTTGACCGATACTGATTTCAACGAACTTCAAATGCATATATTTTAGAACCTGAATAAAATCATTACTACACCCACAGAAAAATCCCAGACCTCTTAAAACCGTTTTCTTTGAACTACATGCCATACATTGTCTATACAAATCTATTTATAAAGATTTCTTATGCAATATATACTTTCCCTATTCCACGCCTTAAAAACGTCACAAGAATAAACGTAAAATGATACCGTTAGTTTACTGTTTTTTTAAGTTAATAAATATTCATTTTATGTTGCTATATTTTTGCCTGCAAAATAAATTTTATTCTGAAAGAGATAATGCGTATTTTTCGTATATAGAATTGGAATCTTTTACTGCAGATGGTGTACAATGACGTTCCTCATAAAATGTTTTTGGAATTAAAACATGTACGTACTACAATAGAGACATTTCATTTTTAAAGAAGTAGTCAGTGAAACACAATAATCTTCCAAATTTTAACTTTCTATGATATGCTTTCAGTGTGACGACAAACTATCTTTAAATAAACGGTTGTCATGCTTTATGGCTTAGTATAGTACAGCTATATCTTATAGCTATAACTTATAGATAAGTATTTTAATACTTTAAAAGCGGTAATATCATTTACATATATTAAATTAGAAATAACACATCGCAAACTTCTATTTGTGTTTGTTCTTTTTTTTTTTTTTTAATCTGGTGACGTTAGGAATGAATGCGCACAGAAAATAACCGATTTTTAATAAAATCATTGTAGATTTAGATTTTTATAAATGAAAATATAATTTTCAATTTAAAAATAAGGCCATACGAGACGTCAGTAAATACTACGCCATATGGTCGATGTTTTTGCATTTTTAAGGAAACCATAGATTTCTGTTACATGCGCTAAAGAAAATCTGCATTCTCATTTATAAAGCTGAGGGAATTTGCTATGTTTGCGTCAAAGTAACTTCATGTTAATCTATCTTATTTTAATGATTTATGAACGCAAATACGCAGAGCTCCGTTACTGTAATCGCATGTTATTGTAGTTTTATTAATTTTACATGCAAGTCACCAATGTTAGCACACGCAAGGCGGATAGTTCTATAGATGTCTATGTGTTAATTCAAAATATTTGTTGTCTATGAAATGACAGCAATAATTTCAAAATTATAAATATACTTATGTGTTTATTATTGTTTCACATGTATCTGAAATTGATACGTTAATGAAACAGTTAAATGTTTTATTTAAAATGAATTTCATTTTATACACACATCAATAGAAATTTGTATAGTATTTGAAGCAGATACAAAACAGGAAATATTATTTTAAGATAACATATTATACATTTTGAAAATAATATACTAAATTTACAAATTTATTATTTTAACACAATCATATAAATCTAAAGTTTTCCAGATTTTTACATAACACATTAAATATTTGGTTTGTTGTTAGGTTTTTATTGGCAATTGCCCTTCTTAGACAGTTTTGGATATTAAATCTTTGAAATAAATCTATTTTAGAAGCTGATGAATTTAATATTATTTCATACATATGTAGAAATGATACTACAATAAAACAGATAAATGTTCTATGTAAATTGAGTTCCACTTTTTTTAGAGACACATCAATCGAAATCTGTATAATTAAAATACATATAAAACAGGAAATATTATTTTAAGGTGATAACATCTTGCTTATTTTGAAAATAAAATACTAAATTTACACATTTACTATTTTAACACAATCATACAAAACTAACATTATTCCAGATTTATACACATAAGACAGTAAATATTTGGTTTGTTGTTAGATTTTTATTGAGAATTGCCCTTCTTAGACCGTTTTGGAGATCAAATCTTTCAAATAAATCTGTTTTAAAAGCTGTGGAAAGTACTTTATACTCTCGAAGGAATAAAGATTGTCTGTTTCTTTAGTATATTTCTGATTTTTGTTTACATTGCGTTTCTACTTTGAAATGTTTATCCAAATCAGAAACATTCATTCCGGTGAATCTCTCTCTCTCTTTTTTTTTTCAAAAACTTTTATGTCAGTTACCTGCCATAAATTTGAATTCATTTATTTCGTATTCTAAATATTATTATTTATAGCACTTATATTTTACTATACTATGTATAGCTGTGGTTAGGAATTAATAAAATTGATATGCATAAAGTTTATTATAATATTCTCCTAAAAAATATTTTCCCTTAATCTTGATTCTTAGTTTTAAAATGGGTCTAATTCCAACAATCAAATAATTATTAATTAGAGGTATATATAAATATTATACAGACATACAAACAATAAATACAATAAACCCAACTGGATTGAAAAATGAAATAAATGTATTTGAAATAAAGGCTGTCGTAATATGCGATTACAGTAACGGAGCTCTGCGTATTTGCGTCCATAAATCGTTAAAATAAGACAGATTAATATGAAGTTACTTTGACGCAAACATAGCAAATTCCCTCAGCTTTATAAATGAGAATGCAGGTTTTCTTTAGCGCATGTAACAGAAATATATGGTTTCTTTAAAAATGCAAAAATATCGACCAAATGGCGTATTTACTGACGTCTCGTATGTAGTCCAGTCAAATTAGAGTTTGAAGTGGAAAATTCTGGTGTAATTGTTCTTAGTGTCTTACTTTATGTTTTCGGGGGTGCTGAACACGAATCTGAAGTTGTGCAACAAAATTTCTCTCGGCAAACATGAAAAATCGTGAAAAAATCACTAAAAATCGCAGATTTTTTTGGTTTTTTGGCTTATAATTTGCAAAGTAATCTATTTACGCAAAAGGTGATCCTATATTAAAATACAGACGAGAAAATTACCTGCAATTCATGTTCTTATCATTTTTTGTATGATGTATGGCTTCCGTAGAACAGTTGAAAAATCGGCGAAAACCAGTAATTTTGGAAAATTGCAAAAAATATTTTTTTTACACCCATTCCGTTCATAACACTAAAAGTAAGCATTTCACTGGAAACATTTGCTGACTTACTCACTTATTATTAGGTTATATATTATTATGATATAGGTATGCAGTGTGACCTCAAAAATCTGGCATTCAGAGATCCGGTAACTTTGAAAATCCGGCATTCAGTGATCCGGTAGCTTTAAAAATCCGCATCAAAGTCATCTTCACCCTCCCTTTTTTTCACTTTCAACTTACGGGAAAAGTAGAAATAGCAATTATTTTCGAATTAAAAATCGAGATAAAAAACGATGCATTAGATTACAGCGATATCGCTGACACTGTACCAAATAGAGCCTTCGATAGCACTGGTAGCAGCTCAGAGGACCGAGGACGAAGACGAGGACCTGGCAGAAGATAAGGTCTCACCGAAAAAATGTATACATTTGACCGAAAAACTAAAGTGATCTTCAAAGAAAAAAGACTGTACTTCGGAAATTGATACAATTCTCTACAATTTATGTGCAAGTAATTTTTTTGGGGTCCTTGAATAGTTATGAGAAAAACAATGATGAATGCACGAAGTAGTCAGCGGCCTCTTTATTGAAAACATACAAAATGCATCATTAGACGTCTGCACAGATATGTGAAACGTTAAAGTTAGATTTTGTAGATACAACAAAAAGATAAAAAATTATTAATGATTGGTTAGTGTTTAATGTTATGCAGTATAATAAAATCGGTAGGTAAGTAATTTTTCTATACATCACTTATTATTAAATGATTATTGACTTGAAATGACACTCATTAGTGAAACCGAACCCTCTTGGCCAAAGGTTGCATGATTTCAGGCATGCCTTCCAATTCTTCTACACCTAAAAATAATAATTAAATATAATATTTATTTACGCACCTGGGCGCGAAAGAACCGTTTTCATCCCGGGGTAGAAGATTGTTGCCCCAGCCGTAGGCGAAGGCTGCAAACATCCAAGGATCGAAGCTTAAGCTCCTGAGCAACTCTGGTGCACATAGTATTTTAAAAAATGGTGGAACTAATGATTAAATAAGTAATATTGAATAAGTGAAGAATGATTCATGCAACATTTTATCATAACACGATTTTTATATATTTCTTTTGGTACCCCTATTTTACAACTCAAGACATGAATAGGTTACTGTTGGACCTCAGTTTTGGAAACATATTAGACTATTATATTACAAACAACCGTTTAAAAAAATAATTTATGATTTATTTCTGATTGTTTGAAAATTGAGTAGTTATACCACTGTATTAAGATAAATATTTTGATCACAAAAATAAAAAAATAGTGAAAAGTAAAGGTTAAATAGAAATATTTATGCATATTTACCTTCAAGTACTGCAGAAATTCCATATCATTCCGGTCTTCCTCGATTTCAGTAAGAGGAATATTATTGCAATTGCTTTCGCAGTTCCCACACATATTGGAGCCCTTGAGGCCTGCTTTTTTTGCATCCGCAGTTTTTCTGGCAGGTCTTCTTGAATTTGCAAGAAATAAGTTTCAAAACGGCTTGAGGTGTTGATGACTGTAGCGTGGTTAATGGCTCCAGACAATCTTTCGTTTTCTTCCAACCCCATTGTTCAGCATCTTTTTCATTCCCAAGCCATTGTTGAACTAGAAAATATACCTTAAAGGAATGTTGCTGAGCTACAGACTCAGTAGGAGGTAAGGACGCTAAATGGATTGATGTCTTATATGCAGACCTAAGGTAACAAAAATACCTCAATTTGTTTAATGACGTGGCTTCCTTGTCAGCAAATTTATACAATAGCCCCAAAGAACGATTGCCAGTATCAGTAACTGCGTCAGCATCTGCCATAAGGTCTTTAAAAACCTCAATGGTATTAGTTAATACACGGTTTTTCTTGAGAGTCTGAAGAAACCTCATCTTTCCTACTTTGAATAAGACTGAAGTAGTATCACAGCTTCCCATGTCATGCAAAAATAATATGTTGTTAGCATCGGTTTATAAAGTTTGCAGTCAGAAGAAAAAATGAGTGGTGAAGCTGTCCCTTTGCCTGGTTTTAGAAAGTATATATTTGAATATACACCCCTGCAGCGACAAATCATGATAACCAGTAAATCAACGTCTTCACCCACAATAACTACAGAGTTATGTTCTAGTGCAAGGTTCCTTGCTGTGGTGACAATAAGTGTATCCGCATCCTCTCGTGCCTGTTTTATGTGTATGTCAACTACTGCAAATTTTTAATTGATTTTTGAAAATTACAGACTTCTGAATAAAATATCAAAAGTACTTACGATTTTCTTGATAGTGACATTTATTCGTAATTTAATATATACCCAAATGATATTGACGTGAGAAAAAGAGAAAATTGAATGTTTAAAAAACTTACTTTAGTTGGTATTTTATATGTTAAAAAAAATCTGATAAGTAGTGCACTCATTTCTTCTCATGTAATTTCTCAAACATCAATGTCAAGTAACTATCTTCTTTCTTGGACTTTATACAAGTGACGAATATCGATTTCGGAAATACAATCTTGTTTCTTTGAAGATGACGTTAATTTTCAAGTCAAATTTACGCATTTTGTTGGTGAGAACTTATCTTCTGCTAGGTCCTCGTCCTCGTTCTTCTGAGCTGCTACCTTAATCTATTTAGCTTATCACAGCTTAATCGATCTCGCTGCCCGATAATGCATTGTTTTTTCCTCGGTTTTTAATTCGAAAATAATTGATATTTTGTCTCTTCCCGTAAGTTGGAAGTGATAAAAAAAGGGCGGGATTTTTTATGGTGTCGGATCTGTGAATGCCGGATTTTCGAGGTCACGATGTATACCTACATCATAATAATATGTAACCTAATAATAAGTGAGTACGTCAGCAAATGTTTACAGTGAAATGCTTACTTTTAGTGTTATGAACAGAAAGGGTAAGAATATATTTTTTGTGATTTTCCAAAATTACTGGTTTTCGCCGATTTTTCAATGCCTCTGCGGAAACCATATGTCGTACAATAATAATGATAGGAACATGAATTGTAGTTAATTTCGTCTGTATTTTATTCGTCTGTAATCTCGTCTGTATTTTATTACAGGGTCACCTTTTGCGTAAAAAGCTTACTTTGCAAGTTATAAGCCAAAAATCCAAAAAATCTGCGATTTTTAGGGATTTTCTCACGATTTTTCATATTTGCCGAGGGAAATTTTATTGGACAACTTCATATTCATGTTCAGCACCCCCGAAAACATAAAATAAGACACTAAAAACAATTACACCAGAATTTTCCACCTTAAGCCCTTTTTCAACCTAATTTGACTTTACTAATGGGCTTATTTTTAAATTGAAAATTATATTTTCATTGACATATATAAGATACACAAAATGTAAATATATTGCTTACAGGTGTCAAGTATGATAAAATCCTTTAAAACATTAAAGTAATTTAAAATTCATAACGTTTTCGACCGACACTTACTCGGTCATCCTCAGTGAAAAACTAGCAGTTGTTCTGTCTCCGCGTCTCCAGCCTTGTCCGGAACAGTCCATTTCACTTCAAGTGTGGATTGGAAAATAAGGGGGGGGGGGGCATAAATGCTATTCTTTTGTCGAAAAGTACAGATTTATTAACTATTTATTAATTCTTTCCAGACTGCGTGGATATCATATGATAACATATCGTTACAAACTATTTCTTTATTTGATATTATTTCCAGAGATTCTCTTATGATAGCTTCTTGGTGGTTACTTGTATGGAAAATAATTTTGGCTCTATTGAAATCTACTTTTATAGGTTGAATTTGTGCTAATCTTGATAATGCAGTGTGGGGTCTATTCAATCTCAGATCTGCTTCATGTTCCTTAATTCTGTCACGAAATTTCCGCAGTGTCATACCTATGTACATAAAATCTCTATTATCTTTTTTGAAGGGTATAATATATACTCCCGATCTATTGATGGCTTGGATAGGGTCAATTTTCGTATTTAACAAATCCTTTAATTTCGGGGGAGGGACTGCGATTAATATAATACCAAACTTGAGGAGGGAATGCCTCATACTCTCGAAAAACCTTGGGATATAATTAACTTTACAGAATTTCTAACTTTTAATCGGAACTGTATTTTGCCTTTCTTCATTTTTCCTTTTAAGTCTGTTTATGATTTTTTCAATGAAATGAGATGGAACAGAATTTTCGGCTGCTATTTTTCTAATTATATCTATTTCTTCATTAAGGAATTGGCTCGAACAAACTTCAAATGCTCTTTTTATATAAAAATTGAAAGGTGCTAACTTGTAATGTATGTGAGCTGCAGTTAAACGGGATAGTGGAATTAGATCTGTTAACTTTTCTAAAAACTGTACGATCGATACTCTGTTTATCCATATCTCTGATTAGTTGTACATCCAAAAAAGCCAGTTTTTGATTTTGTTCTATTTGTGTATCTTATATATATTAATTATAAATCAAGGTGAATTGTGCACTAAAATTTTAACTTTCTATTGAATTATATTTTCATTTATAAAAATCTAAATCTACAATGATTGCATTATAATCGGTTATTTTCTGTGCGCTTTCATTCCTAACGTCATCAGATTTTTTTAAAAAAAAGAACAGACACAAATAGAAGTTTGCGATGTGTTATTTCTAATTTAATATATGTAATTAGGCTATCGTATAGGTGGCTGGTGACTTCCCCAACATGGTTTATTAGTGAAAAATTGCAGACTCAGGCATCGGCCGGAGTAGCTCAGTGGTTAGAGCAGCAGTCTTGTATACTGTGGTCCCGGTTCGATTCCTGGCTCTGGCTAATTTTTCACTCCACTTGGGTTTAATGTATTTATTGTTTGTATGTCTGTATAATATTTATATATACCTTTAACTGTTGAATGCAGGCGTTATTTATGCGTGTATGTGTGTTTTAAAATATACTGTAGTATGAGTGTTTTATTATAATTATCGTAGATCGATGTAATAGTAAAATCTATTCATCATTGTCCGGTCATCCAAGGCTGTCGTATAGATTCTGGTGATTTCCCCAACATGGTTTATTAGTGAGAAATTGCAGACTCAGGCATCGACCGGAGTAGCTCAGTGGTTAGAGCAGCAGTCTTGTATACTGTGGTGCCGGGTTCGATTCCTGGCTCTGACTAATTTTTCACTCCAGATGAGTTTAACCTTCCGTCTACCAGACGGGTCCATTGGACCCGACATGTACATTCAAAATATTTATTCAAACCAGAAATTTCTTCAAAACAAACTAAATGTATAAATCAGACAATAATAAGTTAAATAAACAAATTAAATAGTTTTAAGTAAAAATTCTGGTGTAGAATGTTTTTATAAAACTTGAGTAAAATTTCCGGTAGTTCTAGGGTTAATGTATTTATTGTTTGTATGTCTGTATAATATTTATATATACCTTTAACTGTTGAATGCAGGCGTTATTTATGTGTGCATGTGTGTTTTAATATATATAGTAGTATGAGTGTTTTATTATAATTATTAATTAATTAACTGTAGGAGCACAGCTCCGGCTTCCCTGCAAAAATTACACTTATTGTTAACAGGATAGCGTCCAAAATATTTATCGCATCGACACAAAAAATTAAATGGACGTTGGTAGTGTCAAAATCTCGGTGCGTATTGAAAATCATAAATATTCGTCAAACCTAACGGCATGAAATGTCTGCTCAAAATTTTCCCATAGAGATAACATTGCGGGTTTAAATCTATATATTTGAAAGATAAGGCTTTCGTTTTTTTTTAGACATCTACATTGAGCTTTTTTCTGAACCAATTTTAATAATTCTTTTTTTAAATGAAAGCTGTTCTTTGTAGATTTGCGGCTAGCTATTTTTTTTTAAATACTCCCATTTTTATATTTAAATTTAAAATTTAAAAATTTTCTATGTTTTTTTTTCAAAATGGTAGCAATTGGATTACTTCCATTGTTGTAAAGAAAAGAAAATTAATAAAGTACGTTTATCTTTATTGATGTCAATTTCTAATAAAATTCAAAAGTAACTTTGTGAAAAAAGGGAACAGTTTTAAAAAAACACTAAATTTTTCCTCAAAAAGTTATTACAATTCAATACTTTCTCCCTCCATTGAGTTTGAGACGCTATGTGAAATACTTCAATGAGGCAAAGTGACATCATATTTAAATGAAAACCATCATTTTCTCTGATAAAACGAAATATTGTACTACGAACGCCTCTAAAAGATATAAATTTCTGGAATTTTACTCGCCGATACGGAGATTAGAATCACAAGTCAAGAGTGCGAATGTTCACATGCAAAGTAGTAGTTAAAAAACTTGATTTCAAGTTTCGAAATGTATGTATTAATAAGTTATTGCGTACTGCGATATTTTTAAAATGGTGAATGTAAATTTGAGAGATGCGTATGTAAATTTTGAGACGATGGAAATGACGTTAAGTTTAGATTTCACGCGAAAAAATATTCTATGATTGGCTCATGGTGAAATCCTTTTTGCTGATTTTCAATCGGTAATTTCAAACATGAGAACCTCAATGGTCAATTTCATCATAATTACTTATCTTGGTTAAGTAAACTAATACATTTTAATTTAATAAGTTGAACAGTCGAAGTTTATGGAATTAGTATTTTGGTAACTTTAAATTTAAATAATATTTTTTGAGAGTAAGTATTAACTAATGTATGAGTTCCTTTTTAAACAATTTCGTCAAAATACGACGGGTTTCATGTCGTTAATAAACAAAACATTAGCTCCATTGTTGTAAATTATGCACTTTAACCTCATCGGAATCGTTATTGGCGTCGTTAATATTTGTGTCCTGAGATATAGATTGACTTTTAGAAGTTTTACGTTCTACTTCCGTAACTACCACTTTTTCTTTTTTTTTTTTTTTTTTTTTTTTTTTTCATTGCGAACCTTTTATTCTACATAACCTACCAAATCGATGCAATTCATTTTGAATTTTAAATTAGGAGAAATGAAAAGAAATCGAATACGGGGAATACGATTTTGGGTCTTGGCCGCATGGTAACGGATTTCGTATTAGCCGCATGGCTACGAGTGATAACTGAAAGTAATCGAGAAAAATATAACTGGGTTTTGTACGGATCAGGGTATTTTCCAGGAGAATTTCCAGTATTTTTTTTTTTATAGAAAAAGAAATCTAGGTTAAACTGGGGAAATCTCGCATTCTTATAAGGAGAGATTTTCTGAAAGAAAATACCGGTGCAGAAGAATTTCTTGATCGCAAAATTTCAGGAGTCGTAGGAACCCTGATATAATGTTATGTATGTATTACTTATATGTATGTATTCTTATGTATGTTTGTTTATATTCAGACATATGCATGTTTGTATTGGGAAATTTCCGCAATCGGGTTTGTAGACAAATTTATAATTTAGCGGGCGTTGTTTGATGCGCAAATTTAGCCATTTGGTAGCGGTCCCAATTATAGAAGTTTACTCATTTTTTTTTATTCACTGTAAGTGAATACGCTGCAACTGAAATGTACATAGACATTCTCCGTAACCTTCCAAATCGGTGCAATTCATTATGAATTTTAAATTAGTTGAAATGAAAAAAAATCGAATACGGAGAATACGATTTCGTTTATTAGCGGCATGGTAACGATTTCAGTATTAGCCGCATGGCTATGAATGATAATAAAAAAAATCGAGAAAAATATAATGTCATGTATGTATTACTTATATGTATGTATTCGTATGTAGGGTTGTATTATAACGTATATATGTTTGTATTGGGAAATTTCCGTAATCGGGTTTGTAGACGATTTCATAATTTAGTGAGCATTGCTTGATGCGCAAATTTAACTATTTGGTAGCGGTCCCAATTTCAGAAGATTGTTAATTTTTCTTTTTAATTCACCGTAAGTGAATGTGCTGCAACTGAAAAAGAAATCGAATACGGAGAATACGATTTTGGATGTTAGTTGCATGATGACAGATTCAGTATTAACCGCATAGCAACGAATGATAATAAAAGAAGTCGAGAAAAATATGTTATGTATGTATTACTTAAATGTATGTATTCTTATGTATGTTTTTATTCAGAGGTATGTATGTTTGTATTAGGAAATTTCCGTAATCGGGTTGGTAGAAAATTTCACAATTTCTTGAGCGCTGTTTTATGCGCAAATATAACCATTTGGTAGTGATCCCAATTACAGAAGGTTACTCATTTTTTTAATTCGCCGTAAGTGAATTTGTTGCAACTGAAATGCGAGTGAACATTCTGAAGTTTAAGATATAAGCATTTTTTGCCTAGATGTACACTTGAAAACATAAATATGTAGATAACAAAATAAAAAAGTCCTAAAAGCGTAAAGAAAAGGTAGCTTACTTATTTCTTGATTTTAAGATTTTAGCTAATTTTACGGGAAAACACTAGGCTAAAATGCATAGAACCCGATTAGAGGAGAATCCTCAGTGCTGAATTTCAGTGGAAATTTTACCAAATTTGTCAGCTACAGCCAAATTCGTTGCATTTATATCAACATATTTTTGGTCGCCAAATTTGGCAAAATTTCGCGAAATGTCTCCAAGCTTGGCGAAAACTTTGACGTTAATGTATATGACTATATATCTTTATGCTTATAATCAGAAAATGGATACAACAATGAAAGAAAAAAAAAGCAATTTAACAAATTACAACAACCATTTAGAAAATGATTTTCTCAAAGACTAAAATTTGAGACATAAAAAACCGCACGGAGTTGATCATACATTACGTACGCCATGAATTAAACATTAATAGTGTTATTACACGTAAAAAATGCAAGCGACAAAAATCGCCTGCGACTCGTCAGATTTCCTGAAACTTACGTATTATCCACCTGAAACTTACGTATTATCCAAGCATTTCATTGTCTGTTCGGGAAAAGGCTTTTCCATCTTAAAAATCTGACGACCAATTTTAAATGAAATATCCTTCTTAAACTTCTAAACATCCCCACAATATTACTTTTTACACCGCCGTATAGAGAAAAAAAAAACTTTTAAATGCAATTTGTTTGAAAGCTGTATCTCAATTTGTTTCTGAGTTATTAATTTTTTTTGTAGTTTTTATTACTTTTTTGTCATAGTGGCAACACTCTGTTGTCCATCTCTGTTGAAAGTAAAGGGAAATACAGATTACTGTATAGACCAATCAGAAAACGAATAAAATGCGGATTCGACTAATAAAAAGCTTCAGATATGCTTTGATTTCCTACCCTGACGAGGACAATAACCATTTTTCCAAATGGTTAATAATCCGTGAGAAATCAACTTCACTAAAAGTCATAAATCATTCCGTGATTTTTTTTAACCTGTTGCCTAGATGTAGTGTACATTTCAAGAAATGTACATATTATTATATGTGTAACATTATACACAAAAGTTTCGAAAATGCCGGTTAAAAGAAAGCAATTGAGATGAAAAGAGTTATTCAGCGTAATTCTATGTGGAAAAGTCACATAAAAAAACCCAGCTGCCTACGAGTAATTGCGCGAATAACGATATAACAATAACAGATGAACAAAAGTATCAAGTTTGATAGAGGAGTATAGCAGATTACCCATGTGTTCGTGTTACATACGTGTTACAAACCTTTCCCTGATACCATATTAAATTAGTCTGGGCTGTGCCAGATATGCAAGTCTTTGAAGGGGCTCTAAAGTTTTCTGCCGTTAGCTCGATGGATCCAGTTCCAATTTTTGATTGTCTCAAAGATCGGAGCTACATTAAACAAATCAAAATCGCTCAACACATCCACGGTGGTTATTCTTTCTCTTTACCGTAAACTATCTTATTCAATGAATTCTCTTTGCTTTTAACATTTCTGAATTATTTTAAGGAACAGCAAATCACGCTGCATGGAAATTTTGATAATTCTGACATCAGAATTACAGGTGAGCAGCAGAAAATACTTTAGTTATGCACAGAACAGCTTTCGTCATTGCAAACAAAATTTACAATTTTCCCTAACTCATCTTTTATTATTGGAAAAGAAAGAGCTGGAAAAAGTAGGATAATTAAAGAAAATAGTAAAATAAACATAGAGCAGTTAGGATCAGAAGCTGTCATTCTTTTGGCACTAACAGGAACTGCTGCGCTTAATGTCGAATGAAAGTTAATTCACTCAATGATTAAAAAACCACCGTGTTTTATATAGTTCGCTGATTTAAAAAGTCAAGCAGAAAGAAATCTGCAGATCAGCATGGATACAGTATTATCTATCTTTATTGACGTATTTTCAGTTGTCGTCTTATGGCTGAACTTGAACAAAGATGTCGCAAATGTACTTTGTTTAAATCCTTGGAGGTATTAGGTAGTTACATCGCGTAAAAGACAACCCTCTATATAAGGGACATTCTATAAATGACATTTTGGCTCTTTGCAGACAAAAAATGCTTAGAGATTTTGAAAATTGCTTCACATTAACAAACTCATTAAGACAAAATGACGATCAGCAAAGACAGTTTGAAAAACTCTATATTCGCTTTGCGTGGGTTAAGTTTCAGACTACTCTCATCCCTTATGCAACGGTGGAAAGCTACAATGCTTCCGGCTCAACCTGAATGATTTCGGATTGCTATCTTTGGATCTTTTTTCCAAAAACAAGCAAGCGAAAGAACATAATCAAGAAGTACTTCTTAAATGAAAGTGGTCAATGGCAAGAATGTTAGCAGACCACAATAATTAAAAGTAAGATGTAGTGAAGATGATCACGCATTTGGACTTCAGTCCGGAATTTTTCAGAAGTTGGATGCAGAGTTATGTTACACACCAATATCTGGATGGACTGTGAATTGATAAGCGGTGTACTGAGTACAGTAAAAGATACTGTCTATGACCCTAAATTCAACCCCCAGACTTGCCACAGGCTATAATGATTCATTTCGTTGATTATCATGCCACAAATTAGCAATTGAGCATTACCTGAGGCAACTGATGACTGAATTAAACACCAGAAAATGAGGATTCAAACGGCTTTATTTCAAATTTAATTTTGTACTATAAACAATAATCATGAAAATTAAACTTTTTTTTTTAAATTTTAAAATTTTATGTGTTAAGTTTATACGACTCCATGCTCCGACATTTCGGCCTGATGGATACTAGTTTAACTTAATGAAACCTATGAATATAGCAGTTTTATACGTTTAAATAAGTTTGCCTTTTGATTAATATAGAACTATTAATAATTTTAAATATAAACTTTAATAACTTTGTAAAAATCCAAATCCATGAAGCATGTAAATACATCTTCATTTTATTGTTATTATTTAATTTTTTACAAGAATCAGAGATGTAATGCTTTTGTTTTTGTTAATTGATAGTTGCAAAATTTATATTTTGCTTGTAATAAACTTAATAAAAAATATGATAAGTTTAGTTTTAATTACGATGCATGAATGCACGTTAATTTAGCATTTTTATACATATTGATATTTAATATTATACTTGTAGCGAATGCTTCATTACACAATGAAAGTAATCTATGTAAAACTGGATAACAATAATTATAAATTTAAGAAAATAAAAACAAACGCACACTTTTATTAAATTTCATAAAAATGTTGAAAAATGGATTAATGGATACAGATGGAAAAATCGCCAAATTAGCCAGCTATCGATAAGATAGCCAGAATTTGCCGCTATTCTGTTAACATTACTATTAATACTTTTCAACGAATACTTATTGTTGAAGCTAATGATTTCTCCATTGGAAATGAAACTGGAATTGAGTAACAATTAAGTTTAAGTAGTGTTAGTTTAACCATAAATAGTGTTTTTGAGTTGTCTTTTGAAAACGGAGGTCTCTAGGAGATAGCCTCTCCACAAAATCAATAATATTTTGTTGTTACTTGAATCTATCTAGTCATCAAAATTTATATAATTTTATAATTAGGTGCGCATATAATAATGCTCAAGTTTTGTAAAAATAATCCCTTATTATTAATGAATAACAAAAACATATTTACAATACCAGATCATCTGAATTTAAGCTCAAATAGCTCTTACACCAAATCTGAATTTATATACAATTTTCCTGCTCAAATTCGAATTTGATTTAAGAAAATAAAACGTGGACGTTAATTTTAAAGCTCCTCATACACATTAGTCACAAATTAACGATAAAGCTTTTTACAAAAGATAAATCAATTTATTCGCGTTGATCACTGAAGCATATATATCGAGGAGAGACATATTATCATAAATGTTTACATATAGTATAATTTCATATTGGTCCAAAAAGTTTAAGTTTAATTTACCTTTCACAACGAAAAGTGGAAATATTTATATATACTGATATTTTAACAGATATATTGATGTTTATATATATATTGTTGTTACTTTTTCTATTAAATAAAAAAAAATGTATGCATTTTACTTATTGAAAGATTTTTCTAGTAGTGTAGAGCTTGATTTATTTTTTAAGTAAAAGAAAAAAATGGATTTTATCCCATATATTATCAGAAAATTTCTAATAAATAATATTTTATAAATTCTAATATATAAAAAAAAACAGACTATATGTTGCAATCTATAGGCGAATCTGATTTAAATTAGAAGCAGTCTTCTAAAATGCTTTGTATATTCCCATTTACTCGAATACCTTAGACTGTCAGTACGTTACTGAAATATCTCACTATAATTCTCGAGCATAAATAATTTTTCTCTGGGCAAAGAATCTAATAATAGATTTTCTTTTTCATATGTTCTGAAATATGCATTACTTTTTCGACCCGCTAAGCACGATAAAGTAATAGAATATCAATACTCCGAGTAGTATTTGTTCGGATATTCACTGAGGGTGGCAGAAGCGGAAAAGATTAATAAATTGTAAGTTAATATTAATTTAAGAAACTTTTATGAAAACAATTTCCTTTCAATTGTATTTTCTTAAAATTGTATATTTAAATGGATATTTAATACAGAATACATAAACAAAGGAAAATAAAGTGTCACCCGACAATTTTCATATTAAATAGAGAGATTTGTTTATGTTATGAAATTTAGAGAAATTATAAATAAACAAGGTTTTTTTTCGTTTTTGTTTTTTAAATTTTGAAGTAATTTAGAGAATCAAAGCATAAACGTTGGCAGATTTTATAGAATTTAGAAACACATATTTTTATTTCTCGAAGAAAGTAAACTAAAAAATGCTGCAACTAAGAAAATCCTGATTTTTGATATATCTGAATTTTATCTTACAAATTAAATTATTTTCATTTGGAAGTTCGTTTTCAAACTACATATGTACATGTATAGACAAATTTGTTAATAATTAAAAATATATATACTTCGAAATCTTTAAATAATTTTACAAATTTTTCTCGAAATATTAATTTTTAAGTTTTCAATTCTTGCTTAAAACCCTTAATATATAAATATTAGGACACCTTACGCAATTTAGTTATTATAAAATTACACTGTAGAAAATAATCCATATTCATAGAATTGTTATTGTCAATTGAGCTGCTGGTACATTTGTTCTATTTTTACAGATAATATAATATTTTTGATTTACATGAATTTAGTTTACACAACAGAGATGGCAAACATTTGCAATAATGTAGTATCTTATAAGCACTAATAATGCGGTCTCGTGTAGTCAAGTTTTACACTAAAACACACTTAGACACCAAGGTTTCTATTGCTATCTTTATTTTTGCATGGTTCACGTATTAACAGATTTATATAATGTAAAGTGTGTCCTTTTCCTGTAATTACACTCTCTTTCAGTACCTCTTAAAATAAGGAGTCCATTTGAGGAAGTTCTTGTGATCTTTCAAGTCATTTAACTCAATTTAAACACTCCACCTACCACATAATTAATCGTCAAGAAATTAACGTACTCTATTTAAACGATGAAAGTGTTTAATTTTCTGAATATAGAAGTGAGATTTATCATGTGTAGGCATAATTGTGAAAACATAGTTTCCTCCAGCATTTTAAATACATATCCTGGACACTTGTTGTCTGAGTGAAGCGAAGGCTAATACTCAGTGAAATATTACTGTCCGGACACTTTACTACTACGATGGATATTAACGCCATGTCCTACTAAAAAAAAAAAAGCCTAATAAAAACCTTTCGTCAAGCATAACTCAAAAAATATTTGTCGGATTTCGTTTCTGATTGCACCAGAATGTAGCTATGAGGGTCGCCTACTGAATGCACCTACTATGAAAAATAAGTTCCAAACCGTTTAAAAATTATATAGAAAAAACTCTTAAAAAAGCACAGTTTATCTGCATACGTCACAGAAATTTGGTGTGCGTCACTTTCACCGGTGGATGTTTTCGTAGACAACTGGTTTGAACACATGGAGCAAATAAGAAAAAATACACACGCAGTAATATTGAATAGATCAGTTTCAACCACGTGATCACAAACCTTGCAGCAACCCGTGGGAACCAGTTTTGGTGGGCAAACAAATAATAATACAGTATTCCGTACCACGGTGACCGTTTTTAGCCTGTTGTATAAAATCTGGCATGTTGTATGACATACAATTGTGGATGATTAAAACAAAAGACACGAGTGTTTATTGATCCGGGAGGTTATCTTTCTCTGGATGTCTGTCTGTCTATCATACAGCATGCAATTTTCTTGTAAAGGATGATATTATTATACAGTAAAACCTCCATAACGGACACACCCAATTAGTGGACACCTCTATTTAGCGGGCATTTTTTCGATTACCAACCCTTAAATAACTGTACATTTTTACTCTCAGTAGCGGACATCTCCAAATAGAGGACAAATTCTGCCCTCCCGAGGTGTTCGCTATTCAGAAGTTTTACTGGTAAAACCTCCATAGCGAACACACCCGATTAGCGGATACCTCTATTTAGCGGACATTTTTTCGATTACCAACTCTTAAATAACTATACATGTTTTACTCTCAGTAGCGGTCACCTCTAAATAGAGGACAAATTCTGCATTCTCGGGGTGACCGCTATTCAGAGGTTTTACTGTATATAATATTAATAATTATTTTACAGGGCCGCACAAAAGAATAAGAATATATGAAACGAATATAAAATAAATTCGGGATTGGTAGATCGCTGATGGTAATGTAATTTTAGGATGTTGTTACAGTCATCCGCAGCATGTTTTTAGAGATTCGTTCATCTAACGAAACCCTACCTGTCTCACTCCTTTGTCTGTCTGTTTGTCCGTCTGTCACAGAGCCTGTTCTCAGAAACTATATATGTCGGAGACTTGAAAATTTGCATACTTATAGCTGAACACCACACATCAAACTGCAAATAATAAAATTTTGAAAAAGTCTAATATTTAACCCTCTGGGCTCTAACTTGTGTATTTTAAGCAATTTTTCCAAATCAACCCCCTAATTTAATTAAGTTGGAGACATGAAATTTTGCATACTTATAGCTGAACATCTCACATCAAACGGCAAATAATAAAATTTTGAAAAAGGCTTAATATTTAACCCTTTGGGCTCTAACTTGTGTATTTAAAGCAATTTTTCTAGCTCAGCATCTAATTAAGTTGGAGACATGAAAGTTTGCATACTTATAGCTGAACACTTGCGATAATACGATAAATCATAAAATTTTGAAAAAGTCATATTTAACCCTCCGGTCTCTAACTTCTGTATTTTAATCAATTTTTCTAACTCAGCCCCTAATTAAGTTGGAGACATGAAATTTCGCATACTTATAGCTGAAATCCTCACATCAAACGACAAATAATAAAATTTTGAAAAATGTCTGATATTTAACCCTCTGGGCTCTAACTTATGTATTTTAAGCAATTTTTCTAACTCATCCCCTAACTAAGTTGGAGACTTGAAAGTTTGCATACTTATAGCTGAACACTTGCGATAACACGATAAATCATAAAATTTTGAAAAAGTCATATTTAACCCTCCAGTCTCTAACTTCTGTATTTTAAGCACTTTTTCTAACTCAGCCCCTAATTAAGTTGGAGACATGAAATTTTGCATACTTATAGCTGAACACCTCACATCAAACGACAAATAATAAAATTTTGAAAAAGTCTAATATTTAACCCTCTGGGCTCTAACTTGAGTATTTTAAGCAATTTTTCTAACTCAGCCCCTAATTAAGTTGGAGACATGAAATTTTGCATACTTATAGCTGAACACCTCACATCAAACAGCAAATAATAATATTTTGAAAAAGTCTAATATTTAACCCTCTGAGCTCTAACTTGTGTATTTAAAGCAATTTTTCTAACTCAGCCCCTAATTATGTTGGAAACAAAAATTTGCATACTTATAGCTGAACACCTCACATCAAACGACAAATAATAAAATTTTGAAAAAATCTAATATTTAACCTCTAATATTTTGTCTCGCGCAATTTTTAAATTTAAACTGTTTTGCAATACTATTTTTTGTTCATTTTGCATAATAAGTGTAATGTGACGTAATTTGTTCTATTTCAGATTTCTAACGCATGCTAATGAATTTATTTTACAATATCCTTTCTCTTTTAAAATTCACATGTAAATATAGTTTTTATGGCGTAATTTGCAATAAGTGCCTGCTTTTTATACCTAATTATTTAATTCCAATTTGAAGGGTTTTTTCTGTTTATAATAGTAACGTGTAAATATTTTTTTTATTTGAAGCAAACATTATTGTTTGCGCTGTTTATACAGTTGGCAATAGTTTAAATTTATACCATTTTCTAAAATATGTAAAAAATATCTGTCAAAATGCTGAATATTTGAATTTAAAATAGAAATAAAACCTAAAAAAATGAGTCAAATTAAAAAATTTAATGAAATCTGCAGACCGGGATCTTCTATTGAATAAAATGATCTAAAAATGATTAAATTCCCATATATAGCTTTTGCTTTTATAATTTTTTTAATGGAACGATTTTGTCCAACTTTAGCATTAAATATCTCTTAAAATAATTCTTCGATTTGAAAACTGTATGCATTAGTGTGTTGATCAAACATTTCGCTATAATACCACCGATTTTCATATATTTGTATGCAATAGTTTTCTTAATATCAACGAAGAAAGACCTCCGGTCACAAAAAATTCAAAACCGGCGGCGTTGACAGCGTTAGTTACTTTTTATAGAATAGAGAGATATATAAAAATGAAAACTTGTCTATCTGTCTGTTTGTAATTCTATAAAAAATCCACAATTTGGAAGCCAAAATTGTGAAGAGATACGTACATACGTATTAAAACATGGCCGAGACAACTAAAGTAAATCGGAATCGAAATAACTTATAGTTAATTTTTAATTAATAAAAAACCACCAATTTAACAGCAATTTCTTATCAAATTTAAACATTTTTCGTTATAGCAGTTGCCAACAATTAAAATACACAATAAAATTATTACTACATCAATTAATTTTCTATTGCAAGGTTTCCACGTGAAAAATGAAAATGAAATAAATAGTTTGCCGAATTTAAAAAAAGGTGAATATTACGTCATAACTTTTCTATTGCAAGATATTCACGTGAAATATGAAAATGAAATAAATGGTTTGACGAATTTAAATGAAAGTGAATATAACTTCATAACTTTTCGATTTCAAGGTTTCCACGTGAAAGAGGAAAATATTACGTCATATTGGAAATATAAAGGGCATGGTGGATATAGTATAGCGTTATATGAGTGTGAAAAATGTATTGAAGCATGATAAAAACCCGATTAGGGAAATATTGGCGTATTTTAACATTATTGCTCCAATTATAAATTGAAATAAGTTCATTTATAGCTGTATTCTTTTGTGTCTGTTATATGCATTTATACATTTTTATATAGCGTTTTCATATGATTCATTCAACAACATTTCGACTGCTTTTTTTAATGTTTGTTTTGTGTTGTATGTTAAATTTTAAAATTGATTTTTCAGAACAAACATCCTTCAAATTCTGGGCAACGCCGGCACTTTAGTTTGTAACAGATAAATGGCTTTTGTATCTGTACATCTAATGCTAATATTATAAAGTATATAATATTATTAATGCTTGTACGTTTGTGAGGTGTTATCTCTGAAACTACATAGCCAACTTAAAAAAATGTTGGTGGCCATCTCTGCTCCGAAAAAAAGACTATTTTATGTCAGTGCAAGAACCTACATCGCTGCAGGAGCAAAAAAGTTCTAAAATTGTGATTTCTGCAATATTTATTGGATTAGAAACTTTAAATTTGGTGCGGTAGTTACTTTTAAGATGTGAATACTCGTAATGAACGCTCTCTAAAAGGTTCAATTTGACGGATAAACGTAAAAATTTCTAGAAAGGTTCTAAACTATGACTTATTTGGAATACTGAAATTTTTGGGATACGTTTGGGGTAAGAATCTAGAACTTTGGCATAGTAGTAATTAATAAGATGTAAATGCTCGTTGTAGAACGAATTCTAAAAAATAGAAAGACTAAACAAAGCGGAAAATGATCTAAATATGATCTAAGTAACGAAGAACATGGAACTGTTAGGAATATAAACATGAAAATTGACATGGCTGTATTTATCATGACGTAAATTCTCGCAATAGAACAATTTCTAAAAATGTCGCTATATAAAACAGTGCAGAAACAAAAAACTTTAAAAAAATTTCTATTTCTCTGTTACTGGTGAGCCCAAAATCTTGAAATTTTGCTTCGGGTTAGTTTTAAAATATACAATTGTCTCTATGAATGGATTCTAAAAAATTTAAAATTTAAAAAGTTGAAATTAACGGAAAGCAATCTCAATTACCATTAATTTGGAATTATTAGGTACAGCAACTTTAAATATTTCATAATGCTGCATTTCCTCCGCGAAACATACGATTTAAATGCAACAAAACTGACAGATACCCACCTAGCATTAAATAAATTGTGTAAATATTGAATAATGACCTGTATGAAACAGTGAGTAGGTTGCCCGAAAATACTTGTTAAAGTGTTCCTTCTCTAGGCTTTTCTCTCTCTCGCCAAGGCCACTAACAGAGGGAAGTGCCGTTTTAAATGTGATATGAATTTTTTATCCGATTCATTTTTCTAGACATTTTATCACAAGGTCATATTCTCAATTATCATTAATAGATTTTTTATATATTAACTTATTCTGGTGAAATTTTGTAATCGGGTTCATATTGGCGTATGTTAGCTTGCATGATTTGCTGAATAAATATGTATGGATTTGTAAATTACTTCAAATGACACTTTGACAGCTCAAAAGTTATGCAGACGATATATTCAGATCTTGTGTCATACTTTATGTTGTAATCATTGCCGATTTCTTTTATTTAATCCATGCTAAATACAGCTCAACTTGTGCAGAATGTGTTTGAAAACAAAACAATACAGCGTATGTAGTGGCCAGCATACACTCATCATTTAAATCCGATCGAGCATATCTAAAACACACTCTAACGAAGCATTGCATGCCACTTTTGATGTATTCGGTATTTTGATACTATATTAAATTTTGAGAATTGAATTCCTTAAATGTTAACGACAACCTCATTGCATCCGTGGAAAACAGATATTGTACAATATTAACTATTCCGGGGGAGCACACACCATATAAAGTATAGTCCATTCCTTTTAAACATCATATATTTGTCATTTAAAGTTACTCAAATTGGTGCGGAGCGTCTGATTATGCTCTTGACATCATTTTATACAGTTAAAATTCCGATATAAGTAAATTAGTGTTTCATTTTCTATTTTACTTTTAATATATTGCGCACTTTCAATTTTATATCCATGCATGGTTGTCTTGAATAGTTTGGATTCCCATTTTTTTAAACAGTGTATACGAATTTATATGTAAGATTTTGTAATTCTACAATTCGTTTATTTTCATCATTTCAATTTTTCGCAGTATATGGACAATTAAAGATAACATCTCATTTTCTTTGCTTCCACATGTTATTATTAAATCTATGTTCTCAGTAATATCGCTCAGACTAATCCCTCTGAGGGAAGTCCTAGTTAAAACCATTATTTGACTCTACCTAATTATTTTCCGTTGCCATAAAAATAATTGTCTGAGCGAAGCGGAGGCTAATACACAACGCAGTATTACTTTCCGGTCAAAAACAGCTACGATGGATATTAAAACCTTTCGTAAAACCTTTTGTAAATCTTTTCGTCAAGCATAACTCAAAAAATATTTGTCGGATTTCGGTTCTGGTTTTACCAGAAGGTACCTATGAGGGTAACCTACTGAATGCACCTACAATGAAAAATAAGTTCCAATTCGTTTAAAAATTATATTAAAAAAAACTGATAAAAAAGCACAATTTATCTACATACGTCACGGAAATTTAGTGTATGTCATTTTCACCGGTTGGATGTTTGCGTTGAAAACCGAATTATAGCACATGGAGCAAAGAAAATATGCTCGCACTAATATTAAAGTGCAAAAAAACACATTTAAATTTAATCAAACAGGAAAATAAATCTGGATTTTTTTTCTATTTCAAAGAAAAAAGCCATAATAACGTAGGATTTTAGATTATACGATAATCTACCCAATAGCATTTTTTAATCGCCAAAAGCAACCAACATTTATATTTTGCGTGTGAAAATTTGTAACAGTTATTTTATGTTTAAATAAACAATTTTTATTTGTGGCATCATTTATTCTTAATTTATTTATTTTTTGTCTCTTTAGTATTTTAAATGAAATTTAGGTGCTTGTTAGTTATCCCGTCGACCAATTTCGCAAAATTATATAAATCGCCAAACCACCCGCCAAATTGACATAATTTGTATTTTAAATAACTTTAAAAAAAAATAACTTAATATTAATGCTAAATAACTTAAATATTTTAATGAACAAATAAATTAGAATGACATTAATAAAAATACAAATAAAACGTCGAAATTAAAATCCCTTGATGACGTAAACACGTGTTATCAAGTGAATGTGACATTTACGATCAACCATCATTGGCATTTAATCTTACAATTTGGCGACAGTAATTTGGTCGACGGGATAACTAACAAGTACCGAAATTTGTACTTTTTCAGAATAGGCGTCTTATAGGTAAAAAAAAAAAAAAAAAAAATGGGTTTGGCGAGAGAAGTAAACTTTCCATGCATATTTTCTGGTAACCTACTCATTCTTTCATGTACCCAAGCAATTGTTTAAAGATTTAAACAATTAAGTTAGCGTAAACAAGACATTTACGCATAGATGTCACATGCGCACCACGTTGGCGCGATTTTTTTCTGAAGCCAATGTCATATACGCACTTGGGTACTTAACTGGCGCCAAAGTGTCGTTATTTTGCTTGATGGTAACCTAGATGTTTTTGTTAATTATTAATAAATTGTTTATTTACTTTTTTTTTCTTTTTTAAAATTATATAAATTGTTTTGCTCTATAGTTATTAATTAAACTTCTTTTATTTATTGTTATTCCCTTTTTAAAAATATATATGAAACTGGTATTCGAAAACAAGGTTTTCGCCAAATTGGCGTTAGAAAAAATTCGCGCCAACGTGGTGCGTATGTGACATCTGTGCCAAAAAGGTTTATATTTATTTGTAAAAAAATAAACATAAACGTTCATCGGGTTTGTAATAAATTGTCAGATTTGTATCTTTTTGTAACAAATCTCACTTTCTGAATCCAAAACTGTATAAAGCTTTTTTTAAAAAAAAAAAAAAAAAAAAAAAAAAAAAAAGGCAATTTAACAAATTAGAACGAATCATTTGGAAAATGATTTTTACTATACACGTAAAAATTCCAAGCGACAAAAATCGCCTGCGACTCGTACATATTATCCACCTGAAACTTGCGTATTATCCGAGCATTTCATTGGCTGTTCGTAAAAAGGCTTTTCCGTCGGATAGAGAAAAAAATGTACTTTTAAATGCAATTTGTTTGAAAGCTGTATCTCAATTTGTTTCTGAGTTATTATTATTTTTTTTTTGTAGTATTTATTACTTTTTTGTCATAGTGACAACAGAAGGTATCCATCTCTGTTGAAAGTGAAGGGAAATACATATTACTGTATAGAACAATCAGAAAACGAATAAAATGCGGATTAAACCAATAAAAATCAGCAGATATGCTTTTGATTTCCTATCCTGACGAGAACAATAACCATTTTTCCAAATGGTTAAAAAAACGCCAATGCAAAGTAATGTTGTTAAAGTACAGTGAAATTAGTTAAAAACGCGTATTTTAAATGAAGTGAATGCAAGCCTTATATTTTAAATGGAATGAATGCAAGATGAATATAGTATGGAAAAAATATTGTCAATTTATCACCTGCGTTTGACTAACTTATAAGTATCAATATTGCAATTGGTACATGCTATGCAAAATGAAACAATTATGTTATAGCCACTCTTCGTGCAAGAAAAATGGCCAATAATTCGTATTCAGATACGCAGGCAAGGTTGACGTCAAACAAGAGTAATACTAACAGCAACATTGCTATAACGGACGGGAGTTATAATAACTAAGTAATAATGGGTTTAAGCACACACACCACACAAGCAGTTTTTTACATATGTTTCGAGTGAAGCTCGATCATCAAGGTGCTAATTATTCATACAAGCAACCGTTACATAAACGAAAGTTTAAAATTTAAACGTAAATATATGCAATCTCGTATTCACCGCCCCCCCTTCCTCTCCCCTTCAAAAAATAAAAATAATATGTTACAGCAATGAAATTTAATTGGAGTTAAGCGAAGCTTTTTAAAATACGATATTGGTTGAAAACAAGATTAGGGAATATTCGTATAATATTTGAATTAATCACGTTACATTTTTTTTAGCCCGGTTCAGATTTTGCCAAGAGTATTTTATTTTTTATTTTTTGTCAAAAGCCGCCTTTTGCCCTTGCAAGTGTAAATTGTGTTAATGTTGAAATAAATGCTTTGACTTATGCTATTATCTCTTATTATTATTTTTATTTATTTACTTATTATTATTTTTAATTAAATTAGTCAAATCGTTTTTATAAATTTATTTAATGTGTGTATTTTAAATTAAAAGAATGCATTACGAAAGATGGCGAGAAGAACAATATCTGACGATTTATCAATTGCACTCACCTAAATGCTTTATTACCATGTGTTTAATTCCCTTCATGGAATTTCATTGTTATATGGGCTTTGGTTTTTTTAAAAAGCTTGACGCAATTCGAGTTTAAGAAAGTGAGATTTTTTGTCAAATGATATAAATGACTATGAAAATAAAACTGGAGAAGTATTATACTGGTTTATGTATGTATTTTAAAAAATGCAAAAATGTCGGTATGAAACAGCGAATAGGTTGTCCGAAAGTACTTGAAAATGTATTCCTTTTCTAGGCTATTCCATCTCTTGCCAGGGCCCTTAACAGAGGGAAGAGCTGGTTTAAAATTGATATGGATTTTTTTTTTTCAGGTTCACTAATCTAGATATTTCATCATTTGAATTAGTAACCAGTATATGGCCAATTAAAGAATTAAAGATAGTATCTGATTTTCTTTACTTGCAACAAGTTATTATTAAATCTATGTTCTCGGCAATATCGCTCAGACTAATCCCTCTGAGGGAAGTCCTAGTTTATATTATTCTTGGCCACGATATTAGTCCAACGGAGAGAAGACATTTTCTTGAAACATCTTTTTCTTCACGAGATATCGGCACGCGCGCTGCATATTTGAAAACTTCAGCCATGAAAGCCAAGTTCTGAAGTTTTATTCATTTTAAAATCTTTAAAAGGCATTTATTAAAAAAACAAATATGGCAGAAAACCACCGCCCACAACGGCACTTTTAACAATTTGAACTATCGCAAGTCACGGTTTTGTATTGTGGGTGTCACCAACCTTCATATGAGTTACGGGACGATCGTATGCTCAATGACGTAAGGTTATTCTATTTTTGATCCCATGTTTCATTTAACATTCTTTCTTTAGGACAACTTTGGAGAATGCAACATCATATTTCATCAGATCTAGTCTTCTTGCGTTATTTTTTTTTTTTAGGTGTCTTATCACTTAAGTAGTGTACCCCAAAAATTCAACTCGATGTGGCTACTTCTTGTCAAATTTCGATATGTAGCAAACAAGTAATAATTTAAAATAAATTCCGCGGTAGTATTTAACACCAAACTTGGCTGTGAACTCATTAATGTGTCATACGTGTTACTGAACTTCTATATTAGCTAATTAAAATGATATTTAGTAGTTAATAGAAGAATTCCACGAGAATGACACTTTTTTTACATCTATCTGTAAGCGGTGCTTCTAAAAGCAGGAAGATCGGGAGGAAAGTATCGTTTGTAACATACACACATATTCACCCCTTCAAGATGAGCGCCTTTTCCAGTTTTAATCTTTTATCACCGGTTTTTCAGAAGAGAAATTTTTGCCCTCATTAAACAAAACAAACGTATGAGAATAATCAAGCGTTCTGGGCACATTATACGGCACCTATACGTGACGCTCCTCCTCAAGTTGTTAAGGAAGAAATAATTGGGTCCACACACAGTAGTCATATTTTAATGGGCGTGGTTTGACGAATAATTAACTTAAAAAAAGTCTATTTTATGTTTTTAAACGGGTAAGATGTAGGATAATGAACCATTTATCTGATGCCAAAAATTAAAGATTCCTGATTGAAAATTAGACATTTACTGCATTTCTCTCTGCAAAAGTTTGGTGCATATTAATAGTTTGTTTTCCGACCACAAACTAACACATTTTAGCAATCAGCATTAAAAGAAAAAAAAATTAGAACTTTAATTTACCAAAGGGTGGAATGCTCGTGCCATACAAAATAATATTAGCGAAAGACAGAAAATAAATGTTTATAAATAAAACAAGTAGTTTATTACAAATTCATGATAATAAGGTCATTGTCGAATACGTTCTTTACAGTTACGCATGTTAAAGCATATATTTTATGAAAATGTTTTGCACAAAATTAAATTATAATTAAAAAGACTCATTATAATGTAAATTTTTTGTTCTTTCACAGTTTTTAAATAATTATATAAAAAAAATAATAATACAAATTAATTTTAATGCAAGTGGAGCCACGAATAAAAACTACTAAAAAATAAATAAAACTTACTGAGATGTTTTTCCGTAAATTACTTCAAAATGACTGAGTTGATTCTTATGAAATAAGTGGATGCATTAAAATAAGATTTAGATTCCATTTTACTGTAGTTTGCAATGAATGTAAAAAGGTTATTATCTTATTACAAAATTTTGACATATTTTACATAAATATGATCTTTGTTATTTTCCCATACTGCATTTTAAAAAGAAACCGAGAAAGAATAAAAGTATTTTGACACCAAATCCATTGATTTTGTAGAAATAAAATATCGTTTTTGCATACAAAAGCGACATCATATTCAGAAAAAACTTTCAGTTTGAATTATGACACTGAATTTTAAGTACGGCATTGGGTTAAACTTTATGGTAAATTTAGAAATACATTCATCAAGGCTTGGAAAATTGTATTTATTTTTTAATTTTACAAGTGAAAGAAAAATGTCTGCAACTGAATACTGTACTATACTTTTCCACATGGAGTATTCATGAAAACAGGAAAGACGTTTACCTAGTGATCAAATGTAATATATACAGAAATCTTCAGCTTATGAAAGGGATATAATTTTAAAACTATTTATTTGCATAAAGTTATATAATAACAATTTAATAGTATGAGATAATTCATTCTGAACAAAAATATAATTTAAATTTTACTATGAAAATATTCAAAAGTTTTAAATTGTCAAAGGGTTTAGGATACATATTTATGATTTTGAAATTCACATGTGAGTTAAGGTTTCGTGGTTTTCCTAAACATAAACTGTAAGAATATATTTTATGCTTTTTTTTTACCTTTTGAATAAAACAAAAATTTTACCGGTTGGAACATGATTTACTTGGTCGACTGGGTTTTCACTATTGTATCTATAACGACCGCTATACGATAATTTTCATGATACATTACTGTTAGGAATTTACAATGAAAATTGATGTCTTGAAACACTAATCAGAAACAAAAATAAAAACTTCATTAGCTTTTGGTTACTATAAGTTGTACACATGTGCAGCACTTGGGAATCAAAGTTTTAAATGTACAAAACCTATATTTAATATAGGTAGCTAAGGATATAAATAAATTTATTTATATATTTTTTAGCATTTCTATTCACCCTCAATAATTTTAGACATTATTTTAATATAAAGCATTTTTTCCATCTAAAAGATGCAAAAAGAAGATATTTATTTCAAATATGCAAATCTAAGAATCAGTAGCGGCTTGAATAACCAGGGGGTTCACAATCAATTTATAGTTAATTGTATTTTAATAGACCAAAATTCTTCTTCTTTAATCATAGAACATTCCACGACTAGATGAGATCAAATGTAACATACCGAAATTCTGATAGTAATGTGATCGTGTCTGACCAGCCGCCGCCGGTGTTCAGAACACAAATTGTAGTAATTTGAATATCATATTATTTGTTGAGCAATTCTGAATGTTTTATCAAATATGCTTTAGGAGCGATGCTACTAACGACTATTTATTTATTACTTTCTCCGCCATTTTTTCCAAATAAAATTCATTATTTTAGATTTCTTCCAATCTTCGAGATAGTTTGTTTTTTAATTCAATTAGTCTTTCAAAAAATAGTCGACAGTGACAGACATCCATCAAAGGCTAAATGTAGCAAAAATTCACTGGTATAATCCTTACACACTGTAAAAAAATCTGTAATTCTACAGATGCAAAGTTACAGAAATCTGTATGCTTACAAAACTTTTATATGTACACTGTACAAATAAAGATGTAAATCTACAAATCTAGTTTTTGTAAACCTACAGAAATCTGTAGCTTTCAAAAGAATCTACTAAAATTACAGTAATCTTACTAAAATTTTATCTGTAATCCGAGTAGCAGTTACATAAAAAGTTCTAGGCATCCCAATTTCCCAAAAAATTCTTAGTAACCTCACAAGTGTTTTTTTAATTAAGGTGCAAATGTATATCTGTTACATGAATGTTTGTTGTTGCCGTTACATAAAATGTTCTAGGAATTCCAGTTTCCCAGAAAAATGTTCATAACATTACAGATATTTTTACAGTGCATATTTGTGTCGTTACAGTTATTTACATTAAAGTATTTCCATTCTATAAAATATTATTTGTTTAATTACTATAATAATACATTTAATAATGGAGATTGAAAGTTTCAATTCGACTGTTAGATATAAATTTATAAGTTAATATAATTTTTTAAAATTGAATTTCAATATCCCATTATAATATATCTGACAGTTGCTTGAAAATTAAAAAAAGCACTGCAATAAAGTTACAAGATATAAGAAATTCCTAACAAAAATACATTTCAAGAGTCATTGAATACTGTAAGAAAACTGCTCTATAATTTTTGGGTGATACGTGTGCCTTTTATTAGTTTCAGTAAGAATTCCTTTAAAATCTGAAATATGGAGAGACTTTATCTTAAAATTTTAAAATACCATTTCAAAAGAGAGTTTTCAACGTTTCATTCTTTTTATATCTTGAACTATAAAGTTTTACGTCTTCAATTTTAATCGAAAAATTTTCTAGTATAAAATACTTAAGATGCCAAAAAAGAACCCTCCCCCACAAATAAATTCAATTTTAATTAAATTTATAAAGTAAAAAATGAAACATATTTCGTTTTTCTTATTATAGACTTCTCAAAGTTTGACAAGATTGTTCTACTTGAATAATTTTTCTTTCAAATCTAAATGAAAAAGGAAATTTCATTTTATATAGATACAATAAGGTTAAATGTAGAAATTGTTAAATTTAAATCCAGAGCAGCGTTTCTCAAATTGTGGTCCGCGGTGCACTTAGTGATCCGGATAACAAATCCCATTGTTACGCGAAACTGTTGGACATGTTTAAATATTTTTATTAAACATATTTTAAAATTTAAAATTAAAATTATTTTTAACGAAAAAAAATGGGACAAATATATTTGAATATTATTACCTTTGGTACTCTAGAGGTGGAACCAAAAATTGAGCGTAAATCATTTACATTGACGGCACAGTTGTCATATACGCACCATGTTGCCGCGATTTTTTTCTGACACTAAATTGGAGAAAACCTCTTTTTCGAATATTAGTTACATATATATTTTTAAAAATTGGATAACAATAAATAAAAAAAAAGTTTAATTAATACAATTTATATAATTTTTGCAATTATTATACAATTTATACAGTTTATATAATTAAAATAATTTATATATTTTTAAAAATTAAAATTAAAGTAAATAAAAAGTTTATCTGATAAATAAACAACTACATTTGTGTTACCATATCAAGCACAATAACAACACTTTGGGGCCAGTTAAGTACCCGGGTACGTATATGATATTGGCGTCAGGAAAAAATCGCGCCAACTTGGTGCGTATATGCCATCTGTACCACATTGACTATATGAAAAGGTAGTCGGTCATCCATGTATCACTTTCTCGTCCACCAGTAGACAAAACAAATTTACGTCAAAAGGCAACAGCAGACACCACAGAACGAGATAATACGAAGTCACACAGAGGCTGTACTCAGAGTTTGCAGAGACATTTAGAAGATTCGACGACTTTCCAGAATTATTGTTTTTTTTTTTTTTTTCATATGCAGCTGGTTGTTTAATTACTTCTCAAACCGCTGCATTTTAGTCAATTTTCAGTGGAGAATCCACATTAAGCTCATTCTATGTAATTTATTATTTTTAAAAGTCAATTTTCTGTAGCTTCTCAGATTTTTCGCTTTGATGTCAAAATATCTGTCTTGTGGAGGTTTCTTCAATTACTAAATTAGTGATAAGGGGACGAACGCAGATTTTCTTTCAATGGATCGCTGGCTGGAAACGGAATACTTTAAACATCCAAACTTCTGCCAAGCTAACTGGTATTAACGCGAAGTATAAATATCTAAGAGGTATGTAATCGTTTTGGTTTTATTCGATGTTTGAGTGGACATAGCACTCCAAATATATTAAGACATTTATTTCTTTTATTTTTTTTTAATGAACCTTATTAAATTTTAAAAAATTATGTAAAGTCATGGTTGAGTACTAAAGCAAACGTTGCATAATCGAAAAAGGAAGTGAAATAAAGAAAAATTTTTATTATTTATTTGCACTACAGTTTTATTAATTTTCATTTTTTGATAATAAAGAAAAAAATTAACTTTTAGTTAAGTAGTCTTAAAAAAGTAAAAATATACTTTGCCTCAATGATTTTAAATGCAATATCTTATTCAATATTTTTCCTGAATTTATGCTGTTTTTTATACAGCTAATGTTCATATTACTTTCTAATTGCAGTGCGGAAGAAGATAGAGATATTACTGCTGTGCCACAATCTGGTTTTTCGAATGAATCACTGACTGCGGATGCAACAGAATTTCCTGAAGTATCGAACAAGTTGCATTGCTCTACTGCCTTGGATGTAAGTTCCGCAATTAAAAGAACCTTAAAAATGGAAAGTGTTATGACTCTTATTTGGAAATTGTGTTCGCTGAGATTACTGTTAATAAAGCTCAGTCCATAATTTGCGACAAAGTCTTGCAGAACCATTCAGTGTTTCCAGCAAAAAACACATCGTCATTTTGAGTGCCCATCCAGAATGAAAGAATAAACCAAATGATTTTTTCAGAAGGAAGTAAAAAGAACTCAGGAAAGTCCAGATATGTGTATCGTATCATTAAAAAATTGTCAATGAAAAGGGTTTGATGGCCTATTTTATTCAGTTACCGAATTACTTGAGCATTCGATCCCAATACCATTGATAAAAATCTTACCGAGACTTGTGTGAAACACGTTATCGAATGCATATTTGACGAAAAATCTGAAAAAGTCATAGGCAAAATTACTTTGTCAAATAACACAATCTCGCGATAAATCGGGCTTTTAGCAAGGAATGTGAAAGCTACTTTAAATTTTCGTCCAAATTTATTTTAATTTTCAATTCAAATGGATGTATCACCGATGTTGCTGGTTTGGCAATATTAATGGTATTTGTGCACTATCCATATTTCGCCACTTTTCAAGAGGATTCAAGCGGATCTGCAAGCTATTACAGACTACAGAAAGTGGCACAGAAATATTTAAAGTATTAGATGAACTTTTCGCGTAGAATAGTATCTATGGGATACTGTGCAGATGCGTACAGAGATGGAGCAAAAGCTATGATTAATAAAATGTTTGGTGCAATCTCGGAAAAAAAAAAAGATATGAAATGTCTACAGCAGTAGCCACTTTGTTCTTCACCCATATGCTTTTACAATAAAGAAAATGCAACCACTTATAAAAAAAAGTGCTGGATGAAAATTCTAAAATAATAAATTTTATAAAATCACAACCTAAGAATATCAGTTTGTTTAAAAACTTATGTGATGGCATGGGAGTCTGCATATTTCTTTACTTCTTCACATAGAAATAAAGTGGCTCTTCCATAGTAAAAGTTTAATGCGCCTCTTCGAACAAAGGAAGAAAGTCAGAATCTTCATGAGCGACATTGATTTTCTTTTGGGAGAGAAGTTGTGTGATGATCGTTGACTAATGAAATTGATGTATTTGGCAGATATTTTTACAAAAGTTAATGATTTCTGTCTTTTACTTCATGGAAAATCAGTAATTGTTTTTGATGCTACTGATAAAGTGGCAGGATATAAATAGAAACTGAAGTATTGGGTACAGTCTATAAAAACGAAGCCCGGATTGTTTTCCACTTTCAAAAGGATTTTCAGACGAACTCCATTCAGGTATTCCTGTGGATATACGAGTTTCAAGTTCATCAGTTGCATTTAATTGATACTTTGAACTGTTATTTTGCGCAAGGATTGGATCAAAACACGAAATAGCACGGAAAAAACTGTTTTGTTGAAATTACTAAATTTTGGTTCATATAGCTCCATCGAAATATTTTGGTTGGAATGACCAAATTTTGGGTGGACTAACCAAACAATTTGTTGAATTAACAAAATAATTTGGTTAATCGAACCAAAATTTAATCATTCTAACCAAAATGTTTTGATGGAGCTATATGAACCAAAATTTAGTAATCTCAACAAAACAGTTTTTTCCATACGTATATACTGTATATAAGAAAAACCGTCCTCTCTGACATCACATGAATATCAATGCTTTTTGATTTGGTATCGGATTACAACGATACGATCAAAGTTTGAATCTGAGAAATCAATCTCAGATTTTTAATTTACGCTAAAAGATATATTTAAAATCCTACCAGATAAAACGAAGCATATTCTTCAGCTCTTCGCAACCACTTATTTATTCGAAAGATGTTTCTCCGCATACGCCGCTACTAAAACAAAATACAGGATTGCTTTTCAAAGCACAACAAGTTATTATATACAACATTAGGAATACTGAAAAGTTTAACTGTAAAACTTCTATTAATGTTTTAAAAAAATAACTAAAACCTTTTTATCTATCACCAAACAAAGACATATATTTTCTTCAATCTGCAATAATTGAAAATTATCCAACATTTTAATATGTAAATTTAAAAGTTATATATGAGGGGTTCACAACCATAGTAGACAAGTTCATTTTAAAAAATAAAAGAGATAGTCGAATTGATAAGGCGAATAAAAGTATGTTCTAGCCACTGAGCTGTTCTAGCCACTGAGCTGTTCTAGCCTCCTGTTATATTTAATGTCATATCCATATATAACAGGAGGTCTCAGTCGTCGGTCAGAAGCTTGCAAGGCAAATGAAGCATGCAAGGCAAAGGTAAAAAATAGTCCCGTTGTCAATGTTAGATATTAATGTTCTCATTCACTATTATCCTAATTTACGCTTCTCTAATTTAGCTATATTTATCAAAATAATAAAAGATTCTCTAATCATGTAAGAGAATGCGACAAACAGCATTTTTTGCCAAGAATGCGAGCTAAAATTATCGTCACTGTATCCTTCCGCGCTGACCGCTGTAAATCATGTTGGGAAATAGGAAGACAGATCTCCTCTTATACATGGAGCTCAGCGGTTCTAGTCACTGCCACAGTGAACCAAGTTTATTTTACATACTCTCTCTTTATATGTCTTCTGTTTACAAACTTGGTTTACTGTTGGAGTAGATAAAAGCTATTGTATGTGCCTTCTAAATGGACTATCTAATTTTTATTTTCAAAATAGACTTTGTCTACTACGGTTGCGAGACCGTCATATAAAGCTTATGTATCTAAATCTTTTCAAATAATAATATTATATTTTATAAATTTAAGTTCTGGAGACACTTTCGAATGAATTGTGTTTGTTTCGGTAAGTTCTGAAAACAAAATTCAAAAGGCGTATGTACAAAACTATAAACAATATACTCTATACAGAATCAAATACTCAAAGTCTATTTTCAAAATTTATGACAATTAGAGTGTATAAATCAGGGTATGAACGGGAATTTTCAGACACACGGCCTTTCTAACAAGCATAGTGAATATAAGTTAGGAAAATATTATCAGTAATATATGTGACACGATTTCACTCGTATCATATAAACATGTAGATTTTAAGCACCAGCATACCCACATTGTATACTCAATGAAGAAATCATGGTTTTTTGCAGTCGAACAATCGTGATGGAAGAGTGGAAGGTCAGGCTGTCGTCCATTGGAATATTTCCCGAAGCATAAATAATCGAAGCTGATAGATGCATCAAAACGTTTATTAATCGACCATATAATGCACCAAATTCCACTAGTTATAGGTGATCCATGTGCGGGCAGTCGCTACGTAGTAAAATGTACCACTAGATGTTACTTATTAGAACAAATGATAAAGATTCTGGAAAAACAAACACTCCAGGTGGCGTAGTTTAAGTAAGCAACTCAATAATCATCAAATTCTACCTCCCCTAGCCCATGCAACGGGTTATATCCTTGCGAAAACTGCATGCGTATGAATACAATACACGATAAATGACAAATCATGTAAAAAGTAGCGGGAAGGACGGGATGAGAGCAGAATACGATAGGACCTAGCTCCGGGGGTGAGGGGGGAAGTGCGTGTGACGACGATGCGAACTATATAGCTTCGGCGTCAGAATTATTGCGCAAACAATGGCTGGCGGGATTTGCAAAGAACTGTGGGAAAAAAGAATATCATCGAACAATTCTATTAAAAAAACATTCGAAAGAAAAATAATTTATTTTTGGAATAAAATGAAAAAATTAATTTAATCGGTTTTATAAGACGAGGCGAATGGATTAAGGTTTTTAGACTAATAAAAGAATACGCAGTTTTAAATGCATGCAATAAAAAACAAAAAAAAAATTAAGATATTATTAAATAAAGGTAATAAAGGAAAATTGTTAAGAATTTGGAATAGTTTTACTAAGAAGGGCGAAAATTTTTATTATTACATATATTTATGCACCGAAGCAATGAAACAGAAGATGTTACTCATAAACAAAACGATTTACGTCAAAACCTTTGGAAATTTAATTTAATGAAACGTAAAGATTCTTAATATCTAAATTCATGTAAAACAATCCAAAGTCATTTCCAACATCAATGAAGCATTAAATATCACCATTTAAGGCATTTATGATAATTAATTGTAGAATAACTTACGAAATATGCAAATTATAATTAGCATAAAAATATTTAGACCAATTGTGTATAAAAGCAATTGATTGCTTGTAAATGTTTGTACGTACGTTAAAATTTCTCTGTTACAGTTGTATGGATTTTTTTAATTTTAAATTCGCAATTGAAGTGTGCATTCATTTGTAAAACTGAGGTTCTTAGAAAAATTCCTTGACATTCTAATAATTGGAAAAAAAGTATAAGATCTTGAGTAAAAGAAAATATTTAAAAAAATAAATACCCAGTTAATGCCGAACAAAATGTAAATAGTTAAACATATTATTGGTAAAGATTGAGTTATATTCAATTTTACAGTAAGTAAAGATTCGAAAATTACAATTATTTTCCAAATTTATTTGATAATTATTTCAGAAAATTTCTAGGGATTTAATTTATGGCAACCATAGATTTAGAAAACTTATGCCAGGAAATGTATTTTCTTCGTATTATGGAATTCACGAGCTTTCATATGAGCTTTGCTACAATCAGGTGTTCAGTAGAGTAAAGTCGCAATTGTTTTCAATTCCCATTCAACAGAGAAGTGAATTATTTTACAACTCTAGTTTTGGTCAACTTGAGAAAAGACAACCACAATTATTCATCCACGAAGCTTTGACATATTTTATATGAGATAATGTACGGTTATAATGTACGATTCCATTAGATTCCGTTTATATTTAACAACCCCGTCTCATCGGGTATGTTTCTGACAGCAACCATGCTTTTATTAACTTGTGTGAACTCATCGCGATATTTCCTTATTATATCGCATGAACATTCATATGATTTATGGGTTGGCCACGCAATATAAGGTTGTGCCTATTTTTTGACCATACATTTCAGTTGTCAATTCTTCTTAAACTGAACCTTACAACAGCCATCATTGCATGTTGTAATACAGCTTTAATACTTGGTAGATTTTCTGTTCGTGTGTTTTAATGAGTAAAAAAGTAAAAAATTCCTCCGAAGGTTGGTCCCTTATTTACAAAATGGTCAAGTATTGTACCGGGAAACCTATCGAAAAATCTTAGTTTAAACATTTAAGTTCGTTTAGAATAATTATTGTGTATGTGTTCGTTAATGTAAGGTTTTGAGTCACGAGATCTTTGGGTAATATATTATCTATAAACTTCACTGCAAATAAAAGCGTCTTAAATTAAGATACATATGTGACTGAAAAAGAATTTCAGACACTTAAGTGTCTGAATCTGAAAATTCAGTCACAATAGATGTCTTAATTTAAAACACCTAAGTGTCTTACTATGATCATAGTGTACACGAACTGATAAAAGTGTCTAAAAAATCTGCAAGTGTCTAATTTTAAGACACTTTGTAACTCCGCTCCGCATTCACCAGGGGGCACTCTCAGTTGCGCATGCGTCTTCCTTTCGAACTCGATGTTCGTTTGTAATTCAAACTGAATGCTTGTTTTTATGTACGCGTACATTTTAACTAATAATTTATTTTGACTTGATTGTTTTTTGCGGAATGTGAAGTTCCGGGATTTAATTTCTATCGACATAGTGGTACTCCGTATTAATATTTATCTATAAAACTAATACAGTGTTCTTCATCTCGTCAAATTTGTAAATAGAACTGTTGTCTGGCGGGCTATGTTTTCAGGATGGAAATTTTCCATCCTTTTAACAGAGCTAGCCGGATGTGCAAGGGGATTTTATTTTTTAAATATCCAAGTCTGCCTAATTAACGGATACTAACGTAGCCTCCAATCCGGACGTCCTCTGGGCGAATGTGCTTTTGGAATAATCAGACCTTTTCCCAGGTAAGTGTGGTCTTAACTATGTATTTAAAACTCTCTGTGATTGTTTTCTCTTTAAATGAAGACCTCACACGAGTCTATAGCTTTATTAGTTCCTGAGTTATGCCAAAATATGTTCAAAGCATTTTGCCTATGGTATTTCCATGTTAAAATTTTATTTTGCTAATATTTAAATTTCTGCTCTTCAAATCATCTGCAATCATATTTCTGTATTATTTTCTATCCAATGTTATCTTTAAAATAAATTTTGGTGTCTCTGCATGGTGTATATTAGCGGTTACTGAATTTATTAATTTTACACCTTCCTAAGCCTTTTCTTATGTAGCCATTACTTTAAAAATCGCAGTGACATCGCCTGTTGATTGGCTCATACTTCTTAATTACCATCAAGACTACCTTAATAGTATTTTTTGGTGTAATTATTACTCTGAAGTACCCTTTTTAATTATTTATTTACGTATACAATATTTTTATAAGCATTTAATGCGGCAGCATTTGTAATGTTTACATCGATTTTTACATTTCTTCTGATAGATTTATTATGTGTTATGTACTGGAATTCAAAAGCATTTATAGTAAACATTCCTGTTAATAGCTGCTTTTATTTATTATTTATGCTTTTCTTGTCTAATGAAGTTTTCTTCTGCCTCATAGTGTGTACATCATAAATTTTAAAAAAGAATATAGTTCGAACATCCTTCCATTCATTGATTCCCCCATATATTTAATACAGTGAATTACTTGTGTTCATTTATTTATTTTAAAATGTTTTGACTGATAAAACTCATTAAATCCGGTCATTCTAATTAAAAGATTTCCCTTTGCTATAATTTTAGTGTTTCCGAGTATTTTAGAAATATCCCATTTGCCATACTGAAAATAGTCAACATATAGTCTTTTTATGATTCAAAAGTCAAAACCACAGCTTCATGATTTGATTGTTTGAACGGAAATTGACGTCACTAATGTAGATGTTGAATCAGAAAAAAATTTGTTGATGTCAACAAAGATTTAGAAAAAGGATCTCGCGTTATCTGTAGTCACTTTGTTAAATTTTAATGATTATTTTTAGATTCTTAAATTCATGTAATCATGTACCGTTAACGTAATTGTAAGAATGCGGTAAAAATATACAGATATATTTCATTTGAAATAATTATATAATATTGATTTTTTGATTACTTTTAGTTAAAGAGTAATTTGAAATTAAAAATTAATACAGAGTAAAGAGGTAGATTTTTATAAAATATTTATTTGCATATAGCTAGATTTTGCACTTAAAACTGACACGTACATTTATCGAATCATAATACAGGGTTGGACATTTTCCAGAAGGAGGGCCTGATTAAAGCATGGGCAGACCCTCCCTCCACCCCCCCCCCCTACGATTTTACGTGCTCCAAATTCGATATGGATTTTTTTTTAAAGCTTATATTTTAAATGTGTTTCAACATTCTATTGATTATAATCAGCATTTTGAACTTTAAAAGTAGAATTAGATTAAAAACTAAATAAAAAAATAAATACAGTAAAAACTCTCAATCGCGGCCACCTCGCGAATTGAACGCGTTTTGGAACGTAGAATTTGCCTGCTATTCGATTGTGTTCGCTTTTATGAGGTAAAAAAAGATGTATTTATCTTGAAAAAGGTCAGTGTTCGCTGAAGAAAATTGTCCTATGAAAGTTTTGTTGTAAAATCTCCATAACGGACACTCCTACATAGAGGACACAACTATTTAAGAAGCACATTTTTTATTAACAACATGCACATATTTTATATTTTTTACCTCAGAAAAACAGACACTTCCGAATGGCGAACAAATTCCACGGTTCTAAGGTGCCTACTATTGAGAGGTTTTACTGTATTGTGACAAATATTTTAATTTTTAATCTTATTCTACTCTATAAATTCAAAATATTGATTATAATCAGTACAAAGTCGAAAAAGATTTCAATTATCAGCTTTATGAAAATTGCATACCATATTTTGGAGCCCCTAAAATTAGGCTGTGTGTGTGTGGGGGGGGGGGGGAGAGTAGGGCAGAATAATGGCCATATACTTTTCCAGGATCAACGTGGTCAAACATGGCTACGTATAATGCTTTAAAAAAATGGCTGCGATTCAGACGTTTGAAGTGTCTAAAATTCAGACGCAAAAAGTGTCTGAAAAAATTCAGACATTTTAAAATGTCTGAAAATTGAACACTCCGTTTCAGACACTTAAGTGTCTGAATTTAAGACATTTCGATTTAGAGTGTTCGCACATATTTCGGCAACAGTTAATCATATATATAGCTTCTACATAATTACATAATAAGGTTTAATATTTATGGCTATTCTAACGTATATACTTCTCGTTTTAAAATGTCTTTATTTAACTATTAAAGACTAATTTTAATTTGAAAAATATTCTAAAGTCTAACCTTCATTAGAAATCCTTATCATAATATTTTGATTTGGAATGAAAATAATGCTTTTATTCATTCATGCGTCTATTATTTTTTAGAGGGTTGTGTTTATATAGGCTAATAAAACATATACCAAACTTCAGCCTTCTGATTGCTCATCGGTGGAAAGGATGCTAAAAAGAAAGAAACATCTAGAAAATCATTCTGACCTGGGGAAGCTCTGATTGATTGACCTTTAACTTCTTTAACATATGTACGAAACGGAAATGCACCGTCTGAAAAATGCAATAGAATTCTTCTCTACCTGTTCAAGAAGAAATGAAAACAACTAATATATAACTAGTGCACACTTACTCATAAAAGTCTGGATTATTTTTCAGAAAAATATTTTGAATTTAATCATTAAAATGTGTTTTAATAAGGAGATATTAGATATTTCTATAGGTTTTAAGATGCATTTATAAATATTTCGTAAAGTACAGGTTGTTAGGTAAATGCAACGCTCTAACAAGAAGACAGCGAATTTTGCAATAAAACTTGAAAATTAATATCTCTATATCTTTTCGATAAAAAATAAACTTTTAACAATAAACTTTATATTTTTTATACAAATGTATTACAATATTAATTACGACTTACAGTGCGTCTCAGAAATATAAAGACTCTGATATTTTCGAAATAATATTTTATTAATACAGTATTCAAAATTATATTTATGCATATAACGAAAAGTATGTGCCAAGAAAACATTTTACAGTAAATTAAATTAAAATTAAATAATTTCAACTCGAAAATTGATAAATGTAAATAAATTTGCTGTCTCATGAATATAAAGACATTTTATATACTTTTGAATTACCTTCCAATAAATAATCCATTCTTATTAATGACAGAAAATATTCTAGCTAGCATGCTTTTTATTAAGTTGTATAACTATTTTGGCTTTATATCAAACCAACTTCGTTCGATTTCTTTTTTCAACTCAAGGACGTTTGAAAATTGTCTTCCAGATGCATATACACTGCGAACGAGAGTGCCACAAAGATTCTTAACTGGATTTAAACCAGGGTTACGTGCGGGCCACACCGTGACATGAACATTGCTATCGGCAAACCATTTTTTGTGAGTCTTGGTGTGTGAATCGATGCATTATCCTGATGGTACCAATAATTCTGACCACCAAGAGTTTCAGCAATTGGCAACAACTAACTATCAAGCAGTTCGATATACTCTTTAGATGTCTGTTTACCATCCAGAAAAGCAATATCTGTAGTTCCATTAAATGAGAAGGCAAACCACACCATAACAGAACCTCCCCCTTTCTGCCTACTGAAGAAGGTTCGAGACTAACGTTTTAAATCGTGCGAGTAGGAATTCCAACCATCTGGGCCATCCAAGTTAAATTTCTTTTCATCTGAAAAAATGTCTTGCATCCATTCGTCCTTTCAGTGCATATGATCTTTAACCCCAATTAACCTCCATTCTTTGTGATCTTTTTTCAGTAAAGAAAATCTGCACGTATGTCGGCATACAATGTTTTTTCTTTCTTTTATACGACGAAGTACTGTATCCTTTGGGACCATACCATAATCTGGTTGAGAAACTTATCGCAGTGACATTTTTTGTGACGAAAGAAGTCGCATGATCTTGCGATGTAGTCTTTCACTAGTTTTTCTCTGTCTGCCAGATCGTTTTCTAGAAGTTTTTGATAAAATTTTGTAAAGTGCAGCTCTAATTATCCCAGTTTTTTTACATATTTGACGAACTGTTTAGCCATTAGCTTTAAATTCACGTATTTTACAAATTTCATCTTTAGAAATTTGAATATTCCACGGCATCTTTGCAATTGAAACAAGTCAAACAACTTTGTTCATTTGGGTAAGTTAAAGTGTATTTCTGCGGGTGCGCATTCATTCTGTACGCGTGCATTCGAAAAAAAATTGCATATAAAGCAGTTTTAAGTTTGTCTTTATATTTATGAGCCAGCGTAATTTTTTATTTTTTTTATTATTCGAGACGAAATTATTTTATTTAAACTAAAACCCCTATAAGATATTCATTTCAGTGTTCTTAATATGAGACATACAATTTAATTTCTTTTAACTGAATTTAAAAAAGGTAATTTCAAAAACATCCGTGTCTTTATATTTATGAAACGGACTGTACTTTTATGTATGTAATGGGTAAAACAAATTACACAAATATCAACATGACATTTTGCACACATTGTCTGAACAATAGATTCGCAATACTGACCGGCAAAACTTTGTGTTTTATTCCTAGGAAATTTTTATTAGTAGATGATTTAGAGAGCCACATTTGATAGAATATAAATTTCTGCCTTAGGTAGCACTTTCATTTGAAGAGAAGGGATCTCCCAGGACATTTAGAATGCTACGTCTACTACCCATTTATATATACATAAATACCATTTTTTGTTGCGGATAATGTTTCTGTATCTACTGATATTTTCATTCATCAAATCGGTAAATCCCATAAACTTGGTATAATCTCCATTCAGACATGGGAATTAGATAATCGCAAATTTATTACAATTTTTTAAAGAAATATCTCATCGTGCAGAAACTGATTTGGCTTTGCAAGATTTTACAGGAAATTTTACTGATTAAAAAATAAATAAATAAATAAATAAACACCGCGTGAAACGTTTAACTGGCAGTAACAATTACCTTGTCACGCGATCATGTTATAATAATTCCATCATACCATGAAACATATTTAAAAAATATATATATCTTTTGTTTTCATTGTTCTAATACATTTGATGTACTCTGTTAATTCCCGTTCTCTAGATATTTCGAAATTTCTAATAACGAAATTCCGCGAAATAAATTTTCGGAATAAAAGTCTTCATCAGTCAAATTATTTTATTTTGGTGGTGTTGTGCATATACAATCAACATATTCATTATTGTCCTCTTTGAAAAGCAAATATTGAGCTTTACTGGATGTTGGGCCTCTTGAAATAACAATAATAAATATATAATTACTATTTCAGCCTATAAAAACACTACTTCCTTGTTATAGCGGCCACCGTGGATGGAGCGGCAAGCGACCCTTACGTATCGCCAAGTGGCCAGGATTTATCACATATTTATTTTGCATATATAAGCTTGGAGATGACCTTGTCGAAATCATGGCTGTCACCTAGGGTTAGTATCGTAATTGCGGGGGCAGCTATAACGAAGTACCAAAACATTTTTATAAACAAGGCGCTATAAAATATGTAGACCTTCACCACTAAAATTTAAAAGGAAAAAAATAAGAGTTTTACTCTTAAACTTCATTATTATTTCTTTAATGTCTTTTTATATTCATATAAAAAATTTATATTCTCACTATATTGGTATATAGGGGAAAAAACGTCATGGCCCTGAAAAGTTTTTTTTTATGGTTTAATGTGGCTTTTTGCTACCCCCTCTCAGCTTTTCCACTTCAAGCTTGGCGAGTGTAACTCTGAACAGTGCTCTTTCTCTCTTTTTAATCATTTTATAGTACTTTTATAACTGCAGTTAGACCATTTTAAATATTCTTTTAAAATATTTTCCATTTATCTATCTCAAGTCTTAACTTAAAATTATACTTATTTCTTTTAAATTCTTAATTTAATTCCTCTTTTAATTTCTTATATTAATTTTCAAGTAGTTCTAAACTACAACAAAATTTTTCCTAATGGCTCACAAAACATAAGATACTTCAATTTCATAGTCTGGGTGTTAAGCAGTTATCAGCTTCGGAAACCCCCTGTGCTGCTCACCTGTTCAGCACATGTTCATTATTATGAACGTTTAATTGTTTATGAAAGCGTATGAGAATGAATTCGCTAACCATATCTTATTGCATATTAAGTACAACACGAGCTTCCAAATTCTGTGTTCTACAAATATCTAATCATTAATGACTGAATGCACTTGATTTATCTTTTGATATTAAAAATTTCTTTTTAGAAAAACGTGAAATATTGAGTTTTACTTAAATTTTACAAAAGAAAATCGTTTAACAAGCGCAGTAAAATTGAAAATGTCACTTGAAATATAAACTATCAGTTGAAATACAAACTAAAATGTAATTGAATAAGTTTTATTCAAAAGTTTTTTGTGAATGATTAAGGCATCGTTCGATATAAATTTTCCATTAAGTTAAATTACTTTTCAAATAGAAAAACATATATCTGCATAAGTAGAAATAAATTTTGAAAGTTTTATCAAATTTACCCTGGCATATTTTCCATTCACAAATAATCTTTTTCAGAAAACAACAGAAGTGGATTTATTTTTTGCTTTCTTTCTTTCTCCCTCTCTCCTTTTTTTTAATTATTCATAAAGAAAATTAATATTTAATATTTGTTTTTGTATACTTTATTCGTGATTCTAGAATATTGATTCTACATACTTTTAATTCCTAAAGTAACTTGTAATATGTTGATAAGATTTTGTATATAATTAGGGAGTCTGCCACCTACGAGCTATGTTCGCCAATCTCGTTCAGATACCGCAGATACATAAAAACACGCTTGACTGACTTTGAAATGGTTACTAAAGATTGAATAATAAAAAAAAAGATGGTCATCATAGATGGATAATTGATGATCTCCATGTTAAAGGTTTTCCCTTCATATTCGGATTGGGGAATTTTAAGACCGAATCAGCTGCAATGAAGACACCGAACTGCTACTTTCGTGTTTTATTAAATAAGATCATTTAAGAAAAAAAGCTAAGTAAACAGAGTCTCTTTGAATCCCAGTACTTTTTAAAAACGCTATAAGAAAGTTGCTTTAAGGAGGCGAGGGACCTTAACCCCCCCCCCCTTTTTTTTTTTGTTTTGTAAATTTCACTTTAAATATTATTACCCTCGCATATTTTCATAGTCTGTACTTGTGTCTTTTTATATTCATATAAAAAATTTATATTCTCACTATATTGGTATATAAAAATGTATGGCATTATATGCATTATGGCGTACATTTATCACAAAAAAAGAAAAAAAAAAAAAACTGGAATTTTACGCGTCGTCAAAGAAATCTTCGAAATTCCCCCTGCGCGTTCCATATCAATGAAAATCCCCAATATTTTTTTTATAAAAGCTTAGTTTACATATTTAAATAAAACTGTGCATCGAATTTTATATATTTGAATATAAAGGTAAAAAAAAAAATAGTTTTTTTAATGCCTTTATATTCAAATATATAAAATTCCTTGCACAGTTTTATTTATATATATAAATCAAACATTTATAAAAAAAATATTGGGGATTTTTATTGATGTGGAACACGCAGGGGGCATTTTGCAGATTTGTAAGACGACACGTGAAATTCCATTTTTTCTCAAAAATTACTTTAAAAAAATTTTTTTTTGGTGATAAATGCATGCCATAATCCATATAATGTACCCTTGAGTAACATTTAAAGTAAAATTTACAAAAAAAAAAAAAAAAAAAAAAAATGAAATTTTGAAATGTTTTCGAAAAAATTTCAAAAATTTTCATTATTTTTTAACCATTATATTCAAATATATAAAATTAGATGCACAGCTTTATTTATATATATAAACTAAACTTTTGTAAAAAATATTGGGGATTTTCATTGATATGGAACGCGCAGGGGGCATTTCGAAGATTCCTAAAACGACGCGTAAATTCCATTTTTTTTCTCAAAAGAAAAACATTTTTTTAATTATTTTTTTTGTGATAAATGCATGCCATAATGCATATAATGTACCCTTGAGTAATATTTAAAGTGAAATTTACCAAAAATAAAAAAAATGATTTTTAAGTCCCTCGTTCCCTTAAGCAAGATATTGTAAATGTATCGTTTTAAATTTGACGTAATTTTCACCAAAGTTTTGTTTCTTTTAAACGCATTTCAACATAGTTGAAAAGAGTTTATGAATTCGTTTTATCTGTCTGCCTTACCGTCCGTTGCTCTAACTGGCATAAATATAGTCATTTCCATGAAATTCATATACGTAATTGGTGTTTAGTATCGCATATTAGGTATTGAAAATGAAGCGTGTAGCATTAATGGTTCATTTACAGGGACACTCAAATAATTCCGTTACATTATCTCATATGGAGAAAAATCGCTTGCGGTGTATTTTAATGATATTACACTATCCTAAATGTATTGAAATTTGCATATTATGATTGAGGTGTAATAAAAGCGCTTACTGTAGAATATAGGTGTGCATATAATTTATCGTTCATTTACAGGGACACACTGAAGTATTTGACTGCAGTACTGGCTATGTAGACCGACTGCTGGAAATGCGTTTACATTTGTGATACACATTTTAAAATTTAACTAATATTTTCATATTACTTGGTGCGTATAAACTCTATAGATCATATAGAGGATTACACAAAAGATATCAAGAGCATTTCCGTTTATTGATGGACGTTGTTCAATGGGAAATTTCAACTGCGCCATGCATTTAATTGAACTATCTTTTAGCATACTATGTAATATATGGATGATATAAGAATCTGTACAAAATTTTTTGGATATTTTTTATTGTGTTCATAGTAATTACAGAAATTGGGTTTTTAAAATGCGTTACGCCTTTTCTAAATTATGTTTTTAGACGCCTTTTAAATTAATAACGTGTAAAGTTTTGATACTGTATTCTGAATACGTCGGAAAAGGTTTCATAATATATGCTAAACGCATGATTTTTCGTTCTTGCATAATTAATCACGTGAAAATAACTTTCCTGTTAGAAAGGAAGTATTACTATTTGAGCTATCTTAGAATGGGCAGCTGTAGTAGTTTAAAAATATAACCTCTAAATATGAAATAAATGTCATGTGTAAATATATTTAAATTTAAACGTAATTTCTCGGCTAAATTATTGTAAATTTAAGCTATTTGTCAATATTATTATTTGGCAATTTTAAATATGATGTAATTTCTCCCATTTACAACATCTAATGCTCATTAATGAATTTATTATTTTCAAGTTTCATTTTTCTCTTAATATTCACGTGTAATTACTGAATATATGACAGACATTTAAATATTTTCCTGCTTTTTAACAGGTAAACATTCAATTCTAATTCTTTCTTTTCTGTTTTTAATAGTCACGTGTAAATAATTTTTTTTATTAAAACAGAATATTATTATTTTCGTTGTTTTTAGAATTTGCAATAATTTAAAATAATATGTTTTTTTCTGAAATATGAAAAGCATATCTTGAAACGATGAAAATTTGAATAAAAATTTAAAAAAACACTCAAGAAATTAGTCAAAGTAAAAAAATAAATAAATGCAGTCTGCACACAGCGTTTGCAGTTTTTATTCTTAGAAAAGATTATTACATTTTTATGTATAATTTTTGCTTCTACAGAAGTTTTTTTAATAAAACAATTTTGACCAAATCTAAGAATTAATATCTCTTAAAATAATTCTTCGATTTAAAATCTGTCTGCTTCAGTGTGTTTATCTAGCATTTCTCTGTAATAATACCAATTTCCCTACTTTTGCATGCTGTTGTTTTCTTAATATTATCGCTGAATAATCTCCGGTCACAAAAGGTCATTTAAAAAGGTGGTGACAGCGTTAGTCCTTTTTTTAGAATATAGTCCTTATTTTACATATTTCTTTTTTAACAAAATGTCATTGTTTATTGCACTTAGTTCAACTGCATTAACCTTTTTATGGCTCACAAAAATATATTATGGATTAAATAAAATACTTTTCTAAATTAAACGAACTTATCTTTAAAATGATTTATATAACACTTCCCACGAATGACTATCTTTCTTTGCCCATTACTAGCACCCATTTTTGAAAATGACCGTTAAATGAAATGTTTCGCTTTGTATGTGAACTAAATACAGTAATTTTGCGCGGCCGTCGCAAGTTCGTGCGTATTTACATTAAATGAGATAAGATAAAAACCAAGAAGAGGAATATTTATGACATTCAACCTATAGTAATAAAATATAATTCCGTTCTGTGTATCTGTTTATGGGTGTGTGTCGGTGTGCTATGGATACGAAAATCTACCACAAGAACAAAATTGAAAATTTGTGTGACGACACTTCAAGACCTTTCCTGATTCACCTGAAACTCAAATTTTCCAATTTTTTATATTACCCGAGCTATTAATTAAAAACCACAATGAAATCTCATCAAAACGCATTTCTTTCATTCTGGAACTCAAAAGTGGTTGCGCATGTCCAGAAGCCGATTTTACGAATCGGGAACCGAACTTGTAGTTTTATTTGGGGTTTTTATTTGTTTATTTTTAACATAAATCGGCCAACTGCCTTGTGCAGATAAATATGGAAGACATATTCCACAAAACCCCTACTCTTACGTCTGAAATGACGCAATCAATTGAAAATATATCTGTGGTGATTCATTGAAATTTTTATCAAAACCCTCTACGGCGTAAGTTTGAAGGTACCTGCAAACTAAAGATATAATTTATTTAAAAATGCATTTGGTTTTAAAAAATATGAATTTTAAATGTTTCAAAAACACTGGCGAGCGCAGGTCACTTCGCGCCTCACGAAGACGATCGTTTTTCAACTGTATAAGTAACTAAATGTCCATATTTCAACACAACCTTTCTTGAGCTTCTACGTAGATTAGATTTAGATAACCTACAAAAATTTTGAAACCTTCGGACTGGTAGAAGTGTTTTTTACAAAATAAAATTTGTGGAAATTTCGACAAAAACAGTCCAACAGTTCGCATCGCAGATAAGCTCCAAATTAGAGAATTATCTGAACGTATCATTTCGCAACCGTTTTTCAACCCTGAAATCACCAATCCTACCATTCCCCACTAGTTTCCACGAATCAATAAATTTTGTTACTTAATATAAGTTACTCACTATGAGAAAAAGTATTCGAAAAAAATCTTCCACATTACATAAGTTGTTTTACAAAACTTTTTTATTTTTTTTGTATCCCATTTATTCTCTCTCTCTCTCTCTATATATATATATATAGAGAGATACTATTCTGTTTCTATATAGAGAGATATACGTACATATCTCTATATATACGTATATATATATATACATATCATATATATATATATACGTATATACGTACGTTTAGTGTGCCTCCTAATGGATTGCTGGTATTACTGGTAAGTACCAATTTACTATATTCATCAGGTTTTCTTGTTTTTCCTTATGTGATATTATTCCAATGCATTACATCGGCATTGATCTATCTAAGCAAATTTGCCAGTCTATTATATGAAATAATTTGCGACATGTAGTGCCCGGCCGACTGACGATTAGTCATCCACCTGTAGCTTTGGTTTCTTAAATTTTAATAATCATCTTGTATCTCTGTTCCATATGTGGATCAGTAGATTATTGTTCCTGTTATAATTGAATTTAGTGGAGGATTTATTTAAATTGATGTTTTCTAATTATGTGACAATTCTGTAGATTATTATATGCCATCTTTAAAGTTGGAGTTTCGGTCTTTTTATTGTTCAGATATATTAGTTTTACTTCATATTAGGTATTCTATATATAAATAACATAAATGCAATCTTAACAGTAGACATTTTTTCAAGTAATGTTAAGAGAATTTGATAGTTATATTTTGAATTATAAAGGTTTTATATACCGGGTGAGCCAAACGTTCATAAAAACTTTAAAAACGCAAAAAAGGAAGCAATTATGGTAAAGGAGGGCGGTTTGCAAGAAAGGGCTCGCATGGTAGTCGGTTTTTGTTTTAGCAGCAAAAAAAAAAAAAAAAAAAAAAAAAAGCTAAAAAATCACATGTAGACGCGGCTGATGACCCGAAACACAATGAAGAGGGCAACAGTTGATCATAGAATGTTCTGGAGGTCATGTTAAAAATTTGTTATTGGAAGAACAAATTAATGGAGCGTATTGTTGTCCTGTGCATTATGTTTCGGGTCGTCATCACCCTCTACATGTGACTTTTTAACAATTTCTTTTTGACTGTTACAACAAATCCAACTACCTTGTGAGCCCTTTCTTGCAAACCGCTTTCCTTTATCCTAATTTCTTCCCTTTTTTTTGAGTTTTTAATATCTTGACGAACTTTTGACTCATCCGATATATATATATATAATAGAATTTTCATTTGTATGTTGAAGCGACTGATGTAAATACTTTAAGCAACGTATGAAAATCAATCATAGTAAAATGCACTGATTTTATAGTTAAATATTATTTTAAGTTATTCAATACTTATTTCTACTATACATGCTCATTAATTTTGCCCTTGTGCTAGAATTTACTCCATAATTACTATCCAGATTTTCATAGATATCCACAATTTTTTCCATTTTTGTTATAAGTGATGTACACGAAAAAAACTAAATATTTTCTATTATTCAGTTACTATTAATTTAGCAATTTCTCTAAAACAAAAAAAAGAAAACAAACATTGTTAAATTTCGGGAGTGGTATCCTGAGTGCGATGCATCATTAAAAAAAAATATGGATTTATTTAAGACTTATAATTCATAACAATTAAATATATCTGGCTGAAATATTATGAAAAGTGAAGCGTTACTTAAATAATTCATTTTTGAATAAGTAAATTACAACAATGGTTAAGATAACAATCTTTAAAACTTTTGACATTTCAGAAATATAAGAAATTTAAACTAATTATCTATTCAAAACATTTCCATCAGTAAACTTTCTATAACTTTACTTGTAGGTAGACTGGAACATGTGGTAACGTTGAGTTTTTTAAATACATAATAAGTATTTAAAAAGTTTCGTTTGTTGCAAAAGGTGCAAACAAACGAAAAAATTATTGTTGTTCATTGAAAAAGTCCTTCCGGCCAGTGCCGGGAGGAAGAGGTAGCTTTCATATTCCGTATTTTTAAAAAGTCAGCTGATATTATTCAAACACACAAAGCTCAATTTAATGGAAACCGATTATAGGAGATTCAATACTAATTTTTATTAATACTAAATCATTATGAATGAGAATTTCACGAAATTAGTCAGCTTTATCCAAGATGGTTTTATTTAAAGTAACTTATATTTGGTTGCCAAATTCGGCGATATCTTGAACTGCCTGCCATTTTAAGACAACATGGTGGATGAGGCTAACTAGTGAACTTGGTCGAGACCTTAGTAATTCCTGTGCACATGCTCACTCACATCGGAATCGGTTGATATATACAAGTGCTGTCGCAGGCAAAGAATCAGATTTTTCAAAATATCACCCACATTAGGAATTCAAACTGCTATATCTGAGGCACTTTTTTAAGAGAAAGATAACACAAAAAATGCTCCTAAATCCTTATATCAAGGTCAAATACTTAAAAAAGAAAACTTTTTCAATTTCTAGTTTTTTTGCACCTTACTTTAAATATAATTTTTTTTTTTATTTACTGGCCGCCATTTTGAAACAAGATGGCTGATAAAGCTGGCCAGCGAACTTGGGAAAGACATTGCTATGTACTATCCACATGCCTTCTTACATCGAAATATGTTAGTAAATACACGTGTTATCTCGTGACAAATATCAGATCTTTTCAAAATGTCAGCCATGCTAGAAATTCAAAGTGCTATAATTCAACCCTTTTTTAAGATATAGACGAAACAAAAACTGCTCCGGAATCTTTGTATTAAGGTCAAACAAATAAAAAAAATCTTTTTCATTTTCCAATTTTTTGATACCTCATTTTAAATTAATTTTTTTAATTTATTTTAAATGGCAGCCCTTTTGAAACAAGATGGCGAATGAAACTGGCCAACGAACTCGGACTAGACATTGGTATGTACTATGTATACAACAAGCTACATCCAAATCGGTTCATAAATACGCCTGTTATCGCGCGACAAAAATCAGGTCATTTCAAAATGTCAGGCACGCTAGAAATTCAATGTGCTATAACTCAGCCATTTTAAAAGATATAAACGAAACAAAAACTGCTCCGGAATCTTTGTATCAAGGTTAAACACATAAGACAAAAAAAAAATATTTTCAATTTTTTGGTACCACATTTCAAATTTTATATTTTTGTAAAAAAATGTAAATGGCCGCCATTTTTAAACAAGATGACGAATGAAGCTGGCCAACGAACTCCGTCGAGACATTGGTATATACTATGTATAAACGAAGTTTTATTCAAATCGGTTCATAAATACGACTGTTATCGAATGACAAAAATCAGGTCATTTCAAAATGTCAGCTACGCTAGAAATTCAAAGTGATATAACTGAGCCATTTTTTAAGATAAAAACAAAACAAAAACTGTTCCGGGATCTTTGTTTCAAGGTCAAACACATAAGAAAAAAATATGTTTTAATTTTCAAATTCTTGGTACCACATTTCAAATTTTAATTAAACAAAATTTAAATGGCCGCCATTTTGAAACAAGATGGCGAATGAAGCTGGCCAACGAACTCAGTCGAGGCATTGGTATGCACTATGTATAAACGAAGTTTCACCCAAATCGGTTCATAAATACGAGAGTTACAGTGTGACAAATATCAGATATATATCAACATTTGAACGGAGGGTGGTTTCGAGGTCTGGAGGTCATGATCGATGAAAATATACCAAAATTTTTTGAAATCGCTTTCCTCCGAACGGCTGCAATAGGTAGTTTTTTGTAATGAAATCTACCTAAAAGGAAGCCGTTAAATAGAAATAAGTGTCGTTATTCGGGAGTATTCGTTATGGAGATTTTACTGTATGTTGTTTAGTTTATATACATTATTTTATTTGAAATTATAGAGATTTTTGATTTTTGATTTGATTTGATTTGATTTATATATATATATATATATTTTTTTTTTTGCCTTTAAAATCTCAGTTTGACATAACTTGTACGATAGCCTTTATTTAAATTATTCCGAATAAATATATCCAGATACATTTTCGTAACATAATTTATGATATGTATTAAAATATTTAAATTTCTGCGTGAAAAACAAATTCATCATCAGCAACATACTAAAACTCCAAAGAGATTAAATGATTACTCATGATTAATTATTCAAGCAGTCAAATTTTTCAAAAGAACATTTCGTCTTGTTTTATCTTTAATTGAAACTTTACTTGAGGTGCTGTTTAAGATGTAAATGAGTCGTTGAATCTGAATGATGTATATGAAACGCACGAACCAATTTCCATTCATTTGAGTTTAATTAGTTTCTAGTAATGTCCTTTTCTTGATTTAACGAATTTTTCCAATTAATTTTCATCTGTTTTGTAATCAAACAAATATTTTAAGTTTCCTTTTTAAATATGAAACATAATTTTTGTTTGTCTTTCGGTATATATTTTTATGGTTTGTTTATTTTAAATAAAAATGTTTATTAAATTAAATTAATTACTAAAATTCGTATAAAGCACAGATATAAAACTAAACTTGCTTTTAGGTGCATATATGAAAAATAAATTATCTAAAATACCTTAAAAATCAAATTAAAATCCAAAAAAGTTCTCGGCCAAATTCACACGGCCATTGTCAGTTGGTTATTTAAATGTTGTTATTTCCCTTTGGGCTTATTCGTCAAGGAGAAACCAAAGTAATTTAAGGGTGGTGTGAATATAAGTTGAGAGGGAAAGGTATTCAAATTTTTAACAAAACAAGCATTCATCTACTATGTAGCAGTTCTTTCCAGACTTCATAGATGGAGTCTGGGCATAGATGGAATCATATGGCAATGCATCAGAACATACTAAAGTGCGAGAAAAAAAAAATCTTGACATTCAAGCCACAATCTTAATGTTCAGATGTTTTATTTTACTTTTTGCCTGCTTTAAATAGAAGAGGCCGGTGAGTTTCTATCACGCTTTGGTTTTGAGGGGTGGCTCTTACATGACTCAGCATTCTCTCTTTTTTTTTTTTTTTTTTTTTTTAGTTCTAAGAGTAGTCTGAAATTAGGACTTAAAAAAAAATTCAATGACTATCAATTTTTTTTTTTTTTTTTTTTTGCTGGTACTGTATATTTTATATTCAATAGGTTCTCGTATAATTGCTTCCTGATAATTACTTGTATGACAGATAATTTTGGATTTATTGAAAGCTACAATTATAGGTTGAATAAGAGCTACTCTTGCTAACGCAGTATGGGGTCTATTTAATCTGAGATTTGTTTCCTGTTCTTTTATTATATCTAGAAATTCCCTTATTGTCATGCCTATATATAGAAATTCTTTATTATATTTTTTAACCCCTTAATTCTCGCTCCCGTGATATTCACGGGCTGTGTCTTTTATACAGCTTTTTCAATCCCCACCAGTTTTATAAAATAGTGTAATTGACTTTATTGCGGTATCATTTTACCTGTCATTAAATAAGCCGAATATTTCTTTCTCAAAAAACTGGTGCCAATAAGCAATTTGAATTTTTAAACTGTAATTTAATTCGAGCGTTAAGGGGTTAAAAGCATGATATATACCACTGATCTATTGATATCTTTGACAGGATTAATTTTTGTATTTAACAGATCTTTTAACTTTGGGGGAGGAACTTTAAAATAATTATATTTTAGTTAAACAAAACTCAGAAAGTTTTATTTAAATAAAGAAAGTGCGTATTTTTTATTTTTCTTAAATTATTTCTGCCCGCAAATCTACAAATGAGAATGTTATTTTTCACTTGTATTTGTATATAATAAATGGAAATAATGCATGTTGTTGATAAAAATTGGTCATTAAGAATGTGTGATAATTTTGATAACTTTTTATGCACTTAATAGCAGAATTTCAAAGTTCATAAAAGATAACAGGAGAATGCATTTACACGGAATCTCTGTTAAGCACTATGTATGATAGTTGGACATATTTGATGATGTGATGAAATTATTTTATTTTTTAAATACTTATTAAATGTTGTTGCTGGTTTGTTTTAAAAACCACCATGTGATGATTCGTACCCGTCCATTTTAAGAGGTAGAGTAGATCGGAGCTAGTTGGCCCGCATTTTCTTCAAATAATTTAAAAATATACAAATCATATTTTTTTTTATGTTACCACTATCACTGCATTTTAAAGAAAAGTCACAATAGTAAAACTTGAAAATATTAACTATTAATTTTCATTTAGAAGCTCAAACTGGCACCAAGTCCCTTGGGCCAACATGCCCCGATTGCGGGTTGGGTTAGCCCACGTTGCCTTTTAAAGTTCTGATGGTGTAAAAGTTAAAAAAAATTAAAAGACTAAAAATTAAGACATAAAAAATCGTACGGAGTTGATCATACATTCCGTACGCCATGAATTAAACATTAACACGGCAATTAACAACAGCGACAAAAATCGCATGCGACCCGTCAGATTTCTTAAAACTTACGTATTATTCACCTGAAACTTATGTATTATCCAAGCATTTCATTAGCCGTTCGGGAAAAGGCTTTTCCATCGTCAGATTTCCAAGAAATCTGACGAACAATTTTAAATGGAATTTCATTCTTAAACTTCTAAACATTCCACAATATTAATTTTTATACCGTCGTATGGAGAAAAAAATGTACTTTTAAATGCAATTTGTTTGAAAGCTGTATCTCAATTTTTTTCTGAGTTATTAATTTTGGTTAAGATGTGTTATTATCCCACCCTTCGCCATGTTGTGTATTTGGCGATTTTTACCGCTCTGGCAACCCCGGCGATTGGCGTCGAGTAACTTATTATGGCAACCCCCTTTTTTTACGACGCCAGAGCGTGCTTTTTGCAGGAACATTCATTTCACTCCCGGGTGTCGTTGCTGGACTCTTGTACCAGGTTGTATCTTTTTTTTCATTTTATTTTGAGGATTTTTTTTTGTCTGCTGTTATGACTTCCGCTGTAGGAGATGCTATTTCAAAATACCAGAGTATTATAAAAGAAAAAGGCGGCTTTTTCCGCACGTCAGGGAATCGGACAATTTTAGGAAATGAGGGCGATGCTAGTAGGTTTTTTGTATTGGAGCTAATACGCGACAGAGAATTGTTTTTTAGTTTTTTTAAAAGAGATTGGCTTATTGAAATCTAACATGTGTTGTAATAAATGTAGCGGCGATATGAAAATTAGAAAAAGAACGCAACTCTCTGACCGTTGCACGTGGGTTTGTCGTAATAGGAGAGTTGTGGATGGTCAGAATAAAAAGTGTAACACTGAAATGCCTTTTAGATATCGTTCCTGGTTTAGCGTTTGTAGTAAATTGACGATTGAGGAGATTAGACAAATTTACATTGTTTTTGTTAAGCCTAACATGCGCATGTTTTCTTCATTATTTACATTTTTTTTCGTTAAGCCTTACATACGCATATATCGCTACTTGGAGACACTTTCTACTTGGCGAAAAAGGGGTTTTCTCACCAAAAAAAAATAATCCAAGATGGCGGAGGGTGGGATAATAACACATCTGTTCCTTAATTTTTTTTTGTACGTTAAGGTACAAACCTAAGTACTTTTTAGTACTTCACATCTACCTGTGAAAGAATCCAAAAAAGGGGGAAAATTAAATTAATTTTATTTTCCCATGTTTTTGCTTATTTTTCTCTCCTTCTCCGGTAGATGTCGCTACTTGTCCACCCAGTTGTTTCCACTGCTTCTCTCTCATTGGTTGTTTTTGGCGCCTTCGCTACCCGCATCGGGTATATAAGCCAGCGCGTCTGTGTCTATTATTTTGCTCAGACTTGCTTTTTCTAGCACGCAGTTCCTTTTTACCTATCTTGCACTGAAGAAGAATCTCGCTTGTGGATTCGAAACAGCTGTTTGCTGCTTTTTATGTATTATTTGTGCATTTCCAAACGTTGTTTTTTCTGTTTTTTAATGTTGTTGCACAAAGGCTTTATTTGCTATTTTTATATTTCTTATGAAAGATTGAAGTAATTTTTTATGTTTTTTGTTCATAGCATGCAGAGTTAAAAAAAAAAAAAAATGAGCACCACTTTTAGAAATCTTGACAAAATACAATAGAAACAAGATAGAATAATTTGAATATAAATAATATTAAATATTTAAAGAAATCTGAGGATTTGTATGAAACAATTTTTCTGCTACACATGCGCGTACGACCCTAATGTTTTTTCTTTCGCAATTTCTTAGTCAACGCTACAGAACAACGAAATAAAAGGACTAGACAAATATCAAATAAGGTTAGTTGGGGTAACTCGAACCACGAGGTAACTGGGCCATAGGCTATTTTATAAAAAAACTGTTGGTGTTTTTTAAGTTTTAGCTTTAGTGAACAATGCCCCTTAATCTCTACTTCCTAAAACAACTTGTATCAACTCAATCATAACTTTCACTTTGCTGTGATAAGTTATCAAAAATTTACGTTTCCTTTTTTAAAAACAACGTCTATATGGCTGAACTTCCTCGGCTGATTATTAAAATACTGTAAGTACTTTTATTAAACAATTATTTTTTTTTTTTAAAGATTAGACATATAACTACATTAATATTATTAGGTATCTATACATATTTACTTCATGTTTCAAATGTAAGAACGGTGTCCCAGTTACCACATAAATCTTTCAAGAATGGGGTAACTGGAACATGTATCCGGGGTAACTGGACCATGCTGGATCCAGTTACACCAATAGTTATAAATATTTTTTTTTGTGTTTCTCTTACTACGGGAAGTAAATTTCTCCATTGTTTTTTTTTTTTTTCACAATAAAGAAAATGATAGAATACCTTATTAAAATTATGTAATGAAATTAAAGAAAAGCATATTGAGTGGTATCAAACCAAATTTCTTGGGCCCTTGAGAGGCGGTGATGCCGTTATGACATCACTTAATTTTAATTCCTAATTGCCACATTGGCACCTGAATTTTATAATGAAAATTTCACCTTTATTAAGTACGCGAAAATATACTTTTACTTGTTTTGAGATAAATTCTCTTGAAAATATTGGTGTCATTAAATTATTTCAATATTTCACGAATGCAAGTACCTTGCCACTGAAAGCGAGATAGCCAGACCTTGAAATTGTACTATACTCAGGGGTCGCGTACGATAGGGAAACTTTTATCGTTCCTACCACTATTTTGAAAATAATATCTTCATCGCACCTTTCTGTAAGGGTTCTGGTAGGAACAATAAAATTTCCCCTATATAATGTGACACCTGGATAAAGTACATAAGTACTTACGTAGCCGTTTGTTCATAGATTTACGTTGTGCTTTTTTCCCTTAAATTACCCATGTGACTTTTATACTTTTTATCTATACTAAAGTACATAAGTACTTCCTTAAGTTTTATGTTTTTGGTATAAATAAATTTAATATTTTCACTTTTAGTGCTTTTTTAGACACATTGACAGCAAAGGTTTCCCTTACAACGCTGTTTATTGACATATAATTTACATGATCTGCGTACTTTAATTTTTTTAAAGTTGTTTACACTTTTTCAAACAGGACCCGATATCCGATATGAAAAAATATGAACGCGTGTGGAACATAGACCCCCCCTGATCCAGTTACCACATTTTTGGGGCAACTGGACCCACGAGGAAAGAAAGATGAAGTATGCATATTTTTAAATATTAAAATGTAATTTTGAGCAGTTCTGTCTGATAGAGGGAACCTAACTGAACACATTTACAGAAGTTCAGACTTTAATTCAAATGAACATTAGTTTTTTGAAGCTGAATTGTCAGAAGCTCCAGAGTCACATTGTAAAATCATGTCCCAGTTGCCTCAACTAACCTCAATTGAGAACGATATCGGTTGTTCAGAGAGCTGATTTTTCAATTGCTTTATTAAAGTAGTTGATTTATAAGGAGTTTTCTTGATTTCATTATTTCGTTTCTTGTTAAAGTTGTTGTTTCTTTTTCAAAAGGAAATTTCTTGAAAAAAAAAAAAAAAAACAAAAAAAAAAAAAAAAAAAAAAAAAAAAAAACGTAACCGTCATATTTATTTCCATATGCGAGCTAGCCTTACTAAAATGCTAAAATGACCATTAATGTTATACAATATCCATATTAAAAATAACAAATGAAGCCTTTGTGCAACAATATTAAAAAGCAGAAAAAACAACGTTTAAAAAGTACAAAAAATACATGAAAAGCAGCAAACAGCTGTTTCAAATCTATGAGCGAGATTCTTCTTCAGTGCAATATAGGTAAAAAAAGGAACAGCGTGCTAAAAAACATTTTAAACGTTGAATTTTCTGATTTTTAATATCCACATTGTCATATGCTCCATGAACAGACTATTTCATGCGTTTAATCTACTGGGGTGTATAAATTATTATTTGTTTTCTTCAATTTGTTGTAGGTCACCTAATTATACTTGTGATTAAATCTTCGTTGAAATATATGGGATCAATTTGTTTCCTTATATTCCTTAAATTCCAAAAGAATTCTTCAACATTTTTTCTTGATAATCGATTAAACGTCGAAAATCAAATGTGTCTGTTGGCTTTTGGACATATTGTGTATAATTAAAACTCTTGGTTTACAAGCATTTAAACCAAGCATGTAATTAAAAATTTCACACATGTGGTAAGAAAAACGAACAGCTTCCATTCTAGAAAATCACTTTACACATAAAATTGCAGGGGCTTATTTTTGACACAAGTTAGGTATTACATTTCGAACGCATTACTTACGAATTAATACCTTTCTGTGGGCCAGTGCATCACCGGTAAATTTGCTAGTATATCATTAAAAACAAACAGATGTAAGATGGCGCTCAGTTAAGTTAAAGATTATGAAAGAAATGTTAGATATATCCGTAGACAGAGATTTTGGTAGATAAAAAAAGGGATTAAAATAAATGAAAAAGATTAATTTTTTTATAAATATCTGATACAATTTTTAAAATAAAGGATTGCAATCAGAAAATGTGTCTCCATATATTCTGTTGAACTAATCTCGTGATTATAAGGTAAGTTTTTAAAGGGAAGAAAACTGCAGATTAAAACTAATATCAAAACAAAAATAAACTTTAATTTTAAAAACATTATCTTTGATAAAAAAAAAGTGAAGATAACTATAATTTAGTGCCATTAAAAAAGATTTTTTTGAATCGAATATTTATTATAAATTTAAATTTTGTATCTACCATAAAGATTATATTTTGTCAGGATTTTAGATAACATTTTCTTTTGGTTTTAACACAGTAGTTATACTTCACTTTCCTATGCATAATACATACAAAATTAATTTTGTAATTCTACATACTTCTAATAATGAGAATATTCAGATGCATAATAAATCTACCACTAATTATATACAATTAATTACTCCATGTTAGAGTTATGGAAAATATTTACGAAACATTCCGCAACACGAAATTATTTTTCATACCGTTCGTAGCTTTCCCAAAACAATCAATAAGTTTGCAACAAATAACTCGAGTTTAGATGGAGGAATTGCAATCTAATTTATATTTTAATGAAAAATGAGCGAGTTTGCCTTTTAGTATAAGATTCTATTAATTATAAATATATGTATCAGAATGAATTGAAATAATTATTTAATGATATATTCTACTTATAAATTCGAATAATTTAAATGATGAAAAATAAAATAAAGATTTTAAAAAATTCTCCGAACGTAGGTAAGTTTGTTATCTCTTTTCATACTTTAGAATAACATGAATTTTCCCTCGTAATTTGTGCCGTATAATTAAACTTTCGAAACATTGTGACATCATGGATACAGAGTGTCTTACAGCTGTTTTCGAATCCAAAGGGGAAACTTTAAGACACAGGTTTTAATTCATTATTGTTCAGAAAAGCGTGAAATGGACAGGTGTTGTTACTCAGAAACTCTGAGATCGAAAGACGTCTTCCATTTTTTCGCAAATGCAAAAAATCTTTCAGAAAATACTGTCGAAGTAGACGTTTTGAATTGAATTTCCGGAAGAAATGAGAAAAAAAAAAGAGTCATAGAAAGGAGAAAGCCGATTGTCACATGACCCAAAATTACTTATAATTCGATCAATAATTTATTTATCAAAAATGGAAAACTCATTTTGATTTAAAATCGCTTCCATAGTCCGCACTGCCAATTTTGTGCCTTTACATTTAAAAATGAGTCAGTAAATATTTCAGATAATTTCGCTCTTGTTGAGCACTGAACGTTAGAACCACCTTAAAATAAACAGGAGCTGTTTACTGTTAAGTAACAAGTAAACAGCGACAGCTATTATCTGTGAGAAGTCGGTAATTTCTTTACTAAGCTTTCTTGTTTTATTTTTAAATATACCCGATAGAAATTTACATGCTTTCTCAAAATGAAAGAACGTCCAAACTAATGTTTATGAATGGATAAAATTTTAGTCAGCTTTTAAACTTCATTATCTGTTCTTTTCAAAAGCCGTAAACGGTTTGCATTTAAAAATTGGAAGACTAAGTTGATTATTATTATAATTATAGACTAAGAAGTGTTGATTGGAACTAATCGATGATATTTATGAGAATAACCAAGAGTTTCACCGTTTACCTCAATCCTGAATCTACAACACAGATTAATTTTAATGTTTGACAAATGCAGCCATAATGCATCTATTTTAAGCTTCTTGTGTGTGGCTGTAAGAAATATTTATTTTTTAGTTAGTTTTGAACAAATTAATTGTGAAAGTACTTCGGTAAACCTTTAAAAATTATATCTTTATCCTCCTGAGACCCAAGCAAAATGTAATGCATACTTTTTAAAAATATGAGTTTTTTTCAACAAATAGGCATACAAAATGATGTTTTAAAAGAAAATAATAAATTTCGATTTTTTAATTTTGTTTTACAGCACATCCATCTAAATGGATGTTCAGGCCATAACTCACTTTAAAATAATTTTAAAAATGCTAAAAGTATGAGAAAGAATAAATTTATTATAAAGAACATAAGACAGGTATTGACATTTGCTATTAAAATTGCAAAAAAAAGAAAGAAAAAAAATAGTTAAATTAAAATAACATAAAAACGAAACTTACCCGCAGAACGTAGAATTCCAACTTGACTCATTTATTACGCCGTTTTGTAAACAAAGTAGTTACTGTTGCCAATATCCAAAAGCTGAATGTTGATTTTTGATTCATGCATTACCATGCCAAACTAGTTTTAGATTGCTACAATGAAATTTAACGCAATATAAGTTGAAAGCAAAACGTCCATTTAAATGCATGCCAGGTCTCAGGAGGATATGAAGTACCAAGACATGCAAAAAAAATTCTAGCCCGTTAATGGCCAGGATTCGAAAAATAGGGCAGTTTCTTTTGTTGCATGATTCAGAAATTTTTTTCAGCATAGAGTTTGAAATTTCTTAAGTGTGAAACTTAATACATCACTACTTTGTTATGCAAAAGGGTAAAAGTGAAAATTCATAATTGGATTAATAAACCACCTGGAATCCGTATGTACAATTCTGAAATTGACATAATTAACATGAAATTACGGTAAGGAAAAACATCTTGTTTTTTGAAGTTATAATTAATCATTTTTTAAAGTTTACTGTTACGCTAAAGAACCTTAAAAGTTCAATTTTTTACCACTCGCCATATACAGGATGCTCATTAAAGTCCATTCCCACCCTCTTAACTGTTGAACGGAGCTATAGTCATAAAAGTGGTGATTAGGTATAGTAACGTAGCTATGCGCTACTAGATGAGGTGGCTTACAGCATCATATGCTCCAAAACGGCATAGTTAGCGTTCCTATCTCGAAAATAGTACGAGGTATTGAAAAAAAGTGGATTACAAGGTTATAGATCATCCCCGATTTTGTACGAAAAGACACCATATGAAGATGTATGTTAACAATAGGAGACTTAAAACGCACATTGTTTTTTAGCGATTTACCGCACTGTAACTTCAATAAATTGAAAGAAAGGAGAAAAGATTTTTCGGTGGGGATGGCTGAAACAGCAGGTGTATATGACACCTTCGCCACCATAAGCAAGACCTTCAACAACGCATTATGAATGCTTGTGCAAATTTGTCACCTGCTATACTACAATGTGTTCAACGTAAAATTCAAGGTCCAAATGTGTACTGTAGCTAGAAAAGTTTAAACATCGAAAACGTCGGTATATTGTGATAACTAATTGTTTTTTTCTTTCTAAGATCTTTTCGTCACGTTGCAGTGTAGGAAAGCGATAAAAAACAAATGCGCGTTTAAATAATCTGGTTTTACCATTCATTTTCTTATGGTGACTTTTCGTACTAAATAGATGATGGTCTTCAACTTTGTTATTCACATTTCCCCCCCTATCTCGTCCCGTTTTCGAGACAGGAAAACTAACTGTGCCGTTTTGCAACTGGTGGCGCTGTAAGCGGTTTCATCTAATAGCAAGCCTCTATACTATACATAGACACCACTTTCATGACTTTAGAAGCAGCCGTTCAGCATTTAAGAGGGTGAAAACGGACTGCTGGTACACTGTAACGGAGAGGTGGGCATCCCGTATATAGGTATATAGTGTCTTTTATATAACACCTGTCAGAAGGAAAATATGAACACTTACACAAAGCATACAAACGAGACTAGTGAGATATAATTTTGCTAATGTAAAATTGGAGCTACAAAAAGCTTTTAGTACGTAACAAAAATATGCTCATAAATACAGGTATTAGAAAAAAGAAAGTTTGAAAATTAATTCAATTATATGATACTGTCTTGCACTACTGCCAGAATCTACACGCAGATAGAAAAAATTTAACACTTTCCCGCATATTTAAAAAGCCTGTATGATTTCGGTTTGTCTGTCAACTCACGGCAATATGTTCGTGCTCCCGCAAATATTCTCCGATTACTATACTTTATTGAGATTTACTTGAGCATAATATATTTCCAAAACAAAGTGTTATTAGGTATGTTTTGTCTGCAGTAATTACCCAAAAATTCTATCGCATAATTGTCTATGGAAAAAAATCGTTTGCAGCGCATTTTAATGACGTTATACTATTTCCAAAATAATGCAATCGATATACAATATCAAGGTGTACTTCCAGACTCTTACTCATATTTATGCCGTGCATAGAATTTATCATTCATTGTCCAGGAACACACACAAGATTTCAGTTACAGTACAGTCTACACTGTAAAAAAAAATCTGTGAAGTTACTAAAGTTTTTCTAGGAAACTTGGATTCCTAGAACTTTTCATGTAACGGCAACAACAAAATTTTATGTAACAGACACACTTTTGCGCCGAAAATCAAAAAATCTGTAAGGTTACTAAGAATTTTTTTGGAAACTGGGATTCCGTAAACTTTTCATGTAACTGCAGCCAGGGTTACAAATAAAAGTTTACTAAGATTACTGAAATTTTAGCAGATTCATTTGTAAAGTTACAGATTTTTGTAGCTTTACAAAAACTAGTTTTGTAGATTTGCAGCTTTTTTCGTACAGTTACAGGTGAAAGTTTAGTAATCATGTAACTTTACATCTGTAGAACTACAGATTTTTTTTTACAGTGTATCAGTGACAATTGCTAGAAGTGCGCTTTCAGTTGTGGTATGTAATTTTTAGTTTAAATAAACTTTTGCATTTTGCATGGCTTGTATAAATTTTATAAAGTATATGCAGAGATGCGCAAAGAAATTCGTAAGTATCACTATCTACACTGTAAAAAAAAATCTGTGAAGTTACTAAAGTTTTTCTAGGAAACTTGGATTCCTAGAACTTTTCATGTAACGGCAACAACAAAATTTCATGTAACAGACACACTTTTGCGCCGAAAATCAAAAAATCTGTAAGGTTACTAAGAATTTTTTTGGAAACTAGGATTCCGAGAACTTTTCATGTAACTGCAGCCAGGGTTACAAATAAAAGTTTAGTAAGATTACTGAAATTTTAGCAGATTCATTTGTAAAGTTACAGATTTTTGTAGCTTTACAAAAACTAGTTTTGTAGATTTGCAGCTTTTTTCGTACAGTTAGAGGTAAAAGTTTAGTAAGCATGTAACTTTACATCTGTAGAACTACAGATTTTTTTTTACAGTGTACTTACTAAAGTTGAATTTTAAACTGTGTTATGCGTTTTCTAACTGAATTTCGGCCTGAAATAGCGCAATATTTCAAAAATTTTATAAACTACTGGAAGGGTAACAACTACTGTCGGGTTCGTCCTATATCTTCGTTCACATTATTTAATGGGAAAATCTCATCACATTATTCTAGATGTGCATGAAAGTGACACATAATGTATGGTTCACGTATGGTCTATAGTATTTCTTTTTTAATTTTAGGCTAAGCCAATTTTTACACAAAATGTAATAACACATTATGCATTCACGAAGATTTTATTTCCATATTTTTTCACAAATTTAAATTTAAATTGCAACTGCCTGACTGCATACAGAGTTGTCTATAAATTGTCCGGTTTGCATATATTGACATTTATAGTGTAAAAATTTGGCTGACTATTATTTGTCATTTAAAATTATTCTAGATGAAAATTTTCTCATTAGATATTTCCACAGTGGCTGCCGTAATGTTAAACGTAATTAATTAATACACTTATAGATAGATAAAGTTGTTGAACAAAAATTTTATAATTAGATTACATTATCAGTGTTTTATAGGTTTCTTTTCTATCTCCTTTTATTTCTTTCCTAATTGCAGTTTTGTTTTGGAAGTAATTCAAGTACGAATTTTTAGATCTAAAATTCTTTCCTATAGAATGTTTTAGGAAAACACAATGCAAGTAAAAAAAAAAAAAAAAAAAAAAAAAAAAATCTGCGGCTTACAAAATTATATTCACCAATTTTTACTGTAAACGCACAATGATCTATATTGATACAAATCTATTCGATTTTAAACCTTGCTAACCCAAAAAATGCAATTAAATTAGTTTATTATTATTATTATCATTATTATTATTGAAAGTAAAACATTTTGCGTCAGTAAAATAATTTTTCTTTTGTGTCTTCTCAGATACGCTGAAACTTTAGCGCCTTTTTAGGTAGATTTCATATGAAACCTATTCGGATCGTCCTATGTTGGAATTTCTGAAAAAAATTGCAGATCTCCACCGATCATGACCCCTAGAACCCCTAAACACCCTCAGTAAAAAACTTTATCTCTCTCTCTCTCTATATATATATATATATATATATATATATATCACTTTCTTCTGGACACGATAACATTCACAATTCTGCACAAATCTCTTGCAAACTGATACATAAAATCAAGGGGCATAAAATCTCGGCCAAGTTTGTTATTGGGCAAAATCGGACTAAGGGGATGAAAATAGGGAGGTGGTTTGTGAAAACCGAAAAAACCTCATAACTTCTTAATTTTTGTGCATATCAAATGAGTTTAAAGTTTTTATTACTTCTAAAAATAGGGCCAAAATTTTATGTACCACAAATTTTGGATAAAATTAAAAATGGGCTCAAGGGGCGCAAAAATTGGGTTTTTTGGAGAAAAAAATCCTAACTTCGGCAATTCTCAAGATATCAAATCCAATTAATTTTATTATGCATCTCCATAATATTATCTACAACTTTTATATTCACAAGTTTTTGATAGGACCAATTCGTACCGGAGAAAAATTAAAAACGAAAACAAAAAAGGTGGCTTGAAGAAGAAAAACTCCATAACACCGTCAATTCACAAGATACAAAATCCCCATGAATTTATCATATATCTTCTTAATATTGTCTTTAACATTTATATAGACACGTTTTTGATAGGATCAATTCTTACAGCAAAAACAAATTAAAATAACATTGCTGTTGAAGAAAAAAATCTTATTAAGGGTGTATTCAAACCCAAACAGCTTATTTTTTTACTCATTTTTAAATTCATTTTTGTTCTCAAACACATCCAATTGGTAGATTCTCTTCTTCAGAAACTATATAATGTACCGTAATGATCGATTTTTTGGTAGAGGCAGAATATATTTCAAAAAATGATGTCAAAGTGGGCATTTCGAACAGAATTTTTCCGAAACGATTGTGTTAGAAACGAAAAATATTGCCCTACTGAGAAAATAATTGTTTATTAATCAAGTTTCAAGTAATTGAACAAAATTAAAACTCGCTTATAAATCTTTTCAAAAATCACGTCAGCAAGTTTCGTATTTTTTCTATTAAAAATGAATCTGAAAATGTGCCAGAAAATTTCGAGTTGTTGAGTATGGAAAAATATTTTTTTTTTAATACCGCCTTAACAGGATTCTGATATAACCAGCTATTATATAAAAATGAAATAAAAACACGTCAAAAGCGGCCAGATAAAACTGTTAAAATGGATTTATATCTAATCATGATTTAGCTTTTGTTGGTGAAATTAGTATACTTAACTTCGAAATCTACCTCCGCCTGTAGGCCAGGACGGCAGGGATTTCTTGGTTTAATAGTCGTGATTGGTATGTGAATATTTCTGTTTAAAATTACTGTGTGATGTACACTAGTGTGCAAAACTTAAGCAACGAACACAAAATGTTAGTTTCTAAACACGTGAGTACTCAAAAGAGAATTCTATAAACAGCAAATGTAAAAAAATAGGTGTTATTCTAACAACATAGACAGCCTATAGGAAGTCTCCATGATCTCACAAAGGGTCACTAGTGTCACAGTCGCTGCAATGAACTGAAATGAGATATCTTTCATTCGTCTAATTTTTAATATCATTTGACCACTCCACCGAGAAGTTACCATGACTGCTGCTTTGTGACGAGTCACCAGATGACTTTACAATGAATTCACCTTGTAACTCCCATGTGAACGTCATTTGGAGATTCCGTTGTAAAATCATCAAGATAGCTGTTTTGTGACGAGTTCCCAAGTGATGGAAAGTGAAATCATCTGGTGACTTTTCACACAGGAGTGCAATGGTGACTTCACAGTAGAGTCACGGTCACCTGAAAGTCACCATGTAAATTCATTGGGACATTATTTTGGAGACTCAGGCAATGCAATGCTCACGATGATTTCAAAACTGAGTCTTCGAATGACAGTCACATAAGGATCATAAGGTGATAGCGACTCATTACAAAGCAACAGTTACAGTGACTTCTCAGTGGAGTAACCATATGATGGTCATTTTACAGTAATAATGAGACGAATGAAAGATCCCAAACTTTGTTTCTCCGTAGGGACAGTGACATTTGTGGCCATGTGTGACATGAAGGAGATATCCCATCAACTAGGTGAGTTTTAGATATAACACCTATTTGCTACACTTGATGTTTATATAATTTACTTTTGAGTACTCACATGTTTGAAAATTAGCATTTTATGCTTGTTGCTTAAGTTTTGCACATCAGTGTAAGTTTAAAATAGTAATTATAATAAAATCATTATTGTTCAATATTATTATTGTCAATTATTATTGTCAATAAATATTATTATTATTATTATTATTATTATATTAATAATATTATTGCTTTAGAACTTGTCTAAGAACTTTTTCAAAATTTACTGAGTAATCTATGTGCATTTACATTTATACGATACTTAGGATAAATTAAAAATAAAACAGCTGTACTTCGCAAATTTTTCGAAGTAACATTAAATAGAGATTATGGAGATATTGAAAATATCAACTGTCATACGGTTTGGGAAAATTCTTATCAAAGCTGAATTTCTAGATCCTGTTTTCTGTCGGAAATAAAATTAATGGAAATAAATAAAAACTGAAGAAGTTTTTATTTCTAGATTTAATAAAATATTTAAAAATATAAGTGTAAATGGATAAATATTTAAAGATGGAATCAAAAGCAATTGACAATATCTTGGGCTATAAAGAACGAAAATTCAATAAGAGAGATAAGACACTATATGGTTGAAAGGTACACTCGGACGAAACAGATTTTGTACAGTAATAGAAACTCTCACTAAACGAAAATTTAAGTCATAGGGGAGACCGGGGCTAGTTGGCTACAAGAATAAGTAGGCGCATTCCTCATAAATCGCATGTTTGTGGATGGATTGCGAAACCAGTCATAGAGTACCTTTCGTTTTACAATCCTCATTGTAGTTTTTCAGAGTTACATACTTGCAGTGGACATTTATTACGATTTTTCTGTTTTTTTTTTTTTTTTTTTTTTTTTTTTTTTTTTTTTTTTTTTCACTTATAAGCAATCTTTTGTTGCTTCATTATTTTTCAAATTTCTAGTGCTTAATTTAATAATTATGATTTAACTTATGCAGTTTTCCTTTGTGTATGATTAACTGTACCTACCCGATATGTGATTTACTTGGACTATTTATGCTTAGGTGGCTACATGTCTCTTTTGTGAAGAAATTTCTTATGGGGCAAGTAGGCGCATTGAACACGGGGAAAGTTGTCTCGATGTCTGATGTGTGCTGGTAGCTTGAAAAACAGCAGACACCGAGAAAAGCGGTGGCAATGCAAGATTTTCGGCACACGAGGCTTGCCCAAATGGAGGCACTGGATTTTGTATTTCTCACAACTGTAACTCTGATGATGATATCGAGTAGGATAGAAGACACTCAAAGTTAATGTTTTATTCATTATGTTTATGTGTGTATAATTTGGAATTTACACTGTACGTTGATAACGCCTTTGTTTAAACTTACAGGTAATAATGAAATTGATTTCTCTTAACTGAGTGTCTTATTTGAGTTTCATTTAAATTATTAAAAGCATGTGCCAAGTTACCCCATAGGTATAGTCAGCTTGTCCCGTGTCGGGGTAGGTTGGCGCTTAATTGTCCTTTTACTTTAGACTTCCGCTAAACATAAACTACAAAAGCTACAAACTCAAAACTCCGGGTATTTATAGCCCAATGCCAGTTCTTTAAAAGTACAGTTAGAGTTTCATTAAAAACGTAAACAAAAAATTAATAAAAATCAATAACTAAAAACTGCGCCTACTAGCCCCGGTCTCCCATACTTGTTGCAGACAATGAATATAAATAAAACGATGTTTTGAGCCCTTTCGTAATGTTCACAATTATTTAATATTTTTGTTCGTGTAAAAAAAATTTTATTTAACTATTATCATTTTAGGGCTTCGTTCTTAAAAAGTAAAAACGGAACCGTTATAAGATCACGCCTGTGTCTGTCTCAACGCCTGTCACAGTCGTTTTTCTCGTAAACTATGAACTTGGAAAGTTAAAATTTAAAACAACTAAACTAAAAAGGCTGAAACTAAAATTGTGAAAACATTAGGGGTAGTAAAAGCTGTGTAAAACTTTCAGGAAAACTATATAGCGATTACCCTAGGTGACGTTGTTTTTGAAAAAAATGTCATTTTTTACTTTACACACAAATTTTCTTTTGCGGTTGCTCAACAAGAGTGTTGAGGAGCGCTCGAGGTCTCTTCGTTGGGGATTTAATAAAAAAAGGATTGCTGATAATGACTGAAAAAATTGTGAGTAATTAGCCGAAATATTAACCTTTCAAGATATGGACGGTTTGAACACACATATAGACACGGTGGAGTACTCAAAGCGCTATCGGCTTTTAAAGCCTAGATAACAACTTTTAATGATATATTTGTGTAATGCTAGTCTCAATTACTAATTAATATATTTATTGTTCTGAATCTTCTGTGCGCGAGCAATACGCGCATTTGACAGGTTATTTTTACAAGAGACAATTAAATTGTACAGATACGATAAGTGTAATTGGTGACATGCCCTAATCAAAGCTGTTGAATACGCAAAAGTAACTATAAAGAAATATTTAGAATTTTTTTTTGTGCAACCTTAGGTGTGCTACCGTTTTATTCTGGATCAAGTTGTAAAAATTTAACACATTTTTTTTTTCTCTTTTTTCACTATAGAAAAAATAGATTTATCTTTAATTACTTGTCAGAAAGCTCTTGAAATTTAAATCTTTATAAATATCTTTTATAACTTTTCTTAAATAGTTCAATAATAAAAGTCTAGCATCAGATTAATCCATATATATATATATTTCTTTGATGCATACATGTAAAATTTATTACTCAAAAATTGAACTGCTTCGCTCACATAAAATTAAAAATTATTCAATTTACGAAAAAAAAAAGTAACAGAAAATAATGAAATAATTTCAGACTTGAAGGGAAATTTCGAAACTCTAATAGCTTAAAAGATCATTTTTCTCTTGCAGAGTATCTATTTTTACGCGTTACTAAAAAGATATTATCTCATTTCAAAGGCTTAAATTTCAATCTTCTTAAAAGGATTGACTGTAAAATTTTATACGGTTTTCAAGCATTTACAACTTTCTTAAATTACTGTTAACAATTTAAAGTAATTTTCTTCATTCATCTATGTAGAGAGGAATAAGTTATTTAAATAAAAATTTTATTACAACTTTCGACTATTATTGTGATATATTCCTTCCTATATTAAAATTTACATCTCTTCTCATATATTAGATCATATTAAAATTTTGTAACAGTATTTGAATTTAATCTTAAATATCTTCTTTAAAAGCTGAATCTTTGTTTAACAGATAAAAATATTAAGTTCATTGACGCTACTAAAATCAGAGCAGCTAAATTAATTTTTCTAAATAAATTAATAAATATGTATATATATATATATGAGAAATTTTTTATTGCAGTTGACAAATCAAGTAAACTTGTGAGAGGTTTGTTTTTATTTCCGTCGATAAAACCAGTCGAATTGTGTGAAGTTGTAGGTATAAGCTGATATCAAGAACAATCCGAAGAATATTTCGATGTGTTAAAATATAATTCCAAATGAGAACACATGGTGGTTGTTGGCAGTCATCCAGTTTGTCATGGCGTAGGTGTACCAAGACAGCGGATTCATAATCCGGTGATTTCGCCGTAAGAAAACAAAGTCCATTTGTAGACGTTTATTAACCATATATGAAAATTTAAAACAACCCCCACATTTAATGAAGAATCCGCAAAGCTTTCATGCTTTGGCATGAATTTCTGTGTCTGTATGGACTTAAGAAGCAATTTATAATATTACGCGACTAGCAAACATCAGCTAACGTTTTCCTGAGTACTTGATACAAGACTTAAATCAGAAATCTGAGATCCGAATTCATTGCATCCGATTTTTGCTAAACTCGCGGAGGAGGACAGACGCGTAGCACGGGAATGTACCAATCAGTGAAAGGCGCACTTCTAGAGATGGGCAGCTAAGCTAATGACGCGAGCTGGGAGTAGCTGAAGGCAAAAAATCTCGTGTCTATTAGAGTAATGTTTTTGAAGTAAAAAGTGTAACGCGGGAAACTAGATTCGTGGAATTAATTAAGATTGGGAAAAAAATGTCTCTTCAAAACCTTCAAAAATAAAAACTAGCTTTTCTCAGAATATTACAGATTGGATAGCTGATAAAAATATATGAAGGGCCTAAAATCTCTAGATTAAGATTTTGAATAAGATAATTATTAGTATACGCTTTTTAAAATTAAAGGGAAATTAAATAGGTATAAGTAATAGATATCATTAGGAAATAAAGAATTAATGAATATACCGGAAAATTTGAATAATTTAAATAAATATCGCGAAGTAAATTTTTTATATAGCATATATACATTAGATTTTGTAAATTATAGTACTTTATATATAATTTGTTTATTATTGTATGATTTTTCTAATTTCATTGTCTACTATACTAGTGTAATTACTAGGCATATCTCACCCAGATTAAAATATAATATAATTCCGATAACTCGACCCCTACTATGTCGCTATTCCAATTCAATGATCACTTTTCTTTTTCAATATCGGAATGATTTCGTCAGGTTAAGCAGGCATAAACTTTTTATTTCCCTTCAAGTAATGATAGTTGAATATGTTGTTGAGGTTAAACATTTTTTTAAAGTATTTATATCGTATATAAATTTCTGTCGGGCAACCACTAAAGTTTATATAAATTGCTATCGGGGATCATTTAAAAATACACAAATTACTACAATATGTGAGTATTATGGTGAGGTAAATTGTAAAACTTATTCTTTTAAAAATATGCCCATCGCAAGCTATGCAGTTGTTTCTAGGGAATTACATACTGTTACAAATATCAGTAAAAAACTATCAAATCATTCGATTGTTACTTGCCCATATTATAAAATACATCTGACCATAATACATCTGGACCATAACGCATCTGAACCAAATTATGCTCAGAATCTATATATATATATATTACGTTAGCGTACGTGGCACAGAAATCGCGATTACTTGTTAATTGTTTAATGGCAACGCCCGAATGAAACGCATTTCATTGATTATTGAACAGCATTTAATTCCTCTCCATACCTATAAGGGGCGTTCAATAGGGGGGAACCTATTCTGTCGCCAAATGCTACCAATTTTGTTGCTAACATGCGATATATTTCTAAATTTGGCGATCAATATTAATCGCCAGATTCCCATAGTAAACTATAACTATTTCCATTGTAAACTAATAGGGTTTACTTGCTTACAGAAAACCAACAAATTGAGATATTGTAATGCAACAAAATCAAATACTAGCTTAAGGGATTATACTAATTATATTTAAGGGAGTCCAAATAAATTAAATTGTGAATAATAGTAACATGATACAATGTTTAGTATGTTTTCCCAAACAAAAATTTTAAAGGAGTCCAAACTGAGCGCCAAGAGTGGCTAGTAGAGATAAATTACGTTTATGTAACCGTTTTCTATAAAAACGGTCGTACGACTGAACATTTTGCTGAAAAGCTTTAACAGTGAATACAGTTGTACGTAAGATTTTCAAATTTATAATTATAAGCAAATGAGTGTAATAAAAAATGGAGCATCGCAGTCTTTCTTTATTCTTACAAACAGTTAATCATTTCTCTTGTTTTTTTAATTAATTTGTTGTTCTTTAAAATTATAAAAGATTTTTTAGGGTATCTTATAATTGTTTGCTTCTTGTATTGGGTTAAATTTTTCATTAGAGTAATATGCAATAGAATATTCCTATTCCTAATTTCTTAAAACTAGGCAGTTTCCGCAATTTCTCATACTCATAGTTGATATTAGGTCGAGTTTGCGGACTGTGCCGTATTTCAGAAAGTTGACCTTTTTAAGAAATTTAAACAAATGAATTTTTTAGGTACATTTTTAGCACAAAACTTTTCGAAACATTCTACAAATAGCATTAGATCGTTTGACATTATATGTAGAAACTTTTTGTTATAAGTGCACAGCAATTTCGAAAGCTGTATATCAGGCATGGCTTGGAATAGGCCATATGCTTCCATGCTGTTAATTATTCTTGGACGTTGAACTTTTTTCATTTTCTCTAAATTTGATCTAATTTTGATCACAGTAATAAGGAAGTGTCAAAAGCAAGCGAACACTATTTATACATCTATTGAAATAGTTGTTTATGAATCATATAAATTAATTTTGTTGATCTCAATTTATATATAGCATGCAAGGATTAAGAAGGTCTAGTTGGATGGTATTTTTTGTCCGCATCTGATATTTAAAACTTAATTAAACTAATATCTACACTACTGCACTACTCTACAACGATGAATGAGGTATTATTGGATAGGATTTTATGCGCACATCTGACATTGTATGCTGAATTTTCATTACATTTTTATATTAAGTACCATCATGCATATTATTCCTGATGTCAACATCCATTTTTCTATTAATTACAAAACGCACACGATGAATGGTGTATTATACGAAAGGCTATTAAACAGGCTTTTTTGTAGTACACTCTCGGAAAAAAATGTAAATTTATGAACGTTTGACCTTCAATTTAAACGGGAAAGGGCCTTATTTGATGAAAAACGGTCTGATCCATTAAATAAGCAGCCTTATTTAGATACTTACAAAATTAAGGGCAATCCGCATATTTTTATATTTCTAGTGCACGTGTTAGCAAAAATACGGATTGGTAATTGTATAGGGAATTTTTTTTACGGGGCATGACTTTAATCTCTGCTGCCGGCCTCTGCAAGTAAATTTACAGGGATATTTTTGTGTGTGTACCATTCATATTTTGTTTAAACAAGTTGTTTAATTAAAAGAACCGCACTTAATTATAAATTAATGAAAAATGTATCAGAAAATACACATAAAATATACAGTGCGAGAGTTTCACATAGGTCTACTGATATTTTATATTTATGTTATTTCATTTATTATGCTTGAAATTTCGTAAAAAAAAGTGATACATCCCACATTTTTTTACTGTTTACGTTCATATAATAAGAGAAACAACGAAGTGGATATGTAATTGCCATAGACAAATTAATATTTAAAAACTTTAAATGCTTTCACAATTTTCTAAGAACTAATAATAATTAAAACTTAACAATATTCTATGTACATTAACGTGATAAAATGTAATCTTATTTCTAAATAACTAAGTAGTTAAACTTTTAATTTAGCTGCGCTAATACCCTGCTACAAAGTTATTAATTTTAATAAAATTCAGATTTTCCTAATTTTAAGCAGATAATAATCAACAAATTAATCCCAAATGGCTGCATAGCTAAAAGCACGAGAAAAGTATTTTGAGAAATTAATATCGTAATAATACAGGAATGTAATTAATTATTAAATTTTGTAAGCTTAATAAATGCTCATGTAATGTTTAAGCAGCCTAAAATTGGTTATTTTTAGATGTGTTTCTGTGGCTTTTGTGTAAGATATACTATACCTAAGAGCTGTTCTCACTTAAGAAGGATTATTAAAAGTTATTTACATTTTAATCGTGCACATTGCCTGTTTTGAATATTTTGTTAGAAAAGTATGTAAAGCAAACATAGTAACTTAAGTCATAATGCCATTCGTTATCTCAACTGCAGATTATAATTATGATGGATAACCTTAATAACCTTTAAATATTGTATCTGCAGATATATTATGTATCATGACGTTGATGTAGTTCGACAAAATCTATTGACAATTTTTGATAGCATGTAAAGTATGCAGTTTATGAATATTTCAAAATAACATCATTATTATATATATACAAGGTGTCCCAGAATTCCGTGTACAAAATTTGAGGGTAGATAGAGAAAATCGTTAGGAATCATAATTACACAGGTAAGCATTAGTGGAAATTGATAGGTGGCGCTGTATGCAAGCTCTCAAGGTCGGCACGCATAGCTTTCTTATTGAAGACACTGACTGCGTGCGATCAACAGAAATCCCACCAAAAACAAACCACACGGAACCGAATCACGTGCCGCACAACGTTTCACTGTTAATGTGTGGACGGGTATTCTGGAGGACAGTTTAGTGGGGCCCTACTTCTTACCACATTGATTGGAAACTCACAAGTATCTCGTTTTTATTCAGGAGGTTTTTTTTGGAAATGCTTAACGATGTCCTCGCAAATATTTGACGCGGAATGAGGTTTCAACATAGTGAGTCGACATCTCATTACGCTAGGGGTGTAAGTGACTATTTGGACCGGATATTTGGAAAAAATTAAATTGGGCGGTGCAAAATCGTCGTATATACCCCCCTCAGATCACCTTATTTATCATCTCTTGATTAATGTTCCTGAAGTGCCATGAAGAGGATTTGGAACAAAACGCCTTTAAACTCTGAAATGAACCTGGAGGCACGAACCTTCATCGCTGCGGTTATAATCAACGGACCAACCAAAATCTTTGAAAATGTTCACCAATTCATGTCATATAATTGTCAATCCATGCAAATGGGCATAATTTCGAACAACACCTGTGATGCTTGTAAGCATAGCTGCCAACTTGTACGGAATTTTGCTACCACAAAAATTTAATAGAAATTTCTGCCTTATTTAGTTATCAACCTTCACTGCAATTCGGCGATTGAATTAGGCAAAATTTTCTATTAAATTTTAGTGGTAGAAAAAATCCGTACAAGTTGGCAGCTATGTTGAAAGTCACATATTGCACTTTTTTCTGTGTAATAACGCGTTTTGCAATGTTTTCTGCATTGTGGCCTTACTGTGTGTTTGTGTCGCTTTATCACGTGAGGGTGACATATCCGTCCATGCTTTTCTTGTAATTATGGTTACTATGGTCATTCTAATGATGTTCTCTACCTCTCCTCGAATTTCTTACACGAAGTTCTAGGATACCGTGTATATATATATATATATATATATATAGAAAGGGATCTATCGCCGGTGACTTCATGCGCCAACCACCGGATTTGTTTGCCTGTATGTCTATCTTTGTATGTCTATCTTTGTATGTCTATCTATGCATCTATATCTGTCTGTCTGTCTTTCTATCTGTGTTTCTATGTATGTATTGTCCGTCTACTCATATATATATATATATCGTTCGTTCTTTTATTCATTATTCTTTTGATTTATTCATCCATTCATTCCTTCGTTCATCCATTCATTTCCGTTTATTTACATCCATCCATTCTTCATTCAATTACATTCATTCATTTATTCATTCATAAATCAGTTTACTTTCATTCATTCATTCATTCATTCATTCATGCGTCTATGCATTCATTTTTATTAAATAATTATATTCATCTTTTGAGTAATTTTCATTCATTTATTCATGAATACGTTTTTATTCAGCTATTCATCCATTCTCTTTCTCTTTATCTGTGCCTCTTTTTCTGTGATTTTTTATCTGTGTTCCTTTAACAGTGTCTCTATATCTGTGCATCATTACCTATGCGTATTTCTCGCGGTGTCTTTTTCAGCGACTCTTTTCACATGTCTCTTTTTTTGTCTCTTTATCTCTGTCTCTTTATCTATCTTTATCTTTGTCACTTGGTCTGTATACATTTACCTGCATATTTGTACATCTTTTCATTTATCCGTGTCTCTTTATCCTAGTTTGTCTCTCTATTTTCATTCCTTTATCTCTCTTAGATTGTCTCCGTCTCTTTATCTGTGTTTGTCCCCCAATTTATTATATCTAGGTGCACCAGCCTTAGATTGTTTTATTTTATTTCTACTCTCATATTGTATTAAAAAATATATTTATTATTATTTATTTACTAGGTGGCGTTCGCCTTTCTACACGGACAATTGTGATGACCGAAAGTGAATTTTAGGAGGAAATGATGGAAATAATGATAAAAAGAACTTTAATAATATTAATTCAAAAATAAATAAGTACGAATATAAAGTTTTAACGACATAAATAATCAATTTTATTCCAGAGTTGCATTAAAAAATATTGGAGGGGGGTCCGAAACATACTCTACTATACAAAATAAGAAAAAGAAGTGAAATATTATAGTATTAACTGTTAATATAATCAAAATGTATTTTTTATATTCAACTCTTAAGAGGGTTAAAGGAAGAACCAACAATTTTGAGGAACAACAAAGGAAGTTCAAAGTCCGCTTAGTTGCACATAGATAGGTCTGCAATTTGGCTATTGACTCGATTATTGAAAAATGATTTATTTCGTATATTCAATACCCCTGTCCCCCGTTAAGGGGATAAATTTCTAAATTGTCTGAAATACGTGTTGAATTACTTTTTTTTTTAATTAATTTTGTTATGCTGCATTTATTGAAGTGGATTTATGTGAGCTCCTACTTAAAACTTCTGCTGAGTTATGGTGAAATTACCTAAAAATTTCGATATCATTTAAGACATTGAAATAAAAAATAATTACATTAATATGATATTAATGAAATATTCCATTTTTTATTATTTCATTTGTATAGAAAGCTTACATATCCTGCAAAAAATATTTAACAAAATATATCCATATAGCAAACTCCCGGTCTTGACTGTGTTAATCTTGTGGATTGAGGGAAGATTCCGAATGAAATAACCGAAAATGGGAATAACGTAAGAAATATGGCAATCATCGTAAATAGTCCCTGTCCGTTTTTCGTCCATAAATTGTAAATATGGGGATGAGAATAAACTGGCCCTATGTGCTTCGCAGTCATAAATCGTTACTTCGATGAGCACTATAACAATGACCTTTGTTAAATCCTTAAAAGGAGTCTCATAAATCCTTTAAAGGTCAATCACTATAATGAAACCTTCTGAAATTCACCTACATAAACCGTTAAAACGACAATCGTTTTAACAGAGACCTGTATGTTTCACGTTTAACTGCTCACGCTTATGCAGCTCGAGGCAATGAGTATGGCGATCACTATTAAATTTGTAAACTTCTGCTTCACCAAAAAAATCTTTGAGAAGAGGGCAAAACATACTATACTTTTCGCTCCAACCTAAGATATTGCGAAATGAAATACACCTTTCGACATCCCCTTAAACACCCTTAAAGTTTAATAAAAAATCCTTTCGTTTTGGATCCATATTACGAGTTACGAATGTATGCTCTGGATATCAAGCTGTTTCATTACCCGGGATACAATTATGGGCTGAATCATGGCCTAAATGGAATTTACAGAGATTTTTGAGCTGTGATTTAATCTCAATAACTTCAAGATTTTTTTTTTTAATCTAAATGCATATATTGCCAGCAGGCTAGAAAGACTATGGCTGAAAATTGGAATTACAAATATTAAATTTTGTTCAGAAATCCACATGAAGTCCTCAACTCGAATGTCCAACAAGCGCCCACATTTGTTATTTTATAGCACGCATGGAATAAATCACAATCGATTTTATCACTCATTATATTTTTGTCTAATTAAATTTTCAAATTTCCTCTAACGACATATATTATAAACTGAATTAGTTCTATTTATATTTAGTGAAACAATCATGTTTTTACTTTCTTGTATCTTTACAAGAAACTATTGGATTCAGGAAAATTTTCGAATTCCGGTTTTCGACGGATTTCCACGTTTTATGGGTCAGAGAACCCGAAAAACTTGTTTTTACAAAATGTCTGAGAGTCTGTCTATCTGTGTGTAACACAAATTTTGTGAGCGCTCTATCTCAAGAACTAATGAACGGAATTTAATAAAAATTAACATCTAGTTAGTCCATGATATAAGTTGGTGCTGATTAGTTTTTGGTGTCAATCGCTCAAAAGGTGGCGCTGCTATGCAGCTGTTTTCACAATTCCCACAATTGTTCAATCTACAGAACTAATCTACGGATTTTCATAAAACTTCAGATTCAGTTAGTCAGTGACAGGAATTGACGTTTAGTATATTTTGGTGTAAATCGCTCACCAGGTGGCGCTGATATGCTGCATTTTTGCGATTTCCACAATAGCTGTATCTCAAGGACTGATGATTAGATTTTCAACAATCTTCAGACTCAGGTATATCTTGATGTGAATTAATGCTGTTTATGTTTTGGTGCAAATCGCTCAACAGGTAGCGCTGTTATGCTGCATTTTTCAGAATTTCCACTATAGCTCTATCTCAATAACTAATGCACGTATTTTCATCAAACTTCAGATTCAGGTATTCCTTGATATCAGTTAGTGATGTTTATGTTTTGGTGCAAATCGCTCAATAAGTGGCGCTGCTATGCTACATTTTTCTGAATTTCCGCTATAGCTCTATTTCAAGAACGAATGCACGAATTTTCATCAAACTTCAAATTCAGATATTCTTTAATATGAATTGGTGCTAAATGAATTAATGTAATTTCTTGTATTATTTAAATGATTTAATTAACGTGATTTATATAGAAGAGAGTTTTGTGATGGCCATGACATTCAAGTTTATATTTATTTATGGATTTTGTAGCAGTTTCTGTAAAAATTGTGTTTTTTAAATTAATTAATTTTTTACAAAATACGTTATACATTTGCAAAAGGTTTGTTTTGTACATTAAAATACGAATTATTTCACAAAAATTATATTACATAGATCTAATACTCCTTTATCAATTTACTAGCAGCCTATGCCCGCTGCGCTGGTCAATTTTTCCAAATGAACATTGGTGAATTTGAACTTGCATTTTAAACAATATGGACCTTCAGCTGGACCTTACTCATTGCTGAAAACGATGCGAACGCCATTGTGGTATAATATTACCTTAAGCGTTGGACAAAATTTAGCTGTTAAGAAGTAATTTTTTTAGTTGATTACTAACAATGCACTTTTGGTAGGGTAATGAGACCGTTATGAAAGCAGGAATTAATAGCTCTATAACTAATCAACATATAATGAAATGTTATATACTAACACCCTTCCTGAAACGTCATGTAACATTGCCACTTGTATCAAAATACGTTTTGTAGATTTAAAAAAAAAGGCTAAACTTTCATAATCAGGTTCACTTAATTTTTTAACTTTTTTTTTTTTTTTTTGCTCTATGGCTAAGTAGCGTTGAACAATATGTATACACTAAGACCTTTCCAAAATTATTACCTAACCACTGGGGCACAGATATCATACATGCCCCATATAGGCGCGATTTTTTTCTGACGCCAATGTCAGAAACATTGCAATACGCAACAATACTTAACTGGCGCCAAAGTGTCGTTATTTTGCATGATATGGTAACCCGGAAGTTGTTAATGCTGTTTATGTTTTCGCCAAATTGGCGTCGGTAAAAAATCGCGCCGATATGGGGCATATGACATCTGTACCACATATCCTATCAAAGTATTATAAACAATCGGAATGAAATGCAAATTTCCGTTTTAAATGCATAGTAGATGATGATACGCAAAATGTAACTACTGCTACTGGCAATTTTAAAAATGCTATTGGCGAGATCTGCGTACGGCTGTTATAAATGTACCCATTTTTTCTTCTTATCTAGGAGCAAATTATAAATCGCCAAATATTATTCCGATTCCAATTTCTTTCATTGAAAATAATTTTGAAGTCGTTACAAACATTGCTTTCATATTTAAATATTTTCGTTGGTACTACTTAGTTATCCCGTCGACCAATTTTGCCAAATTATACAAATTGGCATAATTTTTATTTTAAATAACGAAAAAACAAATAAATTATTATAACATTAATAAAAATATAAATAAAACGCCGAACTAAAAATCACTTTGTGACGTAAACACGTGTAACTTGCTTAAAGTCAGGTGAATTTGACATTTACGATCAACCATTATTGGCATTTAATCTTATAGTTTGGCGATAGATTTTTGGTCGACGGAGTATCTAAGTAGTACCTTTTCGTTCTATAACGCTAATTTCTTAGTAAAATTGTTCATTTTCTTTTACATAAAATCACTATTTTTTTTTTTTTTTGGTACTACTTAGTTATCCCGTCGACCAAAAATCTATCGCCAAATTATAAGATTAAATGCCAATAACGGTTGATCGTAAATGTCACATTCACTTGACTTCAAGGAAGTTACACGTGCTTACGTCATCAAGTTATTTTTATTTAGACGTTTTATTTGTATTTTTATTAATGTTATACTAATTTATTTGCTCTTTCATTATTAAAATACAACTTATATCAATTAATGTAATTTGGCGAGTGGTTTGGCGATTTATATAATTTGGCGAAATTGGTCAACGGGATAACTAAGTAGTACCATTTTTTTTATTAAGATGTTCGTTTTTTTTTTGTTTTGTTTTTTGTTTTTTTTTTTTAACTCATACAGCCGATTTTATTCTTTATCCAAAAGAGTTTAATTTGAATTTTTTTCGTTGCTAGAGTAACGAATGCAATGTTAGATATTTTGAGGTTTAGACGCCAAAGACACCGCCAAATCAGAAAAATATGAAAAATGTCATGAACTATTGGACTTATAAAAATTTACTTGGCTCCAATCGATTCAGCATACAAAAATACATTAAATTATGCTATCATTTGACGCATAATTATAATATCCGATTTTTAAGGAGTTTTTTTCCCTCCCCTTGCAAAAACGCCGTTAAGGGCGATACTTTAGAAAATCCTTTCTTAGCGATACTATATAGATATGCCATTTGGCGGTGTCTCGATGATCGAAAATTAGTCCAATATCATTTGAAATATTACATAACAGAGGAGAAATTACGAAGAAAGACATGACGAATTACAAAAGACTTGCACTTTTTTGTTTCAAAATGTTGAATTTTTCAATAATAATAACGTATGATTGTATAAATTTCCTTAAAAACTATCTTCATTTCCTAGATTTCGAAGGTGTGAATTTTCCTATAAATGATATTGGCGATATGACTTAAGAAAAAATGAAATAAACAATAGATTATATTTGCTTAAAAAATGGATAATATTCATTGATCTGAGTTCGAGTTTATAAATATCACATGCTTTCGGAATTACAGTGAAAAACATTTTTAAAAATATGAAATTATTTTACAATATGTATGTGTGGCAGAAATTCACAGTAAAATTTAAGTGTTTGATTCCATTTTTAAAATATTAACTGATATCTGTATAAGTTACAATGGAATATAAAAATGTACTCAAAAAAAGATCTCGTTCACTTGAAAAAACACCATTTATGAGAATATCCTCAAGCTAGTGTCACACTTATGCATTTTTGACTTAAAATCACATTGTTTGGCGACAAAAGTAAAATTAAAAATCGTAAATAAATAAATAATAATTACACATGTAACTCACAATTACATCTGCTTGTTTCTTTTATAAGTTACGTGATGGGGTTTAGATAAAAATAAAAAGAAAAGAACAAAAAGAAAAAAAAAATCATTAAAAATTCATATAATCAAATTTTCAGATTCATTTCTATAATCTAACGCAAGCGATAATGAGCCAAATATTGCATATCAATTGTAATCTTTCTCATTAAATTAATTTTTAAGCATTACAAATATTTCTTTCAGGTTTAAATTAAATTACAAATATTTCTTTTAGGTTTAAATTAAATATATTCTTTTTTTAACATAATCCCTCAATTAAATGCATTTTTCTTTCTTTTTTTACAATTAAATATCAGTAATTATTTTTTCATTTATTTTCTAACGGATACAGCGATTTCAATTCATTTGTCGCCAAAAAATAACCTCTGGCAACCTTTTCGTTTAAAATAACAATAAAATGCGAAATTTATTACCAAAAATCATAGTTATCCCTGTATATTTTACTCATAAACCACCACGTGAATATTCTCTATCGAATGACACTATTTGCAAAAAAATCCACCGGGTAGTTTTTGAAAACATTCGGGCGGAACTTTTAGATCTTACTGCTTTATAATATATATGATAAGAATAGTGTATATACCACTCTTTCATTAAGATTATTTGAGAAAATAGTTACATTACATATTTTTTTTTTACTTTTTTATTTTAGAATGTTATTATTTGGTATATCTTCAAATTATTAATGAAACATTTCTCTTACCTTGTCTTAAAAATTATACGTAGTAATTAATCCGATTTATTGTGGTCACATTCTTTACGTTTTATTATTACACGACTTTTACACAATAATGCTTTTGGATTGCTTTAGGAACATCAGAAAGACGTTTTTAACTTTCGTTTCGTGTGCAAATATCACATTTTCCCTGTGCTTAATTGAGAAATTTCTTACTTTTTTTCGTTCTTTAATATTAATTCCATTTCAAAAATCTTTAGAAAGTAAGGAAATATTTAGTGGTGCTGTTAGGTACTTCTTTACGAGTTCTATAGAAAACTCCTTAATTGCATCATAAAAATTATTAATAAACAATCCACTGTACTCTTGGAATTTGAGTACTCTTCGTTTCACACACGGTAGATAGGTGACAATGTTTCGTCATCTTTTAGTTGGTGGATACATTTTCTTTTTTGTTCACTCTTTCCCAATGAAAAATTCCGCTTTGCTATCAATTCCTTTTTCTGTATTTTTTGAATCACCTTCTTGTTCAGAATTGGTATCATGTTGACTTCATGGAAAACGATTATTTGGCAAAGATTACGCAGCCTCTGTTGCTCTTGTTCAAAAGCTGACGTCATCTCAACTCGAACTGAATTATCAAAAGGAAACGTTCGTTCTCGAATGGGAGTATTTACTCCCAAAAGTTATTTTATTCTTCGCCTATGGAACAAAGAAATATCATTCCTTCACCCAACCTTTTTATCTTGATGTTAAAGAGTACCAGACAGATCAGAACTATCCTAAAATAAACTCTCTTCGTTTTTATTCGAGAAAAAAATGACTTAGATGAGATTTATTCTAGGGTTTGTGCTTACGGCTTAAACGCCTATTGAAATTTAAACGTGCTCTGAAAAAAAAAGCATAAGTGGAAAATCAAGCGATGGTAAATTTCATAAACTTTTAACATACGCATATCAATTAAATTTCATTACAAAAATACAAGGTAAACAAACTAATACCTGCTCAAAATATTTCAAAAGAAGTTTAATTTAAACTTAGCAGTCAATCAAAAAAAATCAACACACTTTATCTCATTACATGCATTTATCATGTTTAAAACAACTATCTAATAATCTCCATTTAATAAAATGCATATGTACAGTTTCGTTCTAATAAATAAGCTTGATAAATACAAAAGACGTGAAGCTAATTGGAGTTTCTTGTAATTGGTAATTGGATGTGTCGAAATGCAGTAGAAATTTTGAATGCTATGATTTAAGAATTAAGTTAAATTTTTGTGTTCAAATTAATTAATACTCATTTCTTTAAATTGATTTAACGTAGCTAAAAAATACAAAATAAATAATGGGATGGAAAATAAAATGTTTTAATAAATAAAACGTAAATTTTCCATATATTAAAAATAATAAATTTAAACTTTGCAGTAAACAAAGAAAATTACAATCAAATTTTGTGTTATTCTTCATAATTTAAAAGTTTATCTCATAATTTGCGTTGAATAAAATATATATAGAAATTTTGATATGAATAATAAATTTATTAATGCAAAAGTCGTAAAAATAATTGGATTTCATTTAAATCTAAATAGAATATATGTAGAAATGCCGTAGAAATTCTGAATTCGGTGCTTTAAATATATAGGTTATTGCAAGGATTCAAATGAAAATATAACAATTTGGTTAACTGTATATAAAGTAGTTAAAATATTCCAAATACATAATAAATATATTAATCTACAATAATAAGTTTGAAATTTACTTTAAAGCGGAGAAAAGAAAGTTGTTTCAAATTATTTACATTTAGTTTTGTTACTCACAGAAGGAGAGAGAGAAAGAGAGAGCGTAACTTACTTTTAATAGTATAGATAGGAATCATAATGATACATAAAGTAATATCAAGAGAACAAAGTTTTCCTAGAGAACTGCACTAAATCTATTAACACATTTATTAACCCGGTGCGAAAATCTTAATCTACACAATTCTATTTTCAGGAACTCAGATGTGTGTCTTCTGAAGTTATAAAAACGCTTTGCATTAACATTGTTTTTATTTTTTATGAAACATGGGTCATCCGTCCGATATAACGGAGTTTACAAAGCATCGTATTACTGGTTTGCAAAAGCCCCACCAGTGACTGAGAGGTTCTGCTCTCGAGCCTAAATTCTAAACTAAAACGTAACCTAAATTCTCATTCATTTCCTTATTATTTGATCACAATATGTAAATTATAATTTACATTTCACCATATATTTTACCACGAATATAAAAATTAAATTCTACAAATTTGTAAACACTTACGTGATAGATAATCTCTGAGAGCAGTTTAGATTCTACATGCAATAATACATAAAACAATGTTTAGTACAAATCTGATACAAAATGGCTGTTGACTAGTGTTATTTTTAGTTTTCATATTAACGAGAAACTCTGAATCCACAGTTTTAAGACCTTCGATACGAGATTCGCATTTATGTAACGTACAGAGAGCTCAAAATCCTTATTTGTTCTACCTGTAAATTTGAATACACATTTTTAACTTAAACATTACAGAATATTTGCGTTTCAGTTAAGGACAAATTTCTGTTTCGAATTACTCATGACAAAAGTTTTAAAATTCTGTAAAAGAGGCTCGTCGCAATAGGGTTAAAGCGTTCTTCAGAAATTTTATAAAAATAAATTCGAAATGTTTATAATGTTCCATGTTCCAAATGTTTATAATTTATTATGCATATATTAACATCTAAAATTCTATATATTTTTTTCTTTTGAGTATATATATTAGAAAATGGTGGCTTGGAAGCTTAGGCGGAAGACCTTTAAAAAAAGAATAAAAGTCATTTTCAGAAATAAACAACTTTAGTGAAATCGCATAGATTTAAAGCAAAATGCAAATTTTTATAAAAAAATTCATTACTTAAAGTTTTTCAGAGAAAGCTTGTATCAATATGCGGCACAAAAGCTGTATATTTCACAAATTTTGTAAAAAAAAAAAAAAAAAAAAAAAAAAAAAAAAAAAAAAAAAACTCAAGCTGATTGAAAATTGGCGGAACTACTGTGACCCCAATTTCGAAAATGCCATTCCGAGGAAAAAGAGGTTACAGTTTCATTTAGTGTTTCGTTATTATTGCGGACTTTACTTCTATTGCTCTAAAATTTCCCCTGTGCTTTCAATATCTATGTCTAACTAATTAAATATTGCTTTCGTGATTATAAAGAGTACTTTAAGCGAAATAAATTCCTTACCCTGCTAAATATTCTGCTAGTCATTAATCGAACATTCATTTACGACACAGGTCCAGAAAATATAATTTATACGTTCGATATAAAATACATAGCATTACCATGGCATAACTCTTTTTATTGAATGTGATTATGTAATTACATGTAATTTCAATAAAAAATATTTTCACATATTTTAATCAAATGCTTTGATCGCATTTTAATTAAAATTCCTCCTTCATTTAATATTTAATGCTACAAATTAAAAATTAAACATATGTATTAAATAAAGTTCCTTATTTTAAAACAAAGTATCTTTAATGATGCTATTTCTTATTAGTTATGTATACTAAAAATAATTTGCAATACGTATAGTCATTTGTATTACTTCAAGATGTCTTTTGTTAAGACACTATTTAAAATATTCTTCAAAAACAAAATATTAAATACAAAGATAATTCTATGATACATGAAATATGAGCAATAAAAATGAATAATAAATTTTAACTCCAGTGATTAAGTTGTTCAATTTTACAAATGTTTTCATAAAATGATATTTTCTTCTTTGTATCTAAAATTAAGACTTCGTGATGACTTAATATTGTCACGCAGTAACATTTCAATTTATCTTTATGTACTAAGTTTTAACCAAAGCAGAATTATTGTTCTGCTCGCACAGAAATCATACTATATATAACTAGTTTTTAAAGATAATTTTCAAATGACCCTTTTTTTTATGAAAAATCTTATTGAAAAATTATATGCTAAATAATCATACGCATTTATAAGCAATTATTTGATATCGACATTATCAAATTAGCTAATTAAAAGGGCAATAATATTTCAAATAAATTTATTTCCAGTAAAAGAATTTTTTCATAAAGTGTTAATAGCTAATTATGGATCTTAATAATTTTGGAACAGAAATTATTGTCAGAGCGTCATACGTAATACCAATCTATTAAAAAACATACAATTAAATAAAATAAAAAATGCCCAGCTAAACTGATGGCGTTGAGCTCATAGGCTAGTCACAGTAATTGTATTTTATATTCTTATTTGAAAGCCCCTCGAAAAGTAAAGAAATCGACAATACAACCATTTATCTAAATTAAGGGGGATGAGGGATTAGCTACCCCCCTTTCACCCTTCTATACTTAACCAATGAACCTCAGAATCTAATGATGGAAGCTTCTTATCAAAATAAACCGGCATACCAAATTTTAAGCAAATCGGATAATTCATTAAAAAAACATTTATCTAAATTTAGGAGCGGGGTTAGCCCCTCCTTCACCATTTACACATAATAAATGAACCCCAAAACTAATCAGGGAAACGCCTTATGAGAAAGAACCTATATCCAAAATTTGAAGCAAATCGGATATTCCCCAGCAAAGAAAGAAACAGTGGGCCATCAGCTGGAAAAAAGATGGCAGCCAGCACTGCCATTACCGGTAAAGTGCAATGGTGACATTACTTAAACCTGTAAAAAAGTGCCCGTGCGGAATGCAGCTGGCTCATCAGTGATAGCCAACAGCAGGCCAGCATTGGTGTGCCATCACATTACTTCAATCCGGCACTTTTCCTGCAGTGCTAGCACCTATCCCACTGCTATTCCTTTGCTGACCCAGCATTTTCCCTTACAAAAGTTTCTTATAGAATTCTATAAATAAACGAAGTATCATAGCTCTTTTTACTACAAGCTAGTTTCACCAAGACCTATAGAAATATCTATTGAAATATTTGAACTTCCAGCGGATCGCATGTGGTCACCCTCCCAAATACTAACCACGCTCGATGCTGTTTGGTTTTCGTGATTGGACATGAACAAGTACTCTCAGCGTATGCTACGACAGCTTGTAGCTTTCACACTCTCATTACTTTATTTCAAGTTTGTTTCTGATGTGATTTACGTTTCAAATCATTAAACTGGTATAGAAATTATTGCATTGTATAGAAATCCTATATGTTTTATGCGGTTTTTTTTATTATTGATTCTGAACTGTGTAAATTATGAAAACCGAAATCCTTTGTAACTTAGTAAAACCAGATTTAAGGGGAAAAAAGTGCGTTGAAATAAAGAATTTATTTATTTATCCATTTACTTATGTATTTTGTTGGTGGCAGTGGTGTTATATTACTTACTTTTTCAAAAAAATTAGCTTCACAGCTTAAATTGTGTTAAAATATTCATTTCAGATTTGTGTTTAAATACTCAATGCCTTCGATATTCGCGACGCCACCTAGCGTAAGGGTTCACAGCAGTAATACTGCAAAAGTTCCTTCACTTCCATGTAGTGGCGGGCCAGCGCATGGGATAAAACGGAAGCCCACCAGAATTTTATCCGATGATTTCCAACAGCAAAGTTACCTGAAGTTGTCCAGCAGTGGTCATGCAGTGATAGACCATTAGACAGCACTTCTCCATCATTTCCAGCACCTATTTTGCTGCTGGCCAGCAATTTCCTCTTTGCTGGGTTCTATCAAGATTTAACTTGTAACATACATACAGAACCTATGGGCACATTAGCCCTCTGGCTTTGATAGCTTGTGAGCTAAAAACTATAAATCAGCAATGATTGCATAAATATTAAGAGAAAATAAATGTGGATACGCGTTAATAATTTTAGGTCGATCATACTGATTGGTAAAGATTACATACTGATTGACATTTTTATCAACCTAGTGTTTTTGGAAAGTAAAATAAATATGATCCTAAAGCCACACTGTGTTTGCAAATTGTCATATTCGAAATAATTTTCTTCTTCTAAAATAACTCTAAATTTTAGTCCTATAAATTCAGACTTCGAGAAAAAAATAATTTTCATTGAAAGCATTTTTATTTTTATTTATTTATTTATTTATTTTTACTGAAGAAGAACATATTGAAAAAAAATCTGCCACTGTCATGTAGAAAATAAATTGTGACTCAAGAGAGAGAGAGAGAGAGAGAGAGAGAGAGAGAGAGAGAGAGAGAGAGAGAGAGAGAAAAAAAACCATGTCATTCTTAAAAATTCTAGTTCCCTTTGCTAGAGAGTTCTAGTTATCCCTATTAAAATTTATGGCTGTTTTTCTGTATTATTACGGTCAAACTTATTTAAAAAACGCTGCAAATAAATGCCAACACAAGAAGTGAGTTTAAGTAAATATAAATGTTGTTTATGAATTAATTCTAGAATTCGAGTGACAATTTCTCGCAATTCAAATTATTCTTAATATAATGTATCGATTCATCACCCAGAAAACTATAGACTAGAAATTTTCCATAATTTCATGAATTCAATTTATTTGTTTACCTTATTTGCATAACCCGGAAATCAATATTTCTAGTTTAGGGATTTAATAAATGACTACCTATTCGATCTAGATGAAGGCAGTATATATTTTTTTCTTTCAGAGTATGTAACAAATTTCATAAGCAGAAAATGACTTAATATAGACAGATTAACTATTCAGTACAGAAAAGTCTTAATAATCATTTAGTTTATTTTGACTACTGATATACGTCTGTTAGAACTGCTCTGAATTATTTGATTCTTATATTTTAAATTAATATAAGATGTAAAATCTAAATAGAGTCTTAGATCGAAGATCCTAATGCCGTTTACAATGTGTATTGGGCCATAAACTTTAGTAATCCATCCAATTTTCTCTAAAACTTTTCACGTACTATATGGCCGCAGGTTAATATGTTAAATATTTATTCATTGATAATACGAGGGCTGTATGATAAGTACCTGGCCTTGACAAGAAAAATGCATTTTTATGTCTAAAATGAGATTTATTTTTCAACATAATCTCCTTTTAGTTTGATTCACTTAGCCCAACGCTTTTCTATTATTTGTATCCCCTCTAAAAAATACGATTTCTCTAACCTTTCAAAATAGGCGTTTGTTTCAGCAATAACCTCATCGTTAGAGTCAATTTTTTCCACCGAGCCATTTTTTCATATTTGGAAATAGAAAATAATCGCTAGGGGCTAAATCTGGCGAATAGGGTAAATGCTGCAGCAGTTCGTGTGTAATTCGTGGAATTTTGCAATGGCGACGACACAGGTGTGCACGCGTGCATTGTCTTGATGAAAGAGAATTTTTTTCCTCGCCAAATGCGGACTTTTTTTTCATAACATGGTCGAAACGATCCAGTAGCCTGGCATAATATTCTCCATTGATCATTTTGCCCTTTTCAAGGTAATCGACTAGAATTATGCCGCGTGCATCCCAAAACACTGTAGCCATGACTTTCTTCGCAAATAAAGTCGCCTTAGCCTTTTTTGGCGCAGGTTGTCCACAAAAACCCCACTGTTTGGATTGTTCTTTAGTCTCTTGTGTACTGTGATGAATCCATGTTTCGTCAACTGTTATGAACCGACGCCGAAAATAATTTGGATTGTACTTTAATTTCGCCAGACATTCTTTTGAAATTGACACACGAGTGCGTTTAACTCTAGAACGCTCCTCGCTCCGAACCTACGAATCAGAGCCTCGGGTCTAAAAAACCCATGCATGTTTCGCGCTTAAATCCAGCAATCTACAAGTAATAAATTTATTATTTTAAGAAAAGTTGACGAATACTGAAACAAAAAATAAATTATGACAGTACAAAGATGAAATAAAAGTAAAAAGTACTTACAAAATATTTTTACAGGTACATACAAAAAACGCAAATGAATCTTTCAAATATTTAAATGTAATTATCCCGTATAACAGTTGTGGCAAACTGTATTCAAAATATTTTTGCATGTAAAGCTGTGGCATGTTACACACTTAAATGTACATTTATTGTCCGTTTTTTCGCATAGGTGACACCTTCCTCGCTTCTTAGCAATTTCCAATTCAGCTGAAGTACTAGCAATTTCTTTGTAGATTCGCTTCGCACTTTGAACCACCTGTTTTGCTCCTTGCCCTCTTGGAAGATTTTCTCTGGTCTCCATATGCTGTTTAGCAAGTTTTTCACCCAAGTCTTTCTTCCATGATATATTTATTTTGCAATAAAGTACAAAAGCATTATATGCAGATATGTCTAAAATATTACAAAATACAACAAATGGCCAGCGGTTTGTCTTCCTTTTTGCAGTGTAAGTAGCTACCATTTTGTCCAACGTACCAACTGCTCCCTTAGTTTTATTATAATCAATGATGATCTCTGGTTTTCTTTGAATACTTCTTTCATTTTTTTCATTCTTATGCAATGTGCTTTGAAGAACAACACATTTAATTTTTTTTTGGAATGTAAGACACAAGCGTTTTATCTTTAGTAAGCGCGAATGTTGAACTGTATCTTTCTTTTCCTTTTGTTTCTAAAATTTCTACAGGAATAGATGATTTATTTTTTCTTATTGTACAAGTCTGTGTTACATTTCTTTCTAGCAACATTTGACCCAAATCATAAGATGTAAAGGAACTGTCACAAGTTATATTATGTCCTCGTAAACCATATGACAAGTGCAAAACTACTCTCAATCCTTGGTTACTTTCGGGTGCATTCCCTGGTTGTTTTCCTAAATATGGCTGGATATTACATACATAGCAAGTGTCATTATCGCACAAAATCCAGAATTTTATATCATATTTAGCAGGTTTGCTAGGCATGTACTGCCTAAAAGGACACTTACCTCTAAAAGCAATAAGTTGTTCGTCCACAGTTACATATACTTCTGGATTGAAAAGATTCGGTAAACGTTCTATCAATTTATCCCATAATTCTCGAATTGCGGCAAATTTGTCATTTGATCTTCTTCGTTGTCGAGTTTCCCGGTCATAAAAAAATGTTACTCTTGATATTATTTTAAATTTCTTTAGAGACATTGTAGCTCTAAACAAATGTCTTCCCTTGAATTCATCCCATAGACTTGTTGTTGATTCGTTGCTTGTTTTGTACACACCTGCGAGCACTAAAAAGCCTATGTATGCATCCAAATCTACGATATTTAGACCAGTCCAATTTTCTCCATATACACGTTTTCCCTCTAAATTCGCATAATTTATGATCATGGTTTTGAAATTATAGGGAAAAAGCAGTTCAAAAGCGCTATATTCGTCTTTTAATCGTGCTTTTGAAAATCGAGTTGAGCCAGGGGTTAGTTTCAAAACATCACTGCTTTCGAATCGACCAGCACTTGGATATGGCTTTGAATGCCACATTATTTTTTCATCTCTGGACTTCATTATCTCAGTTTACTTTATGTATAGTATCTATTGCTTCATCTGAGGAAGAAGAATTATCAATAGATATACGATCCTCTTCTTCCGAAACAGCTTTCTCCACATCAGACAAATTTTCATCATCTGTATAGCCTTCAATGAATGCGAAATAAATCTTTCATATAACGAACAAAACATGCATTAACGTTGTTCTCAAATAAATATTCGAACCGTTTCTAAATGGTGAACTTTTTACTTCTAGCTGAGAGAAAAACAACAAACAAAATGAATTTCCGCTATGATTTGTCCAGTTCCAGATGTCCCAAAACTTCATTCCCTCCCCGATAATTCTACCCGTTTTTCCCCCTTACCTTTTTGCAGCTGTACAGCAGAAATAAAACAATATCGGCGTTTTCAAAAAAAATTTTTTTTGAATGTATTTGTATGCTTGGACAAAAAAGAACTGAGGGAAATATTAAGGTTTGTTTTTTTGTTGTTGTTGTTGTGTTAAAACTAAAAGTCACATTAATTTAAAATTTTAGTATGTGTTAGTTAAAAATAAATCAGGAAAAGTCATTGTATTTCAGAAAATTCTTATGAGTAGTTTTTGAGTAACACAAGCTTAAACATGTGTATGGGTCTAAAAAGACCCGAAGAGCTTTATAGGGTTAATGTCAATAGTGAGCAATCGCGGCACCCTTCTTGCCGAAAGCTTTTTCATATCCAAATGAGTTGTTAAACTATTTTGCACCCATTCAATTGAAATGCCCACAGACTCAGCAATCTCGCGTACTTTCATTCTCCGATCATTTATGTTAATATCGTGGATTTTTTCGATCATTTCTGATGTGGTAATCTCAGTTGGACGACCTAAACGTTCTTCATCAAAAATGCTTGTACGGCCGCGTTTGAATTCAGCTGTCCAATATTTTATGGTTGATAACGAAGGTGCAGAGTCCCCATAAACTTCGTTGAGTTCCGCCTTAATCTCGTCATTAGTTTTCTTTTTCAAAAACAGGTATTTTATCACTGCTCGATATTCAATTTTTTCCATTGTTGAAATATCACCAAAGTTGTTCTATTGAAATGGCTACCACTCACAAACTAAACGACGTAGCGACTTCGCGATTAGCCAAGTTTGTTGTGAAAGGTCACCATTGCGAAATAAATCATTTTTTAAACTCTAGTAGTTCTAATTCTGGCCGAGGCCAGGTACTTATCATACAGCCCTCGTAACTGTCAAGAATTTTCCAATAATCTATGCTCCTTGAAATATGTATTAATTTTAATAATTTCAGCTTTTTCTTATAACAATATCTTAATATTTTTATTTCACAAAAACATTTATTACGCTATAGTTGAAAATATTTTAATTAACATTTTCGTTAGTCGACTTGTTTATTGTGATCTACCGAGAGAGAGAGAGAAAAGCCCTTTCTCATTACTTTCATTAAAATGAAATATTTTCGAAAACTTTTTTTCATCATTATTATTCGAAAAAATGAGAAAGCATTGAGTTACCTCAAACTGTTTTGTTCTGAAAAATTTTTAATAACGCAGGAGAGTACAATACATTTAAAAATGCTTCACCGATGCAGATGAATAAGTAAAGCCGGTATTCATTATTTTGCATGAAACTTATCAATGTCTTTATCACTGTAATTTACAGAGTAAATTTTCAGTTTTTTTCCCTTCCTATTTTCTCTGTGCATCGTTGCGTTAAATGAAACTTTTTTTTTTTAATTTTTTGCGAATATATTTCTCAATTTTTTATAACGGTGATGGTTTATTAATTATAAAGAGTTTTTATTAAGAAGTTAAAGAACTTACAGTGTCACTTTCTAGAGAATAAATAATGAAATGCCAGCCACCGCTTAGAGAAATGTACAACGGAATTCATGTATGTACTCGGTCTTTTTAGATTGCGCAGAGTATGAAGGCAGTATCCCAAAGCATATCAAACTTATATGCAGGGTGATACATGCAGGGGAATTCATAGTACAGACTTTAAGGGTTAGTACAGGGTTCTGTAACAGTTATTTAATGTACAGGAATGTATGTGTGCAAATGAAGCGTTAATGAATAAACACAAGAAAATGACATGGGAAGAATGTTTATTGACACCGTCATTTGCAACTTTTATGTTTTCAAAAAGCGTTCAAAATTACTTCAATCAACAGTAATAATACATCGCTTGTAGCGCATAATGTAGTGATTGGTGTACATATTCGAGAATTACAGGTATTTCTCTCCCACTTGAAGCAGCTACAGATATCCCAGCGTAAAAATTATTCTGGAGTAGCATAAGCATGCACCCAGAAGTCCAGCGCGCATGAAGAGGGGCATCCGTGTAGTTGCTCACAACAGTGCTGGAATAAGCTGGCACCCCATCATGCTTAATTTAGAGTGGCTTACGTAGGGCGATCAGAACATCTTGTTCTGGCACAAAATCTTCAACAAAACTATGATTTCTCGATACGATAGCCAAGAAATTAGAGCCTGCTTCGGCGTGTTGTAATCCCTTGGCCACACCGATCTCCTGATTCATCCACCCAAATTACTTCTTATGCGGACATCTGAAGAGTCTTGTTTATGTGACTCAGATATCCGTTGCTCGAATATCCGTAGCTTCTGTATGTGTGAGTGAAATACCTTTGCATCTGTGAAAGTGTGCACAAATCGTCCCACTTACGCTGCCAAGCATATATCGCTGTTGGTGGACGCAATTTTGAACAGTTATTGTGAGCATTACGCTTGTCTATATCACTCTAAGTGTTTGGGGCGTAATCTTCCCTTCACTAAGCTCCAGGTTTCACAGCAATACAAGCAATATTTAAGATAATATAATTCTATAGATTTAATGAATTTTAAATACATTGAAGAATGGTTAATACTCTCAAGGATTGCATTCATATTTGTAATTAAGTTTTTTTTTTATATATAATGTTGAAAGAATCATACTTTCTTAGCATTTAAAACAAAATGCAAAGAAACCAACATTACAATTTTACCCTTTTGCAAGACGCTTGCAGAGTTAAACACTTGTCTTTTCTTTATGTCTTATTTCCTGCATTTGCACCTCACTGCGCCATTTGCTTGCACACATTCCTGTACAATTAATGATTGTTATAGTGCCCTGTAGCAACCCTTAAAGTTTGTGCCATGAATTCGGGATCCGCCTGTACATGTATGTATTATAATCAAAGTCATATTAATTTTTAATTTGCTGTGTGGTTAGATTTATCATACAAATACACGAGGAATTATAACATTTAAAAAGAACTATAAAATATATTCTATTTTGTTTCATAAAAATACTTTCGAATTAATGAATATTATTGCTTTAAATGTGCTTTCTTACTGCACGCGTACTAAATTAATAAAGGTAAATATATATATTATATATTGGAACTCACATAATTCGAGAAGCGAGGGAATTATAAAGTACGCGTATTCGCCATTAAACGTAAAACCACTGAAGATAATATAAATCTTTAGAACACACATATAATTAAACAAATTACTACTTTTAATTGCTCAAATTATCTCAATGCTAAAATTAACTTAATATTATAAATTTAATATGCATTATTCAGTTTTATCTTTTTGAGTGTCATCTTTCTTTAATTTTTTTGTACAGCCCTGTATATTATCAACATATTTTTATATGCGCCGAATGTCAAGATAAAATTTAATTCCTGCTAAAGCATGGTTAAAACTACTAAAATCACACTTACAGAAATTATTATCCCTAGGAAGTCACGTATCTAGTTCTTTGCGTGGTTCTGTGTACGATTTTATTTACATTAAACAGACATCTCTTAGTATAGTAAAATGTAGTTCAGTTTGAAAGTGCATAACCCAATTGAAAGCCGTCTTTAAGCCATTCACTCTAATAATCAGCAATGCTCACAAATTCTATTGTGCAATGTTGTATATCATCTATATAGAATTTATCCATACCACACAGTAAGCAAAAAATTAGTTAAACTTAAACACATATAAATCAAATAGAACTTCCACAATAATCTGTAATAGACATAGACAGCAATTCAGGTACTGTAATGTATCCGAATCTAATATGTGTTACTGTAAATGAACGATAAATGCTATGCACATCATGTTATAAAACAAGTATCTTATTGTAGTAAGCCACAGTAGTGTCTATCGTTTTCATTATATTTAAAATAGTGTAATTGAACGAATGTAGGCTGCAAACAGTTTTTCCCTGTAGACCATTATGTAAGGGAATTACTTTGTGTGGCCCTTTAAATGAATTATAAGTGCACTTCATAAATGTATATCAATTTCATTACGTTATTTTTTTTAACAAATTTCATTTCAGCCGTATGAAGAGATTAAAGAAAATTTTTAATCATGAAATTGCCCTTCATTTGCGATGTCGTTAACGGATCGAAATAAAATTAATATTTATTTATTAGTCTAAATACGGTCGATATTTAAAAATAGCATATAAATTATTTTTGTTTTTGTTGTTCTGTACAATCATTTTTCAACGGTTCTGAAATTGTATGCTTTCTAAAAAATCTGAAGAAAATACCAAAACAAAGTCATACGTCCATTTAAACCAAAACAAGCTTTTGTTTTTAGGGACTCTGAATTTTTCAATAAATTTAATTAATGCAAGAAGAAGAGATTATAGAAAACTATTATTCATAAAACTCACTCTTCCTTTCTGATGTTGTTTACAGATCGAAATAAAGTTAATATTTATATATCAGTCTAACTACTGTCGATACTGTCGATATTTAAAAATAACGTAGATTTTTTTTTCTTTTTTTGTTTTTTTTGTTGTTATGTACAATCGTGTTTCAACGGTTCTGAAATTATATATTTTGTAAAAAAATCTAAGGAAAATATCAAAACAAAGTCCATTTATACCAGAAACAGGCTTTTTATTTTAGAGATTTTGAATTTTTCAATAAATTTAATTTCAGCAGGAAAAAGAGATTATAGAAAATTATTATTTATCAAACTCAGTCTTTATTTCTAATGTCGTTTACATATCGAAATAAAATTAATAACTATGCATCATAAGCTGTCTAATTATGTCTAACATTTAGAAATAATGTCTAAAATACATTTTTGCATTGTATAATCATCCGTCAGAATTTCTGCAAAAATATACTTACCTAATAAATCTGCAGAAATTATCTAAACGCAATCTCATGGAGATTTTCATTTCGATTTAAAAGCAGAAATAATAGCAAGGATTTTTTTTTTCAATTTTTACACACATTTTTTTTTTTTTAAATCCATGGAAACGCACATTGTAATTCATTAACAAAAATCTATTAACTTATGCTCAGCTTCTATTGATTTCCTTTTCTTCTTTTGCCTTATAGTAAAACGACGAATAAATGCAAAATTCAAGTTACTTTTTTTTAGTTTTCTATAACTTTAAATGTTTAAAAGTAAGTGTTACGGTTGTCTGAAAATTAATTTGCATTTTTCGAATTAAAAAGTTAAACGGGATATTAGTGTAACATCCTTTCATGCGTAAAATAATTAATTAATTCTCGTATACCTTAAACGTAATTTTAAATGGCAATAATTATTCAAAATGAATTAAAAAACTATTTTGCTATAGAACTGTTTTCCGTGTACCTAGTTGTGAATTTAATAATTAGTTATTTTTAATTGAAAGTTCCTTTGTGCCATTGAATCATTTTTACATTAATTCTGTTAAATTAAAATTTTGCTCTTGTATGCAATTTTTGTATAATGTTTGTTATCTTTGAACATATTTTTGAGATTAAGTTCTTTATTAATTTCAGATCTATCACTAAACTATTTACATACTACATTGTTTTTTCTCATTTTCATGTTTCTAAATACAATTAAAAAAATTTAAACACGAAGGCTTTTAAAATACATTAATTTTGTATATTTCTGAATTCGTTTAGGCTCTGTGTTATTAACTACAAAACTAATCAAGACAAAAATGTGAAAAAAAGGAAGTGACCCAGATTTAGACGATATGAATTTTTGGGGAAAATTTCCTTAATAAGAAATCTCACCCCGATTATCCGTACAAGTCGGGACCAACCCTAGTTCGGATAAGCAAAATTTCGGATAAATGGACAGACAATTTAAGGGATGTTTCTGACTATACTAAAACCTTCACTCTTTATCCAGGCTTAGGACTGCCAGCATTAGTTGTTGCTGTCGTGTTTAAAAATAGTTTTTTATTTACTTATTTTTATCTATTTTTTTATATTTTCAAATTTTTTTTAAACTTTTTTATCACTTATTTTTTTTCTTCTCTTTTTTTTCATTTTGTGAACTCTAGAAATTATAATTTAAGCAAAAAAAACTTTCGATTGATGCTTGCTTCAGTTAAGACATTTTTAATACTGCCATATCTCGGAATTCTTCTTAAATACGTTAGTTGAATAGAATCAGCGTTCTTCTGCCGTTCGAGCCATTTCATAGCTGTTTCCAAACATTTAGAGGTTTCGTTATGTGATGGACCTGGATCATTTTCAGGGCATTCGTTTTCTTTTTCTTCAGTTTCTTTTTCCTCTTGAATCTCATCCACAATCTCATCATCATTTAAAATCTGATATCTAGGGTCATGTACGTCACTATTTAACCACTCGTTAATTTCATTTTCTTCATAGCTCAGGATTCTATCTATCGCTTTTACTGTTTTACATTCCACATTTTCTGATCTACTATCAGTTTTTCCTTTATTTAAAATTTTATTCCAAGCCTTTTTTAATGTTGAGGATTTTTCTAGATCCTAGGGATCAGCAGTCATTATTCAACAATCATTCAAATCAATTTTTATGGTATCTTTGAAATCAGGCTCTTCTGTTTCTTTTGATACAAGGAGCATTCTTAACATTTGCTTTCTATAAAGTCATTTGAATGTCTCTATCGCACTTTCATCCACAGATTGGATTACAGATGTAACATTAGGTGGAAAGAACTTTACCCGAAAAATGAAAAAAAAAAATAGAGTGTCTGGATTATTGAAAGTTCGGTTAAAACAATTTTTGAGAGAAATATGCTGTCTGGATAATTGGAAGTTCGGTTAAAAAGATTTTTTTAGAGAAATTTGCTCTTTGGATAATTGGTAGTTCGGTTAATTGGAGTTCGGATAATCGGTGCTCTACTGTATTTAAAAACCCAAAATCAGCAAGTAGCAACATTGACCGGAAAAGTACTTTCGTTTCGATTCTGCCATCTGTATATATTAATAGATATAGACGATTCAGTTTTACATAATTTAGCCTGGACAGAAAATGCATAAATAGTTGAAAATTCACGTTCAATAATTTTCGCAAATAGAAGCATAAGTACTTGAATTTTTTTACACATTCCTGTGTTTTATCTTACAGATATTAAAATGCACTGCATATTAAGCTAAAAGTTAATCCATGTAATGCAAGCAGTACGATCAATAGACGACAATGCATCCAGTTCTTTGCGTAGAACCTGTATAAGAATTTATTTTTATTCTACTATAAACATCGTATATAGTACAAAATCCAATTCAGATTGATAATGCATTAAACAAATGAACCCCACCATTAAGCAATTCACGCTCATTGAGAGTACTGTTTTCGAATATATTTGAGTATTCCTGTGCATGATCTATAATACTTATACACAACGTGCATTATGCAAAATTTTGTTGAACTTAAAAAGTGAATTCAAACTTGAAAACGCTCTTCATGTAATTATCGCTCATAGGCGCTACTGTAACCGGTGTTTTCTGTATGTTCCAGCAAATAAATGACATCCACTTATTATTCTTCAATAATAGTCTTTAAATACATCTCGGTAATGTATATATATATCGTTATGTTTAAAATATTGTAACATCATTAAAATGCACAGTAAATGAATTTTCATCGTTGACCAATATGCAGTTTAATTCTTTTGTGTGACGATGTATATGAATGCTCTGCACTCCGTAATTTAGAAAAAAGCATTCATAATTTCATTATGTTTAAAATAGTGTAACATCATTAAAATACACTGCAAACGTTTTTGTTTAGTGTAAAGACAATAATATAGCGGAATTGGTAAGTGTGTCTAAGTAATTAAATTAGAAATGCTAGCTATTCATTTTTCATAAGAAATATATATCGATGAACAATTTATCAATATCAGCGCAAACAGCAGACAGATGAAAGGAATTCATAAACACATTCAACTACGGTTGAAAGTGTTAAAAAGACGACATTTCTAATTTATATAAGAAACATTATATTAAATAGTTTCCTTCTAATATATAGTGTTAATAATTTAAATTCTTCGGATGGATTCAAATATTTAGTTTTAAAAATGTTATATGTTTAAGTTAATTCCTCTTTTTAATCACATTAACATCTGCAATCTCTGTTACAATATTTATATTTAATAATAACAAATATTTTCAAAAAAGTCCACTAGGAAGCACTTTTAATTTATACTGATAAAAATACATTTTAAAAGACATATAGCGCCATTTTGAAATTGTCCATAGCAAATTCTGAATCTAAAGCAAGATTATCATGTTCTTGAATAAAAATGTTTCCTGTTTTAACCCCTGTCGTGTTTTAACTACTGTTGCATGCAATTGCTCTTATAAGACCTCTGTTTCAAGTGACTTATGTTATGAGATTATTATAATAGACGCATTTGTAATAGAGGTCTTCCTTTCTGAAGATTTTTTTTTTTTTTTTTGTGTACATGGTAATGTGAACCAAATTTATTATTTACCATCAAGGAAGTTTTTAAAAATAATTTATGTTGTATACAAAATACCGTAAATCCTTCTATACATAAAAAAAAAGTTTTGATTTGGAAATGGACCAATGAACATCTGCGTAGATATTCCGGGTAGACCACATCCAATTTGAATGCTTAAGCATGGCCTTTCATGGTTAATATTAAAAAAACTGTTGCATACAAAAATATGAAAATCGGTGGTATTATAGAGAAATGTTTGATAAATACGCTGATGCAGACAGTTTTCAAATCGAAGAATTATTTTAAGAGATATTTAATGCTAAAGTTGGACAAAATCGTTCCATTAAAAAAGTTTTATTGGAGCAAAAACTATACACGAGAATTTAATCATTTTTAGATCATTTTATACGTTATAACTTCCTGATGTGCAGATTGCATTTAGTTTTCTTATTTGACTCATTTTTTGATGTTTTATTTCAATTTTAAATTCAAATTTTCAGCATTTCGAGAGATATTTTTTTACAAATTTTAGAAAATGTTATTAATTTAAACTGTTGCCAGTTGCATAAACAGCGCAAACAATAATGTTTACTTCAAATTAAAAATTTATTTACACGTGACTATTACAAACAGAAAAAAAACTTTAAAATTAGAATTAAATGATTACATGTTAAAAGCAGGAAAATTACATCATAAGGACCATAAGCACAGATGTCATATACGAGCATTTTGGCGCAATTTTTTTCCGCGCCAAAGTGTCGTTATTTTGCTTGATGTGGTAACCCGGATTATGTTGTTTATGCTGTTGATGTTTTCGCCAAATTGGAAACCGAAAAAAATCGCGCCAATATGGGGCGAATATGACATCTGTACCCATCCGGGTTACGATATCAAGCAAAATAACAACACTTTAGCACCAGTTAAGTACCCGTTGCGTATATGAAATTAGCGTCAGAAAAAATTTGCGCCAATATGGGGTCGTATATGACATCTGCGACGAACCATATTTGCACTTGAATTTTAAAAGAGAAACAAAATCTTAAAATAAAAAAAATCATTATTATGCGTTAAAACTTGTAATTTAAGGAAATTACGTCATATTTAAAATGGCAAAAAAATATAGCAAAACAATTTAAATTGAAAAATATATTTGTGCGAGATATTTTGAGATAAACTTTACAACTATTATCGTGAATTCGAAGACAGCGCAAATAATATTTCCTTCTAACAACAAAAGTATTTTCACGTGAATATTAATAAGAGAAATAAAACTTTGGTGTAAATTACGTCAGATTTAAAACGATACATTTGAAATGAATTATTTAAAAGAACTATCTTATAGCGCTGTTAAAAAATACCGGGAGACAATGACGCTGTTTACTTAATTCATTTTACATTAGCTTATTTTCAAATGTTTAACTATTTTTTTAATTAAATACGAAAACCACCATTGTATCTCTTAACAGCAGCAGATTTGGTCTTAAAAATCCCCAATCCAAGAAAAACGAATGGAAACCCGTTTACAGAGAGATCGCTACTGTTTTTTTTTTAAATTTTAATTCAATATTTTTAAAGCCGATCAAATTAGCGTGCTTTTTGTATTTTGGTGTGCCTGAACGGGGGTTGGCAAGCGTATCTCGTAGGAGGCAGAGCCCCCTAGTTTTAGAAAAAAAAATGTAATAATATTAAGCTTTATTTTTTTTTTCTCAGTAACAGAAATTACAGATTGCAGTAATAATTACTTTTTATTGCTCTTCCGTTATATTTTTTAAGTAAAATGTCTTACTTCTAAAATCACATGTCAAAGTTATATTTTTGCATTATTCTTTGAAATAACAGTATAATATACAATTAATGTGAGCTCAATGCTGTGAGCTAAATGCCACAAGCTCAACTGGGCACTTTTCATTTTATTATTAACATTTTCCAACAAAATTAAAAAGTGTTTGTGAATTTTTCTGTCTCTTTGTCCGTCCTTGCTCTAACTCGCTTAAATAAAGCCCAATTGTCTTGAAACTCACAAATGTTATTGGCTCAGTATGACATGTTTGGTATTAGAAATAACATGTGTGACATTCACAATTCATTTACAGGGTCACCGAAAATAATCGCGTTATATAACAGTCTATGGGAAAAAAATCGTTTGCTGTTTATTTTAAGGATATTACATTATTTTGAAAATACTTAAATTTATTTAAGTAGGGGGCTGTGCCCCCTACGAGCTACGCTCGCCAACCCCCATTCAGGCACACCAAAATCCAAAAAGCACGCTAATTTTCGGTTTAAAAAAAATTAATTAAAATTTTTTAAAAAAAAAGTAGCGAACTCTCTGTAAATGGGATTCTATTCATTTTCCTTGGATTGGGGATTTTTAAGACCAAATCTGCTGTTGTTAAGAGATACAATGTCTGTTCTCATATTTAATTTAAAAAATATGTTAAACATTTGAAAATAAGCTAATGTAAAATGAATTAAGTAAACAGTGTCATTGTCTCCCGATAATTTTTAACAGCGCTATAAGATAGTTCTTTTAAATAATTAATTTTAAATGTATCGTTTCAAATCTGATCGTAATTTACTCCAAAGTTTTATTTCTCATATTAATATTCACGTGAAAATACTTTTGTTGTGAGAAGGAAATATTATTTGCGCTGTCTTTGAATTCATGATAATAGTTGAAAAGGTTATCTCAAAATATCTGGCGCAAATATATTTTTCAATTTAAATTGTTTTGCCACATTTTTTGGCCATTATAAATATGACGTAATTTCCTCCATTTACAAGTTTTAACGCATAATAATGATTTTTTTATTTTAAGATATTGTTTCTCTTTTAAAATTCAAGTGTAAATATGGTTCTTTTGACGTAATTTTCCTGCTTTTAACATGAAATCATTTAATTCTAATTTTAAAGTTTTTTTTCGGTTTATAATAGTCACGTGTAAATAAATTTTAAATTTTAAATAAACATTATTGTTTGCGCTGTTTATACTATTGTCAACAGTTTAAATTAATAACATTTTCTCAAATTTGTAAAAAAATATCTCTCGAAATGCTGAAAATTTGAATTTAAAATAGAAATAAAACCTCAAAAAATGAGTCAAATAAGAAAAATAAATGCAATCTGAACACCGGGAACTTATAACGTATAAAATGATCGAAAAATGATTAAATTCTCAGGTATTGTCTTTGCTCCAATAAAACTTTTTTAATGGAACGATTTTGTCCAACTTTAGCATTAAATGTCTCTTTAAATAATTCTTCGATTTGAAAACTGTCTGCATCAGCGTGTTTATTAAACATTTCTCTATAACAGCACGGATTTTTATGTTTTTGTATGCAACAGTTTTTTTTTAAATATTAACGATGAAAGGTCATGCTTAAGCATTCAAATTGAATACCGACCTACCCGGAATATCTACGCAGATTTTCATTGGTCCATTTCCAAATCAAAGTTTTTTTTTATAAATAGAAGGATTACTGAGGTGCACTACACGGCGCTTATTTTGGAATACAGTGTCGATATAATTTATCGTTCATTTATAGGGAGACACGGAACAATTTGGCTACAGAATAAATTAAACAATAATCGATCTTTTGAAGCTTATGAACAATAATTGCTGGAAGTGAGTTTTTAGTTGTGGCACGCGTTTTAAAATTGAACTATTTTTTAAAAATATTTCTTGATATGTATTAATTCAACAGATGATATACAGGACTTCACAAAAATTTCTTAAATATATTTCCTTTTATTTAAAGAAATTGCTGAATGGAAATTTTCAACTATACTATTCGTTTAACTGAAGTATCTTTTGGCATAATATGTAGCATACATACAAAACTATAGATCATATACATGGCTGCACACACAAAAAAAGGAAGTCTGATATTTTTACAGCTATTGATGGTAATAGCAGAAATTGTGTTTTAAAATGCGTTATGCGCTTTTCAAATTATTTATTTAGACATCCTCTTGCACCTTAAATAAGAAAGAAAAATTCATGCACCAAGCATAGATTGTGTAACACTTTCCAACACATTCCGAATAATATAAAAAAAAATGCACAGTTAACAAAATTAAAATATTACGTCTAGTTCAAACATATGGAAACGCATAACGTATTTCAAAACCCAATTTCAGCTGTTCCCATCTACAATAAGAAAATTATCCGAATTTTTTTGGCAGCCCTGTATAGGATATATAGATTTGTATATACTAACTGCATGCATACCGCAATTTAGTTCACTTAAGAAATACGTATACTTCAGTTGAAAATTCCCCTTCAGCAATTTCCTCTAATAAGGAGAATGGCCTGTGAATGCTTTTGTGCAGTCCTGTGTATAATGTATATAATTTATATATAGTGAGTAACATGCAAAAAATTAATTAAATTTAAAAGCGCATACAGAATTTTAAACCGTGAACTCCAGCAATTATTACTCAAAGACAGTATTGTAAAGGATTTCTTTTAGTATTGCAACGATTTTATTTTGTGCGTCCATGTAAATGAATAAAAATGGTATGAATTGCCTGTTCCAACGTGATCGCAGTGAAATTGAGTGATTTATATCAGTTTCAATACATTTGAAATAGCGTAGTCATTAAAATACTCTGCAAACGATTTCCCCCCATATACTATAATGTAATGGAATACTTTCGAGTGATACTGTAATTGAACTATTTCCTACATGTTTCACATACAATACAAACCATGCTTTGGTGACCCTAAATAACCTTCATAAATTGCATGAAAATCCGAGTATATTTACGGGAGTTAGAGCGTGGACAGACGGAGAGACGGACAGACAAATCGAATGCATAAACAAGTTTCAACTTTGTTGGAAAGTGTTAAAAACTGTGAAGCTTTGTTAGAGTATTCTGAACGTGTTTGAAAATATTTCACAATATATGCTGACCGCATGATTTTTCGTTCGTGTAATTATAAATTCTTAATTATCTCCTCGAAATTTATGGATAAACCTCTAACGATTACTATCTACCTAGTTACCTCTAATAACTATCTTATTTATGACACTAAAAAGCTTTTAGAAATAATGTAAAATATGCTTATTTCTGGACTAATTTCATACGAGGCACTCAAGTAAAGTACTAAAAGTATGTGAATTTATTTGAAAAATGACAATTGATGCAATTTTTTTTAAAGTAGATGATCATTATTTTAGACATTGCACTTATACTCAGAAAGTAGACCCAAATACCAGTCGAATGTTACCTGTCATCTATCTGGGATAATTGAGTCACACTCTTTTTACGACTATACATAATAATCACTTGAAAGTGTAAATTACTATTCTTTTTCGCAAATTTTATTTTATGTTTTACAATTGTATTTTAAGAAATGACGAGCATATATAGCAGTCTTCTATTTAAATCTTAAAAGCTGTTATTTTGATTAGAAGTCATTTGAAAAGTGCACAGATGCCCTTAAATAAAAGTATGAAAGCAGCTTAATATTTGGTACTAGATAATAATAATTGCAGAAAATTTGTAATATCGTTTAGTCAGAAATGTTTCAAATTTCTTTATGAAAAAATAGAAAAGAAAATCTTCAATTTAGTACCAAAAGCTTTTTATGGAAATTGTAGTAAAACAAAAACAAAACAAAACAAAAAAATCGATGAAAATGGCACATCCTTTGTGTTATTTACCCACAGTAAAAATATAAATAAATAAATAAATAAAATTAATAATTATTACTTAATTGAAGAAAAAACAATTACTGAGTAAATACCATTTCCCCGTAAACTTTAAACTCACCTAATTTCCATTTGCCTTTATTAGAAAAAAAAATTCTGTAAAAAAATAAAATACGGAGCTGAAATGTCAAAAGAATATTGCATTCACATTACCGCCTTTTAAGGCATTTAATTTTTTGATTTAATAAATTTTAATAAATTATTCATTTCCACATTTTTCTAATTAATGCGTATCCAACTCAGTTGGAGTTTTTCTAAAAAACAGGTTACATGATTCCATGGCAGAATTAAAAAAAAAATCAAACTGGTAAAATATAGTTCCCCAGTTCGATGCAGTATTCATACAATCTTGCTAGGAAAAAAAAAAAATCGACCTTACATGATAATATATGCATGTATTCTAGTTATATGATTCGATCCATGGGTCTAACACGAATCCGTCATGCTGACTGGACTACTATGTTCAGTCCCATATAAAATACAGTTACCTGACACGATGCAGGATTTTAATAAAATTTTACCTGCATTTTAAAACCTGCAAAAATGATAGATAACCCAGGTAAGGTTTTGAAAAAGCCTAGTTACTTGCCTAAACTTGTCTCGAAATCAGATTATTCGACCTCATGCAGGATTCTTTCTTTCTTTTTAACCGATGACCAGGCTCCTGCCTGCCGGGTTGCCCCAGCTTAACGGGTTTAGTATGTGGCATCGGTGCGGGTGACCGTCTAATCGCCTCGAAGCGGCAATAAACCTGACATCTTTGCCTCGATCGTCATCCTATCTGCAGTGCCTACTGCTCGTTTTGTGTATACTTTGTTTTGCCGGTTACGTAACGTTATATCCTGTTGTTTGGCACCTACACGTTGCAACTCAAGTTGGTCTCATAATTTAGAACCATAATCAGATGACGAGACCTTCTCCTGGCAAGGCACCTCCTGAGGTATAATTCATAGGTAACTTGGAGGGATTTGCACCCACGACGAATTTTACATGCACGAGGCGCCATTAGTTTACATGACGGAATTTTAGCCGGCAGTTAGCCTGGGTCCTGCAACCAGCGGCTACGAGTATAATGCTCTACCAGCTTGGGCACCGCTGTCCGATTCCGGACAAGAATACTTCGAATAGCGTAAACCCATTTTACCCTAGCCCATTTTGATTTGTTTTTTTGTGTTTGGATTTGAGTCTTCCGGGTTAGCCCGACTGATATTAACCCCTTGACATCCAGGACGTACGACGTGTACGTCCTGATTTTATCGTAGACGTCTACTAGACGTACAACGCGTATGTCCATGCGGAATATGGAAATCAGTGTTGCCCCATCTGACAGATTTTTTATTTAGAAATACTCACTTCGTACCAAAAAATTTTCGATAGCAATTTACTTTTATTGTACTTATGGAATGTCTATGATCTTGTATAGCAAAAATAAGTAATAAGACTTACTGGTGATAATTCGGAATACTTAAATAAAAAATCAGCTATATGCGGTAACACTGATGAAAATACAAATTTAAACTAAACCCTGGTACATATCACCGTACCTGAAAAAAGTGATTTGGATGTCAAGGAGTTAAAGATATAATATTAGACTTCATTTACGTATTTGTATTTTAATTTGGATTGATTTATTTTCACTTTGGAATCGCGTCAGGTACCAGTTTGAATATTTCGTAATAGGGTTCAAAGGTGCAAGATTCATGTCGGATTTCAGATTGAGTTTAAGCAGAATTATGGAGTTCACATCAGGTACAACCCGATCCGCGTAAGACTCTAATCCGAACCCGATCGTAAACAAAAATTAAAATAAAATTAATTAAAGTATGCATTATTTTTTTATGTGTGCCTTTATAAGAAGCAATAATTAACTAATACCTATTTCAAGCATTAAACATTTATAACATTTAACCAAAACTTAACCTTAATCAAAATAAAATAGAATGAATGTAAACAAAAGTAATTTAATTTTGAATCATCATTATTCAAATGACACTAGTATCATTTACGTTTTTATTCATCGTTAAGGTTTATTGTTTAGCAATAAGATGGTGAACTTAATTTTAATTAAACATTTTTTAGCCTTAAATGTGTTCAATATTTTATATATTCTTTTTCATTAAACATTTTGTATCTATTTTTTCAAACTTCATCTAAAATCATTTTTTACATTAGCAAATCTATTTTGGATTTATTTACGATGTGATTTATTAATAAATTACCAAATTATTAAATGTTCTATTTATTGGATTTTCTTAGAAAATAAAGTATTAAAAACTTAACTGTTTAATTTGTAAATTGTAATTTAAAAATCTACCATTTTGATGATTAGTATCAGGATTTTTTTAAGTTACATTTGTGCACATGATTTTGCACAAATTGGATATATTTTAACGCTTTTTTAGCTTTAATTATAATTATTAGCCCCCGATATGCTATTTCATTAGGCCAGCAATTAAAAACGTTATGTTACATAACCCAGCCGTAAAACAAAGGAGATGTATCATTGTACGGTTAAATTCTCCACTACAAATTTTTAAACTTTTAATCATCGCACATTTGCAATTTTTATACTTTTGTATAAGAGAAAATGTACTTTTAAATGCTATTTGTTTAAAAACTGCATATCAATTTATATTTTTGATATTATTATTATTATTATTATTTTGTAAATTTTAGCGCCATTTGTTTAATGTTGGCAACTCAAGTACTCAATTTCTCTAGAAAGTAAAAGAAAAATAAATGGAAAATAGTAATTATACCTTTTTGTTGTCATTTTCCCAAAACAACTGAAAACAAATGTAATTAAAATACGTGCTATTTTGAAAAAATATTAATGAAGAATTTCTGATAAAACATGGAGCTATTATAAATTATATTTAATTATAAGTATCTATATTAATAATGCAAACAAATGAAGGCATATGAATCATTTGAAAGCAGATTTTTTTGGTCAAGTTTCTTGAATGACGACATTGTTTTTTGCTGGATTTGTGTAATACTAAGCGATAGTGACGTAATATGCAAACTTTACTGAAGATGGAGTTTAAGACTGGATCGTGAATGTGGAATTCTTCAGTGGATGCGAATGACGTTATTTTACCTATATATATATATATATATAAGAATGTCTGGATTTTGTATTAATCAACGCGCATTCTAAAATACTGAACATAAATTCTTGAAAATTGGGGTAAAATCACTTCTTATGACATAGAGTGCCGCTAAGAAAAGATTTCCTAAAATTCCACCCATAAGGGGGGGGGTGTAATAAAAAAAATAATGAACATTTAAAAAATTAGTTAAAAATCTAATTTTATAGTTAATTTTTCAACTGATGGCAAATTTTGGTGTATTTTTGTATGCTGAATCGAATGGTACTAACTAAATTCTTTAAAGTCCAATATTTCGTGTGATATTTCACATTTTTCTAATTTGGCGATGTCTTTGGCGCCAAAACATCAAATTTTCAAATGGCAATTTCCAAAAGTTCATCCACTACTATAGTAACGGAAATATTTAAATTAAAAAATTTAAATAATTTTGTTAATCAATTCTTTTGTTTAAATAATTAAAACAACTATACGAGTTAGAAAAAATTACAAACGCCTCAAAAACTAAAGATACATTTTCGCTATACCAACACCATGCCAAAATGTATGCCACTGCGCCAATTATTTCAACCCTAACCGTGCAAAGGATTTTTATCGCAAACTGTGCCAAACATTAAGATCTGCTATTTATTGAACATGAATATTTTTTAGTATTATTATTAAAGACAACTAAAGAAGTTGTTCCTTAACAGCACAAATTCTGTCTGTCTCAATAGAAGATATAATAGCATAATGACGTCCTTATCGTTTGTGGCAATTCAGATGGCGCATTCCAGGTAAATGCAGGGAAAAAAAAACAGATATTCATAAATTGACGGAAAAAAATTTTCTGTGAATGAAAGAAATTATATCTTAGAGTGTATTTAACCCCCTGACCGCCGAGCAAAAGGGCAAAATTGTAATGCTGATTTCTCTGTAATTTATTTAAAACGTTAAGAAAATATGTTTTTTCCAACATGATATAATTTTTTTATTATGTATAAGCTTATAAGCCTTCAGAGTATTAATCATAACTTAATTTTTAAAAACTGGCTTATATGTGTAGAATTATATTAATTTAAATAATGCTTCTACCGCAGTGAAACCTACAGCTTAGTGAACGAATATATCAGTTCGCGGCGCTGAGAAGGTTAAAATAGCTATCTTAGTATAAACTAATTATTCTAGGCGTCTGACAAGAATTCACTTTGAATCACATTTTTTTATAAAAGAAAAGTGTACTATTTAATAATGCATCATTAAAAAACCTATACATGCCTCTTTATGGCAAATGGAAACAACTATGTATATATAGCTATGTGCTTCAGATTTTCAAGAATATACAAAACAGATAAACTAATACATATATAATATATTTATTCAGATGCATGGAATCATTTGTTTATTCACGTAGATTCTATGCTAAGAGTAATCTCACAAATACGAGTGTTTACTCGTTCGACTGCATGCATATTGCATCAAGATTTGCAGTGAATAACATACCTCAGGTATAAGCTTAATATAAAAGGTTATTACAGAGTAACTAAGATATAAGCGATACATAGCCACTAGTATTAAATTAGATCTGTTGGATTTAATTTTTATTTGAAATTAAAAACAAATAATCGGCGTGTTCTATATTAAGGAAAAGATCTAGACGAAGAATAAGGAAATATAATAAACTCCAGTTAACGCAAGGACAAACTGAAAAGGTTTTTTTTTTTTTTTTTTCTAGTACAATTTTTATAATTGCAAGTGGATTATTCTTCCATAAAATTTAATGTATATATTAAATTTGAATCTAGCATTTAAAAGTTAAACAATAACAGCATAAAAATATTGCACATTTAAATTAGGAGGCCAAAGAAGTGGAAAGTAAACTTGCACTAATTTAATATGATCATTTAGTAAAAATATAGTGTTATAGAAAATGGAACTATGATAGTTAAAAAGAAAAGTTGTTTATTTAAACACATCTCGCGCACTAATTTATACATTTTTTAATTATTTCTTATTAATTATGATGCACTGTAAAAATCCAAATTTATTTCGCATGCATATTTTAGATTAAACATTTTGAAATAATAAATATTAACTGTTAAAAATGCAACTAACACAGATTAATAAATAGAAACATGCATGTGTGTAAACTTAATTAGAATCTGCATTTTCGGAAAAACACCTAAATAAATTTCGTTTTAAATCTGACCACTGATTAGAAAAGTATTTGTAAATATGTAAATTCAGAAGATTTATGAGCCGATATTTGTCATTACGGATCACTGCCATTTTATGCAAATTATGTGTTTGCACATATACAATATATTTGAAGATTGTAAGGTGAGTATTTTAGCTCTCGTTAACATATATTTGTTATACGACTACTATTATAGATTTTAGCAGCAATATCACTGGATCTTTAAATTACATTTCTCAGTATCTCCACAGTCCCAAACCTAACAATTGAACTTAGGTCTAGTGTGTATAAGGTAGGGCAATATAAATTTGTATTTAAAATAAATGCAGCATCACAAACCGCTTGAAAAAAGTGTAAAATATCCTGAATGCGCATATTAAAATAAATATTTACACGGTTTCTCAAATATCTCTCTATTCTAGAAAAAAGTAACTAACGCTGTCACCGCCTCCGCCGGTTTTGAATTCTTTTTTTGTGACCGGATGTCTTTCTTCGTTAATATTCAGAAAAATATTGCATACAAAAATATGAAAATTCATGATATTATAGACAAATGTTAGATATATACGCTGATGCAGACCGTTTTCAAATCGAAGAAATATTTTAAGAGATATTTAATGTTAAAGTTGGTCAAAATCGTTTCATTAAAAAAGTTTTATGGGAGAAAACTATACATGGGAATTTAATAATTTTAGATCGTTTTATATGTTAGAAGTTCCCGGTGTGTAGACTGCATTTATTTTTTTTATTGATTAATTTTTTGAGGGGGGGGGGTCAATATTAAATTCAAATTTTCAGCATTTACAGAGATATTTTTTTTTACAACTTTTAGAAAAGAGTCATATTTTAAAATGTTGGCAAGATTTAAAACAGTGAAAAGAATAATATTTCCTTCAAATTAAAAATTTATCTACACGTGATTATTATAAACAGAAAAAAACCCCTATGAAATCAGAATTAAATGAGTACGTGTTATAAGCATGAAAATATTAAAAATTACGTTATAAAATTGTTTATACATGAGAATATTTAAAAAGAAAAAAAACTCCTATAAGGTAATTAATTATTTAATATGCGTTAAAAGCAGTAAATGCGGGTGAAATTACGGCCATTTCAAAAATAGCCAAATAATATTGCCAAACAGTTTAAATTAAAATATATATTTACAGGTACATGTGAGATTTATTTAATTTTTCGAGATGATCTTTTTAACTAGTGTTTCCAAAGACAGCGCAACTAATATTATTTACTTTTTTAACAATTAAAATATTTCCAGGTGAAAATTACAAAAAGAAAAGTTTGGTGAAAATTACATCAGATTTAAAACGTGTGATTTTAAATAATTTTCGGAAAGCTGTATTAAAAAATACCTGGAATCAAGGACTTTGTTGACTTAGTTCATTTTATATTATCTAAATTTCAGACATTTAACTAATCTTATTTATCAAACATGAAAACAGCAATTGACAGCCGCTTATTTGGCCTTAAAATCTTTCATTAGAAGAGAAATAAATGGAAACCCGTTTACAGGGATCCAACCACTGTTTTTTTTTTTTTAATTGTAATTCAATCTTCCGTGATCTTTTTTAAGCCGATCAAATTAACGGATATTTAAAGTCTGAACGGGGGTTGACGAGCGTAGCTCGTAGGGAACAGAGCCCCCTAGTGTAGTAAATAAAAATACAAACAGAGAACTTTGGTTTAAACAGATTTATTCAGTAACTTTTAGAGAACAAAGCGTTTTGATTTTATATGCACAGTAAAAAAAAAAAAAAAATCCTACCATTTTATCTGTAGGAATTGGAAAAATAGTTGCCCTTATCATACCGGAAAATTTTCCGACCCAGCTCGGAATAAAATCCGTAAAAAAAGAAAGTAGTCAATAAAACGGTATTTTACGGATTTTATTCCGAGCTGAGTCCGAAATTTTTCTGGTACGATAAGGGCAATTTTTTTTCCTGATTCCTACAGGAAAACTGGTTGTTTTTTTTTTTTTTTTTTTTTTTTTTTTTTTTTTTTTTTTTACAGTGTGGAACTTAACATGTATGGAATTAACTTATACATTGAATCTTAGATACTATTTCTTGTGCAAAATTATTTTATCTCACTGAAAAGGATCAATGTTTACAAAAAGAAGTGCAAACGGATTTTTTTTAGCTTTCCATTCTGATATTACTAACACAGGTATTTTTTTATTTCACAAACGCTGTTATGGTGAAAATATGGTTTCATCGGTGAAGAATGAACTATTAAAAAAAAAAAAAAAAAAAAAAAAAAAAAAAGGAAAATGCATTTTCTTTCTTTGAACTAAAACAGTTTACAGCATTTGAAAGAAAATTCTACCTTCGTTACTGAATTTTTCATTTCACTTGTGACGAATTAAAAATTTATGTTTTTAAGAACTAACTAAGATCTCAATGAGATCTAAAATACATTTTTTTTATTTCACCTACTTAAAACAGCAGGCACTGTATTATGATATATATGATTCGAACACTAAAGCAAAGAAATATTATATGCATTTTTGTATTCATAGTTATACAGAATTTATTTTTAACAATTTTGGCAAAATAGTGTAAATGATTGATTTAAGAGCGCATCTAATTACAGTCAAAATCTGTTAAAACGCGAAACCAAGGAATTAAAAAAGTAATCTTATTAACCGTTACTCTTAATATACTGTAAGATATTAAAAATCTTAAAAACACACACATAATTAAATAAATAACTATTATTAATGGTAAAATTAATGTGATATTATTAATAATATCATATTTTACTGGGGGCTCTGCCCCCTGCAAGCTACGCTCGCCAACACCCGTTCAGACACCGCAGAATCTAAAAATAAAAAAAAACATGCTAATCTGATGGGTTTTAAAAATATTAGAGAAGATTAAATTATACTGAAAAAAGCTGTGCAGATCTTCCTGTAAACGGGTTTCCATTCAATTCCCTTTGATTGCAAAAATATAAGGGCGAATCAGTTGCTGTTAAGACATCCAATGGTTGTTTTCGTTTTTGATTAAAGAGGATCAGTTAAACATTTGAAAAGAATCTAAAATAAAATAAATTAAGTATACAGAGACTTTGTCTCCCGGTATTTTAAAACTATCTCTATAACAATTGCCTAAGTCATGTGACTATCATCAACAGTTCCAGGCGGACCACTTCGCTTCTTATACTCTAGGTGCCATTTTGGTACTTTAATGTTAGCCAGGCACAGGTGATTAGTCGCCAAATATTATTCTATCGCCATCATTTCATCTATATTATAATAGTTGAAGTCATCAACGGCCATAAACAAATACGGTCTGATCCCTTCGCCGTTCATATGAAAGTTAGGCACATATGTTGATGGAAAGAATACGTCTTTCCAACAAACTTTAACTTTTAATCTATAAACTATGATGTTATTATCTACAAGGTAGCCATATGAAAAGAAATAAATTTACGACCCTAATAAATCTATAAAAATCAATCGAAATTAAGATTTATAGTTGTGTAGGACAACACGAAGGGATAACAACGAAAATTTACAGCTGACCCTTGACACCAGAAAAAGACCACACAGGTGGAATAAAGTAAAAAATATAATTGGTATCAGCAAAACTCAACCTATACGGTTGCACCACATAAATTGATCTTTGTCCAATGATCTTCGCCCGTAAAGATGGGTGGTAACTCTCTATGCAAATTTTATATGTATATGGTATAATTTTATGTTTACATATGTAATGTAAACAGGACATTGTCCGATTTTGTTTTTCTGTGTATGTAAGAAACATACTTCACTTGCAGATTTTCTCCCAATGCTGTTAGCAGCAAAAAACAAACAAAAAAAAACAAAAAAAAAAAAACAAAAAAAAAACAAAAAAAAAAAGATGTTGCGGTAGGCTTCAGCACATTTCTGTACAATGAATAACATGAAATATATTAAAAAAAAAAAAAAACGGTTAGCCCAATATTGGCTTAATATACCTGTGATGATCGATTAAGTATTAAAATTGTGTGTCAACATTTGGAGACCTTTTGTGCTGACGTGTGGAATACATCCCGAGCGATGGGAATTCTCCATGCTGCCGGGGGCAGTATACCAGGTTGAGGAAATTATGATTTTTTATTCCGTTGTGTGTACCAGTAATATTAATTACCTATAAAAAGACACAGTCTATGGTGATTTCACGTGATATAAAATTAATTATATAATTAATTAAAATGGGTCTAAAAAAATGTATATGTGCAACAGTATTATTGTTGAGACTTCTAACACACAATATGTAACAGCATTTTTTTATTATAAATATTTCATATAGTAAATAGTAAACCAAGATTGAATAAGAGTAATCTTTTCTTTATTTTAATTCTTAATTAATATTTTTCTCTTATAGGAAAGGGAATTTTAAGACAATCCATTTATTTCTATGATTTTCTAAAGAAAAATATGAGATATACATAAATTACAGGCTTAGAAGGTATGCGATCTTCGAAAAAAGGAACACAGCACATTGGTGAATTATAATTTAATAATTAATATATTAAATTTTATTTAGATTTCCCTGAAGGGAACTTTTAATTATATCGCATACCTAGAGTCACTGGTGCTATTATCACTGTACGATTCTTAAGACTTTTAAAATTTAATCTCCTTAGCCAAATTAATTTTAAACAACCTTATTTCCTGTGTTGCAGTGCATTTGTGTTATAACTATATTTTAGCAAGTATATATCATTCCAGCATAGGGAATCGAGCAAGTTGCAATGGTGCCTTAGCCTTTTCCTAATTATATTAATTTAATTAATTTGATTTTAGGAGACCAAACCATAGGTTATTAATAAAAAAGGGCAATATTTTATATTAGTTGGAAATAAATATTTAATATTTATAAAATAAATAAATATATTAATAAGTAATAAATAAATATAAATAATAATAGTAATAATAATATTCTATGCTTAATTTTAACTATTTAATGTTGGTATAATTTTGTCCGATACTTTGCCAATGGAGAAGAGTTATACATATTGATAATAAATAAAAAAAAAATTCTTTTTTTTTACGTGGATTATATCACCATAGCCGTATTTAGTAGTACATCGGCAAACAGAAATTACCATACTACAAAAGAAAATATTATTGTGCTCATTATATAAAATTATTATATATATGTATATGTAACTTACAACAAAAATCAAAAACAAAATTTAAACCAAGATTGAATATGAATAATCTTTTCTTTATTTTAATTCTTAACTAATACTTTTCTCTTATAGGAAAAAAAAAATTTAGAAGGTTTAGAAGGTATGCGATCTTCGAAAAAAGGAACACTGCGCATTGGTGATTTATAATTTAATAATTAATGCATTAAATTGTATTTAGATTTCCATGAAGGGAACTTTTAATTATATCGCATACCTATAGTCATTGGTGCTATTATCACTGTACGATTCTTAAGACTTTTAAAAATGAATCTCCTTAGCCAAATTAATTTTAAGCAACCTCATTTCCTGTGTTGCAATGCATTTATGTTATGGATATATTTTAGCAAGTATATATCATTCCAGCAGATGTCACATACGTCCCATATTGGCGCGATTTTTTAACGACGCCAATTTGGGGAAGCATCAACAGCATAAACAACAACATCCGGCTTACCAATTCAAGCAAAATAACGATACTTTGGCGCCCGTTCCGTATATGACATTGGCGTTAGAAAAAAATTGCCCCAATATGGGGTCGTGAGTTTTCCATTTTGATTAAAAAATCAAAAAATTTTTTTCGAATAAAACTGCATAAAATTTGCCATGGTTGCAAAACATTTTTGGTACTGTTAGATTAGCCGAATGCAAATCTGGCCAATAGCTTTTTTTCAACTCGCCAGTTAGCATTTTTTTTTTCGAGTGGTAATATTTGGCCAGATGTCATACACGCACAGCAGGTTTGGCGTGATTTTTTAAATTTTTATTTATTTATTATTATTATTATTATTATTTTTTTTTTTTTACGAGAATTTGGCAAAAACCTCGTTTTTAAATACCAGTTACATATGCATTTTTGGTATTACTTATTTATCCCGTCGACCAAAAATCTATCGCCAAACTATAAGATTAAATGCCAATAATGGTTGATCGTAAATGTCACATTCACTTGACTTAAAGCAAGTTACACGTGTTTACGTCATCAAGTGATTTTTTTTCGACTTTTTATTTGTATATTTATTGATGTTATACTAACTTATTTGTTCTTTCGTTATTTAAAATAAAAATTACGTCAATTTGTATAATTTGGCGAGTATTTTGGCGATTTATATAATTTGGCGAAATTGGTCGACGGAATAACTAAGTATAACCGTATTTTTTAATTATTTTCTATTATTTTCTAAAGGAAATATAAAAAAATAATTAATAATTATAGAACAAAATAATTTATATAATTTACAAAAAGAAATAAATGTAAATAAACATTTATTATCAAATAAACAATTATAGCCGGGTTACCATGTCAACCTTTTCTGAAATATGAAAAAATAGTATCTGTTTGATTAAAATTTGAGTTGTCATCATTAGAAAAATGTATATAAAATTAGAAAAAAAATAATATTTCGAAAACTAATTCGAATTTAAAAATTCTAATACCAGTCTTTAGATCTGCGGATCAATGCTGACTTTTGGTGTTAATTTCATCGCAAAGTTTTCCACATTTTAGGAGAAATTGCTTGAAACATGATCAGTTGTTTAATCAGTCGATTCATATATCCGTTTCATAAATTCGTTTCATATATCCGTTTTATAAATTCGTTTAATTATCATTTTATATATATAGGGTAGATTAGCTGGAACACTCGGCTAGCAAGCAACCAATCAGACCACTGCTTTTGAAGAGGCGTTGCGAAGATGCTGCGCTCAAAAACAAAAATCATTTCAGGTACTAATTAAAACATATTAAAAAAAATGAAATAAGTTTCTAGCCATGCAGCATTACCGTTAGTGGTCTTTAATTGGTTTTTACGAACTGAGCTTTTCAGAGATTAATATCTAGTAGGACTTTATAACGACATACGCTAATACAGCCATAAAGCAGAACTCGTAAGTGTAAACGGCGGATAGAGTTGTTCAGCAGTAAATAGAGTGATGCCAAAGTGATTAAAAAAAGGTCTCTTTTTTGATGATGATTGCCTTCTTGGCAACTCTCTGTTTATATACTTGCGATAAACAACCCATAGAGAATTGCGACCGGAAATTCGGTGAATACTTTGGCGCACTTTGGATACTACAGTCACGTCATGGGATTCAAGGCTGTAAAAAAAAAAAAAAAAAAAAAAAAAAAAAAAAAAAAAAAAGATCCACTGGACAGAATGACCTGATATTTAATGTGCGTATACGTGAAGCAATTGGAATTTGTTTTGCAAAATGAATAAAAAGTAAAAAAAAGTTGACCAATAGATGGCGCTGTACTCTTCATAAGATGCTAATTAAAATGTATGATATGTTGTTGTAGCACTCTATGTTCAAAGTAGATCAACCTAGGTCAAAAAACATGGAATTAGCAAAATACAAAAATTAAGCCGTCAAATGATGATACCGTCTCTTCGAATTTATCAATCAACTTTATATACCGAATGCAGTCAACGGGCCAGATCCGCTTCTTAAACCTTTTAATATTCGGAATTTCTTCAATTCAATTGCCGCGCAGTCACCGTTCTTTCCAAAACAGAATTACAAGCAGAGCCCGATCCTTCAATGGTAGAGTCATATCTACCTTCTTAGGTGAATAATAACAGGAGCTGCATATTCCCTGCATTTTTATTACAAGTGTAATGTGCAGTGCTCATGTCACATCGTTTTTTTTTTTTTTTTTTTTTTTTTTTTTTTTTTTTTTTTTTTTCATCTTATGACGAGAACAGCGCCATCTTTCAGTAAACGTTTGTATTTTTTTTCTTTCGCAAAATAAATTCACATTGCTTCACGTATACTCACGTGAAATATCCTGTGATTCTGACAAGTGATCTTTTTTATAGACTTTTGAATGTGCAACTTTCATAATAATCACCCTGTAGTTTAACTAACGAACCTTTCTTATTGTGAAAATTGCTCGTTTTAACTGTGATCTCTTATTGGGTTAGCTCGTATTAAGCGAGTTTGACTGTATTTATATAAATGTGTTTTACTTTCTATGATTGTTTGTGATATTGCTGATGTTTAGATGTACATATTCTGACTATATATTTTAAATGCAAAATATTTCATTTCATTTTTATCTATCTATGTGTATTTATAAAAGCGCTGATTTTAATTAATTACTTTTTGATATAAAAGCATTTTCTATAGATAAAATGTGCCATGTTCAACAGTAATTACAAAATGAGTATTTAACATAAAAAGAGGATGAAGCACGAATATTGCTCAATATTTTGCCAGCATTTTATAAAAAACCATTATGATGACATTAAGTAATTTGCGATTAAAATAGATTTAAATAATCTATATATTTAAAAAGCAATAGTGATTTTTTCAATAATCTGAGAAGCTAACTACCACATTAATTTACATTATTGACATCTTAAATGAAAGATATTTTTACATCTTAAAAGCAAATTTAATTTTTGTGACCATAGTTACTATTAATTAGCAGAAAATCTAGAATTAAAAATTGTTTCTGAAGCAAAGTGGAAGTTCCGAAGTTGGCTCTAAGTGAGTCCTCTTAAGTGCAACCGCAATGTATCCGGATTTTTCTTTATGCTAAACCAGAGAAGCACGTTGATTTGTTTATTCGGAAACATCCGTGAGGATTTATTGTGTGATCTTGCGATTATCATTATTAACTAGCCGAACTGCCCTGCTTTCCCCGGAGCCCGTAATAATAATCTTAAATATACCTAATGCTAACGTTGAATTTAATCATGAATGATGAAAAATCTTTCCAAACTATCCTAATGTGGGGAACACACTAAACTTCGTCATTATACACCGGTCGTGCTGTGGATGCTTCGGTCTGTTTTGAGTAATAATTTTCAACTAAAGACAGACGTAGCCCATGCCCGAGATAATGGCTTTAAATATACCTAAAATCGGGGTTGAATGAATTTATATATTTAAACGAAAATCTTCTCAAACGAACCTAATAGTATGGGAGTGTTTTCTTCTCACTTTTTCTACACGCATCGGGTCATTAACGGAAACGTTTTGTCCAAACTATCTGCAATTTTTAAAGTTATAAAAATAATATATTTCTAATGCTCGTGTAACAAATTCATGAACAAATATTGAAATTTAGTAGTAAAGGCGCTTGTAAAAAGACATTTTTTTCATTTAACAGTTTAAAAAACGGTTCTTAATGTCCAAATTCCTTGAAATTTTATCATTTGTAACTATAATAGTTTAATAGCTTGTTTATAAATTCTATAAAACAATAATTCTATTTAATTGGAATAAAGCAGTGTTTTCTTCTCTCTTTTTTTCTAGATTGAATTGTTTATAATCTATGCTAATAAAAGAACAAATTGCTCTGTGTGTGTGTGTCTGCGATGGCTAGCAAAATCTACGGCACGTACGAGGCTAAACATTTTTGTGAGGAATGTCAAAGGTTTCTTCTAGTATACCTGGGCTTCAGAATTTTAAATTTCTAACAATTAGTTAAGAAATTAATTAAAAACCCCAAATTAAGAGAATGGAAAAGTATTCATAATTGAACAAAAGCATAGATTTTTCTGAAACCGCAGAATAAATTCTCACGTAGGTGTTCGCAGCCAGTTCTTTGAGTGGGACTCAAAAGTATTTCAAAGCAACATATGACTAAAGAGACTGGGCAATTTTGCAGCTCTATAGAAGTTTTTTTAATATTACATTTATCAATTTGAAATTAAGAGTCATTGCATGAGCGAATCAGGCAAAAAAGGAAAAAAGTTTCCATCACCATCTCAGAATTTCTTAATTTTTTTTTCTTGTGTTGCTTTGCCCAAGGAAAGAACAAATCTCAAACATTTTTGTTATACTCTTTTAGTTTTGGAGTTAGTTGGTGTCAAAGTTCCCTAGATGAGGGGCGTAGAAAAATTTTGCGTCGTTTTTGCCACTTTATTCTCTCAACTGCGACTGGCTCTGATGTGCTTCAGAGATTTTTTGTTTTCTAACTGATACTATATCTTGCACATTAACATCTCAAATTGAAAATTAATTTGAAGATGGTCTGAGTCCCCAAATAGGGTACCCCCAAATACCCCTACTTTCGTAAAAAATCAGTTTTCAAGAATGCTTTAAATCTTGGCTTTGATGTGATACAGAGAAAATTTTTGCACAATGTAGTTAGACATTTTCATACAAAGTGAATTTAATGTTAATATTTTTTGAAGGTCCCCAGAGTCATTCGGCATGTGGGCTCAAACACGGACCTGAACGCTAAGTTATGTAATTTCAAAGCATTGGTGTAGCTGGCTCTGACCTCCTGCATGAAAACTTTTTGCATGGAGTTGTAGCATCAACATAGTAGTTTTACATTAAGAAAAAAATATATTTTGAAGGTACCACCATTTTCAATAAAAATCCATTGATGTTCACAGGTTTTAGTGGGGTAATTATGAGTTTGAAGCTCTTAAAAAATATATATATATATATATATATATATATATATATAACTATAAAGTATTAGCTTAGTGTTAAAAAAGTACTTTTAAATGCTATTTGTTTGAAAACTACAATTTATATTTGAGATATTAATTTTTTTGTAGTTTTAATGCCATTTCTGTAATGCTGGCAACTGATAATATAAGCTCAATATCAGCAACTACATACTGATTTTCACCAGTCTGTAAAGAAAAATATACTTCTAAAAAAGCTGAAAATAATGTAAAATGTAAAAATGTTAAAATATTTTTTTTAAATATCAGAACATACTAAAGTATAGATTACCTCTATATGTTGGCAATGAGCATAAAAAATTATCTCTTAGGGCTGAAAAAGCACATTCTTCACCATCTTCCTCCTCAGATTTCTCATCTTTATTTTTTTAAGCTTTACAGTGACTAAAGAATGTCACTATTCTTTCCTGAGTCAAGTATTCATCTAAACAAAAAAATTTCCTATTCTGTATGCCCTTTGTTCCCATCAGCTTGTGTACAGAATCTGCTGTTAACGTACTCCCAGTCTTCTCACCAATGTCATAACATTCTTGAAGGAAAGTGTTTTTGTTTTTCAGTAAGTCGAATTGGTTTTTCCTCTTTTTAATGGTCCATCAGTTGCTATAAGTGTTTGTTTTGGAAGAAATCTGCTGCAGATTGGTTTGTGCTTGCCTTAAAATTTCAACTAGTTTTGGAGCAACAAATGTTGTTTTCAAGCGTTTTACATAAGCATGCTTTATTTTATCAAGTCCTGTAGTTGGAGTAATTAGTGTATGGGTTCCACTAACAAGATGCCCCTGCAAATCTTGTTCATCATCAAAGACACATGTACAGCTATCTTCAGGACAGAGAAGTTGGACTCCTACTGCTTTTTTCTTTTTAGCTTTAATAGTAATGGGAACAGTGCCTTCTTCAAAATCAGATATTATCACGAGATCAGATTGAACAGACAGATATTTGTATTGTACTTCATGCCCTTTTCCTATTTCAAATTACCTCTAAACAGTCATGTGGTTTTCATGGTATTCAACGCTGTGGATGTTGTTAATAGCTGGTATATGTGTAGATATACCAGCTAATATCAAATATTATATGCATTCTTTCAGCTTTTTAATAGGAATTAAATAAATGCAGACAAAATAAGTCACACAAATGTTCTTTAAAATACATTTTTATAGCAGACGATAATCTTGGCATAGCAGGCATTTTAATCAATTTTTTTTTTTTTTAGTTATGAGAAAATAGCAACAAAAAGATATAGTATTCTACTATTTTCCCTTTACTTTCTACAGAAATGGAGTACATCAGTTGCAGCATTACAGAAATGGCATTCAAAACTAGAAGAAAAATTAATATCTCAAAAATAAATTGATGTAATTTTCAAACAAACTGCATTTAAAAGTACAATTTTCTTTACAGACTGGTGAAAAAGTATATGTAGTTGCTGATATTTAGCTTATATTATCAGTTGCGAGCATTACAGAAATGGCATTAAAACTACAAAAAAATTAATATCTCAAAAATAAATTGTAGTTTTCAAACAAATTGCATTTAAATGTACTTTTTAATACTAAGCTACTAATACTTGATAGTTATATATATATATATATATTTTTTTAAAGAGCTTCAAACGCACAATTACCCCGCTAAAACCTGTGTACTTCTCTGGATTTTTCTTGAAAATGGTGGTACCTTCAAAATATATTTTTTCATAATATGAAACTACTATGTTGATGCTACAATTCCATGCAAAAAGTTTTCATGTAGGCGGCCAGAGCCAGCTACACCAATGCTTTGAAATTACATAAATTAGCGTTCAGGTCCGTATTTGGGCCCCCATACCGAATGGCTCTGGGGACCTTAAAAAATATTAACCTTAAATTCACTTTGTATGACAATTTCTAACTACATTGTGCAAATATGTTCTCTGTATCACATCAGAGCCAAGATTTAAAGCATTCTTAAAAACTGATTTTTTACGAAATTAGGGGTATTTGGAGGCGCCCTATTTGGAGGCTCTGACCATCTTCAAATGAATTTTCAATTTGAGATGTTAATGTTCAAGATATAGTATCAGTTAGAAAACAAAAAATCTCTGAAGCACATCAAAGCCAGTCACAGTTGAGATAATAAAGTGGCAAAAATGACAAAAAAGTTTTCTACGACCCTCGTCTAGGGAACTTTGACACCCCATAACTCCAAAACTTAAAGAGGTATAACAAAAATGTTTGAGATTTGTTCTTTCCTTGGTCAAGGCAGCACAAGAAATAAAAATAAAGAAATTCTGAGATGGTGATGGAAAACCCCTGCCTGATATGTTCGTGCAATGACTCTTAACAGATTTATGCGTATATTTTAACGCTGAATCCAAATATGTAATTTTCTTTGAAATCTAGTTGCAATTAACTAATATACATTAATTAACAGTTTTAAATTATTGTGCGATTTTATCTGACATCATTTGAGCATAGACAGCTGTCAGTGAAATCAATTTTTTAAAGTAAAAATAAAGCAATCACTTTTTCACGCAAGACATATTTTGTATTTGTTATATTTGCAGACACAGGAACAGGAGCGGAAGAAGTACTTTCAATTAAATATAGCAATTATACCACATGGAAACTTTTTGTTTCGAACAGAGTGCAGCAACTGGGCATGCGAATTGCAATTAACAGATTTTGTATAGCGTCTGCAGCCCGCCTGATTTACGGGGCCGATCCCGCTGGAGAGCCGTTTCCTTGTTTCGGATGTTCATATTGAACATATTGCGAGTCCTAACGGTGGAAGGTTGAACTAAAGGATTTTCAGCAAATTTCTTAACATCTTATTTGATACCGCCACCTCCTCGAGAAATATATCTAGGGAAAATTTTAATAACGGAGTTTCGTTTGGATATAGGTTTGTTTAGAACACAGTTCGCCAAATGGCGGGCGGTGGAAATTTGAATAAACAGAGTTTGCAGCGCATACACAACAGATTAAATAATACAAATTTAAGGCTCATTTAAGAATATTATCACGATCCCGGGCAACGCCGGGCAGCTCAGCTAGTTAAAAATAAAATAGTTAGTAACCTTCGACTCTTTAGCAATTTTTTTCAGTTTTAAATGTAGCATATAAAAAAAAGAACCGGTTTTCGGTTCTGCTATGCTAGTCAACTCAGGAACTACTTGCGTAAGCCATATTGAAATAAAAAGCGTATTCTTGATGACATTTCGTTGTGGAGTTTAATTAACAATTCGAATAATTATAAATCAAATGAGAAATCTGAGCCTCAGGTGCATTATAACCTGCATTGGACTATATTCATACGAATTTTCAGACGACTACGACGCCGGAAGATATCACTAGCCATACCACAGAAAGACATTCTTCTTTCTTTAGTTTATATTGAAGATAACATTATACCTATTATTGGAGATGTCTATTTTGCGCTATTTTGTATCGCACATCTAATAAAAATAATAAATATCAGGCTACAAACTGGTACTAAAATTATAAAAGTACGATAAAACAAAATTGCTGCCGATATTAGTAAGTAGCATCGATAAATATAAAACAATTATTGTATGGACCGTAAGTGATGGGTACAACATAGTGCAATAGTTTAAAATTTATTTTAATGCATGAAGAAATTTTTTAATTCAGAATATTTTGTCTAAACGAATTTCAATATACAGTAGATCGCCGATTACCCGCACCGGTCGGGACCGAAGTTAATGGAAAATCTGGATAACGGGACAACTTTAAAAAACGGCTACCACAATGTTTATAGGTAACTTCTCTTCACACTTTTCCCAGGCTTAGGATTGGCAATTGTAGTAGTGCACATTTTAGCATATTACAAATGACATGTTTAGAAGTTATTTTTTGTAACAATTGTTACTTTCTTCTATCTTTATAAGAAGAAAGTATTGTATTCGTGAAAAATTTCGACATCCGGTTTTCGATGGATTTATACGTTTTAGAAGATCCTGAACACGATTTGATGATTTTTAAAAATGTCTGCCTGTGAGCCTTTCTAGCACTCTGTGAGTCTGTATGTGAAAAAGATTTTGTGGGCGCTCTGTCTCGAGAAATAATGCACGGAATTTCACAAAACTTTAGATTCAGTTTTACCTTGATATAAACTGCTTATTATTACTTTTTGGTGTAAATCATCCAACAGGTGGCGCTGCTGTGCTGCATTTTTCATGATTTCCGCAATGGCTATATCTCAAGAACTAATGCACGGGATTTCATAAAACTTCATATTCAGTTAGACTTTGATGTAATTTGGTGCTGATTACCTTTTGGTGACAATCGCCCAAAAGGTGGCGCTGCTGTGCTGCATTACACATGAGTATCGTAATATATCAATCTCAGGAACTAAAGCACGAATTTTAATCAAATTTGAGATTCAGTTGGTCCTGACATAAATTAGTGCTGTTTTGTTTTTAGTGTAAATCGCCCAACAGTTGGCGTTTCTGTACTGCATTTTTCTCGATTTCCACAATACTGTATCTCAAAAACTAAGACATGAATATTCATCAAGCTTCAGATTCAATTACTCCCTAGTATAAATTATTCCTAATTTATTTTGTGGTGTTAATCGCTCAACAGGTGACGCTGCTATGTGGATTTCTTTTTTACGATTTCCGCAATAGCTCTATCTCAAAAACTAACACACGTATTTTAATTAAACCTCAGATTCAGTTATAAGTTAAAATAAGTTGCTAATGATTAGATTTTGATGTAAATCACCTAAGTGGTGGGGCTGATACGCTGCCTTTTGCATGATTTACACGAATCTAGCGACAGTCCTATCTCAAGAACCAATGCACGGAATTTCATATGTTTAGAGTCCTGATGATGGGCATACACTGCAATTTAATTTTGGCGCTGTACTGGAGAATTTTGAAGCATTAACATGCATGAGATAGAAGAAAGTTTTGGGATTGGCATATCGGACTAGTTAAATTTTATTTTCTATAAAATTGGTACAAAGTTATACACAGAATTACACAAAAATTATTGCATACATATGTGCATACACTGTATGAACAAACGCGAGTGGCAGAGAGGGGTTCCTTCTTTCTGAGGGCAGCGAGAGACAAAATAAGTAATTTTTCTACCCCCTTCAGAGAATTTGAAGATAAAGAGGGATGTTTCTCGAAGGGAGGGGGGATATTCTTGGGACTCTCGGGCGTTAGAAGTGAAACTTTTTAAGTTCTCGAAACAGTTGATTTTATGCATTGCTCTCTTTGGAATTTGTGGGCGATTTTATTATTTCAGGATTAGGAAATGGTTATTTAACGGTTAACTTTCGTGACATCTAACCGAATTCACCCTCCCACTCTTAAACAAGTTTTACTTAAAAAAATTGGAGAAAGTGGGAAAAAAATGCATGGTTCTTTTTCGATCCGGTAAATGGAGGATATTCCATCTACGTCATGATCACGTGGTCAAGGCAAAACGTCTAGCGTAAAGAAGGGAAGGCTCCGAAGATGTGTAATGTAAATCCCCGCTAGCCAATGAAACAGTTCATGAGGCAAAGCTGTAGTAGCTTCCCTTCTTATTAGTTAGAAGTTCCTTGGGTAAATTACCGGTACCACGTGACTTTTTTCAGCCGCGAACTCATATTTGGAATATCCTCCATTGGACAACCCGGTTAATCGGCGTCGGGATAATCGGCGCTCTACTGAATTAATTATATAGCTAGCGTTGACTGCCAAGTTTAGATATTTCGTAGTCTGGAAATACGAATCATTTTTTTTTTTTAACTTTTTGCACTGTTATTGAAAATAAAATTCTGTTAAATAGTTGAGTTATACTAGGTTAAGTACAGTTACTATATTAATGATCCACACATACTAGATTCCATATATGTTTGAAAATGATGTTACTCTGAATGTTTCTTTTTATTAATATTAAGAAAAATATTATGTAATACGATATATAAATAAATAACAAAACTCAAAGTATTGAGGTGCAAAAGCAATATCCATTAACATTTAAAAAAATTATACGAAACAACTGAATTCATATAAAATAGATATTACATTTTTATCATGCTTTCTATCAACTGCAAGATAAAGTGAAATTTAAAATGATTTCGAAAATCGGAAAAGATCTAAAAGATCATTTCGCACCTATAAAATATCGTATTACAAGCATTAAATAAAAAGACATTTCCTTGCTTTAAAGGCTCAAAATTCAATAACCTCAAATAGATCGCGCATCATATTTCAGTGGGCTTTAAAAACTATCTTTCTTGTATGTAGGTATGACAAAAAAGAGTTATTCTGTCTCTTTTAATGCAGTTTAATACAATTTTTATTTTCATGAAAAAAGGTGATGACAATTCTTGAGCTTAAATAATATACTTTTATGATTTTTTATGGAGTTATTTAATATTTTTACAAATAATGTAAAAATATACATATATATTTCTTATTTAAATTTCATATTTCAAATTTTATCACCCAAAGTAAACATATAGGTACTAATTTCTAATAGTTTTTTCATATTTCGCATGAATTTAGAGTCATCAACATTCTTTTCATTAATAGTTAAATTTAGATAATAATACTTATTTAAAATTATATTACTTAAATTTTTATTTTTATACGTAATTACCAGAAATGGATTTTGTTTACCTATTTATTTTATGACATGCGACAATTCTCTTTTATTGAAAAAAACTAATTTACACATAATAAAACAGCATAATAAAACAACAAAAATGTAAATGTTTCAATTTTTAATTTCAGTATTTTGCTTATTAGTTTATTTTGCATACAATAAGCGAATACGAAGACAATACTCATTATAAATGTTAGATTTAAGTAGGTTTTAATCATTATCGCAGGCCGTCTATTGCGCAAACTGGAATGACAAAAAAACAAAAAAAAAACAAAACAGAAACTGGTCTGAGCGTCACGCAAGCTATAATTGAAAATTTTAAAAAGTACAAAACTGAATTTTGCATAATTCAGAAATAAAACACATCACCTTTTATTTGTCTTTTGATTATCTTTGCACCCAATATCAAGATAAAAAATTATGGTTTTTATTTTACAGATCCATTTAAAAACTTGACACATTCAAAATGCCTTCCTAGCCGTAACTCAGATTTGTTAAAAAAAAATAAGTGAAATGCTCTGTATCTGAAAATAAAATTCTGCTTCTGTATGGATCAAATTACTACCTTAGATAAAAATTCAACATTTGAGGCTTTTAAAATAATGCTTTTGTTGTATGATTAAGTATCAGATTCTGGCCGACCAAGCTTCACCCGGAAAAAAACTTCTTCTGCTATTGTTTTCTTTGGTAAACTTCTGTAATTACGTATAAGACAATTGACGTATTTGAAATCATTATTTTAACTCTCATAAAGTTAAAAAAAATGCTTTACTCCATCCAACTGTGAATTTAATTGCGAAATGTCATTTTTTTCCATTTGCTAAAAGCGGGTGTAACATAATAATTTTTTTAGCATGTTATATACTATTTTCGACGTTTTCATATAACATTTAAATGTTTGACAGTTATTGTGCACTTGGTATGATTCTTGAAATAATCTCCACCAGTCCGAAAAGCTGTTGTTGCATGAAAGCGTTTTTTGAATTGGCCATAATGACAGATCGATTTTTATGTCGAAAAATTATGTATTTTGTCATTTTAATAAAAATGAGACATTATCGAAACACCCTGAAAAAAATTAAAAGTTGTTCGAATATTTTAATTGTAAGAATATATAAAAGTTTTTGTCCTGACTGGCTCGTAATCAACGCACAGCCCAAACTACTGAAACTAGAAGCATGAAAATTGGGAGAAAAATACGTCTTATGCATTAAGAAAGGGGTTTTGATCCCCTCTCCTGAAAGGGGTTATAGGTGGTCGAAAATTTCAGAACATCTGACAATATCTCAGCAGCCGTTGTAGGTAGGATCGTAAAATTCAAATTAACAAATTTAGTAGGGTAATTCCGGGATTTATGCCGCACATTTTTTTGAATTTGTGTATAAAGTCCCATGGTGCACATAAAATTTAAAAAATCATGCCGTGCTATTTAATGTTAAATATACAACGCGTGTACTGCGACAAAAAAAAATCAAAACAAATTATTAATATTTTTTAACAATTTTTTTATAAAAAATTATACTGCGGCGCGTCACCTGTACATTCAGGCAGAGACGCCGCACTTGTACGGTAGTTATGCCGCGCTTGTAATAAGAACAGAATGAAATTATAAAAAAAAAAAAAAAAAAAAAATCATATCTGGACTATAATTAACAATGTAATAACAAAATGAAACTAAATGAGTTCAATGAAACGTATTAGTAGATTCAAATTAATAATTGTTGCCTACTTTCACTATTAAAATTTTCTACTTATTTTTTTACATTAAATTTTAATTGTTATTTCAACAACAACGTAACATCAATGTATTAGAAAGGGAATGAAAAAAAGTAAAATTGTGTTTAAATAATTTATTTGTTAATTCTTTCGGGACCGGTGGCTCTTATACAAATTTTATTCGGTTGGTACCACTTGTTTAAAGAAGTTACCTTTACTTAAATAATCATGAAAATGCTCTAATTAAACAAAACAAATATTACTTTTCTTTTTTACTGGTGCCAGAAACAAATTTTGTATGCTCTTTATGAAGGTGTTTATATACACCTATGGTCAATAATGGGTTAAGATATCTGTTTTTTCGACTACAATCTACTGAAAAAGGGTCGAAAATGTACAGTCTTTATGTAACTACATTTAAACACATGATGCAACGAAGCCAATTACACTTCCTCTTTTTTGAAGTAGTTTTCAAAGAACGTCTGCGTTACCCGTAAACCAATTTTTCATTATTATCATCTTGATTTGCATCTTTCTTGCACTTCTTACTTTTTATTTTCCCTTTTTTCTCATTTGGTTTTAGTAAACTTTATAACATCCTAACATAGTTAGTCTGAGCAAAAAGAAAAGGAAAAGTTAATAACACTTAATCATCCCGTACAAAAGAAACTGCGGCATGTATATAGACGGCCATCACAGTTACACGCCATCGCTAAGGGAAATGGCGTAACCATACACACAGTACTCTATAAAAACGCTACACTTAGTTTCGACTTCGAAATCATGCATGCATTTAGTAATTAGTGTATGAAAAGTATTTAAACATAACTTGTTTAAAAGTTTGGACAGGGAAATCATGCACTTACGAAAAATTAAGGATAGTACTTCTACAAATAAACATCGAAATGGGATTCATGCTATACACTGGTTAAAATAACCTCATTGCGCACCTATACTGTGTGTTTGACAACTATCTATCGATAATTACAAGAAATATTGGGGGTGCGGCATCTATCCCGTATGCGGCGACTCTCCCGGAGTTACCCTATAAGATTTCAATTTTTGGCAGCTCTTGTAAACATTACCTATTTTCATTAAGTATTCGCTTGGAAAAAGTTCCGCAATTAAACTAAAAGTTATTTTTCGTTTATTTCGCCTAAAATTACTTTTACTAGTGTAACCATTGTTATAGCCTTCATATAGTTTTATTAAATTAGCTGCTGAAAACATCACCCTTGTTTGAGGACAACCTAGGAAACAGATCCCATTACGGAAAATTAGACAATTTACATTTGCTATAATCGGGTATAACATAATAAGTTATTTTATTTTGCATACCGCATACTATTTGCAATACTTGTATGTGTCATTTCAATATTTGGCGGTTCATTTGCACTTTTTACTTTCTTCTATCTTCAGTAGAAGAAAGTATTGTAATCGAATTTTTTTTCGACTTCCGGTTTCCGACAGATTTACACGTTTTAGGGGTTAGAGATCACAAAAACATGTTTATAAAAATGTCTGTCTGTCAGTCTGTGTGTCCGTGTGTCCGTGTGTCGCCATTGTACCATTTTTTTAAAGTTTTTGGCTATGGCAAGCAGGTTCTCTATTAATTTGGAAAAAATCAGCCGGTAGGGGCGCTGTAATAGCGATTTTTGTGCATTTTGAATATTGTACCATCGAAAAGTGTATGGAGTTATGCATAGAATTGAGCAAATTTTTTTTGTATATTTTTGACCATGGCAAGAAGGTCCTCTCTGAATTTGGGAAAAATTCGCCCGTAGGGGGCGCTGTAATAACGATTTTTGTGCATTTTGAATAGTGTACCATCGAAAAGTGTATGAGGTTATGCATAGAATTGAACCAAATTTTTTGTGTATGTTTTTGGCATAGCAAGAAGGTCCTCCCTGAATGTGGAAAAATTCCGCCGGAAGTGTTTGATGTAATAGCGATTTTTGTGCTATTTTCAATATTGTACCATAGAAAAGTGTATGAATTTATGCTTAATTCTAATAAAATTACTAATAAAACTAATTATAATGAAATATTAACATGGGATAGAAGAAAGTTTTGGGATTGGACCATCCAACTAGTTATATTTTGTGTAATGTTTTGAAAGTGATAACTTCACAGATCAATTTTATAAAAAACAACCTCCCCAATTCGTCTTTTTCTTTAAGATCGTTAGATCCGTTTTTTTAAATATATATATATATATATATATATATATATATATATATATTTAAATACAAGAATGTTTTGTTTAAAATTCTACAATAAGCGTATAATAACATTAAATTAGTATTTTCATCTTTATAATATTACGAATATGAAAAGAAGGTCAATTAATAAATAAGTTACATCCAATGTCCCTCTTTAATCCATTGTGTGTGTGTGTGTGTGTGTGGGGGGGGGGGGGGTATGGGTACTTTCTTAAGTTTTATAGAAATACGCATAAACTTGAACTTCATTTCTATTTTTGTTCGCTTATTGGTGCTAAAATTCCTTTTACAGCGATATGATAAATATATATATTTTTAAAACAATTTTCAAAAAAACATTATATTTCTCTATAGCCATTTATGTTTACTTTTCGGCAAACGCAAAATTACAGCTTCTTAAATAGTTAAGGACAAAGTTTGCAAGTTACGTACATATTTTTTTATGTGTTCAAATTAAGCTCTCAATAGTGCATAGTACAATTACTACAAATTTGGGCATATTTAAAAGGGTTTTCAATTCATTATCACATAAGAGAAAACAGCTATAGCCTACATTTTGTACTTTTTCTTGCCACGAACATTCATCACTATAGTAACGCTAGAAAAATCTTTTAAGAATTGGCAAAATTAAAAAAATATGTTTTATGAGTCTGGACAATGTTATAACTACACTATCGAAAAGACCAATAATTTATTAACAAAAGTAACAGAATGATAAAACATATTTAAATTTGCAGGAGCTTTATGTCAATTCTAAAATGAGTCAGTAAATTATTATAAATTGTGATATTTGACGAATAAGCCCACAAGTTACTTTTATTTTTTATTTTATAATTTAAAATCTCAATTCAGGAAAAAAGTTTTGTTTTTAAATAAATAATAACATCTAAACATTTTTTTTAAGAATATGGGATCGATGATTGATATCAGAGATTAATTAATTGACAACGGGAAGCAGTTAAAAGATTTTTAGTTCTTTGATCTGAAATTGCCAAAGTAGAAGGGACAGTGAACTGGAAACGTAATATAAGCGATAATAAATGTGTTCTATACTCATTATATGCAGAGAAATATTTTCTATATAATTTTCATCTCCATTTAATAATATCATTTCTGAATATGGAATTGGTCTTCCACGAGAAAATGTCATAACGCATAGATAAAAATGAATGAAATCGACATGTAAAGTTTGTATGTCTGAGTTAAAAGATTTCCCATCATCTTTCAACAAATTAACTTTTCCTGAAAAATTAAATAGAAAAAAATAGAACTTTCTGACAGATAGACTTTCTATTATCTGGAGAAGAATATTTTAAAAGGAATTTCTATAGGTTCCCTGTGTTCAAAGAATGTCTTTTTATTAGAAAATGTAAGAAATTGCTCTGAAGTTTTTGTTTCAAGTCCATTTTAGTAAATCTCTTTCTCTTCTTTAGAAGAGTTTCAAAAAATTTCGTGTTCCATTCCGTTATTTAATTTTTTTTTTTATGTAACGCAAGACATTTTGACATATTTCGATATCACCTATAACGGTGAAATAAAGATTTCAGACATAAAGTTTTATTTCCTTCATATGATAAAAAAATAAAGTGATGAGGGTTATATATTCCCCTAAATGTCTTTGAATAGATTTGAATGAGTAGATTTCTTTTGCTAACTTAAAATCCGTATGTGAATATCTTTCTTTTTCACTATTAACACTTTGAAGTCTGATCTATTTCAACCGTATATCTCCCTCTGGACTCAGGGTATTTGGTAATTTTCATGATTTAAAAAAAAAAAAATTAGAAGATAAGTATTTTAATTTTTTTTGTTATAAACTTCAAACTATTCTTATTCAGAATAAAGAAACTATTTAAATGTAGGAAAAATTAATATTTAATGAGAAATTATTGAAACAAGTAAAAGTTAAATTTAAAAAATCAAAAATCCGACTGCGTAAAAAGCGAACTAATTAATTATTTCTCATCAATGTAAAACTAATTTTTTTATATTACTTACCTATTGTTTTTATTTACTTGCATTGTTGGCTTTTAAGTTGTGTTTAATTGTTAATTCCTATTTGTAAACACTGTTTTGATGAGGCCTATAGATGTCTATGATGGTTAGAATTGCAGTAAAGCTAGTGATCCTATCTACACAACTTCCAGGTTGTGTAATATTTAAACGGAGTTTCTGACTGTAAAATAATCAATGAAACACAGTCTTCATTTTGAAAGACCTATCCAATGATATGCCACTCAGTATGGTGCGTATTTTTTCGTCCTTACCGCTATTTTGAATTTTACGGACGCCATTTTGAATTTAAGAAAACATAACCTAGCCTATAACCATCGCATTGTTAAGACGAATCGATAGAGATCTCATTCATTAAAATCCATCCAGCCGTTGTGATGTTTCGAGGGTATAAAGAAATCCACATACCCAGATACGCGTGAAACACATAACCCTTCTTGGCAGCCGGATAAAATATGCATGTTTTATATTAAAAAAAAAATGTTCCGCATTAGAAAACATCATTTTTTAATGTAACGTTTTACATAGAATTGAATAAAAAAATACCCAAATGTTGTAAACATATCTAAAATAGGTTTGTAAACATTATTTACTAAATTTTGCTTTTTTGTGGTGTATTTCAAAGCACAAAGAGCAACACCACAAGGTCCACAGTAAGTTCGAATTAAGCTTCGATTCTAGTAGATATTTTCATATATTTACCTCTGTTTAATGCTGCCACGTATTGTTTTTCAAAATAAAACGTTCGTAGATAATATCTGAAAAGACAGCGAACTTAAATAGTAGATATTTTTACAGCTCGGAGAGTTAAAAGTTGACCCCAAGAGACTCTCGGGCTTAGCTCACTTCACCAATAACGGCACCCCGAGTGACATTCGAGCTTAGACCTCAAAGTGTTAAATATGTTTTTTTTTTTTTTTTAATTTAAATACCATAAGTAAATGTTTCCTTATGCCTTTTAAAAAATGTTAGATCAGACTATCGCAGAAAGATAGGAATATATAGGAATTCATTAGGATGTTGAGAATGTTACGTTGTTTCAACGCTAGATGAAGAGTCAAATTTGTTATTTTATTTGTTCAAAGTTTCAATTTACTGGATTTATAAAGTTTAAATTAAAATAGACATAGTTTCCATATAAGGGAAATTTTCTAAGTACTAGACTCACCACATTCTATACAGTCCACATCTTGCTGATTATTTCACACAAATCAGTTAATATAATATATTTTTCATATCTTTGCAGTGCAACTTAATGGAAGATTTACTACATAACTTAAGCATATTCTAACTCATTTCCTCTTACGCCAACTGAATCTTCATTTCTGGAACATGTTTCTAGGGTGTGTTATTGGAAATATTTTGTAAAGAATAGAACAGCGCATTCCATAGAAGTTTGATTAAAAAATGTATTCTCAAGGTTGAAGACATTTTACGGTTTGATGCTAATAGATTTTTTTAAACCTTCGAACATGGTATTTTGCGTAGTTATATAGTATATATATACATTAGGGTGGAACTTAAGTATAGGGTAAAAAAAAAACTTTTTTATTTTAATGTGTAATAGTGAAAACTTTTTTCCTTTTGGGATGTCTAAACTTTTGGCTGAAAAGGTTTTTTTAAATTAAGTTGTTTTCCGGTTCCTCAAGGAGGTCAAAGTTTTGAAATTTCAGTATAAAGTAACTGAAAGTAAACAACGTAGCTGTTAGCTCATATCTACATTTTTTAGCAAATACTATCCAGAAGTCACCACGAGGAGGTGGTTAAGTATCGACTTCCACCCTCCTTACCTTCCTTTGTTATGAATTAATTAAATTGGATATTCAACCTACTGTCTTTTTAGGCAAACTTTGTCATTACATTGTGGGAATTCAACTTTCCCAAGATCAAGCCGTCTTTTGCTTAATATTTAAAAACGGTTGACGCAGCTCGCGGGACAATTTTGACACACGTTTCCACTGTTTGAGTATGACAAGGAAAATCTAAAATTCAGGTGTATCCCCTCTTTGTACTTTTTTTTAAGTTCTTCATCCGATCAGACCGTCAAGATAGGATCAATGTTTTTATAGTCTATAATTTCAATATGTTCGCATTTTTCAAGTCGCTTTCCTACTGGTCCAGAAAATCCTTTTGTACCCGTAGTTTTTCAGCAAGATGTTGAAATAAGTATCTAAGAAAAAAGTTCCTTTGCATGTAATAATCAAATTATCCATTATAAAGTTTTTAGGGCATTGCTTCCGATGTTTTAACAACTCCAGATTTGCATCCTGCATTAAAGGCGTTTCTGTTTCACCTAATAACTCTCAAACTTGAAATGTCTGTATTATTATTTTGAAAATACACCAAAATTGCAGTGGCTATATTAATATAAGAAGAAGATATCAATGAAATACGACCAATATATTTTTATCCTGGTTTTTGAACTGAGACCAGATGTTCGTCTTTAATGATTCTTTATACTTTTTCCCCTCTGTTTCAGTTATCATAGCGTTATCATTTCTGCCATAAAAATACTAACCTTCTAAAATTAACTCATTTCGTCTTTCCTGTTCTTTCAAATTCTTCCTTTTCTTTTCTCTTTGTCGTCTTCAAGTCCTTCTTTCAGTTACCTTTTCTTTATTATTATCAGAAATACCCATATCTTCTAAGGTGCCATTTGCAATAATATTTGCAGTTCTGTCTAATACTCCGGTTCTTTCACCGTGTTGATTATCAAATTCAGGTTTAGAAAAACAACCGATTGAACTATTTCCTTTCGAACTGTTTTTTACACTTGACGATCATTCAATCAAAACATCCTTTTTTTGTTTTAAAATAACTTTTTTCCTTGATATTTCCATTTCCAGTCATGCTACACATTTTTTGTAGTTTTTATATCTATTGATCGTATTGTCATCACCCCATCTCTCTTTGGTCTTTGAGAAAGTGATGTTCTTGTTCTGATACACGATAATATCAGGCGCTTTGAGGAACCTGAAAATATCATTTTAAAATTAAAAGAAAAATGTTTTCTTTTTATGGAGTTAAAAAGGAAAAAAATAATCACTATTAGAATATAAAATTCGAAACTTCGTTTTTTAGTTCCACCCTAATATACATATGCATATACATATACCGAGTGCCCACTAAAGTCCGTTCTAACCTTTTAACTGAAGGACGAATGCAGCTACGGTCATAAAAGTGATTTCTAGGTAGGGTCATTCCGGGATTTATGCCGTACATTTTTTTTTTATTATTATTTGTGTATAAAGTCCCATGGTGGAGATAAAATAAAAAAAATAATCATGCTGTGCTATTTAATGTTAAATATCTAACGTGTGTAGTACTGCTACAAAACATTTCAAAACAAATTATTAATATTTTTAACAATTATTTTCTAAAACATTACACTGCGGCGCGTCACCCGTACATTCAGGCTGAGACGCCGCACTTGTGCGGTACTTACGCCGCGCTTGTAATAAGAACAGAATGAAATTATAAATGAAAATATTTAAACAAATATATTCATATCTGGACTATAATTAACGATGTAATAAAAAATAAAACTAAATGAGTACAATGAAACGTACTATGTATTAGTAGATTCAAATTAATAAGTGTTGCCTACTTTCACTATTAAAATTATCAATTTTTTTTTTTTTTTACATAAAATTTTAATAGATATTTCAGCAACAACGTAACATCAATGTATTAGAAAGGGAAAAGAAAAAAAGTAAAATTGTGTTTACATAATTTATTTGTCAACCCTTTCGGGACCGGTGGCTTTTACACAAATTTTATTCGGTTGGTACCACTTACCTCTACTTAAATAATCATGAAAATTCTCTAATTAAACAAAGCAAATATTACTTTTCTTTTTTTACTGGTGCCAGAACAAATTTTTAAAGCTCTTTATGAAGGTGCTTGTATGCACTTATGGTCACGAATGGGTTAAGAGGCCTGGTTTTTTTTTACTACAATCTATAGAAAAAGTGTCGAAAAAGTACAGTATTTATTTAACTACATTTAAACACACGATGCAACGAAGCCAATTACACTTCCTCTTTTTTGGAGGAATTTTCTAAACATTCCTTGCAAAGAACTTCTGCGTTACGCGTAATTCAATTTTTCATTATTATCATCTTGACTTGCATCTGTCTTGCACCATCTTACTTTTTATTTATCCCTTTTTCTCCTTTGAGTTTAGTAAACATGGTGACATGCCTAACATGGTTAGTGTGTGCAAAAGGAAAACTTGCGGCATGTATGCCGGAATAGCAGTGCGGCATGTATCCCATTTTGCATGGTGTAGACGTTGGCCCTCATAGTTACCTGCCATCGCTACGAAGAAGGGCGTAGCGTTACATACAGTAGTCTATACAAACCCTACACTTAGTTTTGACTTCGAAATCATGCATGCATTTAGTAATTAGTGTATGAAAAGTATTTAAACATAATGTGTTTAAAAGTTTGGACAATGAAGTCATACACTTATGTCAAATTAAGGATTGTACTTCTACAAGTAAACATCGAAATGGGACTCACGCTTTACTCTGGTTAAAATAATCTCATTGCGCACCTATACTGTGCGTTTGACGACCATCTATCGATAATTACAAGAAATACGAGGGGTGCGGCATCTATCCCGTATGCAGCGACTCTCGCGGAGTTACACTATAGTAAAGTGGCAATGCACTTCTAGATAAGATCGCTTACAGAGCCACCTGGTACAAAATGGGGGGGGGGGGTTAAAGTTTTTATCTCAAAAGCGGTAAGAGTTATGGGAAAATAGTGAGTTACAAAGTTGTAGGGCATTCTTGATTTAGTACGAAAAGACACCTCATGAAAATCAAGGCTAAAAACAGAACGCTTAAAGCGGCCATTTGTTTGTTTGTGATTTCTGAAAAGATGTGACGCCAAAAAATTTAAACAAAGGAGAATAGATTTTTCTGTGAGTATGTCTGAAACAGCAGGTGTGTGACCCCTCCGCTAACATTAAGGAACCTTCAACGACGCATTATGGATGGTTGTGCCAATATGCCACTCGTATGCTACAACGTGTTGAACATGAAGTTCAGATAAGGGTCCAGATACGCATTGTAGCTTACTGAGAGAAGTTTGAACATTGAAAATAAAGGTATCTTGTTATAACTAGTTGTTTTTTCTTTCTAAGATTGTTTCGTCCCGTCACAGTGTAGGAAAACGCTTACAAAGAAATGCGTGATTTAAGACATGTAGGCATTCATGTAGGCATAGTGTCTTTTCTTACTAAGTCGATGATGCTTTACAACTTTGTAATTCACTTTTTGCCCATACCTCGTACCGTTTTCGAGATAGCAACGCTAACTCTGTCTTTTTGCACTATGTGGCGCTATAATGAGTCTCATCTAGTAGCGCATAGCCACTTTACTATACCTAGGCACCACTTTTATGACTATAGCTCTAACCGTTCGTCACTTAAGAGGGTGAGAGCGGACTTTGTTGGGAACACAGTGTATAGTGTCAATCGCATTGTAAAAAGATTGCGATGAATGTGCTCTTTATTGCGGAAGTTAGAAAGAAAGATGGATTTTAAAATTTACCTTTCTGCATATCGCAAGTGATTGGCTGGAAGACATTTATTGATTTCAGTAAACTCTGTATTAGTAAACTGTATAGAACTCCAAAAACGAACAACGCTGAGGTAGAATTTAAAATAGTCGTTCACGTGACTTAATAGGATCCAGGTAATAGTTATCGTAGATTTATCAAATATTATATTTGATGCGTTTTCTGTAAAAAAAAAAAGATGCATTTTTGAGCTTATAAGGATTTTGCACTAAAGCATTCTAAATATAATTTACCAAGTTATAAATAAAATAATTTAGAGTAACTATATACTCAGTAACGCGTAAGATGCACAATCAAGTTGAAACTTTGCCTCATTCTTCTTAAATCTTACCTAAGCCGTATTGCTAAGCCGTAACATGATGTGGTTGCAATCAAAATTTTATCCGCATGTTTTAAAATATAGCTAAACATTTTCTAATTCAAAGGATCTATTTCTTGAAAAGAGACAAAATGCTCTTTTGAATCTCATTTCATTGTTTTTTACATTCTTAATTTTTTATGAATTATTCCGTTGCCTACATTCCTTTGGGATTCATTTTAATTAGAAAATATGATCGAAATAATTTACGTATTCTTATATTTTTTAACACTTGGAAAGGAGCCTTATTGATAATTAAATTTAAAACTTTAACAGCTATTTGGATAACCTTTAACATTCTAGAAACACTTAAAACCTCCATACCTCGGAGTGCAAAATAGTTTTTGTAGGAAGATAAATTATGAAATAGATTGTAATATTTAGAGATTTTTATAAAGATTTCGTAACTCTACTACAAGATTTCGTAGCATTTATATTTTTCCATATATCAATAATATCCATATAATAAAAAAATATTCAAACGGTAATGGTATTAAATTATTTTTTGCCGCATATACACAGTTCAGATTTTATTTTTTTATTTATTTATTTTTCAGTTAAAGTCAAAATAAAGTTTTTCAATACAATAACTCACTGGATTACACATATATTTAGTATATACGTCTTTAATAAAATCTCATGCACTACATAAGAACTTCTCTTTCTTCAGAAGATTATATCATACATTTTATGTGACACATCAATAATATTCTTTCTGGCATTTTGTTGGAGTTTATGAATAGGTTGAAGTTTTTATACTGAATTTTTTTTCAACTGAAAATTTAAAACTGCAAGAATTGATAAAGTAAATTTATATTCCAAATATTATATAACACATATATCTATATACATACAGGGTGTTTCAAAACTGTATGTTAGAATTGAAAAGGAAGATAGAGCAATATTGCAATAAATAAGCAGATATTGTACAGGAATGTGGGTGCGGAAATGCAGCGTTGAGACAGTAGAAGTCACTGTTGTGTTCGGCTGATGAAAGCACTTCGCTGGCTTGATTTGGCACTCCCTCATGGATTTCGAGCAATATGCATCGTTACACCAATGTGGAGCTTGCCGACATGCATTTCATATATGTGGCTAATCAAATAAATATCTCACTTGCAACAGTTCTCGGCTTTGTCGAAAATCTAACATCTACTGTGCTTAATACAGCTTCTTCAACTGCAAGAATACTGAGATTTTTCCAGTGCCCATATCCCGTTTGTAAACATAAAACGATCCACTCGCGCACAATATCTGATGAAAACGCTCAAATGTTCGGCGATCCGGCAGATTCCTACCAGGGAATCATTCCATGTACATCTTTTGAGCAGTCACTCCGTTTCCTTGTGCAACTCCGAACTTGAAATGCATGTCGGAAAGCTCCGAATTGTTATAATAATACATGTTGTTCTAAACAAGTGCGAGGAAGGACGATTCATGTCAGCGAAGCACATCCATTCTGCAACAGTATCCTCTACTGCCTGCATTTCCGCAACCACACTCCCATACGAAATCTACTTATTTAGGTCCGCTCTACTTGCCTTTACATTTCTGCAATATAGTTTTGAAACAACCTGTATATATGTAGAATATCAATAAATGTAATTGTGTACTAAAAATAAGACTGGCACATTACTTAATTAATTAAAGGTATATTAACGTAATATTTACAAGATATTTACATTCAGTTCGAGTTCAAAAGATAATTTAAGTCTTTCGTCTTTAAAAAAAAAAAAAAAAAAAACATTATTCATTCGTCAGCTTTGTACAGTTCTCATCTCCCGCGAAAAAAGACAAACTTCTCATAACCCACACATCATCGTTCTCCTCCCTTCCGTTCAGTTCGAACTTACTCCCTCCCAACAGAACGTCTGTAGCTAGAAAATCTGTCCTTCAAGCGCATGTGCGCTGTCTGCTCATGGGGAAAGGAAACAAATAGGATGAGGGCGCTTTTGTTGTTAGTCGCTAAAAGGCAGGCATGTAAGAAGTTAGTGGCGCTGTAATCAGTAGGCACGCAGCTTGCTCTGGAAGCTATTAAAGAAAAACCTTTCCCACAGATCGGCCAGACTGACGGGTCGACTGCCCTCAGTGACACTGTACATCAGCTGGTAGGATCAACAGGAGCACCTGAAAAGACAAAAAGAAAAAGCTGCACCCAAAGTTCTTGAAAAAGAGAAAACATCACCAGTTCGTTGTGAAGCTTCAAAAATTTAGATCATCAGCTTCTAAAAAGCAAAGTTTGGCATAATAAAATTCTTTGTTCATCTTGAAGAAGCATATTCGTCATAAGGGCTTCTCACATCATTAAACATAAAAATTATTTCTTCATCTTTATCTTCTTTTTTTTCCATTACATCTTTTTCGTCTTATTTATTTTTCTATTACATCTTTTCTTCTTTTACGTCTTTTTTTTTTTTTTAACTATATCTTTTCGTCTTCTTTCATCACATTTCATTGTCACTACTAGGACTTCCCTCAGAGGGATTAGTCTGAGCGATATTGCCGAGAACATAAATTTAATAATAACTTGTTGCAAGTAAAGAAAATGAGATACTATCTTTAATTGGCCATATACTGGTTACTAATTCAAATGATGAAATATCTAGATTAGTGAACCTGAAAAAAAATCCATATCAATTTTAAACCAGCTCTTCCCTCTGTTAAGGGCCCTGGCAAGAGATAGAATAGCCCAGAAAAGGAACACATTTACAAGTACTTTCGGACAACCTATTCACTGTTTCATACCGACATTTTTTGCATTTTTTAAAATACATACATAAACCAGTATAATACTTCTTCAGTTTTATTTTCATAGTCGTTTACATCATTTGACAAAAAATCTCACTTTCTTAAACTCGAATTGCGTCAAGCTTTTTTAAAAAAGCAAAGTCCATATAACAATGAAATTCCATGACGGGAATTAAACACATGGTAATAAAGCATTTAGGGGAGCGCAATTGATAAATCATCAAATACTGTTCTTATCGCCATCTTTCGTAATGCATTCTTTTAATTTAAAATACACACATTAAATAAATTTATAAACACGATTTGACTCATTTAATTAAAAATAATAATAAGTAAATAAATAAAAATAATAAGAAGACATAATAGCATAAGACAAAACATTTATTTCAACATCAACACAAGTTACACTTGCGGGGAACAAATGTGGCTTTTGACAAAAAATAAAAATAAAATACTCTTGGCAAAATCTGAACCGGTCTAAAAAAATGTACCGTGATTAATTCAAATATTATAGGAATATTCCGTAATCTGGTTTTCAAAAAATATCGTATTTTAAAAAGCTTCGCTTAACTCCAATTAAATTTCATTGCTGTAACATTTCCTTTTTTTGGGGGGGGGGTAGGGGGGGGGAGAATGTGAGATTGCATATATTTACATTTAAATTTTAAACTTTCGTTTATGTAACGTTTGCTTGTATGAATAATTAGCACCTTGATGATCGAGCTTCACTCGAAACATATGTAAAAAACTGCTTGTGTGGTATGTGTGCTTAAAGACATTATTACTTAGCTATTATAACTCCCGTCCGTTATAACAATGTTGCTGTTAATATTACTCTTGTTTGACGTCAACCTTGCCTGTGTATCTGAATACGAATTATTGGCCATTTTTCTTGCACGAAGGGTGATTATAACATAATTGTTTCATTTTGCATATCATGTACCAATTGCAATATTGATACTTTTAAGTTAGTCAAGCGCAGGTGATAAATTGACAATATTTTTTCCATAGTATATTCATCTTACATTCATTTCATTTAAAATATAAAGCTTTCATTCACTTCATTTAAAATACACGTTTTTAACTAATGTCACTGTACTTTAACAACATTACTTTGCATTGGCTTTTTTTTTTAAGCTTTATGCAGTTTTGGCTTCAGAACGTGAGATTTGTTACAAAAAGATACAAACCTGACAATTTATTACAAATCCGATGAACGTTTATGTATATTTTTTACAAATAAATATAAACCTTTTTGGCACAGATGTCACATACGCACCACGTTGGCGCGATTTTTTTCTGACGCCAATTTGGCGAAAACCTCGTTTTCGAACACCAGTTGCATATATATTTTTAAAAAGGGAATAACAATAAATAAAAAAAGTTTAATTAATAACTATAGAACAAAACAATTTATATAATTTAAAAACTAAATAAAAGTAAATAAGCAATTTATTAATAAATAATTAACTACATCTACTTTACCATCAAGCAAAATAACGACACTTTGGCTTCAGTTAAGTACCCCCGTGCGTATGTCACATTGGCGTTAGACAAAAATCGCGCCAACGTGGTGGCATGTGACATCTGTAATGTCTCTGTAATGTGTAATGTGTAATGGCATGTGACATCTGTAATGTGTAAATGTCTTGTTTACACTAAATTAATTGTTTAAATCTTTTGGGTTCTTTTCGGTTAGCCGGGCGCCAGTGTTATGTATACATGTATATGTCTATATACATGTATATATGCATATGTATACATATACATATATGTGGATATATATGTATATGTGTGTATATATACAACATATGTATACAATTATGTAGATATACATATATATGTATGTATATGTAACACTGGCGCCCCGCTAACCGAAAAGTACCAAAAATTGCTTGGGTACATGAAAGAATGAGTAGGTTACCAGAAAATATGCATGAAAAGTTTACTTCTCTCGCCAAACCCATTTTCTTTACCTATAAGACGCCTATTCTGGAAAAGTACAAATTTCGGTACTTGTTAGTTATCCCGTTGACCAAATTACTGTCGCCAAATTGTAATATTAAATACCAATAATGGTTGATCGTAAGTGTCACCTTCACTTGACAACACGTGTTTACGTCATCAAGTGATTTTAATTTCGACGTTTTATTTGTATTTTTATTAATGTTATACTAATTTATTTGTTCTTTAAAATATTTAAGTTATTTAGTATTAATATTAAGTTATTTTTAAAAAAAAAGTTATTTAAAATAAAAAATTATGTCAATTTGTATAATTTGGCGATTTATATAATTTGGCGAAATTGGTCGACGGGATAACTAACAAGCAACCAAATTTCATTTAAAATACTAAAAAGACAAAAATAAATAAATTAAGAATAAATGATGCCACAAATAAAAATTGTTTGTTTAAACATAAAATAACTGTTTCAAATTTTCACACGAAAATATAAATGTTGGTTGCTTTTGGCGATTAAAAAATGCTATTGGGTAGATCATCGTAAAATCTGAAATCCTACGTTATTATGGCTTTTTTCTTTGAAATAGAAAAAAAATCCAGATTTATTTTCCTGTTTGATTAAATTTAAATATGTTTTTTTGTACTTTAATATTAGTCGGGCATATTTTCTTTGCTCCATGTCTTATAATTCGGTTTTCTACGAAAACATCCATCCGGTGAAAATGACATTCACTAAATTTCCGTGACGTTTGTAGATAAAATGTGCTTTCTTATCGGTTTTTTTAATATAATTTTTAAACGAATTGGACCTTATTTTTCATAGTAGGTTCATTCAGTAGGTTACCCTCATAGGTACCTTCTGGTAAAACCAGAACCGAAATCCGACAAATATTTTTTGAGTTATGCTTGACGAAATGTTTTACGAAAGTTTTTAATATCAATCGTAGCTGTTTTGACCGGAAAGTGATACTGCGTTGTGTATTAGCCTTCGCTTCGCTCAGGCAATCATATAAGGATCTTTTGCTTCTTCGGAACTCAACATCATCTGCAGAATCAAAGGACTTATCAGGAACGATACCATATTCGTCAACATCGGTCAAAGTGTCATCTTCGGAATTTATGTCAAATTTACTTGTATTTTTTTTCTAAAAAGGATCTTCTATAATAAGGTTTCTTTTTAGTAAACTTCACCTTAGGTTTCATAACTTCATTTTCATTTATTTCAATTTCATCTTCAAATTCATCTGACGACTTAGTGATATACTTAATTTTCTGGGAAACATTACTCTTCAACTTTCCGTTAGACATTTTTTTAAGATTTTCTTTTCTCAAATTTGCTTCATTTATTACATAAAATTTCTGGTTATTTTCATTTCGTGAAGAATACATCACATTTTCTCTATTTTCTAACTTTGTTGGATCGGAATCATTTTTAAAGTTTTTAGCACTGTCATTCATCTTAATTTGCTTCTTTAGTTTAGTTAATTCTCGTCCTAAATTTTCGAAATGTTCCTGGGAATTATTCAGTTTTATCTGGATTCGTCTTTTGGACATTTTATTTTAGAACACTCATCTTCTGATTCTTCTAACTGTTTTTCAAGATGTTTTGAATAGTTATTTATTTTTATTAATCGTAATCGGTATTGTTCTGAACGTTTACTTTCTTCATCTAATTGGGATTTTATATCATGAAAATATCTCTCTATTTTTCCGTACAATTTACTAATGGTTTGTATTTTGGCTACTTCTTGTTCTAATTTATTTTCTAACGATGTTATTGCAATTTTTGACTTAGTTTTTTCTGACAAAAATGCTTCTTTTAAATCGATTACATCTAATTGTAGCATTTTATATTTTCTTTCAACTTCTTTAACTTGAGCAGTTAAATTTTCATTTTCTAGGCGTAATTCTTTAATTTCAGAGCTAGAATAGTGCATTTCAGGAACAGGTAAATATTTGTTTTGGTTTGGAATTTGTGGGTTCCTACTGTACAAGGTGGAAGAATAAGGGTTAAATTTAGAATTTACAGCTACTTCACTTGGATTAACAACATTGACCAGGGAATTATTCTGAATCTTATTTAACTTAACATCTTTACCAGAAACAATTAAGGAGCCTTGTTGTATTGCATCAGTACCAATAATTAAATCAAATAGATTTGTCATCAATCACAAAAATAGATGTTTGAAATATAGGATCATCAATTTCGATTTCGGCCTCAAAGTAACCGATTGGTCTGAATGATTTTTTACCTAATCCACTTAACAGCATATCTGTTGGTTCTAAGTTTACATAACTTTTAATTTTATCAAAATTACTTTTCTTTAGAATAGTTCTTTCACTTCCTGTATCAATTAATGAAATTAAATTTAATGAATGCAACTTTACATCTTTAAAAACCAAATTCTGAGAACAGGTTAGCACATTTACTTGAGAATCATTAGGCAATTTTGAATCTTTGGTTTTACCACATTCGAATGATTTGTGACCATACAATTACAAGAAAAGCAGAGGGGACCTTTATCTTTATTTCTACACTAATTACTTTTGTGGAATCTATCGCCACAATTATAGCAACGTATATCAGTTTTAATGGGTCTAGATTTGTTTTTAAATTCAACTTCTGGTTTCATCTTAGGCCTAACATCAACATCAGGTTTACTATCATAATCGACACGCAATTTATCATAAATTTTAAGTTTTTCTTTAAATTCAACAATATTTGGGCAACCATACAAAAAGGATTTTTTTAAAACATCATCATTAATTCCATTAATTACATACTGAATGAGTGCAGAATCTTCGATGTTGCATTTGAATATAACTGTTTCATACTTAAAAAATATTCGTCTAAAGATTCATTTGGTTTAATATTCGTTTTACATAGCAATTCATGTAATTCAGCTGAATTGCACCTTTGACCAAATTCAGAAATAAGTAACGCTTTCAGTTTAGACCACGAATTTATTTTTGTTTCACTTTCAATAAACAATTTAGCTTTACCTGTCATACGGCGTTTAGCCAAAATCAATTTGTGGAAATCACTAACATTAAATAAAGAAACAGTATCTTAAAAATCGGCAAGCCATTTTTCTACATTTTGGTATTGGCTACCATGAAATTCCGTAACCATATTTTCAATATCATTAATAGAAATGGCAGGTTTAAGAACATAATCAGGAATTAGAATTTTCCGATTTTCACAATTAGAACTACCAGAATCATTTCTGAAATTATTTTCAGAAACACTCGAAATATCATTATTTTTATTCGATTCATCATCGCTCTCATCATCACTAAGAGCACCTTCATCAGGAATTAAATTATATTTCAATACATTAAAATCACATAAACTAGAAATTATTCTGGCAGCAATTTCATCAAGAGTTCCAGAGTTATTTATACACAAAACATTGCGAATAGTTATTAAATAATTTACTGAAAAATTATCTTTAATATTTTGCAATTTCGATTTTTTTTCATCAGAATAAGTTTCACAAGCAAAGCCAGTAAAGTTTCGAATTCTACGTCTATTATTTCTATCACCGACTTCTCCAAAAATTAATTTATGTAAGTTCTTAATACTTAATGATTTTACAGCTTTCAACGAAAGTTCTAATTCCTTAAAATCGATCAACTTTGACATATTGAATAAGAACAAAATAAACCCACTTCTTAGAATGGATATCCAGCTTCAGATTACTTACTATATTACATCAAGACAGATCATTGCACTTAAATAGCGACGTAATAATACTTGTAATATGAACTTTGTGGGCATAAAGTTCTCATAACACTTCTCGACACCATTTGTAGAATATCAATAAATGTAATTCTGCACTAAAAATAAGACTGGCACTTTACTTAATTAATTAAAGATATATTAACGTAATATTTACAAGATATTTACATTCAGTTCGAGTTCAAAACATAATTTAAGTCTTTCGACTTAAAACAAACATTATTCATTCGTCAGCCTCGTACAGTTCTCATCTCCCGCGAAAAAACACAACCTTCTCATAACGCACACATCATCGTTCTCCTCCCTTCTGTTCAGTTCGAACTTACCATAGACTTCTCATATAACTGGACTCAGAAATAGCAACACTTTCTTGACGCCGGGATCGCTACCCACCGTCACGTGATGGTGGGCAGAGAAAACGCGCCAAACCGGTTTTTCTCCTCTGGTTCCCACTGAAACTTTCTTGCATCGGCGTTTCTCTCGCATAAATCAAATCCGACAGTTGCCAATAAGGTGATCACCGCCATAAAAGACAACCTTTTGGCGATGAAAGCGGGAAACATGTGTGCCTCAAGTTCTGACCGAAATAACAATGGGATTCGGTCTCTACTTCTTATCTTTACTCTGAGGAACTTACTCCCTCCCAACAGAACGTCTGTAGCTAGAAAATCTGTCCTTCAAGCGCATGCGCGCTGTCTGCTCATGGGGAAAGGAAACAAATAGGATGACGGTGCTTTGATTGTTAGTCGCTAAAAGTCAGGCATGTAAGAAGTTAGTGGCGCTGTAATCAGTAGGCACGCAACTTGCTCTGGAAGCTATTAAAGAAAAAGCTTTCCCACATATATGTAATAATAAAAATTTTCACCCTCCTATCTTAGTAAAACTATTCCAAATTCTTAAAATTTTTCCTTTTTTACCTATCTTTAATAATATCTTAAAAACTTTTCTCTTTTATTTCAGGCATTTAAACCAGCGTATTCTTCTATTAGTCTAAAAACCTTAATCCATTCGCCTCATCTTATGAAACCGATTAAATTACTTTTTTCATTTATTATAAAACTAAATTCTTTTTCTTTCGAATGTTTTTAATAGCATTGTTCGATGAAGTTCTTTTACCCACAATTCTTTGCAAGCTTCGCGCCAGCATTTCATTGCGTTTTAATGCTGATGCCGAGGATAAATATTTCGCGTCGTCGTCACAAGTGTCTTTCCTTCTTCCCCTTGAAGCTAGTCCTATCGTATTCCGCTCTTATCCTGTCCTTCCGGTTACTTTTACGGGATTTGTAATTTAACGTGTATTGTATTCATACGCATGCAGTTTTTGCAATTATTTAACCGGTTGCATGGGCTACGAGAGAGAGAAATTTACGATTATTGAGTTGCTTAATTAAACCACGCCACATGGAGAGCTTTTTCCATGAATCTTCGTCATGTTGTTCTAATACGTAACATCTAATGATACATTTTACGATGTAGCAACTGCCCGCACATGGATCACATATAACTAGTGGAATTTGGTGCATTATATGGCCGAATAATAATTGTTTTGATGCATCTAAAGGCTTCGATTATTATTCTACGGAAAACTTTCCAATGGACGACAGCCTGACCTTCCACTCTTCCATCACGATTTTACGACATCAAAAACTATGATTTCTTCATTGAGTTACATAACGAGGGTATGCTGTTGCTTAAGATCGACATGTTTATACGATACTAGTGAAAACGTATCATATATATATGTAATACTTTTGAAAGTCAAAAAACAATTAACAAGCTTTTTTGATTAACCCTATAAAGACTTTAGAACTACAAGACTTGGTTAATTCCAAGGAAGGCGCTATAAGGACGTAATTAAGAGTAAAGGTTACGCAACTAAGTATTAACTGATAGTCTGATAATTTTCGAATATCTCATTTTTTTTATATGTTTCACTTTTCTTCGTTATAATTGCTGTTATAATAAATACTCTTTCAAAAAATCCATTGCATCACATCTTTATTAATGTATTTTCCCATTTATATATAGCTGTATAGTATTACAAAAAGAGAAAATAGTGTTATGAACTATGAAACTTCAAAAGTATACCTTTTCAAAAGTATTTTAACAATTCTGGTTACAGCTATATATATATATATATATATATATTACAATAGATCGATTTCTAAAGAAAGAACAAAGATTTTGTTAGAGGATGGATCCATGGATATATTTTTTAAATATTGCTTCTGAAATCAATACAAATTTTTAATGATTTTTAAAAGAGGTTTTTTATGGTAGTTTCTTCTAAATTTTTAATTTACTCCATTTATTTATGTATAAACGAAAAAAAAATTCTAGCCAAAAATTTATAATGATGAAAATAAATTCGTTCTTTAGAAAAGGTGAAATATTTTTTTAACCATTCGATTTCTAATTTTGCTATTTTTATTTTAATAAAACAAAGAGAAAGGAAAGAGTCTTTTAAAACATTCTTTCATTAATAAATCTATATTTATATTAATAGTTATTTTTCACGTATGTATATAAAAAAAGGCGAGACTAAAAAATGAAAATAATGTTATTTTTTGTTAGAAAATAGTAATTTTTCAAGCTAGAGATAAAAAGATTTAATATTACTGAAAAAAGTCCATTAAAAAACTTCATTACTTTTTTTTTACTGTATTAGTGCAAAATGTAAAAAAATTTCAGATAGTGGTTCTTGCTTTGAAATATAATTAAGATCAAACATGTAATTTTTTTCGTTTAAATATCAAGCATTCAAAAGTAAATAAATAAATAGAAATAATAAATAATAAAAATTAACGTTATCAGAGCATCATATTTTTTTAAAACTTTATTATTATAAGATATGTCAACAAAGTTAGACTTGTTTTTAAAAAAATAAACGATCAAGTGAGAGTATTACTCGCATACAGAGGGTTCCGTACAATAAATATATGAATTAGTAATTGTATTATTAAAAAAAAAGTTGCGAAAAGAATACTAAGACTTTCTGAAAAACTATACAAAGTAGAGTTGGGTATAACTGTATATACTAGAAAATGTAAATGGATGAACCATGAAATTTCAAAGAGATACGGAACCTAAATAATATCAAATACAGCTACTCTGTATAACTCATTTTTACTTTATTCTATCTTTACAAGAAGAAAGTATACAAAATGTCTGCCTGTGAGTCTGTCTGTCTGTGTGTGACACACATTTTCTTGACGTTCTATCTTAACAACTATTGAACAGAATTTAATAAAACTTTAGATTCAGTTAGTCCATTATATAAATTGGTGATGATTACTTTTATGTGTAAATCACACAGCAGCTGGCGCTGCTATGCAGCAGTTTTCACGATTTCCACAATAGCTCAATCTACAGAACTAATGTGCGGATTTTCATAAAACTTCAGATTGAGTTAGTCCTTGACAGAAATTAACGTTTTTTACATTTTGGTTTAAAGCGCTCAACCGGTGGCACTGCTATGCTGCATTTTTGCGATTTCCACAATAGCTCTTTCTCAGAAACTAATGCACGAGTTTTCAGCAACCTTTAAATTCAGTTAGCCCTAATATAAGTTAGTGCTATTTAGTTTTTGGTGTTAATCGCCCAACAGGTGGTGCTACTATGCTGCAATTTTCACGATTTCCGCAATAGCTGTATCTGAAGAACTAATGCATGAATTTTCATCAAACTTTAGATCCAGTTAGTCCCTGATATAAATTAATCCTGATAAGTTTTGGTTAAATTGTCAAAGAGGTGCCACTGCTAAGCAGAACTTTTCACAATTTCTGAAATAGCTCTATCTCAAAAACTAATGCACGGATTTTCATCAAACTTCAAATACTGAGAGAAGTTCACATAAGTTGTCCCTGATTAGATTTTGGTATAAATCACATAACCGGTGGCGCTGCTGTGCTGCATTTATCAGGAAGTATTAGTATGTATGTGATATAAGAAAGTTTTTGGATTGACACATCCGACTAGTTTAATATATTTAATCAATTTATAATGAACTTAATCCGATACTGACAATAAAAGTAGTACATATTTAAACTTCCTTTCACATTTCATAAACTAAATTCAGCATAGTAACAACCTTACTTTCTACAGTGTATCGAAAGGAGATAACAAATTTGTTACGCCCGCTTGGTCCGTGCAGCGTTTTTCCCGATAGGTTTTTAGTTAACTTTTAAAGTCACTCGACGCGAATGAGAGATCTATTCAATGCAATATAGTCGCGAATCACGTAGTATTTATGCAATTCGTTCGAATTAAGGGGTCTCAGGGCTCTTAAAATTAGAAAAAATGAAAAAAAAGAGATCAGTTTCAACAATTAATATCTCAAAATGTACGAGAGGTTAAAACAAAATTTTTATTGAGATGAAATATATAAGTACGTTCTTTCATTTTATGTATTTAAAAAATTGCAAGATGCAGAATTAGCATTTACAGGGGGCTCCAAACAGTCAGACATTTGACAAGCAGAAAATTGGTATAACAGCTTACACTCACGATTAGAAAATAAATATAGCAACTAGAAAAAAAAAATTGGTGCCTATTTATACTTCAGGTTGTAATAATTGCCTTGAACCTAAATAAATTTGTATTTAAAGAATATTTATATTTATAATACAAAGTTGTATTCAGCTAATACAAAATTTTGAAATTTCAACAACATAATCACTTAAAACATATTTTTTTGAGTAATAAAAAGGAAATTTTAGGTTCAGTTTATACGTATTAATATGAAACGTACGTTTTGAAATTTTCATGAAAAAATATTCAAAAGTTTTTGAGATATCGTGCGCGTTATGCCCCAAAAAAGTCATTTCGAGAAATATGACTTAAAAGTTTCGAAAATGCCGCTTCAGCTATTGAGAGGGTATACTTCTAAAAGCCATAACTTCTGTTCTTATGAGAATTCAAAGGAAACAAATATATTAAAATGTTCAGAAAAGATAGAAGATTAACATCTAAAAAAAATTTAAATTAAATATTTTTTGAAGCTTTAAGAGTTCTGAGACCCCTTGGATTAGTCTGTTTTAACAATTTAACGTTTATTGCTTTTATACTGTTACTGGCCCTTGCATTACACACATATATCATTAAAAGTTGTTATCTAGGCTTTAAAAGCCAATGGTACATAGAGTACGCCTCCCCTGTCATTATGTATGTCCAAACCGTCCATATCTTTAAGAGTTAATATCTCGGCTAATTACTGACGATGTTTTTCGAAAATCATGATCAACAATGCTTTTATACTTCTGCTACAATAGGTACCTTCAGCACTGCTCAACACTTCTGCTGAATGCCCGTAAATTGAAATTTGTGTGTAACGGAAAAATGCGATTTCGTCAAAAACCAAGTGACCTAGGGTAATCGGTATAATTTTCCTACAAGGTTTAAATTAATGTCTACTATCTCTAATTTTTTTTCATAATTTTAGTTTCAGTTGATTCAGAATTAGATGGTGGGGGGACATATTTTTCCACTACATTTTCGATGATATTTTTGAAAATGTAATGCCTAATATTAAAAGAAATGTATTTTTGAATTGAGCGTTGCGAAATCTTTCACATGATACCTCACACGGTATACAAAGAAAATATTTTTTTTTCAAGTCACTTAACAAGTCCCTCTACATTTTTCTAAATATATTTATAAATGTTCAATAATCTGAAAATATGTGGGTCAATAGTCTTTAATAAAATATAAGATTTTTTATATTATCTTTTTGTCTTTTTGTTTGAAAAAGTTTATACGTACCTTTTACATTTTATTTTTGAAAATCTGAGCTCTTATATATCAGAAGAAATGTCCATACCTTGTTACTTTTAAAATAATCTCTTTAGAAAATTCTTATATATAATCTTCTTCATTTAGTAAATTCTCATTTTTTATCCGATTTTTATGTGTATTGTATGTACGGTAGCCTACATATTGCATTGTTTTGCTAGTGAACAGTGTACCTTGCAGGTTTGTGAAATTTATATGAATTTAGGTATGGAAACCAAAACAAAAATTTCCATTTTGTTTTTATTTTAGATCATTTATCTTAACAAGTCTGAGTTTCATCTTTAAAATTTTACCATTTGTGTGTAATTAATTCAGTGCTATAAATTTTGATTAGGTTATATCTAGGATATATGGCTGTCGAGGAGAGAGGGCCATAGGGGAGAGATGGTCAGTCCCAGTATTTCCAAATCTTTATCATTAATTGCAGCATAAACTTTGTTCGCAGGAAATAGTTCAACGAGTTCATTCAATGCAACGTGCAACTGTGTTTTTCGATTATAATTTTAATGTTTATTTAATTTAATGGTTGAATATTTTTGTTGAGTTAGGTATCTGAATATTTTTCAGTACTTCCGTTACATTTTTAAAAAATTATATGGACTTTTATAGCACGTATATAATCCAATCTTTGCTCCTAAGCCTAAAAGAAAGGCGTACAGAGGCGGAGTTACGCTTTAAATTGGGTGGCAATCTGTCCTTCAATTTCAGGATTGATGGCCACCTTTAATCAATGTTTCGAAATTATACGGAAGGAGGGTTTAACTAAATATAATTATATTTAAAATAATTGTATAACTTTTATGTTTATTATTGTATTAAACGATATAATTGTTTAAATTTTATTCAATATAAATATGTCAAAAATAATAATAAAGCATAACGATGTAATTTTTCTTTTCAGAAAATATTGAAAAATGTCGGAAACTTTCATCCCAGAAACAGCTGAAATTTATAAATAAACTTAAAACCGTGAAAAAGGTTTAAATAAACGCGGGGTAAAACAAAAACATGAAACTTCTAGCAGCGAAGAAGACGAAATACACTTGAAATTATTAGATTCCTAGGGATTAGGATGAGGATCACTGTATTGGTTGTAGAGAAAAATATAATACCACAATCAGATAGGATGACTGGATACTGAAGGTACCTGAAGTGGTTCCATCAACCAAATACAACTTATCAAGGCTTTTGCCAAAAAAGTGATAAAATTTTTCGAAAAGTGAAGGATTGAAATTTTACTTTAAATTTTGTTTATTTCAATTTTATTCATTCATTTTCCGTGATATAATTGCTACTTTACAAAGTGCTATATTTTTATTATGATTAAGTACATGAAATGTGTTATGTTTTGCCATTTTAACTTAAACTTTTCTTTCTTGTATTGGATGACCACCTATCCTCGGTTTGTAGGAGAGCTGGACATCTGCCATTTTAATTTAATTTCCCTCTCCACTTTTTGTCTTTAAAATTTAATTATTTTTGGCCTAAAATATGATAAGTGTACATATAAGAATTTTAAATATACATAAATAAATCTTGTATTTGCATTTTAAGAATTTTTATTTAATTCTTTTAAAGTTATGGCTATCTATCCTAGAGTTACCCTATACCTGCGTAGATTAACTGAGAAATCCAACTCTTTGTAATGATCCAGGCTAATTGGATAATCAAATTCCTTTTTTCGATCAGCCTGATATTTTATAGGTTTCCTGTTCGGAGCCTATAAACACTCTAAAAAATACATGTGTAAATAAGTTATTTCTATTTAAGTATCTGTCTAAATTTGTAAAATTATACTTTTGTTATAAAATTTACAATCTTGTCGTAAAAATTTACTTGTATTTATGTTTGTTTATCGGCTTAATGGAAGTGTGTCATTTGTTATCCCTTCAAAAATCCAACCAATTGTCTAAATTTTGAAAATTTAAAGGATTTATCGGAAATGTTTTATTAATGTAAATTTACACATTTTCCATAATACACAAACATCTGCGTAATTTGCATATTGCACAGAAATATGCGTACACATTTCACAGAGCTATTTGTGTAAGAACACAATACTACACATCATTACGTGTAAGAATATTAAAGAGAAATATGCGTAAGAACAGAATATTAAAGCTGAGCAAACGTAATAATGAATGCATGCCGATTTGCCTATAATATGTGAAACAAATCACTAGAGGGGGCTGAAATCCCGCACAAAATTTGAGGTATAATTACGCTGTATTGGAAGGGTAGAAATGAGGTATTGAGAACCAGTGTGAAGCAACCTCGCTAACAGTGTTTTTGATAAAAGTGCTTTCCAAAAAATGGCTAAAATCCTTGTCATCCTCTTGCCATATCTCCCACTCCTACAGGAGATCAAGCTTGTTCAGAAAGCATAAAGGGATATTTCGCAGCGCGAGAATGGGCAATAGGGTGGAGCGTAGAATAAAAAGCGCACAAAGGGGCACGAAATTCCCGAATTTTAGCTAAATTACGCTAATTTTCTTGAATTTTAATAGCTATTAAAAAACATAATTTGCTATTGGCCCATTGTGGATACAATGCTATTATGTCCCCTTACCATATGTAAAAAGTTTCAAATCCTTTGAACATCATGTTCATGCGTCCCAAGGGGCGCAAAATCTCAAATTTGTAGCTAAATTACGCTAATTTTCCTGAATTTTAATAGCTATTTTAAAAAAATTAATTTGTTATTGGCCCATTGTGGATACAATGTTATTATGTCCCCTTACCATATGTAAAAAGTTTCAAATCCCATGAACATCAGCCTCATGCTCCCTAGCAGGGTTAAAACATTATGAAATCTGACAAAATTTGACTTATTACAGATTTACTTAAAGCTGTTATTAAGTAATATATACATAAGTCAATATATACATAAATATTTGACATTTTTTAAAATTTCGACCACAATATAATATAATATATGCTTCTTTTCCATGTTTACATTCAACGCCTCAGTTTTAATAAGCAAATGATAATTATAATAGTTAAGAGTAATACGAGTTTTTATTAAATACTTTCAGTTTGTACTTTGTAATCGCATTTTGTATCAAAAGTCTTCATTCTAGAACATCTCAATTTGAGTCCCAATTTATCCTTCCCTTCTTTAATATCCAGATACAGATTCAAAGGGACATGGTACTAATTTAACAGTTCTCTCAGTTACTTGTGTATGACATGGTAATTTCAACAGGTTTAAAAGAGTTTCAGTGCCCGCACCTAGTGCACCATTCTTGAACCTTTCAATTTCTTCTGACACCAATCTCCTGGTAATTAAGGCCTCCATTCGCTTCTTTACATCTCTCTCTAATCTTTGATTCCCATCAATTAAATTGACATAGTCTACTGCTGAAAAATCTATTTTTGGAACCCCAAAACTTCCTTTTATTCCTGTTTTGTAGCGGTCTTCTCTGCTAGCTCTCATTGTTTTCTACTTTTATGCGTCTAAATACGAGTTCCCTACTGTGCTTCCTATCATCTGCTAACACAGCAAGGAGTTTTCCTCATGAGCGAAATAGTTGTTTCTCTGGATCAGAACGTCAATAATATCCCCCAAATCCGACTTCAGATACATGTAATTAATATAAACAGAACTTCAATATAAATAGAAACGGGCGCTTGTAACAGTGATATGTGTTCTTCTTTTCTTAGGACAATTCGAAATAATTTCCTATTTTTTCTTCAAACAACGTATTGTCCTTACGGTCATAAAACAAACATTGCAGTTAATCAAAAATTCCACTGTGATGATGACATATCCTGCCTTAACGTCTCACGTTCCCGTCTTACTTTATTTCAGAAGTATCAGCATCAGTATCGTAGATGATGTCAAAGCCAGCAGCAAAGTAATCTATAAGACATGAATTTCAGTAAGATTACGGTTCCAAAAATAAATTCTGAGGCAAAAGACTGTGGCAATTGAATTGATGGGAATCAAAAGTTAGAGAGGGATGTAAAAGAACGAATGGAGACTGCAATTGCCCGCAGATTGGGGACAGAAGAAATTGAAAGGTTCAAGTATAGTGCACTAGGTGCAGAGATTAAACAACTTTCAAGCCTGTTGAAATTGCCAAGTCACACACAAGCAACTGAGAGAACTGTTAAATTTGTAACAGAGGCCTCTGAAGCAGTATGTGGATATCAAAGACGTGATGGATACATTCGAATTCAAAATGAGTCACGTTCCAGGAGAGAGACTTTTCATACATAGATATGTAACGAAGTTTTATCTTATATACCTCATATTTGGTTTAACATTTTGAAAATATCTAACACTTCAACATTGGAACGAAACAACTTCATAGACACCCCCAACAAACAATAGACTGACCCCTTTTTCCCAGACTGGCGAATAAATAGCTCAGTGAATGCGACATTCCAGCGAAATTATCCTTTGAAAATGATCGCGTTAGCGATCGAAAGATCTCAGGAATCATCTTTTCCTGTTTCATTATGATTTTAACATCAATGGTTTTTAAGTTTTTAAAGACCAGTTCATTTTGTAACGGTATATTTTAATAAATTTTTATGCACCTTTTTAGTAAACAGTTTAAATTTAGTTAATACTCTACGTGACCATGAAGTGCCAACTAAAAAAGAAATTTAGTAAGTGGAAAATAATGGATTAAAATTACTTAAAATTTTCAATTAAGATTAAAAACTATTAGGAACTTACTCATAGCTATTACACTATAATACTTATGGAAACAAATATATTTTAGAAATTAATAAAAAAATATCAATGCTATGTAATTTGATTTCTGTTGTTGCATTTTAATATCAGGTTAATTTTAATGCAAAATGAACTGGATTTATCTGACAAGTGCTTTCATTTTGCGTGTTGATATATACATTTGTGAAAATCGTGACTCGGAGGCATATAGATAGACAGAAAAATTTAAAATGCAAATATCAGTTTCTTTGAATAGGTCTGAAATAAATTCAAATTTGCCATAACTTCACCATCGGAATGTAGTAATGTCTAATAAGCAATTCTTGTCAACAGTTTTCAAATATCGTCTTTGGTCGAAAAGTTTTTGAGACCACAATTAATTAGATTAAAATATAATATGTCGGAATTAGAATTTTTGAATTTCCATTTAATCGAATATAGAAAAGATCATAGTCGCGATTTTGTGTAATCTCATTTTATTTTATTTAGAGCCACAAGCAATGCCGTGCCAAAATTATTCTTTTGCGTGACATAGGTTCGATGTCCCAGCACTAGTCCATCTGTTCAACTGACTCTATCAGTTGAATAGTTTCGAAATTAATAAAAATAATTATGCATCCAGTAGATGGCATGGCATATAATGCTTCGGCACTTCAAACGCATTTTTAACAAAAAATGTGGGGTAGTCCACTTTAGACCCCCACCCCTCAAATATAAACGAAGATCTATTGCCAGGTTATGGGCTGCGTACAGTTATAGCACAATTTATTAATGGAATACTTAGCTTTATTTAATTCAGTAAATAATAGAAATCTGCAATTAAACGGTGCGACCGCTTTTTGCTACTTAAATATTGTACAGAAATAATGGCGCGAGACTAATTAGAAATTACAAGAATAGCACGCAACTTTGAATAGAGCATACTATGATCTATGAAAGAAATTTATGAAAATTACATTTATACACACGCAATTTCAGAAATTTTGAAGTTTATTTTGCGAAACATGAGATATACACATCAATGGATGTTATTATGTCCGCAAAAATGTACTATCGTGTGCAGAAATACTATTTGAGAAAATTAGCTTGATTTGACCATGGAATTAATTAACAAACATGAACATGATCAGATTTGAATATTATTATTATACAATATAGGAATTTTTCTAAAATTTTCACAATTTAAATACCAAATATATTAAATATTTCAATGATATTTATAGACCATTTAAAATATATATATATTTCTTTAATGAAAGTATCTGGAATGCAACCATTTATATTATCTGCAAAACGTACACGAAGGTATAACATAGATGGATTTGAAAACTATTTTTATAGAATAAAAAAAAATTAGGATGGAGCATACGGTAGCTCATAAAACCTAACACAATCAACTCTAAGCGAAACTTGATATAGCATTACTACCAAAGTTTCTGCGGGTTTTTTATTTTTTGTTGTTGATCTCAAACTTCCCGAAAAATGCTTTTGAATATCTAGAATAATTCCATTTTCCTCGAAGATGTCTCTAATTTTAACGTTTATAAATAGCTTAGGAGGATCTCATTAAACGCTCTTCTAAAGTGTGTCCAGTACCCCATCTACTTTATCGAGCTTCCAGCCACAATAGCGCATAAAGTTCTCCTGCTCAAAGCTTAGTATTTTTTATGCGTTAGTTAAAGTTAATTAAACCTGAAATAAAAAGAAACATGTCTGTTATTATCAAATATATATATATGTACAGTTTCTGTACAATTATACCATTGAAACAAATTACATTGGCCAAAAAAACCCGAATATATATAATATATTTAAAATACAATTATATGAAAACCAGTTTCTTCTTCAAACATTCTTTGTATTATTCGTAAATATACATTTGCACAAACTTTTATTACTCTAAGACTTTTTTCTATTGAAAAATAAATTAAGCATTGTTCTATTGTACAGGGATATATTAAAGTGAGGACAGACGCCGCGGTCGGACAGATGCCGCAGAGATTGTATTGGCGACACTAGCGCTCCCTAGGCCAAATTAAGAATTTCGTTGTGTGCCTAAGTGCTGTCTGTTGTGTTGTATGCGTTTCCACTGCTTAACTATTAGTATTCAAAGATTTCTGCCTGCTTTTATGCTTCAAACATGCTTGGAAAGTTGCTAAAATTATTCTAATGAAGTTTTATTGCATATTTTAAGCCAAATAAACAGAGATTTCATCCCAAAACCAATTGCAACTGTAGAATAGATCATCGTAGAATACAGACATGTGCTTGCCTTTCTCACGCGACGCTCACATGACACAAAATGGCGGCGCGGCATCTAACCCTCCACTATGGGACAGATGCCGCACAGAGGTTGAGGGACAGATGCCGCAAAATATATTTTTGTTTTTCGGTAAATAAATTCATAACTGTGATTTAAGTATAACTAACATTTAAATGAAGGTATATTAGCTCATTCTGCTACTTATCAAAATATTCTCAGCAACAATGCTGGTTCTCCATGTGTGAATCAGGAAAACATGGGCCCTTTACAAGTCTCACCATTTAAACTGTTAAACAAAATATCTCTTATCCCAATGGTCAAAAGGCCCATACAGCCAAGTAAGAGAAATCAAAAGGATGCAAACATTACAACCAGAGAGTTTATAAACAATAAAAAAGAAGAATGAAATAAAAAGCAAAAGAAACTAGAAAGCGTCAAAGAACGACAACTTGGTGGAAGTAAAATGTTTAAAAAACGGAAAAGAAATATCAACTTGAACACACCTTACTTGAGGAAGAAACCAAAATATGAGTCATCTTCCGATAATGGCGAAATTGTTCTTTTATAGATTTTGATGGCAGTATGTATTGGATTGGAATTTGATGACTCAGAATGTACTGATTTTGTCTGTCTGAAGTCTTATAAAGAAACAAAGTCTAAAGCGGTCAGGGTTCAGTGCATCAAATTCAATCGATAGCTGCATGAGAAAGGCTCACTTTACTTTTGCAACGGGAAGTGTGGTGTTATTGTGGGCGAATGGAAATACAAAATTAAAGAAGGAGAGGAAAGGCAAAAAAAATAGACTAGGGCCTAAATAGAATATAACAAATGCTTACATTAAGAGCAAACTGCAATGTTCGCCGAATGTAAACCAGTGATTTGTATCTTTTTTGTAATTTTGCTGTCTATTGTTTCCACTAATTTTGCTATCCATTCACATAAATTCAAATGTTTTTCGTTTCATTTTCATTTTTTGTCATAAGTTTTATTTTTCGAGCTTACACTTTTGCAATTTCGTTAAACTTTTCACAATTTAGTGACATATATAATTTATCTAAGTTTACTGTTATTTATTTTCATTTTAAGTAGTTTGGGAAAATAAAAATGTGATTTATTTGAAAAAAAAAACCATAGCTTTTTTCTCCAAGCGGTATCTGTACCACACCCCATGCGGCATCTTACCCAGCACTTAAAAAATGATGTTAAAAAAGGACGTTTGGGAAAATAATTATGCCTGCTTTATTAAGAGGGCTTTAACTTGTTTAACATAGAAATTAGATTATAAAGGGTTTGATCAATGATTTCTGGTACTTAGTTAGTGGTTTTTTGCTTTATTGTACATTTTACAAGAAGAAAAGAAAACCTGCGGCATCTGTCCTCACTTTACTATATCTAATTGAAAATTCTATTTATTTAGTATAAAATTCATTATAAAACATGTTCATGCAACATAATAATAAATACCGACAACAGAGGACATTTGTCAATTTGCAGGAAATTTGTATATTTTTAATATGCTAATAAAAACATTTTTCCTGTAAAATTAAAACAACAGTTTATTTCGTTATGTAGGACATTTAATTTTTAGTTTTAATGCTATTTCACTCTATGAACGATGGCTAAAGACATTTACTGTTGTCTTAATTTAATTATGTATTAATAATATAATTAACGTTGAATCATGAATCTAGGTTAACGCATCTAATTTAATTAAAATGTCAATAGGCTCTTTGTGTCTCATCTAAAGGCAAAATATCCCATACTAGCGTTGAAAATTATACGAAAGACACAAAATCTTATTAGGGTTATTAAAGTTTCATCCCTATCAAAATTTGCTTGAGTAATTCGAAACAATTCAACGCTCGGTATAAATTATTATAGCGTGGTTATTCAGGATATTATTACGTAGTTTACTTAACAACATATACTTCAGTTTTGGTTCCATAGTATTATATAGAAAGTACTATTCTATTAAATATAAATAGAATAGAATGGTCTAAGTATAAAGCTCTCTCTATCTCTCTCTCTATATGTATACATGTATATATATATATATATATATATATATATATATATATATACACAAAAATTTCAATATTTGTATATATTTTCAATATTTGTATTTTGTATATATATATATATATATAAATTCCAATTACAAAAATGTTTTAAGTGAGATAAAGACGTATTTTAAAAGCGATTTGGGTTAATAAGTACATTTCTTTAAAAAAAAATAAGAATTTAAATTTTTTACGGTTCCCGGATCTTATAAGTTATATTTAGTAAAATTTTCTTGTTACACTGACAAGTAAGACAAAAAAAAGTCACGTTATTCTACGATTAAAATTGACCGAATATTTGCTGTTTAAAGTTGGAGCAGAAATGTATGCTGCAAATTAGGGGTCATTCACAAATTTACAAGATATATATTTTCGTCAGATATATTAAAAAAATGGTTAAGAGTAAAATTAACATTGCAATATAAATTTGATATCTTTAATCCATCCGACATATTAATACAAAATGTACAATTTGTAATAAACATAAAAGAAGAACGAAAAACAGAATTTTTGTTAAATAAAATGATGAAAATTAACAGCCTCAATTCTTTACAAAGATATACATATTTTAAAATATTGTTAGATTACACTACCCTGCAAAAGTTGGAATATCTCTTCTTTTTTATCTTTTGATAATTGATTCTTATGTATTCTATACCGCTGAATCAGAAATTGACCTGCATTTTTTTTTTACCATCACGTAAAGATTTTTTGTAAATCGCAAATTTTAAGAGAAAAAAAAGAAAAAAATAGCGAAAATTTGATACTATAAAATAGATGTGATAGCTTCGTTTTTAACTTATGAGAATTGGTTTTTATGTATTTTTTACAGCTGAATCCGAAAATGACATTCATTTTTACTTTCTTCCATCTTCAATAGAAGAAAGTATTGTAATCGAAAATTTTTTCGACTTCCGGTTTTCGACAGATTTACACGTTTTAGGTGTCAGAGATCCCCAAAAACATGTATTTAGAAAATGTCTGCCTGTCCGTGTGTCTGTCGCCATTGTAAAATAAAAAAGTGTATGAAGTTATGCATAGAATCGAATAAATTTTTTTTAAGTTTTTGGCTATGGCAAGCAGGTCCTCCCTGAATTTGGTAAAAATTCGCCTGTAGGGGGCGCTGTAATAGCGATATTTGTGCGATTTTGAATATTTTACCATCCAAAAGTATATGAAATTATCCATGGAATTGAACCGAATTTTTATTTTAAGTTTTTGGATATAGCAAGCAGGTCCTCCCTGAATTTGGAAAAAAATCGCCTGTAAGGGGCGCTGTAATAGCGATTTTTGTGCGATTTTGAATATTGTACCATCCAAAAGTGTATGAAGTTATGCATAGAATTGAACCAAATTTTTATTTTAAGTTTTTGGATATGGCAAGCAGGTCCTCCCTGAATTTGGAAAAAATTCGCCGGTAGGAGGCGCTGTAATAGCGATTTAAGTGCAATTTTGAATATTGTACCATCGAAAAGTGTATGAAGATATGCATAGAATTGAACCAAATTTTTTTTTCAAGTTCTTGGCTAGGGCAAGTAGGTTATTCCTTAATTTGTAAAAAAAATCGCCGGTAGGGGGTGCTGTAATAGCGATTATTGTGCCATTCTGAATATTGTAGCATCGAAAAGTGTATGAAGTTATGCATAGAATTGAACCAAATTTTTAGTGTATGTTTTTGGCCATGGCAAGAAGGTCCTACCTGAATTTGGAAAAATTCTGCCGGAAGGGGGCGCTACAATTGTAATGTCTGAACCATTTTCATTATTGTACCATCGAAAATTGTATGAAGTTATGCATATAATTGAACCAAATTTTTTGTGTATGTTTCTGGCTATGGCAAGCAAGTCCTCCCCGAACTTGAAAAAATTCCGCCAGAAGTGGTCGCTATAATTGCGATCTCTGTGAAATTTTCATTATTGTACCATCGAAAAGTGTTTGAAGTTATGTATAGAATTGAACCAAATTTTTTGTGCATGTTTTTCGCTTTGGCCAACAGGTCCTCCTTGAATTTGGAAATATTGCGCGGTAAAGGAGCTCTGTGATAGCGATTTTTGTATACATTTCTCGATTTCTCGTAGTTCTATTGTGCAGCGGCGGGTACTCGCTTCCTGCTAAGCGGGCTATTCGCAAACAGCTGATAACAACAGAAAAAGGAAGAACTAATAATTTTAACAAATATCATGATATAAATTAACTCGTTTTTAGTCCGTTTAATTGACTGAAACAGAAATTTAAGATTAAAATCAAAGTTGGTAGAGTATTGAACTAATAATATTTAAGTATTAAGATGTGTAACTAAGTTTTGAAATATTAAGATGTATAAAATAGAAGAAAGTTTTGGGATTGGCACATCCAACTAGTTAATCTTCACGTCAGGAATTTTCGCAAATTTTAAATTTCAAAGTTAAAAAATTGAAAGTTAGAATTGAACCTGCTCCCACCCCCCTAATCGAACTGACAGCTGTTAAGCTGTAAGAAACCCAGTATAAGCCAAACAATTGAATAAGTTATTGAACTAAATAAATAAAAAATAAAATAAATTAAAGTTTTAAATCTGCTTTATTTCAGATTTTCGCTATGTTTTAATTTTGGCATTTACGATTTGCAAAAACATTCTAACGTGATGGTTAAAAATGAAGGTGATTTTCAAATTCAATGCTACAAAGTACATAAAAATCGAAAAATATAATAAATATAATAAATATTTAAAATATATATATAGTACATAATATAATTATAAAAATATTAAATATATAATAAATATAATGGTACAGTCACCTCTCACTTACACGCGTTTGAAGGAATTGATTTAAAAACACGCGTAACTGAAAGGATGTTGTATGTAGTAGTTCTTTACACATTAAAGGAAAGAAAACCATTCTTGCCTGCCCGGCCTACAGGCGGAGATAGATTTCGAAGTTAAGTATACTGATTTCACCAACAAAAACTAAATCATGATTTGAGATAAACCCACTCTAACAATTTTATCTGGTCGCTTTTGACGGGTTTTTATTTCATTTTTATATAATAGCTGGTTTTATCAGAATCATGTTATGGCGGTATTAAAAAATACTTTTCCATGCTCAACAACTCGAAATTTCACGGCACATTTTCAGATTCATTTTTTAAAGAAACAATATTAAACTTGCTGACTTTTTTTTTTTTGAAGAGATTTATGAGCGACCTGTGTTTTATTTTTCGTTCAATTAATTAAAATTTGATTTATAAACAATTATTTTCTCAATAGGACAATATTTTTCGTTTCTAACACAATCGCTTCGGGAAATTCTTTTCAAAATGCCCACCACTAAGACATCATTTTACTTTCTTCTATCTTCAATAGAAGAAAGTATAAAAAAAAAATTTCGTCTTCCGGTTTTCGACAGATTTACACGTTTTAGGGGTCAGAGATCCCCAAAAACATGTTTATGGAAAATGTCTGTCTGTCCGTGTGTCCGTCTGTCCGTGTGTCTGTCGCCATTGTACCATGAAAAAATGTATGAAGTTATGCATAGAATTGAACCAAATTTTTATTTTAAGTTTTTGGCTATGGCAAGCAGATCCTCCCTGAATTTAGAAAAAATGCGCCGGTAGGGGGCGCTGTAATAGTGATTTTGAATATTCTACCATTCAAAAGTGTATGAAGTTATGCATAGAATTGAACCAAATTTTTATTTTAAGATTTTGGATATGGCAAGTAGGCCCTCCCTGAATTTGGAAAACATTCGGCAGTAGGGGGCGCTGTAACAGCAATTTTTGTGCGGGTTTGAATGTTGTACCATACAAAAGTGTATGAAGTTATGCATAGAATTGAACCAAATTTTTATTTTCAGATTTCGGATATGGCAAGTAGGTTCTCCCTGAATTTGGAAAATTTTTTCCAGTAGGGGGCACTGTAATAGCGATTTTTGTGCGATTTTGAATATTGTACCATTCAAAAGTGTATGAAGTTATGCATAGAATTGAACCAAATTTTTATGTTAAGTTTTTTGGATATGGCAAGTAGGTCCTCCCTGAATTTGGAAAAAATTCGCCGGTAGGGGGCGCTGTTATAGCGATTTTTGTGCGATTTTGAATATTGTACCATCCAAAATCGTATGAAGTTATGCATAGAATTGAACCAAATTTTTATTTTAAGTTCTTGGCTATGGAAAGCATGTCCTCCCTGAATTTGGAAAAAATTTTGCGGTAGTGGGCACTGTAATACCGATTTTTGTGCCATTTTGAATATTGAACCATCGAAAAGTGTATGAAGCATGTGTATGCATAGAATTGTTTTAAATTTTTTGTGTTTGTTTTTGGTCATTGCACGAAGGTACTCCTGAATTTGGATAAATTCTGACGGAAGGGGGCGCTATAATTGCGATGTCTGTGCCATTTTCATTATTGTACCATCGAAAAGTGTATGAAGTTATGCATAGAATTGAACCAAATTATTTGTGTACGTTTCTGGCTATGGCAAACAAGTCCTCCTTGAATTTGAAAAAAATCTGCCGGAAGGGGGCGCTGTAATAACGATGTTTGTGCAATTTTCTTTATGGTACAATCGAAAAGTGCATAAAATTATGCATACAATTGAATCAATTTTTGTGTGCGTGTTTTTGGCTTTGGCCAACAGGTCCTCCTTGAATTTGGAAATATCGCGCGGTAAAAGGGCTCTGTGAGAGCGATTTTTGTATACATTTCTTGATTTTTCGTAGTTCTGTTGTCCATCGGCGGCTCGTGCAAAGGCGGGAACTCGCTTCCTGCTAAGCCGGCTATTCGCAAACGTCTGATAACAACAAAATAAGGAAAAACTATTAATTTTAACAACTATCGTTATATAGATTAACTCGTTTTTAGTTCGTTTAATTGACTGAAGCAGAAATTTAAGATAAAAATCAAAGTTGGTATAGTATTGAACTAATAATATTGAAAAGTATTAACATGTGTAACTAGTTTTTGAAATATTAAGATGTATAAGATAGAAGAAAGTTTTGGGATTGGCACATCCAACTAGTTTTGAAATATATTCTGCCTCTATCAAAAATTTGATTATTACGGTACATTATATAGTTTCTGAATAAGAGAATCTGCCAATTAGATGCGTTTGAGAGCAAAAATGAATTAAAAAATGAGTAAGAAAATAAGGAGTTTGGATATGAATACACCCTTAATAAGGTTATTTTTTTTTTCAACCGCTATGTATTTTTAATTTGTTTTTTCTGTAAGAATTGGTCCTATCAAAAACTTATCTATATAAATGTTTTAGACAATATTAAGAAGATATATTATAAATTCATGGGGATTTTATATCTTGTGAATTGACGGAGTTATGGATTTTTTTCTTCTTCACGCCCACTTTTTTGTTTTCGTTTTTTAAGTTTTGTTTTTTTTTACGGTACGAACTGGTCCTATCAAAAACTTGTGAATATAAAAGTTATAGATCATATTAAGAAGATTTATAATAAAATTAATTGGATTTGATATCTTGAGAATTGACGGAGTTATAATTTTTTTTCTCCCAAAAACCCTATTTTTTGTGCCCCTTGAGCCCATTTTTAATTTTATTAAAAATCTGTGATACATAAATTTTTTGCCCTAATTTTAGAAGTAATAAAAACTTTAATCTGATTTGATGTGTACAAAATCTAAGAAGTTATGGGTTTTTTTCGTTTTTCACAAAACCCCTCCCTATTTCTATCCCATTGGTCCGATTTTGCCCATTAATGAAATTGACCGAGATTTTATGCCTCTTTTATTTTATGTATCACTTTGAAAAAGATTTGTGCATAGTTGTGGAAGTTATCGTGTCCAGAAGAAAGTGATATATACACACATATATATATATATATATAGGGTGTCCGGTCTCAACGGTGTCCAATGGCTAATTCCTAAACCGTTAGTCATAGACATACAGTTCCAATTACAAAAATAATTAAAATCAGGTAAACAAATATTTTAAAAGCGATTTGGGTCAATAAAAACATTTCTTAAAAAAATTACGAAAATTAAATTTTTATACGGCTCCCCGGTCCTATAAGTTATATTTAGTAAAATTTTCCTTTTACACTAACAAGTAATACACAATAAGTCCTGTTATTCTACGATTAAAATTCACCGAGTAATAACTATTTAAAGTTGGAGCATATTTTTTGCTGCAAATTGGGGGTCATTCACAAAATTAGTCGAAATATAATTTCGTGAGATATATTAAAAAATGGTCGATAGTAAAATTAACATTGCAATATAAATTTTAAATCTTTAATTATTCTGACATATTAATGCAAAATATACAATTTGTAATAAACATTTAAGAAGAAAGAAAAAACAAATTTTTTGTTAAATAAAATGATTATAAATTAACAGCCTCAATTCTTTACAAAATGATACGTATTTTAAAATATTATTAGATTACACTATTCTACAAAAGTTGGGTTATGTCATGTTTTTTAGCTTTTGATAATTGATTCTTTTGTATTCTGTACCGCTGAATCTCAAATTGACCTTAATTTTTAACCATCACATCAGGATTTTTCGCAAATTTCAAAGTTTAAAAGTTAAAAGTTAAAATTGAGTCTCCTCCCTCATCTCATCGGACCACTCAGCTATTTAGCTGTAAGAATCCCAGAATAAGCAAAAATATCGAATAAATTATTGAATAAAATAAAATAAAATAAAATAAAACAAAAAAAGTTTTACATATTTTTTATAGTAAGAGATTTTCGCTATATTTTAACTTACACATTTACGATTTGCAAAAAAATTGAAACGTGGTGGTTAAAAATGAAGGTCATTTTCAGGTTCAGTGCTAAAAAGAACGTAAAAATCAATTATGAAAAGTTAAAAAACACAACCATCTCCTCTACTTTTACTTTATAGTATCCGATTTTTGTTATTCTTTAACTTTTACAATTTATGATTTGCGAAATATCCTGACATGATGGTTAAACATTAATGTAATTTTCGGATTCAGTGCTAAAAAATACATAAAATTTAAAAAAAACAACTAACAATCGCAGTCTTGTATTATCTAATCTAAAAATTTTTCTTAAACTTCTTGGCGGTAATCTATCCGAAATTCTTTGTGTTATCCTGTAAAATAAATATAAATGGTAACCACCGAAAATCATAATAATATTAGATTGTTATTGGATTTGCGCCAGTATGTAAAATGTAATCTCGGGTATTTAAATGTCAGTTAAAGTTCTAGTACAAATTTTGAACTGGAAAAGTATACATACGATCCTTGAAGTAATATAAAAACTTATAAAAATAACAAATTTTTTGTTAAATGAAAGCATAAAAGAAACAGTCTCAAATCCTGACAAAATAAAACATATGTTATTTCAGCCAATCTGAAACTTAATAAATGTTAACTTAATCGTAATACTTGTACAATTTTTTTCAAAGCGCTGATACACATGAAATAAGATCTTCGAATAGTTTAAGCCCTTGATATGTGACCCCTCAAAGCCAAGCCGAACTCATTTGTTTTCAGAGTAGAAAAGTGGCATAAGTCATGCATTTTTAAAGTGTTATAACTCGCTCGATTTTAGTGTTATATGAATGGGACTTTTTTCTGTCTTACTTGTCAGTGTAATAGGAAAATTTTACTAAATATAACTTTTAGGACCAGGGGACCGCATAAAAATTTAAATTTCGTATTTTTTAAAGAAATGTTTGTATTGACCCAAATCGCTTTTAAAATATTCCTTTATCTGATTTAAAACATTTTTGTAATTGGAACTATATGTCTATGACTAACGGTTTAGAAATTAGCCATTGGACACCGTTGAGACCGGACACCCTGTATATATATATAATGTTTTTAATGAGGGTGGTTTTGGGTTCTAGGGGTCATGATCGGTATAGATCTGCAAAAAAAAAAAAAATCAGAAATTCAAACATAGGGGAGAATGTAATAGGTAGTATTTCATTCGTAATCTACCTAAATTATTTTGAAATATAAGAGTTATTATAAATAACATTTTATGAAATAAAATATGTGTAATATTAGTACAACGTACTTAAACAATAACAAAAAAAATCCTTACACTTTTACTCTTTCACTATAAAATTGGGCTTAAAAAAATACAGTAAAAGTAAATTTTAATTTTTTATGGAAGAAGTTATAGTTACATTAAAAATACCAATTAGACCTCTTTTAAGAAGTCATATTTTTTTTTCTTACGCCGCGCGTGTACAACGATTTTTTCTAATGCATTAATTTGAGTTATTGTATTTGACGCTCAATCAGCATTTTGAAGGAACATCTCAAAGTGTCCAGAGCTCCTAAAGCAGTAGCATAAGATGGGAGTATAGAATTTTGACAGTTTAAGATAATTTTCTATTGCTTGTATAACTTCCATTTAGAATGAAATTGTTAACTTTCTTTTTCTCATTTGTATTGCAAAAAAATCCAGATGCTAAATGTAAAGGCAGGGAGGGAAGAGAACACGCGCGTGTCTTGAAAAAAAAAAAATAAAAGAGAAAGAAAAGAAGGAACCATTATAACTGAGGAAAGGGAATGAAAATACTGAGTGTAATACCTTCCCAGGCGCTTTGCACTGGTATTTTGATCTTGACACTCGCAGGAAATTTTTTATAGTTAAAAAAATGTTTCGCGCTTAATTCAGAGTTTGTGAATTGCGCTGTTATTTCCGTGTATAAGTGAGAGAGACAATGCAAAGTGGAGCTTATAAGTAAGAGATGTATAGCAATATTTTCCTATTCCTCGTGGCCGGACCTTATGAAGTTCGCGTAAAACTGAGAGGCGCATAAGTGAGAGGTGGCTGTATTTTATTATGCATTAATTATAACATACAGTCGAACCTCTATTTAACGAAGTCGCTAAAAGTTCGTTATATGGAAAATTCGTTAAATAGAGATTCACCTTTTAAAATACTTTAAACTACATAAAACAGATTTTAAATTCATAAACATTAAATATTTTTACTAAAAGTAATTAATCACATTTTTTTAAATAAATTATATCGATTCCATCAATTCATTTTTTTATGTGTTTAAATCTTTGAAATCTGCAAGGAAAACAAAACATTGTCCGGGAATACACTGTATTTTCTGTTTAAAGTAAATAGTTTTACATTAAAATTAACGAATTTTAATGACCTTATCGTATTTATTATTATTATAACAAATAACTTTAACCATACATTAATATATGCACCCTTAAATTTAGTTACTGAAAAACTTTTTACTTTTTTCTTTTAAACAGTGCTTTTTCCCATAATACGTCTCGCATCATTGCAATGCACCAAAAACCGCTTCATGCGTATTTTCTTCTAACTATAATCCGCGTCGGATTGTTTCAAATGATTTTAACATTTCATCAAACGAAGTTTTGTTAATTCCTGCATCATGATCATTTCCACCATCATCATATTCGCCTTCATCGCAATTCATTGTTGTATTGTTTTTTTTTTTCACACTTTCGGAAATATCCAATTCGGATAGTGTTTCCGAGGTCTCAATTTCAGAATTAAGTGAAATACAATCTTCAATTGGCACATCATGGTTAATTTCTTCTTTTTTTCTCATCTGTGTCCACACTTTTTTTTTTAAAGTTACTCTAAAGGATTATCGTCTTCGTCCTCCGTACTTACCGAATTCTCACTGCTGACAAAGAAGGTGCCTGGTAAAACCAGTTCAAGGCCATTGAACATCCTAAAATGTGTTTAAAGATTGAATAAGTTTGAAATGTCCAGAAATATTTTGAGAAATGGGGAGAAAAGAAATTTAGATCGCAAGAAAATGTTCGTTAAATAGAGAATGCACTTCGCTATTTGGAGATTATTTTTCGAAGAAATTCGCAAAATGTTCTTGATTCCAAGGGAAAGTTCGCAAAATAGAGAAATTCGCAAAATAGAGGTTCGTTAAATAGAGGTCCGACTGAAATTCATGATCTTTCATAAAGAATTATCGAGGAATTATAACTTTGCTTGGTAAAATTTTCGGTTTTACACGCATACCTTCTTAATACCTTCTTTATCCTTGACACAATTGGTCCAGTTTGACGAATTTTCTTTTTAAACCGAATTGAAAATTATTGTTAGCTCAAAGTCTGAGATCAGGTGGTATCATCTCCGTATAAGATCTTGTTCATATATATATATCTGTAATATTATTTATTAATTTCGCTTCTGAAAAAAAGTCATTGTTATAAAAAATCTGTAATATACACTAAGCACGGAGAGCTCCTTTAATCACATATATATATATATTTAATTTAGTTTTATTCGAATTAGAAATTTTTGATACAAAGTAGACCACGAGCAATACAAAAAAATTTACAATAAATAAGTATTTCCTTTAAGATATCATACTTTTCTTATATTAACTTCATAATAACATTTTCTGTTATTTCTTTTAATACTTGTTCTGCATCCAACGAGCTACGCTCAACAACTCCCACCCAAACCCCGAAGGCTCTAAAATCATGCTAATTTATTCTTTTTTTTAAAGATTACGCGATTACGAAAGATTGAATGATATTATTAAGACCTGTGACGATGTTATGCAATCGAATAACTATTCATTTGTCTTCGACTTGGGGTTTTTTAGGTTCCGAAGGCTCACCCATCGTTGTCGCGACAGCTGATGACTGTTTTCCTGACTTATTAAGTAAGGTCAATCACATATTTGAAAATAATATACTTGTTATTGCTTCTTCAAATACTTTTATAATATGGTGCATTTAAGGTGCAGAAACAAAAAATAGTTTCTAATAATAAGCAAATATAACCTTTACTATATGCATTTAATAAAATGTTGTGTAACGTTTTTACTTCTCTGACAATTGTCACGAAAATGGATGCCTTTATAAACTTAAAATGAAATTCGAAAGTAAGATATTTTAGATTGCAGGTAATAAATTTGCATATGTACTCAAAAGTTTGTTTTAAACTGTTTTTCGAACTTTTATTTCCACAAAATGTACATTTTAAAAGAACAGTAACTTAACATTCTCCTCAAGAATTCAAATTTTTCGAGGAAAAGTATATAATCATGCAAATACACTTCTTAAAAAACAAGTTAGAAGAATCTGCATGCATTATGCATTTTGTTTCTCTTTCATATTATAGACTAAACATTTGCATGGTCAATGAAAAAAGAAATGTTGTGACGTCAATGAAAAGGATTTTTCGTTGATGATCCGAATATAAGCAGGATTTTGTAAACAGACAATTGACATTCTTTGAGCTTATTTTATAGTCTTCCTTTGTTTTTAGATGCACTTTACAGTAGTTCAATATTTATATGTTTTTCGAATCAAATTTTACTTCAATGTTTTGCTTAAATGGTCTACAAAAATTTAGCTATTATCAGGGCAAGTGCAGTGCGGACGTGACTATGAATATACATATATATAATATACATACATAATAATGTACAAAAGTAGGAAAAATACAAATTACAAAAATGACAAACATAAGTTCTGTCTCTTGTAGAAAAAAATCCAAAACTTTTCTGGTAGCGCTGTTTTAAAAGTATTTTACTGTCAAATTTAAAAATTATATATTTGTACCTTTTAAATATACTATTGCATATATTATAATTCTGAATATAAAGTTTTGTTATTTATGTTAATATGTACTGTAGTGTGTGTATTAGTATGTATATGTATTGTACTGTTTCAGGAACTATTTTCTTGTAATAACAGGTTACTGTTGATTGTAATATAATTTAATACTATCAATCGTTGCAAATTGTTGCTTTTTAAATTCTAATTATACAACTGTATGTTTACAGACGAAAGTTTTTGTACATTTGTGTAACTATTTATGCATTTTTCTTATATCTCCAAAGATTCTCAAAGAGTATTTTAATTAGAAATCGCCGCTATAACTCTCTTTTCCGTATTTCATTGGCATTATATTTTATTTAAACATAAAAGCTATGTAATTATATTTCATTAAAATTCGATTCATTTATCATAGAATTTCGCTGTTAAATATTTCTAATTTCTTGATTTTTGTTATTAATGTTAAACTATATAATTTATCTAATGCGGTTGTTTTCTACATTTTGCTCACAATTCGTTATTTTTTAATGATCTTTATATAAATTAATTTTCAACTGAAATTATTTTTATATACCTGGGTGAGTTCTTTCTTCCCTTTAGTTTGACTAAAAATCCCATCTAACGTATTTCTGTTGATTTAGAAAACTAAACGCTTTTATTATATGTTTGTTTTAATTCTCTAATAATAGAAATTTAAAAGCAGTTTACAATTCAATTAACTGTATAATAATTCACTTCACTAAAGCAATATCTAGGATTGCTTGAAATGATCATGCTATGTTTTCAAGTATAAAGAATATTTTTATAACACGATTTTTGATTGCGACTCATTTGAAAATATCGAAAATTATGATGGATAAAAAAAATTCAATTTCTGCAATTCTACAAATTCACTGTTTGATGACCTGGAAAATGAGTCATTATAAGTCTATGTTTATTAGATTAGTTTTAGATTCGCAGAAATTAATTACTACTGGGATTTCTAATAACTAAAAATATGCCCTTTTTAAAAATGTTTTATATAAATAATTGATTACTGATACTATTTATTTTGTTTACAATCTACCATACGATAATTCCTTTGAAAAATTAAATTTGCATAATGGCAGTTACAATTTCAACCAATAGATTTAAAACAGACGCTAATAATGCTCTGTTATAACCCATTCCACTCCTAAATCGATGTTTACATTGCAGATGGTAAATTCAATTCTTTGCTCTCTTCGAAAATTACCTTTATATTAATAATGTTTTACGACGAAAAATCGGATTCGTGGAAGGAAATATTAATTTTATTGATTTGCAGTATAAGTTGTAAAACTGATAGAAAGTATTTATAACTGCCCAAAATACAAGGAACTAAAATACTTTCAAAAATAGATGAATGAATATTGTCTTTAAAGTATTAATGTTTACATAAATCGTTAAGGGAAGTTCTATTAGAATATCTAGATTGTAAACAAAATAGGAAGCTAGTAGATTTTGCTCATTTTTTACCATAACTGTACACTGCATTGTAAGTTTTGGTACTTTTTCCGTAAATAAACACCAGTCAAAGTATTGCGCTAAAGATCTCAAACGCGGTAAACTACTTTTTTATCGTTGATACATTTAGGAACTAGATTATAAATCGTCAATTGTAAATTATAAATTTCTCTTTGAATATTTCATTTTTAGATCAATGGGTGATTTAAAAAATATTTCAATATGGTTTACAGAATGTGGTATTCTTCAAATTATGAAAGCTTTGAGGTTAATTGTTTCCAAGGCAAATGTGTATAACATTTTATCATAAAAGGATAAGATTTGAAATTCGAAGCAGGTAAATGGCGCTATGGCCCAATAACGAAGATATGCACATTAAAACCTGGCTTCAAGTTTTTCTTTTTAGGTGCGTTCGTAATTATATAAATACGTAGCACCTATAGTCGTCGTTCAGTCCGTCCGTCCGCATATAACAGAGAAAAAACTACCCAACCGAATGGTCCGAAATTTTAAATATATGATTGTTGCAAAATTTTGTTGAGCCATTTCAACTTTTATGAAAATCGGATGTATAGTTTAATTACAGGGAAAGTCAAAAGTTTTTCTTTACATTACGGCCAATGGGGAAAATTATTGCAAGTGCATTTTAATGATGTTACAGCCCTCCGAATGGTCTGAAATTTTAAATATACCATTGTTGCACAATTTTGTCGAGCCATTTGAAATTTTATGTAAATCGGATGTATAATTTAATTACAGGGACAGTCAAAAGTTTTCCGTTACATTACGGCCAATATGAAAAAAATTATTGCAAATGCAATTTAATGATGTTTTACCCTTCCGAATGGTCTGAAATTTTAAATATATAATTGTTGCACAATTTTGTCGAGCCATTTCAAATTTTATGAAAATCGGATGTATAGTTTAATTACAGGGACAGTTAAAAGTGTTCCGTTACATTACGGGGAATGGGGAAAAAGTATTGCAAGTACATTTTAATGATGTTACAGACTATACACTTATGAAGTGAAAAAAAATATACATTCAGTACAATAAGGGGTGCAAAAAATAATTATAAAACCAGTTATAGTACGAACGCACCTCATTTGCCACGTTTGACGAGCAATTTCCAACTTGTTTTACTCTTTTAAAAACTGAACTTCAATTTACATACCTCTAGTGTAAACCCGTTATTTTCTATGAATATCCTGAGAACAACAATTCGGTGAATTAACATAGAATCACCTACAGTTAAAAAATACGATAATCAGATACACTCTCATTAACAAAATATTTAGAAATATTAAATTATAATCAACATCATGCTGCCTGTGTATAAAAAATATTTATTTGTATTGTTTGTGATTTTATTCTATGATATGGATTCAATAAAATAGTCATATTTATCTTTAAAATAAATGTATGTCACAGAAATCACAGAAATCACCCACTCGTGGACAGCCAACCTTTCGGTATAGGAGCTAAATGTCCACGAGGGAAAAAAAAAAACATATCCCGTATCCCACGAAATCCCCAGACACCGGAGCGGGCCCAGAGGCCTCAGCAGGATGGAAGACCCCTCTTTTTTGAAATTTCACTTAGGACGTAGTACAATCTTCTCACAAGAGATACCCAATGTTGCATAAGCTGGGCGAGCCCAAATTAAACAATGTTTTGAAACTTTGGATCTTTTATGTATGGATATTACAGATCATCAATCAGTTATTGGGAAAACTACTTGTGAGTAGAAAGAATATGATTTATTTAAAGTTTAATAGAAATAGCTTAAAAGCTTGAAATCTTGAAGCCTGAAATTTAAAATTTGAAATTTAAAAAACTAATTCATCAAGGAGATTAGCATTAAATCTTAAAAAGTCATAGAAGTTTTGATAAATCTTAATAAATTCTTAATACAACTAAATAAGTAATCCATTTAGGATAAAACAGCTAATTAAATCAATGCAAGAATTTGAAAATTTGAATAATATTTAAATTAGATATTAAACTTGCTGAATTTAATTATGTTCCTGAGTGATGACCTGTTAAACAAATTTGAGATATAGATCATTGATTATTATTAATTTTAAAGTTCTAAATTCGAAAGTCTTTGTATTTCACAGTTCATAAAGTTTGTTTCACAATTTTGAATCATTATATTTTACAGATCTAAGGATTATATTTCATAGTTCGTAGGCATTTAGGATTACCATTCCTATCTGCTACCTAAATAAGCATGCGCGTACATTTTTTACAATAGCTGCAAAGAGCATCATATTAGCTTTCGCTTGAACATATGCACTTGTCCCGATGTATTGTTAGTGTAATGAAAAAGTACCCAATTATCAGATCTTTCTCAAAGCCAGATGTCATTTTATCCTGCAGCTAAATATGTAACGTTCTTATAATGCTCCGCCGCTATTTTCGATACAATAAGCTTTAATTTTGTCAATTGTTATTCGTTATATTCTTGAATTCTATACATTACTTGATTTCCATACTATTTTATACTTTAGAGATTCTCAATATCTGTTTTTCAAAACACATTAACCAGACACACCGTTCTGTGACCTGTATACATTTCGTTAAATAACGTACGAAAAACAACCTGATATACCCTATTCTGTCTTATTACTATTGTAAACTGGAAACATTTTTGGAATTTTATTTCAGCAGGTGCATGAATAGCTATATTGTTTGACGGTTCTGACTGAGTGATAAGTGGTTTGTTTTGAATTGGAGGAAGTTGTCGAATATCTCCAATTGGTTGACAGATAATTCTCCAAATGATTCTTTGGATATAGCCTTAGCCTCTTTGAAAAGAAATATCGAACTCATCGCATTGCAACCAAACTTTTCAATCTAACCAATTATTAAGAAGTACAAAGAGATTCAATTTCTTTTGGATGAACCACACAATGAATAAAATCTTTTAAAATTAGTTAAAACTCTCAAGGGTGGATGCAGTGTTTTGCGATCAATATTAATTGGTAGAATGTAGTAGGCGTTATGACTATAACGAATTCAGGGCTGCATTTTTCAGAGATAAATTACAAGAAATTGTTTCACATCAGCACTTTTTCCCTTACGAGACTTTCCTATCATAAAACGTTTTAGAGAGTTTTCCTGATCAGATGTGTTACGTTTTCCAATTTGCCTCACACAAGGACAAATTATTCCGTTAGTTATCTGTGAAAACCTAATATTTCCATATTCATAAATCGTATGTTCTATTTTTATTCCTATGGAACGCTCAATAAATTCCAAAAAGCGAACAGAATTCCTATGAAAAGAATTATCTAACATCTTCTCTCCCAAAATGTTTCTCACCTGATGGTAGTGATTTATATCTGCCATAAGTTTCCTGTTATCGTCTTTGGAAAATTTTTCTGCGAAAATTCTTGACACATATGGAAAATCTTTATTTTGAAAACTATCTACTTTCAGGCTATTTAATGCACTTGTAAACAAATACTTATTTTCACTGTAATTTCAGATAACAAATTTCCCATTAAGAATTAAATAATGTTTTCTTTGTTATTTTGTTACATTGCCTTAGTAATAATCCTCGCATTTTTTCATGAAAAATGTCCAACAAGATTGGAACTCAATTTTGTTTTCTAATATCTGATCTTCTGACCTTAATCTTAATAATAAGTAAGTAAACACTGGTACCGCATGTGTATGTATAGAATTTTTGATTTTTTTAATTTTTTCACCTCCATTCGGAGTGTTTTGTTAGTTTAAGTTATAACTCGGTTTTTATCTCCAATTTTGTCAAATCTTTCTTCTTAACACTAGAACGGCGTGAAAATCTTACCTACTGGAACGGCGGGAAGGGGTCATTTTCACCCCTCGATGAAACTATTGAAATAACAACGCTAAAATAATTTTAAAAGCCATACATTGGCAAAAATATGTAATTTACGTGTATTTCATAATTTATATTTAATATTATTCGATAATTTATTGAATTTTTAAAGTACTGTATATGTAACGCCTACAGGGCGATTAATTGGATCATACTACGACTACTCAAAAAACTCATTAATTTGATATAAACATCGATTTAAAATTAATGTTTTCACAAATTAAAACTAATGTTAACTAAAATAAAACACAATTTATAAAATAATACATATTTATATTTTCATCTACTTACTCGCCGAATGATTCACTCTCTAAATCCATAAATGAGAAATATGTTCTGTTGTTTCCGTTATTTCATTATAAGTGTAGCTGAATGGTTAATATGTTAAGCATTCTGTTTCAATTTTATTTAATGCTTATAATACTCCAAATTGTACGCACGTATTAGGAATTAATTCAGTTGTATAAAAAAAAATAGCAATTTTTCCAGTACATTTTCCGCACACAACTTTGAAACATGGTGCGCAAAATTCTTGAGATTTGTTTCCATTGCATGTCTGTACTTGACATTTTTTCTCTTGATATATATTTTATTTTCGTGTTTTTATTTTTTTTTTCTGAAGACTCAGGAAAGATCTTTGGGAGATTTGAAACCATAAGATCCATTCTGAACACATCTCCTAAATTTAATAGAAAATCTCTTCTGCTGATAGGCTTGCCTGTTACACTTTTATAAATTATCCAGGCGGTTAAAGCTGCATGATCCAAAATATTGAAAAAGATATGTACAGGCCATCGTCTAGAAGCCGATTTCATGGAGTATTTTCGGCACATCTGATCATGGATATCCACACCATACTTCTTTGCGTTGTAATATTCTATTGAATCGGGCAACTTCTTGAGACCGTCTTCAGTTTTTACAGTAGAATGTAATGAGCTAAGTAGGAAAACACTTTTTTTTTCTTTTGGCTTGATAGATGGTAAGTGTCATATTATCACATTCCACTATCTTCGATGAATAAAGAGTACTGCGCATATTTTTCAATGATATAGGAATTTATCTTCTGTTCTTTTTCATTGTGCAACCAAAGTTGTATTTTTAGCTTTTAACATTTCTGCTAATTTGATATTAGTAAAATAGCTATCTGTCGTAATATTCCTCCCTTCGTTTAGATGGGGATCTGTTAATTTCATGACAACATTTTCCGATAAACGTAATTAAGGATTGGCTGCTTCATCCTTTTCTAGATAAATAAATTCATTCAGGAGGTATTTAGTATCAACGCCAACAGATCAACCAAAATTTTATTCCAAATTTATCCGATTTATTTGGCGTATATTGCGTAAATTTATATCTATCCTGAGATGGGAACAATTGTTCATCAACTGTAATATTTTGTCCTGGTCGGTAGCATGTTTTGCAATTTTCAATCAATTTATTCCCCATTTTAGATGCAAGAGCAAATTTAACAGTCTGTAGTCTGCCAGATATTGTTGTCTTTTCATCAAACCTAAAAAATCTTTTTCTTTTCTTTGAATCTATCTCTTGAGGTAGTTTCTTTGCAAAATAGTATTCCTCATGCCTTGGACGACAATGAATATAAATCTAAACCCTTTTTTTTATTGCTCCTCGAACATATAGTATAGCAACAAAAGCAGCTTCGAGTACAAAGAGTATTTTATTAAAGGGGTCAAAATGACCCCCGTCCGCCGTTCTAGGAATACAAGCCCATATTTCAAAAACTAACAAATCTAGAAAGCTGAATTTTTCTTTAGAAATATATGTTATCTATTTAGGAAAAGTCAAAAAATTTGAAACGATTTCGCCCAAGCAAACAAAAGTAATCAAGGTTCGAAAGCACTCAGGTATCAAAATGACCCCTACCGCCGTTCTAGTGTTAAATGAGCACTTCTCTAAATTGAATTACATTTATTGTTTTCTCGATTCGTCTTTTATTTTTTATATGAATTCCTTTTTTTACGCAATTATTTTTTCTATTATTCTTCACATCTTTCCTAATATGCAATGACTGATTTTAAATACCCCTGGACAAATTCTACATCATACCCATTACCTGCCAGTATAGCGTTTTTTAAATCATCATTTTTTAAATATTCATTGTCTTGAATTACACGTTCGATTCCAATGTGTTGTAATATTTTTTAATACCTATAAGGAGGAATTCCCTCTCCAATAAAAGTTAGTTCCTGTTAACTATTTTATAAAACTACAATCAAATTCGACGACGTTCGTTTTCTCTCTATAAAAGAAAGATTAAAAACCTAAATTGAAAGATAAATAGGATTTTTTAAACTTAAAGGGGTGCGCTGGTCTAAATTTTATTTTCTTCTTTTATAGACATATTTAAGGAATTTTTTTCATGATACGCCTGTCTCTAAAAAGTATACTTTTAAGATAAAAAAAATCCTTAAAAATTTGAAATTTTATTTTAAAAAATTTTAAATTTTAAATTTTACACTTCTATATTTCTGATGTAACTGAAATACCACTTTTCCGATTTCATTACTTTTTCACTGTTATGTGCAGAAAAGGTTTCTTATTAATTTGTCTTCAGGATTTATACAAAAAAGCTTAAAAATTTTTAACACAAATATAAAAGTAAATTTTTTACATGAAATTAAAAATTCTGAAGACGTGCAATTTATTAAAATTTTAACAAAAATCTACAACACAATTTCATACACATATGTTAAAAGAAATATTTGATATAGCCTTTTAAACAGGACAAATTATGAAATAAAAAACTATTCTGAGATGAATGGATTTTACAGTTTTATTTGTGGACTAGAACAGACTGTCACTGCAACACAAAAACTGCTATTTATGCGGATTTAATTAACATGGGACTATGCGGTTTGTTTTATTTAATTTATGTAACTGTTTTCTATTTGTTAGCAAAAATTTATTAGCAAAATGCATTTTGGGGTAAGTTTTAACTATGTGACCACCTTTAATAGAAAAGGTGTAGACAAAAATCAGAAAGAACAATTATTAAAAAATTTTCTTTCAACAATGAGGAACGTTACACAGAATGCACCAAAAGTTTTCATTTGAAAAAAAAATCATTATTACTATTTCCTACATAAATACACATTACATAATAATGGTTTACGTTTATAATCACACTAATACGCTACACCAAATTTTAGATAAATCATAAAAATAAACTTCGATTTAAGAATTCTTTACTTATGTTTCAAATTATAAAATACCATCTGTATCAAAAACCCGTTTTTTATTCAACAACAATGTTATTAAAAAGTACCTTTCTTTTTTCCTTTTTATAGAACAATTATAGTTTCATATTTGGTATTTGCGAAAAAAATAATTAGCCATCTAAATACTACCATAATATTCATTTTTATTTGAGAACAAAAGACTCAGCATATGTTATTCAAGAACGTGTCATGAAAATCTCTCCAACTTTGTGACTTTTGAAACTAATTATTAACAAAAACAAATATTAGCAGTTATATTAATATTGATAAAGTAAGTACCACGATAGTTTACAGTTTTATTTCCACATAAAGAAGAAATTATACTCTAACTGATTCAAGAATATAATGAACAAAAGAAAAGCAGAACAAAAAACATTCTTCTCTTACTTTTGTGAAATAATATTGATATATATTTCTACACCAATAAACAAGTAATTATTTATTTAACACAAATCGGTAATTAACAATTCAAATTCACTTTACACAACCGTGCACAAATGTATTCTGAAATACGCTTTATTTATTCACTATTTCACTAATTTTAAAAGATTATTCAACTTTTTTAGAAGAATTTATAAAAAATTAATAAAATGCACTAATTTTTAATTTTAAAATCATAACACATTATGTATTCTAATTTTGTGAATACAAAAGTTAAACATTTTCAGCTCTATAAGAATAGAAGAATAGTTTACAATATAATATTCCTATTGTCATTTACGATTACTTCAAATATCTCTACGAAACTTTTCTCAAGATCAATTCACATTAAATTTACTTTAAAAATAATAAAATATAACATAATACTAATATCAAATTTTAAGATATATTTCATTATATTATAAAAACAGGACTCCTAATAGAACATTTTAATATATATAATAGAAAAATGTTTGGAAGTTGATAACTTTATCCGGACCTAATTTTATTTCACACGAAATATTCACCCAAAATATCGACGGAATATATGATTTTGCTGACAATACACAACAATATGTTTGGCTCGTAGCTTAATCAGCGTACTTGCAGTTTTATTAGTTCCCGTGTATCTTGGCAATCGTTTGATCGCAGGATGTGAGTTCCATTCCCACGGTTTTCCAGTGAAAAATAAGTTTTGGTTCTAACCCATGGCTTTTCCTGGAGGCATTTTGTCATATGAAATCTGTAAATTTTGACAACGGTATGTTTAAACTTATATGGCCAGCAACTTTAAATGGACCATAAATGCTACACACTTCAATTTCATTACCAAACAAGCTACAGTAAACAACAATCACAAACATCAATTTCAGAACAATCCGCATATATTCATGAGAATAAAAACCCAGACAGGCAGACAGACAAACAAACATCAACGCTTTTCAACTATGTTGGAATTAATAATATTAATCAAATCACAACCAGAAAATAGTTTTATACTAATTGCATTTTTTTTTTCATTGAGTAATATTCATTTTAAGATGAAATACTGAAGCTGCTTACATTAAATTCAACCGAAAAATACTCACTATACCGCTAATACGGCAGAAAAAATAAGATCATACGAATGTTCATTGGGCGCAGTAGAGACAATTTATAGACGTTACTTGCTAGAAAATTCAACTCAAAAGCAACCAATGAAGAAGTGGAGAGGTATTGCCATGGTAACGAAAAGCAAAAAGACGAAGCCTACTTATTACAAAGCGTACCACTAGCGTACTCTGGTTAGTTGTTTTCGAGCCGAGCTTTCCGGATATTAAGCTACAATAATATTCTTGACTCCGCACGTATTTTAGTTTATGATATATTTAACCCTTGATAGATATCAATAGGTCTAGACCAATAGCAGCAGAGAACAAAGACGACAACAGCTTTATTTAGTAATGAACGAGCAACAAGCTTTATTCAGTAACGAACGAGCAATGAGATTTATTCAGTAACGAACAAGCAACGAGCTTTATTAAGTAACGAACGAGCAACAAAATATGTGGTTAGAAGCAGCAAATGTAGATAACGTATTGGGATATTTTGGGATATGAACAAACAAAAATAATCGCTGGAGGGGGATATTCTGCTCTGAATAGAGCGAGGCGTTGAATAATTGAGGTCGCTAAAGTAAGGATTTGAGAAGATATTGCGATATTGGTACGGAATATTTTGCGCTTTTTTTCATTGTTTAATGTTGCGGTATGGATAGAAAAATGTTCTTGGGGTATATTGGTAGAGTTAGAACTTAGTTGTCGATATTGGGGTATATCGTCAGAGGCAGAGCTTGGATATTATTATTATGATAATTAAAAATATCAATATTTGTCGATATATTGATAAATAATCCAGCCCTAGCTTCCACACATTATCGTGGCCATCTGCATCATCTTACTGAAATTAAAAACATTATTCACAGCATTTAAGAATTGAGCACACGCCATGCTGCTAAAAGTTTTATTTTTAAGCATGATAATGTCCGCCCACACGTAGCTACCGTGTACAAACTTTTGTTGGAACTAGTTTGACACAAATCTTAAAATATCCTTTGCCTAACATTGACTTCTCACTATATGATTACCAAGTATTCATACCACTCGTGCAAACTCTTGAGGAGAGGCGATTTGCAAATAATAATGAGGTCCGAGATAATGTTGAAGAACGATTCTGCACGCAGCACTCAAGCAAACTCTTGAGGAGAGACGATTTACAAATAATAAGGAGATCCGAGATAACGTTGAAGAATGATTCCACACTCTGTCGCCGGGGTTCTTTGTGAAAGGTTTTCACAATCTCTCGGGTCTTGAGACGCCTGTATCAGTCTTCACAGACGCTACGTCTAGCCATTACACTGTTATTTTCAGCAATTGTCCATTAATTCGACAGTTTTATATAAAACGGATACATAAATGTGGTGTAATTCGATCAGATTATTTCACATATTATTTTCAGAATAAAAATAAATTACGGTTATCTTATCGTTTTCTTTAAAACGGTCGAATGACTGAAGAATTTGCGGCAAATTTTTAACAGTGTACGTTTTATATGTACACTGCACTCTTTATTCTGTATTCAGTACACATATATACCATTAACCCGTTTGTAAAACCGACAGTAGTGTGACTTCATTTGGACGACCGATATAAAAATATTTTTCATGCGTATGAATTTAAGAATTATTCGTGTATTTAGATTTCTACAGAGTAATAAAATGTATGAAGATAGATTTTTTATAAGTAAAAAATAAAATTATAATTATTTGTAGAAAAAGAACGACTTATTTAAACAACTTTATAGTTTTTTTTTTTTTACTCCAACCCCATTTCTAGTAAAATACATCCTTTTCAGATCCTCCTTTTTCAAATATTTCTCAGACATCAACATATAAACTTGGTTCAAAAGCTTTATTCACGAAAAATATCCCTTAAACCGGAATTAAAAAAAAAAAAAAAAAAAAAAAAAAAAAAAAAAAAATGAATCATGTTGTTGATTATGCCTACATTTATATTATGTTTAGATAAAATCGTTTTTAAATTTTCTTTTTATTTTTTTCTATATTTCAAGGTATTTAGCATTAAGTTTAAGAATACTTTATAACTTACTGTCTTATAAATTCATTTACAATGAATATTATTCCTTATAAATAAACTTTTGTAATATAAATATTCAAACCAGCGAAATATAAATAAATGATTATATATTGAGACATAAAACCTGTTATTGATAATAACTAAGGACTGTAATTGAAGTAAAATTTGTGTCACACACATATACTTTGTTATATTTTTGTATTACTTTTTATATTACTTTATTATATGTATGTTTATACTTTGTTATATTTTTTAATTTACATTAATAGTTTTATTTTAATCGCCTGAAACTCCTAATTACGGATATTATTTAAGGTTATTATCATGGGTTCGGGCCATGACGGACATCATAAAACCTATCTTTACTCCATCAGCGGGCCACGGTGATGTTTCAGGCTCTGTGATTAGTTAGTTTCTCCTACCTTAATTGTCTCGCGCGATTATTGGAAACAGAAGTTTTGAAACAAATGATCTGAAATAGTTTTTTTTTATGCCTGTTTTTAAGAAATAGAAATTTCCGACTTCATTTACATATTTATCACTCGCATTTTAACACTTTTATATACTTTTTTCTGGCAAGGAATACTATTGAAGTTGAGATCAGTTGTCATGCGCTTGTACTTTTCCGATTTCGGTTGAAATTTCTTTTATATGATGGCAGTTTAAATTTCAGAATCGATTCTAAAAGGTTGCAAAGTAAAAGTATCCGCATAAAAAAAAAAAAAAAAAAACTGTAACTAAAATCGAAAAATTACAATATCACAACAACGAATATCAACCGCAGGTATTCTATGCAAAAAAATAAAACAAAAATAAATAAATAAATAAGAATAAAAATATTAAGATGCGAGTGAGAAATCTGTTAAAAACGCTCCCATAGGATAAACATCAGATTGGGGGTTTCCCCCCTCAGCCAAAATGATCATTGGATCTACCTTAGTTTTAATTCATTTTCTTCTATTTTCGAATAAGTCAGTGCCTTCAACATAGCTAATAACTATGGTCAGTGAGGAGTATGTTCGATCTGACGTTGTAACTTTTTTTGTTTTTTTAATTAGTTTTATATTTTTGATACGTTTCAAGTTTAAATTAATTTTTCAAGAAAATTTATATTTGCTCCTCAAATTTTTAAATTAATGTTTCTATAGACCAAAATCGAAAATAATTTATGTTTCGAATTTTTTATTTATTTACTTATTATTATTTTCTTTTTTATATTTCGATACAGTTATGATTTTTTTTTTTTTTTTTTTTTTTTTTTTACTTTGATATATCTACTATCTCGTAAGATGCTTACAATTACGTAAAATTTTTCATGTTCATGATGTCTGCAATTCATTAAAAAACTGCAATCAGTTCTTTTTCAATCGTTTTTATGATAACCATTTTTTATAAGCCTCAGTGATGAGTAATTACATATGCATTTTTCGTATAAAAATTCTAAAAAATTCAATATAAACACTTTTTCGAGTTGTATCGCCTCAAAATCGAATATAAAATCCTGAAATAATGCTTTAATAAATTAAAGCCAAAAAGTTTGAAATTAAAGCCTTAAAACGCATAGAGCAATAGGATCTCAAACAATATTAATTTTTTTTTAATTGACATTAAAATACTTTTCATATATACAAATTACACAATAAACATATAAGAGCTTTGGTGCGCTGTACCAAAGACATGTTTGAATCCTGACCTGGAAACTTTTCATTCTGTAGGTTTTATGTCTTATTAGCATTGTGAATAAAAATGCACGTAATTAAATTTAAATTTCTCGGGCGTAAGTCATCGTTTAAAATTATTAATATATATTATCGATGCTGGATTAATTTGGACTCATGTGTGCCGCTGTATTATCGTTCATGAGGTTATTCCATCTATTGCTGTGGTTGAGGCATTTATGAGTGAAGGGTGTCATGTTAGGTGTGTTGTTCCAGATGGCTGAGGTGGAAGAACGTTGGTGGGCTGAACGAAACACCCAGGTTCGAATCCTACTTTTTCACTCTGTTGGTTTTACGTCTTGTTAGCATTGTGAATAAAAATTCACGTAATTAAATTTAAAATGTCATATTTTTGCTTAAATTTTAACAGCTATATCTTTTAGCAATACTTGTAATACTGAAAAGCATTGTGTTGCAAAGAAGTTTGTTATTTCCAAAAGAAGTATATAAAGTGCGTTTACCATTGAATTCAATAATATATAGTAATTCTTTTGAAGTTTTTATAGTATCTTTGAGTATTTACAAATAAATGTATTCATTTTGTGAAAGTGAAATTTTAAAGTAGTTGTGATAAAATTATATCTGCATTTTATGATTCTGTTCAATCATTTTAAATTCACATATGACTTCCAATAAAACGAGTAAAGTATTTTGCTCATTTCATCTGAGATATATTTTGAAGTAATGCATCTTACGTTGCTGGAAATTTTGTGATTTTCAACTGATGTAGTGTAAATAGGTTTATTGTACACTTGATATATTCCTTAAAATCGAATCTAAGAATATGATTTTATAGTTTGAAGAATAAAACTATATATTTATGTGTATGCTTATGTATGCGTTTCTTTGATCTACTGTCAGAATAGTAGAATAATAAGTTTCATGAGATATAAATGAACATATATAAAAGTATTTTTGATACTTAAAAAGGTTGACTAGGTTTAGTTAAGAATTTTCGGTCTAAATATTTTTCATTTGGTACGTATATGCATAATTTTCAACGTAAAATATATATTATTTACAAAATTTCTGTTTTATTTTTTCTTTATAAAGAAGAATAAAATGTATTGTCTAGAAAGCATCTATTTAAGAGTGCATAAAAAAATCAAAATCTAATTAAAAGTATCGCTTGCCAATAATTGGCTTCTTTTCAGTTCTAGCGTTTACTTATTCAGTTACAAGAGTTAAATATTTTAGTATTAATTTATACATAGAGTCGATGCAATTTATTTTATATTGTGAAAGAGTTAGATTTGGTGTTTATAAATATTGACATTGGAGATTTACAATAAAATGTTTTGAAACAGTTTCAATTTTCCATTTTTTCTTTTCACTCTTTATGTATTTACATATTTGCAGAAATCATTTAATTTAAATTATCAATTTAAAAAATAATTATTTTTGTTAATAATGCACATTAATTTTGTAATTTTAATAAATTCTGCATTTTTATATTTAATACTAGCAAAACTCGCGGCTTTGTTCGCGTAATAGTTGAAATTTAGCAAATGATATTTATATATCTAATTTTTGTTATAAGAAATTATACTTTTAGGAATAATTTAAAAATTACTAATAAAGCCACAGTTTGACTAAACTTCATTATTACACTGCATCAGACAGAAATGAGACTTAAAGATTAGAAGTATATATTAAGAGCATAAGAAGAACTAAAACGAATTCTAAATAAATGATAATTTAGAAAAATTTTTGAAGCTTTTATGCTTATTTCATACGCACATTTCAGTATTCATTTAAAGTTTTGAATTTTTTAGAAAACGCTCATAGAATTTATTCTTATTATTTACAACTTTTTACTTACATCTTATTGAATCTATTACTTACATCTTAAAATTAACCATCATGTCAAATTCGAAAAGCTTCTTGTCTAACAGTCTACCATCTCTCTGGCGGTAGCAGACCTAACATAAAATGCCTATGTTGAAACAGAGACTCTCACCATTAATTTGCCAACATCAGTTTAGTATTTTCTAATATTCCATAAAAATCGTAATTTAGAAACTTTTTAAAAGCTGATTTAGAACGTTTGTTGTTCCTGCAAACTCCAGGTGGTAGTGGAATCAGCATAAAATATAGTCTGTGCAGGATCAGAGACTTTCACCATGGATTTGCAGCAATCACTTTTGTAATCGGTTTGTTATTTTCTGAGATTGCATAAAAATCGTAATTTACGACTCTTTTAGAACGTTTTTCGCTCCTTCCTTTCGTTTCCCCCTTTTTAAATTTTAATTTATTTTCGATAGTTCTTACAGAGTATTTATACTTTATATTATTATTATAGATAGATAGATTTACACCTGCATCCCCTTTGGACTGGTGTCGCTGACAAATAATATAGCCTATCATGGAGCAATGGGCTGGTTCGGTACTTCCTGACATTGAGTAGAAATCGCAATTTAGAACGTTTTTAGAATGTTTTTCGCACATTTTCATTTTCGATTTTTTTTAGAAATTGTTCTTAGAGAGCATTTGCATCTTAGAAGTAATTACCATGCCAAATTTCAAGTTGCTAGCTGCTGCATTATGACAAAAATCACAGTTTAAACGTTTGTTGCTCCTGCAAGCTCCAGGTGGAAGTGACACCGACATGACATAGCGCCTGTGCTGTCACCATCAATTTCCAACCATTATTTTTGAAATCTGTTTACTACTTCCTGAGATTGTGTAAAAATCGCAACTTAAAATGTTTTTAGAACGCTTTTTGCGCATTTTCACTCATTTTAAATTTCAAAATTTTTTAGGAAATTTTCTTAGAGGCCATTTATATCTTATAAGTAACTACCATTCCGAAATTTCATGTTTTTAGGCCCTTCAGTAATACAGAAATTTCAATTTAGAACTTTATTTGCTCCTGCAATCCTCAGTGTGGTAAGTGACACAGATATAAAATAGAGCCTATGTCAGAGCAATTGCTGTCACCATCAATTTCAAACGATTATTCTTGAAATCGATTTGATACTTCCTGAGATTGTGTAGAAATCGGCATTTAGAACGTTTTTTAGAACGCTTTTCGTGCGCATTATCATCCCTTTTAAATTTAAATTTTTTTAATTGTTCTTAGAGATCATTTATATCTAATAAGTAACTAACATGGTGAATTTCATGTTTCTAGGTCTAAGCCCTTCAGTAACACATAAATCCCATTTTCAGAACGTGTTTTGCTCCTGAACCTCTTTGGGGTTGTGGCAACGACCTTAAATATAGCCTATGTTAGAGCAAAGTCCGTCACCATCAATTTCCAACCATCACTTTTGAAATCGGTTTGGTACTTGCTGAGATTGCACAGAAATCGCCATATAGAACGTTTTTTAGAACGCCTTTTGCGCATTATCACCAATTTTAAATTTGGATTTTTTTAAGAAATCTTCTTAAAGATCATTTATATCTGATAAGTAACTACCATGCTATAATTAAAGTTTCCAGTCTCTCCAGTACAACAGATATCGCAATTTAGAACGTTTTTTGCTCCTGCAACACTCTGGTTGTAATGGCACCTACATAAAATATAGCTTATGTTCATTTTGTGTCTCATTGTTCAAAAACTCTCTCAGACAGTCACAGATTGCATTGCTTTCCAAATCCGTCTGAATCCCAATTCCCTTACTGTTCTCTTTCATCTGTGATCATTAACAATCACAGGTTTTTGGAATGAGCAAAGACTCCGTTACGCTCAGTAATAGAGTGTCTCCTCCTCCAATTATTTTTGCAATTTTATTTGTTATTTTATTTATTATCACTTCCTCTAATTATTTTGGTGATTGGCGCGATATTGTTATTGTCTTGAACAGGGGCATTTCTCCTAGAATAATAGAATGATTCCTATTAATGTCAAGCAATATAGACGCACGCCTACATGGCGTATAAAACTGTTTCAATCTATTGAAAGGGTTTTCAGTGTACCCACACAGTCTGAAAATTCTGTTTGCGGTCGTTAGTGAGAAATTAGCCCTCTATTACGGACAGCAAGATTCCCAGGACAGAAGCCTGTCGCACAGCGTTGAATATTTACAGAAGATACATATTTTAAACCTTAATTGAAGTCATTTTGTTTATTAACAGTCATTGTTGGGACATTGCAGTTGATTAATTGAAATTTGACAACAAATAGTGTTACAAAATCAGCTACTTGCTTACGCTGTTACAAATCGGTAGCAAACTGTTTAATCATTTGACCTTTTTTGTAAATAACGGTTACTTGACTATATTGTTAACGTATTATGACCCTATTATTGACCATATTATGGTCACGAGTTACGATCATAAAAAAATACGGTTAATAACTATTATCTGTAAAAACGGTCGAATGACAGGACAGTTTACTGCAATTTCTTAACTGTGTACCTATATGACCAGAAAATAATGTCGGCAATGTACTTTTTCCATCAATATTTGAAACTAGTGCCTAAAAGGTAATTCAATGAAAAGCAACTGGCAAATAAACCAATGAAAGGGCCTACCTATCGGCATTTCTTACTTTGAAATAGCGCCATATTTTCTATCCCGTATTCGTAGAAGTGTCGTCACATCCAAATACAACGACTTCATCTAAGGAGATGTTCTTTTCAGATATATATAAAACAACAGTTCTAAAACTATCTCATTCGGTTCCAGCTGTAGTAGTTATATGATAAAAGGATTTTGAACAATGCTTCTGTATGTGAGAAATGTGCTATTTTTGAAAATGTTTTCCAAACTTCAAGTGCGATGAAGCGACCTAAAAATATTAATATATTTTAAATAGTTTTTATGCTATTCTTCTAAATTCAAAATGTGATTTTTACGCACTATTAGAAGTAGGTCTGAATATCTATATTATAAAGGACAAACATATCTGTGCGTAACGCATACTTCATTTTGCGAATGGCAACACTTTGAAAGTTGAAATAAAATTTTGGCTTTGCAATTTTCTCTAATGCAAATTTTTAAACTTCTAAACATCGCACATTTTAAATTTTTACACCTTCGAAAAGGAAAAGAATGCTCTTTTAAATGCAATTTGTTTGAAAACTGTATCTCAATTTATTTGAGATATTAATTTTTTTGTAGTTTTTAATACCATTTTTCTTATCGTGGCAACAAAAGTACCTCATTTCATTGAAAGTCATTGAAAGTAAACGGAAAATAGTCGAAAATAGGAGATACTGTATCTTTCTGTTGCCATTTTCTCATAAAACATTAAAAAAAAAGTTGAAACTAAAATATGGGCTATGTCAAGAATATTGTCTGTTATTCTGTGCTAATGACGTCATATGCACACTTTTCTATAGACGAAGTTTAAAACTGGATTGTAAAAGTGGATTGCTTTAGCGGATGCAAATGACGTCATTTTATAAAAAAGCGTGTATTTTATATCTTAAACCTGAATTATGTTTTGTAGAAGTGCGTCATTTTCACAGCCCAGCTGCTTTGAAATTCTTCACAGGTGAAAATGCTTCACATTTAAAAATAATGGAATCGAAATCACACACTGATAAAACGCAATGTTTTACAAAATTTTAGAGTATCTTTATAAAGTATATTTTTCAATCTTCTGACCATCGTTACATTTTCAATTTTCGTCGCATAGAGAAAAAATTTACTTTCAAATGCAATTTGTTTAAAAACTTTATCTTAATTGACTGATGTATTATATTTTCTAAAATAATTTTTAAGCATGATTTTTTTTAAGTTTATCTTATCACGTGCCGGTTTCAGTACATAATAATAATAAACATTTTTCACATAAAGCGACAAACATTTTTCAGCATTTGTTTCTGACTATTTTTGCATAACGAAATTAATACTTCCTTTATAAACAAATAAAAGAATAATATTAAAAAAACCACCAATCTAACATATTTGTGAAAGACAAATTAACGAAATTAATACTTCTTTTATAAACAAATAAAAGAATAATATTGAAAAAACAACAAATCTAACATATTTATAATCGTACAATTTAAATTTATAGATCACCAAATAGGTCTTTTTTTTTTTTTTTTTTTTTTTTTTTTTTTTTTAAATGGAATAACTTTGCAAAGTCCATCTCAGTTTACTGATTGTCTATAGTTTTAAAAATAATTTTTAAGCATGAAATATTTTTTTATTTATCTATATCGCGCGGAGCTCGATTACGAAAGATTAATCCGTTTGCCCTTAAAACAAAATACAGACTTCATCATTTTCTTACGGCTAATATCTATTAAAAAAATTCTCTATGAATAAATAATTAAAATAATATAATTAAAACACAGATTTGCCAGCATGTATAAGCTCTGAAATTATCAGAATATAAAAGGGTGCCATAAGTAGCAAAATCTTGACAAATAACTCTTAGCATGCGGCTAATAAGAAAATATCGCTTTTGATAAATTTCAAAAATTTATTTGATTGTATTATTCGTGTTTTCCATATGAAAAATGCTTTTTTAATGTAAGTTGTCAATCTAAAAATATTATGGAATAAAAAAAAAATATATTAGTTTTCAATTTAAAAAAAATGATTTCACCTATATTCTTTAACCCGGGAAGCCCGGGTACGATCCCCTAGTATTTTTAAATTTTCATCAGGTAATTTCAAAAATTGTCAATTTTAGTCATATTTTCCAAAATAAAAGTGCAATGCGCGACGTAAAGATATTAACCGATTTTAAATATTTTTTCCGTTATTCTTGTAATACCAAAAGGTTATATTTACGCACTATTAGAAGTAGCTCTGAATATTTTTTAATTTTCATCATTAATACCAAAAATCGTCACTTTTCATCATATTTTTGAAAAGTTCAAAGGCAATGCGCGACCTAAAGATATTAACGATTTTTAAAAAAATTCTGTTATTCTTCTGTTACCAAAAGGTTACATTTACGTACTATTTGAAGTAGCTCTGAATATTTTTTTAATTTTACAACTACGCCAATTCATCGCTGAATTTTTAAAGTCCAATATAGAATACCAGCTGGTGAAGAATCATACCTTGAGATTAATCGGCAGTAATAGAATAACTAAGTTTGAGTAGTAGTTGGTTTCAAATATAATTCATACAGTTTATTTTGGAAACGCACTGAGATATGTTCAAAAGGAACCAGACCGTCGTGCATTGTTCATTCGCGATTTCTTGAAATCTCGACAAGAATCCAAGCTAGTAAATTTTCAAGATTACTCGTTCTTTTGACAATTATTTTAAAAAAGTACGAAGAATTACAGTTATAACATCCAATAATAAATCTTCTGTCCACAAAGTTTGGCTTTAATAACACAATAACCAACTGCTAGATGCAGAGTATTTTCTAAGTCATGACTTTCCTTCGATTAACACATCGCTATTCCGCACATCTGGACGAAACAAAATTTCACAAGAGAAGCAAAAGAAAATTTGCGTAATTTTACTATAAGATGAAAATGCAGGACATAGCTCTGCATGCAGGAATAAAAACGTGCATAAAGGCATAAAATCCTTAGAATACAGATGTAGGATGAGGTTTGGAAGGTTGGGTAATTTTACCTCCCCACAGAATCCATCCCTCTTCTGAAATCATAAATGGACTTATAACGTAATAAATGGATTTTCCGTATAACTACACTTATGAAATTGTTTGTGTAGAAAAGACACACCTTTGAGAGACCTATTAGTGAAATAAAACGCAAAATGAATTTTTGAAAGATGTTTCACTTATAGTGAGATTCAGACAAAGGAAACGTTTGCAGTATTTGTCAAAACATTTCGAAATAGTTCTTCTTTTGGTCCAATTTGATGCATGATTATTTTCAACAACATCAATCATATATCATCCATAAACAGTTCGCTGTTGAGTGCTGTTTGTCGATACGAAACGCATGATATACAACAGACGAAAGCTGAGCCATATTACAAAATATACAGAGTAAAATTACATCAAGAGGTTCGGCTTTAATATAACGTTGAGATTCGTGAAACCATTTATCCATGATAGCCAAGATTTTTTTGTCCACACATCGATATTTTATCACAGTTGGCGATAATAAGTGAAATTTATAATGGGCATTTGAAGATTATACTTAAAAACACAAATTGGACTAGCGGAATATTTAATATTTAACTTTATGGCTGAGTACACCTTTTGTGGTTTTTATTGCCAACTTCGAAACCAGTTTTAGTAACAAAAAGTACGCTACCATGGCAGCAAATAATCCATGTTCTAACTTTCGCCGAATGTCCAAATCTGAATATTTTTTAAACGGGTGACCTCCGTCCGTAAAATTGGTTGTAAATATTTTATGGCCGCTTTGAAAACGGTCTCTTGAAAGTAGGATTCTGAGGAGTTTTGCAGTGGTTCTGGTTATGAACGTATTGCTGACCTCGGTTTGACCACTCAGTCGAAGACTGTTTGCTTGTTATTCCTCCACCCCCTATTTCTTGTTATTTTCTGTTTTCTTTTAAATACCTGGTGCCCCACCAGTAACCGATAGGTTATGCTCTCAAAGCTGGTAGGTGGAAGGTGCTGGGTTCGAACCCAATCGTGCCCGTCGACCTAATCGTTCGGAATTTTCGTGTTTTTCTGCGAACTGTGGATTTCCATGCGTAAATACGAGTTAGGTTCCCTTAGAAAGAACCCCACGGTGGACGCCAATCCCTTAGGGCCTATATCCATCGTGTTGATATTTGGCCGTCATAAATCCAACCATCCAACTAACCTTAAATATCTGGTATTAAAACTTTTTCGGGTATTACATGTATTAGAATAGAGCAGAACTTTTAAAGCAACGCATTAGAAATAAAATTTTTATTTTTACAAATTATATATTCTTTATTAGAAAATTTCCATAATATTTTCATGAATGTCATTTTTATTTGAAGAAAAAATTAGAAATATTTGCGTAACTTATTAAGAAAGTGGTTATTTAAACGAATTATAAATAATCCTTTATGTGGATTTTCTAAAGATATTTAAACTTTTAGTAAAATTAACCTGAGACCAATTATGAAAACACCGAAGTAAAATAAATATTTCCAAACACATAATTTTATTTAACGGAAATAAATTATTATAATGTTTTATAGAATGAATTTTTATTTAGTATTTACTTTTAATAAATACTGTAAGATTAATATAATTTTAAACAAAGATGTAATATCCTATAAACGTTTAGTTGTAAAAAAAATCTAACATACTCGTATATTCAAAATCGCACAATACTTCAAAACACATGTTAAAATAATAATTTATTAATAAAATGTATTAAATTCTACGTGAAATATAATTAAAGATTTTAATTAAAAGCCTATTTAATATGAACGCACGGCTGCACCGATGTGCTTGTTCTTTTAATCATTGAATAAACTAAAGGTTGCGTTATGCATGGTTAGTCAACTGGATTTAAATATATATTTTACCAGATGAACTCATAATTACCAGAGGTACAATTATATGGTTTGATTAATACGCTTCTGATCGTATTTAGATAACGAAATTTTAATAACTAAAGTTTTATCGCTCAAAAATTCCTTCAAAGCTTCATATTTGAAATTAATTTTATAAAAATTAATAATGCAATATGAGTTTTAATGAAATATTCAGAAATAGTAGTTAGAATATGAAGCATACAATTTAATTATCGAATAATTTTAAGAGTTATCTTATCCTTTATATATATCTTTGGATTTCTTAATCTTTAGAGTTATATAATTCTGATAACGGGTAGCTTTCATCTGCCGGAACTCGGGAGAGTATTTAGAAATGAATTGTAAAGACTGCAGAATTATTTATACATTTTATTTTTCTTTGGCTATCACAGAAATTATTCAAATTTTCATGGGTAAAGAAACCATCTTTAATCATTCCGTACCTTTTGAATGATCCAAAATTCGGAAAGTATTAATTCAGATGTTCAAGAAAAATTCCGGATACATTTCGCAATAAGGAAATCCATTGATGTAAATGGATGGCTCTCTCAGTCCGCTCCATCTGCTCATGCATTGATACTGAAACCAGTTGGCATTGAAACATGTCTGAAAATCGTTAATTTGTTTACGTTTTAAGAATTATTTGACTTTTGTTTCTCTTTTAAATTCAGGGAATCTTTTATATAATATTTTACCAAATAACTCCTATTCGGTTAAATGTCATTGTACTGTTTTTGCAAAGTTTAATTATTGTTTTAATAAAAAAAAAAAAAAAAAAAAAAAAAAAAAAAAATCCGCATTAAGTAATACTATTCAAAAAATATTTCTTTTTATATAGCTTATAAATTTCTTATATAATAGTTATGATTTTTCATTTTATATAAATTTATTACAAACTATGATGAAATACATATACATAAAATGTGTTATGGCCCATGTTTTTTGCGAAATAAATTTATTATATAATGCTAAATGTTTATTTTTAAATAGACACATACCAATGGTGTAATAATAAACTGGACGCAGCAGGGGTCGTTCAGTAGCTTCAAGGCCTCGAGACCACCCTTCAGCTTTTCGGTGTCTTTAATTTGTACAACTTCCCTTTTAAATTTGTTCGGTTTCAATTTTCGATTTTTTTTCTTCAACTGGCTTTCGCTAGAGTGTCTTTTACTCGGGACGTAGCTGGGGACCTATGAACTTTGCTTCCGCAAAAGAGTCGGAATAATTAGAAGAATTAGAAGGCTGCAGACGAAAAGAGGCCGCTTACCGCGACGGCGACGATCATACTGTTTGCAATAAGATGATGGGTGTGATGATGATAAGTGCATGGGTATAAAGCAATTAAAAAGTATAATAATATGATGATATTTCTTTTTAACATATATCCGTATCAAGTATAAAATGATGTATCAGCATTTCACGGCCTATTTCCCTATCGCTTCCATAAATGAATTTTGCGCATGTTGATTTTCGGTTGTTTCGGCTACTTAAAGTGTAATTCTTCGACATGACCTAAATTAAGAAATCACTATTTTCACCAGGTTTCTTGCACACACTATGATATACACTTTGCTGTGTGGAATGGTTTAGTTGGTATCAGTGTAATCCTTCGACATGACCTAAATTAAGAAAACTGTACTTTCAGCAAGTTTCTTGCGCACACTATGATATACACTTTGCTATGTGGAATGGTTCTGTTGGTATCAGTGTAATCCTTCGATATGGCATAAATTAAAAAAACACTAATTTCAGCAGGTTTTTTGCATACACTCTGATATGCACTTTGCTATGCGGAATGATTCTGTTGGTATCAACATCGCGAATTTCTGTCATTTCGGTTGGATAGGTCACATGTTTGTGACCTATACAACGAATATATGTTTGAAATACCTGTAATTATCATTGACTGACATTTTTGTCCTTTTGTTCCAGTTCATGGGTACTGGAGACCAGTAGTGCAATGCAACAAATAGATGAATCTTAAAATTATATATATTTTGTTATAAGAGACAAATTCGCATCAAAATTTAGAAACGTCGAGGCAAACCGCAGAGAGGCGCATTACTTTAATATTTGTGTTATGATAGTTTAGCGTTTGTACGGATTTCAGGATAACATGCGTTTTATGAGAAAAAGGATTGAAAAAAGTATTTTTAAACTGCACCTTGTAGTTATTTTTTTGGGGGGATGGTCTAATTAGCTGAAAGCGAAATAAGCAGAAATGTTTTAACATCATTATTTTATCGAATTAAATTGAATTTTCATTAAAGGAAGAAATTCGGAATGTTGTAAAATTTTTAAGTCATACTTTTTCACTACTTTTGAGAATTTTTAGTTCATTTGTTTATTGATCTTTATCATTTGTAAATTAAATTCACCCACATCCAAGCTGAAGTTTTCATATAACTTTGAAAAATAATTTATAACTTTAAAATAATTCATAAGTAAATAATTTATTCACTAATGAATAGATATACAAAATTTTCCAAAAACGATTTGTAAATGAAATAATAAAAATAAATTTCATCGATTTGTTTTTATATCTAGTGGTATTTTATTAAGAAAGCGTTAGAAGATTTTCGAAGTAGCATTAAAAATAATTGAAAGAAAGATTTCTCACGAAGTAATTAAGATTTTATGCCCATACTTGGCAGTTCTCCAGTCTTGTATAAATATTTTAACTTAATTGATTCAGAGTTTCTCTTTCCGCTATTAATTAGTCAATACATTTTATTTAATTAAGTTCTATTTTGGTGGTAAACGTTTGTCATTCAAAATAAATATTAACTTATCAGCTTTTCAATAACTTGTTTTAGGAGTAAATTTTGCTCATATTTTTCTATTCTTTAAATATTAAAATTTCCTGTACTGTTTGTTTCTTGAATTGAGTAGTAATGCTGGTAAAATAATTAAATTACACTGAAACACAGAATATTTGAATATATTAACTGCATTTGTATATTTAAATTTTCGCAGAAAGATCGTCAAAAATACAAATAATATTTTAGGAGTTGATGGTGTTTAATCTAAAATATATTTTACGAAAAAAACTTCTTTTATATTTAATAGTATATTTTTCATTACGTGTAACCGTTATCTTTGTGAAGCGAATGAAAGGAATTTTGAACACCTTCAGTAAATTAAAGCATGTTCTTTAATAAAAGTAGTATTAATACCCATTTCGATATCCTATCTTTATTCCACTCCAAACCTGCGCTCCGCGTACTCTAGCGGTCGCAGTTTGGATTTTCGAACACAAGTTCCTATGTAAATTTTGTTCCTCATGATATGACAGACTAGCACGTTAAGTTTGTAAACGACCTTTTGAGACACCCTGTATATGTATGTATGTATATAGATATAGATATATATATAACTATTCTATGGCACGGTGACTGTAGGATTAGATACTAACTAGATAAACAAAGTATCATATTTAAAAGAAATAAATAGTAGTTATTGATATAACTAGCATTTCAATTTAACATCCTAAAGTGGAAAATAAATTCTAAAGACGTGAACTTCCCAGAAGAAAATTGATAATGGTCTAAAGCTTTACAACACATTCCATTCATTAAATTTAAAATCATTATGTGATACTCCATATACAAAAGACGCATTTGTATCGGAGAAAATATTTCAGATTATTTCTTTAGTAAGGGCGATCTGCCCTCTAAGAGCTACGCTCGCCAGCAAAATTGAGACACTGCAGATTGTAAAGTCACGTTAATTTGATCGTCTTTAAAAAGATTTCGGAATATGGAATTATAATTAAAAAACAAGACAGATGTAAATTTCCAACTGGGCGAAAAATGTCCGGACCAGGATTCGAACCCGGGACCTTCTGGGGACCTTAATTGTTTACCAATTAAAATAATTGTGTGAAAATTAATCTAGTGTAAAAAACAAGAGTCGATCTCTCTGTAAACGGGGTTCCCTTTATGTCCCTTTTGTGTGTGGGGGGGGGGGGAGGATATTTCAAGTCCAAATCAGCTGCTATCATGACATCTAATGGCTATTTTGGTGTATAAATAAATACCACCAACCAATATTATAGTCATGTAGGCAACGTCATATTTTCGTTATAAATTTTAGGTAATTAATTAAAAATTGTACAATTGCACCATGATATATATTAAAAATTATGTATTAAAAAATTACATTATGCTAAAAGGTACACACATTAAAATACAAACAGCATGAACATTTCATTTGGCATCTCCGAACATCTTCAGGATGTTATGATACACGTAAGTCTAAAATTTAAAAAAATGGATGCAAACGTCTCAGAGTCCTGGACCAAACTTGACTGGATCGCGCACCCAACGTCATAAAGTTGCTAAGGGAACCAAAAGGAGTAAACTATAGTAGCGATGGAACACGGGGGGGGGGGGGGGAGCCAAATTGAACTGACACCAAAAAGGGGTTATAACATATTATACAATATTTTATTAATGCTGTAGGATAAATAAAATGAATTAAGTAAACAAAGTCTTTGTCTCTCGGTATTTTTTAACAGCGTCATAAAAAGATTGACATAATACAATTACTAAAATTTGCTGCTCTAGTACCTTCAAGGGCGGTGGTTCATTTTTGGACCACTTAATTTTAATTCTTAAATGCCAAATTAGCATCAGAATATTGGGATGAAATTTTTCCCTTTTATTAAGTAAGTGCAAAAAAGTAGTTTTGTATTTCGAAAATTGTTTGTAAATTCTGGTGTCACTCACTGATTTCAAGATTTTACGAATAGAAGTACCTTGTCCGTGAAAGGGTTAAACGTATATTAATGTATTTATTATTTTAAAGTTTCCTTTCCCTTTTAATATTCACGTGTAAATACGATTTTCAGGACATAATTTTCAATATTTTCCTGCTTTTAACACGTACTCATTTAATAGTAATTTAATTTTTTTTTCTGTTTTTAATAGACATGTGAAAATAAATTTTTAATCGTTAGGAAATATTATTCTTTGCGCTGTTTTTTAAATTGAAAACAATCTCTATAATAATAGCCTAAGTCATGTGACTATCATCAACAGCTCCAGGCGGATCACTTCGCTTTTTAAATTCCAGGCGGCCATTTTGGTACTTTAATGTTAGCCAGCCACAGGTGTGATAAGTCGTCGAATATTATTCTATTCCCATTATTTCGTTTATATTATAATAGTCCAAGTCTTGTAACTGCCATAAACAACGGGCTGATTCCTTCGCTTTTCATAAGAAAGGTTTCCATTTTGATTAAAGAATCAAAATTATTTTTTCGAATAAAACTACATAAAAGTTGCCATGATCACAAAGAATTCCTGGTACGTTTATGTTAGCCGGGTGAAAATCTCGCCAATAGCTCTTTTTTAATTCGCCAGTTAGCATTTTTTTTTTTCGAGTGGTAAATTAAAACGGTGCTATATGGTTATCCCACCGACCAAAAATCTGTCGCCAAACTGTAAGATTAAATGCCAATAATGGTTGATCGTAAATGTCATATTCATTTGACTTTAAGGAAGTTACACATGTTCACGCCATCAAGTGATTTTTATTTCGACGTTTTATTTGTAATTTTATTAATGTTATATTAATTTATTTGTTCTTTTGTTATTTAAAAAAAAAAATGTCAATTTGTATAATTTGGCGAAATTGGTCGACGGGAGAAGTAATAACATTAAAACGTTGCTTTGAAGTGGAAATTAAATCTCATGATTTGTTGCATTGTCACATACGCACCGGGTTTAGCGTGGTTTTTTTTTTTTTTTTTTTTTTTTTTTTTTTTTTTTTTTTTTACGACAATTTGGCGAAAACCTCGTTTTTAAATACCTGTTACATATGTATTTTTAAATTATGATCTGTTATTTTAAAAATGAAATAACATTAAATAAAAAAAAAATAATAATAACTATAGAACAAAACAATTTATAACATTTTTTGTAAATAAAAAGAAAATAAATTCAAATAAACATTTATTAATAAATAAGCAACAATAGCGGGGTTACTATGTCAGGCAAAATAACGCCATTTTGGCGCCAATTAGGTACCCCGTTGCGTATATGACATCTGTGTCTAATATTTTTCTTTTCTTTATAAAAAAAAAGAATGAAGTAAAACCATTGATTTTAAATATTTCAATTTTAAATGAAAGTTTTGTATTAAATAAAATGATAATCAAATACAAAAAATTGAATTCTGAATAAAAGTAACGTGTGATGCACTTCTTAGCATACATTTAAGGGAGGCCAAACTCGTCGCCAAATTAATTTGAATTAAACTTTTCTAAAATATGAAAAAAAAATATCTGTTATGATTAAAATTTGATTTGCCATCATAAGGAAAAAAAAAATTTAAATTAGAAAAAAAATAATATTTCGAAAACTAATTCTAATTTTAAAATTCAAATACCAGTTTTGAGATCTGTGGATCAATACGGATTTTTGGTGTTAATTTCATCGCAAATATTCCATATTTTAGGAGAAATTGCCGTGAAACGTAATCAGTTGTTTAATCAGTCGTTTCATAGAATCGTTACATAAATTCGTTTCAATTCGATTCATTAGGATTTTATATATACAGGGTAGATAAGAAGCATATATCTCAGGACTGTCTCAAAAAAGGCACCTAAAGCGGTCAGAATCTCTAACTTTTTAAATAGAAATCTAGCACCACCCCTGCCCCCCACCCCGGAATTTCACGCGTCATTCTCTTTTACCCTTTATCTTATGTGTTATACAGTATCTTAAAGTTTCAAACAGATCGACTAGTTAGATTTCCTAATTTTAACAAAATCGCGTTATGTTAGTTCCACATTCCACCACCAGGGAGCGCACTCTATTCTTAACAAAAGCATATCTCAACGAGACTCCTTCACGCAATCTTTCCGTAGATACATGGGTCGGGATGGTGGCGGTCTTAACCAAGAATTTAAAACATTTGCTGCTAACAACGCTAAGACTTTAAAAATAAATCTACCCCCCCCCCCTCTCCTCAAAATATCACACTCCATTCTTTTTCACACTTCTTCTTATGTGTTATAAACTACCTTAAAGTTTCAAACAAGTCGAGTGGTAGTCTTAACCAATAGTTTAAGATATTTCCTGAAATTACTATTCGAAAATAGTGGTATGAATATTTGTAAACTTTCTGATGATGAATGAGTTATACTTAGCTCATAGCGCTGTTCAAAATACCCACGCAAATTGTTAGATTTCCTAATTTAAATTTTTTCGTGGTTAAAACAGCACGTGTCTCCATTTTAATCGACGCATTTAACAGCAAGAAACCGATTAATTAAATAATAATTAATATTTCAGCTTGTAATTAAGATATGACTTAGAAATGGGTATCAATGAAATCAGCGAGAAATTTCCCATCGGGATGCCAAAAAATTTAATATTTAAAAACTTAAAATTTCGTATTAAAATATCCTAATATGGAAAACCGCAGCGTCGTCATGTCTGACACCTGCTTTCCCGCTGAAATGAAATCTTTTTTCCTTGTCTTTCCATTTAAAGAAATTAAATTTTTATCGATCGATTGTTAGTGGATATTTTAACTTATACACATCGCAGAAATGTGAACTTTATACCAAATGAAAGTAGATTCTTTTCCGCGTCTGGCTATACCATTTACAAATTTCTCGGACCAATACTTTCTGATATTTGATTTTGCTTTAAAATGTCCACTTCATTTTTCGATTTAATTTCCTCCATTGTAACCGTGCATCGGCTGAATTTACTGGCAACCCTTAGGAGAACCTCCGATGATTTGGAAAATGTCCGTTTGTACCTGCGTTAAAAAGGTTGATTGGTTAATTTTAGAAGTTAATTAGCCCGTAATTCGCTTAAGTTTTTTTTAAATTTTATGATTCGTCGTTTGATGTGAGGTGTTCAGCTATAAGTAGTAAAAATTTCAAGTCTCCAACATGTATAGTTTCTGAGAACGGTCTCTGTGACAGACGGACAGACAGACAGTCAGATAGACAAAGGAGTGAGACGAATAGGGTTTCGTCAGATGAACGAAACCCTAAAAAATGATGTCATGCCAGGTTTGACCGAGAGAGGCTCCACACAATTGTGTTTGCAGGCTCGCCTTTAAATTGGATTAAAATAGGAAATTGTTTTTTCTTTTACTTTAGGATCACCTGCACAATTGTGTAGGTCAAGTCTTAAAGGGTCATACACTTTATTATACAATTTTATCTTAAATTAGTTAATGTAACTATCGAAACGAATAATATAAACAAAAATATATGAAACAAATCGTAGTATTTATGCGGGAGAAACATAAAGCACAATTGTAAATAATAAAAATGGCCATTAAAAGAAAACTAATAAAAATGTACATTTTATTACATACTTATTTTATTAAACTCTGTAAAAACGAAAAAGATGAAATAACACATGTAATTTACACACGAGAAATAGAAAACAAAATATAAAACAAAAGAAAAATTGTTGTTTAAAGAAAATTACTTAAAAAAAATATGTGTGAACTATATGAATACAAAAAGTATTATGTGACCTTCACAAAACTTTCTTCTATTTTATTCTAAAATAAAGCATTTGAAATAGCACTGCTACACATAATAAATATAATGTAGACTGCTTATTGTTTTTAATTTATCTCAAAGTTATACCAATCATTTCAAGAAAAAAAGTTCAACAGTACTCTACGTTGGGTATTCGAATACCAAATTGCACGGTCATATACATTTTTAAATTATAACTTCAAGTTAAAAAAAAATTGAATTTAATCACAACAGAAACTCAAATACCGCTATAATGTCTAGAGTAAATATATAGTACATCAGCGTCTTCTATTCAGTGAACAAAGTGAAAATGGAATCAACATAATTCTTAAAAAATATCGTATTTATTATTTTGTCGACAATCAATCCTATAACCGAGATATAGCTTTCACTGAAATCATGAAAAGCACAGGATCTGAGTGCCAGAGTTGAATAAACAATATCAAAACTGAAACAAAGTAATTTTAATATAAATCTTGCATATTAAATTTGGCGATATTAAATCCCATCCCACAGAATCTGAGCTGTAACAATCACGAGAATTGTTAAAAATACAGCACGGCAGCCACTCGTGTTCAACAAGATGCACCCAAGTCTAATCATTGCTAACTCATATCAAGATATAACTAAGCACAAAGTAAAGAAATTTCCATCCCATAGGTGCTTATACATAAACATGACGGAACTCTTGGGACACACATCGTACTAACGTCACTTATTATTTGATATAGGGGAGACTAGGGAGGGTTGACCCACGTTTTACAGAATGATTTTTTATTTGTTGAACGTAGATTAAAATTTTATATATCATTTTATTCGTTATGCAATCAGTTATCAAAATGAAAGTTCTACATTAGTGTAACATATAAGAAATTTGAAAAATGATTGATTTTAATCATGAAAAAAAAATGTGTCAAGGCTCCCCAGATATGGGAGGGTTGATCCGCTATATGGGAGGCTTGACCCATTATATGGGAGGCTTGATCCACTTTCTTTTATATTGAAATATTTGTGAAGAGAAATAAAACCAGTTTAAAAAAACAATAACTTTATGCTACATGCTTTAATCACTATATATATATTTTTTAATATGGAGCCTAAACAAACCTGTTTAGTCGCGATCTGAAGTCAGGGGAGAAAAAATTTGTTTTAAACGGGATTTTGTCTGACCACGTATAATTGTGCATAAGGGAAAATGAAATTTTAACATTTAAGGCAGTATTCTGTTAGAGACAGGTTCCGTTTTCATAGTGTTTCATGTTATGTCCGAATTTAGGAGCCACTGTCCCGCTTTTTGTTGTTTCCTTGTCCTATTTTTTTGTCACACTCGACCTTACAATTCTAGTTGTTACATAGTTTGGCTTCATCTCACTGTATGAAATTTGTCTACATTCCTTCCTAAAGCTTTTCGATCGATGCTATGTTCTTTTGCAGCCGCATGAGCTCTTAACTTATCATTAACATGATTTAAACCGTAAGGAGCAATGTACTTCCAGTACTAAAATGTTGAAATAAATGACTGGTACCGGAATTTACGAACAAATTTATTTGAAAATACGAAAAAAGCTATATTTCACATACAAATTAAATGGAAAAGATTTTAGCAAAATTATGGTGCCATTGTGACGTTTAGGAATTAAAATTAAGTGGTTTTATAAACATACCACTGCCCCTGAAAGGGTTAAGACTAAATCTTTCATTCTTTCTAGTCTTTCTAACTATTTCGATTTACCTATTGTAAATAATATTTTAATGGAAAAATGTTCCTTTAAACTTTCCCATTTTCTAGCAATTTTTCACATCTTTCTTTATAGTCCAGGCAATAGAGACCGTATAGCAGCTCTACCTAGCAAAATTCATGGTAGTTCTGGAAAAAGGCTTACTATATGTTTTTTGGGTCGCTGAATCCGAATTTTTAACTTCCCACCAAAATTTCCCCCGGCAACCCCCACCCCCCCACACACACACACAAATTTTGGTAAAATGCCTCCCCCCCAAAAAAAGGTTTTTATTAAAAAAGTCAATTTTTTATTGTTTTAGGGAAAAAATATCTAGAAATTCAGAAAGTAGACAAAATTTGCAACAAATTAGATATATGACGTTATGACTTAGGAGGAAGGGGAAGGGGAGATCTGCCTCGGAACGTGCGCGCGGAGCTGCGTGAACTAAGTTGCGCAATTCCACTTAACCACTCACACGTTTACATTCGCCCTACCATCTCCCCTCCGAACTTTCTCTATAAGGTTTACTTTAAGTTTTTTCAGTCGCTGAATCCGAATTTTTAACTTCCCCCAAAAATTTCCTCCCCCCGAAATCCCCCCCCCCAATAGTTGTTTTTAACTTACATTTCTTATTGTTTTAGGGGAAAAGCATAACAAAATTCTGAAACTAGACAAAATTTCCTCCAGGATGGTCAACTGTCCCTAGTTTCCCCTACACTAATTCCTAATTAGCATTTATTCATATCAAGGTCTAAGAGAATGTGCAGTTTTACGAAATTTCGTACATTAGTTATTAAGATTTAGCTATCATGGAAACCAACAAAGATACAACATTGCATTGCCACCTGTTGGGCTGTATACGCCTTATCCTAATCAGCACCTTTCCATGTCAAGGTAACTAACAGAAAATGATTATTTTTACATTCCATGCATTAATTCTTCAGATACAGCGGCCATAAAAATTCTTCAACAAAATGATTAACATAGAGACAGAAAGAAAAAAAAATGTTAAATCATGTTCACGATATCACAAAACATGTAAATACATAAAAAAAATATTTTTATAGTAATCCTATACTTTATTGCCGAAACGTCAGTGAAGGCTTACTGTGGAGACCCGAAAATTTTTGTTTTCCATCTGTTTGTTTGTCAGTTAGTTAGTTAGTCTGTCTGTCCCGCGATAACTGCCCTAAAAAGCATCCGATTAGCATGAAATTAAGGATGTATATTGGTGAGCTCCCCGGATTTAGCTGTATAGCATTGGGTTAAATTTGGTTCATTCCTTCGAAATATATAGAACATTTTATTTTGTGACATAATGCTTTTCTATGGGAAGTCAGACGATTTTCAAATTTTCATTTGTTGAAAGAAATCGCACATATGAATAATAGATTTGAATGGTAAATTTTGGATGCTGAAATTTTTAAATAAGAGTATTAAATTATTCCTTTTAGTTTGCAATTTTGTCAAAACATTTGTCAGAGCTTTTAAATTAGGTGTATAACTTATGATGGAATTTTATACATGTGTTCGAATAATATAAAACATTTTATTTTATAAATTTACTTATATTTCATTTTTTTTTTTTTAACCGTTGCGTAGCAACTATATCTCATCTAAAAATATCATAAATGTGAAAGTATGTATGGTTTTTTAAGTCAAATCAAAGTTAAAAGGAATGAATTAATGAATTCCTTTGTATAGATATTTGCATATAGATTGATTTAAACGCAGAAATGAAAATAGTATTTATATACTATATAGAATAATATTTTTATTTATGTATTCAACTATTTTGATTATAAATGAAAAAGTTCGTTATTTTCATACAGAATAAACTGACATTATTCTATTAAACTTTATAAACTTTATTGTTGCCAAAAAAAAAAAAAGGAATAACAATTTCTCCCAAAGAGTTAATTTTAATTTGTAAGATTTTCACGTGTAAAATGAAAATGGAATAAGCAAATTACAAATAATAAAAAAGATAAATAGGACAGGAATGAATACATATAAACATTTCACACCAAATACCAACTAAAATAATTTTTGTAGTGGTATTTTCCCAACACTACGAAGAAAGATTCGTCGATTTACACGATTTTACTTGGCCTTCGTTTTCTCATTGGTTGCAATTTCATTTTCGCAATTGTGTATATTAATTGGCACAAAATTTTACATTTTTATGGCTGGGGTATATGTAAGGCCATACAAATAAAAAATTCCGTATTGTCTCCTATAAAATGTGATAAAGTGTTGGTTAACTATATATTTTTCTATTAGGAGGAGCAGAGCTGCCAAGTCTCCGGCGTTCTGGATACCAGTATGTTAATACAAAAAATGTTACTTTATTTAATTGAAACATTTGCGCGATTTAAAAGAACAACATTTTCTGTAAGATAATAGTGTTGTGCAAAAAGCCTGAGACTTGCCATGTCTGGTGGGGAGTGAAATGTTTTATTTAATGCATTTATCTCTATTTTAATGCTACGTGAACAACGTCCCGTGTAACAGCTTGTAGAGTGTAAAATAAATTAAATTATTAAAATAATCCCTATTACGAAAAATGAAACAAAATGCCCGGCTAAGGGAAATAAAAGGTTAGTTAACCTTTCGTAATTTGACCTGAACACAGGTGTGCGTCAAATTTCAACGGTGTTTGTAACATCACGATTTTAAATTAAATGTGGATACTATTAAAAGGCTATCACAAAAAATACTTAATGGCGCCAAATGACGTTTATCTATTTAGTCAGTTGGGAGTGGACACGATGATGAATTATTAACCGTTAGGTTTAGAAGTCCCCCTACTTTAGGGTGATTTTAGTAAGTTAATGCTATCGAGTACATTTTTAGATATTTAGATTAGATCTTAGATATAAATATTGAAGAATGGCAATCAAAATTATTTTTTTGAAACAATAATTATAAAGGTATTAGATTTCTAAATTATATGTCTCAGTTTACATTTCCAAAAGTTCTTTATCCATTAGCTACAGGTGTTTGTGGTTAGAAGGCAAGTAAATAGTGCTGTTTGGATATTAGGATATCGTAAAATGCTTGACCAAATTGTTGCTTATCGTTATAAATCTCAGTGTAAAAAGGAATCTAAGATATAGTATAATCATTAACTCAATAAATAGAAAATTACAAATGCAAAATAAATTACACTACTGGGGGTTCAGGGGTGCGCCCCCTGAAGAAATTTGCTTTATTATATAAAAATTACTAGAATAAGTAGCTCGTGAGAATTTCAGAATATCATTGCATAACAACGTGTTTAATTTAACGCTTCTAATGTCGCTCTTAATGAACGCTTCTAATGAACGCTTCTAATGAAACCATCGAAATTTTTTTTTTCCTTTTATAAATGTTTGTGTAATTTAAAAAGTTTAAATTTTGTTTTTGTAGAAAGATTAATATTACGCAAAGTTTGCTAAAAACAATAAGTTGCAGAGATGACGTCGAGGCTCTTGATCTGCAGATTTACTAGTTTATATATAAATATACAATATAGTAAAAATGAAACTGAATTAACACTACTAAACAGTGCGGAAACTTTAATGAGTAAAAGTAGACAAAATAAAACTATTTCCAGAAAATATGCATTTAAAGCATATGTAAGCTTATATTTTCTCTTATGTTTATACATTCATCAGCCCTTTTCAAGCTTGGAAAGATAAAATAATAGAGTTATAAGGTTAAGTAGCATTATCATGTCTGCTATAAATCACGATCATTCTTTATATTTATGGTAGAGAAGATGAGATAAGACAGTATCCATTGGTGTAGAAAAGCGAAAATAAAAACTCCTCAGAAAAATCATTACCTCAAAATCATAATGTGAATGCTAGATATTACATCACTATCACATATAATTTTGTTTTGGTGATTTTTATTATTATTCTAAAGCAAGATCATAAATAAAAATTGCGGCTCTAACCTGTATATATTTATATGGTTGATATTAATATTATGAAATATGTCATTAAACTGTAAATTTGTAAATATACAGTTTGATCATATAATGTGATGGCAAGCTGAGAAAGTAACAAAAATTTTAAGAGTAAACATTTTGTTTCGGAAACTCAAACAACACACATTATTCAGTCAAAAAATCAGTCCAAAACCATTCCAAACAAAAAAGAAATTCTTTTTTGAAACAACATTGAATACTTTTGCGAGATAATGAACAGATTTATAGTGTAAGGAGATAAATTTATGAAAAGTTCTGAAAGTGTACAATAATGTGACCGGCGTAATATTCCATCACCGTCCGTAATATTTGTTACCACAATTAACAATGTCTTACCATTCAAATTTCTTACAATTTAGATGATTTAACGCAAAATCTTTAAGACCTCAAATGTCCTAAAGAAAGATAGGTTTCTCCTTGTACATCCCAAGGTCATCCTAACAATTATTCTGTACTACGAAATATCAGATGTCGTTTGTACCCTCAATATATAAAAAAAGAATACATCAGCATTTATTCGCAGCCTGTTAAGGGTGTATTCCGATCCAAACTGCCAATTTTCTGATTCAATTTAAAATTCATTTTTGCTCTCAAACGCATCAAACTTGGAAATTCTCTTATTTAGAAACTATATAATGGTGGTGCTTCTTAATTTTTTGATAAATGCAGAAAATACTGTAAAAAACGCTGTCAACGTTGGCATTTTGAACCGAATTTTCCGAAGCGGACGATCTGGGAATGAAAAAAATGGTCATACTGAGAAAATAATTGTTTAAAAATCAAATTCTAATTAATTGAGCTGAAAATGAAATCACACGGCATGTTAAACATGTCTTCAGAAATCACCCCAGCAAGTTTCATGTTTTTACTTTTAAAAATGAGTCTGGAAATGTCTCAGAAAATTTCGAGCTGTTGAGGGTGGAAAAATATTTTTTTGAATACACCCTTAAAATATCTCCAGATGTGTCAATAGACACGGAATAATGTCTTCTTTGAGGTAATAAGTGCTATTTTTGAAAGAGTCTGTATATTAAAAAGAGCACAAATTTCGTTTTTCAAATTGTAACAACATCTTTTGATACTAACACTAAATCGACTTTCTTAATCATAAAAAGCATAAAAGAAGGTAGTAAATGGAATATATTTTTGATATTTTCCTATATTAATTTCTAGGTATCCATCCAATTAGAAAACTGTTTATATATTTCGAAGTCGAGATGCAGGAAGCTGAGTGGAAGGTTTAAGTATTTTATGTAGACTGAATATGAATATCAAGCTCTTGATTCTTTGTCTTTTTCTGCAATTCTGAATTTTTCCTGTAAGTTAGATAAAAATTGTGAGATATGTCCGGGCTTTGTATATGGTATGTTGAATGAATGAGATGTACTATGTAGTAAAATCAGATGGGCTTCCAGGTATGAAATTTATCTTTCTGTAATCGTAAACCTTATCAGGATAATTTGTGTTTTCTGCAAATTGGATTAAGCAGTCGAATGACTGAATTTGCTGATAGTAATTTTCCTTTTATCAATGCAAATTATTCTTTAGAAAAATTATCCATTTAAATGATTTTAATCCAGTATTCCTCTGCTAATTCAAATTCTTATCTATACAATTTTCAAAATCTTAGTATTTCATGCACTTTGGAGAAATCATTGAATTGATGCAGTTTATCCTAGTATTTTTTTAAGTTTTCGGAATCTTCGGATTTCTAAATTTTTTTAAAAAATGCCTTTCTTACTAGTATAGCTTCTGCTGTATTATTCCTTTCTTTTAAATTGGTTTTCTGGTTGATATAAAAGTTAGATTGCGGTCATTGGGTATTTCATTTCCAATATAGTGTTACCAAAAATAACAATCAAAGACTCTTTTGATTTCACCTACTTTGTTTTTTACAAATATCAATGATTTTTTTTTTATTTATCTTTAAAATTTTATAAGTATTAACATTTAGGACATCATGTGGTGAATACCAACTGTAGCACTGGACTTTGCATGATATGATTTATTGTTATCTCCTTCCTTAAATGATGTTGCAATGAGTGTACAGTTGTTTACCATTTTCTGATATTATTGCGTGCTTCTTCTAAAATGAAAGTTATTTGTTCGTAAACGGAGTAAGCTAAATCTGTATTGTCTAAGTTGTGAATCGGATCGTCTACATACAATCTAGTGTTCAAATTGATAAAGGAAGCTGTGTAGACACCCTTGTACTTCTTGATATGATGTTTAATTGTCGAATTTAGCAAAAATTAGCTCAATGACAGTAAGAAAATTGCAGTTGTGTTTCTTAAAATGTTTGTTTTAGCATCTAAATCTTTCGTCACCCATAGAAATCTAAATGCGTTTCTTCCTTCATCACCAAAGAAATTTACAAAATTATCGCCTTCTTTATTTTATCGCCTTCTGCAACTGCCATTTTGGCAACCTTATTTAGATGGATTTCAAAAGAAATTTTAGATAAACTGCCGTAAATTCGGGCCTAGACTCAAACAGTCATTTGGTGACGGAAAATTCAGTTCATTCGAGTAGGGAAAAAATATTCCCATATTAATCGCCGTTTTATCTCCACGTATTACTTGATTATGTGACATATAATAGGCTTTGGAATTATCACTTTTTTTTTATCATTTTCGTTAACCTCTTCAGATCTTATGCAGTTGTGTGTTCTGAAATAAAACCCTTCTACTTAACTATGAACATCTCGATTTTTTCTTAAATCTTTAAAGAAGTGTTCTTAAATGGTTGTTAGCACTGCTATATTTATATTGATCCGACTCAGAATGTTCTTTCCACGGTAATTGACGTTGATAGCGATCTTCGACATTCTCAAACCTTCTAAATCTTACAATTTTCTCAGAATGTCTGCTTCTCCTAAATTTCGATTAACGCTGTATAGCACTCAGCACATTAACATTTTTTTTAAAACTCTGCGTTTTGCTTCCGAACCGTTAAATGCATGACCCAGTTCATTTTCTATTCCTAGTAAGGCACCGGGCACTCTTCTGCGTGCTACATATATAATATGTTGTGTAGTTTATATTAAATTAACGTTTAATTAAATTTTCATAGAGTTATAAAAAGAATGTATTAACGATATATCAACAAATTAAAAATTAATTATTTAATATAGCACAGAAACAATTTCCAGAATCACGGCAGTAAATATGTATAGGTAATCGCTTTGAATGGGCTGTCGCCATTTCCAATACTTCATATAATGCCACTACATTTTTTACACAAATAAATAAAATTGTTTGAAATTTCTTTTAAATATCTTTAGAATTGTTAAAGCTATGTCACTTAATACGTATCCATATTAAAGTAAGACATTTTGTACATTTGACTGAAAAAAGTGTATTGTGGCCGATAATTTATAAAGCAAACATTGTTTATCTTAATATGTACAAAAACTTTATTTATTTTCCCATAAACTGAAAATAATACACGTGTACATAAATTTATATATATGTGTCCAGTCCATATAGCTCGTTTTAATAAAAAATTCTTAATAATTATTAAAAAAAAATGCGTGGAATATCTTTAAAATATTTGATAAAGCAAATTTATATAAAGTAACACATTTACTTTCATTTTAAACAATTTAACAGTTTAAAACTGACAGAAGGACTTACAGTTAATATAAACATTTACATAATTTTGAATATTTTAAATTAAATTATCTATTTTTTAAATGCAAATATGACTGCATACACTATTAAAAACAAATTTATTTATCTGAAAAATCTTGTAAAAAGGATTTGTTTTAGTTGCAAACATTTTTCCCTGATTCTAATTTCTAAACATTTTTATTCCAAAATGCATTCTCTATTGTACAACGTTTACATTATTTAATGGAAATTAATTCTCCTAATACTGTTTACATATTTTTCTCATTTTTCGGTGTTCCTGATTTCTCTATGGAAAATAGATTTTCAATTTGTTATTAATAGAACAAAAATAAATTTGATAATTTAAAAAATGAAAATAAAGTTTTATTTTTAAATTTAATGTTTCAGTAAATTTCTAGAAATAGTTTGTAGAATACATATTTAACTATTTTCGTTTTACAAACATAATATTAATATTAAATGACTGTGATATATTAATTTATGCGAATAAATATTATGCTATTTATTTAAAAGCAATTTTAGAAGCCTCAGAAGTTTTTCATTTTTGCTAAAATTTGATGTCAACGAAAGAGTTATATACTTATGAATAAAATATTCATTTTTTTCCCCCCAGAATGATGTAAGTATTTTCCTATAACATCATTTTAATATATTCTGACCAATTTTATTTATGTAACATTTTGAAATCGTGATTTATGAAGAATGACTTTTAATGAATCGTGACATGATTCGAAGAATGTTGTGACAAAGTAAAAATTATATATTACACAAATTATGTATTCTTGAGGTGCTTTATAGTATCTATTTTCGAAAAGATAATATTATCCTTCTTTATAAGCTATCAGAATTCCTTACCTATCAAAACATTGCCCTATTTTGTTTGAATTTGTTTGCAATTTGTTTGAAAACTGCATCTCAATTCATTTTTGAGATATTAATTTTTTTGTAGTTTTTAACGAATTTTTTTTAATTTTTGCAACTGAAGTTCTCCTTTTCGGTAGAAAGTACAGGAAAAATAATTGGACAGTAGTAGTTTATTATACATTTTGGTTGCCATTTTTCCCAAAGCACCCGAAAAAAAATTGTAATTAAAATACGCGATATGTTAAAAAAATAATTTTTTTTAATAATTTTTGATGAAACATGCAGCTAACATAAACTATATTTAATTTTATGTATCCATATTAATGTTACAAACATACCAATCACTAGATGCCTTTTTTGTCGAATTTCTTGATTGATGACATCGCTTTTAGGTAGCTTTCATTACAAAAAGCTACCTATTGCAGCCGTTCGGAGGAAAGCGATTTCAAAAAATTTTGGTATATTTTCATCGATCATGACCGCCAGACCCCGAAACCACCCTCCGTTCAAAATTGATATATATATATATATATATATATATATGTCACACTGTAACTCTCGTATTTATGAACCGATTTGGACGTAATTCGGTGTGTACATAATACATACCGATGTCTCGACCGAGTTCGTTGGCCAGCTTCATCCGCCATTTTGTTTCAAAATGGCGGCCATTTAAAATGTTTAAAAAAATTTTAAATTTGAAATGTGGTAGCAAGAAATTTAAAATGGAAAAATATTTTTTTCTTATGTATTTGACCTTTATAAAAAGACTCCGAAGCAGTTTTTGTTTCGTCCATATCTAAAGAAATGGCTGAGTTATAGCATTTTGAATTTCTAGCGTGGCTGACATTTTGAAACGTCCTGAAATTTGTCACGCGATAAAAGGCGTATTTATGAACCGATTTGGATATAACATCGTTTATACATAGTATATACCAATGTCTGGACCGAGTTCGTTGGCCAGCTTCAGCCGCCATCATGTTTTAAAATGGCGGCCATTTAAATTTTTAAGAAAAATTTAAATTTGAAATGTGGTGCCAAGAAATTGAAAATTGAACAAATATTGTTTTCTTATGTGTTTGACCTTGATAAAAAGATTCGGAAGCAGTTTTTGTTTCGTCTATATCTTAAAAAATGGCTGAGTTATAGCATTTTGAATTTCTAGCGTGGGTGACATTTTGAAACGTCCTGAATTTTGTCACGTGATAACAGACATATTTATCAACCGATTTGGATGTACCTTGGTGTGTACATAGTACATACAAATATCTCGACCGAGTTCGTTGGCAAGCTTCATCCGCCATCTTGTTTCAAAATGGCGGCCATTTAAAAAATTTAAAAAAATTTTAAATTTAAAATGAGATACCAAAAAATTGGAAAATGAAAAAGATTTTTTTTTGCATGTGTTTGACCTTAATACAAAGATTCCGGAACAGGTTTTGTTTCGTCTATATCTAAAAAAATGGCTGAGTTATGACATTTTGAATTTTTATTGTGGCTGACATTTTAAAACGACTTGATTTTTGTCATGCGATAACAGGCGTATTTATGAACCGATTGGGATGTAATTTGGTCTGTACATAGTACATACCAATGTCTCGACCGAGTTCGTTGACCAGCTTCATTCGCCATCTTGTTTCAAAAGGGTTGCCATTTAAAGAAATGTAATTTAAAATTTAAAATGAAGTATTAAAAAATTGGAAAATGAAAAAGATTTTTTTTATGTGTTTGGCCTTGATACAAAGATTCTGGAGCAGTTTTTGTTTCTAAAAATTTGTTATTTTGCTTATATTTAAAAAAATGGTTGAATTATAGCACTTTGAATTTCTAGCATGGCTAACACTTTGAAACGATCTTGTATTTGTCACGAGATAACACACGTATTCGCCTATTTTGATGGAAGAAGGCATGTGGATAAGATACATCAATATCTCGATCAAGTTTGCTGGCCAGCTTCATCAGCCATCTTGTTTCAAAATGGCGGCCATTAAATTAAAAAATATATTTAAAGTGAGGTGCAAACAAATTAGAAATTGAAAAAGATTTCTTTCTTAAGTATTTGACCTTGATATAAGGATTCAGGAGCATTTTTTGTTTGTCTTTATCTTAAAAAATGGCTCAGATATAGCAGTTTTAATTTCTAATGTGGGTGACATTTTGAAAAATCTGATTTTTTGCCTGCGACAGCACTCGTATATATCAACCGATTCCGATGTGTGTGAGCATGTGCACAGCAATTACTAAGGTCTCGACAAAGTTCACTGGTTAGCCTCATCCATCATGTCATCTTAAAATGGCAGGCACTTTATGAAATCGCCGAATTTGGCAGCCAAATATAAGTTACTTTAAATAAAAGCAGCTTGGATAAAGCTGACTAATTTCGCGAAATTCTCATTCATTATGATTTAGTATTGATAAAAATTAGTATTGAATCTCCTATATTCGGTTTCCACAAAATTCAGCTTCGTGTGTTTAAATAATATAAGTTGGCTTTTTAAAAATAAGGAATATAGCTACCTCTTCCTCCCGGCACTGGCCGGAAGGACTTTTTTTATTGGATTTGTGTATTATTCTTCTATAGTGATGTCATACGCATTCGTTTCTGTAGATGTTTGAGACTTGATCATAAATATGGAATTCTTCGGCGGATGCGAATGACGTCCTTTTACATAAAATAAAAGCGTGTGTTTTATGCCTTCAAACTGAATTATGCTTTGTGCAATCTATATTTAAATATATATTTTTTTCTTTCCATCCGGGGCGACAGTAAATTCTTAAAAAAGCAGAATTCCTCTTTTTAAGTTTATATATTTTGTTTTGCATCTAATTTCTCACATCTAATTGTTATGTTTATTTGTATCTAAATGTTTGTGAAACGATTAAAAACCAAAATAAGTTTTTGTATGAAACTTTCAACCTTTATTGTCTTGAAATTTATTTTAGGTTATTTTTACATGCTTTTTGTCTTGAACATTTTACAGTTTTATATGGAAAGACATTAAGTCTACACTGCACTATTTTTTCCTTTTGAAAGTATGTTTTTTTTTAAATTTATATTAAGACTAAATAGCAGTAATTTTAAAGAGCTTTTCTTGGTCTCACTTAGTAGCGGACTTTTGTTATTACAAAAGTCGAATATTTTTATTTAAATATTATGGTTTCAATGTTAAGGCCTGTTTTATTAAAAATAAAATTATTACTTATCACTATTTTCATTATAGGAATATGAAACGTATCAAGAAGATTGTTCAATAAATATAATAGCGGGAAATTATTTTTAAATATTTTCTCACTCTGCATTCATGTCGGGATTTCACCATATTCATCACTTATTTTTGTTTTACTACTGCTCTTTGATTGTTTGATATGTTCTGAATTGATCACCAAGAAAATATGTAGATATTCAATGCGTTCTTTATCCGAAATATTGCAAGATGCGAAAAGCAAGATTGCAAATGCACTTAAACTTTTTTTTTACACGAATTCTATTTCTACCTGGCATACTCGTACATAAAATTATTATCCATTAATAATTTTAGCTTACTTTAAAAATTAAAAAGCAGCTGCATCTGTTTACATAAAAAAAAAAAAAACTTTTGAATTTATAAAAAAATATTTTTAGCATAGTTTTTCTCGTGCATATAAAATTTAAAATAAACATTTCATTTGAATTTAAATGCAATAAAAAAACGACACGTTGAAATACAAGTTCGAGTAACCAATGGAAAATAAGAATAGAAAAGAAAATTAATATATGCATTCGTTATTTTATAATTAATTTTCATTCTGTTTACATTAAAAAAAAAACATTATTTAAGAAAGAAAAAGTAGTGTTTTTTAGTAGTTTATGTAAAACGTTTCTCAAAATTTAATGCGACATAAATCATACCTGCATTTAAAGCAGAAAAGATATCTAGACCTTTTGTAAAAGACTTTATATAAAACCTTTTTTATTAGTTTTTAAACATGTGTTTAGCCACCATACTCAAAACATTAGCTTGACTATATGCAACTATTACTTAAATTGAAATTTATATGAAATTATTAACCTAATTTATGCATTTTAACCAGATATAGTACCAGTCCCATTAAGTTCTGAATTTCTGTAGTTTATAAATGAAATTTTTGAATTTAATCCAGATAACTGAATTTTAAATTCAATATTTATTACACAATCTTTAAACGTATCCCTATAACTATTCTCGTGAAATAATTTTATTTACATGTATGAGAGCAAAAATAAACTTTTCTGGGTTAAACTAAGTAAAATTTTACTTTACGTCACTTGCTTATGTTTACAAGATTGATTTATTATAGCGATTTCACTTGCTGTCCTCCCAGTCCATTGCCGTTAGAGTTTATGACTGTCACGTGAGCACTGTCTACAATTCGTTCTTGTAAGGCGTAACATGATTTGACAGTAAATGATATGCAATTTTGAAATTTGTGTAAGCAATTGTGAAATGAAGCAGTTTGAATTCTAATAAATGAAAGATCAAATATTTATTTTACATTTAGTATTCTTATGGCAACAAATAAACCATTTGAGAAGATATTAAATTTATGATTTGCTTTTCTGGATGTAAAACCTGGTATAGCAATTTAAAATTCTTAAAATGTACAATATTTTTTATAATAGTAATACACTACATTTCACCTAAAAAGTATCACAGTTAAATTATTTAACCGACTTGTTTGAAGAAAACAGATGTTTAGATAAAGATAAATACAGGGCCGGCCAAAGCACATTTTGGCGCCAGTGCGAGTACCCATAAAGGCGCCCCCCCCCCACACACACACACACAAGAAAATTGCTTGAATTGTGGTCTTAATTTTTTTAATTATTCGTCATTTTTATACATACTATTACTAATTATTTAAGATATTAATTTAAAGTGTTTCAAGAACAGATATAAGTTTCTAAATTTAATCCCATCTTTGAGTTTGTATTTGGTAAATTGTAAAATCAAATCTCATAAGGGAAATTTCAATTTTACAGTAATTATCATTCTTAATGTGTAATATTACGATCCAAAATTAAAACGCAAGACACAACACATGGTATTGGACGAAAATAACAATAATAAGTTAATTCAAATAAAAAACTTTTTTAGAAGAATACTCTTTGGAATACTACAACTAAATAAGTAGAACTACTAGTAAATAGCAATTATGAAAGATGGAAACTGTAATCTTGTCTCGTTATTTAATACATAAATAGTACGAATAAATTTCCTATTTAAATATCGATTTTCATACACTTAACTTAAAACTTTAAAGAAATTGGAAAACCCAATTTTCTCTTCAGCTAATCCCGGAAACATAAATATTCTTATTCTTTCTTTTCATTTTTGGAATAATTCTCTTTCTGTTCTTTTAAAACAAAATTTTCTTTCTCCGTGATGATATTTACAAAAAGAAAAAAAAACCTAGTAATTTTTTTTAAAATAACCTAATATAATTAAATATTAAGAAAAAACTATGTTTGTGAATAAGAGTTGTATTTATAATAATAAAGAATACGCTTAACAAAAAATGTACTCCCCCCCCCCAAAAAAAAAAAAAAAAACGGAGTTTGTCATTCCCTGAATTTTGTTATATTCGCACCCACGCACCGCCACGCTAGAATTAAACGGACCACCACAAAGAAAGCTATTTCTTTAAGTATTTCTAATTTTATATGTGTAATTATAATTGTATGAATCCAATTAAATCATATGGCATTGGTGTTCAATAATTTAAAAAAAAAAAAAAAACCATAGTGGACACTAAAAGCAAAAAAAGAAAAAAAAAGTTATTTAACGATAAAATGTAGCAAATGAAATATTTTATCAAGACTATTACAACTTTATATGCAGATAAATAATTTTTTTTTTTTAAATAGGCTCCAACAATTTCACAATTCTGCATTGTCAAACTCATGTTGATTTATTCATTACGTTAGAACCTTTCTATGTTAATGAGAAATCAAGAAAAAGTAATTCTACTCAACTTCTGTTTATTAGATTTACAAATAATAAAGTACATGTCATGGACGCTGATAGGGGGATGGGGATAAGGAATTGCCTTTGCTGCACCCTTTTGAAAAAAAAAATCGTTATCTTATATGATTTTTTTTAAAGGGGGGGGGGGGGGTTACATTTATCTTTTTTTTCGATTAATTTTAAATAATAAATAACTAAGGGAAATCTTGTGCTTAGGTATAAGTCTGTATATATTATAAAAAGGCTTTGCACTATATTATACCAAAGAAACCTTACCCCTAAGTAGATTTCGTTCTTCCAGTATACGTAAGATGAAAATTATTTCACAAAATAATGAAGAATCTCTGTAATATTGAAAAGAATTCCCTTTCGGTTTAGACAAAGTTTGACTTAGTATTAAATATATAATATGATTCCAAAAAAGTTTTTTTTTAAATTTTAGTTAAATCTAAAGCAATTTTTATTTTTAAATTAATAATATTTGCTTAAAATTTCAGTTATTTAAGTTCCAGTATTATGAAATATTTATTGTGTAATGGGGCAAAGACTATTCCACTAATAAATAACCCCTAATGATGAATGAAACAGTGCGTCATTATAACGCAATTTTATATATTTTATGACGATATTTTTTACTGGCTTTCCGCCCAGTGTTCCTTTCAGACCATGTTTTGGAGAACTGTGGCAATACATAAATTCAAAGAATATAGCATGGGCGCCGGTTGAACGAAATACCTAAAGTGGGAAGATTTTGGAACAAATGTGTGCCTGTAGTAAGAATAGAAATAGTTTAATATTTTTTCGCTAGGGGAGCTCGGACCGCTTTCCCACCTTCGTTTAAGACGATAAATATTGGAATAATTAAACACAAAAAGAATTGTGCTGTTGCTCAAAAGTTTTCCTAGGTAGGGGGGCGGCTTGTGCCGGGAAACACTATCTTCCAAGATATGAGCCTGAAAGTAACACTCTTTCCGATCAGAGCCTGATTATCGCAAAGGTAAAATAGATAGCTGTCCATGCTCTCAACTCTAAAATAACCCCTCCCTCCAAACCACAAAATCGCTCCTTAAATGAGTAGAAATTGAGACTTAAAGCATATTATAGTGGGTCCCATCTGAATCCTTGCCCCACGCACTAGCCATATAGGGTTAGTCAGGCCCTTGTTCCGCCGCTCTCAGTTTAGTGAGCAAAGTCCTTCGTAATTTCAAGAACTGACAACTTTCAAATACTACGAACATGCATTGTAACTTTAAATATTCTACTGTTTAACATTCGCATGAAAATTAGTCATTTAAACGAAATAGATAAATGAATCAAGCTTCTTGAAAAAAATTTTGGTCTGATTCATTTCTACTTATTAAATATTCCATTTACAGCAGTAGTTTAATAAAATAATAAGTGAGCGACCGAATCGTATTGTCTCGATACTGCAATCATTTTAATAAGATTTATTTTCATACATATTTTTGGTTACATGCCCATTTTTCATTTTCGGCAAAATTTCTGACAGCAACGCTATTGACTATTAGTAGACGAAGATGAGCTCATATCCAGAAGGCACTGCTAGAAAAATACTTTTTCAAAGACGTCTGTTTTTCATTTTTTAATTTCTGCAAATTCAATATCCTAATGGTTTCTTTTCCGTTCATCTGTGGGCCAGTCTCAGATTCCCTGTGGGATAAGAGAACTCTAGAATAATGTGCTTAAATAGCCGGAAGTGATACAGATCTCCATAAACCTGTTAAAGTTTAAATTAGTTAGCATCCCGCAAAGGAAGCAGATTTGAGTCGAGTGGTTCCTGGAATTCGTGATTCTGTTTCTTTTCTCAGTATGACGACGTAATTTGAGCATTAATAGCTTAAAGGCAATTCCATTCAGATAAAGAACAAAACAACAAAGAATCCTTTCTCGAGCTGGCCCCAACTTAGCTATAGAAAATGAAAAAAAAAAAAAAAAAAAAAAAAAAAAAAAACCGTAGAATATAAAATAACTTTATCGGTGCTCTTGTAGGCGCCCTTTCATCTGTTTGGCGCCCCGGGCGGTGGCACACTTCGCACACGCCTTGGGCCGGCCCTGGATAAATATATATAAGTAATTCTTTTAAACGATAGTTACAGGTTATATTTCTGCTATATTTCAGACATTATTGTTGTATATTTGAATGACACTTATACACTATATAGCCAAAAATTGTTGTGTATTTTTTTTTTTTTTGAAATATCTAGAGGCATACTTGGCAATTTGTTTTAGAACTTCGTGAATATACAGAACATTTCTGACTTTATATTTACCAATAAATGTTTTATCCTGAAGAAATTTTGGAAACCAGCAAGAAATTGAAAAATATAAATAATATTCGGGATCACCATGTAAACTGAACTGAACAAAATTCCCTGTCACTGGGGCATATGAATATGTGGATACCGATTGATATGTATTTATTAGTCTGATTTATTAATTTAAACAATAATAAAGCTGTTGAAAAAAATTAAACCATTTTTTTTCTAGTAAACACTTTATAATCATGCTCTTCATTTTCACATATTTTCTTTTAAAAATGTATTATGACCGCATATAAGAAGAAATTTCTACCCAAAAGTATCCTTGAATATACATACATTTAAGTAAATTATATATATGTATATTTGTAAAATTGACGGCATTATTGTTAAAAAACCTTGAACCCATCCCGGTCTTCGAATTCTGATGTATATTTATAACATTGTTTTAAATATATATAAATTCTTATTAGTAATATTTAGAATATTGGATATAATACAGTGTAACATAATGAAATTTAAAATTCATATCATTATGTGATACAATATGCAAGTAATTAAAGTACTGATAAATCAATCTATTGTAGTTTTAAAACAGTTATATCAACAGTTTTAATGTTCTTATCTCAAAATTGTCTCCAGTATTTATAGAAAACCCCACATATCTACATATTATATACTTTCCAACTTAAACAACGTTGCTTTTTATATACTATTTCATTATACATATTTTTTATTTTATTTTTTAAAGTACAAAACTTAAAGGAATGTATAATGTTCAAAAATGGAAAAACATTTACACTTGGAAAAGAGAAATTATATCAAATCTGTTTTAATTTTATTCCTACGATTACTAAAAGAGGGATTATTGTCAATTTAATAAACAGGAAGTAATAAGTCAAACGCCAAAATTGAGCAATATGAACAGGAAAAACGTAAATAATGTTTCTATACATGATTGTCTTACCTTTTTAAGTAAAAACACTAATAAACATTAATTAACATTTCTAGATTAATTTTATAGATATGAAATAATATTGATAAGAAATACTTAAATGCGGTTTCTGGAAAATCAATTTTTTCTTTATTTCCTTGTATGATATACTTCATTACATAAGAATATTTTAAACATACTTCAGTGAAATATTGTCAGAATATTTTCCATATTACTCACCATGTTCTGAACGATAACCTAAGCTATATGGTGCAATGTAATTATTTTATAGGCACTTTATTATAAAAAGAAGGTAATTGTTAATACAAAATATGTATTTTTTGACATTTTTCAAATAATTAAGTTAATTCTGAACATATTTTAATAGTTCCAGTTCAGTGCACAGGTAATTAATAGTATGTAGAAAAAAGTAACTTTAAATATATATAGTAAAGATAAGTCTGGCATAAGCATAAAATTTTGCGCAAAGACAAACTAAAAACAACAATTTTTTTTTTAATTTTTATCAAGATATTACTAGGATTTTATGTTTTTTCATCATTCTGTATCACAATTAAACCAAAAATATGTGTATTTATTCAATAGTGTAGATATATTTTAAAAAACGTTTCGAGCTTATGCAGATACCTTACTGAGATTTATCTATGTATACAAAAATAACTGTGTGGGTGTATGTTTGTTATACAAATCTAAAATGTGGACCTATTTGCACAAAACTTGATATACACACTTTTTAGGTGCGTTTTAGACGTAAAATTACTGGCTACTTTTAAAATATTCCAAGACCACTCTTCACTCCTTTCTTCAACTATCTACCTTAGTTTATATTTATACATATCTATTTATTTTATAACACGTATTTTTTACTTTCCTGTTGCCAAAATCTAAAAACTGTGAAAAATTTAAAGAAAGAGCAACAACACATATAACAAAACAACTAACACGTGTGTTTTCATACCTATCAAAATTTCAGACAATTCGATACATATTCGCAGCCGAAACCGATGTAATTTCGCAAATAATGCGCATTTATCGTATACAAAATTTTAAAATATTACTATAAGTGATTAAAAGTATGTAGTACCTCTGTAAAAATGTATTTGTAGTTTAAATATCTACTGTAATACTAACATATATATTACAAGAAACAAAACCTAAAAACTACTTTACTAAATATGATGTCGCTTTCTATCAGATGCTTTGACTCTGATGTCAAACGTCCTCAAAACAGAGGGTTGCTGTAATTTAATTTCAACTCTTTTTTGTACACTCTGTATCATTCAGCTTTTATTTTATAGCTAAGTTTTCTAATAATTTTGATGCAAAGGTGCATTTTTTATGACGATTTTTATCAGAAAAAGAAAGATCGCAAACATTTGTTGAGTCAACTGATTCACTTAAAAAATAAATAAATAAATACATGTCCATGAAGGGACGTTACGACTGAAAGAATGTAGAATTGGACTCCCTTTTGATAATGACAAAATGTAATAATTATGAAGACAGTTTTTATAAATAATAATGTATTTTATATTCAAAATTAACGCTGTACGAAATAGAATTTAACTAAATGCTACGCCATTTGATTGAATTATTTTGCATTTTATTTTCGTATTGTTGGAGAATTCTTATATTTTGGTGACACGCGCGAAAGAAAACCTACATTCTCATTTGTAAGCTTTCTATGGTTGCATCAAAGTGACATAAATTTTTTATTGTCAGTTGACGCGAATACACAGAGCAACGTTGTTGTGATTTTCGTATTATTGACATTATTTTATTTTCTATTGAATGTCTCCAATTTTAATACTGGAAATCTAGTTAGTTCTGATAGACTTTTATGTAAATGCTTTTGAAGATAACTTTAAGTTTAATATAACTGTAAAAAACAATTTTTTTTCTTTTATATTTTATTTTTTTATTTCTTCTGAACCATTCAAATAGCGATTTCTAAAAATACATAAACATTTTACATATTTTTTAAAAAGTCACATCTTGTAATGTGTTAGATTTTTTTTTATAAATATTTATTGTTATTATTTTTTGACAACTGTACTAAAATTTTAAATATTGAGTGTTGTTTAATTGCACTTTTAAAGAATATAAGAGTCTTGTGTTTGAAAATATTTATGTTTAAACATGAATTCTTAAAAAAGCAAGATAAACTATATAGTCAAAATTTTCCATCATAAGTCTTTTGCCGTGTTTCGACTAAATACTGATTGAATAAATCTTACCGTTTAAGTTTCCAAGTAAAGCAATTCTTTCTGAATAGTCTGTAAATCTCTTAACGCTGAATTACTGTAATGAGCGATATTAAGTTCATTATGAGATTAAGAGTACTTAGTTTTCGCTGTGAGTAAATACTAACTTAATTCTTTTTTTCCCCAACATGATGTATTGATTATATTCTGAAGTTGTCTGAACATCACTAACTTTTATTTAACGGTAAATAAATTAATTGAGAAGACATGCTGTTTTCTATACGGCAATATATCATACAAGTGCTGTGTTTTATCATAGCATTAGTTTTTGTTAATTATAATATTAATGCACGAAACAACCGGACGTAAATTGATTAAGTCTGTCCAGGTAAGATATTTACTTAATTACAAGGCAATTGATATATTTTTCATACATATTATTAAGAGAATATGGAAGCAAATTATGTTTTGAAAACAAGCTTTTGCTACTAAGTCTATTTTCATATTTTTGTATCTAGAAGTTCAGTGTTTAACTGATTTTACACATATGGTCGAATATTTAATTCTTATGTTAATATTATTTATTAAATTTGAAATTCTATTTTTGTGCTAAGAGGGAGCGGAAATGATTCTATTTTAAAAACAACATATATATATATATATATATATATATGATACATTTTCACTTGTACGATATAAACATATCGGCCTTAAGCAGCAGCTTTACTATACTCGTTATCTAACTCCACCGAGAAATCAAAGTTTTGCAGTCGTAAAATCATGGGTAAGAGTGGAAGATCAGGCCGACGTCCATTTGTATTTTCCCGGAAAATAATAACTGAAGCCTTTAGATCAATCAAATATTTATTAGATGATCATATAATGCATAAACTCCACTAGTTGCTACCCATATTCGGGTCGTTGCTACGTCGTAAAATGTAAACCACTAGATGTTAAATATTAGAACAGCATGACGAAGAAACAATAAACAAAGCTCTCCAGGTGACATGGGTTATTTAAGCAAATGAATAAACGTAATATTATCTTTCTCCCAGACAGTGCAACTGTTTAAATACTTGCAAAAAAAAAAAAAAAAAAAAAAAAAAACCACCCATACGAATACATTACAAGTGAAAGAACCAACCTTTAAAATAGCTGGGGGCACGCGATGGGAGGCAGACTACGATAGGACTTAGCTCCAGGGGAAGGGGGGGGCAGTACGCTTGACGTCGATGATGAACTCTTTAGTCACGGCATCAGATTTATAACGAAAACAAATGTTGGCGGGCTTGGCAAGGAATTATGGGATATCGAACAAATAGAACAAATCTTAAATACATTATCTTAAATACATTCGAAACAGAAAGAATTTAGTTTCAGAATAAAATGAAAAAAAGCAATTTAATGGGTTTGATTAGATTAGACGAATGGATTTAAAGTTTTTAGAATAATAAAAGAATACGCATTTAAGGCATGGCGAAAAAAGAAAAAAGAAATATAAGATAGTACTAAAGATAAGTATAAAAGGTAGATATTAGAATAATTTGGAATAGTTTAATTAAGTTTGTATGATTTCTTATGAGCAGAGACTTTAATACTGAAAGATAGATATAGATGGCAGCACTACGAGAATTGAAAATGACTGGTTTTCTCTGCCTTAAAAATAGAAGACTTTATTCAATTTTTATTCTTATTATTTTAACTTTTTTTTTAATTTTAAAATTCCTATTATCCTTTTTCTGTATTATATGCATATTAATCTTGTTTTATTTTCTTTTATTAGATAAATTTTATTCTGTATTTTGATGGTCATGTACGGACCTGTAATAGAACATTCCAATGTTTTGATTCTGAATTCTAAGGTGTGCAAGTAAAATTCGATTCGATTAAAAATGTAAAAATACCAATCAAATTCTCTTTTATTAGTAGTTGTGAGTAAATTAATTTTACGTATTCAAATCTTTAATATTCTACAATATTCAAAGCAAGTCGTCAAAGTTCCTGCATATTTTAATATTCTTTACGTTCTTCATTCCCAAGAAAATAGCGTATTCTACGATGGAGGACTTCGCAGCAAAAAGGTACTGTTGTGAATTCAATTTATTCTATTTATACAAATTAAGTCTATATCAATTAATATTTAAAATTCTACATATTAAATTTTCTGGCCCGTCGGAAGCCTAGGAGATAACTAGTGATAATCGTATTTATTTAATATATTATCATGAAAACCAAAGCAGAAACTGCTGCGGAATCAAAATTCCTTTTTACTGTTAAAGAAATAAAGAGATTTAGCGCTCAGGTTACTGAGGCAATTGAAAATAAAAAATTAAAATTAATTGAAAAGTTAAAGGCTGAATTGATAAAGTTAGAGAATGATTTAAAAAAATCTTATTTTGGCGTAGCTGAAGAAAGTGTAAATTCTTTATACGAGTCCTTTACTGAAGCTAAAGATATTGTTGTTGATGATTTAGTCAAAATTGAGCAATTTTTAGAAAATCAAGGCGTAAAATCACAAGAAAATCAAAGTGCAGTTAATAATAGCTCAAATATAAGAGTTAGTAATAACGCTTTAAAGCTTCCTAAGTTCGAATTACCCATTTTTATGGAGATGTCACTCAATGGATTAGCTTCAAAGAGACTTTTTTAACTGCGATTCATAATAATCAATCAATTTCAGACCAGTTGAAATTTTCGTATCTTATAGCTAGTGTTAGGAATTATCCTTCGAAATTAATTTCTCGTGAGAATTATAAAGGAGATTGGGAAACGTTAGTTAATAGATATGATAATCGTAAGAATTTGGCATATTCATTGCTGTCTAAATTTGTTAATGCCAAACCATTGAAATCGCCCACGCAGAAAACTATTTTAGAGCTATTGGATACATGCAATGAAGTGATTCGAAACTTAAAATCTTTGAAATTCGAATTTAATGAATTTGTTGATTTGATTTTAGTGTATATAGTACGAAATAAATTTGATGAATCCTTAAAAAAGCAATGGGAATTATCCTTAAATAATGATTCATTCCCAACTTATGAAATGTTGATGACATTTCTCGAAAAGCAGGCTCGTAGTTTGCAGAACTGTAATAGTGAATTTTTTAAAGGTGAATCCTAATCTAATCAAAAATTTGAAAGTAAGTTTCAACATTTTTCAAAAAATCTGTCGCCAATACAGTCGTGATGGATAATGTAAATAAAACTACAAATATTTCATGTTCACAGTGTAAAGAATCGCACCCACTTCATACATGCCCAGAAATTGCAAAATTATCTGTTGATCAACGTTGGAATTTAGTTAAATCAAAAAAGCTGTGCACTAACTGTTTAAGATCAAATCATTTCGTAGCCGATTGTCGTATTACGACTACTTGTAGGCATTGCAATTCTAAACACCATACACTTCTTCATCGTGATCAGTCTATCCCTGCATCACAGAATTCTTTCAGGCAACCAGATCGTGTTACAACACCAAATGCTGTTGTTAATTCTAATGAATCTAACTGTTTAAGTTCTGAATCTATCAATGAAAATTCTCAAACATTGTTGGCTACTGCCATTATAAAGGTTAAATCTAAATCGGGAAAATTTATTCCTTGCAGAGCGATGATAGATGGTGCTTCTCAAAAAAGCTTACTTTCAAAAGCTTGTTGCAAAAAATTAGGTCTTCCATCTAGGCCTACAAATCATAAAATCTCAGGAATCAATAATTTAGTCGCAGAAACGGCTCTTCAGGAAGTTTCCTTGGCTTTCTCTCCACATTTCAATAATGAAACTTTTCACTTAGATGCATTAGTTGTTAATCAGATTACAACCAATTTGCCAAATTTTTTGATTACAACTAAATAATGGCCACACATTGAAGGATTGAATCTGGCGGACCCTAATTTTCATTTGTCCAGTCCTATTGATATACTTATAGGCGCAGATTTCTTTGCTAACATCATAATAGGGGAATCAATTCTCGGACCTAAAGGATCACCGAGTGCTGTTAATTCTAGACTGGGTTGGATTCTTTCGGGGATCATTTATTCGAATGATTCAAATCAAAATTCCATTAGTTGTCATGTTACTACACAGATAAGTTCTCAACTACAAAAATTTTGGGAACTTGAATCGGTTCCCACTTCTGATCCAATTTCTCTAGTTGAAGATAACTATGCGAAAACAGTTTCTCGTTCAGAATCTGGAAGATATATTGTAAATCTACCTTGTAAATCTAAACCTATTCTAGGCAACTCTAAATCTCAAGCCTTAAAACGTTTCTACTTCTTGGAGAAAAAACTTCAAGAAAACCCCTTGCTTAAAGAGCAGTATTTATCCTTCATGAGCTAGTATATCGACTTGGGGCACATGGGACTTGTACCAGATTCAGAAATTTCAAATCCTGATCATTTTTATCTCCCACATCACGGGGAGTTAAAAGAAGATAGTTCTACAACTCGGCTTAAAGTTGTATTTGACGCATCTGCGGTTGGTTCAGAAGGCCGCTCCTTGAATGATTATTTAGAGATAGGTCCAAAATTGCAACCAGAAATCTTTCCTCTACTGTTAAGGTTCAGAATGCATCCAATCGCCTTTAGTTCTAAAATCGAGAAAATGTTTAGGCAAATTGTCGTCAATCAAAATCATGTAGATTATCAACGCATTCTTTCGAGATTCAATTCAGATGAAATTATTAAAACATACAGGCTGTTGACCGTTACGTACGGTACTTCTTGCGCTCCATTTTTGGCCATTAGGACATTACACCAGTTGGCAAATGACAATGAGCAAAATCATAAAGAAGCCTCTCAGATAATTCGGAAAAGTACGTACGTAGATGATCTACTTTCCGGTTCGAATTCAAAGGAAAATGCCCAAAATTTGGTAACTGAGCTAATCGAAGTTATGAAAGGCGGAGGTTTTAATCTACGTAAGTGGACCTGTAATGATCCAAAAGTAATAGCTCATTTACCAGATGAAATGAATGCTTCATCGCAAAAGGTAATTCAGGAAGATGATACCGTTAAAGTCCTCGGACTACTTTGGGATTCTTCCAAAGATGTTTTACAAATTCGTTTCAATGATTTTAAAGAAGTTAAAACAAAAAGAGATTTGTTATCAGTAGTGGCTACGATATTTGACCCCTTGGGTTTCCTAGCTCCTACTACAATAAGATTAAAAATCATGATGCAAGATCTTTGGAAAGATAAGGTTTCTTGGGATGAAGAAATCCCAGACACCATACTACAGGTTTGGAATGAGTTTTTATCAGAAATTCATTTGTTAAAGTCAATTGAAATACCCAGATATATTAATGCTTATAATCAAAATGATGTTCAAATTCAGTTACATGGTTTTTGTGATGGCTCAGGTAAAGGGAAGCAGGACGTTTCGGTCCCGACACTTCGGTCCCGCCATTTCGGTCCCGCCGTTTCGGTCCCAAGACATTTCGGTCCCGAGACAATTCGGTCCCAAGACATTTCGGTCCCGAGACATTTCGGTCCCGAGACAATTCGGTCCCGAGACAATTCGGTTCCAAGGCATTTCGGTCCCGAGACAATTCGGTCCCAAGACATTTCGGTCCCGAGACATTTCGGTCCCGAGACAATTCGGTCCCAAGACATTTCGGTCCCGAGAAAATTCGGGCCCAAGACATTTCGGTCCCGAGACATTTCGGTCCCCAGACATTTCGGTCCCAAGACATTTCGGTCCCGAGACAATTCAGTCCCAAGACATTTCGGTCCCGAGATATTTCGGTCCCTTCTCCAGCAAGCTGAAATTTCGTGCACTTGAAATAGGTGACAATTTTATAGGGGACATTGTAGAGTTTTTTAAATAAAGGCCTCAAGATTTTAGTAAACACACACAAATTTCGTATGGTAATCATTTTAAAAAACAACGGGGGGGGGGATTGACATTTTCTATATTTTAGTGTATCATAAGTATAAGGGTCTGATAAATTAAGACATTTATAACTCGATCTATAATTATCGCAAAACACTCATATTTTGTATGGTAAACGTAATCTTTATAAAAGGAGGGACATTATCAAATTTTTTAACTGAACTCCCTTAATTTTAGTATAACTCGAATATAAGGACTCGAAAACGCAAACACTTATAACACAGATCAAAATTGTCGCAGCCCACACTAATTTCCTATGATAATCATAATCGTTTTATAAGGCAGGGGGGGGGGGGCTCTGTTGACTTTTTATATATTTTAATGTATCTTAAGTATAAGGTCCTGATAAATTAAAACATTTATAACTCTCTCTGTAATTATCGTAATCACACTCATATTTTGTACGGTAAACGTAATCTTTAAAAAAGGATGTACATTATAAGATTTTTTAACTGAACAATTGAAATTTTAGTATAACCGAATATAAGGGCCCGAAAACCGCAAACACTTATAACTCGCTATCAAATTGTAGCACCCCATGCAAATTTTATATGGTAGAAGTAATCGTTTTCAGGAGTGGAGGAAAGGAGAGTTCTGTGGATTCTTTATAGAAGCTCCTCATATTTTAGTCTATCATAAATATAAAGTCCAGACAATTTAAAAATATTTATAAGTCGAGCTTTAATTTTCATATGCAAATGCCCATACCAAAATGCACATATTCAATTGTATATAATTTGCACACTATGCAATTAATAATGAAAAAATCTGCAAATATTTTTACAAATCTTTATTTTATCCTATTATTTAACGGCGCATCAATTTTAAATGTATTGCATTTTACATATTTTTTTTAAAAGGGGGTTCTTAACATGGAATTGTGATAAAGACACATTATTTTTTAAATTCTGCACCGGAACAGACTAGAACTTTCTATTTTATTTTAATAATTATTTTAATTTACTATTTTTTGAAAAACTATTTAAAAGTTTGCATTAATCTTTTTACATGTAACAATAATATTACCGCTATTTCTACCGGTGTCGAATGACAAGTTTAAAAATATTTTTAATTTTGAACCACTTCACCGTTTGCCCCGAGATAACTCGGGGATAAAAGCACTTTTTCCCCATACCTGTCGACGGTGAAGTGGTTTGCAACAATTACAAATCCTTTTTAATATATTTAAGACTTTTATATGCTTATTACATTAAAAAACTACGAGCACAATAAACATAAATCAAAATTTTAAAATTTCTATTGTCATAAAATATTCTTTTCGTATTAAAATTAATTCTGTATTTCAAATATTTCTTTGTTATTTATTTGACTTATATACTTAGAATTAAAGCAGACTACATGTTTTAATATGACAAATAAAAAATAAAAATGAAAATACAAAAAAATAACTTAAAAACTCAAAACAATATTGTATAGTGAATCACTTTTATGTAAAATTTCATTTTAAATTAAGAAATTTTATAAATATATCACAATGAAGAAATTTGGAAATTTAGAAAACATATTTGGCTTTTCTTGATATCTACATGTTATTCATTCAAAAGAATATTATACATGTATATATATATGTCAAGTGTAGATGTCCTGGCTTCCCCCATTTGATTAAGCTAAATAAAGATCCAGATAGAAGAATTATTCTACTCGCGCTCTCTTTGTTCTAGTCAGCCGGCGCTTTTTTGTGGCCACACGGCATTTTTTATCTTTAATGGCTTAAAAAAACCGGGACGACATGGAGTGGCGTAGCCAGGTTTTCGTTTCGGGGGGGGGGGGAGGGTCCAGAATTTTCCCTTCATGTTATATATATAGTAAAACCTGTCAAGATGAAATTGTAAATATTGGCGAAAAAATCCGTTTTACACAGGTTTCCGTGTTATTTGGTGTATTTGTATAGTATTCTTTTCCGTAGCACTATGGAACATTTATGTTTAAGACAGAACTCCGTTATAGGCAGGTTCCATTTTTAAAAGTTTTGTGTATTTATATAAATATACTTATTTATATCATATGAATAGAATAAAACTTGTCAAAATAGTAATTGTCTATAACAGAATCCTGTCTTTAACGTAAGCGTTACATGGTCTTAATATGAATTGCGATACATTAAATTTGCTGAAAACCTGTCTGAAAAGGGGATTTTCACCCTTCTTTAGTGAAGCATAGTGAAACCTGTGAAAGCGGAATCTTTCTATAACGGAATCCTGTCTCAAACGGAAGAGTTTCAGAATCCCTGCGAAACGAACAATAGATCTTATTGAGGTAGTGTATCTTAGAAGTATAATTAATTACATTTCTTTACATGGAAGCCTGTCTAAAATGGAGCTTTTTACCAGTCCTTGGAATCGTGTCTTGACTGTGTATATATGATAGAAGTATTTCGAGTAACTTTAAGAATTTAGGTATATCCTTATTTAATTTCTTAATTAAAAAAAAAAGAGCATGGATAAAAAATATAAGGCCAATCTCTATAACTGCAACTAATAATACATTCAAGTTACATTAATATTTACCAGTGAAAAAGATTCACTTATGATGTAAAAAGCTGAGCGCATACTGAAGAGTTAAATTTAATTAACCCATTCGCTGTCATTCACGAGTATACTCGTTGCTTTAATTTATTGATTACTTTGTCACCACTATTTTAGAATTTAAAAAAATGCCTCATTTATTGGCAGAAATTTCGCTGTATTAGTAAAGCGAAATTTATCTTTCTGAATTTGTGCTGGCAAACGACCTTCAACAAAAAATTTGAAAATTCTTAGTTTTGGCAGCGAATGGGTTAAATCAAGTTTCATATTACATAACATTTGCCTACAATAAAGTTAGGGCCAAGTGGTTAAGTGTAAAACAGCAATTTTCATGTTTAATTTCTTGCCATTGAATTAAGAATTTGTGCTGTAATAGATATTGGATAATGATTTCACATAAGTGTCAATCGCATGAGCCGTTCATGCGATCCGCCGCGCTCCCCATGGAAATTTTTGAGGTAACCCAGATAGCATGAACATTAGCAGAAAGTTTGATTTTTTCTGATATTATCTTGCCGTGACAAATTTGAATTGAGAAATTCGCAGCAAATCTCCCGCAAGGTATACCATCACCCAGTTGCATGAGTAGTTTGTTGTGAAACTGATGGCAAGACTGTCTTTAATTCACGAAAGTGACGAAAGCAAAAGATCCCTCTGTTGAGAGACTCAACAACAATGAGAATCAGCATATACGCAGAAATTGCAGAAATTTTATTCGGTAGGCACCGTTCTTTCTAAACGCTATACTTATTAAATACCAAAAAATGCTCGAAATGAAAAGTACAGTTATTACCTAAACTTGTTTATGGTGATAAAACCTATGCATGCGCCTTCTGACGGCGCTTTCGCATCAATAGACCTGTTCAGGTCTATTGACCCCTTCAAAGGGGTTAAACTTATAGTGTGATATGGAAAGATTACTACTTTGCAGTAAGTTTGCATTATTTTTGATTATTTGTTTGCCGTTAGTTTGCAATAAATTTGATACAGCATGAATTTAACTTGCACGACAAGTTGAAAACACTCATAGTTATATTGTTAAGTAAAAAAAAAATCAAAAATTAAATTGTTTTTATTAAACGTATTTATCAATTCAAAATTATTTTAATTATTAATTGTTTAGATAACTAATTTATCAATTGCTTGTTTAAAAACTATTACATGAACTATATAATAGTTTTTATAGGGTAAATGCAAATATATATTTTTTTTTAATTTTCGGTTATTATAACGTTATTAACTTCATTAGGATGTATAAAAGTGATAAGGGTTCTGAAGATAAACATGTTGTTTATTCATTTATTAGTTAGCTTATAATATTATTTTTGCTCTTTAATTATAATTAATTAATAATTTCTTACTTTTTGCGAATTGTAAATTATAACTGCACTTAAAAAATTAAAATCTGCATAATATCACCTAACACTGTTAAAAGGTATTTTCACGTATTTGTACAATGTTGCATTATTATTATTATTATTATTATTATTATTATTATTATTATTATGTTTAATTAATTAATTAATTAATACTTACACTTTATGTTTTTGACTGTTTTTTCAAAAAATTCCTATATTATTTTTTATTTAATGTATACTTAATTTATTAAATTAATAACATTATTAATATACATTACATTTTTTACTTTAAAATAAACTCAATACATAATACATTTTATATTCAATTTATCATATAGTAGTTATAAACTGAAATTTATCTTTTACATGTTTATTTATTTTCTATTTAAAGTCACCGAAATTTAAAACTATTAATATAATTATTAATAAAACTAAAATAAAAAAATATTAATTTTTTTTCTGGGAAAGTGGGAGGAAAAGGGTAATATTAAAAATCAATAAATAAACGACAAATACAAACAAGTTGGAAATTGCTCGTCAAACGTGGCAAATGAGGTTCGTTCGTACTATAACTAGTTTTATAATTATTTTTTGCACCCCATATTGTAATGAATATATATATTTTTTTGCACTTCATGAGTGCATTGCCTGTGACATCATTAAAATGCACTTGCAATAATTTTTTCCCATTCCCCGTAATGTAACGCAAAACTTTTGACTGTCTCTGTAATTAAACTATAGACCGATTTTCATAAAATTTCAAATGGCTCGACAAAATTTTGTAACAATTATATATTTAAAATTTCAGACCACTCGGAAGGCTGTAACATCATTAAAATGCACTTGCAATAATTTTTTCCCATTGGCCGTAATGTAACGGAAATTTTTTGACTGTCCCTGTAATTAAATTATACATCCGATTTTCATAAAATTTGAAATGGCTCGACAAAACTTTGCAACAATTATATATTTAAAATTTCAGACCATTCGGAAGGCTGTAACATCATTAAAATGCACTTGCAATAATTTTTCCCATTGGCCGCAATGTAAAGAAAAACTTTTGACAATCCCTGTAATTAAACTATGCATCCGATATCCATAAAATTTGAAATGGCTCGACAAAATTATGCAACAATCATATATTTAAAATTTCAGACCATTCGGTTGGGTTGTTTTTGCTCTGTTATATGCGGACAAACAGACGGACTGAACGACGACTATAGGTGCTACGTATTTATATAATTACGAACGCACCTAAAAACCTTAGTTGTCAGTTAAAAATTGAAAATAAAATTAATTAAAATAATACTTACACTATTACATAAAATAAAAAATAATCATCTTATTACAAAGAAATAGGCCCATTTTCAATAAAATTAGTTCACAAAAATCGTCAACAATGGGTAAGAAGACTGTTAAAAATGCAATTATTTTTAAAAAAATGAAGCGGTGGGTGGAGTTTTCTGACAACAAAATATTTTTCCTGGCACACCTAATTACCAAATCACTATTGTTTTCCCAATGTTTATAATGGTAAAGTAACTTATGAAAACAAAATTATAACTTTGTATTATAAAAGTAATAAGAAAAAATAAATATTTTTGCTTCAATAAATATATCTCATTTCTGAATTATTAAAGGAGAGGATGTAGAAGAATGATTTGAGGAAATATTTACCTACAATAGCTTATAAGTGCCCAATTGAATTATTGAAGACATTTATTATTAATCTAATTGTAAGAAGGAGAAAAAATAAGAACAGTTTTTTAAATTATTTAATTAATGATGATAATTTAAAGGTTCTAAAAAACGTATGAAAACAACCAAAAAATCATCTATGGCAGTTTATAGTATATATAAAATACCTAATATTAATAACAAATAATAAAGCTTAAAAAATCCATTTTGTTAAATAATAATAATAATAAAAAGACTATGTCCCCTGTAAAATTATATCACATTGTTCAATCAAACAAATTTTCAGCTCGCTGTGATTTCATTATCACGAGTTATAAAAGTTTAAATTTATCGGACTGTTATATTCAGCTTTTTTTTAATTTGGGGGGTGGGGGTGTTAAAAAAATTTAAAAAGTTCCCAAATAATGTTTAAATTACAGCGTTTGGCGGCCCACGACAATTAGAATACGAGTTATAAGGTTGTGGGCACCGAAATGACAAGGGACCGAAATGGCTAAGGACCGAAATGGCCAGGGACCGAAATGGCCAGGGACCGAAATGTCTCGGGACCGAAATGGCCAGGGACCGAAATGTCTCGGGACCGAAATGGCCAGGGACCGAAATGTCTCGGGACCGAAATGGCCAAGGACCGAAATGTCTCCGGACCGAAATGTCTCGGGACCGAAATGGCCAGGGACCGAAATGTCTCGGGACCGAAATGGCCAGGGACCGAAATGTCTCGGGACCGAAATGGCCAGGGACCGAAATGTCTCAGGACCGAAATGGCCAGGGACCGAAATGTCTCGGGACCGAAATGGCCAGGGACCGAAATGTCTCGGGACCGAAATGGCGGGACCGAAGTGTCGGGACCGAAATGTCGTGTACCCCAGGTAAAGCTAATGCTGCTGTTACTTATTTACGTGTTGTTACTCCTGACGAAGTATTTGTAAATTTGATTGCAGCTAAAACTAAAGTAAATCCTATAAAACCTCAAACACTCTCACTTATTGAGCTTTGTTCAGCTCTTTTATTAGCCAAGTTATGCTCAGCCATTATCGATACTTTTCCAATAAACTCTGACAATATTTATCTATGGTCAGATTCGCAGATTGTTCTCAGTTGGTTAAAATCACCTCCTTTAAAAGGAAATCAATTCGTTCTAAATAGAGTGTGTCAAATCCAATCGTTAATGCCTTCATGTGAGTGGAATCATATTCTAGGTATTCTAAATCCTGCAGATTCAGCTTCTAGAGGTATTTCACCACGAAAGCTTCTTCATCATTTGCTATGGTGGCATGGGTCTCCATGGCTGCTATCAAATGAACCGATCCCAATACCTTTGTATAATCCTCCAATATCTGAGTTAAATCCAGTAATTCAATCTGTCAGCAACGTAACTCAAGTAATTGCCCTTCCAGACATTATTCTTAAGTTCTCCAAATTCTCTAAGTTACATTCTCTGAGTCACAGCGTGGTGTCTTAGATTCATTTATAATGCTAGGCATAATGCAACAAAAAAATCTGGAAATCTGAGTGCACAAGAAATCTCTGATTCTATTCAATGTATAGTAAAATTAGTGCAAAATTCTGAATTCGGTACAGAACTTAAATTATTAAAAGAAAGAAAACCCTTACCAAGCAATAGTAAATTATTATCATTAAATGTGTTTTTAGATTCTAGTGATATTATTCGAGTTGGTGGTCGTTTGTCACAACAACAGTCGTTAAGTTTTGATAGGAAGTATCCTATGCTACTTCCAAAAAATCATGTTATTACTAAGTTATTGATTACACATGTCCATGAGCAGCATCTACATGCAGGTACACAGCTAGTACTTGCAATAATACGCCAACAGTACTGGTTTGTGAATGGTCGTTCTATTGTACGACAAGAGCTCCACAAATGTGTACTTTGCAAACGCCTTAAGTCTCAAGCTTGTCAACAAATGATGGGAGATCTTCCCGTTGACAGAATCACCCCAATGCGTCCATTTTCCAAGGTGGGTCTAGATTTTGCAGGACCCTGTCTAACTAAACCAAATTTGTCAAGAAGTAAGATCAAAATTAAATCTGATATAGCAGTATTCGTCTGTATGTGCACTATGGCGGTACACCTTGAGTTGGTATCAGACTTGTCTGTGCAAGCCCTGCTAGCAGCCTTGAAGCGATTTATCGCGCGTAGAGGTCTGCCGTCCGATGTATATTCAGATAACGGAAAGAACTTCACAGGTCTGGCTAATCAGTTAAAGCAGCTATTTCCATATTTGAAGGAAAATTAAGTTCAAGAATTTCTTTCGAGCCAGAAAATCAATTGGCATTTTATCCCTCCATATGCACCACACTTTGGTGGGCTATGGGAGGCAGCTGTAAAGCTTACTAAAAATCACATTCTAAGAGCATGTAAATCTAGTGTATTGAATTTTGAAGAATTAACTACTTTGCTATGTCAAATTGAAAGTTGTATAAATTCAAGACCTTTAACCCCTATCTCTTCGGATACATCAGATCCAAGTGCATTAACTCCAGGACATTTTCTAATAGAAGCACCCCTCCTTGATATTCCAGAATCTTCAAATACCAGAATTCTAATATTGAATGCTCGGTGGCGCTTGATCGAAAAAGCAAAGAATCAATTTTGGTGTAGATGGTCACGTGAATGTCTTCAACATCTCCAACAGCGTCCAAAATGGACTACTCCACGAACTAATCTACGAGAAGGAGACTTGGTGATTGTTCATGATCGATTTCAGTCCATGAGATGGAAGTTGGGCCGCATTCTAAAGACTTTTCCTGGACCGGACAATCTTGTACGAGTTGTTTTGATTAAAACAGCTGACGGTGACATCAAGCGTCCCATTTCAAAGGTGTCCCCTCTCCTGCCGGGGGTGGAGGATGTATGATTTCTTATGAGCAGAGACTTGAATACTGAAAGATAGATATAGATGGCAGCACTACGAGAATTGAAAATGACTGGTTTTCTCTGCCTTAAAAATAGAAGACTTTATTCAATTTTTATTCTTATTATTTTAACTCTTTTTTTAATTTTAAAATTCCTATTATCCTTTTTCTGTATTATATGCATATTAATCTTGTTTTATTTTCTTTTATTAGATAAATTTTATTCTGTATTTTGATGGTCATGTGCGGACCTGTAATAGAACATTCCAATGTTTTGATTCTAAATTCTAAGGTGTGCAAGTAAAATTCGATTCGATTAAAAATGTAAAAATACCAATCTTATTCTCTTTTATTAGTAGTTGTGAGTAAATTAATTTTACGTATTCAAATCTTTAATATTCTACAATATTCAAGGCAAGTCGTCAAAGTTCCTGCATATTTTAATATTCTTTACGATCTTCATTCCCAAGAAAATAGCGTATTCAACGATGAAGGACTTCGCAGCAAAAAGGTACTGTTGTGAATTCAATTTATTCTATTTATACAAATAAAGTCTATATCAATTAATATTTAAAATTCTACAAAGATAAAAGGCAGAAAATTTTTATTATTTGGTATATATATATATATATATAGAAAGAAATGTTTGATGAAGAATGTGTTAAACCATTTATCAAATACATATTTATTATTTACCATAATGTATTTTCATTTACTTTCACTGTTAATTATATCTTTATATGCCCGTACGTATATTTAAAATACCTTGTTTTTTTTTTTTTTTTTAAGTTACTATTAAATCGTATTTCATCTATAATTTTTAATTTTATTCCTATAAACGGAATACATGCATTTTAAGTTGTACGAAAATGATTTAATAATTTTCATATAATACAAAAGATAAGGTTTAATTCCCTGCAGCTGCAATTCCGAGTGCTTTTCGAAATCGCTGCCAGGCAAATGATGGGGAGAAAATTATACTTATTAAGCAAACTTTATAAATTAATCTACGCCATATTCTCTACATCGTTGTCTCTCATGAATTAATCATATTCTTTCTCTTTTATACATCCATATTTCTATAGCACTAATTAAAGGCATACTAATTTTTACATTTGAGTATACGTATATTTTAATTTATGAATATAAAAGCTTGGAATAGTTAGATAAAATATGGTAGAAAAGCCAAATTTTAATGTTATTTCTTGTATGATGAGAATTTGTAAACATGTGCTTCGAGAAAAGATACTGATGTTTTGCGAAGTAAAGATATGGACTTTTAAAAAGAAATGCTATGAAAAATCAATTGTTATAAATGGGTTTGGGACTGCGGTCACATAAACTGGATAGACAAGTTAATCCCCCGAGTTCGACTGATGCTGTTTTAATCGAAAAATATTTTTTTAGAAATAAATAGCATCACCTACTGTGCAGTTAATTAAAGACTACTTAGATTTCCCAGTGTGTAATAGCTGTATAGCGTGTCATGCATCAAGTCTCCACAATGCAAGAGGTGCTTTCATGATACAACCAGTTGCGCTTTAAGATGAATACATTTGAGTACTTTACGAACAGAGTTACATTGACTGCTTCTTAGGACATTACGTTGGAGTTTGAAAATTGTAGATGATTGTTTTATTACGAGATTTTATTTTGTGATTCAGTTTAACAAAGGTTTTTTTTCAATGTTAAAAGCTGGTGCAGAATAATGGATACACTGTAAAAAAAAAAAAAAAAAAAAAAAAAAAAAAAAAAAAAAAAAATCTTAAAACAACAGAAAAAAATCTTCGAATTCCGACAGTAAAAATTACGTTAACAGGCTTCTTATGTCATTCCATTCTCATATCGCTTATTTTCATGTTAAACAACAAAAAATTCTGTTTTCTTTGCCATCAGTTTCCACTGCGACAGGAAATATGTTGGATGACAGAAGAACGGGAGGTCACCCCCTATGACGTCTAGAAGGTCATTTAGAATGACCAATAAGCATTGGTTATCCCACCCCACGCTAAGACGTCTCTTCTAACTTGAAATATTTGAGTGTCTTGTCTCTTGTGTACTGTTGAAAATGTCAGTTCGTTCAATAAAGCAGTTCATCTAATTGAAAAAGTATAATATATAAAGAATTTTTAACAGAAATTTAAGAATCATTTTCACAATTGGAACCCGCGACACACACCTTTGACATCAGAACCGCTTTCTTCAATGATTAGGATTTACAGTTCGAATACTAGCAAACAAACATAGCAAAAGGTATGTTTTCATCCTTCTTTTAAATATGTAACAATGTTTTTCCGAAACGTAACAATATGTAAGAAAAATACTTCCTATTTGTTAAAAATCTTAAGCAATACTATTTATTATTATTATTATTATTTTATAATGTATGATTTACTTAAATTATTAGTATTATTTTATACTTCATTTATTTATTCACATTAGTAACTTAGTTGATCTAATTCTGTTAATAGCTGGAGATTATTTTTTGATCGGTTGTTTATTTTAAGTTAAATAAATAATCTTAAGTTTATGATTAGTTTACAAATCTTGAATTTTTACATGGCTGTAGAATGATTACTTATTATATTTAACTTTTTTATGACAAAGAATTTAATTTTACTTCATATGTATTAATTCCAGAAATTTTGATTGAGATTTTAAATTAATTTTGTCATCAATTGACATACGTGATTAGTTTTGGAGTGATAGTTTTAATAATAAACACGGTTAATTGTTATAGTTATAGATAACTGATATTTTCGTTTAACATTAACCAGAATAATATTTATTAGATCTGACGATGTTCATATATTTTTATTGTTTAAATTTATCACATTTCCTACTATTTACTATGTTGTTTAAAATGGAGTGGTTGATATTTTGTTTAATCGTTCCATATGTTGATTCTGAAGAAATGTTTTTTTTTTTTTAGTACAATCTTAGAGTTACCTGTAGTGGTTAAGTTAAAATTTGTAAATTTTATTCACTCCATTTAATGAAATAAATTTTGAGCTACAACTGTGTGAATTATTTTGAAAATAATTCCTATTTAAGCTTTAACCATTCATTTTATAGAATCAGCAAGTTTAATTTTGTTTAACATTTTAATTTAAATTATATTGTAATATTTTTTCTTATTTAGTTGATGATCGTTTACTTTATACGGAAAAAAACATTGTAAATTGTTAAGAAGGACGAAAACTCATTTTATCACTTTAGCTGAAATGATTTTTTTTTTTTTATGGTGATGTTTATATAGATTTTAGTGGCTCTTCTTTTTCATTTCTCATCTTTGCTCATAGCTGTCAACTTTTACAGATTTATATATAGAAAGCTTTCTATTCGAAAAAATTATAAAAATTGGCAGGATATTATTTATATAATTAACCAAAGTCACTAATTTAACCTAATCAATTTTCACAAATATTGCATGAATAAATATTAAAATTCTTTTAATTACAAATCACATTCAATACATATATTTATTTTATTAATAAATATTTTTATGGGGGGGGGGGAGTTACCTTATACCGTGTATATATTTTTTTATTATTCTGGGGGGGGGGGGGATTTAAGATACCTTCTTTCACTTATTCCAGTCTTTAATGTACTTAATTTACAAATCTATATAAATTCAACTGTTTAAATATTTTATTGCGAATAAGCTATTTAAATTAATTTTATAAAAGTTTGGAGGAGAAATTCCTATAAATATTTATTAGTATTAATATAAACAAATCGATCGGTAAATAGAAATTTCCCGTGTACCTAACCTATAATATGCGATTCTTCTGTTAAATAGAACCTCCTCCCCCCCCCCCCCTCGCCAACAGGAATCGACCTACAGATTTTGACTGTTGCGAAAAGCGTCAATTGTCAACACGAAGTGCCTGTATGACTACGTATTTCTGTCGTCTGATAACGCATTCTTTCGTTGACAGATATTTTCTGAAAACAAATAGTTTCATGCAACTTTTTGCTGCCAGAAAGTTTCTGTTGTTTTACAAAAATATTTTTAACAGTGTACTTAAATGTTAAAGACTATTTAAGTGTAGTGATTGCGCCCTTCAGTGTAAAAACAATTTCGAATTTTAACATAATTACGTGATTAACATTTGAGATACGTTTGTCATTTATTCAAAGTCCCGTTAATATTCAACGGATCGAAATATTTTTGTCATAACAAATCTATTAATAATATAATAAAATACATATTTTAGCGATTTTAGTAAATCAAAAAATAAGGGATAATGGAGTGTTCAAAAGTTTAAGAAATTTCACCATATCACAGTAGCAGTTTTATCTAGAAACGTGAAATTCAGCTTAACAAATCTGCTAAAAAATAGTTAAATCGTGTCTTTCAGTGATTTAAAAAAATCATCCACTAAAGAGGTTAAATGGTGGTCGAAAGGTTTAAGGCATTTCGCCATATCTCATACGCACGTTTATGTGGATCAGATAATACGGTAAAATAACTGTACTAAAAAAGTTAAACAAGTATTTCAACCAATATAGAGCTATTTTAATGATTTTGGCGCCAACATCATCCAGGAATCCTATAATTGCAGATTGCAGATTATACCAATAATACAACTATTCGTATTATTTTGAAGTACAACATTTTTCCAAAGCAAATTTTTATTATTATTTTCTATTTCATAATATATAGATGTCTTTAGTAATAGCGTTTTGATAAATGCTACATAATTTGGTTAACGTTTTCGTTATTATTGTAAGGGAAATCGTAAACTTTTCTATTACATATTATTAAATCATAGAAAACGCAGCATAGCAGTGTCACCTGTTGAGCGATTTACACAAATATAATCAACACCAATTCATATTAAGGTATAATTGATTCTGAAGTTTGATGAAAATTTGTGCATTAGTCTGTTAGGTAAATCTATTGCGGAAACCTTGAAAAAGCAGTATAGCAGCGCCATATGTTGGGCGATTTACACCAAAAAGTAATCAGCAGCAAATTATATGAAGGTATAACTGAATCAGTTTTATGAAAATCGGTGCATTAGTTCTTGAGAAATAGCTATCGCGGAAATCGTGAATAATGTAGCATAGCATCGTCACCTATGCGGTGATTTATACCAAAACGTAATCAGCACCAGTTTATATTAGGGACTAACTGAATCTCAAGTTTTATTGAATTTTGTGCATTAGTTCATGAGATATAACGCCCACAAAATTTATGTCACATACAGACAGATAGACAGAGTCACAGATATACAAACTCACAGACATTTTGTAAAAACATGCATCTGGGATCCCTCACCCTTAAAACGTGTATATCTGTTGAAAACCGGAATTCGAAACTTTTCACGAATCCAATATTTTCTTCTTGTAAAGATAGAAGAAAATAAAGATCAAAGATTATCTGAAAAGGAAGAGGTTGAAATTGAGTTTTAATAGGCAAACCACAACCAACAAAATAAATCGTAAAGAACGTATAAAGTAAACGGCTCCTTAAGTTCTGAAAGCATTACTAATCTGCCAAATACATTATTTTATTACAAACTTCTATACAGGGAAGAATGAAAATAATTGCAAAATATATGAACTTAAAAAAAACAAAACAAAACAAAAAAAAAACAACAACAAAGGAGAACATTTAAGAATTACCAAATCGTGGATTACAAGAAAATTATCGATTAACTTTAACTGACGTTAATTTATTAAGGAATAATTTATATAACGTGTTTGAAGATTCAGATTTTAACTAATCTTTGTCTTTGTGTCTAATATCGAAACAGATTGTTTGACGCTCTTTATAATATATGAGCAATAATTATCCATATAATTATGTATTTTTTATTTTGTATATTAAAATATACTTTAATTTAATAGCGATAGAACAAAAAAAAAGTTTATCATTAAATATATGAGGATTATCATTCTTAAATGTAATTCAAAGAGACATATATATTCAGTTCTTAAATGAAAAATAGAAACTTCAAAATTGGACTTGTAAAATGTATAAATTCCTTTTTATTTTATTTTTTTACTTTTACACACTCACATCATAACTAAAATAACTATAACTTTTTCTTTTACATTTATTTTGTCATTGAATAACAAAAATTTGTGTAAATGTACAAATTGAGTAATTATCATGCCATGTATTTCGGATATGTTCATTTAAAGATAAATATCTTGGTATTTTACATCACTGCTTAAAATATAACAATGCATCGAGTTCAGAGAAAAGTGAACAATTGATATATGTTAAATAAAAAATACAACCGTTCAAGATCTTTTTTTTCATTAAAATTATTCAAAAGAAAATTTCTGTCACATTACGTATTGCTTTGGCCTATTCAATCACTTTTAACTTAGCAGAAAGTAGGAAAAAAGTGATAACGTGTTTCATTCCCTGTAAAAAAGAATCTTTAAAATTCGGTTCTCCACTTATCTATGTGTTACGTGCATAAGCCGTCTTTCATAATTAATATAAAACGTGTTAAGATTTCTCAACAGCGTTTTTCAATGCAAAATTTCCTGATGTCATCAATTTAGGAATAATTAGCCATTTTTCTCTTTAAATAGCACACGTTATTTTATTTTAAATTGCAAGTACAAGTGCTGTCTGGAAGATTCTTCATCCGAATCTATTAAAAAATTACACTGGATTTTGGAATTTTTTAAAATCACAATAGTTAATTTAAAAGGAAATTTAATATAAGTGAAGTACGTTTTAAAAACTTTTAAATTAATATGTCACTGTTAATTCGACTCACAATTTTTCAACATATTTAGATTTTGAAATAATAACAGGTGTTTTTTTTTTTTTTCAGTAAGGATTACATTTTAATACATTTAACCTTTTATAATACGTTTTTTGAACTTTTGAAAAATTCAAGAATATATAAATGAAATTATTATTTTTATTTCTTACTAAGTATTATTTTTATTTCTGACTACTTATTTTTATTTCTTACTTATTTCTTACTACTTTATTTCTTACTCTTTATTTCTTACTTTTCTTACTTATTTTTATTTCTCTCTTTCATGCGACTTTAGTGCGCAAAACACCGGAAATTCAGTAGACACGGACGTTGCGAAAGTGTTAATATTTTATCATTTGATGTAAACACATTGTAAACTATCCCAAAATACTAATTAACTAATCCTGAATCTAGTAGCCTTTTAGGAAGTTAAAATTGCGTATGACTGGAAAGGCCGATAGACAAATTAATTTTATATACCTTGCGCTTGACTGTTTACCTTAATATATACTTTAGTATAGCTGATGGTTTGCTGTTATGTAGTTATTTGTTTTTTTTTAATTTAAAAGGGTGTTTGAAATATTAAGTGAGTTGAAATTCAAATTAATTGCCGTAAATGTCTTCATACTGAAAAAAACACATTAAACCAATTTAATTCATATTTTCCACAAAGACTCACTATTAACAAAAAAAATGTGTTAAAGTAATACTACTTATTTTTATTTTTATGTTGCCGTACAGTGAAACTTAAAAATAAATATTTTTGTTTAAATTTGGTTAATGCTTTTCACACTACACTGTAAAAAAAATCTGTATTTCTACAAATGCAAAGTTACATGCTTACTAATCTTTCATCTGTAGCTGTACAAAAGATGCTGCAAACCTACAAAAATCGTTTTTCTAAAGCTACATAATTCTTTAACATTATAATTGAATCTGCTAAAATTACAGTAATCTTACTAAAATTTTATCTGTAACCCTGGTTGCAGTTACATGAAAAGATCTAGGCATCCCAGTTTTCTAAAAAATGTTTAGTAGCCTTACAGATATTTTGACTTTCCGTGCAAAAGTGTGTCTGTTACATGATTTTTTTTTTGTTGCCGTTACGTAAGAGGTTCTAGGAATCCCAGTTTCCTAGAATAACTTTAGTAACTTTACAGATTTTTTTTATAGTGTTGGGACGTTACCAGCATACCGAAAGTTCGGTTGAATATGTAATATCTAATTTTAATTTAGAGTACGTTTCTCAAACATAAAAACATAAAAAAAAAAAACAATTTTAACATTTTAACTATCAATCCTGTGTTAACACATTCACTAAAATGCAGTTGTAACTGTAGTGCTTGCACTAATTAAATTAATATAGTTTAATAAATTTTTCTTTATATGCATAAGTTGAGTCATGGTTAATACTCACAAGCATTATCACTTAGTACACAATTAAGTTTTTAATATCATGTCGAAATAATTGCCTTGTTTTAGCATTTAAAATAATATTCTGTGAAAAGAACATTACAATTTTGCCTTATTTCTAAATAGTCAGAGGGTTAATATTTAAGCTATACAATTTCCTTTCAGGTAAGCCTCCAGCGTAAAACAAATCTATCACGTTAAAAAAATTATGAAAACAAAACCTTGACAAGGCAGAAACGTATTCCAAAGATTTATTAAAAATGATAAAAAATCAATTTTATTTAACCCATTTATGCCAGCGTCCCATTTCTTGGCGTTTCGAATTTTAATAATTTTTTTAAATTTTTCTTCTTCTTTAAATCATGGAAATTGTATGAAGCAATTGTCTATAAATGTACTTATCTATTACCGAAAGATGACAGCATAAGATTGATATTTATTTACTTAAATGAAGGCCTATTTTCGGTGTTTATAGGTTTTTCCTTTTTCAAGATAGCGAAATGTAAAATGTAAGTTTATTTGTATTTTTTGTATCAAGTATCCAAATAAAAAAGTCATAATCTTAGCTTGTAGACGGCTTTGAAATAAGTATTTTTTGAAATTGCGAAATTATATGTTCAAACCTATTTTTTAATGGATGTTTGTAACGTACAAAATATAGGTCGGAAGGCACGAATGGGTATATAATTCTTTTAGATATTTAGGGGGCAGTTATTTATGTATAGTCCTTTTCAAGATGATTTTGAAATAAATTCCTTTTTAGCCTTAAATACGATTATTCTTTATTTATTATTAATGATACTTATATATTTATGATATTAATAAATATATTTTTATTATTTCATAAAACTACTAATTACTGTATATAATATACAATTTAAAAATAAATTTACACAAATATAGACAAAACATATAATTTTGCCTTTATACACATATGGATATTTCCATATTTAGTAAATTTACATTTCACCAAATAAATACAAAAATATTAAAAAAAAATTTTTTTGTATTTTTTCAGCTTTTTTTCAACATTTTAAAGTGATTTTACCAACAAATTTGAGAAACCTAATATCAAGCATAAATGAGTTAAGTTTAGATATCCCTCTTTCGCCCAGGGAAGAATATAATGACTAAACAAAATCTTCTTACGAATTAATATATTTTTTTTCAGTATACACTGTAAAAAAAAGTCTGTAAAGTTACTAAATTTTTTCTATGAAACTGGGATTACTAGAACATTTTATGTATCGGTAACAACAAAACTTCCTCTAACAGCGTCTGCTACAGGAATTTTTCTTGTTGCCGTTACATAAAGAGTTCTAGGAATCCCAGTTTCCTAGAAAAACTTTAGCAACTTTACAGAATTTTTTTTTACAGTGTAGCTGCCATACACTGAAAAATACAAATATCAATTTTTCACAAATTCAGTTACTTATTTCTTTCTACGTTGTGGTATAAACATAAAAAAAAAAAAAAATTTGTTGTATGTGTATTATCTAATTTGAACACTGTAAAAAAAAATCTGTGAAGTTACTAAAGTTTTTCTAGGAAACTGGGATTCCTCGAATTTTTCATGTAACGGCAACAACAAAATTTCATGTAACAGACACACTTTTGCGCCGAAAATCAAAAAATCTGTAAGGTTACTAAGAATTTTTTTGGAAACTGGGATTCCGAGAACTTTTCATGTAACTGCAGCCAGGGTTACAAATAAAAGTTTTGTAAGATTACTGAAATTTTAGCAGATTCATTTGTAAAGTTACAGATTTTTGTAGCTTTACAAAAACTAGTTTTGTAGATTTGCAGCTTTTTTCGTACAGTTACAGGTGAAAGTTTAGTATGCATGTAACTTTACATCTGTAGAACTACAGATTTTTTTTTACAGTGAACTTGATGTATAATTTATGCATGAGTAACATAAAAAAAATTCTTTTAAAATCTTAGTTATGAACTTCACAATATCGGCGCTAATAGGGGAAAAATATATCATGGAATAGTTTTTCTTAAGGGGTGTCAGGACTCTTAAAATTGGGAAAATGTAAAAAGGACCTTTTTAACATTTAATATGTTAAAATATACATAATTTTAAAATGCAATTTTTATTGTGATGAAAGATATAAGTATGTTGTTTCATTTCATGTTTTTAGAAAATTGCAAGATGCAGAATTAGCATTTATAAGGGGCTACAAACTGTCAGATATTTGACGAGCAGAAAATCGGTATAAAAGCTTACACGCAGGATTAGAAAATAAATCCTGCAACTAGAATGAAAATTTTAGTGCCTACTTATACTTCAGATTGCAATAATTACTCTGAGCCCAAATAAATTGGTAATAAAAACATTTTTATATTTTAATATAAAGTTCTATTTAGCTAATACAAAATTTTGAAAATTTTAACAGTATAATCACATTTAAAAAAATATTTTTTTAAAGAAAATTTTAGGTTCAGTTTATGCAGACTAACATAAAACATATGTTAGAAAAATTTCATGTAAAAACATCCAGAAGTTTTTGAGATATCTTCTGCGTTATGCCCAAAAAATCATTTCGAGAAAAATCACTTCAAAATTTCGGCAACGCCGTTTCAGATATCGAGTGAGTATAATACTACATGCCATAACTTCTGTTCTATTGGGAATTTCAAGGAAACAATTATATCAAAATGTTGAGAAAAGATAGGAGTTTAACATCTAAAAAAAATTAAATTTCGAAAATTTTGATGCTTTAAGCGTCTTGAGATTCCTTAAACGATGCCATAATAGAAGCTTATTGCGATGATATATATATATATATATATATATATATATATATATATATATATATAAAACATAAAAGTTCAAATTTGTTTACTATTAAATATCCTATATTCCTCCATGGGATGCTAGAAAAGCAAAAGAATATTGTGTTGCATTTGTGCTTTATATCTTTCAGTTCAGTATGACCATCATTCAATGAAAGTTAAAAAAATTTACTTCATTTAATTTGGTTATCCTATTTCTTTCCAAAGGACACTATAGACTCAAAAAAAAACTTTTTTACATCTCTATGACTTAATTTTAACTTAGAAAAATTGTTTCCGTATCCGAAAACATACAACAATAAATTTTAAAGCTTTAGATATGTAATTTGCCCATAAGGAACACAACAAACGTAGAAAAGAAAAATGTGAAAATACTTTTCAAAACAACAACTTCACAGGTTGTTTGAGGAACCTTTGACGGAATTGCTATAATTTTAAATATTTTGTCCTTCGATTATTTAAACATTTGCTTTACAAACATTCTGTTATATGTTGAACTTCAGGATGATTTTTAATAAATATAATTATTTACGGAATGACCATAAACGCATTGTAGCAACTAGATACATTTACGTTATTGAAAACGTTATACTTTTTATTAAATATAAATTCATAATAGTAGTATAATAGTAGCATAATAGTAACACTATAAATTCATAATAGTAGCAAATATGTAAATTACGAAAATAAACTTAATTAAAATATTGTATTTTATCTAATTATTCAAAAGGAAGGGAAATAATGTATTTTGACAATATAATCGGCATTTTTATTTAAGCATCATCAAAATGAAGTAACATCTAATAATAGTCCTCTGTTTTTACTCGGCTCATTTTTTTCAGGCATCTTTTGGTATTTTACAGTAACGGAATAAAGGTTGCACATTTTTATAACCTTGCAATAATTTCAAATGGAACAAAACCTGAATTATTTCATCGCTTTAAATAATGCCTTCATATTAGACTGTGTTTTAATACACTTTGCAAAAAATTACATATCGGTATCCGATAGAAAACATTATACACTGTTATCACATTACAATAAATTATAATAGAACTGGAAAACTAATGTTATTCCGATCTGGTTTAGTGACATCTTGTCGCAGTATACTTATTGTTAATTCATTTCTGTAATTTAAATTGCCTATCGATATTCTGTAGAAAATAGAACGCGGTCTTTTTTGTGAGTATGAGGCTTATTTTGCTATGCAACGGTGTTTAGCTAAACAAGAATGGAAATTTAAATTTTTTTAACTAATTTATAAAATCAGTTAGCCTAGAAAATTTTGTCTAAGAATTCAGTTATTACTTTTTCTGTTCGTTCAGGCAGGTCGGACACTGAGACGGCAAGGGAAAATGGAAGTGCGAATAATATATATTTGAAATTGATATATGTGTGGTTTAGCATCACAGGGTGCCAAATGTATTGAAATGTTTAACAAAGTTTCAAAGAGAAACATTTCTAACTGTTAAGATGGTAAATGGTAAGCTGTCTTAAATTTTGAGATAATTTATATTAAATTTAAATTTTATTCAAAATGAAGGATTAAAATAAAATTAGTTATACATATTGTTTTGAATATATGATTTAACATAATCAAAAAATTTAAAAATGCAATTTCTCTATCATTTTAACCGCTGGCTTATTTGTAAATTGTGGAATTATATTCCTGTTATAGGTGTCACTTAAGTGTGTCACTTGAAAAATGGGAGGTATTTACATAAAATACTCCTTTTTAATCTACTTTTAATGTTACACAAAAATATTGTAACAGAATTCGTAATCCCGAGATCTTTTAATAAAATGATGTATGTTAGCTGTTATCACTTTATGAATACTACATTAAGGGATATGCGGATCTGTATAACCCGATTATATGCAGATTATATACTGTCATGAGAAAGCCGATTACATACTTTAAATCAAGCGAAATGTAGGATAGTTTATGGAATCATAGGAAGTAGAAAAGTAAATTATTTATATAGTGTTTATGACATAAATTCAGATTTTGTGTAATGGGATTTTATGACAGCTAATAAGAAAAATGCATATTGAAGTATTTTTACTTTCTTCTATCTTTACAAGAAGAAAGTATTGGATTCATGAAAATTTTCGAATTCCGGTTTTCGACGGATTTACACGTTTTAGGGGTCAGAGATTCCAAAAAACATGTTTTTACAAAATGTCTGTCTGTGACTCTGTGAGTCTGTCTGTCTGTCTGTCTGTCTGTGTGTATGTGACACAAATTTTGTGGGCGCTCTATCTCAAGAACTAATGCACGGAATTTAATAAAAATTGATATTCAGTTAGTCCCTAATACAAGTTGATGCTGATTAGTTTTTGGTGTAAATCGCTCAACAGGTGGCGCTGCTATGCTGCATTTTTCACGATTTTTGCAATAGCTCAATCTCAAGAACTAATGCACGGATTTCGATCAAACTTCAAATTTTGTTAGTTCTTGATATGAATTGATGGTGATTACGTTTTGGTGTAAATCGCCCAACAGGTGGCGCTGTTATGATGAATTTTGCAGGATTTACACGATTTCCCCAATAGCTCTATCTCAAGAACTAAAGCACGGATTTTCATCAAACTTCAGATTCAGTTAGTCCTTGATATGACTTGCTAACTGATCATGTGTTGGTGTAAATCGCCCAACAGGTGGCGCTTCTCTGCTGCCTTTTCCACGATTGCCTCAATAGCTCTATCAATAGAACTAATGGACCAATTTTCATCTAACTTCAGATTTAGTTGTATGTTGACACAAGTTGTTGTTAATTAGGTTTTGGTGTTAATCACCCAATAGGTGGCGCTGCTATGCAGGAATTTTCACGATTTTCGTTATTGCGCTATCTCAAAAACTAATGTACGGATTTTCTCCAAACTTCAGATTCAGTCAGACGTTGACATAAATTGTTGCTGATTAGGATTTGGTATAAATCACCCAATAGGTGGCGCTGCTAGGCAGCATTTTTCTGAATTTAGACGATTTCAGCGATAGTCATATCTCAAGAACTAACGCACGGAATTTCATATCGTTAGAATCCTCATGAGATGCATAGATTGCCATTTAATTTTGGCAGTGTGATAGCGGATTTTGAAGTATTAACATGTATGAGATAGAAGAAAGTTTTGGGATTGGTACATCCGACTAGTTAATAATGTTTTGAAAAGTTTCATAAATATGTATTCATTTTGCTTAGAAATCAGTTAAATAGTATACGAATAATTAAAAGTCAGAGATCATATAATTTTATAAAAAAAGAAATATCAAAACTAATTTTATATACAAAAGCAAAGCAAAAAAAAAATAAATAAAATAATAAAATATATATATATATATATATATATATATATATATATATATATATATATATAAGTTCTGCACATAAAAAATGCACGGCTGGCGTATTTCAGCGCTGTAGTTGAGCAAGAGCAAGTTATGATAAACTTCGAAAGAGTAAAAAAAAAAAAAAAAAAAAAAAAAAAAACCCTTAAACGTTAGGTGAGATTTTTTTCCACATTGAAATATCATTCGTTTAGCAAATAAAATTTGTATGGTCTAAATACTTCCCTAACTTTATAGGATTTTCTATACACATAAATACATAGAGCGTTTCAAACAAAAACTAATGACGATGCCAAAATACTGTTTACTTATAAGTTTTATTGTATACTTAGTGAAAACGATCAAATTATATGTATACACTTTTTTATTATTTACATTTAAATCTATTAATATAGTGTGCGCGGAAATATTCTCTAATACTATAACATTACCGCAACATTTTAGATTGTTTGTTACCACTAATTTTCCATATACATTTTTCTGTAATTTAACAGGATTTTTCTGAGATCAGAAAAGGCAAAAATTTCCAATAACATTTAGTGTAACAAAAAATAACTCGTAAAAATTGTCACATCTACTGTAATAATATTAAATATTTAAAGAAATCTAAGTGAACGTGAAGTTCGAAATACAAGTAAACATTTTCTTCATCAGATTACACATTTTTGCAGCTTGAGTTAACAAAGCAAAATTTATATTTCTTAAAAAAAAACTTATTAAATATAAAAGTTGTACTTTGAAACTTTTCCGCTCAGCACAAACAAATGGAAAACTGTACAACACTGAGATGTAAATATTGCTTAATCTATCTTCTAATAGTTCTAGAAAAAGTGAGTTTTGGTATCGATTAATTATCACTGTATTTGTTGAAAAAATATATACGTAGGCTAAGTGTACCAGTAGATGACACAGTAAGGAATGTGTCTTCATATGTACAAGTAAAGAAAAGACCCTTATTTTACCAAAAAAATTCCAAGAAATATATTGTTTATCGGTCTATGATAAATGTCATACATTCTTTAATAAAGGAATATTCGTTTAACCAATGGGTAATGGTTTCCTAAGTGTTATTATTTCATTGTACTGGTAGATAAGAAGTAGAATCACACTAGTAAAAAGTCAAAGCAGTAGTTCACACTTACTGCTCCGATATTTAACACGCCTAAAAATTAAGGTTTTGATTAATTTTAAATGAAATTAAAACTGCAAGAGAATAAACTCTAACTTTTAAAACTGCAAGAGAATAAACTCAACCCTTTGAAGATCTTCATTATTCATTTAATTCATTTATTTTATTTTTAATAATCAACACTGTATATATATACATGAATAGATGTACATTTTGCAGTAGATTATGAACCGTTAAAACACAAAACTTTCTGGTATGGTTTGCGCATTTTCCTTTAAAACACAGAAAATTTACAAATTTAAAGTTAGCGTTACTCGAACTATTCCAATCGAAAATGTATTTTTGTCAAAAAAGGAGGGTGCTCCGAGCAATGTGTAGCAATTTTTTTTATATCGAAAGCAGAATTTCTATGTTGTATTCCTTTTTTCCCCAAACACAAATAATTCGCCATGATATTCTCCAATGTAAAGATTGAAATTTCTAGAAACATTTTAAAAATATCTTTAATTCACAGGCGTGTTCTCTTGAGGCGCGTAAACTTGATGGCAGGTGCTCTTTTGTTTATGATGATTTTAAACTAAAATGATGACTAAAATGAGACAACAAATATTGTAATAAACTGGCTAATCTTACCGGCTTTGCTCGGGTCAGCCAAAAACCAGCATAAATTGCGAAAAAGTTCTGAAAAGTTGTGAATCGTAGAGGACAAAATTTACTATATTACCCTAAATGTTTGAAATTGAATTCCTTTTACCAATGTCAAAAATTGCTCTGGAACTTAAAAAACGCTAAAAATCAGAGTGAAAATCGCAGTAAAAGTCGCTAAAATTCAATAAATGAGACATTGTACGCCAAACGTGGCAAATGAGATGCGTTCGTACTACAATTAGGTATATGTAAAATACTTTAACATAAATAAAATACGTCGAAAACAACGTTTACCCCTATACCATTATGTAACAGAATTCTTTTGTGTGGCCCTGTAAATGAATAATAAATATTTTTTGCACCGCATATGCTCCACAATGTGTATTTAAATGCACTTCATAAAAGAATTTTCATTTCATTAAGTTCGAAAGGCGGTAAGATAATTAAAAAGTATCTCAAACATTTTTTCGCATATGCCGTAATGTAACGGAACATTTTGAGTGTCTCTGAAACCGCTTCCACCCACCGCGACCAAACTGCCTTACTAACAGTGGCAGACAAATGGATACCTACCACTAAAACCACGTTTGGGTAACAGTGTGTGGTTAAGGAGAAAAGTGTGTCTTTACGTACTTGTCTGTACGTATGCCTTATATATATATATATATATACTGGGTGTCCACGTATAACCTGACTGACTATTATTGTCGCAACCATTGGTCCTAGATGTTACAAAAATGGTTTAAATAAGGTAAAGAATTATTTTTAAAGCGATTTGGATCAAGAAAAACATGTATTAAAGAATTACGAAATTTAAATTTTTATACGGTCCTCGGTCTTATAAATGATATATAGTAAAATTTTACTGTGACACTAACAAGTAAGACAAAAAAAGTTCCATTCATCAAACATTAAAATTGACCGAGTTATGAAACTTTGAAATGCATGACTTATACCACTTTTTTGCATCTCAAAACAGATGATTTCGGTCATGCTTTCAGGGGTCGTATACAAATATAACACTTAAATTTATTTCAAAGTATCTTCGCTTTGAAAGAAATCATACAATTATTACGATTGAGTTAACTTTTATTAGTTAAGTTTCAGATTATTTAAACATTGTATTTTAACATATGTTTTATTTTGTAAGGATTTGAAGCTATGATAAGCCCTTTAACAAAAATTATGTTATTTTCATAAGGTTTTATTTAACTTGCAACGATCGTCTTTCTAGTTTAAAATTTGTACTCCAACCTTAACTCACTTTCAAAAATCCGATCGAAGTTAAATTTTACATACTGACTTAAATCCGAAGGCAATGTAATATTATTATGAGTTTCAATGCCTACCATCTTATACATGCTTATATTAGAGGATAACACAAAAAAATTCGGATAGATTACCGTCAACAAGTTTAAGACCAGATAACATAAACCTGAGATGGTTGTTAAGCTAAACAGTACCGAAAACTGGCGATTTGAATCAATTAAAATAATAAAACTTTGTAAAAAATCACCATAAAATAAAATAATACACAGGACGCGTTTCGAGCTAAAAACATAACAGCTCGTCATCAGCTACAGCAAACACGTTGTCCGCAAGCGACCTGTGTATTATTTTATTTTATGGTGATTTTTTACAAAGTTTTATTATTTTAACTCGGATGGTTGTGTTTGTTAACTTTTATAATTACGTTTTATGTATTTTTTAACGCTGAATAAAAAAATTACCTTAAGTTTTAACCATCATGTCAGGATTTTTCGCAAATCGTAAATTTCAAGGTTAAAAAAATATTGAAAAATCTGATACTATAAAATAGATATGAGACTTTTTTATTCTGTTTAATTTTATTCAATTCAATAATTTATTGAATTTTTTGTCTTATACTGGGTTTCTTACAGCTAAACAACTCAGGATTCAGAAGAGGTTTGGAGGGGATGGGGATCAATTTTAACTTTGAACTTTTTAACTTTGAAATTTGCGACTTGAGAAAAACCCTGGCATGATGGTTTAAAATGGAGGTCATTTTGGGATTCAGCGTTAAAAAAATACATAAGAATCAATATTCAAAAGCTAAAAAAACATGTCACAACGCAAAATTTGAAAGACAGTGTAATCTAACAGCATTTTAAAATATGTATCATTTTGTAAAGAATTGAGGCAGTTGTTTTTCGTCCTTTTATTAAAAAAAAAATTGTTATTTTTATTCCCTTATGTGTTCAGTACAAATTGTATATTTTGCAGTGATATGTCAGAACGATTACATATTTCACATTTATATTAGATTGCAATGTTAAATTTGCTCTCAAGTATTTTTCGGTTATATCTGACGATTATTTATATTTCTACTACATTTGTGAATGGCCTCTATTTCGCAGCAAAAAATATACTCCAACTTTAAACAGCTATTACTCGGTCACTTTTAATCGTAGGGGAAATATGTCGAGTATGCACGATTGTATCCCTTATAAAATCGCTCAAGGCTGGACAAATTCACGCTATTGTGTTGTGTTGCTTGGAGTTAGTTGTAAGCCAAAACGCGCTCCTATCACTTTGGGCGGTCCATTTAGCCTCTATAACGTGGAAGATAGGCTTTCCTTCAGTTTTGGAAAACTGAAGTTAAACTAAGATTAGTCAATTTTACTTTACATTAACGATATAACCATTTACTCAAAGAGCGATCCCTTTATTTAACCAAACGATAACAATTATTTGAAGACGAAATCGCGTTTTGAATTTTCCTTATACATATTAAGTCAAAGCAGTACGCAGTACTGCGGGATTTGCAGGTTGCTATGCAAGTTTCACTCACTGCATACCCATTGGTAGACAAAAAATGACGTAAGCCCTTCATTGCTGAATAAAAGTGACTTGCACCAAATGTATTTAGTTGTTTGGTCAATGCTTGTAATTAAAATTTACACCACGGAACAGTACGTACAAATGATATTACTTTATGGCCAGTATAATTGGAATGGACGAGAGGTTGAAAGGCAATACATAATTAAATTGCCAAATGATAGCCATTCGTCTAAAAACACGATTTTAAATGTTGTAAAGCGCTTACGAGTAACGGATAGCGGTAAAAAATATCCGCGATCGGGGGGGGGGGGGGTCAAATATGCATGTCTCTGACGTGGACATTTTGGGATATGCTCTTTCGTATCCACAGGGTAGTGTTAGGGAAATTAGTGAAGCTTGTGGCTCCTCAAAATCCCATGCATGGAACGTTTTAAATATACACGGAGAACATCCTTATCGACCGTAATTGGTGCAAGCGTGTTTGCCAGGAGATGAAGATAGACGGGTCAATTCTGAACAAGCTACAAACAGACTCGTCGTTTCAAAATGACATTTTTTTGACAGATGAGTGCACAATTTCAAGAACTGGTGTTGTGAATAGGCAAAAAACACACTTCTGGTCTGTGCAAAATCCACATGTCATACCACCCAACAAGCATCAAGTACCATGTTCTGTTAACGTTTGGTGTAGCATCTGGAACGGAGCGTTAGTGGGATCCTTCATTTTTATGACACTTTAACGGGTATAAAGTATGTAGATCTGTTACGTGGACCATTATCTGATTTCTTAAATGATCATGTTTCGTTAGCAGACCTCACCAAGACGTGATTTCAACATATTATTTTATCACGCGTTGATTTTTTTATGGTAAAATGTGATCGGGTAGATTTTATTTTATCGAATCGCTTTTTGTTTGCGATATTTTGGCGGCCGAACAACGGATGCGTGAATTAATATTTTTGATTCAAAACATAACAATTTAAAGACGAAGTATGCATGCGTTAAAAATAAAGAGAATTCCTCTGAGAAGCGTATTTACGAAGACATATTATGATTTAAAAGAAGCTTTAAATGATTCAAGCCCTAATGTCAACGTGATACAGCAATTGGTGAATAAATTAGACAATAAAAACATAAATATTGCGTGTTGTGGATGAAAAAATCCTAAATATTATATCAATAAATAATGCGAATAAAAAGGATTACGTCAAAGAATTTGAAGGTTGTGAAGATTAAAATAAAAAATTTATTGCAGTAAAGCAAAAAGGGAAGAAAAATTTTACTATGCCTATCGAAGAAGATCGTTCGCAGACCTTTATAAATGTTGTCACGACCACTTCGTCTACTTGAAATAAGCATACAGACGTTCGATGGCGATGCAAGGTCATGGTTGTAATTTTATAATACGTTTAGAAATATTCGCGAGGATAACGTTTTAGATGACCATTTAAAATTTGTATATCTTCTTCAGGAGATAACACAGAAGTCTAAAGCCTCACAAATTGTTAATAGTTATCCGGTCTCGACGGATAATTATATTAAAGTAATACAGCCCATTAAAGAGAAGATACGTTAATAGAGATATACGTCAGATATTTAATACAATTAGTATTATCTAATAATACAGCGGGAAGAAAGGAGTTTATTTATCATCTTCGTACGACAACCCAGGGACACAACTTAGGTCTCTAGTATCGTTAGGTGGCACTGAAGACAAGCATGCTAATATTTTATTGCGCTTGGTGGAATCGTACTTGGCTCTTGAGGTGTTAAGAATTTAGGAAAGACAGCGTGAGAAGACTGCTCGAGGTAAGAGCGAATAAAAATCTATTCTTGATTTTTCGAAAAATGAAGTAATTTCAGAAATTTTGGCGCGTTCTAGTCTGGGCTTTGATAACAATAAAGAATTTACTAGATTTATACAAATTTACTAGATTTACTAGAATACAATTCTGGGCCAACAGCTACTGATTACATAGTTATATATTTTGTGACAAGTGTCACTTATCGGAAAAAATGTTTTTAAGCTAATTCGATTTGTTTTGATGAAAAACTTAGTGTAATTTTCAAAAAAAGGCTTGTTTTCATTGTCTGAATAAGAATCACATTTCACGTAACTGTAAATCTAAAATTAAATGTACAAATTGTGGAAAAAGCATAAATTTATATTGTGTCAAAATGTTTTTAAAGAGGAAAGTAATGCGGCGTTTGAAATTTAGCAAACATGAGTTGGGAACTAGTTTCACTGTTTTAACTGCTCAGTGTTCGTATTCATCTGTGTTACTCGAAACTTTGAATGTACGTGTAAAGCACAATGGTAAAGAGAAAATCGTACGTGGAGTTATCTGCACTTGAACAGAAGGCTACTATTTATCAGAAGATGTAATTAAATGTTTTAATTATAAATGTATAGATAAAATTAATTTAATTCAGAAATTATTTGGTGGTGTTTAAAGAAGTGACATAAAACATAATAAATATAGAATTCACTTGAGTAGCATTGATAATAGTTATAATTGTGATATGCTTGTTTTCGATATTCCTGTTATTTATTCTAATACACTGGTGGAAATTGATTTATGAAAACACGGTTTTTTAACAAAAACTTCTATAATGAAATTTCATAGATTATATTTGCTATCTACAACAAATAATTTAGAAAAATAAAATTTCTTACACATTAATAAACTAAAACATAAGGCCAAAAATTCGATTTTAGTAACATAAAAACATGGAAATTGATTTGTGACATATCACATTTAATTGAAATTAATAGTTAGTAAAGCCGCCTATATTCATCAGAGTTTCTTTTATTCCAGATGGCATTGATAAAACAAGATATTGAATGTATTTCTGATCAATTAATTTCCAGTTTTGATAGATTGAGGATTTCAGTTTTTCAAGTGATGTTTACTGCATCATATTTGCAAAAATCATTCGAAAAAGCTGTCCCCAAACGTTTTCTATGGAGTTCTGATCAGGACTAATAGGTGGATGTTCTAAAAGAACAATATTCTCTACGTCAAATCAATTTCCCTTTGCATTTGAAACGTAATTCCTGTCATTGTCTTGCATAAAGTTGTAATCTAAACTTTAATATTGCCATGCAAATTGAAGAAGTGAATTTTCTAAAACTAAACAGTAATCAAAAGAATTCTGGCGACCGTTTAAAAATACAATTTTATTTTTGTCATCATAATCGAGAGCTGCCCAAATCATCAAACTTCCGCCACCAAAATTTCTGCTGAATGTAGATATTGGTTCTTTTATAGAGATCCCCCCCCCCAATAATACTTCAAACCATCCGGGCCATCCAAATAAAATCTTTTTTCATCGGAGAAAATGGCTTTTTTTCCAATTCTCACCCATTGCCACATACTTCTTGCAATACTGCAAAGCATCTGCTTGTGATGCAGAAGTATCTCTGAACCAGACGCCATTTTCGATCATCTCAAGCTTCATGAAGAATGTAAAATTTGCCTAACTTTTCTATAAGTAACAGGAAGGGATAGATCAGCACAAATTGTTTAAAACTGTGACCAGCTTTCGATGCAAGTTGAAGAATTCCCCTCTTCTCTCTCTTACTTAAACGTGGATTACCTTTTTTGTTAAAAATTTGCCATAATTTGCTGGATCTTTTCTACAGTTATATATCGCACCAACTGATCTTTTAATAAATTTACTAATTTCCTGAACAAACTTTCCACATTTTAGATATGCATCGATTTTAGCTCTCTCTTCATCAGACAACACCTTTCGTTTACCCATCGTGGAAAGTATGACTGAAAGGTATTGCTTCCAATCTATAACGCTTTTTATGTCTACTGTGCATGCCATCTATTGTGCATGCTACGTTGCCTTTTTTATGCAATTTTTTGTCACATTACAGCGGATTAGCCAATGAAATGGGATATTTTATAAATCAATTTCCATGTTTGCATATTACGAAAATCTCATTTTTGACTTTTTGTTTGTGTTTAATACTATGTATGAAATTTTATTTTTGTAACTTATTTGTTATACATACTATGTATTTTCCATGAAATTTGATTCAGTTTTGATGAATATTATAGAAGGTTTTGCTAAAAAACCTTGTTTTCATAAATGAATTTCCACCAACGTATAAGAAAAGTGCTAAATGAGCCTTGGTTACCAAAATTGAATAAATGTGGTATTAAGATTTCTGATGTTGAAAATAGTGTATGTAAAACAGAAAATGAAATGAAATTAATGATTGTTTCTGATGTGGCGGGAAAATTACTCACCGAAAATATTAAAGTTTTAAAAAGTGGTTTTGTTACTGTAAAAATCCATTCGCAATGGACTCTAATGGAGAAAATCCCAAGTGTTAAATCTGAAACAAATGACTCCCTTGTTGTTATTTCATCAATTTGGAACGATAGGTCACTTGCGGATTTGTGGAAGCTGGATATTATCGATATAAACGGATCCACTTGAATCTAAAATTAAATCTGAGATTCATGAAGAAACTGTGAGCATTTTAAGAATAAGATAAGAATAGATTCATAAGGGTGGTACGAAGTAGCATTACCTTGGGTGCTAGATAATACCCGTTTACCTAGTAATAGAGAATTGGCCCCAAAACGGCTTTCTACAACAAAGAAAATGCTACGAATTTAAATAAAACTTGGTTTTATAGCGAAGTATTTGGTTCATGGATAAATACAGAAAAACTTGAAAGGGTGGTTGATAATAAAGAAACTAAAGTAAATTTTTTGCCATACAGGTCTGTATTTAAAAAGACCGAGTACAAATACTATAGTGAGACCAGTTTTTGACATTTTGGCTCATGTTAAACGTCCCCCTCTTTAAATGATTGCCTACATAAGGGATTAAATCGGTTAGAAATGATTCCTTCTATATTTAATAGTTTTTTGAAAATTTCCTATTGGTGCAGTATCTGATGTAGTGAAGGCATTTCTACAAAGTGCTGTTAAAGAAAAGTGTAGAGACTATCTGCGATTTCTATATTAAAATGACAGAATTTATAGACATAAACGTGTTGTGTTTGGAACCATTTGCAGCCGTTTTTACAAGCGGCTACATTGAAACATCACTTAGAAAGTGCACCTGATAACTTTGTTTCTACAGTAAAGAAGTTAAATGTATATTTGTATGTAGATAATCTGGGGGCACGGCAGTGCCCCTGCCAAGTCGAGAAACCACGGCCGTAAGCATCCTTTTCTGGAAGCAACTCAGGGTACTTTTGATAGTCCCAAATCTCTGCGCTGGAATTTCCCAGGAACTTGAAACTTTGTTTATCGAAAAGTACTCTTCAAGCGGAAGCAAATGTTTAAATTTCCGCGTTTCTATCTTTTATAGTTCAGAAAATATATGAAATGAAAGTTTCGCTCTTTCGACACTCACTGACTGACTCACCGATCATCAAAAATCTGAGGTACATCCTGTAGCCCTAGAAATTTGAAATTTGGTAAGAAGGTAGTATTTGGGATATATGGAAAGGAAAACTAAAAAATTCGGAAAATTCGAAAAAAAAATCGAAAGTCATTTATCTTCCGTAATCGGAGTTCTTGCCAATACAGTAGTTCACTGATTATCAAAACAATAAAACGCAGTTTGTCGACTAAACCATCGGTTTGTCAACTATACTAAATCGAGCACGAAATAGCTGGGTCCTGAATACAGTAAAATTTGTTTTAATTGGCTAGAACAAATAAAAGTACTACTTGATTATCCCTTTGACCGAAAAACTATCGCCAAACTATAAAATTAAATGCCAATAATGGATGACCTGTAAATGTCGCATTCACTTGACATTAAACACCATACACGTGTTTGTTACGCCATCAAATGATTTTTAATTCGAATTTTTACTTGTAGTTTCATTAAGGTTTTATTAATTATTTTTTTTTTTTTGTTGTTATTTAAAAATAAAATACAGCAATTTGTATAATTTGGCGAAATTGATCGACGGGATAATCAAATAGTACCCAAGTAAAATTAATTTATTTTAAAAATGTTAATTTGTTGAATTTTAATATTTTATAAACATTCTGCAAATATGCTAACATTTCTTGACAGATAGCTGCTCTTATACTTTTGCTATATTTAACATCACTACAATATTATTTTAAACATTGCTATAGTTTGATGCAATGGCAATAGACCATGGCGCAGAATTCGCAGCAGTTTTAAAAGCAAGAGAATTTTGCTGTCAAACTTACCTCATATTTACAAAATAGCTTACATTTGCTGCCAAACTATTGACATAGACAACAATTGTTGAAGAATAATAAATTCAATTTTTATAAAACATGGAGAGTGGCACTCAGGATATGACTAACATAATCGCATACGTAAAAAAAAAGAAAAAAAAATATTTTTCTTAATGGCAATGCAAACTCCCCTGCGATGTATAATTTTTTTTAAATATGTTTTTTATTTGCTGAAATTATCGTTTTGGAATTCAAAATCAAAATTCTACATTCCCCTCTTCCCAGAAAAAAATGACATATTGAAAAGAAATCAATTATTTTTATATTTAAAACTAAAACATCATCACTTTTGCACCACTATGACGTCATTTTCTCTGACTTTTCACTTTCAACCGTGCTAAGACTACGAGCGGTAGATATGAATATTCAGTGAACAACCGTTAGTGGGGGCCTCTGTGGCTGAATGGTCAAAGCACCACTCTGCTAATCGCTTGCGAGCGCAAGAGATTGTGGGTTCGATTCCCGCTGGTTCCATTACGCACACTCTTTGTGTGGAACTCCCAGGATGTATTTCTCTTGTGTTGTAATATTTCCTTGTGCTATCTTGTCTCCGACTTATAAGCGGGCTCTCATAGCAAGTACACAAGTCGTATGTTTGTTGTTCAATAAATAAACCGTTAGTGAACTTCCAAGGGAGGCCATTTTTCATCTGTACTAACCGAAATCCGCAATAAACGATGAATTAATTAAAATATGATGGAGAAATGAAACTGTCCGCATTAACCAGAGATACGTCTTAAGAGGAGACGCACTAACGAAAATTCCGCTATATTGTCCGCAACTTATTGATGTTTTGCGGATAGTATCTACCACATTTCTACATTTACAAAATAAAAATAAATATTTAAAAAAAACTACCGAGCTATGTTCGATCTACTGTGTACTAAAATCTTTTAAATAAAAAAAATATTACGATTTACTTTAAATTCGAAAGCATGAAAGTTTGAATGTTACACCTATTTGTTTCTAAAAATAACTTGATTGTAAGTGTTACATATCGAAAAGAGGAATAACTGAATTTAAAATTTTGGCGACACAGTCTTTTATTGTGTAAAATTTGAATTTTAGATGTCAGTGTGCATCTGCAAAATTGCTGAAAAGACGCGGTGACGGAAGGAAACGCAAAATTGTATGATATTCCAACGAAATACATTGTTGATAGAAGAAAGTTTGAAAGGAAAAAACTGAAATGTTATATTTTGATCACAGAGAAGAAAGTCCTCATCGAGTAGTTCCTACATATGGAGATCGTTCGTATCTGTTTCATCTATATTTTCTTTTCTGTGCTAGGTAACATAGCCTAGTCATATGATATCAGAAGTGCTATAGTTGAGTATGGGGTTGCGCACTGGGATTAGCTGGGATTAGTTTCTTAGGAGGTCACTTTGACGTGCTACTTCCTCTTCTTAACAGCTAGCAATAATCTATTATTTTTCAAAATGAATACCTATCACAGAGAGAAATCAGCTAGAGAAAAAAAATTAAAAGACCTATTGAGGTCAAAAGGGGAAGGCCTAATCCTTCCGAGAAATCACGTTCTCAACATCTCCAAGAAGCTAGAACACTCTACGTCAAAACCATCTTCGAAAACAGAAACACACATTAAAACGTTACAGCGATTCACACCCTGAAATAGGAAGTCGTAGCTCGCTAAGAAGTCGCGTGCTGTTCTGTTACCCACCTTGGTATGAATATTGGAGCTTACTGACGAAAAAGGTCTAGATGTAAGCTGCAGTTTAAAATAACCACTTTAGAAACCATTCGAGAGCTAGAACTAAAAAAAATCCCTGCCGGCCTGGCCTACAGGCAGAGGTAAATTTCGAAGTTAAGTATACTAATTTCACCAACAAAAACTAAATCATTATTAGATATAAATCCACTTTAACAGTTTTATCTGTCTGCTTTTGACGAGTTTTAATTTCCTTTTTATAAAATAGCTGGTTTTATCAGAATCACGTTAAGGCGATATTTAAAAAAATATTTTTCCATACTCAACAACTCGAAAATTTCTGACACATTTTCAGATTAATTTTTAATTAAAAAAATATATATATATGAAACATGCTGACGTGATTTTTGAAAAGATTTATAAGCGACCTGTGTTTTTATTTTTCTTTCAATTAATTAAAACTTGATTAATAAACAATTATTTTCTCAGTAGGGCAATATTTTTCGTTTCTAACACAATCGCTTCGGGAAATTCTGTTCAACATGCCCACTTTGACATCATTTTTTGAAATATATTCTGACTCTATCAAAAAATCGATCATTACTGTACATTATATAGTTTCTGAACAAGAAAATCTAGCAATTGGATGCGTTTGATAGCAAAACTGAATTTAAAAATGAGTAAGAAAATAGACAGTTTGGATTTGAATGCACTCATAATAAGATGATTTTTTTCTTCAACCGCTATGTATTTTTAATTTGTTTTTGCTTTAAGAATTGGCCCTATCAAAAACTTGTCTATATAAATGTTGAAGACAATATTAAGAAGATATATGATAAATTCATGGAGATTTTATATCTTGTGAATTGATGGAGTTATGAAAATTTTTCTTCTTCAAACCCCCCTTTGTTGTTTTCGGTTTTTTTTTTGGTCCGATTTGGTCCTATCAAAAACTTGTGAATATAAAAGTTGTAGATAATATTAAGGAGATGTATAATAAAATTATTGGATTTGATATCTTGAGAATTGACGAAGTAAGAATTTTTTTCTCCCAAAAACCCTATTTTTGCGCTCCTTGAGCCTATTTTAAAATTTATCAAAAATCTGTGATGCATGAATTTTTGGCGCTATTTTTAAAAGTAATAAAAACTTTAAACTGATTTGATATGTACAAACATTAAGAAGTTATGGGGTTTTTTTGGTTTTTACAAAACCCCTCCCTATTTCCATCCCCTTTGTCCGCTTTTGCCCATTAACGAACTTGACCAAGATTTTATGTCCCTTGATTTTATGTATCAGTTTGGAAGAGATTTGTGCAGAATTACGGAAGTTATCGTGTCCAGAAGAAAGTGATAACACAATTGCTCGGGAAATTCCGTTCAAAATGCCCACTTTGACATAATTTTTTGAAATATATTCTGCCTCTATGAAAAAATCGATCATTGTGGTAGATAATATAGTTTCTGAATAAGCGAATCTACCAATTAAATGCGTTTGGGAGCAAAAATGATTTTAAAAATGAGTCAGAAAATAAGCAGTTTGGATTTGAGTGCATCCTTAATGCAATGATTTTTCCAGCACAATCCGCTTCGGGAAATTCGGTTCAAAATGCCCACTTTAACAGCATTTTTTTAAAAATATATTCTGCCTCTATCAAAAAATCGGCCATTCCGGTACATTATCTCTCTATTCTAAAAAAAAGTAACTACCGCTGTCACCGCCGCCGCCGCCGCCGGTTTTGATTTTTTTGTGATCGGAGGCCTTTCTTCGTTAATATTAACAAAAATAATGCATACAAAAATATGAAAATCGGTGGTTTTATACAGAAATGTTTGATAAACACGCTGATGCAGACAGTTTTCAAATCGAAGAATTATTTTAAGAGTTATTTAATGCTAAAGTTGGACAAAATCGTTCCACTAAAAAAGTTTTATAGCAGCAAAAACTAGACATGGCAGTGTAATCATTTTTAGATCATTTTATGCGTTAGAATTTGCCGGAGTGCAGATTGCATTAATTTTTTTATTTTGACTCATTTTTTCAGGTTTTATTTCTATTTTAAATTCAAATTTTCAGCATTTCTAGAGATATTTTTTACAGATTTCAGAAAATTGTACTAATTTAAACTGTTGCCAGCTGTATAAAAAGCGCAAGCAATAATGTTTGCTTCAAATTAAAAATTTATTTACACGTGACTATTATAAACAGGAAAAAAAACTTTCAAATTAGAATTGAATAATTACGTATAAAAAGCAGGAACTTATTAAAAATTACGTCATAAAAAGTACACACGTGAATTTTAAAAGAGAAAGGATATTGTAAAATAATAAATTCATTAACATGCGTTAGAAGTCTTAGGAGAAATTACGTCATATTTACGTCACATTATAGTTATTACATAAAATGAACTCAAAATAATATTGCAAAAAAGTTTAAATTTAGAAATTGCGCTAGACATTTATTCGATATTTTGAGAATTAATTTAAAATGTCTCATTTAAAAGAACTTTCTTTTCGCTTTGTTAAAAAATACCAAGAGACAAAGACTCTCTTTACTTAATTCATTTTATATTAGCTTATTTTGAAATGTTGTTACACGTGTATACGTCATCAAGTTATTTTTATTTCGACGTTTTATTTGTGTTTTTATTAATGTGTACGAATTTATTTGTCCTTTCGTTATTTAAAATAAAAATTATATCAATTTGTATAATTTGGCGAGTGGTTTGGCGATTTATATAATTTGGCGAAATTGGTGGACAGGATAATCAAGTAGTACCGCAGCGAATTTTGCGTTAAAATTCCCCAATCAAAGAGAAATGAATAGAAATTCGTTTATAGGGAGATCGCCACTGTTTTTTAAATTATAATTCAATCTTTCGAAATCTTTTTAAAGCCGATCAAATTAGCGTGCATTTAGAGTCTGCGGTGTCTGGACGGGGGTTGTCGAGCGTAGCTCGTAGGGGGCCGAGCCCCCTAGTATAGTAAGAAAACGTACCAATTAGAAGACTTTGAGAGCAAAAATGAATTGTAAAATGAGTCAGAAAATACGCAGTTTGGATTTGACCTTTATCCTTAATTTGACCCTTACTTAGATGATTTTTTTCTTCAACCGCTATGTATTTTTAATTTGTTTTTGCTGTAAGAATTGGTCCTATCCAAAACTTGTCTATACAGATGGTGTAGACAATATTAAGAAGATATATGATAAATTAATGGAGATTTTATATCTTTAGAATTGAAGGAGTTATGGATTTTTTACTTCTTCAAACCCCCTTTTTGTTTTCGTTTTTAATTTTTTTTTTTTTTTGCGGTAAGCATTGGTCCTATCAAAAACTTGTGAATATAAAAGTTGTAGATAATATTAAGGAGATTTATAATAAAATTAATTGGAATTGATATCTTGCGAATTGACGAAGTTATGAATTTGTTTTTCCCAAAAACCCTATTTTTGCGCCCATTGAGCCCATTTTTAGCTTTATCAAAAACTTTATCTGTAATAAACAAAATTTTGGCCCTATTTTTAGAAGTAATAAAAACTTTAACATGATTTGATATGTACAAAAATTAAGAAGTTATGGGGGGTTTTCGGTTTTCTCAAAACCCCTCCCTATTTCCATCCCCTTGGTCCGATTTTGCCCACTAACGAACTTGACCGAGATTTTATGCCCTTTGATTTTATGTATCAGTTTGGAAGAGATTGGTGCAGAATTACGAAAATTATCGTGTCCAGAAAAAAGTGATATATATCTATATAGATAGATAGATAGATAAAGTTTTTTACTGAGAGTGGTTTTGGGTTCTAGGAGTCATGATCGGTGTAGATCTGCAAAAATTTTCAGAAATTCCAACACAGGAACGATCCCAATAGGTAGTATTTCATACGAAATCTATCTAAAAATGGGAAATAGACTCGAAGCAGACAAAGTTAAAAAATGGACTCTGCACAGTAGAATTAACTTTGGAGGACTTTGATTGAACAGCTGATAAATTGAAACAAAAACTAATAGAGTTACTAGAAAAATTGTATGAATGGATTTCAAAAAGTCCTTCCGGCCAGTGCCGGGAGGAAGTGGTAGCTTTCATATTCCTTATTTTAAAAAAGCTAACTTATATTATTCAAACACACGAAGCTCAATTTAGTGGAAACCGAATATAGGAGATTCACTAGTAATTTTTTTCAATACTATATCATTATGAATGAGAATTTCGCGAAATTAGTCAGCTTTATCCAAGCTGCTTTTATTTAAAGTAACTTATATTTGGCTGCCAAATTCGGCGATTTATTAAAGCGCCTGCCATTTTAAGACAACATGGTGGATGAGGCTAACCAGTGAACTTGGTTGAGACCTTAGTAATTGCTGTGCACATGCTCACTCACATCGGAATCGATTGATATATGCGAGTGCTGTCGCAGGCAAAAATTTTTTCAAAATGTCACCCACATTAGATATTGAAATTGCTATATCTGAACCATTATGTAAGATAAAGACAAACAAAAAAATGCTCCTGGATCCTTATATCAAGGTGAAATACTTAAGAAAGAAATCTTTTTCAATTTTTAATTTTTTTGCTCCAAACTTTAAATATAATTTTTTTTTTAATTTAATGGTCGCCATTTTGAAAGAAGATGGCTGATGAAGCTGGCCAGCGAACTTGGTCGAGATATTGATGTATACTACCCACATGCCTTCTTACATCGAAATAGGCAAATACGTGTATTATCGTGTGACAAATACAAGATCGTTTCAAAATGTTAGCCATGCTAGAAATTCAAAGTGCTATAATTCAACCATTTTTAAGATATAAACAAAAGAACAAATTTTCAGAAAAAAAAACTGCTCCGGAATCTTTGTATCAAGGCCAAACACATAAAAAAAATCTTTTCCATTTTCCAATTTTTAATACATCATTTTAAATTTAATTTTTTTTAATGGCAACCCTTTTGAAACAAGATGGCGAAAAAAGCTGGCCAACGAACTCGGTCGAGACATTGGTATGTACTATATACAGACCAAGTTACATCCAAATCGGTTCATAAATACGCTTGTTATCGCGAGAAAAAAATCAGGTCGTTTTAAAATGTCAGCCACAATAGAAATTCAAAATACTATAACTCATTTTTTTTTAGGTATAGACGAAACCAAAACTGTTCCGGAATCTTTAAATTAAGGTCAAACACATACAAAAAAAATCATTTTCATTTTCCAATGTTTTGGTATCTCATTTTAAATTTAAAATTTTTTTAAAAATTTTAAATGGCCGCCATTTTGAAACAAGATGGCGGATGAAGCTGGACAACGAACTCGGTCGAGACATTTGTTTGTACTATGTACACACCAAGGTACATCCAAATCGGTTCATAAATACGCCCGTTATCATGTGACAAAAATCAGGACGTTTCAAAATGTCATCCACGCTAGAAATTCAAAATGCTATAACTCAGCCATTTTTAGGTAGCTTTCTTTACAAAAAAGCTACCTATTGCAGCCGTTCGGAGGAAAGCGATTTCAAAAAATTTTGGTATATTTTCATCGATCATGACCCCCAGACCCCGAAACCACCCTCCGTTCAAAATTGATATATATATATATATATATATATATATATATATATATATATATATATATATATATCTGACCTATGTCACACTGTAACTACCGTAATTATGAACCGATTTCGATGTAATTCGGTGTGTACATAGTACATACCAATGTCTCGACCGAGTTCGTTGGCCAGCTTCATCCGCCGTTTTGTTTCAAAATGGCGGCCATTTAAAATTTAAAAAAAAAATTAAAACTTGAAATGTGGTACCAAAAAATTAAAAATGGAAAAATATCTTTTTCTTATGTATTTGACCTTTATACAAAGATTCCGGAGCAGTTTTTGTTTCGTCTATATCTTAAAAAATGGCTGAGTTATAGCATTTTGAATTTCTAGCGTGGCTGACATTTTGAAATGTCCTGAATTTTGTCACGCGATAAAAGGCGTATTTATGAACCGATTTGGATGTAATTCGGTGTGTACATAGTACATACCAATCTCTCGACCGAGTTCGTTGGCCAGCTTCATCCGCCATCTTGTTTCAAAATGGCCATTTAAATTTTTAAGAAAAATTTAAATTTGAAATGTGGTACCAAAAATTGAAAATTGAAAAAATATTTTCTTCTTATGTGTTTGACCTTGATAAAAAGATTCGGGAGCAGTTTTTCTTTCGTCTATATCTTAAGAAATGGCTGAGTTATAGCATTTTGAATTTCTAGCGTGGCTGACATTTTGAAACGTCCTGATTTTTCTCACGTAATAACAGGCGTATTTATGAACCGACTTGGATGTACCTTGGTGTGTACATAGTACATACAAATATCTCGACCGAGTTCGTTGCCCAGCTTCATCCGCCATCTTGTTTCAAAATGGCGGCCATTTAAAAAAATTAAAAAATAAAAAAAATTACATGAGATACCAAAAAATTGGAAAATGAAAAAGATTTTTTCTGTATGTGTTTGACCTTAATACAAAGATTCCGGAACAGTTTTTCTTTCGTCTATATCTAAAAAAAAAATGGCTGAGTAATAGCATTTTGAATTTCTCTTATGGCTGACATTTTAAAACGACCTGATTTTTGTCACGCGATAACAGGCGTATTTATGAACCTATTTGGATGTAACTTGGTCTGTACATAGTACATACCAATGTCTCGACCGAGTTCGTTGGCCAGCTTCAATCGCCATCTTGTTTCAAAAGGGTTGCCATTTAAAAAAAATTAAATTTAAAATTCAAAATGAGGTATTAAAAAATTGGAAAATGAAAAAGATTTTTTTTATGTGTTTGGCCTTGATACAAAGATTCCGGAGCAGTTTTTGTTTCTGAAAATTTGTTCTTTTGTTGATATCTTAAAAAATGGTTGATTTATAGCACTTTGAATTTCTAGCATGGCTAACATTTTGAAACGATCTTGTATTTGTCGCGCGATAACATACATATGCGCCTATTTCGATGTAAGAAGGCATGTGGATAGTATACATCAACACCTCGACCAAGTTCGCTGGCCAGATTCATCAGCCATCTTGTTTCAAAATGGCGGCCATTAAATTAAAAAATATATATATATTTAAAGTGAGGTGCAAAAAAAATTAGAAATGGAAAAAGGTTTCTTTCTTAAGTATTTGATCTTGATATAAGGATTCAGGAGCATTTTTTGTTTGTCTTTACCTTAAAAAATGGCTCAGATATAGCAGTTTCAATTTCTATTGTGGGTGACATTTTGAAAAATCTGATTTTTTGCATGCGACAGCACTCCTATATATTAACCGATTCCGATGTGAGTGAGCATGTGCAGAGCAATTACTAAGGTCTCGACCAAGTTCACTGCTTAGCCTCATCCACCATGTTGTCTTAAAATGACAGGCACTTTAAGAAATTGCCGAATTTGGCAGCCAAATATAAGTTACTTTAAAGAAAAGCAGCTTGGATAAAGCTGACTAATTTCGCGAAATTCTTATTCATTATATTGATAAAAATTAGTATTGAATCTCCTATATTCGGTTTCCTCTAAATTGAGCTTCGTGTGTTTGCATGATATAAGTTGGCTTTTTTAAAATAAGGATTATGAAAGCTACCTCTTCCTCCCGGCTCTGGCCGGAAGGACTTTTTAAGATATAGACGAAACAAAAACTGCTCCCGAATCTTTTTATCAAGGTCAAACACATAAGAAAAAAATATTTTTTCAATTTTCAATTTTTGGTACCACATTTCAAATTTAATTTTTTCTTAAAAATTTAAATGGCCGCCATTTTTAAACAAGATGGCGGATGAAGCTGGCCAACGAACTCGGTCGAGACATTGATATGTACTATGTATAAACGAAGTTGTATCCAAATTTGTTCATAAATACGCCTGTTATCGCGTGACAAATTTCAGGACGTATCAAAATGTCAGCCACTCTAGACATTCAAAATGCTCTAACTCAGCCATTTTTTTAAATATAGACGAAACAAAAACTGCTCCGGAATCTTTGTATAAAGGTCAAATACATAAACAAAAAATATGTTTCCATTTTTTTTATTTTTTGGTACCACATTCAAATTTTAAATTTTTAAAAAAAATTTAAATGGCCGCCATTTTGAAACAAAATGGCGGATGATGCTGGCCAACGAACTCGGTCGAGATATTGGTATGTACTATGTACACAACGAATTACATCCAAACCGGTTCATAAATACGAGAGCTACAGGGCCCATTTTCATCATATCTTTATAAATTTGACAATGTTCCTTCTCCATTATGTGTATGCGGTCAGCGAGCTACATCATTGCATTATATCTTTAACTATACTCTTACATCATATTACCATATAAGAAAATCTCCAAAAATTTCTTTGTCTCAGTGGTTCTCAGTGGTTTTGTCAAATCCATCATTTTGTCAAAAGATAATTGAATGTATAAAAGTTTTAGAAAAAAACCTTATTTGTTTCAAAATGTTTTGCCATTTATAGATGATGATGAGAACGTATCTTAACAAATAGACAGATACCACCAATTCAAAATAAACTCTTAGCCACAAACAACACGATTGAACTATAATTGAACTGTTGCAAGAACAATAGACTTTTGAACTTTTGTGTGTGTATATAATTATATAATATTCATCATAATTATTCACTGTTTTACCTATTTTTTATATTCTACATTATTTTTAAAATTATGAATCTCTTTCTAATTTAGTATACATATACGTAGCTTTTATTGTATTTTTGCAGAACGCCCAGCTTTGCAGAGTAATTGAGCTTTTGCCGCTCCAACAAGTTTAAAAATCCTATTATCTATTATCTCATGATCTTATTAATTACAAATATCTAAATTTCTCTCGTAAACGCCCAGTAAAAATTGGGCTTTCCATCGTGTATATATTGTACTTATATTGTATTTAATCTTTATATTCTCAATTGGCTTTCCTGTAGGTCCCTTCGGGCCTTTTATTTATTATTATTATTATTATTATTATTATTATTTATTTTTTTTGTGTGTGTGGTGTGTGTGGTGACGGCGGTAGTAGATGGAAACCGCTGGGTGGGGCTTGTGAGTTCTTAAGCCATTTGGTAGGCCTCCCCACCTAGCTGACCCTTGACAAAGTTCAGATATATGTTATACTAGTATTAAAAAATGCTCTGACGAGCACCAAAAAAGGCTAATATGTTTTTAAGTATGAAAAAATCCCTGCCGGCTCGGGCCTACAGGCGAGGTAGATTTCGATGTTAAGTACTAAATTCTCCAACAAAACTTAAATCAAGATTAGAGATAAAAACCAGTTTCTTCACAAAGAGCGAGCTGTAGGGAGCTAAACTTTTTGTGAAAATTGTAATATACACGAATACACACACACATATATATGGAATAGGTTTAAAAAATGGCTACAAAAAATTCAGAGAACCTTAAAGTGTTAAAATATGTTAATATTTCCATAGTCGGGTTCTTATCATGTTTTAATACGTTTCTTCAAACTTACATGGCGTTACATATTCACCTGCTGAGGTCCATTATATTTCCAATATGACGCAATATACATATTTTTTTAATTCGTCAAACTATTTATTTTGAGTTTTCATGCTGAAATCTTGCTCTAGAAAACTTATGACGTAATATTCAATTTGTTTTCAATTTGTCAAACTATTTAATTTTACACGTGAAAATTTTGCAAAAGAAAAGTAATTGTTGTGGTGAGAATTTTATTATTTGTTTTTTTTTAATTGTTGGCAACTGCTATAACGAAAAACTTTTATTTTTTTTCCTGCCATTGTTGTGTAAGAGCTGGTTTTATCAGAATCATGTTAAGACAGTATTCAAAATTTTGAACCCTCCCCATTTCCACCCTCTTGGGCCGATTTCGCCCATTTTCAATCCCCGCCGAGATATTAGCCATCTCAAAGTTGTTGGCGAGTTTGAAGATGATTCGTGCATAATTGCGACTTTTATCGTGCGGACAAAATTTAGTACATACATACATACACACACATATATATATATATATGTATATAAACTTTTTAGGTGGGGGAGGTTTGGGGTTCCTGGGGTCCTATAATGAAAAGTTATGAAGGAATTTTTCAAAAGTCGCACCATGGTAACGACTGCAATAGGTAGTATTTCTTACGAAATCTACCTAAAAGGGTTTGACAAGTGCTTCTAATTGAGCATGAAAAAGGACAAGGGGTACCTTCTTGGCTGCAGCTCACTGTCAATGCCAACTTTGAAAAAATCATATTTGCGCTTATTCCATACAAAAAAAAAAAAAAAAAAAAAAAAAAAAAAATTCGCAGTGCTTTAGTAAAATTTTCCGTCGTGCTTTACATGTTAACTGCACTGTTCCACTATTGTACCGCACATGCGTCTGCAATGCAACTTTGTACAGTGCACTGTGTACCATTATTTCTCTACAAATTATACTACACTGTACATTCCTATTATGCATTTGAACCTCAGTGCACACTCACATTGTGCTTTTGTACTTCCGTATTAAAGGTGTATGCGTCTAATTTTCGTTTATAATTTACATATGCACTGTTGTACTGCATAGTACATCTTACAGGCATATCCACTTGGATATAATTTCAACAATCAATGAATGCATTATATTGTAATGCATCCACATGTGGAATTGTTCCTATGCAGAGTGCTGCATCAGTCTACACTGCACTACAAATCAGTTTTCTGTACAGTTCTACACTGCGGGAGTGCTTGGTGGCACTACATGAGTGTGATACGCTGCAGGAACTAAGATTTTTGGTACTATGTCGCCTTACATTCATATTTAATCAGGCTGCGTCTTTACTGTCTGTGTCTTTACACTACACATTTTTATCGTAACTGTGGCTGATTATTTTTTATATGGAATAAGCGCAAATATGATTTTTTCAAAGTTGGCATTGACAGTGGGCTGCAGCCAAGAAGGTACCCCTTGTCCTTTTTCATGCTCAATTAGAAGCACTTGTCAAACCCTTTTTCATACTTAAAAACATATTAGCCTTTTTTGGTGCTCGTCAGAGCATTTTTTAATACTAGTCTTTTAAATTTTTTGATAATTATATATTGAATATAAATAAACCTGAGTTCTTTTAAATATTCCCAATACTTTTATCTTATTTCGCACAATAACGCACTAGTTAACCAAGTAATGCACACTGTTTTAAGAGGTTCAAAGTTTTTAAATCAAATTCAAGTTATTTTTATTCATAATTTAATTTACTTGGGCTCCCTTAAATATAATTAATATAATTCCTTAAACTGATATTAGTTTTTGGTGCATTAAAATATCTCAATTTGTTGATTCTCTCTAAACAAGTAAACCCTATTGGTTTACAATGGGAGTCTATAGGTAATTGGTGATATATCGCCAAGTTGGCGATAAACTTGGCGTAATTTGGCGACAGAACAGGGGTCAGCCTATGGTAACCCCACTTATAGGTATGGAGATGCATTAAATGCTGTTCTATAAACAATGAGATACGTTTCATTGGAGCGTTGCGTTTAAACAATTAACAAATAATCGTGATTTCTGTGACACATACGATAGCGTAATACATATATAGATTAGCGTGGAAATCGAAGATTTAGGCCACATCGTATTGCTTAGCTAGACCGGTTATACTAACGTCGTTCTCATGTTTTGCTACAATTTCTTTTATTGAACAGTAATTCGCTTAAGCTTCTTACTACTGCTATCACTAAGCACTTTTTCATTCTTAGAAGTCATAATGAGAGCTAATATTAGCGCAAACCTGAGTAAAAGTAAAACAAAAAGTTAATTTTTTTACAGTAATAAAGATACACAAAGCACTCTGATATGCACACCTTACTCCAAACTTGACTAATAACAACAGTTATGTGAAGGTTGCCAACTGAACTATTCGGCAGCCTTGGTCGTGAACCGAGATATTGCACGCCAACCGAGTCAAATTTTGATCATCGAAGTTGGACATAAACCGAACTGGTCGTAAACAGAGGTGGCCGTGAACCGAGGTTCCACTTATATTTTGACCTATAAGTTTGCAAATATGGCATCATTTATATATTCAGTGGCGATGATCATTAAGCATCTTGGCGATTTTGGCGATGAAACTCACCGATTTCAAAGTAACGTTCCGAAGTGTACTTGAACCGCCACAGATGTCATATGAACATCACGTTGACGCGATTTTTTTCTGACGTCAATGTCATATACGCACCGCACCGGGGTACTTAACTGGCGCCAAAGTTTTGTTATTTTGCTTGATATGGTAACCCGAATGTTGTTGTTTATTTATTAATAAAATGTTTATTTACTTTTATTTTATTTTTTAAAATTATATAAATTGTTTTGTTCTATTGTTATTAATTGAACTTTTATAAATTTATTGTTAATCCCTTTTTAAAAATATATATGTAACTGGCATTCGAAAACGAGGTTTTCGCCAAATTGGTGTCAGAAAAAATATCGCGCGAAAGTGGTGCGTATATGACATCTGTACCATACTTGGTACAACTTGATTATCCTGTCGACCAAAAAATTATCGCCAAACTATAAGATTAAATGACAATAACGGATCATTGTAAATGTTACATTCACTTGACATTAAACACGATACACGTTTTTGTTACGTCATCAAGGGATTTTTAATTCAAGTTTTGGCACAGATGTCATATACGCATATTGGCGCGATTTTTTTGACGCCGCCAATGTCATATACGCACCGGGTACTTAACTGGCGCCAAAGTGTCGTTATTTTACTTGATATGGTAACCCGGATATAGATGATATATTAACGATGTTTTTGTCAAATTGGCGTCAGAAAAAATCGCGTCAATATGGAGCGTATATGACCAGTTTTTATTAGTATTTTTATTAATGTTTTACTTATTTATTTATTCTTCCGTTATATAAAATAAAAATTACGTCAGTTTGTATCATTTGGCGAATAGTTTGGCGAAATTGGTCGACGGGATAATCAAGTAGTACCGTATATTTTTGCTGTACTTTTCGACAATATCTCAAGCAAAAGTACCTAGAGTTAAACGAAACACTAATTATTTAAGGCACAGATGTCGTATACACAACGGGTTTGGCGCGGTGTTTTTTTCTGACGCCAATTTAACGAAAACCGCGTTTTCGAATAGCAGTTACAGATATATTTTTAAATTACTTTCTATTATTTTAAAAAGGAAATAACAATAAATAAAGAAAAGTTTAATTAATAACTATAGAACAAAACAATTTATATAATTTTAAAAAATAAAATAAAAGTAAATAAAAAAATAATTGATAAATAAACAACAATAGCTCAGTTTCCGTATCAGGCAAAATAACGCCATTATCGCGCCAGTTATGCACACTGGTGCGTATACGACATCTCTTCTTTATTTAAAATAGATGGGATGGTTTTTTTAAGGTATGCTTAGTATGTGAAGTATTTATGATAATTAAAAAAAACTTACATTTACCTCCTGAACAGAAGCTTTGGATTTACCCTGTTTTTTTCCTATTAATTCATTTGTGCTCCATTATGTCTATTACTGCAGTTCAAAATATTTAATGAAGAAAGCTTATATATATATTTATGAAAATTATGCGTTATCTGCTTAGGTTGACGTCGGTTTCAAAAGTACAAAAATCTGTCAGTTGAATTTCAATTTTTATAAAAACAAAAGTACACGTGTTATCCTTTTTTTTTAATTATTGTACTGCTTTTTAGGGAGTGGCATCACGAAAGAAATTATTGAATTAGAAAATTAGAAAATGAAAAGGAGAGATTTTTATAATTTTATGGAGACATTATAAAAGACAAATTCGATTTTCTCAGCGACCGTCAAACATACAAACATGAAAAAAAAACCTATTCTAAGTTTTAACAAGAGGATCAAAATAAAAGAAAAACGAAATTAATCCACTCACTGGAACGTTAGCTACACTTTGTTGAATTTTGTGTCTTCATTTTTTCGTTTAAGATTAAATAAAAAACTACTGAAAGCTACAGTATTTTTTTAAATGCTATCAGTTTATTCGTCTCGTCAAGTTCTATCTTTCAAAAGAAAAATCATTGTCGTATGTCAACTGGTTCGCCAGAAATTTAAGAAAGTCGTTTGCATTTTCTATTTCTTAATCATATTATAGCTTAACGCTGCCGCGTTTGCTATGATAAAAATTTTACCTTTTACTATTCATTTAAATTATTCTAAATTGTCGGCCTATTCATTATTTCATTTTCTTAATACGCCCTTTATTTATTTCTAGCTAAATTCTTCTATTTTTAAAACGCGTATCTTAATAATAGATTTATTCCAAAACGTAATCTAAACTTATAATCCCTTCATTAATTTTTATCATCTACCAAACTGTAAAGTTCTGAACACAGATACTTATTTTTCGAATATTTATCAAAGCCATTTTTACTTTTTTATTCTATTTCATCTCACTTAATCCCTTCATTAATTTTTATCGTCTACCAAACTGTAAAGTTCTGAACGCAGTTACTTAATTTTCGAATATTTATCAAAGTCATTTTTCTTTTATATTCTATTTCATCTGATTTTCCCGCCCGCGAGGCACCAGCCTTTTCACATCGAAATCATTCAATTAGCGGCGCTGGGATTCTTTCCTGTGACGTTTCTTGATCGCTCTCCATTGGCTGAGTGTCGGATCCCAGTTTCACTTCGAGGCTCGTTCGTGATTTTATTTGGTTTAGCTTGAAGTTTTCATTTCAATCGGGATTCCTCCGCGCATTCTCATAAATAGCGAGAGCATGAGCTCAGAACGAGAGATTTTTGTGCTGTGACTGTTTACATAACCTGTTACCCGGTGTCCTTAGCCATGTAGAATATTCATTTCGTAAATTAACATCTATTTAGCATGAGTAAATAGTTTATGCTCGAGTGGAATGCTCTGATTTCTCATCTGCGGGAATTGTTTAGTGTTGGTGTGTTCTGATGAAATAAACAGTTGTTCAATGACTACGTTTCCATGTGTTTAATTGGGAAAGCCCCATGTTTCTTCATACACCTTTTTTCACCACTCACGCTGCCTTGTTTTCATAATGAAATAATAAGTGTTTGATTGGACTATACGAATATTATCATCGTTCTACAGCTGCTATATTTTCACAGAGTTAATACCTCCGCTAGCAATGCTTGTGCTAAGTGGTAGGATTGCTTACAACATCACCAACGGCTGATTAAAATGTGGTATGACTCCAGTAATACGTAATAAGCACGATGTGATATTTCAACTACACCCATTAAATTGTTTCGTAACATATATATATATATATATATATGTCAATTTTGAACGGAGGGTGTTTTCGGGGTCTGGGGGTCATGATCGATGAAAATATACCAAAATTTTTTGAAAGGGCTTTCCTCCGAACGGCTGCAATAGGTAGCTTTTTGTAATGAAAGCTACCTAACAGTAGCACACATGTCAATTTGCTTTTCTAGGAAAAGAGGATATCGAAGCAATCAGGAGTCATAAAGTCTACGAAGTTAAAGATAGTGTAATTGAAATCGACACTATTGGAAAAGCTTTCTTTGGCTTTCTCCTTACAAAAATAAGTGAAATCCCATCAAAAACATCTCATGTAAAAAAAAAAAAAAAAAAAAAAAATGCCAAGTCTCCTGACTCTTTGACCGTAAAAAGTTCTGAGATCATGTGTAGAACCAAGCTTAGCTCTGTTATTAACTCTGATATTTTAATTCACAAATTACTCCTAGTCTCTACACCTTTAGTAAATTATTTTGTCACTTGGCAATGACACAGCATGAGAATGCAAAGGCTTTTGTTTACATTTTAATATTAACGTTTATTTATAAAGTTTTGCATAAAATAGTTTCTATAAGAGCACGGAACGTATAGTATTTGTAGCATGGAAATAATTTTACATTACATTGTTCTCCCGGATGCGAAAACTTTCTACTGGTCAAACTTGATGTCCGGAGTTTTGGGTGATTTTCTTCCTATGTAACTTGAATACGAGCCAGACCCCACTCTTAAAAAGACCCCCAGTCGGTACATCCCTCCTTCAGGCATCTATCCCTCGCGTTTATATTCAGACTTAATCAAATAATCTAATCCCAATTCAAAACATAAGTAAAGTGTTTACGTGATAACTTTCCTGTGCTGCGTAATTGTCAAGTCACAAAATATTCATTTTCTAAAGGTGTAGAGACTAGGAGTAATTTGTGAATTAAAATATCAGAGTTAATAAGAGAGCTAAACTCGGCTCTACACATGATCTCAGAACTTTTTACGGTCAAAGAGTCTGGAGACTAGGTTTTTTTTTACATGAGATGTTTTTATGGGATTGTGTTTACAGTTTCAACACAGTTGAAGAGTTAAACAATTTTATATTTGAGTCCCGAATATTAATGTCCTCTGCAAAATTTAATCTGAGGGGATGGCTCTCAAATTATTTCATCCAAATTATTTCCGAAAATTCAACAGTTAATAAGACACCAGTATTAGGTTTAAACTGTGATCTGCAAAACTTTACCCTATTTTGCAAAATTGACTCTACTGAGGAAGAACAAATTGTTTCTACAAAACGAGCTCTTTCATTGACTCAGAAGGTTTTTGATCCTCTTGGATTGACCTCATCCGTGAATTTGCTCTCTAAAGTTATTGTACAAGAATGCTGGAAGTTGAAAATTAAGTGGGATGAGTTAAGGCTAAGGTATTTAGCTAAACAATGTTTACAGTGAGTGCAGAGATCGAAGCTGATTTCTGATATCAAATGCAGCGTTGGATGAATTTAGATAATTATGAAGGTATTGATGAAGGATTTCACATATTTTGTGACCGAAATAAACATGCATATGCTACTTGCCTTTTTATGAGAGTAAAAAGGAAAGATAAAATTTTCGTGACTTTCATACAATCACACGCAAGAGTAAGTCCCCCTTAAGAGCTTAACTATACCACCGAAGATCTTTTAGCATGTTGTATTGGAGCTAGGTTGGGAAGTCATATCTGATTTACGAATTCCAAATTATAAAATCTTTTATTAGAGTGACTCAACCATCGCTTTAAGGTGGATAAAACGAGACGATAGATGGGGAATATTCGTTTGGAATCGAGTATAAGAAATCAGATCCTAAACTCAAAACTGTTAATTGCAACACGATTCGGGAAAATTTATTCAGCCTTATATACCTTCTGAAGCTTGTTCCGTGGAACATTCTTACAGCTAAAATGGTGAGAGAGACCAGCCTGGTTGTCGGTACCAGAATTTACTTGTCCTCGCAGTGACGGAGCTCCGGATGAAAAAAAATATTAATACTGGAAAACTGAAGATTGTCATTTCAGCAATGAACAAGAACACAAAATCTAATGTTTGGTATTATCGACGTTTTTCAACTTTCAAGAAAATTATAATATTGATCACCTAGATGCTAATATTCATAAACAATTCAAGAAATCCCAATTTAAAATAAGTTTCTGAACTTACATGTTTTAAATTGGAACAAGCCGAAACAAAATTGATAATTTTGATCCAAAGAGACAAATTCGATGATAAGAATAATAAGACGATTCATTACTTAAGAACAATCCTAGATGAAGATGGTATCGTGAGTGAAAACGCAAGTTATTTATAGAGAAGATACTATGAATTTTATGTACCCAGTTCTTTTGCTATCTGGTCATCCTGTAGTCCAGCAACCGGTCTTCTGGAAACACCAAGAGATTTTACATGCACCAGTGGCTCTTTTGATCACATCGCAACCAGAAGACCACTGGATCCTGAAAGCCTAGAAAACTATTCGAGCAGTAGTTCAGTAATATGCGAGATGCAGAAGATTTGGTGCTCAGAAGACAGAATCAATTCCTATTTCATTACCGACACAAAGAGTTCAAGAATCTGACGTGTTTCAAGTAACTGGAGTTGATTTAGCCGGCATCTTATATTTAAATAATGAAAAAAAGCATAGAGTGTGCTGTACATTTGTGCAGTGTATAGGGCCGTAGACTTAGAATTAGTGACTTCGTTATCAACTAATACCTTTCTACCGTCTTTCAGGCGTTTCACAGCCCGCTGAGGAAGACCAACCACAGTGTATTCTGACAACGGTAGAAATTTCGTCGGCGAAGAAAAAGCTCTTCTAGAAATAGATTGGGAGCAAATTTCTGCCATAGCAGCAGAACAAAATGTACGGTGGAAATTCAGCACGCTTACCGCAGCCTGGTGGGGTGTATAGTGATAGCGATTGACATAAATGGTGAAACACATCTTAATAAAAGTCCTAAGTGGAGCTTCATTATCCTATGAAGAACTCATCACAATTCTTTGTGATTGTGAACAAGTTGTGAATGCTAGTCCATTAACGTATGTTACAGAAGATATGGACGATCGAGAACCGTTACCACTATCAATGTTCCTACAGAACATAAGATCTTCAGATGTGGTAGATTTTGATGCAATTGACGCACAAGAATAGAATAAAAGAGTTAACTATAGGTAACATGTTCGAGAACACCTTAAGATACGATTCCGCATTCAGTACTTAGGGCAATTATTCCAACAATGTTGTCTACGAAAGAATGTCAAGCAACTGAGTATTGGTGATGTCGCACTTGTAGAGTCTGATAAAAACTGTTCGTATTGGACTTTGGCCCTTTTTCAAGAATTTATTTCTGGAAATCATGGTCACCCAAGTGGTGCACGAATAAAAACTAAAAATGGTGCACTTTTGAGCCCTGTACAAAAACTGCAGAATTTAGAATTTTGAAAAGAAATCTCTAATGATCCAGTATTGCGAACGAGAATTGGCAGAACAGTGACTGTTCCAAAACTTTAAAAACTTTAATTAGACTTTAACTGAAAACACACTTTTCCTTATTCTTATTATTTAGTACATTTCACATGTTTCATATGGTTAATTTGAATCTGTAATAATATGATTAATTTTGTTTGAATTTTTCAAATGAAAAATTTCAGAATTTTATGTTTTGGCTGAGTAATGTAAGTATTAGTCACATTTTATTTGGTTTTGCATTTTGTTGTACTCATTGTCAAGTTTATCTTTCTAAAAGTCAAGGTAGATGGTTGTCGGGAATTGTATCAATTGCAATAATGTTTATTAAAATGGTGTTCACAGACAGAGGGCAGCACAATGCAGAGATGTACAAGATTAAATGAAAAAAAAATGTTTCCCACCGGCCCCTCTCTCTCTGTCAAATTGTAAATTATGAACGTGTGTTGAAGGTGTCGAAATATCTCAAGGATCAAAAGCTGAAATAAAATGATGTTGAATTTTACCATAAAAGGATTTTAGTTTTATTTTGTTGTAGGATATAATTATCGCCCATTGATTTTTTTTAACGGTAAAACATGATAATGAGGATTTTATTTTATTGAATCGCTCCTCTATGCGATAGATATATACGATGTTTATTTCCATTCTATGCATATTTTAGGACATTTTCCGGTGATACAATAAAAAAATGTCACAAAAATCCCTATCGTAGTGCTCCTCTTCCAGAGGAATATCCCCAAATTAAACTGGGACCGACTGGTCATAGCTAATATCATATATATGAAATTTGGTTCAGTTCTGTGCATAAATACATATATTTTTCGATGATACATCAATGAAAATTTCACTAAAATCGCTATAAAAGCGTCCCCTTTTGGCGGAATATTCCCATTTTCCACTTACAATTGCCGGCCATAGCCAAAAATGCATATATAAAACTTGGTTCAATTCTATGCATAACTTATCGAATTGCAATACTTTCTTCGATTATAGGTAGAAGTAAATAAAAATTGTGATTTTTAATGATCATACGCATACATTATAATTATTTTAACATACACATTTTACTCCACTCTACGTTAATTTAAAAGAAAGAAAATCAATGATAATTTCTTCTAATATACAGGGTGATTCAAAAAAGATGGGGAAAATTTTAAGAGGTGATAGTACACACCCAAACAAACATTTTGTATCAAAGAATGCATGGTCTAAAACTAAACGTAAAAAAAGTTAGAGGGCGCCAAAAGTTATGTTCTTATACGAGGTAAAAACACACAATTAGCGATTAAGTTAAGTTACGAAAACAAATTTAATGGCATTTGATTACAATAAGTGCTCAAAACATTGACCGGCAGCTGTTATGCACGCAGTACAACAGCGAAGAACAGATTGGCGAATTTTCTGAAACACACCAGGCATATCGCGAACTTTCCCTACAGCAGCCAAAAGCTTGGCGACAAGTTCTTCTGCGGATTCAATGGGAGTCTCATACACAAGAGTCTTTAGCTGTCCCCACAAAACAAAATCGAGACATGAATGATCTGGCGAGCGCGGTGGTGCCTGGTGTGTTTCAGAAAATTCGCCAATCTGTTCTTTGCCGTTGAACTGCGTGCATAACAGCTGCCAGTCAATGTTTTGAGCACTTATTGTAATCAAATGCCATTAAATTTGTTTTCGTAACTTAACTTAATCGTTCATTGTGTGTTTTTGCCTCGTATAAGAACTTAACTTTTGGCGCCCTCTAACTTTTTACGTTTAGTTTTCGACCATGCATTCTTTGATACAAAATGTTTGTTTGGGTGCGATCACCTCTTAAAATTTTCCCATCTTTTTTGAATCACCCTGTATATAGAAGAAAGTAAAAATTGTGATTTTGGTGGTAATATGCGTATATTATAATGGTTTTAACATACATATTTTACTCTAAATCAATTTAAAAGAAAAAAAAAGTCAATGATTTATTTTCACAAATGTAAATATTTATCACAGCTCGTCGTATCAAATTTTATATGATATTTGGAATACATTATTAAGTGTATTCCAAACATTGAATATTTAACATTTACAGTGCTAAAAAATACATGCTATGAAATTGAAAAATATTTATATTTTTGCAATAAGATCGACCATAATAAAATGTTACCTATCGCTAAAAATCGTTTTTTTTTCATTCAAAAGAATGCAATTGTTTTATGTGGCAAATTGCACCACGGCACTAACATTTTTATAAGTTTTTTTTTGTTAGATTAGTTGAAATATTACCGGACTTTAGGGACAAATGCTATATATACCGGTCGATATAGTCCGGCATGTGGAAATACCATTACTAAAAGAGAATTATTGTTTTTTCTGCAAAGATATAAACTATAGATACAGGAGAATGTTTCAATTTTGTCATTAGTTGAATACTAACTATTGGTGGAAGGCCACAGTTGCTGCGGCAGTAGTTGACACTAAGAATAAAACTACTATTTTAATGCATGAATAAATTGAATACATTTAAACATAAGGTACGGTATAGAAATTAACAAAGACAAAAACTTAAAAACAAACTAAACAATAAGGAACCAGAAAAATGCTTATTTACAAAACGAGTTTTCAGTCATCTTAAATTTGCAAATGCAAAGACATGTCAACACACCGCAGTGTTATGAAAATCGGCTATCCTTCTATGATGTTGGATTTATGAGCTGTCTTTAGAAATTTTAGAAGGATATCAAACATTCGAAATGTTGCACAGTTAAAAACTGCATAGATATTGAGATTCTTACTTTAAAAAATAAAACTGTAATGTGTTACCTACTTGTACCCTTAATCCATATAGTATTTATAATTCACTTGTACTATATTAACTTTATGTACTTTAATAGCAGCACCTAATTACAGCGCCTAGAAGATACAGTGTGGAAAACGATTACAAAATAGTGCTAAAAAATTAAATCCCATAAATGTACAACGATGATGAATAACAAGATGTCGATCGTAGCGCCATCGTAGTGATTTAAAAACGATAGTCATTCTAAAAGAGACTCTGTAACCTATTTCACGCCATTCCTTAACTAAATTAGCTTATAACAGACTAAAATATCTTATATTTATAGTTTCCGATATTTAACATTCTATAATATTTGAAAACACAGAGTTTATATTGAAAAGAGTTACGAGATGGCGCTCGTATCAGCATATTGCCGCTGAGGATTGTTGGAGATTTATGGGATACAAGTTTTTAGCACTTTTTAAAGCATTATAGGAATAGCCGTTTTCCACACTGTATCTTCTAGGCGCTGTAACCTAATTCATAAAGAATGCGTGTAAGACCGTGATCCATTGTATGTCGAAAAATCAAAATGCGTGTACAACACAACCAATACTCATAGGGGGGAAAAACCCTATGCATTACGAGATGTAACGTTTCAGATTAAGGACAATATGACCATTTACGTAGACTAAAGCAGCACTTCTGATTACAAAGTGTGCAAGGCTCTGCAGTTGAAACTTGCTTGACGAATAACGCTTACATATTTTACTCAGAGAATTTTGGTTCTCTGCAGTATTAGGCATTTAAGCAGCTTAAACCTCAAAATTAGGAACGCCGTTAGTTATATAATATACAAGAATAGTTAAATATGGATATGCATTCGCAGGTAAACGTTAATAGAAACCTTAAAAGATACGAAATTGTAATTTTATTTATAAAGAAAATAAACAACTTATAGTCGCAAAAGAACCCCTCCCCCCGTTAATTCAAAATCGGCTTTTTCCATTACATTGAACTTTTTCTCATTTTGTTCTTATATAATTATATAATTTTAATGCTAAGAAAACCGTCTGGCTAAGACGAAAATGTTTTTTATAGTATATACATTAAAACTCTCAGTTTCATTCTTTAAAAGTTTCTATTAACAAACAATTCAACAAAAAAACAATCATAACAAATCTTTTCACATACTTTTAATACTTTAAGAGAAATAAGTCTGTAAGATTTATGTTGCTTGGTTTGACAAGAAATCTTATTGCTTTTGATAAATGATTGTTTCTTAGTTCAACACTTACTTTCGCTATTTTTTTTTCTGGTAAAGATTTTGTGTGATGTTCAACATTATATTTTTATCTAAGATCTATTTAATACGGAACGTTTTTTTTTTTTTTTTTTTCGTAAATTTAAAATTCAAAATTGTTAATTATTATTAAAAATGCCATAAAAATCTTAAATAAACATACAAATAAGTAATTTAAATTGTTTTTAATTTTTTATTTATAAACATATTATAAAATTAAACAAAATTTCCTATTTTTGTCGGAGCGGCTCCCTTGCAAATATTACACTTATTGTTAACGCGATAGCTTCCAAAATATTTGACGCATCGACACAGAAAATGAGCTGGACGTTGGTAGGGCCAAAATCTCGGCGCGTATTGAAAATCATAGATATTCGTCAACTCTAACAGCCTGAAATGTCGGCTCATTATTTTCCCATAGACATACCATTGCGAGTTTAATTCTATATATTTGAAAGATAAGGCTTTCTTTTTTAATCATGTACCTTGAGGTTTTTTTTTTTTTTTTTTTTTTTTTTTGGCACCAATTTTAATAATTCTTTTTTTTTAATGAAAGTTGTTTCTTTGCAGATTTGCTCGCACTAGCTATTTTTTTTTTTTAAATATTCCCATTTTTATATTTAAATTTAAAATTTAAAAAATTTCTATGAATTTGTTTCAAAATGGTCGCAATTGGATTACTTCCATTGTTGTAAAGAAAGGAAAAATAATAAGGTTTGCTTATCTTTATTGATGCCAGTTTCTCATAAAATTCAAAATAAACTTTCTGAAAAAATTGAACACAAAATGACGTCATGTTTTAATAAAATACTCAAGTTTTCTGCAAAAAGCTGTTATAATTCAATTCTTTTTCATTCATTGAGTTTGAGACGCTTGGTAAAATGCTTCAATGAGGCAAAATGACATCATTTAAATGAAAACGATCATTTTCTCTGATAAAAGTAAACATTTTACTACGAACGCCTCTAAACGATATAAATTTCTGGAATTTTACTCGCCGATACAGAGATTAGAATCACAAGTCAAGAGTGCGAATGTTCACTTGCAAAGTCGTAGTTGACAAACTTGATTTTAAGTTTAAAAATATATGTATTAATCACATATTGCGCATTGTAATATTTTTTAAATGGTGAATGTAAATATAAGAGATGCATATGCATGCAAATTATGAGACGGTGAAAAAAGCATACTGTTTAGATTTTACGCGAAAAATAATTCCATGATTAACTTAAGGTGAAATCATTTTTTTAAATGATACTTCTTAGTTATCCCGTCAACCAATTTCGCCAAAATATATAAATTGACAAACCACTCGCCAAATTATACGCATTGACATAATATTTATTTTAAATAGCAAAAGAACAAATAAATTAGTAAAACGTTAATAAAAATAACAATGAAACATCGAATTAATGGTTTTGTTGGCCATAATTGGCATTTAATCTTACAATTAATTAATTACACTAGATTAATTTTAACACAATTATTCTAATTGGTAAACAAATCATATTAGATGTAAATTTCCAGATGCTGTAATCATCAAGGTTAGCTGGGTGAAAAAGTTCGACCAGATTTGTCCGGGATAGCTCAGAGGGCAGAGCACTGGCGGCTTCAGCCAGGAGCTCCCGGGTTCGGATCCTGGTCCGGACTTTTTTCGCCCAGTTGGAAATTTACATCTAATTAATTAATGAATGGCAACCATTATTGGCATTTAATCTTATAATTTGGTGACAGTAATTTCGTCTACGGGATAACTAAGAAGTACATTTTAAATTTTCAATCGGAAATTTTAAACGGCACAAATGTCATATACGCCTCCATATTGGCACGATTTTTTTCTGACGCCAATGTCATATAGGCAACGGGTACTTAACTGGCGCCAAAGTGTCGTGATTTTGCTTGATATGGTAACCCGGATGTTATTGTTTGTGCTGTTGAAGTTTTCTCGGAATTGGCGGGAGAAAAACTCGCGCCATTATGATGACATCTGTGCCTTTTAAACATAACAGCCTCAATGGGTAATTTCATCAAAATTACATATCTTGATTAGGTATAATAAATAATGCAGTTTAATTTTTTAATATTTTGAACAGTCGAAGTGTATGAAATTAGTATTTTGATAACTTTAAGTTAAAAATAATATTTGTTTTAAGAAACTAAGTAGTAACCTATGTACGAGTTCGTTTTTAAACAATTTCTTTCGTCGAAATTTGACGAGATTCATCCCTTTATTAATTAAAACATTAGCTCCATTGCTGTAAATTATGCATTTTAACCTCATACGGATCATTATGGAGTAGAATGTTGAAGTCGATGTTCATACATTGGTGACCTGAGATATAGATTAACCCCCACCCTTTCAGAAGTTTTACGTTCAACGTATGTAACAACCACTATTTTTTTCGAACTTTTCATTCTTTGTAAGCTTCCAAATCGATGCAATTCATTTTTTATTTTAAATGAAGAGAGACGAAAAGAAAATCGAATACGGAAAATACGATTTTGGGCATTAGTCGAATGGCTACGAGTGGTACTCAAAAAATATAATGTCATGTATGCATTACTTATATGTAGGTATTCTTATGTATGTATGTTTGTATTCAGACGAATATATGTTTCTATTGGGAAATTTTCATACTCGGGTTTGTAGACAAATTGATAATTTATTTAGCATTGTTTGATGCGCAAATTTAACAATTTCGTAGCTGTCCCAATTACTGATGAATACTCAATTTTTTTTTAATTCATCGTAAGTGAATATATTTCAACTGAAATGCAAGTGAACATTCTGAAGTAAATGAGATAAGCATTTTTTATTGTCAAGATGTACATCAGAAAACAGAAATATATAGATTACAAAATAAAAAATTCCTGTACGGGTTGGAAAAGGTAGCTTCCCTATTTCTTGGTTTTAAGATTTTAGCTAATTTTAGTGGAGAACACGAAGTTAAAATGCGAAGAACCCGGTTAGAGTAGAATCATCAGTACTGAATTTCAATGGAAATTTCGCCAAATTAGTTAGATACAGCCAAATTGGCTTAATTTGTGACGACATATTTTTGGTCGCCAAATTTGGCTATATTTCGTCCAAATGTCGCGAAGCTTAGCGATAAATGCGACGTTAATGTATATGACTATGATCGCTTATGCTTATGATCGGAGAAATGGATACAACAATAAAAGATAATTCGTGAGAAATCATGTTCACTAAAAGTCATAAATTAATCCCTGATTTTTTTAATCTGCTGCCAAAATGTAGAGTACATTTTAAGAAATATACATATTTTATATGTGCAACGTTATACACAGAAGTTTCGAAAATGACGGTTAAAAGAAAGTAATTCAAATGTATAGAGTTATTCAGCTTAATTCTATGTGGAAAAGTCGTATAAAAATAACCCAGATGCTTCATAATATTTTCATAATAACGATATAACAACAACTCAGATAAATAAAGGTATCAAGTTTGATAGAGGAGTATAGCAGACATCTATGAGTGTGTGTTACATACGTGTTACAAAACTTTATCTGTTGCCATATTAAATAAGTGTGAGCTGTGCCAGACTAGCAAGTCTTTGAAGGAGCTTTGAAGTTTTCTGCCGCTAACTCGATGGATCAAGTTCTCAAAGTTCGGAGCTAAATTAAAAAAATCGAAATCTCTCAAATACATCCGGGGTAATTTTTTTATCTTTACCGTAGATTCTCTTATCCAATGGTTTCTCTTTACTTTTAACATTTCTGAATTATTATAAAGAACAACAAATTATGCTGCCTTCAGTTATGCCCTAACAGCTTTTGTCTTTGCAAACAAAGGTTACAAATTTCCCTAAATCAACTTTTATTATTGGAAAAGGAAGAGCTGTAAAATGTACAAAAATCAAACAAATTAGTAAAACAATGATAGAGAGGTTAGGATCAGAAGCTATCATTCTTTTGACGCTAACAGGTACTGCTGCATTTAATGTTAAAGACAAGGTAACTCACTCAGTGCTTAAAGAACCAACGTGTTTTAAATAGTTCGCTAATTTAAAAAGTCAGCAATACATCTACAGCTCAGAATGGATACAGTGTTATTTCTCATTATTGACGAATTTTCAATGATAGGATGTCGTCTTATGGCTGACCTTGAACAAAGATATCGCGAAAGTAAAATATATAGCATTTAGCATTTTAGAGGCTTATTTGTTTATATCCTTGGACGTATTAGGTAGTTATATCGTGTAAAAGACATCCCTCTATATATGAGACATTTTTTTAAAGTCATTTTGATTCTTCGCAGACAAAAAATGCTTAGAGCTTTTAAAAAATATTTCACATAAACTCATTGAGACAGAATGACGATCAGCAGACACAGTTCCGAAAGACTCCGAACTCACTTTGCGTGAGTCAAGTTTTTGACTACCTCTCACCCCTTATGCAACGAAGCATAGATATACTGCTTTCGGCTAAATTGAATGATTTGAAGGTGTCATATGTCTTTTTCTCAAAATCAAGCAAGCTAAAATACACTGCTCAAAACAATTAAAGGATATTTGAAGTTTTATATAAAATAAAGATATAAACGAAATTTTTTTGCCGAAAATAGAAGAAGAGAATCACAAATGCAAATTTTTCTGGTTTTCAAACTGTGGAGTATGCAAATTTTGAGTTCGACGTCAAAAACGTCGCCTCGGCGGCAGCGAATGAAATTTGACTTTCAACTGGATAAAAGAGAATGAAGACAAGGATGATCGGCATTCAGTGATTGCTTTGTTTCGATGAGTACGATGTCTCAGCGAAGTCATTTGACAGATTCAGAAACTTTGAGAATTGTTGGTAGGTTAGAAGGGGGCCAAACTCAAGCCGAAGTAGCGCAAGCCATTGGAGTGTCACAAAGTGTCATTTCCAGGATCTGGAACCGTTTTTTGGGGAGTGGATGTGCAGCCCAAAGACCAGGGCAAGGTCGTAGACGGGCAACAACGCCCAATGAAGATCGGTATTTAGCGTTAACAGCTCGGAGACACCGAGCCATGAACGCTACTCTTCTCCAACAACACCTTCGCTCGGCTACAGGCACCACGATTTCAACTCAGACTGTCCAAAACCGGCTCCATGCTGTAGGTCTGTATGCTCGCCGACCGATGGTATGTGTTAGATTAACATCAAGGCATCGTCGCGACCGCAGGGAGTGGGCAACCGAGCATTTCAACTGGAGAAGAAATGAATGGAGCAATATTCTGTTTTCTGACGAGTCCCGTTTTTCTGTGCATCCGGATAATAGGCGTATTTTCATCTGGAGGGACCGTGGCAGTAGGAATAATCCTGCGTTCGTGCACGAAAGTGTCAGATTTGGCGGTGGAGGAGTTTTGGTGTATGGTGGCATCTCCATTGACGGGCGCACTGACCTCTACATCATTCGAGATGGAGCTCTGACTGGTCGCCGATATAGGGATGAGATCCTCAGATTTATTGTAGTCCCTTACGCTGCAGCAATCGGAGATAACTTCGTTTTAATGGACGATAACTGCAGGCCACATCGTGCAAACCTGGTGGAGGATTTCCTTTTCGTGGAAGGAATCGTTCGAATGGAATGGCCAGCGTGTTCTCCAGACATGAATCCAATCGAGCACGTTTGGGACGCTCTAGGAAGACGAGTTTCTGGCCGCCAACAACCCCCACAAACTCTCCAAGAACTGGAAAGAGCTCTTCTGGAAGAGTGGGGCAGAATATCCCAACTCGTCGTTAATAGCCTCATTGAGTCCATGCCTCAAAGGTGTTCAACGTTGCTGGCCGCCCGTGGAAACCATACCCCCTACTGTAAATGATTTTCTTTGAAGAAAACACCTTTTCTTATTCTTTTTTTTCTCATATGCACAAATTGTGTTTTTTTCCTTTAGTACACAAATGCGCAATAAAATGCATTTTTTCTGCCAAACATGTGTAATTTATTCTCATATAACCTACTATGTCTGTCGACCATGTATCAATCAGCTAAACAGTTTACCAGATACAAAATCCACCTAAAACTGCAATATCCTTTAATTGTTTTGAGCAGTGTATATAATCAAGAAGTACTTCTTAAATAAAAGGGGTGACCAATAAACAAGAACTTCAGCAGATCACAATGATTAAATAACAAGATGGAGTGAAGGTGATCACGCGTCTGGACTTCAGTCTAGACTTTCCTCAGCAGCTGGATTCAGGGTTATGCATTATGCTACATACCAATATCTGAAATGAGTGAGAATTGGTAAACGTAAGTACGATAAAAGATATTGCCTATGGCCCACGTTTTCAACCTCGAGGTTTGCCACAGGCCATAATAGTTCATTTTGTTTAGTATCATGAGCCATTTCTAACTGTGATTTTTTTTTTTATCAAACCTATTTGTAAATATTGGAAAGAACAAAAAGCCTAATTCATACGACGTTAGTTACCCTTAACTGTCGCATACCTTGCCACCATACATAGATCCTCCAGTTTAACATTGTCAAAAACTGCTGTGGATATCCATCTAAAGGTGTTGTCACATAAAACAACTTATGTCATTTTTACTGTAGTTTGTCATTTAGAGAAAGTTCTAATGGGAGCAATTTTCACTAAGGACAGGCTTTACCCAAATTAGAAGTATGGGAGCACTTGCTGACAGATTAGAACTTGTGCATTACCCGATGCAACTGACGACTGAGTAAAACACTTTAAAATGAGGTATCGCAGATTGTTATTTCAAACTTACTTTTATACTATTAAACAGCAATCTAGAAAATAAAACATTTTTTAAATGGTATCTTTTAAGTTTACGCGCCTCCATGCTCCGACCTTTCGGCCTGACGGATACTAGTTGAGCTATTTAAATTTAAAAGTATTTAATACAAATACATTTTATGATTTCCATGATAAATATTATAATGTTATACAGGAAGAAGAATATTTTTATGAATCTTAACGCGATTTACAGCGAGAAGCTTTTTTGAAGCTGTAATTAATAGCACCAGAACCAATAACAAAATAAATAAGTAAGTAAATAAATAAATAATAATACGGGCATCCAATGCTGGAAGTACCAGTTCACTCCGATCACCGAAGAGAAGCAGCATCGAATAGGATTAGTACATTGGGAAGGCACAACCTGAAAACAGCTACGTGTTGTTGGCAACATTTGAATAGTTTTATAGAAAATCCATATTATTTCTACAGATATTTTTATAGAAGCTTTATAGACAATTTCTATTGACCTTCTATAGATAATTCTATAGTTTTTCGTTAAACCAGCTTATAGGAAAACGGACCATAATTCTATAGGATTCTATAATGCTTTTTCTATATTTTTTTTATAAAATTCTATAAGAATATTTCCTAAGTGTTAACATGGCTTTCTTTAAAGGATCTCAGGATTCTTAAAACTTCCAAATTTTCGAAATTTTAATTTCTTTAGATGTTTTTCATCAAATTTTACACATGTTTTATGTTAACCTGTATAATCTGAACCTAAAATTTCCTTTTTATTGTTCAAATAAATATATTTTTTAGGTGATTATGTAGTTGAAATTTTCAAAATTTTGTACTAGTTAAATCCAACTTTGTGTTAAAACTAGAAAAATAAAACTTTAAATACAAATTTATTTAGGTTCAGGGTAATTATTATAATCTGATGTATAAGTAGTCACCAATATTTTCATTCTAATTGTAATATTTATTTGTAATCGTGCTCATACGCTATTATAACAATTTTATGCTCGTCAAATATCTGACAATTTGTAGCCCTCTGTAAATGCTAATTCTGCACCTTGCATTTTTTTAAAGACATAAAATAAAAGTATGTATTTATATCTTTCATCTAAATTAAATTGTGTTTTAAAACCATGTACATTTTACGATATTAAAAGTTTAAAATGGTTTCTTTTTTTCATTTTTTCCGACTTTAAGAGTCCAGAAACTCTTTAATTAAAAATTATGCTTCTCCAGAAATGAAAGATTTTGTACCTGCAGGCAATAACACTTGTATCAGCTCTGTATTAATAAACTCTCGTGACAATTTAGATAATACAATGTATGCATATTCAGCACATTCTGGTACGGCACAATACCTTGCATAACCGTTTCCTTTTCTCTTTCCATTACTTTCAGCTATCTATAGCTTTATCAATTTATAGGTATAGATATGTAATTAAAAATCTTTTTTCTATAAAAATAATACAAAATATCCAAAAGAAATGTCACCGCCTGTAATTCCTTTTAATATTCTCTTAAAATTTACCCTGTTTTCTTAGGTACTTTAATTTTTATTTATTTTTGTAGTGTTCTTTTCATGATAACGAGTCATGAAAAGTTCTAAATGATTTTTAATAACACCATTTTAATTTTGTATTTTGTATATCTCCTGTTTTAATTTTTTATATTTATTTAAATCTATAACGAAATTAACTCACTAAACATCTGTAACACCATGTTTTTTTAGATTTGAAACGCATTTTCTTTACAGCTAATTTAAAAAAAAAATAACAGAAATTAGCGTTGATGTCTTTTTTTTCTTTCGAAAAATGTGTTTTAACATTGAAAGGAGTAGATGTATTATCCAGAAATATATATTTCTTCTTTTAAATATTTAATTTAAAGAGTATTTGAATCTTGTGTCATTCTTTAGAAATTACATGAAAAAAAACTATGGACTTCAAAAAAGTATATGTCCTTTTATTTCAATTTAAAGTTTTTCTAAAGTATTTGCTTTTAGGTAATTAATAAGAATACATTACATAATTTTTTTTTCATAATTTTTACATAAAAACAGAAAAGAATATACAAAGAAAAAGTTTTATGAATAACATTTAATAATTAACTTGTCAAGTTATACGAATGATAAAAACTGAACGAGCAAATTGAACTGTGTTTGCATACCAAATACGTTTTTTTCCACCCCTAACAGCAGTACAAACAGAGAAAACTTTTAAAATGTGTACATTAACTTTTATGTCTGTATGTATAAATAATTTTTTTTAATGTTTTATTAGTATTATGCTTAGTAATATACAAATACATGCATTTTTTTAGATAAAGCAACCACTTTCCATCTTCCGATGGATTGGCATTCACTATAATTTATTAAGATGGATATTTTCGTGTCACTTTAGAATTAACACATTAGAATGTTACAGAATGATTTTTTTTAATGTACTAGGGGGCTCGGCCCCCTACGAGCTACGCTCGCCCACCTCCGTCCAGACACCGTAGACTCTAAATGCGCGCTAATTTGATCGGCTTTAAAAAGATTTCGAAAGATTGAATTATAATTCAAAAAACAGTGGCGATCTCTATATAAACGGATTTCTATTCATTTCTCTTTGATTGGGGAATTTTAACGCCAAATCCGTTACGGTACTATTTGATTATCCCGTCGACCAATTTCGCCAAATTATATAAATCGCCAAACTACTCGCCAAATTATACAGATTGACATAATTTTTATTTTAAATAACGAAAAAACAAATAAATTAGTACAACATTAATAAAAATACAAATAAAACGTCGAAATAAAATTAACTTGATGACGTAGACACGTGTAACAACATTTCAAAATCAGCTAATATAAAAGGAATTAAGTATAAAGAGTCTTTGTCTCCTGGTATTTTTTAACAAAGTGAAAAGAAAGTTCTTTTAAATGAGACATTTTAAATTAATCGTTTTTAATCTGACGTAATTTTGACCAAACTATTCTTTCTCTTTTTAATATTCACGTGAAAATACTTGTGTTAGAAATGAAATATTATTTGCGTTTTCCTAACAAAAATAGTTGAAAAGTATCCTCTTAAAATATCAAATAAATGTCTAGCGCAATTTCTAAATTTAAACCGTTTTGCAATATTGTTTTGTGTTCATTTTATGTAATAACTGTAATGTGACGTAAATATGACGCAAATTCTCCTATTTAAGACTTCTAACGCATGTTAATAAATTTATTATTTTACAAATTCCTTTCTCTCTTAAAATGCACGTGTTATTATAGTTTTTATGACGTAATTTTTAATAAGTTCCTGCTTTTTGTACATAATTATTTAATTCTAATTCCAAATGTTTTTTTCTGTTTATAATAGTCACGTGTAAATAAATTTTTAATTTATTTACACGTATATATATATATATATATATATATATATATATATATATATATATATTTTTTTTTTTTTTTTTTTTTTTTTTTTTTTTTTTTTTTTTTTGAAGCAAACATTATTGTTTCCACTGTGTATACAGTTGGCAACAGTTTAAATTAATATCACTTTCTAAAATCTGTTAAAAATATCTCTAGAAATGCTGAAAATCTGAATTTAAAATAGAAATAAAACCTCAAAAAATTAGTCAAAATAAAAAAATTAATGCAATCTGCACTCCGGCAAATTCTAACGCATAAAATGATCTAAAAATGATTAAATTCCTATGAACAGTTTTTGCTCCTATAAAACTTTTTTAGTGGAACGATTTTGTCCAACTTTGCCATTAAATATCTCTTAAAATAATTCTTCGATCTGAAAACTGTCTGCATCAGCTTGTTTATCAAACATTTCTGTATAATACTACCGATTTTCATATTTCTGTATGCATTATTTTTCTTAATATTAACGAAGAAAGACCTCCAGTCACAAAAAATTCAAAACTGGCGGCTGTGACAGCGGTAGTTACTTTTTTTTAGAATAGAGAGATACTGCACATTTATATTACCTGATCCCCTAGAAAAAAGCTTTGTATTTTAAATTTAGAAAACTAGGGGGCTCGGCCCCCTACGAGCTACGCTCGCCAACCCCCGTTCAGACACCGCAGGCTCTAAATGCACGCTAATTTGATCGGCTTTAAAAAGATTTCGAAAGATTGAATTATAATTTTAAAAACAGTGGCGATCTCTCTATAAACGAATTTCTATTCATTTCTCTTTTTTGGGGGAATTTTAACGCCAAATCCGCTGCGGTACTACTTGATTATCCTGTCGACCAATTTCGCCAAATTATATAAATCGCCAAACCACTCGCCAAATTATACAAATTGATATAATTTTTATTTTAAATAACGAAAGAACAAATAAATTCGTACAACATTAATAAAAACACAAATAAAACGTCGAAATAAAAATAACTTGATGACGTATACACGTGTAACAACATTTCAAAATAAGCTAATATAAAAGGAATTAAGTAAAGAGAGTCTTTGTCCCCTGGTATTTTTTAACAAAGCGAAAATCTTTTAAATGAGACATTTTAAATTAATTCTCAAAATATCAAATAAATGTCTAGCGCAATTTCTAAATTTAAACTTTTTTGCAATATTATTTTGTGTTCATTTTATGTAATAACTATAATGTGACGTAAATATGACGTAATTTCTCCTAAGACTTCTAACGCATGTTAATGAATTTATTATTTTACAATATCCTTTCTCTTTTAAAATTCACGTGTATACTTTTTGTGACGTAATTTTTAATAAGTTCCTGCTTTTTATACGTAATTATTTAATTCTAATTTGAAAGTTTTTTTCCTGTTTATAATAGTCACGTGTAAATAAATTTTTAATTTGAAGCAAACATTATTGCTTGCGCTTTTTATACAGTTGGCAACAGTTTAAATTAGTACAATTTTCTGAAATCTGTAAAAAATATCTCTAGAAATGCTGAAAATTTGAATTTAAAATAGAAATAAAACCTGAAAAAATGAGTCAAAATAAAAAAATTAATGCAATCTGCACTCCGGCAAATTCTAACGCATAAAATGATCTAAAAATGATTACACTGCCATATATAGTTTTTGCTGCTATAAAACTTTTTTAGTGGAACGATTTTGTCCAACTTTAGCATTAAATAACTCTTAAAATAATTCTTCGATTTGGAAACTGTCTGCATCAGCGTGTTTATCAAACATTTCTGTATAAAACCACCGATTTTCATATTTTTGTATGCGTTATTTTTGTTAATATTAACGAAGAAAGGCCTCCGGTCACAAAAAAATCAAAACCGGCGGCGGCGGCGGCGGTGACAGCGGTAGTTACTTTTTTTTAGAATAGAGAGATACTTAGACGACATAAAATATACCAATATTTTATTTTTCATAAATACAGTATTTTACTTTCTTCTATCTTATATAGAAGAAAGTATTGTAATCGAAATTTTTTTCGACTTCCGGTTTTTGACGGATTTACACGTTTTAGGGGTTAGAGATCCCAAAAAACATGTTTATAGAAAATGTCTGTCTGTCTGTGTGTCCGTCTGTCCGTCCGTCTGTCGCCATTGTAACATCAAAAAGTGTATGAAGTTATGCATAGAATTGAACCAAATTTCTATTTTAAGGTTTTGGCTATGGCAAGCAGATCCTCCCTGAATTTGGAAAAAATCGCCGGTAGGGGGCGCTGTAATAGCGATTTTTGTGTGATTTTAAATATTGTACCATCCAAAAGTGTATCAAATTAAGCATAGAATTGAACCAAATTTTTATTTAAGTTTTTGGATATGGCAAGTAAGTCCTCTCTGAATTTGGAAATAATTCGCCGGTAGGGGGCGCTGTAACAGCCATTTTTGTGCGATTTTGAATATTGTACCATCTAAAAGTGTATGAAGTTATGCATAGAATTGAACCAAATTTTCATTTTAAGTTTTTGGATATGACAAGTAAGTCCTCTCTGAACTCGAAAAATATTCGCCGGTAGGGGGCGCTGTAATAGCGATTTGTGTGCGATTTTGAATACTGTACCATCTAAAAGTGTATGAAGTTATGCATAGAATTGAACCAAATTTTTATTTTAAGTTTTCGGATATGACAAGTAAGTCCTCTCCGAATTTGGAAAAATTCGCCGTTAGGGGGCGCTGTAACAGCTATTTTTGTGCGATTATGAATATTGTACCATCTAAAAGTGTATGAAGTTATGCATAGAATTGAACCAAATTTTTATTTTAAGTTTTTGGATATGACAAGTAAGTCCTCTCTGAATTCGAAAAAAATTCGCCGTTAGGGGGCGCTGTAACAGCTATTTTTGTGCGATTATGAATATTGTACCATCTAAAAGTGTATGAAGTTATGCATAGAATTGAACCAAATTTTTATTTTAAGTTTATGGATATGGCAAGTAGGTCCTCTCTGAATTTGGAAAAAATTCGCCGGTAGGGAGCGCTGTAACAGTGATTTTTGTGCGATTTTGAATATTGTATCATTCAAAAGTGTATTAATTTATGCATAGAATTGAACTAAATTTTTATTATAAGTTTTTTGCTATGGCAAGCAGATCTTCCCTGAAATTGGAAAAAAAATCGCCGGTAGTGGGCGCTGTAATAGCGATTTTTGTGCGATTTTGAATATTGTACCATCCGAAAGTGTATGAAGTTATGCATAGAATTGAACCAAATTTGTATTTTAAGTTCTTGGCTATGGCAAGCAGGTCCTTCCTTAATTTGGAAAAATTCACCGGTAAGGGGCGCTGTAATAGCAATTTTTGTGCGATTTTAAATATTGTACCATCCAAAAGTGTATGAAATTAAGCATAGAATTGAACCAAATTTTTATTTAAGTTTTTGGATATGGCAAGTAAGTCCTCTCTGAATTTGGAAATAATTCGCCGGTAGGGGGCGCTGTATCAGCCATTTTTGTGCGATTTTGAATATTGTACCATCTAAAAGTGTATGAAGTTATGCATAGAATTGAACCAAATTTTTATTTTAAGTTTTTGGATATGACAAGTAAGTCCTCTCTGAATTCGAAAAAAATTCGCCGGTAGGGGGCGCTGTAATAGCGATTTTTGTGCGATTTTGAATACTGTACCATCTAAAAGTGAATGAAGTTATGCATAGAATTGAACCAAATTTTTATTTTAAGTTTTTGGATATGGCAAGTAGGTCCTCTCTGAATTTGGAAAAAATTCGCCGGTAGGGAGCGCTGTAACAGTGATTTTTGTGCGGTTTTGAATATTGTATCATTCAAAAGTGTATTAATTTATGCATAGAATTGAACCAAATTTTTATTTTAAGGTTTTGGCTATGGCAAGCAGATTCTCCCTGAAATTGGAAAAAAATTCGCCGGTAGTGGGCGCTGTAATAGCGATTTTTGTGCGATTTTGAATATTGTACCATCCGAAAATGTATGAAGTTATGCATAGAATTGAACCAAATTTTTATTTTAAGTTCTTGGCTATGGCAAGCAGGTCCTTCCTTAATTTGGAAAAAATCACCGGTAAGGGGCGCTGTAATAGCAATTTTTGTGCGATTTTAAATATTGTACCATCCAAAAGTGTATGAAATTAAGCATAGAATTGAACCAAATTTTTATTTAATTTTTTGGATATGGCAAGTAAGTCCTCTATGAATTTGGAAATAATTCGCCGGTAGGGGGCGCTGTAACAGCCATTTTTGTGCGATTTTGAATATTGTACCATCTAAAAGTGTATGCAGTTATGCATAGAATTGAACCACTTTTTTTTGTATGTTTCTGGCTATGGCAAGCAAGTCTTCCCTGAACTTGAAAATATACCGCCAGAAGTTGGCGCTATAATTGGATCTCTGCGCCATTTTCATTATGGTACCTCGAAAATTGTATAAATTTATGCATAGAATTGAACCAAATTTTTTGTGTACGTTTCTGGCTATGGCAAACAAGTCCTCCCTGAATTTGAAAAAAAATCTGCCGGAAGGGGGGCTCTGTAATAGAGATATTTGTGACATTTTATTTATTGTACAGTCGAAAAGTGTATAAAATTATGCATACAATTGAACCAAATTTTTTGTGCATATTTTTGGCTTTGGCCAACAGGTCCTCCTCGAATTTGGAAATATCGCGCGGTGAAGGAGCTCTGTGATAGCGATTTTTGTATACTTTTCTTGATTTTTCGTAGTTCTGTTGTCCATCGGCGGCTCGTGCAAACGCGGGAACTCGCTTCCTGCTAAGCCGGCTATTGGCAAACATCTGATAACAACAGAATAAGGAAAAAGTATTAATTTGAAGAAATATCATGATATAGATTAACTCGTTTTTAGTTCATTTAATTGACTGAAGCAGGAATTTAAGATGAAAATCAAAGCTGGAATAATATTGAACTAATAATATTGAAGTATTAACATGTGTCACTAGTTTTTGAAATATTAAGATGTATAAGATAGAAGAAAGTTTTGGGATTGGCACATCCAACTAGTTTAATTAAAACTTATTATTTCCTTAAATGAAATGTCGTAAAAAAAAAAAAAAAAAAAAAAAAAAAAAAAAAAAAAAAAAAGTAATTTATAACACTATATGAATACATTATACTGCAAAATGAAAGTATTTAAAATACATCTAATATACAACGTAATTAAGAACTAAGCATAATTGCATCTCATTAACAGCTATGAGGCATTTGTTCAAGCATTATATTTTATTTATGTAGTTAAACTTTAAAATTTAGTTTATATTTTTAATATACTTTTCGGGAGGAGTTTATAACCGTCCGATGTATAGCCGTAAAGATGTAGGTTTTTCGGAATTGGTTTTAATTCTGTCATGAGTAATTTTTATTACGAAATATTTTATTTCTCACTCAAAAAATTATATTTAAACCAGTTTTACAGTTAAACCAGTTTTATAAAACGTAATAACGAACTCGCTTAGCAACATTAAATTGCGTCAAATGTGGCGGCTATGACGATAATATCGTCCAGACAGACCGAAATTATCTTAATTAACAGACGTTTTGGAAATTTATTCATGGCCTTTTGAAAAGCGGGGCACCAGATACTAATAAAAAAAACTTATTCAGGTAATAGCGAAACAGACATGGTTTGTAATGAAAGCTGTTTAGCTATAATATCTGCCATCATAAGAATTAAAAAAGAAAAAAAAATAAACACAGGTTAATCTTAGTGAACATAAAACTAGTATATCTTATATTTTATAATACTCCATCCATTACAGGTAGTAACATTGGGTAGTAACATTCAATTTGCGGATCGCAATCGAATTGAAAATGAATTGCAAATCGCCATGCCCCTGGATAATCAGAAATTTTACTTAATTGTTCCGACACTGCAAACGAGAATCGATAGGAATATTATAAAGTGTTCAAAAAATCCCTTAATAAAAAAAGTTATGATATTCTGTTTACCATGATCATAGTTATACAGTATGTTAATCACAAAAGTGACATGACTAGTATTTGTTTCAAGCAAAGTGACATGAGTGATCTTCGGCTTCTCTGAAAGAAAATCATATTGAATTCCCTTATAAACACTTGAGCCTCTTTTTCTAAACCTAATTAGAATCGGTTTCTTCTAAATTAGCACAAAATGCTGAAGGCACGAAAATACGAGCATTTGCATCCCGATTTTGAATGTTATAAAAAAGAAATTTGGTTTTATATTTTAAAAAAAATCGTCACTAATTATACAATATGCCCTCAAGTCAATCACATGGAATTACCATTGAGTTTTTATAGAAATAATTCCAGAATGTTGATATATTACTTCTTTATTCAAACAGACAAAACTATGATCCGGTTTAACCTTAAGTATTGAATAGTTAAATTTTTTATACAAAAAATACATATTATAAACTTAATAAGAAATTAAACTGCACCCAGTACTGATAACTAAAAGACATTTTACTACAGTACCATCCAATACTATTAATAACACACAGGGTTCAACTGAGTTTACAGTGAGAAAATGTATAACAATTAGAGAATGTTTTTCTTGTTTTTCCTGTGAGCTCAAAACTTCTGAATTCTAGACAATGAAAAGTTTAATTGTGCAGAATAAGTGTTTCATTGTCTCTATCCCTGAGATTTACACACATTAAATTAAACTGCATTTATATCTCCTAAATGAGAGCGGTGGAAATTTTGCATTACGTCCCATTCTATTTCTGATACATGGATAAAAAAAAACTGTATTTTTTTTATTATCAATACTTAAATCAATTCCCAAATTTCCTCAAAAACTATCACATCTAGTATTAACACCATTACGGATTTTTTGAAAATACTGCATGTTACCATTTCAGAATCTGATAGCCTTCACAAAACTATATCAATCTATTAATTTTAATACAATTATTCGAAGTGGTAAATAAATCATAAAAGTTGTAATTTTACAACTGAGTGGGAAAGATGTCCGCCTGAATGGGCTTTTATCGCAAGCTGCCAATGTTCTGCCAACTGAGCTATCCTGGAGAAATCTGGCAGACATTTCATATACTGAAAATCTTGTTGATTATGACATATGGTCTGATATCTGTATCCCCCCAAAATAATAAATCTCAGTTAATGGAACTAAAAAAAAATGTTGGATACGCAATTACACTATATTAACACAATTATGCTATTCGGTAAATAAATCACGAAAAATGTAATTTTCTAACTGAGTAAGAAAGTGTCCATGCTAGGGTTCGAACTAGGGACATTTTGAGGTAAAATACGATTATTGACTTTTATTTATGCATTGATTCATATTTTTATTTCTGAACTCACGTGAAAGTGAAGAATTAAAGTCACTATTGCGAGTCTTTCTCTGTTCTAGGCTACAGGATACTCATCACGATGAGAATCATGGATCCTTTTAGAAAAACAGTTTGTGATTGTAATAAATTACTGCCACAGAGACATTTTAGCAGCGACTAGTGAATATGTTTTTCTTCAGTTAAAATATTATTGTCTAATATCGTTTTGTATGATCAGCAATAACATATATTCCATATATTATTTAATCATAAACATGCATCTCCTTTTAACTACCAAATAACTTACCCAAGTTATTATTATATTGCAAATATTATTTATTGTATTTCATGAAATCCATTGCATCTCCCATACTACTACTGTAAACTTTAGTTATAATGTCCCACGGTTTCGATATTTTCGGCGACATTTGTAAGAATTCTCTCAGAAGTAGTTTCAAATTGGAGAGCATGATACCCGTTTAACAACATAAACAAACGTTTATTAAATCACATGAAACAGAGAACGTGTACTGTTGGAATAAATTTAATTTCAGATAGTTCCATGTAATCAAAATAAGCGAAAATTTAAATGAGAATAAATCGTTTTCCAATTCGTTAAAATTCAAATCCTTATGAAATTCAGAATATTTCTAAAGAAACTTACTTTTAAAGAAGCGTAACCCTCACTTAATTTTACACAACTTAATATACTCCTTCAGCCTAACTATCGTTTTATCCTACGTATGTAAAAACTATATATTACCAACATACGCTGCGTTGCAGTCATTAAGATTTTCACTGACTAAACGTATTCATCAGTATATCAAGCTCAGGGAAACATCCACGTCACGTTTTTATCCTTTATCGCCGACATCCACTGAAAATCTGATGTTCTTTGCTAACTTTTCACCATACCTCATCACTACATAATCACTGACATTCAATTAACACATCGTTGCAAAATAACTGTGACACCTACATCCGAAGATCCGTTCACAATTTGCAAAACTTAACGAATAGTAGAATAAGCTTTTCGTTCATGCTCAAATGTTAGCTATTCGGAGCAACACATTCGTACGCAACAAATTTCCCAGAACGTCTACTGAATCACCTAAAATGTCCACTCGGCTATCCTTATAAAAGAATAACCAGGCATACTTCCATACATTTATTTTGGAAACATTAATAATGAACATACGTTATTTAAAGAACTTATTTTGAAGTTTTTCCTTACAAAATAAATATTGTGCTTAAGGCTGTTCTCAACTTCTCTGCTCAACAAGCCCAACAAGTTTTGACACATTAACAAACTGATTTTTTAACGGAAAGGTATAAAAACAGAATGCCTGACTATGACTATGGTAGCGATTTGGAATCGAACTATGTTTCCCAACTTTTTTGATAAATAAATTATCTATTGAGTTATAAATGATTTTGACACGTGACAAATACGTTTTTCACCCTTCCTTGAGTGGTTATTCTTCTTTCTCGCGTAAATTCAGTTCAAAACGCCCACTTTGGCAATATTGTTTGAAAGATCTATTGCGTTTGAAAAAAAAAAAAAAACAGTTCGATTACACAGTTTTTGAATAACAACACCTGCTGGTTTCATGCATTACCGAACAAAAGTAAATTAAATCTTGCCCTTTGGATTTAAGAACAGCCTTAAGATATATGCTATTTTATCGTGTGATGCAATCGCACAATTATGCCGGTTATAGTAATACATTTTCTTTCAAAAAAATAATTTAGCTTCTGTATTTCACTTTAGTTTCTGTGTTCCTCTCTGTATTTCCGTTACTGAGTGTTTATACAAGTAATAAAAATGTCAGCATTCCTTAATACTTATATAAATACTTCCATAAAGATAGTTGCTTGTTCTTGTAATAAATAAATTAATGGGAAACGCATTATCTATTTCATTTATCAATTTGAAACTTCTCTATTTAAAAATAAATGTTTTGCTTCTTAATTAGAACAAATGATATCCACGTAAACAATTATTACAATTACGCGTACTACAAAGAAAAAGTGATTCAAACTTTAATAACTAATGTTGATATATTTCATACCTGACAGATACGTGCAACTTTATGTTGTAGAATTGTTTATTGCAATGTAATTACACCAAATAAAACAAAACTGTTACCCAATGAAGTTTATGTTTTAAAAGGAAATTCTTCTAATGCACCAAGAAAGTGCTCATATAAATAAATTGCAATATAATAAGTATTATTTTATTATTACATTCATTAAAGTTCCTAAACTGTCCAAAAGGTGCTAGAACAGAAATTCAGAAAGAAAAACAATAAAACTTAAATTTCGGTCTAAACATGCAAATATCAATTGTCATATTTTATTGTAAAATGACAATTAATCATTAAAACAGATTTTAATGTCGTTCAACAAAAAAGTACACTATAAAACTTTGTTTGAAACGAACTTTTATTACAGTTATCAAATTTTATATTGGTACTGTTTCAAAGAGGAAACTAATTCAACAAGATATGAATTCGGGAATATTATAGTAGATGAATACAGAAGATTTGAAAAAAAAAAAAATACCACGATGATATTTTGTGCTTAGTATTTCTAAATACAAGGTGGCTATTATTAAACCGACAGTACTCAGAACATTCTGCAGGGCTATCTAATAGAGACAATGATTCCAAATTTTGTTAAAAGATTAAACAAGGCGGGAAATGAAGTATCCCGCGAAAAAAAGAAATCTAGTTTTAAAAGTCACCGCTAGAGGAATATGTGGCGTTGTGTAATAGAAAAGAGAGTTTTTAAAAATGCAGAAACAATACTGTAATAAAATTACCTTTTATTGTAACACATTTAACAATTTTAGTATTAATTCTCCTCTTTTGAAAACTCTCTTTTCTGTTGCACAGCGCCACATATTCCCCTAGCGGTGACATTTGATACTTTTTTTTTCGCGGAATCCTTCGTCCCCCATTTTGCTTAATTTTCTTACAAAATCTGGCGTCATTCTCTCAATTATATTGCGCTAAAGAACAGTCTTAGTACAGTAAGTGTAATCTACTAAAAAACAACTTTTCAAAAGTAAAAAAAAAGCCAAGCAAAAAAAAAAAAAAAAAAAGAAAAGAAAAAAGGGGAAAGTTGTGGCTAAAAAATAGTGTGATATCAAATTTCCAAGCTAATATTATGGTACTTATTTAACATTTTTTATTAAAAATTTACCATATGTAAGTCGAGTACCTAAGTATGCGTTGATAGAAAGCCTTTTCTCCTTTACTTAATACATCATAACGTGTTTCTGAAAATAATTTTTTTTTTAATTATGCATGATGGGCTTGGCGGCCATCTTTCCATATTTTACACAATTTTCTAAGCACACAAGTACATTGTTAAGATCGGAAATTCGAAATTGTTGCTAAAGTAAACATTTTATGCTTTTAATTTATGGAAATGAGTGCCTAGAAATTTGTGTCTTAAAATAAAGTTGAAGTAACTTCAGGTTTTATCTTATGATTCTCTTTTTTCGGAGGGGGTTAATTAATTAGTTAAAGCAGCAAAAATCAATTTGTTTTTCTTTTCTTCAAAATAAAAGACTTTCTTAATTTATCTGTCTGTAGCCAAAACTAGAAGTTCAAAATTGTTAATAATGCAAACATATTACGAGCTTGTCTGCTTAGAAATTTGTGTAAAATATGGAAAGATGGCCGACAAGCCCATCATGCATAATTAAAAAAAAATTATTTTCAGAAACACGTTATGATGTATTAAGTAAAGGAGAAAAGGCTTTCTATCAACGCATACTTAGGTACTCGACTTACATATGGTAAATTTTTAATAAAAAATGTTAAATAAGTACCATAATATTAGCTTGGAAATTTGATATCACACTATTTTTTAGCCACAACTTTCCCCTTTTTTCTTTTCTTTTTTTTTTTTTTTTTTTTTGCTTGGCTTTTTTTTTTACTTTTGAAAAGTTGTTTTTTAGTAGATATCAGTTCTTTTTTTTAAACAGATTATATATAATTGAAATAATTCTACTCGCTAAAATTAGTCCTTGTATAGCCTTTATAAGTAGGGAACAAACACAATAGTATACACTTTGTTTACCTATCATTCATTTTTTAGAGTAATTAATAATTTAAAACTAAGGAAAGTCAATTTCTTCTTTCAAAGTATCAGTCTTTCTCAATTTATATCGCCTTAAAATTTTCTATGAGGGATGAAAATTTAGTAAAAATCAAATAGAGTCAAAATAAAATATATATTTACAGTTAGTCTGTCAGTTAATTGTTTGTTCTAACTTTTTTTTGCTGACGGTTTTGCAAAATAAATTTATCTTTACAAATACCTACGGAAAATCCGAGAATGAAGCCCCGCAGGCATCTAAAGAATCGAAGATCTGTCTAAAGAAGTAAATCTAGCAATTCTAGACATGATGATGAAACATTTTTGATAAAAAAAATCTAAAAATTTAAAGATGTAAACTGTACATATAACTTCATCTTCATTTAGATCGTGTTATAGAGAAGAAAGAATAAATATGTAATTTTACTCAAGTCTGTTTATCCATACCTATTTGCATAAATGTGAGAATATAATTTCGTATAAAAATTCCCGTAAATTGATTATATTTAATAGTCTATTATTAAAGCCACATAAACATTAGAATAAAATTTTTTGCAGTTAAAAATTGCCTGAAATCTATAGTCTTATCGTTCGTCAAATTTGTTATATGTTTTTTTTAATACCCAGACACCTTTTCTAAACTCTGACCAAAGATCACAGAAATACTGAAATTATCCAAATACTTATACCTTTCTATCGTATTTCTTTTTTTGAGTGGGGGGAGGGGTGAGGAAGGGCGCTTAAGAACTTCGTTTTGTTCTTAGAATTCTGAATTAATCATTGAAAAGATCTGCCTACGTAAGTCTTGTTGCAGAATTTTCATTAGGTAAGAGTTGCATCAACTTATACATCATGTGAATATATTAAATTACTTTTGTAAAATACTAGATGGGAGCCATTGATATTTTCAGAGCATTTGCCTACATTTTAAACTTAAATTATTTACAACTATTCATTAATTTTCTATACGAATTAAAGAAGTCGTTGTTTCCATGGCAACTGTACCTTTCACTATTGCTTGTTTGTTTGATTGAACACATATATATCAGATCACGTGAGGATCACGGCGGGATTTGAACCCGCCCCCACCTACGTTCTCAAGCGATTAGCGGCGTGGTGTCTTATCCAATCAGCCACGGTGGGCCACTATTGCTTTATCTAATACCCAGATACTCAAATTTAACCAGCTGCGCTTAGAATCATGCTCATAACAGAGTACATTTATATGTAAGAGTGGTGACACATATGCACAAGTCGTGTACTCATATTCAAGTTTTTGTCTAAAGTACAGTAACTCAGTTTTCATTAATAGACGTGGAAGATTTCGATTAAACTAACCAAAAAAGTTTAAAAACATTGGCTTTCTGATTTCATTTTATGCAAAATCGTCTTAACCAACCAAAGTTAATGTCCGGGATCCAGATTGTTTACTGCAAACATAAAAAAAGTTTTCAAAAATGCAGGCTTCTGATTGATCAATCTCATCGCGCTAATAGCGTGAAACCTATCTTGATCCCGGTCTATTCAACGTCCTTTAAATATTCGAGAAAGCCTTGACAAGTCAGGAAAATATCACACAAAGCAGGCAAAACAAAGAAGAAAAATCATTCATTGGCTCGTTCATATCCACGAGCCAATGAATGATTTTGTTCCTTTGCTTTGCCTGCTTTGTGTGATGTTTTTGTGACGCGTGTCAAGACTTTCTCAAATATTTAAGGGGCGTTTGTTTATTTCACCACCATGAAGCTATGAAAGGAGAGGAGCAGACATGTCAATCTTCCCGTGTGAAAAACTACATAAAGAAAACGAGTTCTTTCCCCCTCTTCTGCCCTTTTCTCTCTTGATTTTGACCGATAGCAGCCCATTTAGCAGTCTCCATAGCAAGATGCAGCTATATATGGCGGACGCAAGGGGGAGGGTGTTAGCGTGACCAATGACATAATAGGCCAGTTTATGACGTTTAAAAGTCACACGGAGTTGGATCATCTTTACACGATGATTAGTACAAAGCGGTGCGCCGATTTTTTTTTTGTGTCCATTGCCGTGTACAGATAATCAACTCCGTGTGACGTGATGAGCTGGCCACACTTAGGAACAGCTTCAAATGACGTCATCTACTTCGAGGCAAACGAAAAAGGACAGGCTACCGCGGCGCTACAGCGTCTAGAATATATAGTGTGGAAATCCAATCAGTCGATCACAGCGATATCTGCAGGATATTTCCCAAAACTCCAAGACAATTTGGTCTAGACGCTGTAACATTTTTTTTAAAACGTTTTATTAACTTACATTTGACCTGTGTGCTTGGCGTCAAACCCGCTGTAATAATACGATGTTTACTTTGAAATTTGAAAATATATAGCAGATGTCGCTGCGATAATCTCCCTGGATTTCAGCGTCAGTGCACATTTAAGGGATACACTTTTTAGCGGTTCTTGGATAGCAAATTTCCACATTATGTATTCTAGACGCTGTAGCGGTGCATTACACATGTCTCTTTCTTCTTTAAAAAATATCCTGCAGATGTCGATGCAAATGACTGTTTGGAATTCGACATCGTTGTACATTTAAGGGATTCAATACTTTCGCGCTTTTTTAACTATTGCTGGGATAGTCGATTTCTACAACATATAATCTAGACGCTATAACGGAGCTATAGTTTCTAGAAGATATAGTTTAAAAATCGGCTTATTAAAAAAGTGCTAAAAATTGTATCCCATAAATGTTGAACGAGGCTGAACGACGAATGTCGATTACAGCGACATATGGTAATTCCAACATAACTATTTCAAAAGAAAATGTTTCGCTCAGAGAAGATCTAGAAAATGTTGCTCCTATCGACATTTGTCATTCAGTATTTTTCAATATTTATGGGATTCAATTTTTAGCACTTTTTAAAGAATTACTGGAATAGCCGGTTTCCACACTGTGACCGTGATCTAGGTAGATTTTTCTGTGTTATCGTAACGAGATTGACCAATCAGAAGCCAGAATTTTTGCTAACTTTTCACTGTTTGCAAAATTGTACCTGGATACCGGCCTATATTTCTAGACGCTATAACTGAGCTCAGGAATAGTACAGAAAGCAAACTCTCTATTTTGATACATTAAGGCCGGGATCTAATTAGGAACAAGTGTGTCTCTATAACGAAGTAGCGACATACGGCCAATAAATGTTTATTGGTAAAAGTGATAAAAACAAATCGTTAAAGTTCTTTACGAGCATGCCATTATCGCCAGGTTAATGCATGCTGAATTATTTCCCTAGTCTAATAGAGATCGTCCATGCGCGTATCTTCTAATGGAGGATATTCCAAATATGGGTTCGAGGCTGAAAAAGTCACGTGGTACCGGTAATTTACCCAAAGAATTTCTAACTGATAGAAGGGAAACAGGAAACTACACTGTTAAAAATATCGTGAAAAATTACCTCGGTTCTTACAGCTTCTCTATTTTCTGACCAATGAGAACGCTACATAAACGCCTATGAAGCGTTCTCATTGGTCAGAATACAGATAGCCTTTAAAAACAGAGGCAATTTTTCACGATATTTTTAACAGTGTACTACTGCTTTCTCCCATGAACTATTTCATTGGCTAGCGGGGATTTACATTACGTAGACGGAGACTTCCCTTCTTTACGCTAGACGTTCTTGCCTTGACCATGTGATCATAACGTAGATTGAATATCCTCTATTCAAGAAAGCGAATTGCCGTACTTTCGACAAAAGCTTGAAATGAGCATGTCTCCTGTGCATATATCACCACTCTTATGTATAAAGGCTCTCTGTTATGGTGTTGTTTCTGATACAGTGCCTAGAATACCTAGTGTGGAAATATGCTATCCAAAGAGTTCTAAAAATTTGTATCCCTTAAATGTGCGACGATACTGCTAAAATTTCAAGTGTCGATCGCAGCGACATCTGTGGGATTTTCGTATTACTATTATTACATTGTATAGACTAGCAATTTCTTGCAGTTGTAGAAAATATCCTGCAGATGCCGCTGCGATCTGCCTATTACAGCAGTATCATTGCACATTTAAGGGATACAATATTTTAGCGCTTTTTTAAGTATTACAGGGTTAGCCGATTTCAACACTATATATTCTAGGCGCTATAGTTTCTGAGCGCTGTTGGTTAAATTTCGATATTCGTGTTTTAGAGTGAGCAATAGAGAAAAGTACTAAAACTATTGAAACAACAACTTCTTTAATATTGAAATGTATAGCAAAGGAGTTCAGAATCAATGCCTTAAATAGTTTCGAATACGCACTGTTGTTATGATATCAATACCCTTCCTGGATGTGGAAATGCAAAATTGTGTTCAACATAATTGGCCGCAATCTAGATAGATTTTTCGCTGTTAGCGAAACGAGATTCATTAATCAGAAGCACTTTTGCGAACTTTTCGCTGTTTGCAACAATGCAGGCTATTGATTGGTGAATCTCGTTTCGCTAACAGCGAAAAATCCATCTGGATCCCAGCCTAAATTTCTGCACTTCATCCATGGCACTAAGAAAATGACTCAAAACTTTTATGACATAGGCCGGGATCCAGAAGCAGCAAAAATTCTCAAACATTCTGGCTTCTGATTGGTCAAACTCATTTCGCTAACAGCGAAAAATCTATCTGGATCTCGGCCATAGTTTTCTTCGATGAAATCAATGCAAAAGGATAATATAAAAAATTTTAAAAGACTTCTAAAATGATTTGGCGGGTTTATCGCTGTTTGGCATAATTTATAAACTTTAAAATTAATTAACAGTTTTTCGCTAATTAAGAATAGAAAATTTGTGTTTTTAAAGCTGAATTTTACAAAAGCACGTAGATTGAGTAAATATCTGTCCAAAAATGCAATCCTTACTTTTTTATGTCCATTATTTAAGTCTCTACCTTGATTGAACCATAAATTGTGACGAAGAAAATAAATCGATCATTTTCAGTATCTCGACGTTATTTTAAAAAATCTATATCTCTGTTTATAATTAATTTATGAGGATGCATTTGGTCTCAAATTGAAGATATTTTCCATTAGATCCTTCTGGTTTTGGTTTTATTTTTCTGCGATGATTGGTTCTTTTGATATGGGAAATTTTACGCTGGCATGTTTGGTTGATTTTACATGGAGAAGTTGTCATCAGTATAATAAGCAGTTACGGTGTCTTGCGTTTTATTCTTGGCGTTTGTTTGTTTGGCGAGGTTAGCATTTTTTTTCAGCTTGGCTTGGCAGAACGACCGTCCTGCTTGATTATGGCCACCTTGTATATAAAAATCATGCAAGCACAAAATTGTATACAATCACAACTTTTTCTCAAGATGGGATGCACTAGGAAGTGCAGTTAATTACAAGATCTATTAAGTATCATCGTACTCATTATCGTATAGCGTGAAATATATTCTATTGGGTCTAATTTTCATTGGATCCTCTTTTTAAGGCTAACAGTAGTGTTATTTTGAAGACCGATTGGAATCCGCATATCTAATTAACGTGCCGATATTTTGACTTCTAATTGATGTTCAGTATTGCATATGCCCATATGAAAGTTATTTCATACACAGCTCATATTTCATAAAATATTTATTATATTTATATTCCAATTCCACTATATTGTTTCTTCTACATTTTGCTATTTTTATCTGAAACTGGCGTTAAATTTGGTTAAAAACCCTGCATCATATAAGCGAAAGCCATGCTTTAACTTTTATGGCTAAAAAAATCGCTCTAACTCCTTGAATATACATGCTATTCTTACGCAAATCAGTAAACATGTTATACAGAAACCACATATTTGTATTCTGGAGTGATAGATCATTTCGTGCATTTTAATTTACAAGATGATCCCAAATATTATTATTTTCTTTGATTTTTTTGTTGGCCCCCTAATCGTTTTTCCTTATAAAATCGACGTTGATAAATATGACATCAAACACATTCTTTATAATCCTGAAGTTCTAGAAGAATCCGACAAGTATATTTTTAAATATTCGACAAAATGTCTAAAATTGAATGTGCCCAGTGATTTACGGCTATATAGTGAATATATTGTATGAATAATATATATAATGTGCTTCATTGTTAAATGGGGTAACAATTTCGTTTCTAATGCGCTGAAATTTAAACAAAATGTTAATTGTCAATAGGCCAAACGGCCGTATTTTGTTATGTATGCAGTTCGCTTTTCATTCAAAGTAATCCTATTGTTATTTAATCTAATTTTAAAATTATGAATTAATTAAAGAACTCTCCATTATTATTTAAGTGATATTTGAAAACATTTGAAAAATAATTATTAAAAGATATAACAAAAGTTATTATATCTGTCTACCTTGTTTTATTAATAAATTGTTGATCTTTTTTATTTAAAAAAAAATTAGACAATTTTACAAAAACTCAGATTCAAAATAGTTCTTTTAAACTTTTTGCCCAAAGAGCAAAACGAATCATAAATAAACAGTTGTACCAATAATAAAAATGTTTATCTTGTCTAAATAAACTGATTGGAAGTACAAACAATTTATTTTAAAGCTAATTTTTTTTCTATATTTAAACTGCGCAATGTATATTAATAAAAAATAAACTACAGCAACACAAAAATGCATTTTGGGATTTTGGGAAGCTTTGTCAGCTTTAATAGTGTTTAATGCTGATAAATAGAGTTGCATAAAATAATGTAATACGTAATCTTGTAGCATGCATTGATATTATCTAGTTAGCTAGATAGTAAGGATTTGAAGATTCCCCTATTTCATAAATCCCCTGTGATAATGTTTTGATATTACATTATATGTGTATTTAACGATAGGAAAGTATGTGTGATTGGATGTTGGATTATTTCATAGCATCGTTCTACTTATAAGTAAAACATAAATCCTAAGATAATAAATGAGAAATATATTTTGATTATGCATTATTTATAAGGAGGAGGGACCACGGCAAAATACTGCGAAAGAAAATGTTTAAAAAGGAAATAATTGTTCGATTGAATTTAAAAGAGACGTACCAAAATAATTACAGTAAAAAAGCAATCTTACATTGCCTAATTACACTCTTAAACTAAATATTATCTTGAAAATTGAAAAAAAAATACTATTTCTATTAACTGCAACTTTGCAAAATTTGCACTCATACGTAACTTAAAATTTGTTCGTGTAAGTAATCAGTAACATGTGTTCATGATAAGAAATTACTGGGAAGCTGTCAATTTAGGCTTTGATATTTGGTAATATTAAATCAGCAAAACTGCATCGACAAAATAACGTCATTTTGACACAATCATAATATGTTTCAGTAAGATCTAAAAATAGCATCATTTTCGCCATCGCAAAATCTATATTCTTACTTCTCATATTTATTGCGATTTAAATTTTTTTTAATGCGCAATAGCTTTTAAATATATATTTCCGAACTTCGCTCCTCGTTTGCTAGCTACAACATAGCATGTCAACATTTTGACTCTTGCCTTGAGGTTCTAGTCTCAGTACCAGAGAGTAAAAATCTAAAAATTTATCTCTTTTGGGGGCATTCGTAGTAAATTATTTAGTTTTATCAAAGAAAATGCTCCTGTCCTTTTAAATATGACATTATTTTGGCTCATTGAAGCAATTTGACTCGCTCTAAGGTGACTGTCTCAAATTTAGTAACATAGAATTAAAAAAATATTGAAATGTAGCTGCTTCATCTGCGAAAATGCGATTTTATTTAAACATGGAGTAATTTTTTAACCATTTTTAGGGTTCCGTACATAAAAAGTAAAAACGGAACCATTATAAGATCATTCTGGTGTCTGTCTGTCTGTCACAGCCGCTTTACTCGTTATCTATGGAACGTGGAAAGTTCAAATTGGGGGGAAGAAATAAGGACTATTAACCCACATGTTTACAGATTATTACACTCTAAAATTGGGAGGAGTGAAAAGCTAACTCTTGGAAAGAGTGGCAGGAATTTTTACTCTTTTTGGAGTGAATTTTATAAAAATACACTCCTTAAAGAGTGGAATTTTCCACTCTCTAGAAAGGAGTGAAATGTCTCACTCCTGAAAGAGTGATTTACGTATGCATTGCTTATTAACCAATCAGAGCAGCAAGGAGACGACACCCTTAAAAGATAAGAAAAATGATCACTTCTTCGTCCGCCATTTTACGATTAACAGATTCGGATATCATTAAAATTATTCTTTATGGGATACATAAAATAAAGGTAAGTCTTATTTAATTTTAAGCATTTATCCGTGCAGATATGTGAAACGTTAAGATTATTAGCTAAACGAGTTGGAACCCGTCGAAATTCGACGAACTAAAATGTTTAGAAAGAAACTGTTAGATCAAAATATAATATACCTACAAAAATATTTACAATAAAAAATTCATCCTCCATTGGTTGCCTAATTCTTAAAACAAATAATATTTTTAACCTAAAATTACCAAAATGTTATTTCCACAAACTGCAACTGCTTAAATTTTTGAAAAATTAAACTGTATTAGAATACGTAATCAAGATGAATAATTATGATGAAATTATCGATAGAGGCTCTTACGTTTGTTTTTACGGGATGAAAAATCAGTAAAGTGGATTTTGTTTTGTCACATCATAAAAATTCCCCCGTAAAATCTCAACTGTACGTTATTTTCACATTCTCAAAATTTACATACGCACCACTCAAGTTCACAATACAAAAGTATTTTAACGCGCAATAGATTATTAATGAATGTATTTCCAAATTTACAGCCACGTTTGTCCGATATAACTTTGCATATGAACATTCTCACAAACCATATGTAAATTTCCAAGTGGGCGAAAAATGTCCGGACCAGGATTCGTTATTTCGTTGATTTGTTTACCAATTACAATAATTGTGTTAAAATAATCTAGTGTGATTCTCACAAACTTTAAATTCTAATCTCAGTACCCGCGAATAAAAAATTCAGAAATTTGCCTTTAGTTGTCATAGTATTGGCCATTTAGTATTGGTCAAATATTTAGTTTTATCAAAGAAAATTATCGTTTTGTTTTAAGTATGACATCATTTTTACTCACTGAATCATTTTGCCTAGCGTCTCAAACTCAATATCGCCCTACCAGTGGCTGAGAGGTTCTGCTCTCGAAGCTGGTAGACGGGAAGTGCTGGGTTCGATACCAATCGCGCCCGTCGGCCTAATCGTTCGGAGTTTTCGTGGTTTTCTTCGAGCCATTGATTTCCATGCGTAAATACGGGTTAGGTTCCATTAGAAAGACCACCACGAAGGGCACTCCCCCCTCGGGCCTGTATCCCTAGTGTAGATAATCGGCCGTCAAAATCAACCAACCAACCAAACTCAATATCTGCGTAATTTATAAATATTGAAATGTAACTGATTTATGAAGAAGAATGGGTGTTTTTTTTAATGGCTGACGTCCTTTTCTGTTCAAAAATTATTTAAAAAAATTACTTTTATTTGTAATGTGAAAATGGCATCAATAAGGATATAATAAATAAAAATAAATAAGCCATGAATATTTTCACTTTACTTTTAATAGAAATGGTGTACTTCAGTTGCCACAATTACAAAATTGATACTAAAAACTATAAAAAAAATTATTATCTCAAAAATAAATTGAGATAGAGCTTTCAAACAAATTGCATTTAAATGTAAATTTTCCCCCTATATTACGGCGTAAATATTGAAAATGTGCGTTGTTTAGAAGTTTAAAAATGTGCAGTAGCGAAAATTGCAAGACCGAAATTTCATTTCAAATTTTAGAGTGTTGCCATTCGCAGAATGACGTATGCGTTACGCACAGATATGTTTGTCCTTTATAATATAGATAGTTGTATGTTGTATAGGAAAAGATTGATCGTTAGAGTGTTCAAAAGTGATTGTCTGTTATATTTCTTCATGTAGCGGTTTGAAATATAATTCTTTTAACAATTGAATACGCACTAGAGATCTGCACGGACCGGCTCGGGCCGATTTTTACTCACGGAACTCGGGCTGGGCCCGGGCCACATTTATTTCTGAAGGTTCGGGCCGGGCCTAACTTATTTTTTTCTGTACAAAACAGGGACTGGTTCATTGCGAGTCTTCACGGCCAAAATTTTCAGTCCTAATTTTGACCCAGCTCGTATGAAAATCATTGTGTCAGCGTGGCCTGGTCCATTCAAAGGTCAGTAAAATTAGGCCTGGCCAAAACTTTTTGCAAAAAATGCATGCATTTTCAAATGGCCATTATTCTACACTTAAACATTAAAATTTATTATTTTTAAATGGCACTAGATTTCTGCGCTATTAAAATATAACTAAATTAAAACATAGAAAGTCCTTCCGGCCAGTGCCGGGAGGAAAAGGTAGCTTTCAAATACTTTATTTTAAAAAAGCCAACTTATATTATTCAAACACACGAAACTCAATTTAGTGGAAACCGAATATAGGAGATTCAATACTAATTTTTATCAATAATAAATCATTATGAATGAGAATTTCACGAAATTAGTCAGCTTTATCCAAGCTGCTTTCATTTAAAGTAACTTATATTTGGCTGAGATGTTGATGTATACCATCCACATGCTTTCTCACATGGAAATAGGCGAATACGTGTGTTATCGCGTGACAAATACAAGATCGTTTCAAAATGTTAGCTATACTAGAAATTCAAAGTGCTATAATTCAACCATTTTTTAAGATATAAACAAAAGAACAAATTTTCAGAAACAAAATCTGCTCCGAAATCTTTGTATCAAGGCCAAACACATAAAAAAATCTTTTTCCTTTTCCAATTTTTTAATATCTCATTTTAAATTTTAAATTTAATTTTTTTAAAATGGCAACCCTTTTGAAACAAGATGGCGAATAAAGCTGGCCAACGAACTCGGTCGAGACATTGGTATGTACTATGTACAGACCAAGTAACATCCAAATCGGTTCATAAATACGCTCGTTATCGCGTGACAAAAATCAGGTCGTTTTAAAATGTCAGCCACAAGAGAAATTCAAAACGCTATAACTCAGCCATTTTTTTAGATATAGACAAAACAAAAACTATTCCGGGATCTTTGTATTAAGGTCAAACACATACAAAAAAATCTTTTTCATTTTCTAATATTTTGGTATCTCATTATAAATTTTAAATTTTTAAAATTTTTTTAAATGGCCGCCATTTTGAAACAAAATGGCGGATGAAGCTGGCCAGCGAACTCGGTCGAGATATTTGTATGTACTATGTACACACCAAAGTACATCCAAATCGGTTCATAAATTCGAGAGTTACAGTATGACAAAGGTCAGATATATATATATATATATATATATATATATATGGATCTATATATATATATATATATATATATATATATATCAACTTTTGAACGGAGGGTGGTTTCGGGGTCTGGGGGTCATGATCGGTGAAAATATACCAAATATATAGACGAAACAAAAACTGCTCCCGAATCTTTGTATCAAGGTCAAATACATAAAAAAAAATTTTTTTCAATTTTCAATTTTTTGGTACCACATTTCAAATTTAAATTTTTCTTAAAAATTTAAATGGCTGCCATTTTTAAACAAGATGGCGGATGAAGCTGGCCAACGAACTCGGTCGAGACATTGGTATGTACTATGTACAAACGAAGTTACATCCAAATGGGTTCATAAATACGCCTTTTATCGCGTGACAAAATTCAGGACGTTTCAAAATGTCAGCCACGCTAGAAATTCAAAATGCTATAACTCAGCCATTTTTTAAGATATAGTCGAAACAAAAACTGCTCCGGAATCTTTGTATAAAGGTCAAATACATAAGAAAAAAATATTTTTCCATTTTCAATTCTTTGGTACCACATTTCAAATTAAAATTTTTAAGAAAATTTTAAATGGCCGCCATTTTGAAACAAAATGGCGGATGAATCTGGCCTACGAACTCGGTCGAGACATTGGTATGTACTATGTATATACCGAATTACATCCAAATCGGTTCATAAATTCGAGAGTTACAGTATGACAAAGGTCAGATATATATATATATATATATATATATATCAACTTTTGAACGGAGGGTGGTTTCGGGGTCTGGGGGTCATGATCGATGAAAATATGCCAAAATTTTTTGAAATCGCTTTCCTTCGAACGGCTGCAATAGGTAGCTTTTTGTAATGAAAGCTACCTAAAAAATGTGTGAAAAAGAACCTGCCTATGACGGAACCAGTTTTAAACTCACTAACGTGTTTCCATGCATAATTAATATACTAATACATACGAAAAGAATATATAATATAATACATTTACACTCGCTAAGAAGGAAACTTGTCTATAAATGCATTTTTTTTTCTTTTCTATGCAATTCCGTCTTACTATATAGCATTTTTCACATTTTTAATACTTCAAAGAAAAAAAAAATCATTGTTTTGTTGAAATTCACTCGGACCATGCTTTTAACTTTTTTTTTCGTGCCGGGCCGGGCTCGGTCCAAACTTTTAAGTTTTTTACCGGTCCGGGTAGGGCCAATTTTTTTCTACAGGCCGGGCCGAATTTTTCTATGAGTTGGGCCGGACCCGGGCTTGGAAATTTCAGCCCGTGAAGACCTCTAATACGCACAATGCTTAGAAAATCATTAGTTCTTGAAATGTGAATAAAAAAAAAATGAGTAAATATTTTATTCTTCTCTTTCAATGCTGCGTTGCAAATTTTTGCCAATGATCAAAACAAAAAAGATTTCTCTCTTTCGTTTGAAAGGGTGATTCACTCATAAGAGAAGTTATCTGGATTTTCTCTCAATTCGTAGCAGACAAATTCGAAAACATTAATTTGTCGTTGTATGAGTTTTTTTTTTTTTTTTTTTGGTTTATTACTCGGACTTCGGATTATATACAGTTAAGATTATTTATTATTCTTTCGGAGTTAAATGTCATATTTGATGTGTATGATATTACGAAAACATTGGTGCAGTGAATCCACCCTGTGCGACCAACTCCATTAGGCGACCACCTCCCTGAACGACCATTTTTTCATGGAACGAAATTTATTCCCATAGGCTCAATACTAATTTTACCTCCGTTCAGAGACCATCCCAGATGAACTCCCTCCACGAGAGACCGATTTCTTTGAAAAAAATGAAATAAATTCCGTGTTTTCCTGGTCGTTTGAAGAAGGCTTTATTAGAAAAATAATTCCGGAGAGTGCATTATTCATCAAACTTCTAAACTAAGTTTAGATTTTCTTTTATCCCGGCAATTTTAAGTGTTTTCAAGAGTTTTTAAGTCCCTTTATGACTTTTTAGGCAATGAATTTAACTCTGATTACAAATTAAGAATGACGGTGAATAAACTCCTCTGCTCTATTTTGTCGGAAAACTCTCATAGAAATAGATAAAGTAATGAAACCGTCATTATTTGTTCCCGTCCACAAAAAATGCATTTATTTACCGAACTTCGAAAGGACTTAGAGATAAAAATTATAAAATATAAAACTGTAAAATTAAAGCAAAGCTCACACACAATGTATTCATTTTTAAAACTCTACAGTAATTAACTTATGTAATTAAATTTTATTTTGATACTTAAATTTTTATGTTTTTTCCAAATGTGAAAAATAAATTTTTGTTACCATTTTTAAACAATTAAAATCTAGATTTAAACAGGACCTCCATTAAGAGACCACCTCTCGGAATGACCCAATTTTATTGGAACGGTACGTGGTCGCCTTAGGGAGGTTTTACTGTATATTATTTATTTTTTAATTGTATGTAAATATTTTTCTGCGGGTTATGATTTTAAAATTTCGAGACTGAGTAATATAAAAAATATAATTATAGGTATTCTGCATCAGTTATTAAATTTCTTTCTATTATAAAAACATTTTCTACGTTTTTGATACACGTAATGTTTGGCGCTAAACGATATAACATCATATTTAAGCATTGGAATAAAATGTTTTTTTTTATGCCTGTTTTGAAGTTTATGAATAAGACTGCTTTAGTATATTTTTTTTAAATGCTCATATTTGCTTACATAATACAGGACTGAATATTTTTTTAAGAGATTAATAACGACTTTTTTTACACTAAAATGTTTTAAAAACAATAAGAATATTTCTAATGAAGTTATTTACTTTATTTTTAAGTTTCCTTTTTTTCTATTTCCGAGGTCAATCTTTTCCTATAAAACATATAAAATCTATTTTGCTCTTAGTCACAAAATACAATATCTACGCGAATAAAAAATTTAAATTAAATATGGCTTATCGTGGCTTATGGCAATAACGGACGAAAATTATCAATCATGAAATGATTAAGTTAAGGAATATGTTTAAAAGAAAAAAATATACATATTCCAGAGAACTCAAAATTTAGACTTCATGTTCATACTAAATAAAACAAAAGCAAATCACAGCGGATAAAAAAAAAATTACACATTCTTAATATTTAAATCATGCTTAGAACTTATTTAAAAAAGAAGTTAATTTATAAGCATTGCGTTTAAATGGAAAGATTAAAAATATTTTAGAACAATAGCACTTTGCAAAAATAGCAATAATTTAAAGAAAAAGTACGGTTTTATATTTAAAACAAAAATTAAAATGAGATCAAACATTGTTAAACATATAACATCCAACTATTAAAAAGTTATTAATAAAACTTTAAAAGTAATATCTTTATAGGGCATGCAATAAAAGCAAACACAAAGGATAAGATTCGAATAAAATATTTTAGTTTATTTCTGTCAGTAATCTAATTTAAATTCGTATGTAACTTTAACTGAATTTTTCCTTAAAAGTTCAATTAGTGTCATAAACTATGAATTAAATAAATACTGCTAATAAAGTATTTTATTACAATCTTTACCACGCTTGTATCTATTTGCAATGCATGCCGTAAAAGATGCGATTCTTTTAAAATGACCATAAAAGCAAAATAAAAAAACCACCCACTACAAAAAAAATGAACATTCACTCCTATGAAAGAGTGACTATTCACTCCTACCAGGGGTGAAAAAATCCACACCTTTAGCAAGAGTGAATAGTCACTCCTCCGAATGAGTGATTATCCACCCCTGTTTAGAGTGGATATTCACTTTCAAGGAGTGACTATTCACGCTTTCAGAGAGTTAAAAATTTCACTTTGGCTCAGAGTGAATAGTCACTCTAAAGAGGTTGGGCATATTTTGACTGTGCGAGAGGGTGACTATTCACTCCTCCGGAGTGAATAGTCACTCTTCTTTATTTAGAGAGTAAACATTCAGAAATATATTTAGTAATAATGTAAAGGAGTTAATTTTGTTACTTGATATTTTTTTTTTGTATATCATATGGGGTATAGTGTGAAAGCTGTCATAACGCTGAACTCAAAAATACATTTCTTTTAATTTTAGGTATTAAATTGTCAGAGATATCGTCGAAAATGTAGTCGAACAATATGTTCTCCCAATCTATTTCCGAATCGACTGAAACTGAAATTATGAAAAAAGTAGAGGTAGCAGGCTTTAATGCAAACCGTGCAGGAAAATTATAGCGATTACTTTAGGACACTTAGTTTCTGAGAAAAGTGCATTTTTCCGTTACACACAAATTTTTATTTGCGGGCACTCAGCAAAGGTGTTGAGAATCGCTGGAGGTATCTATCGTAGTAGAAGTATAAAAGCATTGTTGATAATGATTTTTGTAAAAAATCGTCTATTTAACCGAACCCTTAAAAACACAGAGGGTTTGGACATATATAAAGGAAGGGGCGGCGTACTCTATGTACCATCTGCTTTTAAATCATAGATAACAATTTTTAATTATATATTTGTGTAATACACAAATATACAATTAATATATAATATGCTGGTTACGCCCAGTAGCAATATAAAAGCTATAAACGTCAAATTGTTAAAAACAGATTAATTTAATTAGAATTAATCACATAAATACTATGGTATTCGCGCCCAGTTTCATTAAATATATCTCCAAATACGTTTCCCGTGTCTTTAAACATGAATTAAAAACGCATCTGGAAAAAGGCGGCGTTGCAATATGCGACCTTGTTTCGAAGCACGCTTAGCAAAATGCCAAGTTTAAACTTTGGACAAGAGTTTTGTTTTAGCTACACTGTAAAAAGAAAAGATTATAACTACGCTAAACTTAGTTTTACGAAAGGCCAAATAAAGTTTAATACTAAAGATGTGAATTATCACATTGCTAACTAAGCGTAAACCAACATAGTAAAAAATGTCCAAGCCGGGAATCGAACCCTGACCCCTGGAATAACGCTCCAGTGCTCTACTATTAAGCCATGAGGACGACACCCAGCTTGGCATCTCTCACTCACATTTGTCGGTAATTCTGATACCGCAGCTATTAGATGGAATAGTCTTCATGGGCACACAATCTTGCGGCGTACCATGAGACGCAAATAAACCCAGCATCGGTGAATATACAATTATAATTAATTCATCAACTAATTTTCAGCAGTGAATTTAAGCTTGAAATTATTGAATACTAAAGATGTGAATTATCACATTGCTAACTAAGCGTAATACTACATAGTGTAAAATGTCCAAGCCAGGAATCGAATCCGGACCACTGGATTAATATTCTAGGGGTCCGGTTTTGATTCCCGGCTTGGGCATTTTTCACCATGCTGGTTTACGCTTAGTTAGCTGTGTGATAATTCACATCTTTAGTATTCAATAATTTCAAGCCTAATTTCACTGCTGAAAAGTAGTTGATGAATTAATTAAAAGAAGTTTAAATATCACTACTTTTATTGTCAGAACCGAATTAAGTTCATCAGTAGCATATTAGGATATTATTAAAAAGAAGAGTTATACAGAATAACAATATTTGATATTATTTAGGCTTCATATCTCTTTTATGAATGGTTATTCATACTTTTGAAGTTTATACAGCTATACCCAATCATACGTTGAATAGTTTTTTTTACAAAATCTTATTATTCTTTTAGCAATGTTTTTTAATAATACAGTTAATAATTCATATATTTATTGTACGGAACACTCTGAGCGCGACTAATACACGCACTGGACCGTTTTTAGGGTTCTGTTCTTAAAACGTGGAAGCGGACGACTATAAGATCACTCCTGTGTCTGTCTGTCACAGCCATTTTACTCGTAAACTATGGAACGTGGAAAGTTCAAATTGGGGGAAGTAATAAAGACAATTGACCCACATATTTACTGATTATTAAACATTCACAAATATATTTAGTAACTAGTTGGATGTGCCAATCCCAAAAGTTTCTTCTACCTCATGTATATTAATATTTCAAAGTGTTGTTACAAATAACAATAATTCATTTTTATTAGTTTTATTAATATTTTTAGTAGAATTATGCATAACTTCATACACTTTTCCATGGTTCAATATTGAAAATGGCACAAAAATCGCTATTACAACGCCCCCTTCCGGTGGAATTTTTCCAAATTCAGGGAGGACCTTCTTGCCATGTCCAAAAACATACACAAAAAATTTGGTTTAATTCTATGCATAACTTTTCTTCTTAAGTTTCTTGCATAATCTCCATACACTTTTCGTTGGTACAATATTTAAAATGCACAAAAACGCACAAAAAATCGCTATTAAAGCGCCCCCTTTCGGCGAATGTTTTCCAAATTAATGGAGGAACTGCTTGCCATAGCCAAAAACTAAAAAAAAAAATGGTTCAGTTCTATACATAACTTCATACAATCTTTCTTACAATGGCGACACACGGACATACGGACACGCGGACTTACGGACACACGGACAGACAGACATTTTGTATAAACATGTTTTTTGTGATCATTGACCACTAAAACATGTAAATTCGTCGAAAACCGGAAATCGAAAAAAATTTCGATTACAGTACTTTCTTCTATTGAAGATAGCAGAAAGTAAAAAGGTAGAGGGGTTAATTAAGTTACAGGAAAAAAAAAACACTATTATTTTCGTTTATCGTGTGGGGTATCGTGCGAAAGCTGTTGTAACGCTGAACTCAAAAATATATTTCTTTTAATTTTAGGTGTTATATTTTCAGAGATATCGTCGAAAATGTAGTGCAAAAATATGTCCCACACCCCATCTATTTTTGAATCTACTAAAACTAAAATTATGAAAAAAGTAGAGGTAGTAGACGTTAATATAAACCGGGCAGGAAAATCCTAGCGATTACATTAGATCACATAGTTTCTGAGAAAAGCGCATTTTCCGTAACACAGAAATTTTGATTTGCGGGCGTTCAGCAAAGGTGTTGAGGAGCGCTGGAGGTACCTATCGTAGTAGAAGTATAAAATCATTGTTGATAAAAATTTCGAAAAAAATGATTTTCGAAAAAAAAAAAGATCTATAATTAGACATATTAACTCTTAAAAACACTGACTGTTTAGACATATATTACGGCAGGAGCAGCGTACTTTGCGTTCCATCCACTTTTAAAGCCTAGATAACAACTTTTACTGATATATTTGTGTAACGAAATGCCCAGTAGTAGTATAAAAACAATAAAAGTCAAATTTTTAAAAACAGACTAATTTAATTATAATTAATCACATACATTGTAGAGAATTCGCGCCCAGTTTCATTAAATAGATCGCTGAATACGCCACCTATGTCTTTAAACATTAATTAAAAACCTGTCTTGAAAACAGCAACACGAACCATGGCGACGTTGCAACTAAAAATAATTAATTAATAACTATAGAACAAAGCAATTTATAACTTTATTTTGTTTTAAATAAAAAGAAAATAAAGGTAAATAAACCTTTATTAATAAATATATAACAATAGCCGGGTTACCATGTCAGGCAAAACAGCGCCCTTTGGCACTATTTAGGTAACTCGGTGCGTATATGACATATTTTTCTTTTCGTTTCGTTTAAAAAAAAAAGAAAGAAGTTAAAGTCATTGATTTTTAAATTTTCAGTTTGAAATGAAAGCTTTGTATTAAATAAAATGATAATGAAATAATAAAAAAAAAACATTGCTCTTAGCATAGATTCAAGTCAGGCCAAATTAATTTAAAATAATAACCCTTTCTGAAATACGAAAAGAAATATCAGTTATGATTAAAATTTGAGTTGCCATCATTAGAAAAATGTATGTAAAATTAGAAAAAAATAATATTTCGAAAACTATTTCGAATTTAAAAATTCTAATACCAGTTTTGAAATCTGCGGATTAATATTGATTTTTGGTGTTAATTTCATCGCAAAGTATTCCATATTTTAGGAGAAATCGCCGTGAAACATAATCAGTTGTTTAATCAGTCGATTCATACTTGCGTTTCATACTTCCGTTACATACTTCCGTTTCATAAAATGCGTTTCATTAGGATTTTATATATATAGGGTAGATTATAGACAGTATGCAATGCAGATTATGCATTTCAATAAGAATGGGCAATTCGTATGAGGGAATTAATAATTCATTCACAAATGAGTTACAGTTTATGTATTTCTGAAGAAAATAACCGACTTAAAGGAACAGTTTAATTAAAATTTATCAATAAATCGAATTAACTTTTTTTAATATTAAATGAAAACCGGTTTAATTGTAATTAATTTGACAACTCATCTTTACCCATGCGGTAATTATATTTCGAGACATTGTGACTATTATTAATACGTTAGATTGATTTTCACACAATTATTCTAATTGGTAAACAAACTACACATCTAATCACTTACATCTAATATTATTAATACGCTCAGCGTATCTACCAACGCAAATTAAAGCTTTAAATGGCTTTTTCTCTATGTTTATATTTTCTTCACTTTCATGTTTTAGAAATGCTAAGGCTTTTTTTTTTTTTTTTTTTTTTTTTTTTTTTTTTTTTGTATTTTAGAATGAGATTTAAAGTTTTTTGTTCATGTTCTTTATTAATTATGCAAGAAATCTGCGCATGAAATAAGTGTTCATGTATTTTGTTGTTTAAAAAAAATGAAAGTATATGAAGATGTGTTATATTTCATCGTTTTACACTATACATATCAGTAAAAAAATTATATTAACTTTAATATTATGTGTATCTAAAAATTAATGCGCAGTCTTGGGTAATGCACATTTGAAAATTTTTAACAAAATAGGCAAACATATCATTTTTTATAAAAGTTGCACGAATTAAAAAAAAATTCAAATTTTTATTAAAATATTTAAAATTTTAATTAAATATGCAGTTAAAGAATTTTTTTTAATGTACTTTTATTTGTAAACTGAAATACAGTGAATTCACGATTTGTACCGCATTTTTTAAAAATAAACAAAATTGTTGAAATGGTAAATTCTCTCCTTAAAATAAATTTTGATCTTCTTTGTAATACATCCAAACGAACAGGTCATTTTGTAATAGTTATTAGCTGTTATAACTGACAAATGTTCATTGCTAATGCAAATTTTGAAAGATTCATGCCGTAAAATTTCATTAAAAATCATTAAAAAACTGCAAACCGAATTACAGTTTTCTAACAAATTGCATTTAAAAGTAGATTATTTTTTCTAGTCGACTATGAATAAATGTGCAGATAAATTATTTTGTTGATTTATTTAATTATTGGTAAAGTTTGAATTTCGTTAAGGAATGCTAGATGAATATAATTGCTGATTATTTTTTATCATTTTGTGTCAAAACGGGTTGATGTTCCGTAACCGCCCTCACGCGACAGAGGTAGACCATAAAACAAATACCTGCTTGAATTGCTTATTTTAAAATGCATAAAAAAATGAAAATGAGTAAATTTGAAATTGTGCGACGTATAAAAATGTGCAGAAGATGCAATTTTAACAGTCAATTTCCACCTTGAAAATGACGCTGAAGTTGCTCTTGAACGTGCTTTTGCTTAATAATATACACTTGCTCTCAAAAGTGTCCGTACGCTTACGAATATCAATGAAATAGTGCTCTATCCATTAATTAAAATTAATATTTCAAAATGGGTACTTAATAACAAGATCTATAACTAGTTCTTAACAAAACTACATAAAATATTTTTTAAAATATAGCATATAAATAATACATATTAAAATATAGCATAGAAACAAATAATCATAAAATAACAAAAAAAAAACTTCACAAAAGTCTTCGTACACTTTAAAAATCATTATATATTAGTAAATATTGTTATATTTCGTTAAATTAGTACTTAGTAGGATATCCTTTAACATCCACAACAGCTTTTAAACGTCTAGGAACAGATTTCTCATTTTGTTCTTGTAATTTCTGCGTGTTCATCCATTCGTCGATCATTACCGTTTTTAGTTTGTTTTTTGTTTTAATGTCGCTTCTACGTACTCTAAACCTTCAAATTGTGTTCTCTCCAAATGCTTTCCGTTTGGTTTAAATAAGGCAATTGAGCTGGTCATTTCAGAATTCGTGGACAATTATATAGACACACGAGGCGAACGTTGAGAGCCGTGTGCTTAATATTGTTATCTTGATAAAGTAAAAAGTTGCTTCCAGTACCCAAATTTAAAGCTGATAATTTTATATTGCCTTTCAAAATATTTAAATAAAGAGAATAATTCATTATGCCATCAATAAATAACAAATTAACTAGTCCTGATGCTGCCGCGCACCCCCACACACGGACACATCCACCGCTCTGCTTAACTGTACCAACTAAGTTATTGGATCAAGTTCTATATTTTTTGTTCCTCAAATAATTTTACGCCCATCGGAAACAAAAATGGTAAATTAGATTTTATTGACAAATAAGACTTTATTCTATTACGATTCGAGTTTATTTATCATTGATTGTGTTTTCGCACTAGCAAAAATTTTTCACGGGTTACCCATTTAATTCAGCTGATCTCCACACTCCTCAAACAGTTTCAGGTGAAATTTAAGTAGAAAATGTTTGTGGCAGATTTTATCAGCAACATATCAAGTTCACCCCCCGTTTTTCAAAATCTACTTTAAACAAGTAAATTCACTATAGCAATTCGTTTCCCTAAAACAATTCATTGTTCTACATTCATTTATTTTTTTTCCTTTCACAAGGATCTTTACTCAACACATATAAAGATTTATAGTTTCATATTTTTTTCGACTTATTCAAAATTCTCATTCTCGCATATTTATTTATATTTCCATTACTAACGGTTTTTATTTAAATGCAATCACGATCATATTTAACTCCGTACAGCTGCACTTTCTTTTAACCGTTCATTTTCTTTAACGTATTTTATTTGCGCTATAAATAAAATACTCTCATTTCCCATTAGAACTTGATGGGTAAAACAATGAAATAAAGAAAAGATGTATTTATTGGAATTGCGTTTATATATTATATCTTCAATTATCATTATGCTTTCTACAATTCACATACATTTATTAAAGGTTACTCAATCACATTTAGCTGCAATCTGTTAATGTAAACAAAATTGAGACTTTTTGTCGCTATTAGTCTTGAAACATGTAGGGTTGCTTCACATCCTGTGGGTGCGCCGAAAGGCTGAGCTGCCACGTTATTTGTCTGCTAATCCTGCAGCCAATCCTTTGTCTCTATATTATCGGCGTCAAAAACTTGATTAGTTGGCGATAATGCAAGGTGCCACGGCATGTGATTTGAGTACGCATCATCCAGAGTTCGCCCTTGACCGACCTGCTGAACGGTCCGCAAAAAGGACCACTGTTGTTTTCCTTTTTCCTTTTGTGACGTTGTGTAGCAGTTTCTCATTAACGGATATGCTTCTACACATAGAGATAAATATATTTAATCTCTGCTTTTACAGAGCTTCGTATTTGAGGCTCCCTTTTTGTGAGATGTCCTTCTTCGTATTGAAAAATGAATAAAGACTAATTGTGCTTACATCTATATGTTGGAGTTTTTTTACATCATTTCAGCGAACCCGTGAACCACCAACTTCATTTCACCAGAAGTTATTGGTGCATATCAGCCGAATTTTTCTCCAACGCAAAAAAAAAAAAAAAACGAAATGAAGGGGTGATGTTACTTCTATCAGTCTCCCTGCTAACATGCATTCTATGAACATTCTCGCCGCTCCACGTCATCGACAATATCCTGCGTATGCTGAAAGACTGCGAATCGTCGCACGGAAAATCCTGTCCGAGAGATCTGAAGTTTTCATTTCCCGAGTGACGGAGGTCGTTTTCTAGGACGGATGTTCTCCGATGCTCTTTCACTCCCTGCTCTCTCCGACAGAAACTTCTTTTACCTTTTTGCTTTCCGATTCTGGTCATCTTTTAGTGATATTTGTTTGTGTGCTTCATCCGAGTCTGCAGTAAAAAAAAAAAAAATAAAACCAACAGTGTTGTGCTCTAGGAAACCGCGTTATGTGTCACCAGTATATTGCGTGTTAAATATGTTTAAAGGTGGCTTAGAATTAAAAAAAGTTCCCTTTGTGAAATTATTGTGCGTCAATTTTCAACTGTGCAAAGAATAGCGTTGTGTGACGGCCAAGTTTGTGTGCAAAGAAAAGGCTTGTGAAGTTTTATAGTGAAACAATAAGCGTCCTCAGTTTTAGTGCTTTAGTGCCTTTACAATTTTTAAACCACAAGTGAAATAGTGTTATTTAAAAAGTTGTAAAAAAAAACAAAAAAAAAAACAAAAAAAAAAAACCTGAAGAACATTTTTGTTTCGCAGTGAAAAGTGGCTAAAAAAACAAATGCCATCGTAAAACACAAAATTTTTTTTTGTCAGTTGATAGTAAAAAGAAAACTGCTCATTTTTTTTCTGTACACATACATATAGAATACGAAAATTGAATATTTGTTTCAAAATTTTTTTCTCTTCAGTAATTTACTGAAGTCACATTAAATGCTTGCATTGCATTATATGTAATTCAATTTTCGTATTCACGAAAGAATATTCTACAAAGTATTTTTACGACATTGAAATGATTTATACTATGTTTGCCTTGACTTTCATTCTCTTTATTGATTTACTTTTTGATTTAAAAAAAGAGAGCATTATTTTCAGTATAAAGTTAAATCCCTTATTTTTAAATTTGTGATTTTTCACAAACTTTAGAGATATTTTACGTAGTTATTTTTTTACATTCCTCTATTAAAGAAGAGCTATTTGCGTATGCAATTTTTTATTTGATTTATTGGCATGATTTAAATAGATTTTTTTTTTTTACTCTTAAAGAAGTTACATTAAGACTTTTTATTTTTTATTTTTTGATTAAGTTAAAAAGAGATTTTTTTTTTCTTTTCTTTAAATAATCCTATATTATAATTAATTATATTTCATAATGCTATAATTTTAAATTGCATTTTATTATTTGATATGCTTTGGTTTTATGCAGTGATAGTAATATTATTTTATATCTATTATGCAGAAACTCCGTAATTATCAGTTATCACATTACTTAAATTGATTGTTTTGCGACAATGGCTAAAAACATCCCAATTGGTGTTACTGAATTTGACGGGGACCCCGAATTATTGCAATTTTTCTTTGATCAGGTCAAAGCTGTTGCCGAAATTAATAAATATAATGAGCAAACAGCTATTTCGTTCCTCATTGGTAAATTACGAAGACCGGCTCAAAAAAATTTCGCGCAGAACCCTGATTTCAAAAACTTAAAAGATTTGGAAACTTTACGAAAGGAATTCGCGGCTTTCTTTTCCCCGCCAAGTAAATGTGCAGCCAATCTCGAATTGAATAACTTATCACACTTGCCTGCCGAGACCATAAAGAATTTAGCTCACCGCTTAATTGTTTCGGCAGCAAAAGTATATGAGGATATACAGGATCCCAAAGCGCGGGATTCCTCGAAATACATGAAATTTCTTGAGGCGATTCCTTCTCAAATTAGAATTAAAATTAAGGAAGAAGGAATTACTGATTATCGTGCCACGGTTGAAAGTGCAAATCAGTTATACGAGATTCCGCATAATGGAAAAGTGTTACATACTTTACCCTCCATGCCAAAATCAGAATATAATGTTGAACAACAGTTACGCGAAATTTCTGAAAAAATAAATGCATTAACATTTAAACCTATGGAATCAAATAAAGATGACATAAATAAAAAATCTGTTGATAAATCTAAACGGAACTCGAACAGTTTTCGTTACAGATAAAATTTCAAATATCAAAGACATGATAGACATTTTTATACGCGTAAATTTCATGAAAAAAATGTTACAACTTGTCAACTATGCAACCGATCTGGCCATAAAGCCCAGGTTTGTTTCAAATGGAAACATGCAAATACTCAGAGAAGAGAAAATAATTATAAAACTAACAGTCGCCATAGTCAGGAAAACTAGAACAGAGACGCAATGTTGCTGATGGTATACTGTCTCACATTAACAGTTCCACATCAGCTAATTTCTTTATAGACCCAAACTTACCCAAAATTTCTAAAGAAAGATTAGTTAACTCTGTTGGTTGTCAAACCAGAGAGCATATTACTATTGTTAGTTGCATAGCGACACAAACTGAAAACAACAAGAAGACACACTTAATTTGTAATGTAAATAAATACACCCCTTCTCTTGCACTTGTTAAAACTACTGTGACAAAACAAACTGTCACTTTTCTTGCAGATTCTGGAAGTTCCATCTCACTTTTTCGGAAAAGTTGTTTAACGATATTAAAACTACACTTAAATACTAACGACTATCCACTGGCATATGCATCAAAACAGTAAATTCAAATGTTGAATTTTCTGCATGCATTAGAGCTACAATAAAATTACAACATAAGTGCTTTTCTCACCATTTTTATATTGTGGAAATTCCTGAATCCTTGACGTTTGAAGGTATCCTGTGATATGACTTTATAAACAAATTCAATATCATAATAGACTCAGTTATCAAATGTGTACATATAAATAACAACTTAACTATTCCATTAGAGTGTCCAGATACTGAGGCAACTCTCAGTAATTTAACACAATGTAATAATCCCTCTGTTCGCACAAAAATTCAAGATGTTCTTCTAACACGTAAAGTGACATTAGAACCACATGAAGAAAAATGGATATCTGTGTACACCAATAAAAATGACTTCAAGCAATCCGTAAGTTATTTGTTTGAGTACGTGTCACATGAAAAAGACATTGTAGGATTTGACGTCATTGTTCAAATAAATAACAAGCCTAAACGCAAAACTAAAACTGCTCAACCGCATGATTTCTTTACTGTTTTGGTTAAAAACAATTCAAATACTACCATACACCTGCAAAAAAAAGGCAAAAGTTGGTGAATTATTTGAATTTGAAGAAATTTTGGAGTACTCTCCTGAAAATTCAGAAAAACATCATAACTCGGAACAACAGTTCATTAATCTTCTACAGGCATCTAAAGAAATTTAAAAAAAAGAGAAAAGAAGATTTAACACCTAATGATTTTGATCTGAAAGACTTAAATTCTAAAGATGCAAAGACTTTAACTGAGTTACTACTCAATTACTCTGCTGCATTTTCAAAATCTTTAAATACCTTAGGTCACACTGACAAAATAATTCCAGACTTAAAATTTGTTAATGAATACCCTATCAAATCCCTTCAATCTCCCCTCCCTCAGTCTCTACAAAAATATGCTCAAGATCAATTAAATCAACTATTAGAAGCTGGTATAATTGAGCGTAACTGCTCCTAATGGGCATATCCTCTGTTACTTGTTAAGAAAAAGTCAGATGCTAATGGGAAACAAAAATATCGCCTTGCCCTAGATTTTCGCATGGTCAATACTGTAACACATGGTTCTTCATACACTCTGCCTAAAATTCAAACAATAATTTCCAATCTGTCATCTTTTAAATTTCTCACTGCTCTCGATTTTCTTCATGCCTACCATCAAATCCATTTACCGGAAAAATTTCAAAACCAATTAACCTTCACAACCATGTATGGTTCGTATAAGTACAAGAGACTTGTTTTTGGATTAAAATCCAGTGCTTCTATTTTTCAAGCACTAATGGACTCTTTATTGAATGAATTACAGTTAGAAGATGTTTACACCTACCAAGTTGATTTTATATTAGGTGCAAATTCATTTAAGGAAATGTATACAAAACTTGGCAAAATCCTGAACATCTTAACTAAACACAACTTAACACTTTCACCTAATAAATGTACATTCCACAAAACCGGTATCGACTATTTTGGCTTCCACATTCAAAATCACTCTGTGTCACCAATTAAGTCGAACATTGTGAAAATAACCTCATTCCCCATTCCTACAACAAAAAGGCAATTAAAAAGACTCATTGGCGTAATCACATTTTACAAATCTCTTATTCCATCGTTTTCTGAATTAGTACAACCTCTGATAAACTTATCCACACCTAAAGCTAAATTTAAATGGACAAAGACACACCAGGATATTTTTGAAACTATACAGAAAATATTCTTTAACTCACCCATGGTAAGGCTAGCGAATTGGGATAAAACTTTTTATCTAAATACAGACGCTTCAAATGCTGCCATTTCTGCTGCCTTGTTGCAAGAACATGACAATCAGTTATTACCTGTTGCTTATTTTTCTAAATCTTTAAAATCTTCCGAAAAGAAATACCCGGCATTAAAACTAGAACTTATGGCAATTTACAAATCAGTTGTTGATTTTAAATATTACCTATACAACAGGGATTTTGTAATTCTTTCTGACAGTAAGTCTTTAAAAACATACAACAAAAGAACAAATCCTGCTGATATAACTACTAGATGGCTTATTGAACTTTCTGAATATTCTTATACTTTTCAACACATTCCTGGTGCAACAAATTCTTTGGCTGACTATTTATCTCGTTGCAATTTTGAAAATAACCAGCAAACTTTGCTTACTAATCCTGAACTTCTACATGACACTCAACCATTACCTATTTTGGACTATGATACAACAGAATCTAACAACTACTCGTCAAATATCAACACTCATAATGTAAACTATCTTGTAACTGGTAATCAAACAAGACGTGATCCATTGTTAGAAATGTCTAATGATACTTTCTGCATGGAACAGAAAAACGACCCTAATTTGTCTTCAATTTACAATGAAATTTTAACTAAAGGATCTTCACAAAAGTTCCCTAAATATGTCATTCATCCTGATTCGAAAATTTTGATGATAAAGAAAGAAGAACTGAACAACAACTCCTTTTCTTATCGTATTGTTGTTCCAGATGCCCTAAAATGTAAATTCCTAACTATTTCACATCTGTCTCACTTTGGTTTCCATAAGACATATGAATTTCTTTCTGTTAGATACTTTTGGAAAAACATGTATGTTGGCACTTTGAATTTTGTCGCCTCATGCGTCAAGTGTTTACAAGCAAAGCATCACCGCAATCCTCCAGCACATTTACAAACCACTTACACGCCCAGATACCCTGGCCACACAATAAGCACAGATTTAGTTGGACCTTTATCAAATGGAAAACATGTATTAACTGTCACTGATCATTTTTCACGACACGTAGAACTTTATCCACTTAACGATACTTCTGCTTCTAAAATAGTTAAATGTCTTTTCAGTTGCATTACTACTTTCGGCAGACTTGCTGCGGTTTCGTCTGACTTAGGACCCCAGTATACTGCCCATGTATATAATATTTTTAATGATACTCTTGGTATAAAGGTTCTTCACAGTTCTGTTTCACCCCCCCCCCCCATCGAACAGTCTTTCGGAACGTATAAACATCTCAATTAAATACTCTGTTACTACTCTATTACAAGAGGGTCATTCTTTTGAAAATGCACTTTTTATACACAAATCTCTTTACAATGATTCAAGACATTCTACTACATTATTTTCCCCTAATTTGCTTCATTTTGGTCGTGAACTTTCATTAATCTTTGATACTTTTGATCATTCTTATAATCAACCTTTTCTAGATAAGCATATTAAAAATTATAAATTACTAGAAGACTTGCACAAAATTTATGAAAAAGCCTATTCTAACATTAAAACTGCTCAAGATAAAATATATAAAATGTACAGTCGAAAAGCTAAATTAAGAAACATAAAGACATTGTATACTTAAAAACAGTTGACAAATTTAAACCTAGATATACAGGACCATACATAGTTACACATAAACATTCACCTGTTTCTTTCTCGATGAAAAGGTTACGTGCTGCTGATGATACAGCATTTCGTGTGCACATAGATAGACTACTCCTTGTACCACCTCGTTATGGACATTTGTTTGATCCTTCAAGTCGTGTTAATAACAGTAATTTCACTAGTAACTTTCAACCACACACTTATAATTTAAGACGAAGATAATCTTTTATTATTTACAAGACTTATTTTGAATTTATGTATTGTGACACTATGTTGTTAATCCCTGATCAAGATTATACATACATGTGTTGTTTATAAGTGATCTTTGACAAGATTATGACACTTAGTCTATCACCACTTTATGATTGTCGTTTTTAAGAATTTTGATATTTACAACATAGTTTTTTTCCCTTTTTATAATCATTGCCCCCAAGAAGTCTTGAACCGTTCAAAATTGCTGCCCTAAGGTTCACGTGACACTGTGATGAGAGACATCTTTCACGTGAATTGGTTTTCCAATTCAAGTTACTTACAAAGAATTTATATGGGATACTGAATCGCGCTCTTTTCGCAGATCATTGTGATCTACTGGGGAGCGAGGAGGCTCATGTTGTGCTCAATGTGAGTCGTCCTTTTTATTCCCTCTTCCTCTAGGGCTGAGGTCTTAAACCGAAGCCATAATACTTGTTGACTTACAAGATTTAGGGTCACACATTTTTTTATGTCCGTGCTTTAGGCACCTCTTTATTTTGTAGTTCTGTGCCACGTGCACGAATTTTCAATTTTTACATTTATCCTCCTCATGTGTACATTTAAGTTTTAGTTACAATTACTCACACTTTATATATTTTTCAATTTTTATTTTTAACTGTACTTGAAGTGTATATTTTTTATTTCTTTTAAATGCTTGGAAATGGCTGATCCCAAATAGAGTCAAAGTTAAAAAGTGAGTCTTGGTACCAAGGACAGTAAAATGATTGCTCACTGACTTTAAAGTTGCAATGGATCCAAAGACTTAAGCAATCTATTTGAATTTATGCTTTACACGCATATAACTGTTAAGCATACATTTTTTCTTTTCAAATTGCAAGCTCATATATAACCATTTTTCTAATGTGTTGTTTTATAAAACTGTGTTTGAAGATTTACAATTTCAAGATGGACATTATGTTTGATTTTCTATAAAGCTACAACGTACCGTCACAGCTTTTTCTCGGTTGCCCCGGTGAGATATATGGCAGATTTTATCTGCAACATATCAAGTTCACCCCCCGTTTTTCAAAATCTACTTTAAACAAGTAAATTCACTATAGCAATTCTTTTCCCTAAAACAATTCATTGTTCTACATTCATTTATTTATTTTTTTCCTTTCACAAGGATCTTTACTCAACACATATAAAGATTTATAGTTATTCAAAATTCTCATTCTCGCATATTTATTTATATTTCTATTCCTAACGGGTTTTATTTAAATGCAATCACGATCATATTTAACTCCGTACAGCTGCACTTTCTTTTAACCGTTCATTTTCTTTAACGTATTTCATTTGCGCTATAAATAAACTACTCTCATTTCCTATTAGAACTTGACGGGTAAAAAATGAAATAAAGAAAAGATGTATTTATTAGAATTGCAGTTATATATTATATCTTCAATTATCATTATGCTTTCTACAGTTCACATACATTTATTAAAGGTTACTCAATCACATTTAACTGCAATCTGTTAATGTAAACAAAATCGAGACATTTTGTCGCTATTAGACTTGAAACATGTAGGGTTGCTTCACATCCTGTGGGTAATAAAGGCTGAGCTGCCACGTTATTTGTCTGCTAATCCTGCAGCCATACCTTTGTCTCTATATTATCGGCGTCAAAAACTTGATTAGTTGGCGATAATACAAGATGCCAAGGCATGTGATTTGAGTAAGCATCATCCAGAGTTCGCTCCCGACCGACCTGCTGAACGGTCCGCAAAAAAGACCGCTGTTGTTTTCCTTTTTCCTTTTGTGACGTTGCGTAGCAGTTTCTCATTAACTGATATGCTTCTACACATAGATATAAATATATTTAATCTCTGCTTTTACAAAGCTTCGTATTTGAGGATCCCTTTTTGTGAGATGTCCTTCATCGTATTGAAAAATGAATAAAGACTAATTGTGCTTACATCTATATGTTGAAGTTTTTTTTACATCCTTTCAGCGAACCCGTGAACCAACAACCTCATCGAACCCGATCTTCACCAAAGCAACTTTTATTGTTCTTAAACGTGGATATGTCATACTTTTTCTAGTTATAATTCATTGATGACGTTGTGTAAACTTTGACGGACGGTCTTTTCTTATCTCGTTTTCCATCCGAGTTTATTCTTTAAAGCGTCATCACAAAACGAAAATATAGTGACTACAAACATTTTAATTATGAATTTATCCAAAAACGTTTTCTGTGTACGAAGACTTTTGTGGCGAGTTCTTTATCTCGTTCCGTTTTCATTATTATATATAAAGAAAATCTGCCAATATTTAAATATATAGTTTGGTTATTATTTGGTATAACACAGAGATGATGTGGAACAATATTGGACTTCATTTTTGGATTCAATTCCAGGGTACTTCATTTTTTTAAATAATCTTATAAGCGTACGAACAATTTTGGAAGCTTCTGTATATACTATAGTATAAATCATATATTTACTCTTCGTTTTTATAAATTTTTCTTTGACTTCACTCTTGTTTTTGTTATGATAAGATTTCATTGCATGAAATTTAATTGTTCTAAAGAAAATAAATCTGTAAGAAAGGATGTTAGATTTTTTTTTTTTTCCAAATCAGTAAGAAAAATAAGGAACTTAAGTAAATAAATAAATAACAAAAAATATATATAAATTTAATAAACGAAATTTATGATGAATGATACATTTTAATTTAGCATTTTATTATGATAAGTCAGACAAGTGAAATTCTGTAACCCCTAGCCTGTGGAATATACACTGCTCAAAACAATTAAAGGATATTTGAAGTTTTATATAAAATAAAGATATAAACGAAATTTTTTTGCCGAAAATAGAAGAAGAGAATCACAAATGCAAATTTTTCTGGTTTTCAAACTGTGGAGTATGCAAATTTTGAGTTCGACGTCAAAAACGTCGCTTCAGCGGCAGCGAATGAAATTTGACTTTCAACTGGATAAAACAGAATGAAGACAAGGATGATCGGCATTCAGTGATTGCTTTGTTTCGATGAGTACGATGTCTCAGCGAAGTCATTTGACAGATTCAGAAGCTTTGAGAATTGTTGGTAGGTTAGAAGAGGGCCAAACTCAAACCAAAGTAGCGCAAGCCATTGGAGTGTCACAAAGTGTCATTTACAGGATCTGGAACAGTTTTTTGGAGAGTGGATGTGCAGGCCGAAGACCAGGGTAAGGTCGTAGACGGGCAACAACGCCCAATGAAGATCGGTATTTAGCGTTAACAGCTCGGAGACACCGAACCATGAACGCTACTCTTCTCCAACAACACCTTCGCTCGGCTACAGGCACCACGATTTCAACTCAGACTGTCCGAAACCGGCTCCATGCTGTAGATCTGTATGCTCACCGACCGATGGTATGTGTTAGATGCCTTTTCATCAAGGCATCGTCGCGACCGCAGGGAATGGGCAACCGAGCATGTCAACTGGAGGAGAAATGAATGGAGCAATATTCTGTTTTCTGACGAGTCCCGTTTTTCTGTGCATCCGGATAATAGGCGTATTTTCATCTGGAGGGGCCGTGGCAGTAGGAATAATCCTGCGTTCGTGCAAAGAAAGTGTCACATTTGGCGGTGGAGGAGTTTTGGTGTATGTCGGCATCTCCATTGACGGGCGCACTGACCTCTACATCATTCGAGATTGAGCTCTGACTGGTCGCCGATATAGGGATGAGATCCTCAGATTTATTGTAGTCCCTTACGCTGCAGCAATCGGAGATAACTTCGTTTTAATGGACGATAACTGCAGGCCACATCGTGCAAACCTGGTGGAGGATTTCCTTTTCGAGGAAGGAATCGTTCGAATGGAATGGCCAGCGTGTTCTCCAGACATGAATCCAATCGAGCACGTTTGGGACGCTCTAGGAAGACGAGTTTCTGGCCGCCAACAACCCCCACAAACTCTCCAAGAACTGGAAAGAGCTCTTCTGGAAGAGTGGGGCAGAATATCCCAACTCGTCAATAATAGCCTCATTGAGTCCATGCCTCAAAGGTGTTCAACGTTGCTGGCCGCCCGTGGAAACCATACCCCCTACTGTAAATGATTTTCTTTGAAGAAAACACCTTTTCTTATTCTTTTTTTCTCATATGCACAAATTGTGTTTTTTTCCTTTAGTACACAAATGCGCAATAAAATGCATTTTTTCTGCCAAACATGTGTAATTTATTCTCATATAACCTACTATGTCTGTCGACCATGTATCAATCAGCTAAACAGTTTACCAGATACAAAATCCACCTAAAACTGCAATATCCTTTAATTGTTTTGAGCAGTGTATTTGAGTAAAACCTAACACAAATGGAAAAAACAAATTATCTTTAATTTATTTCATTATTATTATCAAAATGTTAGAAATAGATTATAAAAAAAATATTAATATTTTTAAACGAAATAACTACTATATTAAATATTTTCACACAAATTTGAAATCTTATTGGGTTACAGTAATTTTTGTTCAAATTAGCAAAATAAATCAAATGACATAATTTTCGAGAAAAATATTATAAACTAATGCAAAAATATGATTGTTTATATCAGCTATCATGAATTCCATGTACCTCAGATTCCTTTGATTTTCAAAAATCCTTTGCAGTATGGTATATACGAAAAGTTGACGCGGCATACAGGCCTACATCACAGTCTTTAAAGTAAACTCGAATCTCAGGTGGTATACTCTTTCCTTCTATTGGGAAAATGGTAAATTACATATTATGCATTCGACGAACTGAATTCGGGCTTAATGGAGTTAAAACACCAATTTTTCTCATGCCCGAACTCAGGTCGGGTATTCCAAAATTGACGCGTTTGAGTTGCCCGAATTGAGATTGGGCGTCATAGTCAAATGGTTAAGATAGCGAGTACAGCTGAAAATGAAAAATAAAAAGAGACTTCAATAAAGGTTACATAGTTTGTTATTGGGTTTCCCTAAAATACAGGGCTGCCACAGATGAATATTTTTTATTTCTAACTGGCACCACTTTCTCAAAACAGAAATCCCTAGCACAGACTTTGAAATCATTTGCAAGAGAAAGATATTTAAAATTTCTATTAGAAAAAATACTGGTGTAAACAGACTTCTAAAATAGTCAGCTATGACAGCACTGAATATACAATCCTCTTATTCAGTTCTCATTTTTTGAACATTATTAATTCATTTTTTCATCAAGAAAACAGCGCTAATGGGAATATGATCCTGTTGGGATTTTTTGTGTTTTCTCTTATAAACATTTGTATTATATTTTCGTTTATTTAACGTACAGATGAAAAACTGTAATACGCTTGAACTTTTCTATAACTAGCTTCGAACTTACAAAATTCTTGATTTGACGAAGTTTTCTCTTGAAACCTGATTTTTAACAAGAATTCAAAAGGAAAAATTGCGTGAGTAATAAAATTAAATTTCTTTTAAACGAATTTTCGCAGACTAAATTTTCAAAGTTATGATATCTATAAACACACACACACAAGAGATTAGAAAGTATTATTTCGGTTTGTTTATCAGTCATTGCAGTATAATGTTAACAGCTTTTATACGTATTCACAGATATAAATATAAAAATTTTAGAAAGCTCTTCATTTATAGAATTTCTTACATTCTTATATATTTATATAATAAAAGACCCATCATATAATACAATCATAAGAGATTAATAAAAACTATCAATACCGTTTTATTAAGAGCTTAAGGAAAACCTTATGAAAATCGTTTTTTTTTGTGTTTTTTTTATGTTTTTTTACGAATGACGTTATACCAAAATCTGTATTCAACGTCAAATAATGGATTACATTAAATAAATATTAATAAATTAACAATTTTGAAGACTAGATTTCATTTTCATGTAAAGAAAAACTTTATTAGCATGAATAAATAAGATTAAGTTAAGAATAAATTTGCATTGTAAGATTATTTAAGCAAGAGTTTCTACTTCAAAATGTAGCAATACTAATAGAGCTAAGAACAATGCATAGATTTTGTATTTTCGAAGATATGGTGTCAAAATTCTTAAAAAGTTATGCAGTCGAATTTCCGTTAATCGAATTTTTTGAGAAACTGTGAGATCGTTTATATAAAAGTTCAATCATATAATTGTTTTAATTTGTTTTTGGCAATAATTAATGTATAATTTGAACGTTTGGCAAAAACAAAGGAATAAAACAAACTGCGTATATAAATAAGGCATTAACAACATATAAAGACAAATAAGACATTAACAGACTATCATAAACATTACTGTTGGGATGACAATCCCAATTCTCTCTCTCTCAAAAATTACGAAATATAAGATTCAAGTCCTAATGCGTGATTGGAGAAAGGAAAAGGATTAAATGCATGGCAGTGTAAAAGAAAGACACTCATAGGGTAACTCCGGGAGAGTCACCGCATACGGGATAGATGCCGCAACTCTTCCATTTCATGTAATTATCGATAGATGGTCGTCAAACGCACAGTATAGGTGCGCAATGAGATTATTTTAACCAGTGTATAACCTGAATCCCATTTCAATGTTTACTTGTAGAAGTACAATCCTTAATTTGACGTAAGTACATGATTTCAATGTCCAAACTTTTAAACACGTTATGTTTAAATACTTTTCATACACTAATTACTAAATACATGCATGATTTCGAAGTCAAAACTAAGTGTAGCGTTTGTATAGAGTACTGTGTGTATGATTACGTCATTTCGCTTAACGATGGCAGGTAACTGTGATGGCCAAGGTCTGCACTATGCAAAATGGGATACATGCCGCACTGCAATTCCGGTATGCATGTCGCAGTTTCTTTTGTACGGGATGATTAAGTGTTATTAACTTTTCCTTTTCTTTTTGCACAAACTAACCATGTTAGGCATGTTATCTAGTTTACTAAAACCAAAGGAGAAAAAGGGAAAAATAAAAAGTAAGAAGGGCAAGAGAGATTCAAGTCAAGATGATAATAATGAAAAATTGGATTACGCGTAACGCAGGCGTTCTTAGCAAACTTCTCCAAAAAAGAGGAAGTGTAATTGGCTTCGTTGGATCATGTGTTTAAATGTGGTTACATAAAGATTGTACTTTCTCGACACTTTTTCTGTAGATTGAAGTCGATCAATTAACCCATTCGGGACCATAGGTGCATATAAGCACTTTCATAAAGAGCTTACAAAATTTGTTTCTGGCACCAGTAAAAAATAAAAGTAATCTTTGCTTTGATTAATTGGAGCATTTTCATGATTATTTAAGTAAAGGTAACTTCTTTTAAAAAAGTGGTACCAATCGAATAAAATTTGTGTAAAAGATACCGGCCCCGAAAGGGTTAACAAATAAATTATGTACACACAATTTTACTTTTTTTTCTTTTCCCTTTCTAATACATTGATGTTACGTTGTTGCTGAAATAACAATTAAAATTTAATGTAAGAAAAATAAGTCGATAATTTTAATAATGAAAGTAGGCAACAATTATTAATTTGAATCTACTAATACGTTTTATTGTACTCATTTAGTTTCATTTTGTTATTACATCCATAATTATAGTCCAGATATGAATATTTTTTTAAATATTTTTATTTATAACTTCACTCTGTTCTTATTACAAGCGCGGCATAACTACCGCACAAGTGCGGCGTCTCAGCCCGAATGTACGAATGACGCGCCGCAGTGTAATGTTTTAGAAAAAAAAATTATAAAAAATATTAATAATTTGTTCTGAATTTTTTTGTCGCAGTACACGCGTTGTGTATTTAACATTAAGGAGCACAGCATGATTTTTTTTTATTTGATGTCCACCATGGGACTTTATACACAAATTTAAAAAAAAAATGTGCGGCATAAATCCCGGAATTACACTACTTGGCGTTGTGAACATGTATAAAATGAATATACCCCAGATTTAACTAAATTATTCAAAAGAACACCCACTGGTATTCGCATACATTGTTTTACGAATAATTAATTACTGTAGATTGAAGTTAGAAAATTAATGTAATGCAACGCATAATCCTGAAATAAAAAAATATATATAAAATATTTTGAAAAAAAAAATAACTACAGAAGAAGGCTCAAGATATAATTTTAATTTAATTATTTTTTGTAAATAAGATCTACCGAATTTACTATAAAATTTTAAATGGTGATTGGGGAAATAAGTAAAATTCCATACAAAAAAAATTTCCTATTAAGATTAAAATATTTTAAATACAGTTTCCTGAAATAGCGCTATATGCATAAACTATGTAAGAAGTAAAAGAAAATTGAATTCAAAGATTAACGGCGAATCAAGAATAGTTCCCCCCTTTTTTTTTTAGAGAAAGTTTGCTAAAAAATGATAAGAAAGAGAAATATTTAGAAAAATAGAATAATGGTGTTAGGACTTACATAAGAGGTATTTAGGTGAAGTGAAATGAGTTCACCCGAAAGATTTGCATTTTCCTTGCTTCAGCCAGGGTCTCCTTTAGAAATCATACAATTTTGCCCTTGCTTCTGCGCTCTAGATTCTGTCCTACATTTTTCATTTGCTTCATCTCTCTTTGGGGGCTGACGCTGTGACATAATTTTCAGAGCAGCCCGGAAAAGCAGTTTCTTTATTATTAATAACATTGTATAAATAACATAGCAGTTCTTTTGCGTATAACATGATAAGCGGTTTCACCTTTTTGTTCGTCCAACGATCTACTGACAAACAGACATTTTTTTTTTCTTTCTCTCCTGAGTTCGGACCAAGGGACGCACATTCCCTGATTAGCTAAGAAAGTGCTCATGGAGTGATGTTGTTTTCTGGCCTGTACTATATTTGTCTACGTGACCAGTCTTTTGTTTTCAGGATCAACCGAATACCCTTCGCTCACCTCAGGTATATGTGAACGGGTGGCCCATAAGATTAAATAAAATTCTGGGTCCGAAATATGAAAGTAGGATTAATATTAGTGAAACTAAAGATATTTACATTTAGATTAAATATTTAGGAAAATTATTAAAAAAGTCTTTGAAAAGGTACCCATAAGTAAAAGAAATTCTGATAAAAAATATACTTAATAAAATTTATAAGATTTGTCGGATTTTTCTCCAACATTCACCCCTGCATATTAAAAAAAAAAAAATGTTTAAAAATTAATTATGCCTATAGGTTAACTTGATGCAACATACATATTAATCTGTAACGTAAATGTGATAAAGATAATTACATATGCTATGCAGAAAAAGTAATGTGTAATTCTCAGCTTCTCTGCTGCTAGAAAAATGAGAATCTTGGGCACATTATTTTTCATTAGACCCGCTTCTTAGGGCGAGTCTCCGTATGCAAGCGCTTTTTTTTCTACCGAATGTATACTAATTGACATGTATACTAATTTTATTTTATTCTGTCTTTTCATTGGATGATATTTGTCACACTACCTGTATGTATTAACGCTGCGATTCTCGTTGCCTGAAGGGTTACTTCGTAACATTACACAAAAAAGGGTGATTTTTGGGGGGGAGGGAGGGGGAGAAAAGCGGTCTTTCTTTATATAATCCTGCGGACTGTAAAATGTGATAATGTGATACCTTCTGCTTCTACTTATGGTATCCGGTGTGGCTATTTCCCTGGTCATTGATTTAATCTTGGTTATCTAGTTATTTACATATCATAAAAATACAAGATACAAACCATACAGAAAAATATATGATGCAAAGAATACTCTAAATATACACAACATAATAAGTACAAAACATCTCTCTATTCTAAAAAAAAGTAACTATCGCTGTCACCGCCGCCGCCGCCAGTTTTGATTTTTTTGTGATCGGAGCTCTTTCTTCGTTAATATTTACAAAAATAATGCAGAGAAAAATATGAAAATAGGTGGTTTTATACAGAAATGTTTGATAAACACGCTGATGCAGACAGCTTTCAAATCGAAGAATTATTTTAAGAGTTATTTAATGCTAAAGTTGGACGAAATCGTTCCACTAAAAAAGTTTTATAGCAGCAAAAACTATACATGGCAGTGTAATCATTTTTAGATCATTTTATGCGTTAGAATTTGCCGGAGTGCAGATTGCATTAATTTTTTTATTTTGACTCATTTTTTCAGGTTTTATTTCTATTTTAAATTCAAATTTTCAGCATTTCTAGAGATATTTTTTACAGATTTCAGAAAATTGTACTAATTTAAACTGTTGCCAACTGTATAAAAAGGGCAAGCAATAATGTTTGATTCAAATTAAAAATTTATTTACACGTGACTATTATAAGCAGGAAAAAAACTTTCAAATTAAAATTAAATAATTACGTATAAAAAGCAGGAACTTAAAAATTACGTCATAAAAAGTATACACGTGAATTTTAAATGAGAAAGGATATTGTAAAATAATAAATTCATTAACATGCGTTAGAAGTCTTAGGAGAAATTACGTCATATTTACGTCACATTATAGTTATTACATAAAATGAACACAAAATAATATTGCAAAAAAGTTTAAATTTAGAAATTGTGCTAGACATTTATTTGATATTTTGAGAATTAATTTAAAATGTCTCATTTAAAAGAACTTTCTTTTCGCTTTGTTAAAAAATACCAGGAGACAAAGACTCTCTTTACTTAATTCCTTTTACATTAGCTTATTTTGAAATGTGTTTTTGACACGTGTATACGTCATCAAGTTATTTTTATTTTGACGTTTTATTTGTGTTTTTATTAATGTTGTACGAATTTATTTGTTCTTTCGTTATTTAAAATAAAAATTATATCAATTTGTATAATTTGGCGAGTGGTTTGGCGATTTATATAAGTTGGCGAAATTGGTCGACAGGATAATCAAATAGTACTGCAGCGGATTTGGCGTTAAAATTCCCCAATCAAAGAGAAATGAATAGAAATTCGTTTACAGGGAGATCGCCACTGTTTTTTAAATTATAATTCAATCTTTCGAAATCTTTTTAAAGCCGATCAAATTAGCGTGCATTTAGAGTCTGCGGTGTCTAGACGGGGGTTGGCGAGCGTAGCTCGTAGGGAGCCGAGCCCCCTAGTGGTGAAAAATAAAGTAAATGTAATCTATATATATATAAGCCGTTCTTTGTGTGTATGTCCTTTATACAAATTTTCAATTTCAACTTCATGTATATACGTTTTAGAACGTGGAAAAGTTCACTGTCTACTTTAAAAAAATCATCAGATCACTCTTTACCCCTTTTTTCTACAACCTCCCATAATTTAACATTATTGAAATATCTCTTTTAAATTTTCAAATTCAACAGTTTCTTTCCTGTTGCCACACATATAAAAACTGCTCAATAATTTTTAAAAAATGATGACTCGAGTACTTTGTTTTTATAAGCTAACTAGCAGAACTACCCGGCTTTAACCGTGTCAATTATAAGAAGCCTTCCAGGTAAAATAAATTAAAACGAAATAATACGGCAATCACAATAACTGAAATTTGTGCATTCCCATCCACAAATCGTTATAAAGACAATATAAAAACATGGCGTTATTTCCTTGCAACCATAGTAAAATCCCCGAGATTTAATAAGAGAACGCACGTTTTCTTTGGCGGGTATAAGAGAAAAATATGTGATTTTCCTGACAATACGAAAAAAAGAAATACATCCAAATCGCGCAGCACTTAGTGAAATTCTCGTTTGTATGGTATTATCTACATTATAAAGTAAAAACACTATGTCAGTGCCCATAAATTGTGCCCCATAAATTGTAACCCATAAAATGTACCTTTACTGCATTTTTTCTAACTTTTAAACATCACACAATTTCATTTTTTACAATGTCGAAGAAAAAAGTTCTCTCAAATGAAATTTGTTTGAAAATTGTACCTCAGTTTTCTGATTTTAATGGAATTTTTAAGCATGGATATTTATAATGTTGGGTGCAACCCGATTACGAAAGATGAACCTGTTTACACTTAATGCAATAGTATAAAGAAAAGACATGCCTATGAGTAACTCTGGTATCATATTTTCGGTGGCAACAACGTAACACAACAAATTTCCCTTTTATTGCAGTTTAACGTCTAAACATTGCACATTCAATTGTTCCAACGTATTATAGAAAACAAAAGTACTTTCAGTGATATTTGTTTGTAAAGTTTATCTCAATTTACGAATTTTTTATGGGTTTTAAAATAATTTTTAAGCATGCATATTTTTTAAATATGCTTGCAAACCAAATACAAAAGATTAACTCAATTGTTCAAAGACATTGTAAATAATTCAGAATTTGTTTGCTCTCGCGTAATATTCTATAACTAAATTGGCAAATGAAATTAAAACGCCAAAAATAAAATAAAATAGAACACGAATTTAAGAGATATCAAATCAAACTACTCAATATAACCTGATAAGTATATAAAATTCAAATGGGGATTTCGTTCCGGGTGAATATAACTTGAATACTTCAGAACGGATTTCCATGCGACTTGCACTATTAGTATTTTAGGGAAGATTTTAGTGCGTAACATATTGTTTTCCGTTGCTTAGTCATAGAATTATAGGGGAAAGTTATATAATCATGTGAACCCAATTATGAAGGATTAGTCTTATTAGCTGAATGAAAAATGCAGAACTATTTTTATCTCTAAGTATATTGACGGGTTTATCTTCGGTAATGGGGCTGTGCGCTAGGATATTCTTATTTTAATGAGTGTGGCTGACACCTATTATGGCTTGCATCTTTCTTTAAAATAATATAGAATGACTTATGTTTTAAGCGACTATCTGGCATGCAACTTGATTACAAAATATTATCCTGCAAATACTTGGTGCTTCTCCAGTTCCCTGCTCAACAACGCGAAACTTTCCGACACATTTTCTGACTCATTATACGTAAATGCTTAAAATTTATAGGCCTGACTATTAAAGCGATTTGGAATTCAGATGAGTTTTTCCTTTTTTTCATAAATAAATTACTTATCGAGTTATGAGCAATTGTGGTTGCGTGACGGCCGGGTTTTATCCTTTATTGCACTGTTGCGTCCGAAATTCAGTTCAAAACACCAACTGAAATATCTTATACCTTTACCAACAAATGGAAACTATTTCATTTTAATATATTTTACCTGGAAGGGTCGTAATAATTTACACGGGTAGTTCTGCTAGTATATACATATAATAGCCGTTCTCTGTATGTATGTCCGGTATACAAATCTTCAATTTTAGACCGATTTGCACAAAACTTCATGTACATACGTTTTAGAACGTGGAAAAGATCACTGTCTACTTTAAAAAATCGTCAGATCAATATTTATCCCTTTTCCTATCAGCTTTCATAATTTAACATTATAAAAATATCTCTTTTTAAATTTTCAAATTGAATAGTTTCTTTCCTGTTGCCACACATCTAAAAAACTTCTCAATAATTAAAAAAAAAACTGATAACTCGAGTACTTTGTTTTATAAGCCAGTAAGAATTCGGATTGTCTCACTAAATTTTTGTTGTTTTTGAAATTGCGGTCATTCAAAGAAGTAAATGCACATTTTTTATATATTTATGTAAAAACTTTAACTAAGCATGTTTTAAAATGACGCAGTACCTTACTTGAATGTTTCTGAAATTAAAAAATCTATTTTAATGAAGTCGTTTCAATATCAAGAAATAAATTAAGGGAAAAGATAATAATAAAAAAAAATCGTTTGCTAGATATGACTTCAATTTCATCAATATAATTTCAAACTGCTTCTAAAAACCGGCTGTTACAATTTATTTCCTATTTCTTTGTAATGATGTATCTCTAATTATGTCATTTAGATAAATGTTTTAAAACCTTAAATGCTGTGATAACATTCTACGATTTATATCGAATAAGTTTATATAAAATACGATTTTTCTACGATTTATATTAAATAGAAATTATAGCTACTATTTTTTAAAGTAAGCTTTTTCTTTTTTAAACAAAATTTCATGACTGACATTGCAATTGAACACGGCTGCGGATTTGGATTTTATGAATGGAAATATGAGTTTCTATTTAAAAATTATCGGCAATGAATCTTTATATACATGTGTTAAAGATGTCTGTTATACCGCCTGTAAATAGTACATAAATATAAATAGTTTTTAATTTGAAACACGAATATATTTTTAACTCTTAGTATATTTGTTAGATTTCTCAACAACTACAGGGAAACGAATATTTGGTATTTTCGTTTTAGCAATCAGTTTCGTTTTAGCGATCACTTATTTATCTGAGTAGCACATTTATCCCGCTGCGGACAAATTCGCGGAACCAATCTTTAATTAAAGGAAATATATGAGGGGAATTTGATCTTCCATTTTAAAGCAATGTCTATCTTCATCTCAAATGTCCTTCCGTATAGCTGAAAACGATACGATAATCAACTGCGCTATTATATTTTCTAATGAGTAAGACAAAATTTCGGCTGTTTTGGACCTAATTTTTTAGTTGATCATTTACAGTAGGATTTGGTCTAAGAATAATAGGCAGATATGCAACATACTAAAACTAATCCTAAAAAATTATTTAATTTTTTTAAAAAGCCATTCATTCAGAATTGGTTTCACCTGATTATAGAACATTTCAGCTAATTCTATAACAAAGCATATACGACAACATGTTATATACTAAAACTATTCCAGAAATTTGAGTGCAAAGTTACGGTGCAAATTTCATCAAAATCTGTCCAGTAGAACTTTTTTAAAAAAGGCTAAACTTTTATAATCGAGTTCACCTGACTACTGAACTTTCTTCCATAATTTTATAACAAAGCGACGTACCCTATATGCAGTATTTTAAAACCATCCGTGTAAAATTATCCAACAAACAATACAAGTTCCAATGAAATCCATTCGGAATTTTTAAAAAGCCTAATCTTTCATAATCGGGTTCCACATGTTTATGGAATTTTCCCCTATAATTCTATGACTAATCAGCGTATAACAATGTTACGCACCAAAACCTTAACTGAAAAACTAATAGTACAAGTAGAATTAAAATTATTTCCGAAGAACTCAAGTTATAAGCAGCCTTAATGAGATTCCCACACGAAAACAAACAAATACCGAAATTTGCCAATTTAGTTATGTGAAAGTACATGAAAACAAACAAAAACTGAATTATTTACAATGTTTTTGAGCAATTAAGTTAATCTTTTGTAACTGGGTTGCAGGCATATTTTGAAAGATTCAAGATTGAAAATTACTTTAAAAAACAAAAAAATCTATAAACTGAGATAATTTTTTCAACCAAATTACTGAAAGTGTTTTTTGTTTTCTGTTAGAGGTTGAAATAATCGGATGTATGATGTTTAGAGATCAAATTGCAGAAAAAGCGTAATTTATGGTACGGTTAGGTTATTGCCACCTACAATATGATGCTAGAAGTTACTCATAGTCTTTCTTAATAATATTGCATTAACAGCAAAAGGATATATCTTTCTTAATTGGCTTGCAGGTATATTTTTAAAAAATCTCCGTGATTAGAAATTTATTTAAAATAGATAAACATTATGTAAATTGAGAAAAGCTTTCCAAACAAATATTACTCAAAGTACATTTTCTATTCTACTAGACGTTGGAACAATCAAATGTGCGATGTTTAAAGGTCAAATTGCAGTAAAAGTTAAATTTATGGTTGCGTTAGGTTGTTGCCACCAACAGTATGATGCTAGAGTTACTCATAGCAGTGTATTTTCTTTATAATATTGCATTAACAGCGAACAGGTATATCTTTCGTAATTGGGCTGCATACAAATTTAAAAATATCCATGACTGAAAATTACTTTAAAATACATTCAAATGAGAAAATTGAGATACAATTTTCACATAAATTTTATTTGAAGGAACTTTTTCTGTTCGACAGTGTGAAAAACCAAATTGTATGATGTTCAGAAGTTAAAAAAATTTCAACAAAGGCACAATTTTTGGGTTAGGTCGCAAATGATGTCTTTTAAGCAAATAATTGTATTTTAATATATGTTTTGATATTTGTTTGGAATATATATTATTATGGTATAGTTAGTAATAGACGCAATTAAGACTATTTTATTTATATTTATATTTCTTATTGGTCTTTTTAATGATTCGTGGACGGGAATGCACTAATGTCAGTTATTTCCACATCATTGCCGTATTATTTCATTTAAATGTATTTTACCCGGGAGGACCCTTATTATTGGCCCGATCGAAGCTGGGTTGTTCTGCTAGTATATACATATAATAGCCGTTCTCTGTATGTATGTCCGGTATACAAATCTTCAATTTTAGACCGATTTGCACAAAACTTCATGTACATACGTTTTAGAACGTGGAAAAGATCACTGTCTACTTTAAAAAATCGTCAGATCAATATTTATCCCTTTTCCTATCAGCTTTCATAATTTAACATTATAAAAATATCTCTTTTTAAATTTTTAAATTGAATAGTTTCTTTCCTGTTGCCACACATCTAAAAAACTTCTCAATAATTAAAAAAAAAACTGATAACTCGAGTACTTTGTTTTATAAGCCAGTAAGAATTCGGATTGTCTCACTAAATTTTTGTTGTTTTTGAAATTGCGGTCATTCAAAGAAGTAAATGCACATTTTTTATATATTTATGTAAAAACTTTAACTAAGCATGTTTTAAAATGACGCAGTACCTTACTTGAATGTTTCTGAAATTAAAAAATCTATTTTAATGAAGTCGTTTCAATATCAAGAAATCAATTAAGGGAAAAGATAATAATAAAAAAAAATCGTTTGCTAGATATGACGTCAATTTCATCAATATAATTTCAAACTGGTTCTAAAAACCGGCTGTTACAATTTATTTCCTATTTCTTTGTAATGATGTATCTCTAATTATGTCATTTAGATAAATGTTTTAAAACCTGAAATGCTGTGATAACATTCTACGATTTATATCGAATAAGTTTATATAAAATACGATTTTTCTACGATTTATATTAAATAGAAATTATAGCTACTATTTTTTAAAGTAAGCTTTTTCTTTTTTAAACAAAATTTCATGACTGACATTGCGATTGAACACGGCTGCGGATTTGGATTTTATGAATGGAAATATCAGTTTCTATTTAAAAATTATCGGCAATGAATCTTTATATACATGTGTTAAAGATGCCTGTTATACCGCTCGTAAATAGTACATAAATATAAATAGTTTTTAATTTGAAACACGAATATATTTTTAACCCTTAGTATATTTGTTAGATTTCTCAACAACTACAGGGAAACGAATATTTGGTACTTTCGTTTTAGCAATCAGTTTCGTTTTAGCGATCACTTATTTATCTGAGTAGCACATTTCTCCCGCTGCGGACAAATTCGCGGAACCAATCTTTAATTACAGGAAATATATGGGGGGAATTTAATCTTCCATTTTAAAGCAATGTGTATCTTTATCTCAAATGTCCTTCCGTATAGCTGAAAACGATACGATAATCAACTGCGCTATTATATTTTCTAATGAGTAAGACAAAATTTCGGCTGTTTTGGACCTAATTTTTTAGTTGATCATTTACAGTAGGATTTGGTCTAAGAATAATAGGCAGATATGCAATATACTAAAACTAATCCTAAAAAATTATTTAACTTTTTTAAAAAGCCATTCATTCATAATTGGTTTCACCTGATTATAGAACGTTTCAGCTAATTCTATAACAAAGCATGTACGACAACATGTTATATACTAAAACTATTCCAGAAATTTGAGTGCAAAGTAACGGTGGAAATTTCGTCAAAATCTGTCCAGTAGAACTTTTTAAAAAAAGGCTAAACTTTTATAATCGAGTTCACCTGACTACTGAACTTTCTTCCATAATTTTATAACAATGCTACATAACCCTATATGCAGTATTTTAAAACCATCCGTGTAAAATTATCTAACAAACAATACAAGTTCCAATGAAATCCATTCGGAATTTTTAAAAAGCCTAATCTTTCATAATCGGGTTCCACATGTTTATGGAATTTCCCCCTATAATTCTATGACTAATCAGCGTATAACAATGTTACGCACCAAAACCTTAACTGAAAATCTAATAGTGCAAGTTGAATTAAAATTATTTCCGAAGAACTCAAGTTATAAACAGCCTTAATGAGATTCCCACACGAAAACAAACAAATACTGAAATTTGCCAATTTAGTTATGTGAAAGTACACGAAAACAAACAAATACTGAATTATTTACAATGTTTTTGAGCAATTAAGTTAATCTTTTGTAACTGGGTTGCAGGCATATTTTAAAAGATTCAAGATTGAAAATTACTTTAAAAAACGAAAAAAATCTATAAACTGAGATAATATTTTCAAACAAATTACTGAAAGTGTTTTTTTGTTTTCTGTTAGAGGTTGAAATAATCGAATGTATGATGTTTAGAGATCAAATTGCAGTAAAAGCGTAATTTATGGTACGGTTAGGTTATTGCCACTTACAATATGATGCTAGAAGTTACTCATAGTCTTTCTTCATAATATTGCATTAATAGCAAACGGATATATCCTTCTTAATTGGCTTGCAGGTATATTTTTAAAAAATCTCCGTGATTGAAAATTTATTTAAAATAGATAAACATTCTGTAAATTAAGAAAAGCTTTCCAAACAAATATTACTCAAAGTACATTTTGTATTCTATTAGACGTTGGAACAATCAAATGTGCGATGTTTAAAGGTTAAATTGCAGTAAAAGTTAAATTTATGGTTGGGTTAGGTTGTTGCCACAACAGTATGATGCTAGAGTTACTCATAGCAGTGTATTTTCTTTATAATATTGCATTAACAGCGAACAAGTATATCTTTCGTAATTGGGCTGCATACAAATTAAAAAATATCCATGATTGAAAATTACTTTAAAATACATTCAAATGAGAAAATTGAGATACTATTTCCAAATAAATTTTATTTGAAGGAACTTTTTCTGTTCGACAGTGTGAAAAACCAAATCGTATGATGTTCAGAAGTTAAGAAAAATTTCAACAAAGGCACAATTTTTGGGTTAGGTCGCAAATGATGTCTTTTAAGCAAATGATTGTATTTTAATACATGTTTTGATATTTGTTTGAAAAATATATTATTATGGTATAGTTAGTAGTAGACGCAATTAAGACTATTTTATTTTTATTTATATTTCTTATTGGTCTTTTTAATGATTCGTGGACGGGAATGCACTAATCTCAGTCATTTCCATATCATTGCCGTATTATTTCATTTTAATGTATTTTACCCGGGAGGACCCTTATTATTGGCCCGATCGAAGCCGGGTTGTTCTGCTAGTCTACATATGTAAAAGCCCTTCTCTGTATGTATGTCCTTTATACAAATCTTCAATTTTTGACCAATTTGAACGAAACTTGCTGTACATACGTTTTAGAACATGGGAAAGATTGCTTTCTACTTTAAAAAATCATCAGACCACCATTTATCTCTTTTTTCTACATCCATCCATAATTTAACATTATAGAAATATCTCTATTTAAATTTTCTAATTCAATTATTTATTTCCTGTTGCCACACCCTAAAAATCGGTTCAATAATGAAAAAAAAAATGATAATGCGTGAATTTTCTTTTTATACGCTAATAAAATTTGAGACTCAATCGCTATATTTTTGCATTTTCGAAACTGATGTCATTCAAATCAGAAAATGCACATTTTTCCTATATAAAACGGAAACTTTAACTAAACGTGTGTTCAAATGACGTAATATCTTTATTAAGAATGTTTTTGAAGTTAAAAAATCTATTTTGACACAGTCGTTTCGATTTCAAGAAAACAATTTAGGAAAAAGATTTTAGGAAAATTAGATTTATTAAGTGAAACATTATTCATAAAATTTCATTTGGATGTATTTATTGCTTTTTTCCACGAATTGTCAGGGAAATCGTATATTTATTTTACACTTGCTGAAGAATATATGCATTTTGATTTTAAAAGCTGAAACACTTTACTATAATTACGCCAAAATGACGTGTTTTATTTCCGAAATTCAATTTCGCGAGGTTTAAAATTAAGATTAAAAAAATTGAGGCCTTTCACAAACGTCAGGTTAAGAATTATTGCATGTTAATATTCTGTAATCGAGTCACATGTCAAGAATTCGCTAAAAACATGAATGATGCTATACGTTTGTAAGCAATAGATTCCAGAAAAGGTAAGTCACAATTGTTAAAATACCCCAAATAGAGTAAAGCCTGATTATCGAAGATTAACCTATTTGCACTTACAATGACAAAAATAGTTCAGCATTTTTTAAAATTATTATTCAATATCGAAATTAGATTTTCGCCAAAAAACAAGAAAAAATACCTTCAAGGTTAATAGGTATGTATTGGAACTACTGAATTTTTCATATTTAAAAAAAAAAAAAACGCTTTAACGATAAGCGCTTTGAAAAGATGTAAAAACTTCATTGAAATGTATTTTGAAGTTAAAACGTTTACTATAACATAGGCATTTCTATTTGATGAAAAAATATCACGAAACAATTAACTAAATATGGTGTTACGTTCTATAAATATGTTGTCAATTTCAATAAATATGACGTCAAATTGATTTTAAAAAAAACGGTTGCTACGTTTTATGTCCTATTTTAAGCTGTATCTTTAATTATACCATTTAGCTAAGTGTTTTAGCTCCTTAAATGCAATGGTAACATTCTGCTACTTATATTAAATACGATTACATAAAATATGATTTTTCTACGATTTATATAAAATATAAAATGAAAAATAGCAAATATTTTCTAAGAGTTTGATATTTTTTTTTTCTTTTTAAGAAAGCTTTAAGGCATCAGGACTGAAAGCTTCTGAAATTTGATGTCATTTTTAGGTTATTCGCTGTAGATATAGTTTTTATGCATGAAAGTCTCCGTTTAAAAATAATTAAGCAATCCAGCCTAATATCGGTGGTTAAAGATGATCCATATACCGGCCGTTCAATGAATAGAAAAAATATATCGTTTTTAATTTAATACACTAAAACATACTTAAGTATTTACTATATTTTTAGAATCCGCAGCAGCTACACCAAAAAGCTTCTTTTGTTCCTTCGTATCAACAAACGCTCAATTGCGATTATTTTATTTTATTTTTTTATTTTATTTTATTTTTTTTATTGCAACCTTCATTAATCTGATAATTTTGACTCGATTTCAAATCTGAAAAATTCGTATTTTATTTTATTTTATTTTATTTTTGCGTGTTTTTCTTTTCGTTTGCCGATTTAGTTATGGAACATTGAACGAAAAATCTGCCAAATGATGAATTATTTACATTGTTTTAAGAGCAATCGGGTTCATCTTTTCTAATTGGGTTGCACGAATACTTAAAAAAATATTCTTGCTTAAAAATTACTATAACATACACACAAAATTAGAAATTGAGAATCACTTTTCAAACAAATAGCGTTCGAAGTACTTTTTGTTTTCCGTTAGACGTGGAAAAAAATGAATGTGTGATGCTAGAGGTTAAACAAATTGCAGTAAAAGCAACATTTAGGAGTTAGGTCATTGCCACCAAAAATATGATGCCAGCGTTACACATGGACATGTCTTTTCCTTATAATATTGCATTCAGAGCAAATGGGTTCATCTTTCGTGATTTTGGGTTGCAAATTTAAAAAGATCCATGCTTGAAAATTAATTTAAAATCATTAAACTCAGAAAACTGTTTCTCAGTTGTGGTTTTTAGTGATCAGTATTAAAAATAGAACCAATTAAAATCTGGAAATTGAGATATAATTTTCAAATAAATTTCATTTGAAAGTGCTTTCTTCTGTTCGGTGTAAAAAATGAAATTGTGCATGTTTAGAAGTTAAGAAAAATTACAGTAAAGGCACAATTTATGGGTTTAGGTCGTTGCCACCATCACTATGATTCATCTTACTCACAGTGTTGAATTCAGACACTTTTCTCCTGGAGGGATTTCTGTGGCTCCGAGGGTGATATTATAGAGTTCCGGGATGGAAATTTCACTTTTTGACCATTGAAAACACAAAATCTCAAATCTTCTTGGGGGGGACTCATTGCTCCGAGGGGAATGCCCTCCCGGGCCACCCCCTGAATTCAACACTGGTTATTCACTAACATATTTTTACTTTATAATGTGTATATAATGCTATACCATTTGTCTTTATAATGATTTGTGGACGGCAATGCAAAAATCTCAGTTACTATTGCCGTATTATTTCATTTTAATTTATTTTACTCGGAAGGTCCCTCATAATTGACACGGGCTACGCCGAGTACTTCTGCTAGTTAAAATATAAAAATAATAATATTTTAAAATTTCGATTAAAAACCCTTTATTTATTTATATTATTATTGTTCATAAGTATAGTTTCATTTTTTCCGCTCATCAATTACTAATAAAAAACTGATATTCTAGGAAATAAAATTATCCACAAATAGCTAATTCAAAATTAAAGGCAATACACAAAATATTTATATATAATCAGTAGTTCTTGAAAAAAGAAAACATAATTATTGCAGATTTTCTATATTTTCCCTATTAAATTAAATAGGAATAATTACAAAAGGGGAAAAATATGAAAATTAAGCCAAAAAAAAAAAAAAAAAAGATAATTAAATTGTATTTTGAGAATTTTTTAATAATATTAAAAATAATTGTATTCATGAAATATTTCTAAATTAGCTTTTCATAATTTAGTTGTTTCAGAATTTTTGACAAGATATTAAAGGATTCTTATTAAAATAATAAATAAAGCGTATTTTTTTAAAAAAAGGATTTCTCAGTTCTTTGGAAACTACTTAAGTTAAACGAAATTTTATCCCACTTACTCAAGTGTATTAAACTAAATAAAGTTAGTTATGGGTTCGGTTAACAACTTTCTTATTACTTCAGGAATTTTAGAACTAGGGTAGATAATAAATAATCACGAATGTTCCAGTGTTGTAACTAAACGCCGCCTTTTCCAGAATTATTTTTATTAAAGTTCACCTTTGAAAATTTTTTTTAAGATAAGTAAAAGTAAAAAGATTTTTTTTGTGGGTGTGCTACCATATATTACTTTAGCAATTTAAGAGGTTACTTAATCCAGTTTAATTTAGATTTTAGGAATATTGATTACTTAATTAAAATTTCTTTTAATGCTTAGAAAATTTGAATTGAATGTGATCCACTTTTATTAAATTAAAGTATGATGTAACCTTTTACGCAGACATTTTATCATCATTATTTTTCTTATATGGTTTAAAACAATAAGACTACAAATAAATATTTCGACTATAATGTATCTTATTGCATACATTTTTCTATACACGTGGTGTTAAAATCATAATGTTATTTTTTATTATTTGTTAACGTGGCATTTAAAACTCATGACTACTATACAGTGTGATTCATAAAGATCGAAACAATAGGCTTAAATATTGCCCCTAGGCACATACTTCCATTTGCAAAGTTTCATAAAAAAAAGTGTGCAAAATAAGATGATATAAGTTGCAACTTCATGTAGGATATATTTGAGGAAAAAATAATTTTATACGGCCTAATTTGGGAAAATTTTCCTTACCCATTCCTGGATTAAACAAAAAGGAATTCCATCCTGATATCTGCAAGACTTGCAAGGATTTGCCCATTGAAATAATAAGTCATGTTTTAAGGGGTCAATTAATTGAAATAAATTAATTCAATAAATAGAAAGTTGAGGAATAAAATAATTTAAGGGGTTAAGATTTTTTTTTTCTTTTGTGACGGTTATCATTAGGATTGGTAAACAAAATCACATCCTAAAATTTCTCGTAAAGTTTAATTTATTGTCGGAGCACAGCTCCGGCTTCCTTGCAAAAATTACACTTATTGTTAACACGATAGCGTCCAAAATATTTGTCGTATCGACACAAAAAATTAAATGGGCGTTGGTAGTGCCAAAATCTCGGTGCGCATTGAAAATCATAAATATTCGTAAACCCTACACTGTAAAAAAAAATGGTAACTTTCCATATAAAATCCAGCAACGTTTCGCCTTTTATCAGGTTTTCAGAATAATTTAGCTCTTTCCTGTGAAATTCTGGTTTTCTTATCTGAAACGTTCCTGAACAAAAGTTGGAAACAGCAAAACGCTGCGGCCGCCATTTATTATTTTTTTCCCTATAATCCGTTGCTCGCGCACGAGTGTCGAAAACGAATTCCTTAAATGAATGTAAAAAAATCAATATGGAATGCAAATAAATCAATAGACGACATAATCCTTTACGTCTCTATTGTCAAGATAATTCAGATGAAAATACAATACCTCTGTGACATCACTAAGAGATTATCTCTCGTACTTGTCTGTGAAATCTTTAACGAGCAGACTGTGTAAAAAAAAATACACCTATTATTTGGATCTGCATTAACCAGGGGACAATCAAATATGATTCTCACCTATTTTGATTAATTTAAAGTATGTTTTAGAGTTCTTATCTCTAATTATTCTTGTGAAAGGATTTCTTCAAATGGGCCTTAGATTTTCAGAAATTAGATGCCGAGTTTTAGCATACGTTTCAAATACCCATTAGTTTGCAGCTCTCCGCAACGTGTCTTTCGTGGTGTGGACGCAGAAAGCTTGCACGCCACCCGTACGGCCCGGGTTCGATGCTACCTCTTGACTTTTTTTTTTCTTTTTTAATTAATTTTATATTTTAACACTTTATTACAATTTGATTTAAATTTGACATATATTTGACACTTTGAATTGCTGCAAATTTGAATTTTTTTTTTTTTTCGGAAAAAATATACAATTACGTTTTGGTTTTTTTTTTTCATGAAAATTTATATGTATTTTATCTAACTTGTTAACTAACATAATCACTGACGAAAATCCAAAATATTTTATGTCTAGATTTTTTTTCTAATTTACATTTATATATTTTTATATTTTAAGCAAAGTTCAGAAACAATATATCACATATATATTTACTTTATTGAATTTTAACTGAAAATTTATTTTTTCGTGTAAATTATAAATAATAATTTTGATGTCAATTTCAAAATATTTTTTCATTCTAACAAATAATGATAATAAAGCGAAAATTGTCAACTGGAAATGTAAAAATCGTCTGCGGATCCCGCATGCTGTGAAATGTCAGTAATGTCATAATGAAGGGAACGAACATCCAGAGTGAATTATGTCAGCCAGGTATCGGTCCGGATAGCCTAACAGGTAAGGCATTGGCACGGCACGCCAAGTATCCAGGTTCGATCCCTGGTCTGGACATTTTTCGCTCTTGTGCTACTCCAGCCTTGAATATGTCAGTAATGTTTTGCTGTCAACAGAAATATTCCTGGTATTTCGCAGGAAACTTACTGGCATTTCTGTAGAAAGTTTTTAACATATACAGTAAAGTACCAGTCATTTTCAAGAAATGTTTCTTGGAAATAATGGGCAACTCAGCTGCCCATTTTTTCCCAGGGACGTTGCGGAATTTTTTTTACAGTGTAACGGCATGAAATGCCTGCTCAAAATTTTCCCATACAGATAGAGCTTTTTTCTGAACAAATTTTAATAATTCTTTTTTTTTTAAATGAAAGCTGTTTCTTTATAGATTTGCGGCACTAGCTATTTTTTTTTTAATATTCTTATTTTTATATTTAAATTCAAAATTTAAAAATTTTCTATATATATATTTTTTTTAAATGGTAGCAATTTTATTACTTCCATGGTTGAAAAGAACATTAATAAAGTATGTTTATCTTTATTGACTAGGGGGCTCTGCCCCCTACGAGCTACGCTCGTCAACCCCCGTTCAGACACCGCAGACTCTAAAAGTACGCTAATTTGATCGGCTTTAAAAAGATTTCGGAAGATTGAATTATAATTTAAAAAACAGTGGCGATCTCCCTATAAGAGGATTTCTATTCATTTCTCTTTGAATGGGGAATTTTAAGGCCAAATCCGCTGTGGTACTACTTGATGAACCCGTCGACCAATTTCGCCAAATTATATAAATCGCCAAAGCACTCGCCAATTATACAAACTGACATAATTTTTATTTTAAATAACGAAAGAACAAATAAATTAGTGCAACATTAATAAAAATACAAATAAAACGCCGAAATAAAAATAACTTGATGACGTAGACATGTGTAACTTGCATAAAGTCAAGTTAATGTGACATTTACGATCAACCATTATTGGCATTTAATCTTATAGTTTGGCGAATGATAGATTTTTGATCGACGGGATAATTAAGTAGTGCCAAAAATACATATGTCAATCGCTGTTTTTGTCTTTGACGTAGACACGTATAACAACATTTCAAAATAAGCCAATGTAAAAGGAATTAAGTAAACAGAGTCTTTGTCTCCCGGTATTTTTTAACAAAGCGAAAAGAAAGTTCTTTTAAATAATACTTTTTAAATTAATCGTTTTTAATCTGACGTAATTTTGACCAAACTATTCTTTCTCTTTTTAATATTCACGTGAAAATACTTGTGTTAGAAATTAAATATTATTTGCGCTTTCCTAACAAAAATAGGTGAAAAGTATCCGCTCAAAATATCAAATAAATGTCTAGCGCAATTTCTTAATTTAAACCTTTTTGCAATATTATTTTGTATTCATTTTATGTAATAACTGTAATGTGACGTAAATATGACGTAATTTCTTCTATTTAAAACTTCTAACGCATGTTAATAAATTTATTACTTTACAAATTCCTTTCTCTCTTAAAATTCACGTGTAATTATAGTTTTTATGACGTAATTTTTAATAAGTTCCTGCTTTTTGTACATAATTATTTAATTCTAATTCCAAATGTTTTTTTCTGTTTATAATAGTCACGTGTAAATAAATTTTTAATTTATTTACAAGTATAAGTAATTTTTTTTTTTTTTTTTTTTTTTTTTTTTTTTTTTTTTTTTTTTTTTTTACGCAAACATTATTGTTTCCACTGTTTATACAGTTGGCAACAGTTTAAATTAATATCCCTTTCTAAAATTTGTAAAAAATATCTCTAGAAATGCTGAAAATTTGAATTTAAAATAGAAATAAAACCTCAAAAAATTAGCCAAATTAAAAAAAAGAAAACAGTCTGCACACCGGGAACTCCAAACGTATAAAATGATCTAAAAATGATTAAATTCCTATGTACAGTTTTTGCTCCTATAAAACTTTTTTAATGGAACGATTTTGTCCAACTTTGGCATTAAATATCTCTTAAAATAATTCTTCGATTTGAAAACAGTCTGCATCAGCGTGTTTATCAAACATTTCTGTATCATACTACCGATTTTCATATTTTTGTATGCATTATTTTTCTTAATATTAACGAAGAAAGACCTCCTGTCACAAAAAATTCAAAACCGGCGGCGGCGGCGGTGACAGCGGTAGTTACTTTTTTTTAGAATAGAGCTATGCCATTTTCTAATAAAATTCAAAATAAACTTTCTAAAAAACTGAAAAGAAAATGACGTCAAACTTTAAAATAATACTCATGTTTCCTCAAAAAGTTATTACAATTCTATACTCTTTCACTCCACTGAGTTTGAGATGCTATGTTAAATGCTTCAATGATGCAAAGTGGCATCATATTTAAATGAAAACCATGATTTTAAATGAAAAGAACGGAAAAGCTTTCCGCCATTGAAGTTGAATTGTTTTTGGTGCTCCTGCGATAAAGTCTATTATATGGGTAATTATATGATCCAGTTCTAATTTTTTGGCATAATCCTATTCCTGTTTCTATTATCTTACTGTGTTATGAGTTTCATTTAAATATTTGCATTATTTTTGTAGTTACTGAACTTTGAAAAATTTTTACACTGATTCTTGCATGTCGAAAGACACGCTTTAACGTTAAGTTTTCTAAGTTAGCTATTATCTATTTAATTTATGCATATTTCTTACTGATACTAATATTGTTTATGTAATCTTACCTGAGCTTTCTTTTCGCTTACTTTTCGTTTAATTATTCTTGTTATTTATTGAGATATCTATTTTTGAAGTTTTTCGGCGAGCGTTTCTTTTAATTTCTGACATTTTGTTTTGGTAGCCATCTTTGTGTTTGAGTTGTGTTTAGTTGTTTGCTTCCTGTATATTTTTCTTGCTGGTGTCATTTGCGATCACAGTGATTCTGCTTTGTGATGTATTGTGTGGTGATTTAGTAGTGACGTATATTTTTTAGAGTACTTTTATTTTTGGTAGTCAGTGTCTTTGTTGCCGTGGTTACTGCGATCTTGTTATTGTTTGTTTACAATTATTGTGTGTAGTTTGGTCACGTGGTGTGTGAGTTTTTTTTTTTTGGACTGTGCTGCACGTGGTATTACTTCTCTACATTGGTATTCTTAGTCCTTTTTGTGTCACATGTCTAGTGAGGCAGTTTTCGTGGGCTGATCCTTTTATCCAGAGGTTATTGATTCTATTACCCGGTGATTTATTAGCTGTTGTTTCTCTTACTAGGGGGCTCGGCCCCCTACGAGCTACGCTCGCCAACCCCCGTCCAGACACCGCAGACTCTAAATGCACGCTAATTTGATCTGTTTTAAAGATATTTCGAAAGATTGAATTATAATTTAAAAAACAGTGGCGATCTCCCTATAAACGAATTTCTATTCATTTCTCTTTGATTGGGGAATTTTAACGCCAAATCCGCTGCGGTACTAATTGATTATCCTGTCGACCAATTTCGCCAAATTTATAAATCGCCAAACCACTCGCCAAATTATACAAATTGATATAATTTTTATTTTAAATAACGAAAGAACAAATAAATTCGTACAACATTAATAAAAACACAAATAAAACGTCGAAATAAAAATAACTTGATGACGTATACACCTGTAACAACATTTCAAAATAAGCTAATATAAAAGGAATTAAGTAAAGAGAGTCTTTGTCTCCTGGTATTTTTTAACAAAGCGAAAAGAAAGTTCTTTTAAATGAGACATTTTAAATTAATTTTCAAAATATCAAATAAATGTCTAGCGCAATTTCTAAATTTAAACTTTTTTGCAATATTATTTTGTGTTCATTTTATGTAATAACTATAATGTGACGTAAATATGACGTAATTTCTCCTAAGACTTCTAACGCATGTTAATGAATTTATTATTTTACAATATCCTTTCTCCTATAAAATTCACGTGTATACTTTTTATGACGTAATTTTTAATAAGTTCCTGCTTTTTATACGTAATTATTTAATACTAATTTGAAAGTTTTTTACTGTTTATAATAGTCACGTGTAAATAAATTTTTAATTTGAAGCAAACATTATTGCTTGCGCTTTTTATACAGATGGCAACATTTTAAATTAGTACAATTTTCTGAAATCTGTAAAAAATATCTCTAGAAATGCTGAAAATTTGAATTTAAAATAGAAATAAAACCTGAAAAAATGAGTCAAAATAAAAAAATTAATGCAATCTGCACTCCGGCAAATTCTAACGCATAAAATGATCTAAAAATGATTACACTGCCCTGTATAGTTTTTGCTGCTATAAAACTTTTTTAGTGGAACGATTTTGTCCAACTTTAGCATTAAATAACTCTTAAAATAATTCATCGATTTGAAAACTGTCTGCATCAGCGTGTTTATCAAACATTTCTGTATAAAACCACCGATTTTCATGTTTTTGTATGCATTATTTTTGTTAATATTAACGAAGAAAGGCCTCCGGTCACAAAAAAATCAAAACCGGCGGCGGCGGCGGCGGCGGCGGCGGTGACAGCGGGAGTTACTTTTTTTTAGAATAGAAAGATACTTGAATCGTGTTTTCCTGTTTCGCTTTTTAATTGGATCATTTGTGTTTTTTCTGACCACACGATCTTTTATATAAGCTGAAAGGTAGTTATCATTGTAAACGTACGCTAGTGAATTGTCGGTGGTTTGTTTTGCTTTTTCAGTTAGAGGGTCTTTTGTGATAGTTATTGTCGATAGAGGGTCTTTGGGTTGTATTAAAAGTCTTTGGTGGTATTTGTAGGGTTCTAGGATTGGTAGGATGGCTGATGATAATGTAGAACAGTGGATCAAGAATGCTGAAGGTAAAAGATTTATCGATGTAGTTATGGATATCAATGCGAAAATTCATGATTTGTTAGAACATAAGAGTTCAAGGGGTAATAAAATATCGACACCAACTGTGAATTGCGTAAAGAAGGCTTTAGATTTTATCCTAAAACAATGTACCAAAATATCGGAGGACAATAAAGTTATGAAAGCAAGACTTGATGACCGCGCTGAATATAACGCAATGATGTCAGATTTAGCCCAGAAAATCAGTAGAACTTCTGTTAGCTCAAATGAGGAGGTCCAGACGAAACCCAAGGAAGTAATACAGAAAAGGAGAGATGAGCACACGGTAATAGTGACACCGAACGAGGAGAACCAAGATGTTTCACAACTGAGGGAAAAGATCAAGTTGGTTAATAAAAGGAATAAAGATCTCCCATTGCCAAAGGACATCATAACTACTAAGACTAACAGGGTGATACTGAAATATAAGACCAAAGCAGAGGTGGATGCGATTAGAGATTCTCTAGCAGATTCAGAAGAGATTAAGGATATTGCGAAGATAAATGTTCCGATCAGAAGAAGGGAGAGAATACTGATTTTAAGTGTTGATCCAGAACTTAAAGAGGAGGTTGTAAAGCAGGAAGTGGAAAAGTGTTTGCAGGACGGCTCGTCGGAAGATACTATGATCGGAATTAAAAGAAAGCTACAGTCTTCTGATGTAGACTCAACTACGAAGGCGATAATAGAAAGTTTAATGAAAGGTACAGATAGGGAAGTGCGGATAATACGTAAAATTGAAACCAAGCAGGGAAAAAATAATTGGCTGATAGATGTGGACGAAGAGTGTAAGAATATCCTACTGGAAATGAAAAGAATATGCATTGACTTTGAAAGATATAGGGTGGTTGAGTTTGTGTCAATAACCAGATGCTTTAAATGTCAGAGGTTCGGGCATATGTCCAATAGTTGTACTGAGAGAGTTAACTGCGTTAAATGTGCTGCTGATCATTACTTGAAAGATTGTAAATCGGATACACTTTGTTGTTCAAATTGTTATTTTGATGATGTGAATGGGGATTGCAGTCATCGTGCTGATAGCAGTAATTGTCCGGCATTCCAGAAATATAGACTGAAGATAGTAGCTAATCGTAGCTAAGGGCACTGTCACGGGTGTTTCTCATGTTGGTTTGTTGAATTTTGTGCAGGTGAACTTGCATCACTGTGGTGATGCAAGCGATGCTTTGGTACAGTATGTTTTGTCTAATAATATAGATCTAGTTCTTTGCCAAGATATCTATGTATCCGATTATGAGGCTCCTGGCATTCCACCAGACTGGCCAATCTATTTCTCTTTAAGATATAATTCTGCTATCATAATAACTAACAGGGATTATGCCGTGATTAGTAACCTGGCTCTGGATAATTCCATTACCATCTCTTTAAATGTAAATGATGATGTTATTTTTATTTGTTCTCAATATTCACCTCCTAATAACAATATAGATAAAGACTTTGTGGATCTTGGTTCACATTTTAACAATTTTGATAAGATCCTGATAGCTGGCGATTTTAATGTGCCAATCATGGACCTGGGCTACGCCCGTCAAACGGAACGTACAGAAATATTCCTGGAACACCTTGTAGAAAAACAATTGAGAATCATGAATGATGTCACCGCTCCACACTCGTTTGTGCAGGGCACACAGAAGGGTCGTCCGGACTTGACACTTGGCGGTCTGGAAATATGTGATAAACTGAATAACTGGTTTGTCGACGACAAAATATTCTCCTACAGTGATCACCGTTACATAAGGTTTTCTTTGAATTATACCCCTATAATTAGATTGCGACAGAGGTTCAAAACAAAGAATAAAAGCTTTCGGAAATTTATTGAAGATATTAGGAAATTTGAGAAAAATTGGTTACAAGATCTTATATTGATTAATAATACTAGTGATTTGGATGATCACGTAGAGAATTTTATGAAAATAGTGACAGAAATGTCAGAGAAGCATTTTAGAAAAGGTACTTTGTCCTACAAACCAACCATAAAATGGTTTAGTGAAAAGTTAAGATCTGCAAGAAATAAGGTGTCTGCACATTACAAACGATATATCAGGAACCCAGAAGATGTAAACTTGAAAGAAATATATATTAAACATAGAAGAGAATATAAAAAATTGGTAAAAAAGGCGAAAAGAGATTCGTGGACAAACTTTTGTCATGATACTTCGGATACTTATGGGACTCTGTATAAGTACATCACTGGTAAAGCTACAAAGCCAAGTGACTTTATTTTTACAAGATTTGATAATTCGACACCATTTGATTCATACGACGATGTAGCAAAGGATCTGATGAAAGAACATTTTAGCGTTGACAAAATTCCCACCGAAATTTTTAATTTTACTTCAACAGGCAAGGTTGCGGGTGATGTAATGGAGGTGACAACTAGAGAAATGCGATATGCTATGTCTTGTCAAAAAAATAATAAGGCTCCGGGTTATGATGCAATCGATGCTCTAATAGTGAAGAATATTTGTAAAGCATGCCCAAACTATGTTAGAAAACTCTTCACGGCTTGTTTTAGATTCGGGCATTTTCCTAGGATATGGAAAAATGGATTAGTTATCTTTTTTCGTAAACGGAACAAAGATGGGAAAAGTGTTAGATCGTTTAGGCCAATTACTTTACCTAGCATTTTTGGTAAATTATTAGAAAGAATTATCAAGATTAGAACAATGCCATTGTTAGAATCAATAGGATTCTGGGATGAGGCTCAATATGGCTTTAGAGAGAAGAGGAGTACGGTGACTGCAATCCATTTTTTGAGGGAGTTGATAAGAGATAAACTTAGATCTAACAAGTACTATGCAATCACTTCGATTGACATACAAGCAGCATTTGATGCGGTGGATTGGATGACACTTGCGGAAATTATTGATGGTTTACCGATATCGGATTATATTAAAAGAATTTTGAAGAACTACATCAGCAATAGACGAATTGGATTCAGCTTTACGAACGGAATCATCTGGTTCGCACTTTTTAAAGGCTGTCCCCAAGGCAGTTGCCTTGGCCCATTGTTGTGGCTGATTGTCGCCGATTATTTACTGAAGAAATACAGGATCAAATTTGAAGAAATTCTGTCCTATGCCGATGATTTCGTAATTTTTGCTGGTGCTGACACCAGAACCGAATTAGAGAGGAACATGAATGATCGTATTAAGTGGTTTTCGGATATTAGCAATGAACTGAAACTAACGATAAGCAGGGAAAAGTGCACGGGCATGCTTTTCGGTAGATATCTTTTGGAAAATCGGCATCCCATCTTCAAAATTGACAACATCTCAATACCAATTAAAGATACCATCACTTATCTAGGATTGACTTTGGACGCGAAGTTCAATTGGATCTCACATTTGGAAAACATCAGAGAAAAATTAGAGATCTGGCATCAAACATTAAGAAAACAGATAAACGGGATCGAGGACTCCAAGCGAACTTCAGAAAAATATGGTATAAGACAGTAATAGAAAAGCAGATAGTTTATGGTGCTGAGGTTTGGTACAGAGATTTGAAAGAACATGCACTTAGTAAATTAAGCTCATGCCAGCGATTAGGTCTTCTCACCATCTTGTCTACATACAGGACAGTCTCTACGGATGCATTGTGCGTACTAAACGGAATCCCTCCTTTGCACATTAGTTTAAGATATCTGGTTAAGAAATATGACATAATGATTGGAAAGGACAATATAAAATATGAGGATGTAGTAATAAAAAGACAGAATATAATGATTAATCTTGCAACAAATGATTTTCCTAAGTATACTGCAATGCATAACCTACAAATCACAGATAAATCGGATGATGATATTAAAGAACAGAAAGTTCCCATCGTGTACACGGATGGATCGAAAATGATAGCTGGCGTGGGTGCCGCATATACAGTTTATCTGTATGGTGAATTTATTGAAGATTTTAAAATCTCGTTAAATAAGATGAACTCAATTTATCAGGCTGAGTTGATAGCGATTAAATATGCTATTAATTGGTTTTTGGATACCGATTACAAGAAAGTTTATATATATACCGACAACAAATCTTCAACTCTAGCTCTACAAAGAAATTTTCCAGCAAATTTGATAATTAAAGAGATTTATACTAATTTGATACAGCATCCTGACAAGATTGTGATTATTGGGTGGACCCGTGCACACGTCGGAACCCTTGGAAATGAACGAGCAGATACTCTTGCGAAAGAGGCTATTAATCGTGAAAATGCTAATATTACCGAGAATGTTCCTTTTCCTGTCACCTTAATTAAGAGAATTTGCAAAATCAATACGGTAAAGGATTGGCAAAGAGAGTGGAGGCATAGTGGTAAAGGTAGAGACACTTATACAGTATTAAATAGGGTGGATGAAAACTTTGTATGTTCAGGCCAGTTATTACAATATTTTATTACTGCTCATGGCAGCTTTCCCGAGTACCTGAAGAAAATCGGAAAGAGAAATAGTGACCTCTGTGACTGTGGTTATAAAGGGAATGTTAGACACTATTTATTTGGAAGATGCCCCAAAATGCCTTATTTTTTCTATTTTAATAACTCACTTACAGTTCGCCAAAATATATCCAGAGTTCTTTTTTGTAAAGAAAACTATAGAAAGCTCTGTGCTAACTATAACGTCCTTAATGAATTGTACTCGTTCATAAGATACAAGTTTTAAACCTAATATAGGGTGGTTCTTTGGTCCTGATGCATGGATCGTCATCAGTTACTGCTGACTTGTTTTTAATAATACTCAGAATTCTTAAATATCATATATTGTGTCTGTAGTATGCTACAACCATTGTTTAATTTATCAGAATATACTATCCTATACAATTGTCAGATAGTGATTAGTATGTGGATGATGGTCTTTGAGCTGGGACTTCCTGTCTTCTACGGAAGATTGGGGTGCCATTCATTTGATGATCTGAACGTTGGTCATTGTGGAAGTGATATATGCTTTTAAAAAGGAGCAACATTGGTGCTGCAGTGTTCCAGACTTTTGGAGATGGTAGAGGGTCATTGAAGTGGACCTTTTACTGAGTTTCATTTTCGTGATGTTACATGACTATGGATATTGAAGTGTAATGACTGAACTTTGAGGATCGTCTTCTCTGACTCTGTCTGTGAATGTGGTGCGTTAAGTTTGGGACTTTGTATAGACATTATGCATGAATTATTTATCAGTATAGACTTTGACACGACACTGGTTGCATGTTACCCATAAACATGCGAATTATGTTTTCTTAGTTTAATTTTGTTTTTGCCAGAGATGCATATAACCTCTAAACATGCGATTTTTGTTCATTCAGGTTAGTTAATCTTAGTTTTTATTTTATATTATATTTGCATGGAACCTATAAACATGCGTTTTTGTTAACTTTTGTTGGCATAGCAGGAATCTATGCTGCACAGGATTGTGCTTTTGTTTTTCTATTTTATTTGATTAAATAATTGCCGTTGGTAAGCCTGTTTCGGCGGATGAGGTGGAGCTGGATTGGTGGAGAGTGTTTTCCCGCCAGGACATGCGGTCCATTAGCCTAACGGTTGGCGTCCTGGCTGGGTGTCCAAGTAAGAGAACAAAAGCATTTTTGTATTTCGAAATTTTGTAAATTCTGGTGCCATTCACTGATTTCAAGATTTTACGAATAGAAGTGCCTTGTCAGTGAAAGGGTTAAACGCATATTAATGTACTTTATTATTTTAAAGTTTCCTTTCCCTTTTAATATTCACGTGTAAATACAATTTTCAGGACATAATTTTCAACATTTTCCTGCCTTTAACACGCACTCATTTAATAGTAATTTTAAAGTTTTTTTCTTTTCTTTTTTCTGTTTTTAATAGTCACGTGAAAATAAATTTTAATCGTTAGGAAATATTATTCTTTGCGCTGTTTTTAAAATTGAAAACAATCTCTATAATAATAGCCCAAGTCATGTGACTATCATCAACAGCTCCAGGCGGATCCCTTCGCTTTTTATATTCCAGGCGGCCATTTTGGTACTTTAATGTTAGCCAGCCACAGGTGTGATAAGTCGCCGAATATTATTCTATTCCCATTATTTCGTTTATATTATAATAGTCCAAGTCATGCAACTGCCATAAACAACGGGCTGATTCCTTCGCTTTTCATAAGGTTTCCATTTTGATTAGAGAATCAAAATTATTTTTTCGAATAAAACTACATAAAAGTTGTCATGATCACAAAGAATTCCTGGTACTTTTATGTTAGCTGTGTGAAAATCTCGCCAATAGCTTTTTTTAACTCGCCAGTTAGCATTTTTTTTATTTTTCGAGTGGTAAATTAAAACGGTGCTACTTGGTTATACCATCGATCAAAAATCTGTCGCCAAACTATAAGATTAAATGCCAATAATGTTTGATCGTAAATGTCACATTCGCTTGACTTTAAGGAAGTTACATATGTTCACGCCATCAAGTGATTTTTATTTCGAGTTTTATTTGTATTTTTATTATTGTTATACTAATTTATTTGTCCTTTTGTTATCTCTCTATTCTAAAAAAAAGTAACTCCCGCTGTCACCGCCGCCGCCGCCGCCGCCGCCGGTTTTGAAATTTTGTGACCGTAGGTCTTTCTTCGTTAATATTAAGCAAAATATTGCATACAAAAATATGAAAATCGGTGGAATTATACAGAAATGTTTGATAAACACGCTGATGCAGACAATTTTCAAATCGAAGAAATATTTAAAGAGATATTTAATGGTAAAGTTGGACAAAATCGTTCCATTAAAAAAGTTTTATAGGAGCAAAAACTGTGCATCGGAATTTAATCATTTTTAGATCATTTTATGCGTCAGAGTTTCCCGGTGTGCAGACTGCACTCAGTTCATTAATTCGACTCATTTTTTGAGGTTTTACGTTAGAATTTGCCGGAGTGCAGATTGCATTAATTTTTTTATTTTGACTCATTTTTTGAGGTTTTATTTCTATTTTAAATTCAAATTTTCAGCATTTCTAGAGATATTTTTTTACACATTTTAGAAATTGATATTAATTTAAACTGTTGCCAACTGTATAAACAGCGCAATTAATAATATTTGCTTCAAATTAAAAATTTATTTTACACGTGACTATTATAAACAAGAAAATATAAAAAGCAGGAACTCATTGAAAATTATCATAAAAACCATATTACACGTGAATTTTAAAAGTGAAAGAATGTTGTAAAATAATAAATTCATTAACATGCGTTAGAAGTCTTAAATAGGAGAAATTATGTCACATTTACGTCACATTACACATTACGTAAAATGAAAAAAAATAATATTGCAAGACTGTTTTAATTAAAAAATTGCGCGAGACATTTATGTAATATTTTAAGATGATATTTTCAACTATTTTTATTAGGATAGCGCAAATAATATTTCATTTCTAACAAAATTATTTTCACGTGAATAGTAAAAGGAAAAAGAAAAGTTTAGTGAAAATTACGTCAGATTAAAAACGATGCATTTAAAGTGTCATTAAAACAAAAACTTTCTTTTCGCTTTGCTAAAAAATACCGGGAGGCAAAGACTCTGCTTATTTAATTCATTTTATATTAGCTTATTTTGAAATGTCAACTGACTTTATTTAATCAAAGACGGAAACAGCCATTGTATCATTTAACAGCCGCTGATTTGGGTTTAAAATTCCTCAATCAAAGAGAAATGAATAGAAACCCATTTATAGGGAGATCGCCACTGTTTTTAAACTTATAATTCAATCTTCCGAAATATTTTTTAAGCCGATCAAATTAGCGTGCTTTTAGAGTCTGCGGTGTCTGAACGGGGGTTGACGAGCGTAGCTCGTAGGGGGCAGCGCCCCCTAGTTTAAAATAAAAAAAATATGTCAATTTGTAGAATTTGGCTATTTATATAATTTGGCGAAATTGGTCGACGGGAGAAGTAATAACATTAAAACGTTTCTCTGAAGTGGAAATTAAATCTCATGATTTGTTGCATTGTCACATACGCACCGGGTTTGGCGTTTTTATATATTTTTTTAAATTTATTTATTTATTTATTTTTTATTTTTTTTTTATTTTTTTTTTTAACGACAGTTTGGCAAAAACCTCGTTTTCAAATACCTGTTACATACGTATTTTTAAATTATTTTCTGTTATTTTAAAAATGAAATAACAATAAATAAAAAAAAATAATTAATAACTATAGAAGAAAGCAATTTATAAGATTTTTTGTAAATAAAAAGAAAATAAATTCAAATGAACATTTATTAATAAATAAGCAACAATAGCTGGGTTACCATGTCAGGCAAAATAACGCCAATTTAGCGCCAATTAGGTACCCCGTTGCGTATATGACATCTGTGTCTAATATTTTTCTTTTCGTGTCGTTTAAAAAAAAGAATGAAGTAAAAGCCATTTATTTTAAAGTTTTCAATTTTAAATGAAAGTTTTGTATTAAATAAAATGATAAGGAAATACAAATTGAATTCTGAATAAAAGTAACATGATGCATTTCTTAGCATACAGTTAAGGGAGGCCAAACTCGTCGCCAAATTAATTTAAAATAACCTTTTCTAAAATATGAAAAAATATATGTTATGATTAAAATCTGAGTTGCCATCATTAGAAAAAACGTATTTAAAATTAGAAAAAAATTAATATTTCGAAAACTAATTCTAATTTTAAAATTCTAATACCAATTTTGATATCTGTGGATAAATACGGATTTTTGGTGTTAATTTCATTGCAAAGTATTCCATATTTTAGGAGAAATCGCCGTGACACTTAATCAGTTGTTTAATCAGTCGTTTCATAGACTCGTTACATAAATTCGTTTCAATTCGATTCATTAGGATTATATATATATAGGGTACATTTCTTTATTTATATATTTACTAGGGGGCTCTGCCCCCTGCAAGCTACGCTCGCCAACCCCCGTTCAGATACCGCAGAATCTAAAATCACGCTAATTTGATCGGTTTTTAAAAGATTAGAGAAGATTGAATTAAAATGAAAAAACCTTTAGCGATCTCCCAGTAAAAGGGTTTCCATTCAATTTCCTTTGATTGCAAAAATTTAAGGCCAAATCCGTTGCAGTTAAGACATTCCATGGTTGTTTTCGTGTTTGATTAAAGAAGATCAGTTAAACATTTGAAAGAAGCTAAAATAAAATGAATTAAGTAAAGAGAGTCTTTGCCAACAGGTACTTTTTAACAGCGTTATAAAACGATTGAAATAATACAATTTACTACAATAACTATAATTTACTGCTTTAACCCCTTCAAGGGCGGTAGCTCATTTTTGACCACTTAATTTTAATTCTTAAATGCCAAATTGGCATCAGAATATTGGAATGAAAAATTTCCTTTTATTAAGTAATTGAACAAAAGCATTTTCGTATTTCGAAATTTGTTTGTAAATTCCGTTGCCATTCATTGATTTCAACATTTTACGAATAGACGTTCCTTGCTAGCGATAAACGCATATTAATGTATTTATTTTTTTAAAGTTTCCTTTCTATTTTAATATTGATGCGTAAACACAATTTGCTAGACATAATTTTCAATATTTTCCTGCTTTTAACTCGTACTCATTTAATAGTAATTTTAAAGTTTTTTTCTGTTTTTAATAGGCATGTGTAAGTAAATTTTTAACCGTTAGAAATATTATTCTTTGCACTGTTTTTAGAATTGAAAACAATCTCTATTATAATAGCCTAAGTCATGTGACTATCATCAACAGTTCCCTCGCTTTTCATAAGAAAGGTTTCCATTTTGATTAAAGAATCAAAGTTATTTTTTCGAAAAAAACTACATAAAAGTTGCCATGATCGCAAAGAATTCTTGGTACTTTTATGTTAGCCGGGCTCAAATCTCGCCAATAGCGTTTTTTGGTATTTTTCCGTTATACGGACACCATGCCAAAATGTATGCTAATGCGTCAATTATTTCAACCCTGATCGCGAAAAGGATTTTTATAGTAAAACATGCGAAACATTGTGATTTGCTATCATTTGCTATACTTTATTGTATAACAGTTATTTGTTCATTTATTTTAAGAATATATTTGTGATTTAGTAAAATAGTTCATAAAAGACTGTAGCTTCCAAATGTTATATTTTTTAAAGACTCACTTTACTATCGACAGTGTTTTTTCTTTTATTTTTTAAATTGTTTCAATTCACATGATTTTCATTTTGCGCCAACTATTACGCTTGGCGACAATGGTCTCCGTAAACGGAAAAGTGCCCTTTTTTTTAACTTGTAAGTTAGCATTTTTTTTATTTTTTGAGTGGTATATTAAAACGGTACTAATTGGTTATCCCATTGACCAAAAATAAATCGCCAGACATTAAGATTAAACGATAATAATGGTTGATCGAAAATGTAACATTCACTTGACTGTAAGGAAGTTACACGTGTATACGCCGTCAAGTGATTTTTATTTCGATACTTTCTTTGTAGTTGGATTTTTATACTAATTTATTTGTTTTTTCGTTATTAAAAAAAAAAAAAAAAAAAAAAAAAAAAAAACGTCAACTTGTATAATTTGGCGAATGGTTTGGCGATATTGGTCATTTGCTTTGAATTATAAATTAAATGTTATGATATGTTGCTTAATATTTAACACAGATCTCATATAAGCACCGGGTTTGGCGTGATTTTTTTTTACGACAATTTGGCGAAAACCTCGTTTTCGAATACCAGATATATGTATTTTTAAATTGTTTGTCTATTATTTTTAAAATGAAATAACAATAAATAAATAAATAATAATTAATAACTATAGAACAAAGCAATTTATAACTTTTTTTTTTCTTAAATAAAAAGAAAATAAATGTAAATAAACATTTATTGATGAATAAGCAACAACAGCCGGGTTACCATGTCAGGCAAAATAACGCCATTGTGGCCCCAATTAGGTACGCCGGTGCGTATATGACATCTGAGCCTAATATTTTTCTTTTCTTTTCGTTAAAAAAGAGAAAGAAGTGTAAGGCATTAATTTTAAATGATTTTTTTCTTAATGAAAATATTGTATTAATAAAATAATAACGAAATAAAAAAAAGCATTTTTCTTAGCATAGATTTATGGGAGGCCAAACGTCGTCGCCAAATTAGTTTAAAAGTATAACCTTTTTTGAAATGAGAAAATAAAATATCTGTTATGATTGAAATTTGAGCTGCCATCATTAGAAAAATGTATATAAAATTAGAAAAAAATTAATATTTCGAAAACTAATTCGAATTTAAAAATTCTAATACCAGTTATGAAATCTGCGGATAAATATTGATTTTTGGTGTTAATTTCATCGCAAAGTATTCATATTTTAGGAGAAATTGCCGTGAAAAATAATCAGGTGATTCATACTTCCGTTTCATACTCCCGTTTCATAAATTCGTTTCATTAGGATTTTATATATACGAGTTGCAACCCGGCGAAATTCGACGAACTAAAATGTTAAAAAGGAACTGTCAGATCGAATTTATAATAAACCTACAAAAATAATTACAAAACAAAAATCATCTAACATTGGTTGTCGCACTCTTAAAGCAAATAATATTTTTAACCTAAAATTACTAAAATATTATTTCCGCAAACTTCAACTGCTTAAATTATTTAAAAATTAAACTCTATTAGAATACGTAATTAAGATGAGTAATTATTATGAATTTATCGATTGAGACTTTTATGTTTGTTTTTATGGGATAAAAAATCAGTAAAAAGGATTTCGCTTTGTCACATCATAAAATTTTCCCCCATGAAATCTAAATTGTACGTTATTTTCAATTCCCATAATTTACATACGCACCACTCAAATTCACAATTTGAAAGTATTTTAACGCGCAATAGATTATTAATGAATGTATTTCTAAACTTAAAGTTACGTTTGTCCCTCATGTAAACATTCGCACAAACTTTAAGTTATAATATCAGTACCCGCGAAAAAAAAATTCAGAATTTTGCCTTTACTTGTCATAGTATTGGTCAAATATTTAGTTTTATCCAAAAAAAAAAAAAAAAAAAAAAAAATGATCGTTTTGTTTGAAATAATTTTTACTCACTGGATCATTTTGTCTAGCGTCTCAAACTCAGTATCAGCGTAATTTAAAAATATTGAAATGTAACTGATTTATGAAGAAGAATGCGTGTTTTTTTTTTAATGTCTGACATCATTTTCTGTTCAAAAATTATAAAAAAGTTAATTTAATTTGTATTGTGAAAATGGCATCAATAAGGATATAATCAATAAAAATAATAAACCATGACTATTTTCTCTTTACTTTCAATATAAATGGAGTACTTCAGTTGCCACAATTACAAAATTTGTATTAAAAACTACAAAAAAATTAATATCTCAAAAATAAATTGAGATACAGCTTTCAAACAAATTGCATTTAAAAGAGCATTTTTTTCCTTATACGATGGTGTTAAAATTTAAAATGTACGATGTTTAGAAGTTTAAAAATTTGCCTTAGATATAATTGCAAAACCGAAATTTTAATTCAAATTTCAAAGTGTTGCCATTCGCAAAATGACGTATGCGTTACGCACAGATATGTTTGTCCTTTATAATATAGATAGGGTAGATATATCTTGTTCAAATTTTCAATCGTTAATAAAATACTCATTATACATCCCATGAAGTTGAAATTAATTGTTTTAAACTTGTACTGGATGATAATTGATGTTAATACAGTCTTTTCAAATTTTAATTAATTAATTAAATTTTAATTAATTAATTTTAGTTTTGCATCATCCTATGGTATATCATCCTATCTATTTTTCAGATGCAGTTTTCTTAACCTGACGCAAAAGATAAAGAGCCAAATCTTATTTCAATTGCAATATTTTAACTGAGTAATTTTTTAAGCATTGCGAACATTCCCTTTCATGTTTAAATTAAATATTTTCGTTTTATAATATTAGGACTTATTAAAACGATTTTTTGTCTTCCTTCTTTTTTTTTAAATTAAAATTAGTAACAGTTTTTTCTTTTATGTTTCGAGGTGTAATAGCTGTTTCAATTTTTTTATTAACGATAAATTTCGCCAAGAAATAAAATGGAAAATCTTATCGTCCAAAATAACAGAACTTTCCGTCATAATTCTATAATTGATATAGGTAGAATGATGTGTTATAAATTAAGACCTTCCCTGAAACGATACCTATCTAACGGTATGAGTTCCGTAAAAATCCATGCAGTAGAACTCAAAATCTAGGCATTTGGAGCGAAATTTCAGTTTGGATTTTATATATATAACAAGCAGGCTATATCCGCTACGCTGGTCTGCTTATCCAAATGAACCTTGAATTAAACAAAATGTATCATTGAATTTCACAATGTGATTTAAAGCAATATGGAACCTTACCTGGAATGTCCTTTCGCACTGCTGAAAACGATAAGAATACCAATGTGCTATTATATTTTCTAATGTGTAGACAAATTTTCAGCTATTAAGGTCTTAAACCTTTTAGTTGATCAATAGCAGTAGGATTGGTAAAGAAAGATGGTTCAATACGCAATACAATAAAACAAACCCTGAAAAATTATATAACTACTTGTAATAATGCAAACAAACAAACGGACAAAATCCATCCAGTAAAACTTTTTTTAAAGGTTGATCTTTCATAAGGGGTCCATCTGATTACAGAACTTTCCCCCGTAATTCTGTAACTAAGCAACGTAGAATGATACGCAATAAACTAAAACCTCCGCAAATATTGTCTTATCAACAAAGAAAGTATTATCAATATCCGCCATCTAGAACTTTTTGAAAAGTCTAATCTTTCATAATCGGTTTCATATGATTATGGAATTTTCCGCCATAACTTTATGACCAAGCAACGTAGAACAATATGCAAAATACTAAAACCATGTCTCAATAGATATCTAAATAAATGAAATTCCTATCAAAATCCATTCTGTAGAACTTTAAAAAATGTTAAACTTTCATAATCGTGTTCAACTGATTATAGAACTTTCCACCACACCTCTATTATTAAGCAGTACAGAAGGGTATAGTATATACTAAAATTCTAACTGAAAAATTATTTAACTAACAGTGAAAATTCAATCGTAATCAATTCGGCTGAGTCTTTTAAAAAGGTTAATCTTTCATGATCGGGTTCGTCTGATTATATAACTTTAAAACATAATTGTATGTATAAGCAACGTAGAACGATATTTTATGTACTAAAATCTTCCCTGGAAAATTATCTAACTATCATTATGATCAAAATCCATTCAGGTGAGCTCAAGTTATATGCAACCGGGACGAATTTCCCATTTACATTTTACTCTAGTATATATAGTAGAAGCAGAAGTAGATAGATAGATAGATAAGAATATTGATTATTAAAATTTATGAAACTGCAAGTTATTTCTCGTTGTCTCTGCTGAATAATTGTAAAGACTTTTCAATCAGCGAGTATTGAGATTTACTATTATGTCTACAACAAATGTATTTCATTTTGTACCAATACATTGTCGTTAAAATGAGCCAATATTCTGTGGGTTCCAATATTATAAAATATTTTTTTTTTCAAAATCGCCAACTACGCGCATGACATTTTAAGTGTCTCTTGGCACTGCAGTAAACATTTCCATGTTTTATTCAGCGAAAAATGAAGTTATAACTTAATTTTACTTGATAATAAAAAATACTTCCACCTTAAAAAAATAGTAAATTAAAATTTTTTGCAGTGTTACGAATAAATAATAATTAAAGCCAAAAGAAATTTGCGTTCAATAAATATCAAGCCCCAAAGTTTGGCATCGTTTGCAATAAAATTTGGTACTTTTATTTTCAACTACAGGCGCCTTGGCGTTTTTTAAAAAGCTCGGCGCTATTCGGGCATCAGAAAGTGAGATTTATTGCCAATTGATATAAACAGTTAAGAAAACAAACTTGATGAAATTTTTTGTTTGTTTATATATGTATATTATAAATGTTTTTTATATACAAATTATTTCTGTTTCTAATTAAAATTAGATAAGTTGCATCTTTATGTTAAATAAATTGTATAAACAGAAAAAAATGTTTGTTTATATGAAATGAAACAGTGAATAGGTTGCCAGAAAATATGTTTCCAAATTTTCTCTCCGCCAAGGCTATTTTCTCTGCTTCGCCAAGATCCCTATACTGTAAATTACCAAAAAATTTTGCACATTTAGGATTGAAATAAATGGCGCAATAGCATACAATTTGGTATGGTGTTGGTATAACGTAAAAATAGGAAAAGGTCGCCAAAAAGTTTTCTTTCAAATCACGCCAATTCTGTGTTAATTCGGTTATAGAATAGCTCCGCTTTAAAAACACAGAATCAGTTTAAACCTTTTCCTAAGTTAATTATGCGCCAAACCACGCCAGGTAACATACGCCAATTGTCAGTAGACTCAATTATGTAACTTATCGGTACCAAATATGCCAATTGTGTATGGATTCAATAACGCAAATTATCTCCTTCATTTATGCATACTTTACAAACTACATCTACTTTCCAATTTTCCTGATTTTAAGATCAATGGGAGCTGTTAGATGTTAAAAAGCTTGGAGCAATTCGGGCTTAAGAAAGTGAGATTTGTGGCCAAATGATATGAACAGCTTTAAAAACAAATAAAACGAACTTTAAGCTTTTTAAAATATGTATTCATATATATATTCTTATATAAATTTTTATTTATGAATATTAATATTTTTGTTATTTATATACAATTTACTTCTGTTTTTATATAAAAAAGAGGTAAATGTATTCTTTATAGTAAATAAATTATCTAATTACTGAACAGAAAATATGGATGAAAACTTTCCTTGTCTCGCCAAGCCCATTTTTTCCAACTCGCAGCTATATTGGAAAATTACAGAATTTAACCCATTGCTCTATGACTAAACAGTGTCGAACAATATATTATATACTAAAACTATCTCTGAAAAATTGTCAGACTATTAATGCAAATTCTATCAAAAACCGTTTATTTTAATTTTTAAAAAGGCTATTGTGATAATTGCGTACACCAGACTACAGAATTTTCCCAAAAACGGTATGGCTGAACAATATAGAAGGGCATGTTGTATACTGAAAACGCCCCTGGAAAATTGCCTAATTAACAGTCCAAGTTCCATCGAAATACATTGGGTAGAATCATTTAAAGAGGCTAATTTTCCATTATCAGGTTCATCTCATTAAAGATCTTTAAACCATAATTCAATACCAAGAAACGTAGAACGACGTGTCATGTAATAAAAAATTCCCCTAAAAATTACCTATCTAACAGTGTACGTTCAGCAGAACTCGAGTTATAAGCAGCGGGAATGAAATTTCCATTTGAATTATATATATATATATATATATAAGTAGAATTGGTGAATGTAGAGAAATGCTGTCGTGAGTAGAAACTGAGTAGTACTGAGTGAGTAGAAATGCTGTCGTTTATTGAGAAATAACCAATATTGTGAACGTCGCTCAAACCGATGGCACGCTCATGCATTTTTGGCTTAAAATTAAATCGTTTGGCGATAAAATGAAATCGCAAAAAACATACAATATGTAACTCACAAGTATCGTCATTTTTATAATTACATCTGCTAGTTTCTTCTGTATGTCACTTGATTTTCGAGTTAAATAAAAATAAAAAGTAAATTTAAAAGAAATCAAAAACAAAAACAAAATTGTCACTCAGATATTATTTTATAAAATTTTCTGATGCATTTTATTTAACCGGACGCAAGAGATAAATTGCCAAATATAGTTTAAAACTGCAATCTTTCATATTGAATAAATTTTTAAGCATTACGAACATTATCTTTCATGTTTAAATTCGATATTTTCGTTTTCCAATATTACCACTCGTCATTTTTTTTTTCATTTTCTCTCTTCTTTTCTTTTTTTTCCTTTTAAATAAAATTAGTACAGTTTTTTTCCGCGATGTACAGCCATTTCAATTCATTTATCAAAAAATTCATCGCCAATAAAATAATGGTAACCCTATCGCCCGAAATAACAGAACTTTCCGTCATAATTATATAACTCACCTACGTAGAACGATGTGTTATAGCTTAAAACCTTCCCTGAAACAATACCTATCTAACAGCATAAGTTCCGTCAAAATCCATGCAGTTGAATTCGAAATCTAGACGTTCGGAACGAAATTTTCGTTTGGATTTTATATATATAATAGATAGAATAGATAGAATAGATAATAGATTGTGTGTTATGGACTATCTCAAAGTTTAAAACAGATCGCATTGTTAGATTTCCTAATTTTAACAATATCGCGTTATGTTAGTTCCACATTCCACCACGAGGGAGCGCACTCTATTCTTAACGAAAGCGTATCTGAACGAAACTCCTTCATGCAACCTTTTCGTAGATACATGAATCGGAAGGGTGGAGGTCTTAACCAATAATTTAAGATAATTGCTGAAATTACTACGAAAAATATTTTAAAGGGGCCCTACGCGACCCCCTAATAGAGTTAGAAGAAATCGGAAGACGGCAAAATAATCGCGGGGAAAAGTTTGCTTGGGTGCTTTGGAGCTACTTTTGGCGCGAGATCTAAGCTCGACGACCAATAGGAGCCCAGATATTTAAGGAAATATGAAGTAACAAAGTCCAAAATAACAGAATTTTCCGTAATAATTCTATAACTAATCTAGGTAGAATAATGTGTTATAGCTTAAAACCTTCCCTGAAACAATACCTATCTAACGGTATAAGTTCCGTAAAAATCCATGCGGTAGAACCCGAAATCTAGGCGTTCGGAACGAAATTTCCGTTTTGATTTTATATATATAAATAGATAGAAGTAAAAAAATAAATTTCAATCTTAGCATTTTTTTAAATCGTAATTTTTAAAAAAAAGGTTGTATATATATATTAATCATATTTTCAGAAGTAGATTTTTTTTTTCAAATTGTCCGAAACAAATTAATGTAAAATAATCCAAAAAGACGTGCTACAAGTTTGAATTATTTATTTTTAACTATTCTTGACTTATAACAGTTTAAAGATGAGACATGGTGAAAAAGACCTATCATACAGAAAAATGCATTTATAATTTTGTCACCTAATATAATGTTTAAATACCTTTTAATATTTGCAGGTGAGTAAGTAACTACTTCCTGTAGCTTAAACTTCTGATTCAGTTACACAATTTCCATTCCCCCTTCTTTCTCTACTGTTTAAATGTTTAAGTTAATTTAAACAAGGCTTTTTCTAACATGCCGATTTCGAAGTTTTTTTTTTTTTTTGAGAAAGAGTGAATAGTCACTCCTGGGAAGCGAATATTCACTCTAAGTAGGGGTGGATAGACACTCTTTCATAGGAGTGACTATTCACTCTTACTAAATTAGTGCTTTTTTCAGCCATGGTAGGGGGGAATAATACCCTTTTCATAGGAGTGAATGTTCATTTTTATGGAGTCTTTTTTTTCTGTTATGGGGATTTTAACGTAATCACATCTTTTACATCATGCAATGAAAATAGATGCCAGAGTGGTAAAGATTGGAATAAAGTACTTTATTAGGAATATTTATTTAATTCATATTTGTAACACTGATTGAAATTTTTAGGAACAATTCAGTTAAAGTTACATATGAATTAAATTAGATTACTGACAGAAATAAACTAAAATATTTTATTTCAATCTTAATCTTTGTGTTTTTCTTTTCTATTTTTTTTTATTGCACGCCCTATAAAGATATTATAGTTTTAAAATTCCTATAAGGGGAAGTCTTTAAAAAAATGTTAATCAGTTAATATTATTTATTTCAAGTACTCGTAAAGTTGGAAAATAAATAAATAGAACGCTAAATTCATCTTTAAAAAGTTAAACTTTTATTTTCCCAAAGTTTTCCGGACTAAAAATTGACTCTCACACATTTCGACACTAAGTACGCTAAATTTGAAAATAAGACGCTTGTATTTTCGTATTCTCTGACGAATGCTATGCATATATTTGAAAGTACTAAGGATATTAAAATAATTTAACACCCTTTTAAATATTTTAAGTAATTTGCACATAGTGTAATTTTAAGTTTAACTCATAAAGTTCAATTAAGTGTTTTAATAATACATGTGATGTGCGTTAATTATGTTCCTTTGTTCACATGTATAATTCAAATTTTAGATTTTAGATCTCAGTATTTATTGCTAATGAATTTAAACTAATTAAGCGTTACTGCTTACTGTATTTTAGTTACTTTTAAATTTTTAATATGTGGATGTTATATGTTTAAAATCTTTGATTTCATTTTAATTTTTGTTTTAAATATAAATTCCTATCTTATTACTCCACTTTTCCTTAAATTACAGCTATTTTTGCAAAATCCTATTGTTCTAAAATATTTATAATTTTTCCACTTAAAAATGCTTATAAACTCACATCTTTGTTTAAAGAAGTGTTCTAATCATGAACTAAACATTAAGAATGTGTAATTTTTTTAATACGTTTGGATTTTCTTTTTTTTTATTTAACTAGGGGGCTCGGCCCCCTACGAGCTACGCTCGCCAACCCCCGCTCAGACACCGCAGACTCTAAATGCACGCTAATTTGATCGGCTTTAAAAAGATTTCGAAAGATTGAATTATAATGTAAAAAGCAGTGGCGATCTCCCTATAAACGAATTTCTATTCATTTGTCTTTGATTGGGGAATTTTAACGCCAAATCCGCTGCGGTACTGCTTGATTATCTCGTCGACCAATTTCGCCAAATTATATAAATCGCCAAACTACTCGCCAAATTATACAAATTGACATATTTTTTTATTTTAAATAACAATAGAACAAATAAATTCGTACAACATTAATAAAAATACAAATAAAACGTCGAATAAAAATAACTTGATGACGTAGATACTTGTAACAACATTTCAAAATAAGCTAATATAAAAGGAATTAAGTAAACAGAGTCTTTGTCTCCTGGTATTTTTTAACAAAGCGAAAAGAAAGTTCTTTTAAATGAGACATTTTAAATTAATCGTTTTTAATCTAACGTAATTTTTACCAAGCTATTTTTTTCTCTTTTAAATATTCACGTGAAGATACTTTTGTTAGAAATGAAATATTATTTGCGCTTTCCTAACAAAAATAGTTGAAAAGATCCTCTCAAAATATTAAATAAATGTCTAGCGCAATTTCTAAATTTAAACTTTTTTGCAATATTATTTTGTGTTCATTTTATGTAATAACTGTAATGTGACGTAAATATGACGTAATTTCTCCTACGACTTCTAACGCATGTTAATGAACTTATTATTTTACAATATCCTTTCTCTTTTAAAATTCACGTGTGTACTTTTTATGACATAATTTTTAATAAATTCCTGCTTTTTATACGTAATTATTTAATTTTAATTTGAAAGTTTTTTTCCCGTTTATAATAGTCACGTGTAAATAAATTTTTAATTTGAAGCAAATATTATTGCTTGCGCTTTTTATACAGTTGGCAACAGTTTAAATTAGTACAATTTTCTGAAATCTGTAAAAAATATCTCTAGAAATGCTGAAAATTTGAATTTAAAATAGAAATAAAACCTCAAAAAATGAGTCAAAATAAAAAAATTAATGCAATCTGCACTCCGGCAAATTCTAACATATAAAATGATCTAAAAATGATTACACTGCCATGTATAGTTTTTACTGCTATAAAACTTTTTTAGTGGAACGATTTTGTCCAACTTTAGCATTAAATATCTCTTAAAATAATTCTTCGATTTGAAAACTGTCTGCATCAGCATGTTTATCGAAAATTTCTGTATAAAACCACCGATTTTCATATTTTTGTATGCATTAATTTTCTTAATATTAACGAAGAAAGACCTCCGGTCACAAAAAATTCAAAACCGGCGGCGGCGGCGGTGACAGCGGTAGTTACTTTTTTTTAGAATAGAGAGATATGAAAATGGAGCCTAAATTTTAAGTTCTCTGATATATGTATATATTTTTCTTTTAAAAATATTCCTTAACATAATAATAATTTCTAATGATCGTCCGCTAATTCCTAAATATCGAATTAATACAGTACTTATCTATGAAACGACTCGATGAGCCATATTTAATTTAATTTTTATATCCCCGTAGATATTGTACAGTGCCACAAAAAAAAAAAAAAAAAAAAAAAAAAAAAAAAAAAATTCTTGACATTTATTAAAAAAATTTAAAAAAGCCCCTTTTCAAAATGCTATCAAAATAAAAAAAAATAAAATAAAAGGATAACGCTGACGCTCAAACTGATAGAGCCACCACCCTACTTGAACAACGGGCAATAGAAACTCCCGCCAGCCTTTTCTATCTAAAGCAGGAACAAGGACAATAAAACACCTGAAATTTGAGATTGCGGCTTGAGTGTCAAGATTTTCTTTTTCTGGCACTGTATTTTGTAAATATGAGCAAAATATATTTCATATGTTTTATAGGAAAAGATTGACCTAGGAAATAGAAAAAAAAAGAAGGAAATATAAAAAATAAAATAAATGACTGCATATGAACTGTTCTTATTGTTTGAAAAATATTTTAATGTAAAAAGTTTCTATTAATCTCTTTAAAAATATTCAGTCTTATATAATGTGATTAAATATGATTTTTTTTTAATATACTATAGTAGTCTTATCCATAAACTTCAAAACAGGCAAAAAAAAAACAAAAAAAAAACAAAAAAAAACAAACATTTTATTTCGATTCTTAAATAGCGTGTTTTATTTTTTGTGTCAATAATTACGTGTATCAAAAACGTAGAAAATGTGTTTACAATAGAAGGAAATTTAATAACTGATGCAGAATGTCCATAATGAAATGTTTTTATATTACTCATTCCTGAAATTCTAAAATCTTGAACCGTAGAAAAATGCTTACATACAAATAAAAAAATAATAATGTACCAAACTTTTCGCAATATGATAATCACCAAATGTCATATTTAACTCTGAAATAATGATAATGATAATAAATACTCTAAGTGTTTATAATCAGAAATCGGTTATAAACAAACAAAAAAAAATTCATGTAACGGCAAATGAATGTTTATAATGTGTCTGCTATGAATTGCAAAAATCCAGATATTTTCTGAGTCAGCCTTTTAAACGAATCAGACTACCGCTTAACCGACTTTTACTCCAAAGATAAGACAAAATTCAGATAGGAGAATTTCGGTTACAGATCGATACCGGTTAACTTTAACAGGACAGGGAACTAGAATGTCAGAATTATTGGACGATGAGGTTGAGTTTGGAGGAATACCTCTAAATATAGCTGGTCTTGAGACGTCAAATAGGATAGTAGGCTCTAACCGCCTTTCAGGGAGCGAAATGTAACGGGCTCTGGTTCACGTTTTCTGTCTGTCTCCTCGTGAAAAGTCATTTTTCCTCACTCCTGGTGTTTTAAATTTTTGTTTTAGATGTAAGGGAGGTAGGGGAGGTTTGATACATAGGGAGGGTTGATACATTGACAATTTTTCTCAACAAATGGCATTAAGAGATACTCTAACACATGTGAAGGCTTCTTTTATTTGCTGAAGCCATCATTAACTGGACTAATCAGTGAAGAACTGACAACTTTTATCTTCTTTTAATTTTGAAGGTTTTTGGAATGTCAATGTAAATTTTTCCTTTGATTGATTTTCTTTCATAACTCTTTTTATTGTGAAGATAATAGCTTGTAATATTTTTTTTATTTTTTTTTTTATATAAATCAGATTGTTAGGATTAGTTTTACTAGAAAGCAGATTACCATTTTGCAACTGCATTTGTACAAAGTGATTGAATATCCAATAAGGCATAATAGGGAGAAATGATACATTAGTACTGGGGAGAAATGATACACTTGTATGCTGGAATTTAATATTTTTTTTAAGTTTGCGAACTAATATAGGACTGTAATATTCATTATTGTTTTACAGCAAGAGCTACTGAAATTGTTAAGGAAGAACAAAGAGACTATTCATAGACATTATGTAGGTTACATAGAAAATCAGTGCGATGATAGATGGTTAGTTCGCTTTGCTCGTCATGTAGAAGGGAAAAAGTTTAAATGACCTGAAAGGGAAAATGTTTCTATAATTTACGAAGGGCAAATTGAAAAAACGTTAAATCTACCCAATTTTACTTATCAAAATGATAGAGTTATAAGTGTTTCTTTTAACCATTTCTGGGGTGGTGGTATGTTTATGAAACCACTTAATTTTAATTCCGAAACGCCACATTGGAACCAGCATTTTGGTAAAATATTTTCCTTTTAGTATGAAAGTGAAATATATCCCTTTTCCTATTTCTAAATAAATTTGTTGATAAATTCAGGTGCCATCCATTTATTTAACACTTTAGCACTGAAAATGCTTTGTCCCTGAAAGGGTTAAAGGAATCTTAAATGTGCTTAATTTATGTTAAATTGTTTGCAAATCAGCAATGTTCATTTCATTTTTCCTTGCAGTTCCCAGCGATCTCTAGGGGGTTTTTTTCATTATTTATTTTCTAAAAAGTGTGTTCATAGGATTGTTTAAATAATAGCAATAGTTTAAATAATTTTTTATAAAAAACATTTCTGAAACAAAAATATCTCAATGTATTTTCGTTTCAATTTTTACTTAAATATTTCATGATTTATCAGAAAAAATTGTATGACGCATAAATTGAATTGTCTGCATTTTTTTTTTTCAATTTACATAACACTGTATCAAACCTCCCTTGCTAGTGTATCAATCCTCCCCAGTAATGGGGAGATTTGATACAGTAGTAGCCATTCAAAATAATTGGGATATATTTTTTGAATGGCTATTTTTTAAATTCACAATATTTTTAATAAATGAATAAAAGGTCACTTTATAAGAAAACATGAAAAATTTGTTTAAAAATAGCTTTCTAATGGTTGTAAAAAATTAGTAAAAAAAGTGTATCATACCTGCCCTACCTCCCCTACAGCTGCGGAGGGAAAGGAAACGTGTTGTTGTGTCGGTGCAGAAGGGATTAAATATGTTACATAGGATGGATAAAGGTGTAGTCGAAATTTTCTTTATAATTAAGATTGTGTTCCACATCATTCTTATTTGGTGTTGATTAGGATTTTTCATATGTCGCCCAAACAGGTGGCGCTGCTATAATGTGTTTCTTCATGATTTGCAGGATTATTGTATTTAGGCATTCATAGTTAGACATTACATCAAACTTTATAGTCAGTAGACCGTTGACAATCACTCAATTACCTTTGGTAAAAATAAACTGTTGTGTGTTTGCTATAAACGTAATAGTTGGCGATGTTAGACACATTGTGCATATTCATCTTGTTAATCCTATTAATATATAAATTGTGCCTTAGTTGGTGGTTTACTTTTATTAGTAAATGGTAAACTGGATTAAAATGCAAACATTCTTTATGCGATATATGTCATATTAAGCTGATACCTGGATATAAAAATTACCTTTCATTGCTCTTATTAAAGTTCTCTAATTATGGAAAATATCATTTCAAAGCAAAGAGATGAAGGTTTACCCTTTTGTAAATGATTTTGTGTCGCTATCTCTCATAGGCTTTGAGATGGTTTCCATAACTTCTAAATTTCACCAATATGTATGCTGCTATCGTGTACATTTGTTCGCGCGTAGTCACTTTACTCTCTTGTTATCATATTTTCACTGCTGTAGCTGTCTCAGTTAGCTAATATTTGCAGGATAACTATATTTTTCTGTGAATACTACATAATTAAATAATATAAATTATAAATAAATAAATTTCAAATTTTATATTTAAAAGGATTGCATAATTTTGTAATTTTTCTTTTTGTTACTTGCAAAATTTTAGTTCAAAATTTCTCCATTAGTTTTAGGTTCCAACGTATTGATCAATAACGCTTGAAAATTCTAAAATACAGTGTTGTCAACATAAATATTAGGTGGAATTTTCTAATTTTACTAGCGAAGCTATAAAAAGTTTTCTATTTTTGGAATTTTGTCTTTGATGCATAAAAAACTTCCTTTATGTATAGCATTTCAAAGTACACCAAAAGTAATCGATATAGATTTTGATAAGATGCATTCTGATCAGGTAGTGAATTAATTTCATGCTAGCAATTTTTCACATTCTATAATTCCTAATCTGGAAGAAAAATATGCAAAATTGAGAATTCTCCATAGTATTTTAATCACCTTCTTTTAGTAAAAATCAACGCCTCAGCCGAAAATCGGATTTTTTTCCTGATTTAAACTTTCAAGAGATGTTTTCATTAATTTTTAGTTGTTGATTTCTAAAACCTACGACTTTCAAAATTAGATATATTAGAATATATAAAAGGATGTGTGTAATAAAGGTTCCTAGTACTAATAAATGATCATCTCACGTCGACGAAATCAGTCATCTTCTGAGATACAAGACGTTGATAATGTCTCGAAGGAATACGTGTAAATATAGTGTATGACGTGCTACATGAACTGGATCTTTACAATGCAGTGAAATATGATATTCTTTAAAATGTAAATATCCATATTTTACATGTACTTTAGGTGTATAACATTATTCCCACAATTGAGAAAGGAGTAGGACAAAATTTTTAATTTTTTTTCCAATTCCCTAAAAATTAATATCGTTATACTGTGACTTAATTTATGCATCTAGTTTTAAATAATATTATTACAGATAATTGAATTGAAAACTAAAAGAAAGAAAAAATTGAGTAAAGTAATGTTTTTATCAAAATTCTCCCAATCCTGCATTTCTGATATTTTAAAATCAGATGTACTGAACCGCTAAATTTTCCCTGCGTTTAATGTTTTAAAGATACTAATGAAAGCTTTTATAAAAGCTTTATTATTAGCATAATCATTTGTATTATTTATGATATAATCATACCTTTATCTATGTACGCACATAAAGCATAATGATGAATGACATGTCTTACAAAAAATTTTTAACAGACGTTTGACATAGTATACACACATTCCGCTAAAATACATTGATTGATTAAAAATTGCAGTAACTAAAAATTAATGAAAATTCTTATCAGTGAAAACGTCTCGCACCTTTTTTTTAGTTGTTCATTTATTTTTAAATTTTACTTTTTTTCTTACGCTTCCTGTTATTCAATTTTACTTAACTCTCGGATGACCAGGTGAAAATTTGAATCATGAAAGGCCATGCACACCACATGACCTTTCATGATTCAGTGAACCCATAGTTAAAAAACACATATTTATTTACCATATTAGAAAACTTCCAAAACTTAGCTTTTAAAATTAATTTTATAATATATATAACAGTTGCATCCATAGAAAGAAACAGAAAATGCAATAATGATGGAACAAAAGATTTAAAAGATAAAATTATCATCAATTCACATTAGGACTGAACTTGATCTGAGGTCGGAAAATGACCCCAATTAGTCATCAGAAGGTTAAAGAAAATGTAAAGCATTTTCATTGGATGGGCAATTTTACTAACCTTTAAACAAATTATGCAAGACATTTTTTGAAATATCTGTCTGTATCTCTCTATTCTAAAAAAAAGTAACTACCGCTGTCACCGCCGCCGCCGCCGCCGGTTTTGATTTTTTTGTGACCGGAGGTCTTTCTTCGTTAATATTAACAAAAATAATGCATACAAAAATATGAAAATCGGTGGTTTTATACAGAAATCTTTGATAAACACGCTGATGCAGACAGTTTCCAAATCGAAGAATTATTTTAAGAGTTATTTAATGCTAAAGTTGGACAAAATCGTTCCACTAAAAAAGTTTTATAGCAGCAAAAACTATACATGGCAGAGTAATCATTTTTAGATCATTTTATGCGTTAGAATTTGCCGGAGTGCAGATTGCATTAATTTTTTTATTTTGACTCATTTTTTCAGGTTTTATTTCTATTTTAAATTCAAATTTTCACCATTTCTAGAGATATTTTTTACAGATTTCAGAAAATTGTACTAATTTAAACTGTTGCCAACTGTATAAAAAGCGCAAGCAATAATGTTTGCTTCAAATTAAAAATTTATTTACACGTGACTATTATAAACAGGAAAAAAACTTTCAAATTAGAATTAAATTATTACGTATAAAAAGCAGGAACTTATTAAAAATTACGTCATAAAAAGTATATACGTGAATTTTAAAAGAGAAAGGATATTGTAAAATAATAAATTCATTAACATGCGTTAGAAGTCTTAGGAGAAATTACGTCATATTTACGTCACATTATAGTTATTACATAAAATGAACACAAAATAATATTGCAAAAAAGATTAAATTTAGAAATTGCGCTAGACATTTATTTGATATTTTGAGAATTAATTTAAAATGTCTCATTTAAAAGAACTTTCTTTTCGCTTTGTTAAAAAATACCAGGAGACAAAGACTCTCTTTACTTAATTCCTTTTATATTAGCTTATTTTGAAATGTTGTTACACGTGTATACGTCATCAAGTTATTTTTATTTCGACGTTTTATTTGTGTTTTTATTAATGTTGTACGAATTTATTTGTTCTTTCGTTATTTAAAATCAAAATTATATCAATTTGTATAATTTGGCGAGTGGTTTGGCGATTTATATAATTTGGCGAAATTGGTCGACAGGATAATCAAGTAGTACCGCAGCGGATTTGGCGTTAAAATTCCTCAATCAAAGAGAAATGAATAGAAATTCGTTTATAGGAAGATCGCCACTGTTTTTTAAATTATAATTCAATCTTTTGAAATCTTTGTAAAGCCGATCAAATTAGCGTGCATTTAGAGTCTGCGGTATCTGGACGGGGGTTGGCGAGCGTCGCTCGTAGGGGGCCGAGCCCCCTAGTTGATGAAAAAAAAATAACCGAATTTAAATTTTCATATACATGTCTAAATTCATGTGTTTATTGCGCACATTTTTCATGTTGAATTGTTTGCTTGCGTTTTTGTTCTTAGTCTTGAGATTATATGTTTTAAAAGATGACGCAGGTGCCTGAATTGAAACAATTTGAGTTTCTTAAATTGTACAAGATATGCGATAATAAATTTGAAAACCTGTCGCTTACAACAGACCAGCACCCACTGAAAAAACAACTTTTGAAGGAAGCGGCATTTGGCGTCCTAACAGAAATGTTTTTAAAGTCATAATTTTACAGCTGCTTCTGCACTTATTCCTGACAAGGACATAGGCAATTCAGATAGATTGGGTGATTCTCCTGCTAGTGAGGTTTCGGAGTCAGAGTAAGTAATTATGAAAACTACTAAAACTCTGAGAGTGTAAAATAAATATGAAAACGACACAGACAAACAGTCTGGAAGAAAAAAAGTCAGTGACAGCAAAAGCTGTAAAGAAATAGGAAAAAAAAGGAAAGAGTAAGTTGTGAAGAGAGTGACCCCCTAGAAGACTGCAACTACAACCCCTCCAAAAAGCCAAAGAATCATTAGAAATGTTATCTCACTTGCCAAAATCAGTTAAGTCAAAGTACAGTGGGAGCTAAAAAAATAGCTGTGTTAATATCTTCGCCATATAAAATAAACATTGAAATGAAAAATAAACGATCAAGTACGAGTATTACCCGCGTACAGGGGGTTCCTCAGAATAAATATATGAATTTGTAATTCTATTATATAAAAAAAAAAAAACCCTTGCTAAAAGAATACTAAGATTTTGTAAAAAACTTTACAACGTAGAGTTGGGTATAACTGTATATACTAGAAAAGTGTAAATAGATATACCATGAAAGTTCAAAGAGATATGGAACCTAAATGATATCAAATATAGCTCTTCTGTATAAATCATTTTTTAATATTAATGTAATCTGTTTATAATGAGCTTAATTCGGTACTAACAATAAAAGCAGTGCATATTTAAACTTCATTTGGTATTTCATAAAACTAAATTCAGCGTAGTAATAACCTTTCTTTCTACAGTGTAGCTAAAATAAAATTTCTGCTCAAAGTTTAAATTTGACATTGTGTTATGCGCGCTTCGAAAGGTGGTCGCAAAATTGCAACGCCGCCTTGGTCCGTGCCACGTTTTTCCAGATAGGTTTTTAATTAACTTTTAAAGACACTCGAGGCGTATTGAGATATCCATTCAATGCAAACTAGCCGCGAATCCCATAGTATTTACGTGATTCATTCTAATTAAGTGGTCTCAGGCCTCTAAAGCTTCAAAATTTTAGAAATAAAATTTTCTGTAGATGTTAAACACCTATCTTTTCTTAACATTTGGATATAATTGTTTCCTTTAAAGAACATCATTAAAAGAACATCCTTTAAAGAACTCATTAGAACAGAAGTTATGATTTTTAGAATTACACCCGCTAAATGGCTGAAGTGGCGTTTCTGAAATTTTGAAGTCATTCTTCTCCAAATGATGTTTTTGGGCATAACGCACAGGATACTTCAAAAACTTCTGCATATTTTTCATAAATTTTCATGACATATATTTCATATTAGTCTGCATAAACTGAACCTAAAATTTCATTTTTATTGTTCAAAAATTATTTTTTTAGGTGATTATCCTCTTGAAAGTTTCAAAATTTTGGACTAGCTAAATGCAACTTTGCATTAAAAATATAAAAAATGTTTTAATCGGAAATTTATTTTATTTCAGGGTAATTATTGCAATCTGAAGTGTAAGTAGGCACCAAAATGTTTATTCTAGTTGCAATATTTATTTTGTATTCCTGCGCGTAAGCTGTTATACCAATTTTCTGCTCGACAAATGTCTGACAGTTTCGAGCTCCATGTAAATACTAATTCTGCGTCTTGCAATTTTTTAAATACATGAAATGAAAGAACATACTTGTATCTTTCGTCCCAATAAAAACTGTGTTTTAAAATCGTATTCACTTTAAGAGTTTAAATGTTGAAAATGGTCTTGTTTTCCTTTTTTCCAATTTTAAGAGTCCTGAGACCCTTTAAATTTGTTTATTTTTAACAATTTGACGTTTATTGCTTTTATACTGCTACTGGACATTGCATTACACATATGTATGATTAAAAGTTCTTAAATAGGCTTTCAAAGACGGTTGTTCGTAGAGTACTCTGCTCCTGTCATTATGTATGTCCAAACCACCCGTATCTTTAAGAGTAAATATCTCGGATAATTACTGACAATTTTTTTCGATTATCGACAATGCTTTTATACATATGATACGATAGACACCTCCAGATCTGTTACGATAGGTACCAGTGTGTATTGGAAAAATACGATTTTCTAAAAAACCATGTAAACGAGGGTAATCGCTATAATTTTACTTCAAAATTTAAATTATCGTCTACTACCTCTATTTTTTTCATAATTTTAGTTTCAGTAGATTCGTAACTAGATGGGGGTGGAACATATTTTTGCGCTACATTTTCGGCAATATCTTTGAAAATATTAAACCTAAAATTAAAAGGAATATATTTTTGAGTTCAGAGTTACGAAAGCTTTCACACGATACTCCATATGATATACAAAGAAAATATTTTTTTCTTTCAAACAGCTTAATTTGCCCTTCAACATTTTTACTAAATATATTTATGAATGTTTAATAATCTGATAATATGTGGATCAATAGTCTTTATTACTTTCCCAATTTGAGCTTTCCACGTTAAATAGTTTACGAGTAAAGTGGATGTGACAGACAGAGAGACAGACACAGGAGTGATCTTATAATGGTTCCGTTTTTATTTTTTAATTACGGAACCCTAAAAAGAAAAAAAAATCCCTGTCGGCTCGGGCCTACAGGCGGAGGTAGATTTCGAAGTTAAGTACTAAATTCACCAACAAAACTTAAATCAATATTAGAGATAAACCCAGTTCCTTCACTAAGAATGAGCTCTAGGGAGCTAAACATTTTGTGAAAATTCTAATATACACGAATACACACACGCATGTATATGGAATAGGTTTAAAAATGGATAAAGCAAATTCAGAGAACCTCAAAGTGTTAAAATATGTTAATATTTCCATAGTCGGGTTTTTATCATGTTTTAATACGTTTCTTCAAACTCACTTGACGTTACATATTCACCTGCTGAGGTCCATTATATTTCCAATATGACGCAGTATATATATTTCTTTTATTCGTCAAACTATTTATTTCATTTTGAGTTTTCATGCGGAAATCTTGCACTAGAAAACTAATGACGTAATATTAAATTTGTTTTCAATTCGTCAAACTATTTATTTAAGTTAATTTTTCACGTGAAATCTTGCAATAGAAAAACAATTGTTGTGGTGAGAATTTTATTATTTTTTTTTAATTGTTGGCAACTGCTTAACGAAAAATATTTATTTTTCCTTGTCATTGTTGTGTAAGAGCTGGTTTTATCAGAATCATGTTAAGACGGTATTCAAAATTTTGATCCCTCCCCATTTCCATTCCCTTGGGCCGATTTTGCCCATTTTCAATCCCCGCCGAGATATCAACCATCTCAAAGTTGTTGGTGAGTTTGAAGACGATCCGTGCATTATTGCGACTTTTATCGTGCGGACAAAATTTAGTACATACATACATACATATATATATAAACTTTTTAGGTGGGGGTGGTTTGGGGTTCCTGGGGTCCTATAATGAAAAGTTATGAAGGAATTTTTCAAAAGTCGCACCATGGTAACGACTGCAATAGGTAGTATTTCTTACGAAATCTACCTAAAAGAGACAAAATAGAAGCTCTTAATGCACAAAAGCATTTGGAATATCAAGCTTTAAAAAATAGGCACAATTCAATAGGGAAGAAAATGATGGAAGGGAAACTCTGTAGACATGAGGTAAAGAAAACTCCTGTTGCAAAAATTAAAAATATCTAATGATTCATAATCTAAAAAGAAAAATCGAGACAGTGACGATTGGTTTTGCCTAATTTGTATAAAAAATAAAACAGCTGGAATTATTTAGTGTTCAGATTACCAAATATAGTTTCATGTTGTGTGCGCTGCAGTAAAAGTTGAACAAAACAAAATCATGTGTAAGCGTTGCATCACTTCTTACACGATATCCAAGTAACTGGTTATTAGTTCCGTAATTTCTATTCTTAATTACTAATATTTTTGCTGTACACTTTGAATACATTTTGATTTAGAACAATTACTCTTACCTTCAGACAAATGATTTCATTATATTTCATTGCTGTTGTTGTATTTGTTTGTCTCATTAATCACAATCTTTGCTTTTAATAAATTTAGTTATGTTCCCTACTCATTAAAACAGCCTAATATTGTTTGGTTCAATTTAAGAGACTGGGGAATTAAATTAAATTAGACGACCAGTCGCTGAATTTGGACCACTTTTGAGAATTTTTTTCAAATTAAAATAAAACTTAAAATTTAAAAAAAAATGTTCTAAAGTTTTATTTAGTTAGTAGGTGAATAGATTAACCCCATGTAGCGATGTTTTGCAGATATTACAAAATGGAAGTGAGTTAGAGGTGAAAATATGTGAAGTGGTCCAAATTCGGGTACTCTATCCTAAGGCACGTGAAGAAGAATAACTAATTATGTTAAAAATAGTTATTCATGTTTTCCTTAAGGTCAAAATTAACTGCAATAATTGAAGTATACGGCAAATAAATACAAGGTGAATTGAAAATATTATATGAATTTATATCTTAGGAGATCTAAAAAAAAACCCTTTTTTACATGATACTCATTTTTAGCTAACCCTTTCAGGTGCAAGGCGTTTCCATTCCAAAAATGTTGAAATAATTGATTGACACCAGAATTTATGGAAGAAAATATTTGTAAATAATCAAAAGCTTTTCTTCCCGTATAGCATAAAACCAAATTTGTACAAAAAAAAAAAAAAAAATCATTGTGTACTTGGTAGTTTAGTAATTAAATTTATTAGTTCGCACAATACAAACAGCACCCCTGAAAGAATTAATAAGCTGTATTTAAAATAAGACAACACTCCTATTGAATGGCTTTTTTGGTTTTTTCTTTGGCTAATTCTTGTGTTACAAACAGCATTGGAGGAGTAGAGTTTTTTTTTTCCGATTATATTAGTATACATATTCAAGTAATTTTTAATATATATGTATATATATCTACCCTATATATATAAAATCCTAATGAAACGAATATATGAAACGAATATATGAAACGCCTGAAATGTATCGATTCTTTGAATCGAGTGATTAAACAACTGATTTTGTTTCACGGCGATTTCTCCTAAAATATGGAATACTTTGCGATGAAATTAACACCAAAAATCCGTGTTGATCCACAGATCTCAAAACTGGTATTAGAATTTTTAAATTCGAATTAGTTTTCGAAATATTAATTTTTTTCTAATTTTAAATACATTTTTTCTAATGATGGCAACTCAAACTTTAATGATAACAGATTTTTTTTTTTTCATAATTCAGAAAAGGTTACTATTTTAAATTAATTTGGCGACAGTTTGGCCTCTTTTAAATCTATGCTAAGAACAATGCTTTTTTTGTATTTCGTTATCATTTTATTAAATACAAAACTTTCATTTAAAAATGAAATATTCAAATCGATGGCTTTCACTTCTTAAACAAAAACAAAACAAAACAAAACAAAAAAAAAAAAAAAAAAAAAAAAAGAAAACGAAAAAATATTAGGCACAGATGTCATATACGCTCCGGGGTACCTAATTGGCGCACAAATGGCATTATTTTCATAGACATGGTAACCCGGCTATTGTTGTTTATTTAATAATAAATGTATATTTACTTTTATTTCTTTTTTAAATTTATATAAATTATTTTGTTCTATAGTAATTAATTATTTTTTGCTATTTCCTTTTGGAAATAATGGAAAATAATTAAAAAATACGGTACAGTGTAGTTGTTATGCCGTCACCCAATTTCGCAAATTATATAAATCGCCAAACCACTCTCCAAATTGTACAGATTGACAAAATTTTTATTTTAAATAACGAAAGAACAAATAAATTAGTATAACATTAATAAATATAAAAATAAAACGTCGAAATAAAAATCACTTGATGACGTAAACACGTGTAACTTGCTAAAAGTCAAGTGAATGTGACATTTACCATCAACCATTATTGACATTTAATCTTATAGTTCGCGATAGATTTTTTGTCGACGGAATAACTAAGTAGTACCAAAAATACACATGTAACTGGTATTTGAAAACGAGGTTTTTGTGAAATTTTCGTAAAAGAAAATTATGCGAAACTTGCGGTGCGTATATGACATCTGGCGAAATATTAAATTATGTAACAAACCATGACATTTAATTTCAACTTCAAATCAATGTTTTAATTTACCACTTGAGCAATTAAAAAAAAAAATGCTAACTGGCGAATTGAAAAAAAGTTATTGGCGAGATTTGCACCCGGCTTTTTTTTTCTTTCGGCACAGATGTCACATACGGCCCCATATTGGCGCGATTTTTTTTCTGATGCCAATGTCATATACGCAACGGGTACTTAAATGGCACCAAAGTATCGTTATTTTGCTTGATATGGTAAGCCGGTTATTGTTGTTTATGCTGTTAATGTGTTCCCCAAATTGGCGTTGGAAAAAAATCGCGCCAATATGTATTTTATATTGGCGCTGTATACATACATATTATTATATGTATGTATACGGATTTGTTCCAAACCTTCATATGAAAGGCGAAAGGATCAGATCGTATTTGTTTATGGCATTTGATGACTTGAACTATTATACTATAGATGAAATGATGGGGATAGAATAATATTTGGCGACTTATCACCTGTGCCTGTATAACATGAAAGTATCAAAATGGCACCTAGAGTATAAAAAGCAAAGTGTTCCGCCCGGAACTGTTTATGATAGTCACATGATTTAGGCTATTGTTATAGAGATTGTTTTAAAATATCGGTTGACAAAGACTCTGAATACTTAATTCATTTTATTTTAGCTTCTTTTTTAAATGTTTAACTTATCCTCTTTAATCAAAAGTGAAAACAACCATTGGATGTCTTAACAGCAACTGATTCTCCGTTAACTTTTTGCAATCAAAGGGAATTGAATGGAAACCCGTTTACAGTGAGATCTGCACACCTTTTTCAGTATAATTTAATCTTCTCTAATATTTTTAAAACCCATTAGATTTTTAGAATTTTAGATTCTACGGTGTCTGAACGGGGGTTGGCGAGCGTACCTTGCAGGGGGCAGAGCTCCCTAGTATATATATATATAGTAAATATGAAACATTAATTTTACACCATTTAATATCCTAATCAAATGACGTTCAAGCTGTAGAGATTTAGAATCTGTCTTATATTTTACATATTCCCTTAAAAAATATAAATGTTATATTATGAAATATTTCTAAGTAAATGTAAAATGTCGACTTTTGTTTCATAAAACTGCAATAGGATGTGAAATTTTTTATAAAAAGGAACATTCCTTTAAGCACCGTGAAGAGTTCATTTGACAATCAATCATATTTTAAGAACTTTTTAGCCAGAGGGCATTCGGATATGCGTTTACCACAAAATATTTTTAAAGTTTAATCATCATTATCGGATGTAAGGTTAAAAGTTTTTAAAATAGTGAACGTAAAGTTTATCTTATCATAAATAACATTACATATATAATCTCTATATAAGATTTTGCCGGAAATTAATATATTTAACATAAATGTATTTAAAGATTTTTCGGCAAGTTACAATAGTTAAGAATTTACGTATTAAGTATTATTTGTAAAATATGTTGCTAAAATGTTGAAGTGATTGCCTACCACCAGAATTGATGAACACATTCAGTTAAAATTAAATAAACTCTTTTCTTAAATTACATTAAAAAAGCAAAATTTTGGTAGTTGGCGTTTAAAATTAAGTTTTACAAAAAATAAACACAATTTATGTATACGAAATTTAATTTCAATTAATTCATAAAAATCATAATTATAAAAACTGTTTCAAATAAGTATTTCATTATTTACTTGAAATAATTTAGAAATGTTTACAATTAATCTAGAAAAAATATATATAAGTTCCCTTTTTTTAAAGTCATTAAGATATTACACATTATTATAATAAGAAAAACATGTGCACTTGCTTAAAACATGATAAAACTAGAAAAGTTTACATTTACTATTTTTTTAAGTACTTATTGTTAAAAAAGGTCCTAAAAGTTAGTTTTGGGGCGATTAAATAGGTATTTATCTATTTAAACACAATACTGAGTTCTTATCGTAATATCTGTCGTTAGGGAGCATTCACTTTAGAGAAAGTTTACTATTTGTATACGAAATTTAATGCATCGTACAATACACATTAGATAATCATACCAGATTTTTCTCTTGCTAGAACATATGAAAATTTTCTTTTTCAAATAGCACGTAAAGTTTTTTTTGAAGAATACTTTGATTTTGTACATAAAAAATATTTAAAAGAACTTTTCTCATATAATCTGCGTTTTCGATTTTTTACTAAAACTACGTGTTTTGGCACGAGTGAACATTCTAAATTCCAATTTTAGATTATTTATATGCATACACATAATTTTGAGAGAAATGCGCTATCACATGTTCTGGTTTTTCACAATAAAAGCTATACGTGCTATGATAAAATATTCCGAACAAAACATAATATGACAGAAATTCCATCAATATATACTCCGTATCGTAACATGCATTTATGGAAAAATACTTAAAATTTCTTTCTGTACATCAACTTCATATTTACTTTTATACTTTACATTTAAATTCAAGCATACAGCGTTTGTTTCTTCTAATGAAGTTGGATCGTTTTATGTTTTCGTTAATTCAAATATCCAATATATAAAAAAAGCATTTTCTTTATTAAAAAAATCGTTGGTAAATAGTATGTTAGAAAATTTAAAGTCATGCCACAATTTCTCTGAACGTTTTAAATTTGTTAAATTTTAACTAATGATAAATATATATATATATATATATATATATATATATATATATATATATATAATTATTTTATTTCGTATAAATAAAATTATCAATATAAAAATAAATGAAAGCATAGGGTAAAATAATTGAGTAATTTTTACACTAATGTATTATAAATGTATCACTGATTTAAAAAGTTTTAAACGAAACATTGAAAAATAAAAATGTTTCTTCTAAAAACGTAGAGATAAACTGTTCCTAAATAAAGAATAGAAGTTACATTCAAGAACACGGTTAACGGATGGAAATCAAACAAAACATTTAAAAATATTGAATTATTTCATTAACTAGAAAGCAAATAAATATATCAAGAATAAAGAAGTCCAATAAATAAATTTATTTAAAAACAATACAAAGCGAAAACTAATGTTAGAAGAAAATGTTTATTGTAAAACTGTTACTTAAATTAGTAAAATATTTTGATAAGGAAAAAAATAAAATAAATTTCAGAATTTAGATTTTACTAATTTCTAGAATATATATCTACAAAAGTACAATAATAATATAGTTAATTACTTACCTTGATTTCAAGTAACTGATTACTTAATATAAAATGTAATTTTAAAAGTTTAAGTTAATGAAAACAATAATTTTGTAGCAGTAGATTAAAATAATATTTTTGTTTTAAGAGTAATCCTAAGCAATATAAGATTTATATTTATGGTAATTATTTTTTAAAGCGTTTATAAATTCAATCTAAAAGTTTTAAAACATTTTCATCAGTCGAATTAGACGGGTTGTCACTCATATATCGAACTCGTATATCTAACTGGTAATTCGCACAGTTCTCGTACCTATATCTAAAATAAATAAAACTGCTTTACTTTGATTTATGTTACATGTTTATGTTTGATTTATGTTACATTATAATGTTACAGAATTTCATACAAATTGAAACTTAGATAAATATATTTATTCTCATTTAGAAGATCAATTAGAAGATAAATCTTTTATTAACCCAAAACATATTTGGCCAATGAATATACTACTTTTGTTTAATTATTGCGCTTTAAAGAATTAATATAGATGCTAAATTTTTATATTTTTGACGTTTACGCTTTTAAGAGCATGCTAAAAATGAACTATATAAAAAATTCTTCATAAAAGAAACCTGTTCAACTAGTCTCTTACGCATTATTTAAATAACGTAGTTTTACTATTTACGCAGACTTACTCCAGTGACAATTTGTCAACAGTGAGTAATGAGCTATTTTCTTTTTAGTAAAGAAAAGCATATTCCTATTCAATAATAATTAATATTTTTTTTTCTTTATATAAACCACCAACTATTTATGAATGACATTAGTAAATTCATGAGGCTCGTGTAGAATTAATGTTTTCTGAATATTAATTAATTTTTTGCACATAAAAGTAAGGTAATTTTATCCGATCCATAATTAATTAATTTTGGTACTCGTGAAAATTTTTTATTTACAATGCTTCAACATATTCTTAATTTCCATTTCTTCATTACAGTTTCAAATAAAATAATTTCTTAAACCGAAATATTGCATTTTAACGCGGAACAATTACGTTTAGGTGTGTCTAGAAAATAGGAGATTACGCGGGGGTGTTGATGAGGGTAGCGAGCAGGCACGAGACCCCCCCCCCCCCCCGCTAGTCCTTCAAATTAATACTTAGATACTGTACTATGCAAAACACCGGTATTTTTAATAAATTGTTATTTTAGTAAAATATAAGTTTTTAACCGTAGAGGTATCGCATGATGGCATTTTTTCCCACTTTCCAGCAATGTAGCTTATTTACTTTTTAATTCACAATTGATTCTAACAATTACTAAAGAAGTAAAAAATAAAAGATCAAAACAGATTTTCAGTCGCGGAAAAAAAGTAAATATCCCCTTCTAAATCTGTAACAAATTATTGTAGAATAAAGTTACTGGTATTAAACGATTGAAAATGAAGTCTGCTTTTAAATGATGTATATAAAAATGTTTTAGGGGCCCATCTACATATCAAAACAATTAAAACTGAATTTGTTTTTTGAAATAGCAAGACCCAATTTTGGCATCATTAATAAATTCTGCACCTTTAATTAGCTCAAGTACAAATTTGCATGAAATTCGAACGATTAGTTTCCGAGTAATTATTTATTTCATAATGGACATATTTTAGGGGCAGTATCCATATTGATGTTCGGTGCTCGAAGGTGGTTTAAAAGCAACAGATTGACTAAGTCACTTCTATTAATGTATTATTTCTTGCCATTATGACCATTTCTTTCCCTTAATATGCTTCGACTGTGGATAGCATGATTTGATACTTGTTAGACCTTTTCAGATATGTTCGCATGGTTTAAATTCAGATTTATGGAAGAAGTAAAATTAAATCTATTTTTAAAAGAATCAGAATAACTTTAAACTCGTTGTTCTCATTTGAAATAAGATAAATAATTCTATAATTAAACTTATTCTGCTATTTCATTTTAAATGTTGCAATTAACTCATCAAACGGTTTGCGAAAAAAACGTACTATTCGAAGTTTCTATTTTCATCATAATTTAGATTTGTTTGGCTACTACTTCTGATTGTCAAGAAAACTTTCCTATCTGAAAGTCATAATAATAACTTGTAAAGGGTTTTAAAATTAGCCTGTGTAGTCGAATAGATCAAAATAATCAAGCTATAGAAGAAAATGTTTAATTATTTAAAACTTTTCATTAATCGGTTAAAAAGTTTACATCGGTACTTATTTGTAAAGATTACAATTTTTGATTTATATACAAAAGTTAGTAAACTACTAAATTAGCATTTTTAAATAAAATTCAAATACTTTCGTAGGAATAGTTTATTTAATAGACATTCAGTGTAAAATTGGGAACAATTTAACAAGATTTAAATAAACTGAATTAATAAGTATAAATATCTCAATATGGTACTACATTGTGGATATAATAATGGTTTAAATGTTGTAAAATATTTTTGCCCAAAGTTTGTAGATATCAAATGCTAGAATTATATTAATCATTTGCCTCATAAAGATCGTCAGCATCTGTTTAAAAAAAATACATTTCACGTGCGCTTCCATTTTGTGGTAAGCATTGAAATTAATAATTTCCTATTTACACCATTAAATAAGCTTTGCTCTCTGAAATTTCATGTTAATGCTAATGTGATCATCACAATTTATTTCATCAAATTTAAAAATCAACAAAACGCAAACATGTATACAAGAACAAACTGGTCCGCATAATAAAACTTAAAAAGCAACAGCTGCAGCGACTTGCTACAAAATTTCAAAATAATGAAATTTATCAAAAAAAAAAAATGATTATTCCAAATAAGAAAACAATATTTCATATGACAGAACTTTAACAAAAATGTAGAGAATATTATGTGCAGATTAGTACACAAAAAATGAGAGGGCAAAACATTCAAACGCACACCAATAAGCCACAGGTTTTGTTTAAATTTAAAAGGTGGGGATCTGTTAATATGATATGTAGAAAGCATTTTTATCAAGACTTCTTGTAATCTCATTGTTATTGATTCAAGGAGGCTGTTAGCAATATCAGAATCTGCTTTGGTAATTTACCTTGCATGGAGGTTGAAAGGATTCAAGTTAACGTAAGATCGCGAGGCAATGAAATACGTTTTACTCATTGTTTACATCGTAAGACAGACTTATGCACTAAGTTGATCTAAGCGAGGTCCGTAATCACAGTCCAAATATATCAATAAAATGAGTAAAATGTATTTTTTTTTCAAATTATGCTATTCTGCACATCATAGATTAATAATAAACTCGATGCAGAAGGGTTCGTTCAGTAGCTTCAGGGCTTCAGATACCTTTTTTTTTCTTTTTTTTCAACCTGGCTTCTGCTAGAATCACTTGTGGGTTTGGACGTCGCAGGTGATATACAAAACTGGCTTTCGGAAAAGATTCGGAATAAGAGTAGAATAAAGGGCTGCGAGCGGAAAGAGGCCGCACGCCGCGGCGGTTTAACACTAGCATTTTTACGTTTTTAAGCATAATTTAAAAACTACGTGGAAGAAAAAATTTTAATTTTGGCTTCGCATAAAGCAGGACATAATGAATATAAATCCATCAAAAAACTTGTAGGTTGCATTTCATATATTTTTCAAATATTAATTTCGTAATTCATAATTCATGTTATAAACATTTTAAAAATAAAACTTCCACGTAATGAGTTTTTTAGTTTCATAATCGCACCAAAAAATATCACTTTAGGACTACAATTTCAGGAGATATTAATAAATATATGAACATGTAAATTAACATTAGAAGCTCTAAATTTTAAATGTTTATATAATCCAAATGACTTGATATTTTATTTCTAGGCATAGTTTGAACCGAAGTTTTAAAATATCTTGTCAAAATTGGGTGTTGCCTTAAAAAAAAGCAAAGTTTGGTTTAGATTTTATTTGTATATGCTCCCCTAAGCAAATTTTATATACATAATTTAAAAGAGGACTTAATTTCCAATCGTTTGGTAACAGTGACTTTCTTCTATGGTAATTTGTTGCAGAGTTAGTAGGGTGGTTTACTTTTTTTCCACCACTGTACAATAGAATACTTATACTGCATTTAAGCATTAAATTTCTTATTCAATGTACTTTTTCTGTCACATGTAGATGAAGATTTTTATCTAAAATTCAAAGAAACTTCCTTTGAGACATAACTGAACACATTTGTATTTTAGAATTCATAAGTATGCATATTCAGATGTTACCAAGTGAAATATCGCTTCTCTTTTTTTCTATGATGCCGAAGGATCTATTCAAAAAATATGTTAAATTTCGTATTTTCAACCAATTTTTTGAAATGTTGAAATCTGAGAAAGATCTTTTATTACGAGCATACTGATATAACTCATCATATCCATAATTATTATTAAAATTTACTGAAATAAATTTATGTAACTAAAAAACTAAAATTCCAAAGCACTTCAATAGTTATGCTTATAAATTGTATGTTTTTACGTGCGAAAAAAACTTTGATTTTTGTGCGAACCAGAGTGTAATATAACCGCGAGTGTTATACAGAGTGATTCATAAATATCGAAACAATAGGCTATCTCCTTAATTAATGTCCCTAGGGACATACTTCCAATTGCAAAATTCCATAAAAAAGATGGAAAATTTGATGAGATAAGTTACAACTCAATGAGAGATGTTTTGAGAAATACGAAAATTAAATTTTTATACGGCCCCCCTTAGGGTAAAATTTCCAATTAGGAATTTTTTCCTTATCCATTCTTGAATCAAACACAAAAAGTTCCATCTTCATATCTGCAAAACTCGTGGAGTTATGTCCGTTTAAATAATTCGTCAGTTTTTAAGGGATTAGACACAAATTGAAATGCGTGTTATTGAAGAAACAATGTTACTTTAAAAGTTCCAGGATACACGTAAAAAATATATTTATTGAGTTAGAATTAGATTTTTCTGTTTCTTGTGATGATTAACCATAGAATTTGCAAATAAAATCACATCCTAAAATTCCTCAGAAAGTTTAAAATTTTTAAAATTATTATTATCTTTTTAATTGGGGTAATTTAAAATCGTTATAACTCGAAATATTATCGTCGAATTTCAAACTTTTTAACCCTTAATTAAAGAGGAAAATATAATTTAAATTTTGTTTCAGGATTTTTTTAATAATAATATTAAAAATATTAAAAACACAAATTAAAAAAAATGATGAAACTTATTTAAAAAAAAAAAAAAATCATATTTCCAAAAATAAATATATTTTCAAATTTGTCGAAACAAAATTAATATAAAACAATCAAAAAGGTCATTTTCCGAGTATGCACCTTTTTTAAAAAAAAAGAATTCTTGATTTAAAAATGTAAATTAATAATTTAAATGAAATTTATTTTAATTTTAATTACGCATTTAAATTAATAATTTTAAATTAATTATTTTTAACAATTTAAATTAATAATTTAAAACGCATTTAAAGTTTTAAACAAAGATTGGCTCCTAATAAAATGTTTAAATGCTTTTTTTAAACAATGCAGGTGAGTATGTAACACTTTCCTGTAGCTTAAACTTCCGATTCAGTTTAACTTTTGCCCTTTCCACCTTCTTTCTGTGCTATTTAAAACAAGGTTTATTCTAACATACCGATTAAAAGTGTTTTCATAATTTTAACCCTCAGAACTTTAGGTTTTATATCGTCCTGGAAAGCGGTTAAAATAAGTCTGTATTCTGGGGCTGGACCAGTCTCGACCGGGCCTAATGTATTTTTCATACCGAACCAGGACTGGCTTCCTTTCCTCCTAGGTCTGTACGGGGCAAAATTTTAAGTTCCGGTTTCCACTCAACCCGTCTTAAAATCATACCTAATCCGTGCAAAAATCAGGAAAGTATGGCTCAACCCAAAAAAATTACAAAAAATGCATATATTTTTAAATCGCCATTACAATTAAAACATATTACCATTTGCAATTAAACTTTAAAAATCGTTTTTAAAGAATAGTAGATTTAAACGAAAAAACAAAACAAAAAACAAAACATTAAAACAACTGAAAAAGAACCTGCTTATTACGGAATCCTGTCTAAAGCGGAATATTTATTTTTTATCCATGCAAAATGAATATAATAATATTTGTGAAAAGAATAGAATACATTTGTACCTCCTAAGAAGGGAAATTGTATATAAGGCAATTTTTTCTTGTCTGTGTGATTCCGTCTTAGAAGGTTTTACTGTATAGCATTTTTGAAAGTCTCCACTACATGTATTATGGATTAATAATATTAAATGGTAAGTGAAACATTTACATACAAATAGAGATTCATTAAAAAAAAAATATCACAGACTTTGACGCTGCTTAAAAATGAAGATTATAAACATATAAAAAGAAAATCTATAAGCTATTATAAAGCTATAAAGCTATTTTTGTTCAGAACTCTTTCATACGAAACAATTTTTAATCATATCGACGTAAAAAACTATGTTTTCTAAAAATTCAGTCAGATCGGACCAGACTTGGGATAAGATTTAAACATTTTTCCAGGCTCGGACGAACTTTTTTTTTCTATGGCTCGGCTCGACACCGGGGCTGGATATTTTAACCCGTGAAAACGTCTAATAAAAGCCTCCAGCATAATTTGAAAGAAGGTTTAACTTAAAATCTATAGGCTACTATTTTATGTCTAAAGGAGAGGCACTGTCTTAAATCGACTTTTAATAACGTACAATTTGAGGATGATCCCTTTTCTTGCATTCAAAATGAGTCAATACCTCGTCGATCAGAGGCATGGGAAAACGGTGTACGTCGAGAAATTTGAATGTTAATAACTCTGCGAGTTTTGCAGATACAGAGATGATTTTTTTTTTGTTTAATTCAGAAGGGATAAGAGAAAATTTCCTATTTGGAAATTTTATCTAACGGGGGCTGTATAATAAATTAGTTTTTATATTTTCTCAAATAGACCCCCCCCCCCATGGAGTTACAACTTATGTCATTAAATTTGGCACCTTTTTTATGAAACTTTGCAACTGGAAGTATGTACCTAGGAGCAATATGTAAGGAGGTAGCCTATTGTTTCGATATTTATCAATCACCCTGTATAACCTAATATAACACCATCTATTTATGAACTTCATTAGTAAATTCTTGAGAATGGTGCAGAATTAGTGTTTTCTGAATATTATTTTATTTCTAACCATGAGTGTTATATAATCTAATATAACACCAGCTATTTATATTTTTCATTAGTAAATTCTTGAGACTTGTGTAGAATTTGTATTTTTGAATATTATCTCATTTCTGCGCATTAAAATCAAGTAATTTTATTTGATCTGTAATTAATTTATTTGGCTATTCGTGACAAAGTTTATTTGCGATGCTTCAACATATTCTTATTTTTCATTTCATTATTATAGTTTCAAAATAAAATAATTTGTTAAACATAAAAATTACATTTTGTTTAGAAAAAAAATATCGATTCTTTAAATTCTGTTTAAAATAGAAGTTTTTAACCGTAGATGTGTCGCGTGATGTTTTTTTTTTTTTTTTTTTTTCTCATTCCAGCGTTGTTGCTGCGAGAAATTCTGCCAGAATGCCAAGATCTCCAGATTTTATAAAAATGGAAAACTGTTCAATTATTATTATTATTATTATTATTATTATTATTATTATTAAAAGTTTATATCTTTCTTTAGATCTAACTTAAATCTTAACTTTCAATCTCAAAAAGATCATTAGATTGTTTTTTATTATTTCAACATGCATTTTAGCGATCAGTTTAGATCATGGTTCTCCCTGCCGCTCGATATTGCGCTAAATTGCGACAAAAGTCTTCATTTGGCGAATAAATCAACAGTCAAATTCGCCAAATTGCGAGTGCTCAATTTGTGTGTTTGTGTGTGTGGTGTGCCAATGCAGTCGAGATTCTTAGGTGCGTTGCTAAAAGATTGATGTCGCTTTACATGTTCAATCGCACTGTGCCATTTGCATTTCTCTATTTATAGAGATACTGACTCAACACCAATTTACTTTAACAACAGGCAAAGACACAGAAAGGATTATACGATAGATATTTCTGTATTGTCATGTCAGTTAATCGTTATCTATGCTCCAGCGTCGTGGCAGTAAAAACGCAAACAAAACTACTCGCATTAAGCGCCAAATAGAGAAAAATGTTGCTAGAATGCATTGTTGAAATTAGCCATTTACCATACTCTTAATTAAATGTGTGCAAAGTATAATCGGCCGGTCAAATTTTTTCAATCGGTTAAGAGTCGAAATGTCATAGACATTTTTAGTGTATATTTTCACAAAGGTAAATCAAAGTTTGCTGTATTTAATTTTTATTTAGACAGCTAAAAGAATGTCTGAAACGTGTACATATTTACCATAGATTTAAAATACACTTATTCTTAATAGTTTCTGTAGCGGATACTCGAATTTCTATTATATAAGCAATTCAGAAACTTGGGTTATTTTAGAACATACTGAAAAAAAAAAATGGGTACAATAAAGGGTTAAATATAAGTTTTTTTCAGTGTTTCAAGCCGAATCTATTTTGCTAACATTTCTGTTCATTTGGTTACTGTTTTTTATTTCTTATTCGCCAAATCGCTAATGCTGGTCAAAAGCCAGCGAGAACATTGGTTTAGATGTAAAAAATAAATTATTGAAACGGGCGTATAATAGAATATTCATACTGCATATCTGCATTGCATTTCTTATTCAATCTAGTTTCCTTTTTTTCCACATAACTGGAGATTTTTGACTAAATTTGTAACTAGCTTCTTTTTGAGGCATACCTCAAAACATTTCATTTTAGAATTTGAGAAATTTAGAAGTACGCATATTCAGATGATAAAAAGTGAAATATCGTTTCTGTTTTTTTTTTTTTTTTTTTTCTATGATTGTAAGGATCTTTTAAAAAATTATGTTAAGTATGCTGTTTAAATTTTTTTGAGACGTTGAAATCTGGGGAAAATCTTCATTGAGAGCATACTGATATAAATCATCATACGCATGTTTATTAGTTACATTTACTGAAATAAATCTATGTAATTGAAAAACCCAATTCGATTCAAAATCACTCCAATAGTTATGCCTACAAATTGCATACGTCTACATGCGAAAATACCTTTACTAACGTGTGACTAAACCACGGTGTAATATAACCGTTTTCTTATGCAAATTGTTTAATATATGGAAATTTTTAATTTTTATTGAGAATCGTAACTTATATTGTTTTAAAATGTACCAAGTATTTTACATGAAAATTCGTTATTTTGAAATTGTATTAGTTAAAGTTCTGGTTTTAGTGGGGTACAGGATCTTTAAACATTCGAAGAATCAGTTTTGGGTTCTGTTTTATTCTGAATTTTTTTCATTTCTCAACAATATGAGAAAAAAACCCACTCAAAAATTTGCATTCTTTCTTGTGTTATAATCATTTAGCGATGTTGAGTACAATTGAATGTTCGTAGATATTGAAACTTTAAAACGCGTTTCCTCAGATTAGCAGGAACCATCATCCAACAGCTTTAAACATTAACCAAATATGCGTTTCTTTAAAGTTTTCTTGCTAAACTACAACAACAACAAAAAAAAAACACATATTTTGGTTATATTCTCTTGAACTTGAAAAACTTTAAAAAACTTTTCCATTTTTTAACCATTTGGAAAAATGGTTATTATCCTCTGTCAGGGCAGGAAATCAAAAACATACCTGAAGCGTTTTATTGGTTGAATCCGCATTTTATTCTTTTTCTGATTGGTCTATACAGTAATCTGTATTTTCCCTTTACTTTCAACAGAGATGAATACTTCTGTGGCCACTATGACAAAAAGGAATAAAAACTACAAAAAATATTAATAACTCAGAAACAAATTGAGATACAGCTTTCAAACAAATTGCATTTAAAAGTACATTTTTTTTCTTTATACGACAGTGTAAAAAGGAATATTGTGGGATGTTTAGAAGTTTAAGAATGCAATTTCATTTAAAATTGGTCCAGGAATATTAATGTTTAATCCATCGCGTACGTAATGAATGACTATCTCCGTAGAAGTTTAAAAATTTACAGTACCGAAAAATGTAATCCATGGCGTACGTAATGTATGATCAACTCCGTGCGATTTTTTATGTCTTAAATTTTAGTCTTTGAAAAAAACATTTTCCAAATCGTTGTAATTTGTTAAATTGCATTTATATTTTATTATATGCTAAAATTAAATTTTAAACAAACCTTTTTGTTTGCAAATTTTGCTTGCAAATGATCATATTTTGCTCAAAAAGTATTTTTTATATGCATAATTTTCAATTTTATCATGCTCGCAAAACTTAATGTTTTTAATTATGCACTGATCAGATGAATATATAAATTTAAAATTTAAATATTAATCTTAAATATAGAACATTTATTTTTCTGGATAATATAGAGCAGAATGTGTACTTTATTCAGAATGAGAACAAAAAACTTACTTTCACATTATTTGTGTTTTGGTACTTTGGAAAAGGCGATGTTGTTTATCGTTTCGACAAACTCAAAGGCCCTGTGCCCCCTTATTTTCTTTTGTAAATTATAACGTTGAATTAGAAGAAAGTAAAAATGAAAGTAAAGTCGTAAAGGACTGTCTGGTGACTAAAATATTATTTTCATTTTGTACTTTCATGTTTCACATTTTAATATATACAGAAAATATTTTTCTTGCATGCAGCTTACTAATACAGCGAGAGTATTTTCAAAAGCTATAAAATTTCAAAGTCAAACCATAAGAGAATTTATGTTTTGAATAAAAAAATAATCAAGTTTCAATGTTAATATTTTTGTAAATGAAAAAATAAAGAGAAAATATTTTTCTCAATAAATATCTAGAATAGTACATTTAAGGTTTTTTCCAGAAAATATAATAAAAAAATAAATTATATATAATTTACTTAAATGCATTAAAGTTTTCTTTGAAAATAAAAGTAAGCTGTTTCGAATTCAAGCATTTCAAGAAATGCTATTTGCATTATTACAATTATATATCTTTAATTTTTTTTTTCATTTTCCGTTTAAATTAATAAAACTGCCCATTAGATATATTTTATATGAATTAGATTGGAATTATAATGCATATGATATGAGTTTGCTTTGTAGTGGTTCTGTAAATTATTTTTTTAATTACAATGTATTTTTGTAATTACAATGAAATTATATATAAATCTAGTTGTCTTAATTTATTCTCACGTGAAAGTGAAATATTTTATTCAGTTAAAAAAATCGTGATGTTAAAAATTCTTTATCTAACCTTTTTTTTTTTTTTTTTTTACTTTTTGAGAAATGCGCAAGTTCTCATTTAATTATATGATCTGCGTTTCTGGAAAACTAATTAAGAACAATACTTTCATTTACGCCAGAGAATTCATTTCGCGCATTAAAAGTTCTTTTTCGCCTTTAGCGAAAACATTTCATTCAGACCAAAATGTTATTCTATGACATAACTAATATCTATGAAAGATAAACAGAATAATTTAGCTAATTTTGTAAAGATTCCTTGCTTTAATTTGAATATGAAAGAAAATCTTTTAACATTAATTTAACTATTAATATACTGCATATTTCAAAGTGATACATTGCCATTTCCATAGTAATTAGTGGTCATTTAAAAATTATATTATTTCGAATAAAATATTTTTAATGAGAAAGGGTATTTACGAAATATTGCCTATTAGCAAATGTAACATTTATTCATCAATTAAATTTTTCTTTTCAACAAATAAATAAATAAACACATCTTAATTTTTGCAAATTAAACATGATTAAATATTCTACGTAAAATGTAATGTAGATAATAATGTACCAAAATAGTTACAGTAAATGACTCACTTTACAAAATATACATAACTTACAGCCCATCGCATCTCTTTTGATTTTTAATATGCCATATTTGAGCCTAATTTTTGGCCACTGTAACGAGAGTTGTACAAGCACACTTTAAAATCATAATTTATGTACAGTCATGGAAAAAAAAATTAAACACCCCTACTAACTACTCAACAAATTATCGTAGACGAATGTTACTGGTACCGAAAGATTGGAAGTAAAGTGTACTTTTAAATGATGTATATACAATTTGCTTAGAGGGCCATTTACATATTAAAACGAATCCAAACTTTATTTTTTAAATGGAAATACCCAATTTTAACAAGATAATTCAAATCTCTGGCTCAAACTATGCCCAGATACCAAATTGCAAGTCATTTGAATGATAAGTTTCTTAATTATAAACATTCAAAATTTAGTGCTTCTAATGTTAAATTACATTTTCATATTTTTATTTGTATCTCCTGAAATTATGCTCCTAATATGCTATTTTTTCTGTAGCAATAATACTAATATACCCAAACATAAATACGTTGAATTTGAATTATACGAATTTATAATATTTGAATATATTATATTTTATGATATGAATTATGAAATTAATAGTCGAAAAAATTATAAATTGCAACATACATTTTTTTTGATGAATTTATATTTATTAAGACCTACTTTATGGAAATCCAAAATTTCACATTTTTCTTCCAAGTACTTTTCAAATTATGCTTAAAAAACAGCAAAATGATGGTTTAAAGGGCCGTCTATGATAGAAGTGACTAGATATTTTGAATTTTCTTCTGCTGTCCTTGTAATCTAGCAGGTTTCATTCACTGCTTGAGTGGGGCTTAAGGTGCCCTGATCAAGAAGGGGGCTCTCTGGGTTAACAGTCAAGTACTGAACTTCAATTGGGTATAGCAAAAAATTAGCACTCGTCGAGTAACACTTAAAACGTGGCGATTAACTTTATTGCCCTCATTCGCCAAACTCAATGGGCACCACTCGCCAAACGCGATAGTTGAAAGATCGATGCCAAAGAGGAAAGGGGTGAAATTCGTTCGGAATTTACAGCGTCCAAATCGGCGATTATCCCGAACGTAAGAAAAGAAAATAGCAGGGGTGGTTCTGTCTCGAATTTTCCGAAAATTTAAGGCATTCGGTCATCAGTCCGAAAATTCGGACATAAAAATATCGCTATTTTCGATATGGTCGCCGAAAAAAATCAGTTTCGTCAATCGTTCGTAGAAAAAAATCCCCCATTCCGTCAAAGAATCGTAAAAAAACGTGAATTTTGGCCAAGGACCACGTAAACAACGCGAATTACGTCAAAACATCACGGAAAATACGCAAATTTCATGAAAAGATCGCGGAGTAAACGCAACTTTCGTGACAAGATTGTTGAAAAACGCAAATTTCATCAAAAAATCGCGGAAAAAACAAAAATTTCGACAAAGAATCGCAAAAAAGAATCACAAAATTCTTGAAAGTCTCGCGGAAAAACACAAATTTCGTGAAAAGATCGCGGAAAACGCAAATTTCGTGAAAAGATTGCGGATAAAACGCAAAATTCGTGAAAAGATCGCGGATAAAACGCAAAATTCGTGAAAAGATCGCGGAAAGAACACAAAATTCGTGAAAAGATTGCGAAAAAGAAACACAAAATTCTTCAAAGTATCGCGGAAAAACGCAAATTTCGTGAAAAGATCGCGGATAAAACGCAAAATTCGTGAAAAGATCGCGGATAAAACACAACTTTCGTCAAAAGATCGTGGAAAAACGCAAATTTCGTGAAAATGTCGCGGAAAAACGCAACTTTCGTCAAAAGATCGTGAAAAAAAGAAATTTCACTAAAAGATTGCGGAAAAACACAAATTTCATCAACAGATCGCGGAAAAAACGCAAATTTCATGAAAAGATCGCGCAAAAGCGCAAATTTCGTGAAAAGATCACGGAAAAAACTAAATTTTCGTGACAAAATCGCGGAAAAACGCAAATTTCGAGAAATGATCGCGGAAAAAACGCAACTTTCGTTAAAAGATTGCGGAAAAACACAAATTTCGAGAAAAGATCGCGGAAGAAAACGCAAATTTTGTGAAAAGATCGCGGAATAACGCATACTTCGTGGAAAAATCGCGAAAAAAACGTAAATTTCGTGAAAAGATCGCGGAGAAAACGCAACTTTCGAGAAAAGATCGTAGAAAAAACGCAAATTTCGTGAAAAGATCGCGGAAAAAACGTAACTTTCGTCAAAAGATCGTGAAAAAAACGCAAAATTCACGAAAAGATTGCGGAAAGAACACAAATTTCATCAAAAGATAGCGGAAAAAACGCAGATTTCGTCAAAAGATCGCGAAAAAACGCAGATTTTGCAAAAGGTCACGAAAAAATGCGAATTTCGTCAAAAGATCGCGAAATTCGTTAAATGGTCCCAGAAAAATGCATATTAGTTAGTGCCGAGGGGGGGGGGTCCCCCTCTGCTGTAACCTTTCTGAAAAATTCCTGTGAATTTATTTCATTGCAATTAATAGTAAAAATAAACTTTTTTTGTTGAGTGTAATCATATCGAATGGTAAGTAATATATATTAGTAAATTACAATGTTGATAGTTAGAACAAACACAATTTTGTATGGAGCGTACATAACTTTGTTACTGGCCAGTGGTTAAAAAAAAACTGGCCAGTGAATAAAATCAGTGTACTGGCCAGTGGCCAGTGGGTAAAAACACTAATTTTGACCTATACAATTGGGTTACAGCCCTTAAAATAAGCTTGTTTTAAAATAATTAATTTATCGATAACTTATGGTACGAAATACATAAAAATTTGATTTTAGGCTAATTTAACGGTGTATAATTCATTTATGTTGTCAAAATAGTGTACCGCATTTGAAAAAAAAAACAAAGTTATGGTTGGATTTAATATGTAGATGGCCCCCTAAGCAAATTTCATATGCATCATTTAAAAGTAGACTTTATTTTCAATCGTTTGGTATCAGTAATTTTTTTCTACGATAACTTGTTGATGAGTTAGTAGGGGGTGTTTACTTTTTTTTTTCCACGACTGTGCTACAACAATTATATATGTTGTTTTTATAGTACTACATGAATTGTCATAAAAATAGAAAATACAGTATACGCAAGAAAATTAGGTATGAAATATTTTAATTTACCATCTGTAGTTAACAGTTCACACTCTTTTTACACTGTAATTCTTTAAATAATCGCAACTGGCAATTTCAAGATCTCCGATTGATTTCATTGACAATTATCAAAAGTAATGATAATATACTAAACAACATGTGTTATTACCATCTATTTGTTTCATAATTTCCAAACTTTTTCGTTTTTTTTTTTTTCTTTTACTGGTGACACTTAAAACTTGTATAAGCATTACCATGACTTGCAAAAGCTGAGTATTCACGTATTTATTTAAGATTTATCATTAGTTTTATATTTTCTAACTTAAAATACTGGCAAAATAGGGCAATTTTGAAACAAATATAACAATATTGCTATGAAGTATGTTTTAATGTCTAAAATTCTATTGAGATTGAAACCTAAAATCTCTACAAAGATTAGCTCTACTCATCATAATAAAGTACTAAAGGAACATTTCAACAAATGCAATCTGTGTTCTTAATGGAAGTCTTCCTAACCAAATACCATTAGAAAAAGTTTTGGGTCTTTTAATGTCATCAAGAGCATTTCCATCTTAATTATTGATGATATTATTATTAACTAAAAAGATACAACGTGTTGAATGCACTTAAATTTTTCAACATTAGTATAATTTTTCAAATATCAGTATATGTCACAAGTCAGAGGAATTAATTCAAAAGAATTTGAAATTAAATTTTATTATAAAGCAGCTGTATATTTAATAACACTTAAAATTTATTTTCACAACTTACCCCCAACCAACCACAACAACGCACCACGCGTAAGGTAATGCAATTTCACATGTCGGTATGTATCAAACAATTTTGATAACTTAAGTATTTTTATAGATAACAATTCAACTCTGGACTCACTAGATAATGTGTTTCAAAGAAAGTACTTATTTAAAGATATTAAAAAAATTTCTTAAATGATTCATACGATGTATTAATATAATATTTGTAGATGGCATATTGGTTTATATGGGAATGAAAGAATGGACGCTCTGGATAAAGCTACCACAAATATATATCCTGCAATATCACAGAAATGTTTTTCTATGTACAGTTTAAAGAATAAAATTATATAGAAAAAATACCTTTCACAGAATAGCAAATCTTGTCGAGAAAACTAATCAAAAGCAAGCGACAATTGTAAAATTCATAATAAAGTTGATATCAATTATGTAAGTAATAAACCTGCTACACCATATTATCTAAACTGTCATGGATGTTTTTAGAGCATTCTTCAAAAAATACATATAAAAGATCACCCATACTGCATATGTAGTCCTACATTAGGTACAATCTTTCAATATTTATATGACAAGAGTCTCTAATGAATGGCCACTATAAATTTGACAAAAATTCGACGTTAATGAAAAATAATCAAATAATTTTAAGCAATCAAGGTAACTCTGTAAAACTTAAAGTAACAACCCTCATAGCATGCATGGTCACAGTGACGTCGTTGTGACGTCACTGTGAGTCACTGTGGTCACGTCACATCTGTGACCGAAATGCCACCACTCAGTGATGTCACATTGTGAATGAGATGTGAACTTCTTAGAAAAATTTAAAAAATTACAAAAATTCTTCAAAACATGTTGTTACTGTAAAATTTTATTTTTCTGGCAATAAAAAAGAATTGTTATGTCACTGCATGTAACGTAGGTCACGTCGCACTCACACAAAAAAAATCCTCCCATATTGTAAGTCTTAGTGTGAGAAAAATATGAACTTCAAAAATCTTTCAAAATGAAGAGAAATGTTTTTAAAAGGCCCGAGTTACAGCGGCATAAGGAATGAAAATATATTAGTCGGTAGCAAGTAGTAAATTCAGACACGAAAAGATGGTGGGGGGAGGGGGGAGCATATAAAGGAAAATGCACGGTACAAGTATCAACAAACTAGATTTTCATGCTATATTTTATCAATTTGATATCTAAGAGTGTGAAAGTATACTTTTCTCCTGATTTCAATTTTATCTAGTATTGCAATTTAATATAATAATTCGGTACAGATGTCATATTCGCCCCATATTGGCGCGATTTTTTTCTGTCGCCAATATCATATAGGCAACAGGTACTTAACTTGCGCCGAAGTGTCGTTATTTTGCTTGATGTGGTAACCCGGATTATGTTGTTTATGCTGTTGATGTTTTCGCCAAATTGGCAACCGAAAAAAATCGCGCCAATATGGGGCGAATATGACATCTGTGCCAATAATCCTTCTCTTATTCTTATTATTATAAAAGTGTTTCTCGGAAAAATGGTACGTGCTGGAGCAATTTGGATAACATATTTAGAATTAGGAATATTAAATATATACACTTTACATATTTAGTTTGCCAGAAGGAAAATTTTTAATTTATTTTTACCGGCCACTGGTATTCGAAACACTTTTGTGGCTTCAAACTAAAAAAAATCTATTATAGTTAAGTCTGCAGCTTTTAATGAGCACGTAGAAAGAGTCTTCAGAGTTTAGTCATACATACATTTCTTGCTTTATAATTTGCATTCAAGTCATATTTTTTCCTGTTAGTGTACCTATTTTAAGTAACTATTTTTTTTAAAAAATTCTACTTCTTTCAGACTTTTAAAATAAAATTAGCATTTTCCGAATAAAAAAAATATATATACAAAATTTATGCAAAACCCATGATATAATTTATTATTCGTATTTCAAATTTGTGTTTTAGAGATATGACTAAAAAAAAGTTATTTTACGAATTGTTTTATTCTACAGGAAATTTACATGAAAAGAATGACGATTGACAAATAATTTTTTTTTTTATCCTCGATATTTATTTATATCTTTTTATTTTTTAGGAAGATATTTTGTATTTATTATGTGTGAAACAATCTTTACTTAGAAAAGGGGAGGGGGGGGGGTTAAAACTGATAAAAAGAAAAGGTAAAATACATTGGAAAATTCTTCAAATACAAAAATTTAAATACAGACAGTCTCATAAAATGATTGCACAAATAAGTTCCATATCTGTTTATATAAAAGCAAATAAATTAACACCTTCCCCAAATCGTCTGCCACGATACCGCAGGGTAAACAGAGAACTTTTTGTTCTAACAGATGCGGTAAGTTACTAGTCTAAAATGTAAGCTTTTGCGTGTGCTTTTTTTAATGGAAGAAAAAGACGTCGCCATTTTCGGATACACACGGATATTAATAATTAATTTATGGATTTCAAAAAGTAAGTCTTATTTAATTTAAATTGTTTATTCCTATTTTGTATATTTGGTGAGATGAGTTAAATAGTTTTATATTATACCTATAGAAAGAGACTGATCTGGGATTGTTTTTCAGATTAGAAATTAACATTATACTGAATGGGAAATGCCGTTTTACATACTATAGTAGTGAAACTTTTGAAAGACTTTTTTTTTCATTGCTAATAATATTTTAAATTATTATTTAAAATCCTAAATCTTCATATCAATGTTTTCAGATTTAACATTTGCCAAAATTATAAAATGATAGGAATTCCTTGTAACATATGGAGAGATTTTTGAGAAATTGTTAAATCTAATAATACATTTAATTCATCTATTGTACTTTGTTGTTGTTTAATAGTACAATTATAAATACTAATTACATAGTGTTTTTCAAATTGGTATATTTATTTTTTTAAATTGTATGTAAGCACATTTTTGCTGTTCGTGTTTTTAATCAAACATTTAATTGTAGACATTCAGAATCAGTTATTAAATTTTCTTCGATTGTAAACTCATTTTCTACGTTTTCGATACACGTTCGATACTTCGCATTAAAAAATAAAATATGACAATTCAGCATTGAAATAAAGTGTTTTTCATGCCTGACAACAAGTTTATAGATTAAACTGCTTTACTATACTTTTTAAAATTTCATATTTATAATATTTATAAAAAAATATTTATAATTTATGATATTTATAAAAGTTGATATTGTACTGTTCATTAGCGATAATTGCTGGAAATGCATTTTTAATTATAATATCCGCTTTTATGATTCACTATATTTATGCATGGTATATGATGTATATAAAAGCTATAATTCATATTCAAGGCTACACAAAAGTATACGTAAGAGTTAAGGGGTATGGGCGCAAATTGATTAAAGGTGTTTTTTAGATGAGTTATGGATTTTTATGTTGAACTGCATTTAATTTACTAAGAAATGTTTGTAGAATATGGATAAAATGATACACAGGGTCACGCAAGGAAATGGATATATGGCCGTCTATAAATTATAATTTCTGGAAATGTGATTTCAGCAGTTTTAAGAGTGTTTTAATTTGAATTAAATTTTAACTAAATAGTGGCGTGTAATAAAGATTCTAGGTAAACTACAGGGTTGTACAATAGTATTCAAGTATGTTTTCAAATATTAGTATAAATTGCTGAATGAGAATTTCAACCTGTTATGCGTTTTCTTGCTAAACTAAATTTTCACATTATATACTAGTATATATCAACCTACAGATTAAATACAGGGCTATTCAAAAGAATTGGAAAACATATTTGGCTATAGGCGGTAACTGCTGAAATCAGTTTTTCAAATGTTTTATGCGTTTTCTAAAATATTTACTTAGTTATCTTATTTACGTTATTTCCTTAAATTACGATGTCTAGTTAAAGCATTCAGGAAGCGTTGGAAAGTGCTTATAATCTATGCTTAACGCATGATTTTTCTTACTTGCTTTTTGTATTTCCCAGATCAGTCATTTCCTATAAATCATACCAAATCTATTTAGCTCATATTAACAAAATACAATATACACGGGAATAAAAAATTTAAATAAATATGGCTTATCTTATTCTTCTTTAAATAGGAAATGTATTAATATCCGTTAGACTCCATGTTCGTACTTAATAAAATAATAACAAATCACAACACATAAAAACTTACACATTCTTAATATAAAGCTTGAACTCAAGATCAAGCTTAGAACTTAATAAAAAAGGATGCCAGTTGATAAGCATTGTTTTTTTCAGTGTAAAAATTAAAAGTATTTTAGAAGAATAGGACTCCAAAATAGCGATACATTGCTAAAAAGTACGGTAAAAGGATAATATTGTATATTTCAAACAAAACTTTATTTTAAAATTCATCACAGTGTTTATAACAAGAATCATCACAGCATTAATGCATGGAAATTTTTCCAGAGGGAAACATTCGCCTTGCAAACAATATTTCAAATGGAAATCAAATTTCAAATTGATTGCTTAAAAGGCGCAAAAGCCAACATTGTGAAAAAAATTCCATAACGGTACTTGAATCCGGGCCATCAGTTTAGCGCACTGACATTCTACCGACTAAACCACATGGAACGAGACCCAGCCTGGAAAATGTCTTACTATTATATGTTGGCAAGGCTACAAACACAGCACAAGATGGAATATTTATCATGAGCCACCGACATGGGGCAAACACGAAACTTAGTTAAATCCAGCAGCGATTCAAACTATATGAATACTTGGAAATTTTTGCAGAGAGAAACATTCGCCTTGCAAACACTATTTCAAATGAAAATCAAATTTCAAATTAAAATTGCATTTTAAGCAATTAATTTGAAATTTGATTTTCATTTGAAATATTGTATGCAAGGCGAATGGTTCTCTATGGAAAAATTTCCAAGTATTTATATAGTTTGAATCGATGCTGGATTTAATTAAGTTTCGTGTTTACCCGATGTTGGCGGCTCACGAAAATATTCCATCTTGTGCTGCGTTTGTAGCCTTGCCAACATGTACTAGTAAGAAATTTTCCAGGCTGGGTCTCGTTCCATGTGGTTTAGTCGGTAGAATGTCAGTACGCTACACTGATGGCCCGGATTCGAGTCCCGGCTTGGAATCTTTTTCTCTATGTTGGCCTTTGCCCTTTTAAGCAATTAATTTGAAATTTGATTTTCATTTGAAATCATCACATAGTTTATGTCAAGTTCGTCACAAATGTCACATATTTCACAAATTAGTCACAGTGTGACGTCAAAGCATTGTCGCTGTCGTCACAGGTTCGTCACAAAGTTAATGCCAAAATAGTCACAAATGACACACTTTTCACAAATTTGTCACACCGTGACTTCACAGAGTGTTCACAATGTGACGTCACAAACGACCTCTAAAACGGCCATAACGACCTCGCATTCTAGTCACTATGACGTCACATCGACGGTCACAAAATCACAGTGTGACTTCACAACGACGTCGCCGTGACGTCACAATGCCTTACGGGAATAACATATTAAATGAACGATTTCTTTCAATGGAGAATATTTTTGTAGAATGGAAGGTTTAATATTCCAGATATTGTCTCCTATTACATCACCTTTTCATTTAAATATGCAGTGTATTTCAATTATTTTGTTTTTGTGAATTTAATTGTGTAGTTTTTGTTACTGTACATGTTTTACATATGTCATGACCTGCAGCAAAATTCTAAACTTTAAAAGAATTTGTCGATCGTTATTCAGCACCAGGTTCGATTTCTACTTTACGTATTCGCTGGAGTTCATAAAAGACTGCAGGCCGTAATTTTTATGTGAAATAAATGCTCAATATTTTTTACGATTTTAGATTATTTGGAGTAAAAATGGAAAATTAAACAGTCCATACGTATAAGTAAGAGGGATGGTGCGTGGGAGCATTTCGAAGTAACTTCTGTTTACATGGCTGGCTTCGTAGTGAAGGGCTTGCGATAAAATGAGTACACAAACTTGCGAAAAAGAGCGCATGATAAATGAATGATATCATAAAAAGAAATTAACTGTTACCTTTGGACAATAAGGAGGATTTTGAATTTCTTGGCAGGACAACCAGAATACTAGTCTTATAAACTAAGCGGGAACGAATTTGAACGCCAATTCGTACGTAAGGATCAATGGTTTGGGAACTCATTATGAAGGATAAAAAAAAAAACTCATTTTTGGAAATATATCTCATTTGACGTATTTAATGAGGAAGTTAAACTCAAAAAATTTAGCAGACAAAAGAGATTTTTCCACCGGAGTAAAAATACAAATACTGACCGAGTACAAAGTTAATATTTATTATTTTTCCTTTTTATTTGTTTGATATCTACTGCGGGTGAATAATCGTCTAAATGAATGCCATCTATGTGAGAGCCGTTTTAGTGATAAATGTATATGCTAAACATCTTTTGTTTTTGTTTTTCTATGGAGGATTATTACAACAAGAAGCGAAATAAGGATAAAAAATAATTAAGTGAAAGTTAGTTTAAACTGAAATTTCGAGAAAGGAAATAATTTAAGAAAATGTATGCGATTTCACATCACACGGCCACACAATTCGGCCTGTTAGAGAATTAGCTGGCCATTTCGCTGTATGGCAAAAAGTTCTTCGCCAAGTGCGATGTATCTGGAATGAATAGTGTATATGCTATTTCTTCCGGGTATTTCTCGAAATGGCTGGAAATCACCGGCCAAAATTACAAGTGTTGATTAAAAATTATCTAGTAGGCGGCACTAGTGTGAACCTGCAAGAAATGAACGTGCCACTCTATGAAGGTAATACTCTGATTACATGCAGAAGTTTCCATCTTTGTGACTTGTTTTTATTATCATAGAAAAGTGACTCTTTTTAATAATACCACAATTATAATGACCCTGTATACTTGCATAAGCCGACATTGAAACCGTTTTTCTAAAAATAGATTTTTTGATATTGCGTGCGCTATTAATTATCATAGAATCTTGAAATTATGTATATTCTTAGTTTACACGTGTTTGTTCATGCTGAACTTCAATTTAGCCTGATTTTTGGCTTAGAAAATTGTAGAAAAAATAATTTTATTTTTAGTTTAGTTTCATATGTTGGTAAAATTTTGCGAATATGAAGAGAAAAACCATTAATTATGGTAAAGAATTTTAATATACTTTCAAACTTAGGTTCAGAGTAAAATATAGTATTATAAGTAACAAAATATGAAACATTAAACATACATCTGCAGTAGAATTTGTAAAATCATGATCACCAAATGCATGTTGCAATATTCATATTTTTCAAAAGCGACTTTTTCCGTTATGATTTAATCAATTAATGTTACTAAATATATGTGTATTTGATTATTTTATCAAACCATAAGAATTTGTGAAAGTAAAGAAAAAAAAATGTTGCGTTTCAATCATTGGTTAAGAAACTACAGAGTTTTTCGTGCTTCTTTAAATATACTCATTTTCTGGTTGCTCAACATGATCTGCTCCCTAAAAGACTTACTACAATTTATGATACTAATAGGAAGGCAAATATATTATAATAAGTTATTCCATTTCATTTTAAATGAATTTTTAATCTATTTTTAACAAAATATTTACGCCGATTTCCATTATTTGCATCACATTCCATAGATTTTATTATTATTCGTATAATGTATAAAGTAGTAGTTTGTTATAATAGTAGGTATATACAAATACTAGCAGCCTTCGCCCGCTACGCTGGTCGGTTTCTCCAAACGAAGCTTTAATTAAACGAAATATATCGCTGTATTTCATCTTGTGTTTTAGAGCAATATATACATTTATCTCCAATGACCACGCACTGCTGAAAACAATATGAACGCCGTTACGGTTTTATATCTTCTAACCCCTCAGACAAAATTTGGACTGCTAAGAAGCAAATCTTATAGTTTATTATTTACAATTCAATACGGAAAAGAACAATATGTAGCGTATTAAAATTATCCCAGAAAATTTAAAAATGCAAATCTCATCAAAATCCGTTCAGTATAATCTTATAATAAGACTAATTTTTCATAATCGGCTTCACCAGATTATAAAACATTCACCTATAATTCTATAGCAAAGCAGTGTAGAACAATATGCGTTATATACTAAAGCATTTCCTGAAAAAGTAACTAACAACCAGTGTTAATTCCATCGAATCCAACTCAGCAGAACCTTTTGAAAAGGCTAATCTTACAAAGTAGGGTTGGCTGATTAAAGAACTTTCGCACATAATTCTACAACCAAGCAACGTCATGAAGCCCTTTCTTGAAACTTTATCTAACTAACAATGTAAGTCTTTTCAAAATCCATTAAAAAAAACTCAAGTTGTGAGTGGTCGGACCGAAATTGCTATTTGCATTTTATATGTGGAGTGACAGTTAAATATATCTTTCATATTACCGTTAACGTGATTGTAGAACATTCAGGAATGTAACGTAGGCTATACGCCGTAGACCTGTATTTTTTTAGAAACTCTACACGCCCTCCAAAGCTAACATTCATACTCTCTAGTATATACCCCCTGTCTGTAGATTTTATCCTACTTTTTTTTTACAACTACACCACTGTTTACTTTCCTCATAGCTACATAACTAAAAATGAAGAATGATATGTTAAATATTGAAACAGACCCTGAAATATTACCTAACTGTGCAACTTCAATCAAAATACGTTCAGTAGAACTTTGAATAAAAAGTAATCTTTCACAATCGGGTTCCACCTAGTTTTGGAACTTCTACAATCTGATTTGTTGTCAAGTTTGTGCTTCAGAAAAAACAATAACCCAGAAGAAAACTTCGCTACAGAGAAGTAACATCCATGCAAGAAGTACCAATCATGCAATGCATACCAATCATCCGCAAAAAATTATCAAACTAACAGTGGAAGTCCCATCAAAATACATCCAGCAAAACTCAAATTATAAACGGGTGGAAGGAAAGACAACTTTGCATTTTATATAATTACAGTAGATGCATCTTTCACAATTGCGTTCCCCATTCTCTATAATTTTTCCAATAGCTCTATAACTAAGCCACATATAATGAAATGAATATATATACTAAAACCATTCCTGTAAAGTTATGTAACAGTGTCATTTGGATCAAAATCTGTTCAACAGATTTTTTTTTAAACGCTACATTTAATAATCCGATTCACTTATTTTTTTAACTTTTTCCTTTATTTCTATATCTAAGCAACGTAGAACACTGTGTGTATACACAAAAACCGTTCCAAATACATTACATAATTAATAGAGGCATATCCTATCAAAATATGATACTACTTAGTTATCCTGTCGACTAATTTCGCCAAATTTTATAAATCGCCAAATTATACAAATTGACTTAATTTTTATTTTAAATAACGAAAGAACAAATACGTTAGTATAACATTAATAAAAATACAAATAAAACGTCGAAATAAAAATCACTTGATGACGTAAACACGTGTAACTTGCTTAAAGTCAAGTGAATATGACATTTATTTTCAACCATTATCGGCATATAATCTTATACTTTGGCGATAGATTTTTGGTCGACGGGATAACTAAGTAGCACACAAAATATTATAAACATTCGGAATTCCCCAAAAAGATGAATATATGGCTTCTGTAATTCTTTTATGTTAGTCGGGCGCAAGTAATAAATCAACAAAGATTGTTTCCAAACCTTATTCTTATTTATTATTTTCAATCAAGATATAAACGTTTCACTCATTTCATTTTAAATATTTATTAATTTAAAATACATGCCTTACACTAATTTCATTGAAAAAACTGAAAAGTAAAACAATAGGAAATAATGCCACAACTTAAAACAAAGAATTGTTTTTAATTTACATACGCGAAATGTTTGGCTATTTTTAAAATGCTAATTGCGAGATTTAGACACGGCTGACATAAAAGTAACCATTTTTTCTTCTTATCCAGGATCAAATAATATATCGTGATGTATTATTTCAATTCCAGTTTCTTCCATTGAAAATAGTGGTACTTGCGTTATATTCGGACCATGAGATAGATCGCCAAAAATAGTTGACAATCGCCAATCTTGTTTATTTTTTGCCAAATACGTTGAAAACAGTAATTACTTAATACATAACCTTGTTAAAAATAGCAAATCGTTTAAAGTAAATAAATAAATAAAATATAAAACATAAAACTACATACTGTAAACCATAATTTAAAAAAATCTATAACAATAAAATAAATTAAAAACTATAATAAACTATCAAATGGACAAAAAATAAAGGTTGCTGTAATTAGTGTAATTGTCGCCATGCTTGGCGCAATTGTATCTGACATGGCCCGGATGTAAGAACGAAAAGTTTTTTTAGGCCTACAAACATTGCTTCATTTTTAAATATTTTCGTTTTATAATGGTAATTTCTCAGCGGATTGATTGATTCCTTGTATTTTAAATAAATTCTATATATATTCTTTATTTTTTTTTCAAAGTGTTTGTATTTTTTTTTCAAACTCATATAACCGGTTTTATTCTTTAACAAAAAGAATTAACAAAAAGGTTTAATTTGAATTTCTTCCGTTGCTACAGCAACGGATTTACAATATGAATGAATATGGATGAATTATCGCTTGTAATGTTAGATATTTCGAGGTTTTGGCGTTAAAGACATCGCCAAATTAGAAAAATATGAAATATCTCGCGAACTATTGGACTTAAAAAAATTTGGTCTGTTCCATTCGATTCAGCACACAAAAATACACTAAATTATGTTATAAGTTGAAAAATAACTATAAAATCATATTTTTAAGGAATTTTTTAAAGGAACGTTCTCTATTTTACCCCTCTTAGGGGTGGAATTTTAAGAAATCCTTTCTTAGCGGCACTCTATGTTATAAGAAGTATTTTTACCCCAATTTTCTAAATTTTAGGTTTAGTAGTTTGGGCTGCGCGTTGATTAATAAAAAATCCAGACTATCTTTTATATATACTAGGGGGTCGTACCCGGGCTTCCCGCGTTAAAGAATATAGGTGAAAACATTTTATTTTAAATTGAAAACTAGTAATTTTTCTATATGCAATAAATTTTTTAGATTGACCACTTACATTAAAAAAGCATTTTTCATATAGAAAATACGAATTACACAATCAAATACATTTTTGAAATTTATCAAAAGCGATATTTTCTTATTAGCCGCATGCTAAGACTTATTTGCCTGGATTTTACTACTTATGGCATCCTTTTATATTCTGATAATTTCAGAGCTTATACATGTCTGGTAAATTTGTGTTTTATTTATGTTATTTTATTTATTTATTCATAGGGTAGTTATTTTAATGAAAATTAGCCGTAAGAAAATGATGAACTCTTTTAAAGGTACGAGGTGGAACCCGCCGAATTTCGACGAAAGAAAATGTTTACAAAGGAACTGTTACATCAAATTTATAATACATCAACAAGAATAATTAGAATAAAAAATCCATCTTACACTTGTTAATTTAACTCTCCAAAGATATATTTTAACCTAAGATTAATAAAATACTTTTTCCATAAACTTCAACTGTTAAAATTATTGAAAAATTAAACTTAATTCATATACGGCATCAGTAAAATATGATCAAAATAAGTAATTTTGATTAAGTTATTAATTGATGCTTGGTATTATGGAATGAAAAATCCGCAAAAATGATTTCACCTTGACATAATCATAGAATTTTTCTACCTTCACATCTAAACCAAATCAAGTAATTTTCCACGTTTCACATCTATATTAACCATTTAAAAACATTTTAATGCACAATAAATTATTAATAAATATATTTTCAAGCTTGAAGTCACGTTAACTATTACATCTTTTCATGTTAAAATTTCCACTCGTCATTTGAGATCTTAGTATAATCTCTGTACCTGCGCGTAAAAATTCCAGAAATTTATAACTTTTAGACGTATTCAAGGAGAAATATCTCGTTTTATCAAATAAAATTATCGTTTACTTTTAAATATAACGTCATTTTCAGTCGCTGAAATATTTTACCTATTGACTCAAACTCAATATCAGCGAAATGAAAAAATAGTGAAATATAACAGCATCATCAGGGAAATTGTGTCTTTTTTAAAGCGTAACGTCATTTTCTGTTCAAATTTGTAAAAAATATATTTTTAATTGTAATGAGAAAATGGCATCAGTAAGAATATAATCAATAAAGATAACTAATCCACTTTTAATAGAAATGAAGTACTTCAGTTGCCACGATTAGAAAATTGGTATTAAAAACTATAAAAAAATTAATATCTCAAAAATAAATTGAGATACAGCTTTCAAACAAATTGCATTTAAAAGTGCATTTTTTTGCGTACGACGGTGTAAACATTTAAAATGTGGGATGTTTAGAAGTTTAAAAATTTGCTGTAGCAAAAATTGCAAAAGCGAAACTTCATTTCAAATTTCAAAGTGTTGCCATTCGCAGAATGACGTATGCGTTACGCACAGATATGTTTGTCCTTTATAATATAGATATATAAATATTATACAGACATACATACAATAAATACAATAAACCCAACTGGAGTGAAAAATTAGCCAGAGCCAGGAATCGAACCCGGGACCACAGTGTACAAGACTGCTGCTCTAACCACTGAGCTACTCCGGCCGATGCCTGAGCCTGCAATTTCTCCCTAATAAACCATGTTGGGGAAGTGACCAGCCATCTATACGACAGACTTGGATGGCAGGACAACGATGAATAGATTTTACTATTACATCGATCTACGATAATTATAATAAAACACTCATACTACAATATATATTAAAACACACATACACACGTAAATAACGCCTGCATTCAACAGTTAAAGGTATATATAAATATTTTACAGACATACATACAATAAATACAATAAACCCAACTGGAGTGAAAAATTAGCCAGAGCCAGGAATCGAATTCGGGACCACAGTGTACAAGACTGCTGCTCTAACCACTGAGCTACTCCGGCCGATGCCTGAGTCTGCAATTTCTCACTAATAAACCATGTTGGGGAAGTGACCAGCCATCTATACGACAGACTTGGATGGCAGGACAACGATGAATAGATTTTACTATTACATCGATCTACGATAATTATAATAAAACACTCATACTACAATATATATTAAAACACACATACACACGTAAATAACGCCTGCATTCAACAGTTAGAGGTATATATAAATATTTTACAGATATACATACAATAAATACAATAAACCCAACTGGAGTGAAAAATTAGCCAGAGCCAGGAATCGAACCAAGGATCACAGTATAACCGTTGAATGCAGGCGTTATTTATGTGTGTATGTGTGTTTTAATATATATTGTAGTATGAGTGCTTTATTATGAACTCTTTTATTTTGTTTTAAGGGCAAACGGATTAATCTTTCCTAATCGAGCTCCGCGCGATATAGATAAATTAAAAAATATTTCATGCTTTAAAATTATTTTTAAAACCATAGACAATCAGTAAACTGAGATGAACTCTGCAAACAAATTCCATTTGAAAAAAAAATCCTATTTGGTGATCTAAAAATTAAAATTGTACGATAACAAATATGTTAGATTTGTGTTTTTTCAATATTATTCTTTTATTTGTTTATAAAAGAAGTATTAATTTCGTTAATTTGTCTTTCACAAATATGTTAGTTTGGTGGGGTTTTTTAATATTATTTGCTTTTATTTGCTTATAAAGGAAGTATTAATTTCATTATGCAAAAATAGAAACAAATGCTGAAAAATGTTTGTTGCTTTATGTGCAAAATGTTTTTTATTTTATGTATTGAAACCGGCACGTGATAAGATAAACTTTAAAAATTCATGCTTAAAAATTATTTTAGAAAATATAATACATCAGTCAATGAATACAGTTTTTAAACAAATTGTATTTGAAAGTACATTTATTTCCCTATGCGACAAAAATTGAAAATGTTCGATGGTCAGAAGATTGAAAAATTGCAGTAGCGAAAATTTCAAGACCGAAATTTGATTGCGAATTATTGCCATTCGCAAAATGACGTCAGCGTTACGCACAGATACGTTTGTTCTTTATAATATAGATACATAATCAGTAAAATATAATAAAGATCAGTTATTAGGATGTGGTTATCAATTGAGGCTCTTTTGCTTGGATTTCCGGAATGAAAACAGTAATTTTCACCTTCTCAAAATTTGTATACGCACTTCTCATATCCATATTCATCATTTTTAAAAAAATGTATTTTGTCTGATCATTTAAAAATCATTTTAACTCAAAACTTGAAGTCACGATTGTCAGTACAACTTTTATGTGAACAGGCGCATTCTTTATTTGAGATTCTAATCTCAATTTTGGAGAGTAAAAATTTCCTTAATTTATGTTTTTTAGACGCATTTGTGTTAAAAGGCTTAGTTTTATCTAAGAAAATGATCGTTTTCTTTTAAATATGACTTCATTTTCACTTAAATAAGCATTTCGCCTAGTGTCTGAAACTTAGTAGCAGTACACATGCAGAAGGAAAAACAATATATAAAATTTATGTGGAAAAATGCGTGTTTTCAAAAGCACTATGTCATTTTCCGTTATTATGCCCCTAATATAATATTCTGCTCCTAATGGGATTTTGCGCCACTAAACCCTATACAACAATTTTTATCAACAATTTTGAATTTTTATCAGAAAATATCATGAATAAAGTTTAAAATACCTCATTATTCTCTCTTGTCTGCAGCAATAAAAGGCATCTAATTGAAGAAATTTCATAAAATCCTGTACCTCTACCTTCCTGAAACTGTCTCCCAAGGTCACATTCCGCTTGGCATTCTGCTAGCTGTTTTTGTTATTTTTTTTTTACTCATTTCATTGCGAAAGCGGTCTGCCAGACCGCTCACAGTAGTTGTGATTCTGTTTTTGTCCGAGAAGGAACTTTTTATTTTGTGGATAATTTTATACTTTTTTCATGATATTATGGGAAAAATGGAATCTAATTATTCGAGAAAACGTCCAGTGTACCTCAAACAAACTGAAATTGAGGGACCTGTAAAAAATTAGTCGGATATAGAATATTCAGATTCTCAATATTCTGAAAATGAATTTATTGAAAGTGATCACGATTTCCATTCGGAATTATCCCTGGATGATGAAGAAAATATTTGAAGTAACTCAGAGTATTTTTGTGGGAAAAATAATTTTACATGGGCTACAAGAAAAAAAAAAAGTGCTATTCGAACTCCGAAACATAATATTGTGGCGCTTCTGCCGCGTTTAAAAGGTCCTGCAAAAAAAAAAAAAAGGGGCATAAAGTAGAACTAGAAGAAACTTGGAATTTACGTTATAGAAATTATAGTTAAATGGACTAATGTAAACATTAAAAAATGTAAATTGTGTTATTCTGATCATTAGAGACACGAACTTACTGATACGGGTGATAATGAAATAAAATGATTTTTTGGATTGTTTTTGTACTCAGCACTTTTCAAGTGAAATCGAGAGTCTGCCTCCAATGTTCGAGAATGCTTGGCTGCATGTTTGGCGAGAATGTTTGGCGAACATTGGCTGCAACTGAACATTTTGTACTGTGTAGTAAAAAAAGTATTGTTTATTTATTTTATTTCTACGGCGATGCATACATTCTCACGTATTTAACTCAATTAAAAAAAAAAAAAAAAAAAAAAAAAAAATATGTATGTAAACTCTAATTTACGAACGTTTTTTATTTATTTAACGATAATTTTTATGCAAATATAATCAAATTTTTACTTACTTTTATTAGATATTCATACATTTTTGCAAAACATACATTTTTATTCAACAACTATTAGATGAGTTTAAAATTACAGATTTCTTTTCCTCGATGTACTACAATAAATCGCTTTTTTCTACTATTCCTATATAATGGGATACCAGTCTTTAGTTTTCAAAAATAAACTTCAAGTATCAAAAAGTGATTTATAAATCAATTAAGTAGATAAATATTGGTAAACAAAACATTTTTTACAACTTAGTCGATATTTTATTCATGTTTTGATTTAGTGGTCTGAGAGACCGCTCACAGTAGTTATGGGGCAATTTTTGTCACAGTAGTTAAGGGTTAAATATATAGATTATATAAAATTAGGGAAAAATTAAATTAAGCAAATTGTGTTATTTTGGTAAAATTATAGTAGAATATCCTAAAGAATAGCATTAAAATTTTATTATTTTAGAGAATCTTCGACAAAAACTACAGGAACACGATATTATTTTAAACCACGAATTATTTGTTTGGTTGTCTAACTCGGCGAAGGAAATTCATCCAGGCCAGAATCATCAATTTCTGTAATATAAATCGCTATTATTTGCATGTCACCTCTCTTTTATAAAGACACTTTACATTTTTGTAAAACATTGCGTTTATCAGTCTGTGCTTTTGATTACATTATTTTCAAAAGTGAAACATTTACACCTGTGAAGAATTTCAAAGCAACTGGGCTGTGAAAATGACGCACTTCTACAAAACGTTATTCAGGTTTAAGAATTAAAATACGCGCTTTTATATAAAATGACGTCATTTCAAAGCAATCTACTTTTACAACTCAGTCTTAAATTTCGTCTATAGAAAAGTGTGCATATGACGTCATTATCACGGAATAACAGACAATATTCTTGACATAGCCCATATTTTATTTTCAACTATTTTTTCAGGTTTTATGAGAAAATGGCAACAAAAAGATACAGTAATATCCTATTTTTGACTATTTTCTCTCTACTTTCAATAGAAATGGTGTACTTTTGTTGCCACGATTAGAAAAATGGTATTAAAAACTACAAAAAAATTAATATCTCAAAAATAAATTGAGATACAGCTTTCAAACAAATTGCATTTAAAAGAGCATTTTTTTCCTTATACGACGGTGTAAAAATTTTAAATGTGCGATGTTTAGAAGTTTAAAAATTTGCAGTAGAGAAAATTGCAAAACCAAAAATTTCATTTCAAATTTCAAAGTGTTGCGATTCGCAAAATGACGTATGCGTTACGCACAGATATGTTTGTCCTTTATAATATAGATAGATAGATCTTAAAGATATCCTCAAGATATAGCTAAAAATATTTATTTTACTTATAATAATAGGGAATTCGTAAAACAAAATCCATTACATTTTTAAAAAGTGAGTATACTTATAAATACGTAGGACCATATCTAAAGCCCTTGTGAAGAGAGTAAACACAGAGCCCAGGTTAACTGATAACTAACATTTACCTTCTTGAATCATTTACTACTAACGTTTAAACATATGTGGGACTATATTAAAAGCTGTTCTCTCAATTGTCGTAACATCAATCATCATTCATCATTTGACAGTCGACCCAGGACACATTTAATATGCATTGGAATTCCACCCGAGGTGAACCCTCCACCCCACACCACAAACACACACACAGAGAGAGAAAGGCAGGCATTGTATCTAAATAATTTAGATCATGAACTTTATATTCTTTGTTGTATTATGACCTATAGATTGATTATTTATATAGCCATAATATTAGGTTTTAATGAAATCAGAGAAATCATTTGAAAATATATTGAAATGTATTAATTTTAGAGTAGTGTTCTTCTAATAGTAATAACATTCCATTGCTAATGCAGATAATACTTTAATAAGTACCAAAATTTATGGTGGTACAAGGTGGATTAAAACATGAAAAAGACACTTTTGCTTAAATTTTCTTTCTAAGACTAAATGTTATTATCAAAAAATGATGTAACAAGGAAAAATTTCTTTTTAACAAAATAACTATCCATGTCAACAAATTCAGGATGACATTTTTCATTCTGTATAAGACACATCAGAGAAGTCCGCATACCCGGAAGTGGCAAAGAATTTGAAACCGTTGTATTTTTATAGAATATTTTATATTTGAATTACTATCGATCAAAAATTCTTTGATATGTTCAGACCATTCTGTTGCTCAAATACAGTCTTCATTAATAAAATCTAGATGTCATTGGAGACTATTTATTCAATTACTTTATGCGGCGTAGAAATGAATGAAAACTAAACGCCTTAATGACACAATCATATCCTAATTTTTTAAAAGAATAAAGCTTTTTCCTCTCAAATACAAGAGCATTAGTCGTCTTATTACGTAGGTTTCTGTATTTAAATATGGATCTTTAATGCTAAAATTACTAATTTATTTCAATCCCAAAATACGTATTTTTATAAATTTTCTAATAAAAATAAATTGAATCAAGTATCATATTCACTTTTAAAGGAAACTAATTAGCATTAAATGTGGCAAAAATAAATTAACTTGAATGGTAGTTTTGCATTAAAGGTTCATTTTTCATTTATCAGTTAAAATTATAAACACATAAATAAAGGATAGAAACGAACTATATACTTTCAAGGGCCTATGAACTAAGCTGCATTATGTTTTCATGTTCTTAATATAATATTCCATAGCAGCTAATGATAAATATATCTTTTTTGTTGATTAAAATTTCGTATTTTTATTAGTTTAACCATCCAGGCAACATCATTTAAAACTATTGTTACGATGCTTTCTTTATTATATATATATATATATATATATATATATATATAACCATTAATTAAACATAACCTACCACCGTCAATTATTATGAATTAAAACTGTAAGTATTAAAAATATATATATATATATATTATAAGAATTATTATGGAAGAAAAAGAAAAAAGTGGACACCGACAAAAATTGAAAAGCTTATATATTGAATTACGTTATCAAGGGCACAGAATTCAATGATATAAGCAAAATGGTGTTTTCTGTGGGAAAAATAAGCTAAAGCTAAAAATTATTTTCCCCTGTGCCCAAACAACCATTAAAATCAAGTGAATTGATTAAAAATGAAAGCAGAATAGAAACAAATAATATGAAATGGAAGAATCAATAAAACGTATTTAAATATTTATAGGATATAAAATATAAATAATAAACACCATACCGATTAATATTTCAGTATTTTACAAATATCCACGCGCACATGTCTACCAGAATATCAGAAAGATTAAGGTGAATAAAACAGTTAAGAAATCACAGTAATTGATACCAAAGGATGCAGTTAATACATTTTGAAATAAAATTTGAAATACCTTGTTAAACACATTTAATATAGTATAAAATAAATAGATAGTAATTACATTATTTAAAATCCACTATTAAATTAATTAATAACTGTTTAACAATATCGTCAAAATTTAGCTAAAAATACCCCCTGGTGTATTAAATTATAACTGAAATGGAACTAGAAAAATTAAAATTTAGAGCTATCTTAAAGAGACAAAATTTTCGTGCTGCCATCTAGTATTACTAGTATTATTAATCAACTGTCGCAAGATAAATATTTGTAAGCACTTTCATGTAAATATTTTTTTTAAGCATCAAAACCAAACATATCCTTATATATAGAGAATTATAAACCTAATATAAACCACACAATGCATTAAAAAAAACTATTGTTAATAAAATTTAAAAGCATACAATATATTCTATTAGCTAACTTATTTAAACTAAACTAAGAATTTAAATAATTCTAGAACTTTGATAATATATAGCATATAGCTATATGCTAGAAAACAAAATAAATTCAGAAATAATTAATATAAATAATTATTAAAAATAATATAAAAATTATTTTTTAATCAATTATATATAAGATATTTATAAAATGAACAAGAAATAAAAAAAACATGTGGAAGTATATAGAAGGTTAAAGGATACTTAAATTCCCATAACTTAAAAAGCACAAATATAGAGTGTGGATTATTTTCAGACATCCATAAAAATCCAAAAAGTATGAATGTGGGACATTCAAAAACATTAAACCGATAATAAATATTAAAAAGAATAGAGGAATAATAATAGAAATAATTACCCAATTTTAATGCATACAGTATAACTATATTTATATTAAACATACTTATATGTATATTAATCACTATAAAAATGGCATACTATTAGTAATTAATATGATATTGTCCTTAGTAAATTAAAATTTAATAACAAATTATTGTAAATTAGATTAATCAATAATTAAGCTAATTATAATATTAATGAAATTCTCCAATTAGATATAAAATATCAAATCAACATCCATATAAAATACGTATCAAAGATATAGTAATAATACAAAAGCCCCCATTTTTTTTTTATAATTAACCATTGCGTATTATCCAGACAACACCACCCTCCTCCGTACTCTAACATCTACCCACCCAACCAACCTATAATTTTTTTTTATATTATTTTACAATTTTTAATTATATATATATATATATATATATATATATATATATATATATATATATATTTATATATTTAATAATTTTTTTGTAATTTTGTTTACGCATGTGTTAATTTGTTTTAAAAGATCATGTAAGAAAAGTACTAATTGTATATTAATGAATATATGATTTTTTTGGAAAACCATGATTTAATGCATCATAAATTATTTTTTTAATATTATTGTTAATTAGAGGAGAAGAACATAAACATTTTATTCTATATAAATGATTAAGTATTATATTCCGAAATACAGAATGATGTAGACAAGATTTAAAATTTGTAAATGTATTAACTGTGAATTTAAATTCTTTACGTTTGTCATATAATTGCTGTGATTGTTTTGTTGTCTTTTATTGTAATTTTAAGATCTAAAAAGTTAATTGTATTGTTAGATAAAAGGTTTTCCGTTAATTCCAAATTAGTGGGATAATCAACTGGAAATCGAGTAATTGCAGATTGATCAGTATCAATTAAAATGATGTCATCAATATAACGATATAAATGTAGATTATTATTAGTAAAATTACGTTCATAATGATATAAGTATAAGTCTGAGAGTAAACTGGAAGTACAACCGCCTTGTGGTATACCGACATGCTGTAAATATGAAGTATTATCTTGCAATATATAATTATTATAGATAATGAAGTTAGTTAAAGATTTAAAATATGCAATATCTATATTAGATGGTAATTCCAGTTTTTTATAATAATTTTTTAAATAATGCATTTATAATTTTATGTAAATCTAATAGGTCTATATTATTAAAAAGATCTTTGAAGTCATATGTCTTTATATTATAAACACAATGAAGATTTTTTAAAATATTGACAAGTTGATAGCTATTTTTTATACAATGTGTATTATCATTGTTTGTAGTAAGTACATATAATTGATTAAGAATTTTTAAGAGAAGTGTATTGGCTTTATTATTATATGTATTACAACCAATAGTAACAGTCCTAAATTTAATAGGAGTTTTATTAAATTTGGGAATAAGAACTAAATATGGATAATTAAAGTTAGAAGATAAAATATTTAATAGTTTATAATAACTTCGAATTTTACGATTATTTACAATTACATTTTCATTAGTTTTTTGAAATGACTTATTAGAAGAAATACAATTTGTAAGAAGTTGGTGATAATATGATTTACATATAATAGCATAATTGTTAGGAGATTTGTCTACATATGTAATAACGTAGTTTTTTTGTAATTTAGTAATTTGTTGGAAATAATGCTTTGTATTAATAGAAACCAAATTAGCAATATTATTTTTTAAAGCCATAGTTAATTTTTCAATTACTAATATTTTCCATTGATTAAAATATTCAATAGGCTTATTATAAGAGATAGAAATTTTATAAATAAAAATATCAATATCATATGTAAACTGTTTGATAATAGATTTAACATTAAATTTAGATGGAAGTCTATATTTAGTACCATAACCCATTAGTTGATTCAATTTAAAATCATTAACAATATCAAGATTTCCAGTGATTATATGTCCATGATCATTGTTTATGGATTTTGTTAGAGTGGGGTCTTTGCAGTTACACGGAAAATTACTTGCAGCAGATGTATTTTTTGAAAATGTATTGTAGTTAAAAATCTGTCTTCCAATTGTATTCGGATATTTAAAGGTTTTTGATATATGAAGATTATTGATAGGAAAAAAACAATTTTTATCATTAATTATAGAATTTATATTAATTTTATTAAATATGTGATTTGAAAAAGTAATTATCATTTGAGTATTCATGTTCTGAATTTTATGTTTTTTTTTTTTTTTTTTGTAAATTAATATTTAAAAGATTAACCCTACTCATAATTAGGTCAAAGTAAATATCAGAGAAATGTTTAGAGAAAGATTTACTTAGAAAGACATTTAAATGTTGTACAAGCTGTTTCTTTTTAATAGCAAAGATGTTTTTTCGAATTAACAACCAGTTATAATTCTCTAAGTAATTTCTTTGAAGATCATTAATTTGTTTTGTGATAGATTTTTTGGATACTACAACTGATGATGAACCCTTTCCGCGTTTATTACGTGTTGTTTTAGCATTTAAATTATGATTCAGAGTAGGATAAATTGGAGAATAATCAATATTGTTATTTATAGATGTGAAGACTTTGACAGGTCTGTTAAATACTTCACTGTTAAGTCCATAAGGATAAATTGTGTTATAATATTTCATATATGATGATTCCATATAAAGACGCTTTGATTTATTTTTTAGAATTTGAAGGATTTCAATTGTCGTATTTTTAAATTGATGTTTATGAAAATGTTGAATTTCAGCTGCAGATTGTATATTTTTTGCTTTGTTATTATTAGAGTCTGAACGATGATGATTTATACGTTTATGAATTGGACCTGATGTTTCACCAATATATTTCATATTACATAAGTTGCATTTTATACTATAAATAACATTAAATGCTTTACAAAAACTTGAATAATATATATATATATATATATATACAGATGAGTGACAAAATAATATGAACACCTATGACACCAATGGCGTACGAATTGCAACTCTTCCGTAAGTGTTCGAAGCATGAAGTTCCCTTTGGACAGTTCTTGCTGAAATGGATTCTGGAGATGACTATTTATATATGACGCTATCTGGGATAAAGATTCCCTGCGCTTTCTGACCGCTATGGGGATCAACTTTCTTTCATCCCCCTCTGAAAGCTTTCTTTTCCATCCACTTTTGTACTTCGCAGACGACAATTTACAGCATTTCGTGTCCGCTGTCATAACGGTTGACACAGTACTCCTTGCATGCACCAAATAATTGACAGTTTCCGTCACGGAGCAACCAGCGCACCACATTCCAACAATCATTCCTTTTTCGAACTCTGACAAGTCAGTCATTACTGAGTTTTCTCGCGCAAATAGTAAGCGCATGCAACACTGAAGATGAGCGGCTGATTCCTTACCTTTCATAACCACTAGGTGGCAGAATTGAGTGTAAAGTGACATACGCGTTAGGGTGGGTCGAAAAAAAGAATTTTTTTAATTTCCGGAACGCTTTAGTGCGGAAAAGTTGCCTATTGTAATAAGAAGAAAAAAGGCATAATTTTTTTAAAAATAGGTTAACATCTTCCATTCGCGAATCGTAGTTAAAGTTGATGAAAAATGCAAAAATCGCGCCTTTATTCTATTTTTTTAAGTTAATTAAAACTTTAAAAATAAAGACCCTTTAGCTTTTTATGCTTGTTTCATGGTTTAAATAACCTAAATAAATATAATTATAAACAATAATCTAATTTTTCAGCTCGCGCACTATCTTAGAAAAATACTTAAATTTGGCAATTTTCAACCATGCAACTAACTCTTCGCTCGATTTGTTAGAACAAAACGACCCAGAACTTACCTCGTGGAGGTGGTTGCACGTAGAGTTCCACGTCCTCCCTATCCAACCAGCTATACAATTGTTGGGTGTGGCATTTACATTATATTAGTAATTATTTTCAAAGTTTTTCTATAGAGTAGCATTCTTCGGCTTACTGTGTTTTTTTCCGTTTTCTTTCTTATACCTACTACACATTTAAAGTCTGATTTTTTGGAGAAATGAGGCGTGACCGATTTAGACTTCAGTGTTGTTCGGATATAGGCATCTCTAGCTTCATGTCCATATACTTTATTCGAGGTGTCTGTCACAAGTTTGACGCGCATCTTAACAGTCTCGGCGTGACAGGGAAACATTTCTATTTCTCTCATGAGAGTAGTGTCAGAAGTGATGAACGATTTAGCATTATCTTCACTTAGGTCCGGCGGCATTGTCTAAGGATACACCGCAGAAAATTTCCAATTACTAATTTTTATGTAATCGGAAGCTTGAATGTTCCTATTCAGTGGAATTACATTTCTAACAGTCTTTTTCTTTGGGACGGTTTGTCTTGCTTTTACGATCCTTATGTAACCAATATCCAGAATATGTTTTCTTTAATCGGAAATCATTGCCAACAGAACATTCTCTAGGTGCGCAAAAAAGGATTTCGTTCTATTACTGGATCAACAAATTGTAGTAATTCGCCGGATAAATAGAGTAATGTTTAGATTGCTTGAAATACTAGTTTTAGTCCTTCAGTAAAATATTTGCTTTTTTATGGCAAATTACACAGGCATGTATGATTTTATGATGCAGCCAACTATTTATTTTATGTTTTCGGATGATTCTGATGCAATCTAATGACTCGGTTGGCCGCTGTTTGTCTTCTGGAATCGGACAAAGTACCAGGGTCCCAATTCCCCAAGTCTTCTGGACAATATCCCAAAGTGATTGCATGCAAAATGTCCCAAAAATACTGTTGTTCTTCGCTCAAATAAGTCCGGTCTATATCAGGAATTGAAAAATCTGCGGGTTCACAATCAATCACAAGAGCTTTTTTACAGCAAGCGCGCTGCTACCCGATTGGCGCAAAAAAGATTTAGGCCCCTCAGTTTGGCCGTGTATATGTTGGAAAATTTGGCAATAAGAGAGCTCATTAAAATGCTGGATGCATATGCTCCACATTTTATGATTTTCTAGTCCGTGGAAAGCACTGTTATTCGATCCAGTGTTTGTTACAGTACCATCACTCCCCACTACTTCTAGTTTTAGTGATATTGATTGTTCTGAAAAACAAGAAATAATGCTTTGACATATCATTTGATGAACTCGAGGAAAGAGATACATGTCCAATATAAGTTGATCCAGATTCCTGGATAAGATAATAGTGTTCTTATTTCACATTCCTGCGAAATTGCTTTGCATTAAATTTTTCGATGAACAAAGTATCTCCTTTTTGTCCGTCAAAAAAAGACCCAAGCAATCCTCGGAGGGTGTGAATTGACTTTTCAAATCTATCCTAAAACGACTATTGTCTCTTTTTATTTTACACTTATTAACCACATCAGTAGAATCTGTGTCGGTTTATCCAGAAAACTTAACGCTATGACAGCTTTTGCCCGACCAGAAACTCCATAACGATCGCTGTTTAGCGCTGTTGCGTTAATTTTAATTCTCATCTGCCATTTGGGCTTTTAGTCTTTGTACTGTGTTTGTATTTATCTTCCTCATACTCCGAGTCTTCAAAGAAGTGTGTATGAGTTCATCAATTTCATAGTACACTGCCACTTTAGGAGCTTTAAAACTGTTTCAGGAACCACTCAGTTCATGCTGAAGATCACGAGGTTTCCGCTTGGCCTTCACATTTACCTTTTTTGTAACTGTTTTGTAAATACATTCGATTTTTCCCAAATTGTGATTCGGTTGAAAAATCGTGAAACTCAACTCAAAGATAAGATTTTTTTTTTTTTTTTTTTTTTTTTTTTTTTTTTTACATAAGCATTTAATTAGAATTACACATTGACAAGCATGTGTTCTTTTTAATAGTATATATACCACACCCAACGATTGGACGGCTGGTTCAGTAGGATGTGGGTGGAACTCAGCGTGCAACCACCACCACGTGGTGAGTTCTGTGTCGTTTTGTTTTAGCAAAGCGAACTAAGAGTTGCACGGTGAAATTGCGAAAAACTGGTAAATTTATGTTTTTTTTTTTTTTTTAAGTTCTTACGCGAACAAAAAAATGGATTATTGATCGCAATTTAATTTATTTAGGTTATGTAAACCATGAAACAAGCATAAAAAAGGTAAATCGTATTTATTTTTAAAGTTTTAATTAACTTAAAAAAATTAGAAAAAAAGCGGTAATGTTTCATCAAGTTTAAGTACGATGCGCGAATGGAAGATGTTAACCGATTAAAAAAAAAAAAAAAATTCCGTTTTTCTTCGTATTACCATAGGCAAGTTTTCCGTACTAAAACGATCAGAATAGAAAAAAAAATGCCTGTTTTCGGCCCACCCTAATGCGCCTTCTGGTCCTTTGAAATGGACCATACCTTTTTCATGGGTGTTCGTATTATTGTGCCATCCATCTATCTATATATATATATATATATATATACAGTCAGTACCGGATATATGGTTGTTACATTTTCAATATTTCAGATTATTAATTTATCGTCTGCATTATTTCTCTATTTAAATTTAAATATTTAAGTTCAAAAACAACTTTAAAAACGTATTAAGTAAATAAATAAAAAGCATTCTAAATCATTTATATTCCGTTAATAATCCTATAATTAATAATTATTCAAAGTAATAAATATTATAATATGCAATTAAATATAATTCTAATAGTGTACGGATCTTTTAAAATATAAACATTAAGGCATATCGTTCGTTAAAGTAACTTACAATGCTTTTCTTACAATCGCTAACTTCCGAAAATATAAATTTAAAAAAGTTATTTAATATTAATTATTTTATTACAAAACTATGTTTATTGAATGCTATATTTATTGTGTGTGGCCGTGGATCGCCGTAGTGGTTGTCTGAAAATTAAAATGAATTGGCAACCAATGAAAATATTAAGAATTAAAGTTAAATATACAAAATAATTAATTTAGAATATGTTGCCTTTGAAATATTCAATGACGGAAGGTGAAAATTAAAAAAAAATTAAAATAACTCACACGGAGATTGAAGGTACAGTTGACACATATTTTATTGACATATTTTATATGCACTGCATGCATAATAATTTGAATGACTATTATTGGTAGAAAATTAAAATTTTCCTGTCCAGGAATACGACATATTTGTGTGAAGAGGAAAATACATTTACATGATATTGCACTGTGTAAACAATCCTTCAAAATTGTTGAAATTGATGCAAACCTGAGAGTTCACTATATAAACTAATTTTATACTGTCCGAAGTATTATGTCCATAGTCCAGATTAAAGGTCCTGTATTTAGGAATATAGGTAGATGAGAGTTTGAAGATAAACTGGAGATTGTATATTTTTTACTATTGAAGATTTATGACGATAAGCAATAATTGTAGAATTGATGATGGCACATTATCGGTGGAGCTCAGCTCGACATGGCAGATGTTTTCACGAACGGGAAAGGACACTTAGTTATTAAGCAAATCCTTTGAGGGCTATTAATAATCTCAAAGAAATGAATACATTAAAGTAGAATTGATGATAAAGTTTCAGCTGCTGGGAGTACAGAAAATTGACATGGGAGAGCTTACAGTTCATAAAATTGAAAAGAAAATAACATTTCTTCGTCTGGCTCCAAAAACTAAAAATGGTTTCCCAAAATGCAGTAATGCTACTTCTTCCTGAAAAATTCTTAGTCTGGGGCTAGAGCCCCAAACATACGTGTATCCTCCTCCTTACATTGTTGACAAGTCCCAGAGACTAAGCGCACATGGCCCCCCAAAAGATCGTTGGGCCGACGCTGAACTCAAATTCGCCATTCAGTGACCGGCACGTGCACATCTGAGTCATCACGATAAAGATTTTCATAGTAATCGAAATATCGATAACGATTTGTATCGTAATCGAAGTTGCATTCCCCCTGCATTCCTGAATACCAGCGATGTCACGCCGTGATACCAAAACAAGATGGAGGATAGAGTGACGTCACGACATCCTTTTCTGCGAGGAAGAAAGATAAAAATGTCTAACTGCGTCGGGGAAAAAAATGGATCGCGCGTCTTTTAAAACTGACAGAAATGATTAAATTTTGTAATGCGGATATCTCGCTAAATTACGGTTTAAAATTAATGAAATTTTGGCAAACGTTTAGAAATAAATAGTAGCATCCAATAAACATAGTTTTGGAATAAAATAATTAATATTAAATAACTTTTTTAAATTTATATTTTCGGAAGTTAGCGATTGTAAGAAAAGCATTGTAAGTTACTTTAACGAACGATATGCCTTAATGTTTATATTTTAAAAGATCCGTACACTATTAGAATTATATTTAATTGCATATTATAATATTTATTACTTTGAATAATTATTAATTATAGGATTATTAACGGAATATAAATTATTTAGAATGCTTTTTATTTATTTACTTAATACGTTTTTAAAGTTGTTTTTGAACTTAAATATTTAAATTTAAATAGAGAAATAATGCAGACGATAAATTAATAATCTGAAATATTGAAAATGTAACAATGGTCACCCGCTTATAAGATCACCCCGCTTACAAGGTCACTTTTCGTAACTCCAGACTGACTGAATAGGTATTGCGTGTTAAAATACACCGCCTATATGGCCAGTTTCCAATGGCTACTATCGGATATATGGTCATATGGTCCTCTTTTGCCCCTCTTTTTATTGCAAAATATCTTATAGTTTATCTTTTTCCTTCCCTTTTTTAGGGTGTAAAGTGCCGAATTGACATATCATTCACATTCGAGTATCTTCAACTGCCGGCCTCTTTGTACTGGTCACGCTGTGCTTTTTATTTTAATAGCTTTAGAATGAAGTGGATGGACCCTGTAAGAAGAACTCCTTTCCTTTTAGTCAATGTTTCCATTTTTCTATATTTGTATCTCCCGTGTGTTTGCTAAAATTTTCAAGTAGGAACTTCCGTATGGTAAAGAAAGCCAGTTGACATAGTTATAGCTTTAGAATGGGAGGGTGACCTTTTCCTTTTTAAACGGAGCCTTAGAGATTGGGATAATATTGCATATCACATGACTAGATGCGCGTCGACATCCGGGGGATGGGATCTTCTCTTTCCGATTGCTGGCTATAAAAGAAACTCTTTCCTGTTGGTAAGAGTTTCCAAAGCTCTCAATAAAGAACTTGATTCGCAATAAAATACTTGACAATTGAGGAAAAAATATTGGTAGAAAACTTTAAAAAATCGAATGGATCGAAAGCAGCTTTCTCGAAGACTGAATGGAGAGAGCGACACTGAATAACACCTTAGGGTTCAAATCTTGTTGAATAGAAAATGTGATCAACCAAAAGGGAAAGCGAGAACATGTTCCAACATTTGAGAATGTTGATAAAAATCTTTTCACGTGGATAAAATGTGCCAGATTGCAGAATGTTCCAATACATGGATGATCGTAAAAGAAAAATCTCTGAAAATTGGTGCATAACTAGGATAACCAAATTTTACTGACGAAGAATCGAAGGAATGGCTGTTAACGTGTTAGGTGACATTCCTTTTAGGTACAGACCTTGTGATGTTTTTAATTTTGATAAACTTTCGCTGTTTTTTTTTTCATGTTTTGCCATATAAAACAGTTACTTTTAAGAACGAAAAATAAAGTGATGAGAAGGTAAGAAAAAAACAGTCATACATTTGCTGGTATGTATCTTCCGAAATAGACTGCTTATTGGACGAAGGGGAACCCGTGTTAAAATGCTCTTCAAGCCTATTGGTGTTTTTGTTCCAGATATCCGATGTGATATCGGTAAAGTCCAAGTGAAGCTTCTATACTGGAAATAGTTTCGGAAATTTTAAATATAAAAAATGATGGAAACGATGATAATGGCAGTGAATTCAAAGCTAAACCAACAACGCGAGCAGAATCTCTGAAAGCACTAAATACATTCAGATGTTTTTTTTTTTACCAATCGCAAAGGCACTGAGGAACATTTTAAAACTGTTTGTGAATAAGAAAATGTAGTTTTAACAACTACGATTAAAAAAAACCTGCATAAAAGATTCTTTTTACTACTATGAGTATACTCATCAATTCAAATTTTAACTGTAAAGCAATTCTTGTTTATATACCTTGTTTTATAAAGTATATATTCATAGCTTCTTTGTATATTATTGTACTAATATAACTAACTTATTAATAATATTTTATTGTCTAAAATAAAATTCCTGCTTATACCGCATATAAGGTCACCCCGCATATAAGGTCATATTTTTCAGGACCGCATGGGTGACCATATAACCGATACTGATTGTATAATTAAAATCCTGACGCTGTCCTTTGCTTTTGTAGAGCAAACTATTATTGGTTATTTAATGAACCTGAAGCCACATGAAGTATACAATCCCAATACCAACATATAAAAATAAATAGTCCTTTGAAAATTCCAAATATGAAATGTTTATTTTCGGTAGTGCATTTATTAGGAATATGTAACAAATCCTGTATGGAATGTCGATATAAAACTGTAGCGTAAACCATGATGTGTCATTTCTCGTTGTGGCGAGCTCTTATGATGTAACTCCGTAGGAATTTCGTAACTTCCTTTGAACTTTTATCGCTTAAAAAGTATTAAGACATCATGTCGTTTGCGTTTGAATTTTACTCCATTTTTGTTACTGTTGATGGTGATGATGTTTTATCTAAACTAGATTCCGCAGTAGCATTCATATGAAAATTCGATTCTATGTACTACGTGGAAATCGTAAACTATGGTTCCAGATATTTCTGTTAACCAACTTTTAATGTATTTAGGTAAAATATATTTTCTTTAAGCATGTGATCAATAAAATGTTAATAATATTAGAAGTCTTAAAATGTTCTGAGCATTGAATGGGACTATTATTCAATTAAAGAAAGAAATAAACAAATAAATATATACAAAAAACACATTAATATTTAAGAATGTTCGAATTATTGCAACAGAATATTTTAAAAAATTCTATTTCATTTTATTGATTTTTGCCTTAGGCACTTACTAATAAAATATAAATTGATTTGGTTTGAGAAAACTTTCAATTTGGTACTCCTTAAATTCTTAACCTAATAAAAGTGCCAAACAAGGAATCAAAATTGTTAAAATATCAATAATATTGTTTAAGCTTTCAAGAATGGTTTTTATTTTCAATGATTTATTGGTCTTTTCCCACACTGATAAGAAGGACCAATGATCAAATTTGATAACAGATTTTCTGACTCATAATATGAATGAACAGAAATTTAAATAAATAAACGTGCGGATGATTGATTACTGATAAATGAAATTATTCATGAATAACAAAAACTGGTCATGTCTTGAATTTATTTGAATAATTTATCACATTGTTTTGAGATAGAAAAAAAAAAAAAATCTTTTCGAAATGCTTAGGTTTAAAAAGTAAACAGCAAAATCAATTTATTTTATTTATATTATTTCTAAAGCATATAAATAGCGAAGGTAAAAGGTATATTGAATAGATGTGTAGCAAATGCAACACTTAGGCTTAAAAAACATCATTCTTAAACCAGAAAAACGCATTCAATAAATACTACATATGTCATGAAGAAATTGTAACCAATTTGGAAATTAAATTTTATGAATGAATTGTAACAGATAATTATTTTTTCTTCGTTTTTAGGGTATCGTTCATCTGACGAAACCCTATTCGTCTCACTTCTTTGTCTGTCTGTCTGTCTGTCCGTCACAGAGCCCGTTCTCAGAAACTATACATGTTGAAGACTTGAAATTTTGAGTACTTATAGCTGAACACCTCACATGAAACGACAAATCCTAAAATTTTGAAAAAGTCCTAAATTTAACCCTTTGGGCTCCCACATGTGTATTTCAAACAATTCTTTCTAAGTCAGCCCCTAATAAGGTTGGAGCCATGAAATTCCGCATACTTGTAGCTGAATACTTGAGACAACAAAACAAATCATAAAATTTTGAAAAAAGTTTTATATTTAACCCTTTGGTCTCCAACTTGTGTATTTTAAGCATTTTTTTTCTAACAGAGCCCCTAATTAAGTTAGGGACATGGAATTTTGAATTATTATAGTTAAACACATGAGCCCACACAACAAATCATAAAACTTTGAAAAAGTGTTATATTTAACCCTTTGGGCTCCAATTTGTGCATTTTGAGCAATCCTTTATAACAGAATTCCTAATCAAATTGGAGGCATGCAATTTTGCATTCTGATAGCTAAACACCTCAGATCACACGACAAATAATAAATTTCGAAAAAGTTTTATGTTTAACCCTTTGGAGTCCAGCTTGTGTATTTTAAGCAATTCATTTTAACAGAGTCCCTAAGTGAATTGGGGACTTGAAATTTTGTATACTTATAGCTGAACGCCTCCGATCACACGCCAAATAATAAATTTAGAAAAAGTTTTATATTTAACCCTGTGGACTCCAGCTTGTGTGTTTTAATCAATTCTTTTTAACAGAGCGCCTAATTGTATTGGAGGCTTGAAATTTTGCATACTTATAGCTGAAAACTTCAGATCACACGACAGATAATAAATTTCAAAAAAGTTTCATATTTAACCCTTTGGACTCCAGCTTGTGTATTTTAAGCAATTCTTTCTAACTGAGCCCATAATTAAATTGGAGATTTGAAATTTTGCATACTTATAGCAGAACACCTGAGGCCAGGCGACAAATTATAAAATCTTGAAAAAGTCTTACTTTTAACCCTTTGAGCTCCCACATATATATTTTAAACAATTCTATCTAAATGAGACCCATAATTAAGTTGGAGACATGAAATTTTGCATACTTATAGCAGAACACCTGAGATCACACGACAAATAATTTTTTTTTTTCGAAAAGGTTTTATAATTACCCCTTTGGACTCCAGCTTGTGTTTTTTAATCAATTCTTTCTAACTGAGCCCCTAATTAAATTGGAGACATGAAATTTTTCATACTTATAGCTGAACGCGTCAGATCATAAGGCAAAATATGAATTTTTGAAAAAGTCTTATAATTAACCCTTTGGGCTTCAACTTCTGTATTATAAGCAGTTATTTCTAACTGAGCACTAATTACGCTGGGGATATGAAATTTTGCATACTTATAGCTGAACACTTGTGATCACACGACAAATGGTAATTTTTCCAAAAAGTCTTATATTATTGACTCCTCTGTGCTCTCACTTGTGTTTTTGAAGTAGTTTTTCTAACTTAGCCGCTAATTAAGCTGCAGCGAGTTTTTCACATGGAGGTTCCGGGAGGGGGGAGTCAATTTTTCCCCAAACCCCTCACCTGATATATCATTTGACGACCCTTCGGCCACTCTTTCATTTTATGTACAATAGCCTTTCATATTTTATTTCCACTTGGCCAGGAGAGCTTTCCTATTTTAAGTTTTATGTGTCCAATTTCCTCGACTAATATAAGTGCGAATAGGTTCTAAAACGGTGTTTTGTCGGGCAGACATTTGATTAGAATAGAATGCACCCCCTAGTTGCGAATTGTGGAGCTAACAGATTTTGCAAAAGGATAGTGTTTTGAAAGAAATATTAAACGAAACCCTCTGTGCGATCTGTGATCACACTTACCCACTTGTTCTTTATTAACATTTAATGTGCAGTATTAAAAAGAAAAATCTTGTTGCAGTATTTTTAAATAAATTGTTTAAAACAGTATAAATTAATAGAGTTTCCATAAAATGTATTTAATCAGAAATATCAGAAAAGTTAAACACGTTTTTGGAAAGGATAATGGAATATTTTAAAGCATCTTTCACGGCTAGCAGCATTTTCCTTCAAATCTACCGAAGGGATTAATAAGTTAAATGCTTTGCTCAAGTAGGACTTAACTATTAGTTGAAAACCATCCTAAAGTGCAATCCTTTATTTCTAAAGATCTAATGTTTTTTTCTGAGTGCAACATGCTTTCTACTACTTTTATGGAAAAAAAAAGCTGTAGGAGAAATTTTTAAATATATAGCAGTTAACATCTACACATATTTCTCCAAACTTATGATCAGCATGTATCATAGAGTTAAAATGATAAACGCTGAATATTTTAAATAGATATGAACTACACAAATCCAACGTAACGCCTATATAGCGATCTATTGTTTCACTTTTGTAAAAATTAAAAGCTAATTCCAAGATTTAAGGATTAAATACCGTTGAGTATGATATTTGTTACGGTGTAATATTTTGTGCGGCAACAAAAATCTGGGTTTGTTTGAAATATTACATTAAAAAAAGAGTAATATCACATAACCAAATTTAGCTAATATGTAATATAATGCTTATCTTTATAAACATGCTCATTTTTACTTTTCTTTTAAGTCATTTAATTGTGATATTTATATAAATTATTTTTTATTAAAATTTTTAAGTCTTCTTTTCATTCAAAAGCTTTAGGATGAAATACTCAGTTATTGACAACAAACCAGCAACTGACACTTGAGCAAAAAATTAAACTAAATAAGCATTTTCTTGTAAAATTCTACAAAGCTGCTGCTATCGAGTTATAGCAAAAAGGTTAGAACTCGATCTTAGAAATCGTCTTTGTTGTACAAATCAAATTTATTACAGCTCAATCTTACGATCTCGCTATGATGAATCGTGTTCTAACTTATATGTCATAACTGTTATAACTTATGTTTCAGTTAGTCGTTTTTCAAAATAGTGATTGTGTTAAATACTGGAGTTTTCGGCCATATTTATGAAAAAAATAATTTTTAGTAATAAAAAATTTATAATATTTCAAAATTTTGTAAGAGTAAATTTTTAATGTATCTCTACTATACTTTCAGAAATGAAAATAAAAATAATATATATTTAAAACTTTTTAATACTGATTTGAACAAGAAAGAATCCTTAAGGTGTCAATTTATGGCGGTTTCACACTAAAGTAAAATATTCTTTGCTAAAATATTTACTTCTTTTTTTTATTCAAGTGCTTCATCTTTATTAAAAAGCTTTATTATTAACACTTCCTGTGTCATTAATTACAATCTCAAACAAAACAATGGGGAGCAAAATGAATCATAACTAATGATATTTATAAATGGAAATTGAAAGAAAAGTGAAAAATTATAATGTGCGTCACCATCTATTTTGCAAATATCAATAATGAAAAAATGCAATTGGAAGAAGTTACGGCGATATATTTTTTTTTCCTAAAATTTCCTTTCAGAAATATATGCTGTGCGTAAAGATATGACATTAAGCTGTGTTATACAAATGCATAATTATTCTACAGATAGTAATTCACTTTAGTTTTGAAAACTAATTTATTTTCTATGTTCTAATGCATTCCTATCAGTTAATGTTTCCACACTCGGAATTTTCTAATTTAAAGAAAAGTAGGTATTCATTGCTGTCTATATCATTAATTTCTTTAGCATAGCAAGTTCTTATAGAGATATATTAACTAATGTGAACCATATTATCTCATTTATTTATCAGTTTGAGACGTCTAAATAAAAAATAGTCTCTTACGTAATTATTGCAAGATATATATATTAATATTTCAACATTCAAAGAAAAAACAATTAAAACTTTTCAAATTAATATTGATATTGTTTTCTCTGTCAGCTAAGTATAATTAAATGTTGAATAATCATTATTGCTGTATCATTACTATTAATATTCAATTTTTACCCAATAAAATAAACTTACTCAAATTAAATAATTCCGATATTAACAACAACAACAACACGAAAAAAACAAACAATTTCATTGATTTTAAGGTAGCTAGTAACGTTTTAGGATAAATCTTTCCTGCGTATCCACGATACGTGGATTTTTTACCTCACGGGCTATCAAAGCCTGAGAGCTAATGTACCCGCGGATTCTGTATGTACGTGTGTACGTATACATGTATGTATGTATGTAACGCGATAACTCTGGATAGAAATATCCAATTACCTTCAAAAAAAAAATTCTAGGTTCATTCTGATAAGGCGCTTCCCTGATTAATTTTGGGATTTCATTAGTTAAGTATAAAATGGGGGAACGGGGCTAAACTCTCCTAACTTAGATATATAGGTTTTTCATGCAGGATTATCAGATTTGCTTCAAATTTGGTATACCGGTTAATTCTGATAAGACGCTTCCCTGATTAGATTTCGAGGTTCATTGGTTAAGTATAAAGGGGGTAACGGGGTACTAATACCCCTTAATTTAGATAAATGGGTCTTTCTATCCGATTTGCTTCAAAGTTGGTATACCGCTTTATTCGAATAAGACACTTCACTGATGAGATTTGAGGCTCATTGATTAAGTATACAGTTCGAAAATAGATAAGTGGGGGCTAATCCCCTTTAATTTATTTTTCTAACCCTCTGAGCAGTTTGGACATATTTTTCCGTTTCCTAAAAACAAGTTAAATCTGTTGTAGAAAAAAAAAATATTTTTAACAGAACTTTATTTTAAAATGTAATATCAAATAAAGGGGTATAAAGTGTATTTCGGAAACAAACGGGGAAAGAAAATCTCCATTAAGATTGTTTTTATAAGCATTGAATGAAAATGCAGGAAAGCCCTCAAGACGCTCGGAGGGCTAGAAGCATTGTTCTTTGAAATAAGAGTATAATCTACAATTAGTGTGAATAATCTGTGAGCTCAGTGCCATCAGTTTAACTGGGCACAATTTTTTTGTTGTTGTTGTTTGTTTGTTTAAAACCTCCCCTGATACTCTAGAATTCTAGAACAAAGAGTTACATTCAAATACTTTTAGCGTTTGTTGAAAAAATCTCGGATATACATTCGGACATTCAAACGATGCAAAAACAGATGACACTCTTTTAGCTCACACGCTAGCAAAGCCTGTTCCCGCACACTCTCAGAAATGGATACTCAGATTTCACGAAATTTTCTTCATTTTTGACGAAACCATTTCCTGGGATATGCTCCGAGCGAATATTTCGTCATATTGAGAAAATTACTTTCTTCGCTTGTTTGAGGATAACAATTTCGTCAAAAGTGCTTATTTGAAAAGTGCAATCAGAGGGCTGGTGGTACCACCTATTGAACAGTTTCGAAGTTCTTGTATCGACAGGAGAAAAAATAACAGCTTCGGTCTTCGGGTTGATTCGAACTCACGACCTCCGGTGTGGGAGACGGTCACTCTAGCTATTACGCGATTGAGTCCTTGAACAGATACGATTTTACATGCATGTAAAATCATCCATTCTACCGTATATTTATATTTTTATAAGGTTGGTTGTAATTTTATCGATGGTGTTATACTTATAATTCTTGCAAGTTTTAATTAGTAAGACTAATTTATTATTATTATTTCCTATGGTTAATATGAATAATTATAATATGAATAATTATAATATGGCTTGATTAATATAATTTATTGGGAAAATTTTCTTTGCTCGATGAATGATTAAAATATGGTCTGGTTAATTTGTTGCTCAGAAATAACGAATTTTAAAGTACATATGGGGGAGATTTTATCAATTTGAGTTGTTGGTTAAGATTTTAACACTTTACTGTTTACAGAAGAGAAGGGAGAGGGATCAATTATGCATATTTAATTTGATAGTTATATGAATATATTTCTTAAATGAAAAAGAGATCTTGGAATTTTGAAACTTTATTGACCAAATTTTCTTTTTGAACGATTTTGTAAAACACAGGAAATTTATTCTTTTCGAATTAAACCATCTCGAGCAAAATAAAATAATAATAATAATAATAATATAAATAATAATAAACATTCTTAAAAACTTTAACAGCTAAAAAAATAACTAATGCAGAAACAATAAATACCTGTGTTTCGGCATTTTCTGAAAAGCGCTAAAAAGTGCAATTTTTTAAATAAATTATGACAGGAATAATATACGTTTTTTAAATAAATTATGACGAAAATAACATAAACAAGCAAATATTTGCTTGCTAAAGTCGCAGGATTTGAGGAGGTACGGTTTCCTTAAAATGCATTGAGTCTGGCCGTGAGTGAAGAAACACCTTCGTCAAATATTTGAGAGTTTACGTGTCGTTAAAAGTCACGTGATTTTGATACGAAATGATTGTCAAAAACAACGAAATATAGCTCGAGGACTGCTGAATCGTCAAAATTGAGAGTTTTATTTCTGAGAGTGCAGGTTCTGTGTGTACGTATGTACGTATGTATGTACGCAACGCTAAAACTCTCGAGAGAAATAAAGGAAAAACGGGGAGCTAATACCCCCTTATTATCCAGTATCGATAAAATCAATGTCAAAAACATTTGTAAGTTTTCGTAAAAAACTCAAACAAATTTTACTTTACCCTTTCACTTCCGGTTGCACAGGAAGATCTCGCGGGTGTGTATGAAATTCCATATGAAAATGAAGGGGGGGATATTAATTATTATATTGGTATGACAGGAAGTTTGGGATAAGGAGGAGAGAGCATGAATCTGATAGAAAATGTGGTAGGGATAAGACTGCGTTATCAAGGCTGTTTTTAAAGAGGGGGGTTAATATTTGTTTCAGGGATAGTAGATTAGTGTTCGTTTCGAGTTTATACCGCAAGTCAATCATCCATGAATCTATTGAGATATATTCTAGGAGGGATACTGTGTGTAATGATTCTTTTTCCTTTGATATTCCAATTTTATGGTTGGAATTCCTTAATAAATACTTAAAAAGTGAGTCTGGTAGAGGGAGCCGCGGTAGCGGAGGCTATTTGAGATCATAGAGGGCGCAGTGTTTGCATTTTTATGTTTTTGGTTTTTAGAGTATTTTTTGGTACCCAGTGTCATTCATTTTTCTATTGTTTATGTGTATGTTATGAATACGGTTATTACTATTAAACCGAAACATGTCAACATATTTTGATTTTTATTTGTGACACCTTTTTAAGTAAAATAAATGTATGTTTTTATTTATATAATACCCCCTTATATTATTCATTGCATTATTCTTTGAAATAAGAGTATAATATGCAAATAGTGTGAATAGCCTGTAAGCTCTATGACTGCAGTTCAACTGGTCACTTTTCTTTTTATTTAGTTTCTTAATAAAGCTTATTACATTTTCCTATGTAGCGATATATTGCGCTTCATTGAATAGTGAATAAATTTCGTAAAATGGATATTAAAACTAATAAAAATTATAAGATGCAAAATTACATTAGAATAAACTGCATGTAAAGTGAATTTGACACTTAAGAGTAATACATAGTAAACAAAAATAAAAGTAGATATTTATGAAACATATTTAATATTTGATATAACTTGTAGTTTATAATACGAACAACTTAATAATTTTTTCACCTTATATTCATTTAAAACATAAATAGAATTAATAGAATCTTATCTAAAAATACATTCAAAATTATTTAATATTATCTTACTTAAATACTAACAATAATAATAACAATCGTTTATTTATTTATTTTTTTTTTCAAAAAATAAGAAAATTTGTAAGAATAACACTATTTAAAACATATTTTTTTCTAATTCGTTAACCCCAACTATACAAAGAATATAACCTAAATATCAATTTTCAGAGCTTCTGGCAATTTATTTTAAACATCATTTTTTGTTAAATTTAAAACACAAAGAGTACTGAAAAACTAAAGAATAAAAATATTTTTCTTATTTGAAATTTTGCAAGCTTAGTCAGGTTTTATAGTATGTGATGTAGATAAAACGAGTTTTCTATACATAATATAATGCGTAATCTTATACCATACATCTATTTTACCTAGTTAGCTAGATAGCCAGGTTTTATCTGATTTGAATGTTCATCTATTCCATAAATCCTCCTAGATAATCACATAAAATTATATTATTTGTGTATTTAACGATGCGCGAAAATCTGTGATTGGATGCTGGATTAGTTCATAACATCATCCTACTGATAAATAGAATACCAGTACAAATGTAATAAATAGGAATGAAACCATATTTGTGTTGTGCTTTATATATTATACTTATATATTTACTCTTTTTTGAAAAAAAGTTTTCGTTTTCGTTGTTGTTCTTTCCTTTATAAGATTTTATTGAATGAAATTCAATTTTTCTAAACAAAAGAAACCTATAAGAGATAATGTTAGAAATGTAAATAATAAAATAAACATTATTTTTTCAATGTCAAAACAATGGAATTCACGGTAGGCGATGAACTTGAAATTACTAATCCTCTCAGTTTAACGAAAAGATAAATTAAAAGAGTAATTTTCTAAATAAAATTAGAAAAAAAAATATTTTTAAGTATTTCATACTAATATTTAAAAAAAAAGCAAGTAATGTTTTTAAATTACTTTTCAAGTTTTGATTTTGGAGGACTAACTAAAAGTTATTTAAATATATTCACGCAAAATTTTGACAAATAAAAAAGTTACATTGTGCATTTTTTTTTGTTGTTCTTTAGAATCTTCTTGTGTTAAATGAAATTTTATTTCATTTTCATATGTGTATAAAACTAAATAAAGTTACTTATGGTTACAGTTAACAAATTTCTTGTTACTTTATGTGTTTTAACCTAGGGATAGATAACACAACATTGATTGCACTGGTCTTGATGAAACCGGTTGGAACCGGTTCTGAAATCGTATCGTAATAATAATAATAATAAAGCTATAACCAAAATCGAAAAAGTTAAAACTGGCCAAGTTGTAGATTGTCCATAGCTATCCTACGCACAAACACACACACACACACAAAATTAAAATCAAAGCGAGAAATTTGAAAATATCGCTCCCATAGACATAACATTAGCGTTTTCATTTCTTCCCGTAACTGAAGTAGCGTCTTATGCTTCGAAAATAGGTTTTAAAATATGAAAAATTAAAGAATTTTTTTTTTTTTTTTTTTTTTTTTTTTTTTTTTTTTTTTTTTACTACTATGAATTATAAAATTAGCAGTAACACAAATTGTTAGAGCCAATATATGCAGAAATATCCAATATTTAAAATAAAATTACATTTTAAATTAATCATAAATGACTAATAATAATTAATAAATATTAAAAAAAAATTAATTATATTCGATCTACACTTAATAATTTAAAATATGCTGTTTATATTTAAGTAGATATTATATTATTTTTATGAAATCTGTTCTTTTAATTTTTAAAACATGATTCATTTTTACTAGTTGCACAGTTATATATAACTAGTGATGGGATTCAGCCGGTTCGCACCGGTTCGGTAGAACCGGTTGTTAATTTGTGTTGAGTTCGGCGAACCGGTACTTAAAATGATACTACTTCAAATGGGAAAATCGCATTTACATTAATTTGCTTTCTTTAAATGTTTATCTGCGCAACATTGTTTTCTAGTCATAACTCTGTGATAAGTCCTGATTAATTTCATTTAATGAAGTAATATTTAATTTGGAAAAATAATATATTTTTTCTTCATAAATCCTGTAAGAGAAAATTCAACTTAAAAAAACGAAATTTTGAAGAATTTTAGTAACTAAATTGACAGCCCTAGGCTAATCCCAATTATATAGCAAGGTTATTAGAAATTACACTAACTACTTATCTATACTAATAAAAGAAAGTTTTGCTCTGTCTGCTGTCTGTGTGTGTGCGATGTCTAGCAAAATCTACGGCACGTACGAGACTGAAAATTTTTGTGAGGCTAGCTCAAAATGTCTCCTGATGCACCTGAGACACAGAATTTTAAAATTCTAATAGTTAATTGAGTTATTAACTAAAAATCGCAACTCACTCTCATTAAAAACTCAACTCGATCCTTGCGAGAAAGAAAAAAAAATGGCATACGCACAGAAGCTTTATTTACGCATCAGTTGCAAATGAAGAACGAAAAGAAGAAATTTCAAGGGTATTTTGTCATTATTTATTAACTTACATCGGCCAAACCGCTTAGTAAAGTTAATAATGAAAGATATATTCGGAAAGATATACGTCTCAAATGCCGCAATCAATTAAAAAAATACCGCTGTTAACCGCTTGAAAAACAGTTTTCAAAAGGGGTCGTTTTTCCGAAAACCCTTTTCTCCCCTATTACAACGCCCCTCCAGGGCACAATTTTGGAGGTACCGACAAACCAAAAATAGGTTCTTAAAGGGAAACCCTGTTCGTGCAGTAGGTTTAAAACAAATATGAATTTTAACCCTTTCAAATACACCCGTAAACGCACGTCACCTCGCGCCTCACGAACACGATGTTTTTTTCTACGCTAAAAATAACTAAACGTCCGTAATCTTTTTAGAGCATCTCAACAAACAGACCAGATTTACATCACCTACAAAAATTTCGGACGGGTAGAAATATTTCTTACAAAATAAAATGTGAGAAATTTTCGACGAAATCAGTAAAAATCCGAGTGTTTCGTTGGGGTTTCGCTCCTTCAGGGCGAAATTTTAGAGGTACTTACAAACCATTAATATGCTCGTAAATCTGAAACCACCTTCTTATTGATGGGACAATTCGTTTTAAAAAATAGGAATTTTAACCCTTACAAATACACAGGTAAAAGCAGGTCATTTCGCGCTTCACGGACACGATATTTTTCTACGCCAAAAGTAATTAAACGGCCGCATTTGAACACAGTCTTTTAAGAGTATCTCAAATTCAGATGATATTGACATTCTCAATAGATCAGATTTACATAATCTACAAAAATTTTGAAACATTCGGACGGGTAGAAACATTTTTTACAAAATAAAATGTGTGAAATTTCGACGAAATCAATGAAAACCTGAGTGTTTCTTCGTGGTTTCGCTCGCTTTCGGTGCACATAGACTCCACAAATCAAATTGCGCAGAAAGTAAATCACCAAATAGCGTAGACTTAATATTTTTTTCATTTAAAAATATAAATTCAGATAAAATAGATTAAAAGATATGAAATCATACAAATTTCAGGTTAATTTAAGGGTCATTCATCACGGGCCCAGGCAACGCTATTATTTTAATAAACGGTACTTTGCTTTGGCACGGAATGTTTCCTGTTATCGCTGATCTATAACTAATACTTAAATCGTCAGATTTAGATATATACTTCCAACTGCACATTTTTTATATTGTATATCTTAGAAGTTTTTAACCTTTAACTGATGTCACAGACCCCGCGACTCACAGCTGTAAACGCTGTTACAGCTTTTTACTTTTCTGTACTGAAGTTAAATAATATCAATAATGTACTTTTTTCATGCATTTTAATTCACATGCTCCTAAGAGAAGTACAGTCGTGGAAAAAAAAAAAAGTAAACACCCCCTACTAACTCCTCAACAAATTATCGTAGACGAAAGTTACTGGTACCGAATGATTGGAAATACAGTCAACTTTTAAATGATGTATATAAAATTTGCTTAAGGGGCCATATACATATTAAAACGAGTCCAAACTTCATTTTTTTCAATGGCAGTACCCAAATTTAACGAGACATTTCAAATCTTCGGTTCAAAATATGCCTAGAAACCAAATTTCAAGTCATTCGAATGATAAGTTTTTGAATTATAGACATTTAAAATTTAGTACTTCTAATGTTAAATTACATTTTCATATTTATATTTGTATCTCCTGAAATTATGCTCCTAATGAGCTAATTTTTTGTGTAGCAATAATAATAATATACCCAAACATAAATACGTTGAATTTGCAATTTTTATAATTTTATCATATGAATTATGAAATATGAAATTAATATTCGAAAAAATTATGAATTGCAACATGCAATTTTTTTGATGGATTTAGATTTATTAAGTCCTGCTTTATGGAAATCCAAAATTTCACATTTTTCTTCTAAGTAGTTTTCAAATTATGCTTAAAAAACGGCAAAATGATGGTTTAAGGGGCCGTCTATGATAGAAGAGGGTAAATTTTTGAAATTTATTCTGCTATCCTGTAATCAAACAGGTTTCATAGGCGCTTAAACGTGCCTTGATCAAGAAGGCGGATCTCTCGGTTAACAATCGAGTTCGGAACTTCAATTTGGATACAGCCCTTAAAATACGCTCGTTTTAAAATAATTAATTTCTCGGAAACTTATGGCACGAATTGCATAAAAATTTGTTTATAGGCTAATTGAAAGGTGTAGAGTTCATTTATGCTGTCAGAATTGTGTACTGCTATTGAAAAAACAAAGTTATGGTTCGTTTTAATATGTAGATGGCCCCTTAAACAAATTTTATATACATCATTTAAAAGTAGACTTTATTTCCAATCGTTCGGTACCAGTAACTTTCTTCTACGATAATTTCTTGAGAACTTAGTAGGGGGTGTTTACTTTTTTTTTTCCACGACTGTACAACGATATTGTTTGGACAAAATTTAAGTAAATTCAACAATTTGAGTTTTTTTTTATTCATTTTATTCGAAGGGTCAGAGAGACCGGATCACATCAGTTGTGTGACAAATTTTAGTCACATCAGTTAAATGTTAAATGAAAGTAGTTATTTCCGTAAATATAACAAATACAAAATTTTGATAAGTTCCTCGAGTCTTATAAGTAATATTTAGAAAAAATATTTTCCCAGCTTTGACAAATAAAAAGACATTGTATGATCTAAACTTGCCGAATCATGATACTTTGTACTTTACGAATTTCCAACGTTGTCTGACCTTTTTTTTTTTTTTTTTTTGTACTAAGAAATGGTAAAAATTCCTAAAATTTCTAAATATCATAAGCTCGAGAAGTTTTGGTCATGCAAAAATTTGTCTCACTTGCTATAGCATGGATAATATTTTTCTAAATATGTTATATACAACTTTAGGTCATGAACATCGGTTAATTCTTAAACTTACATTTCTGCTATTTTTATATTATATTGTTTTCAGGGCTAAATTTGCGCCGGAGCCCATTTGAGCTTAGCTCCGGTATTTCTCTGTTTTTAGTAAATATTTAAGTATTGGTCGGAATTCACAGGAGCTCAAAAATACAGGGCTCCGGAGCCCAGTGCAATAGCGCTTCCGAAAAACTGAAGCCTGAATTCCCCTTTCCTTTCCTTCCCATCTCCAAGCATTTGCATTATTTTTTTTTATCAAAACATTGAACATAAAAGATGTTTCAATTCAATTTTTATATCAGTATTTGGGCTTGGGCTGGCTCAAACTCAATCTGAATTACATTCAAAGTTTTATTTATTCATGTATATGTAAAAAAAAATCCTCCTTAAAAATTACGTATACTATTTTATTTCAAATCATTTTAATGCTATTTTGGTTATAATAAAGGGAAACATGAATTCTACTTTTCTATTCTATTTGCAAATTTATGTCTGGTATTGATGGCGGCGACATGTTGATATGGCGCTAAACAAGAGACTGAACAATGAATTTGCTTACAGTTCAATTTTCTTTTGTGGCATTACGATAATTTTTAATTGGCTGGTTTATTTTATTTTTTATTTAGATATCGAACCTGAAAAGAATATTTTCTGTTTTTAGTCAATGGGCATCAGCTTGAGGTCTTGTTTGTTTGAGGTTTTTAGTCTTTTAATTTGGATGAGTATAAAAATCACGTTAGTGATTTTTCCGTTTATTTTGTAACATAAACGATGTGCATGATAAAACTCTGCTCTGCAGATTTACGAAGTTTACTTTCATTTATAAGTAGATATAATTGCCAAGTATCGTTATTCTGATAGAAAGCAATCGAGCAGTGTTACTTTTTTTTCTATAAAAGCATCGAATCTTTCCGATAACGGCGTCAAAATTTTTATTTAATCTGCTTTTCAGGAACTAACCACGAACGATTGTTATGCGGAAGGAATCGATTATAGTTTAAGATAAGCATAATCTATAGGAAATTGAAAAAACGCTGTTCCATTTTTCAGCAAATAAATATTAATTTCTGTAAATTTTATTCATTTTTTTTTATAAAAGTGCACAGCTGTGCGAACTATTCCTTTTTTGTGTTAACACTATTTCGGAACCATAATCCTAATCATATTTAATCGCAGAATTGTTCAATTAATTAAATTTAAAATTAGACAAAGATTTTTTTCGGAAGGAATGATAACTAAAAACAGAAATAGTTGACAATTAAGTATATGCAGATAGTATATACAGATTAGAATTTTTATTTTGCTAAAGAAAAAAATTGCTTTAAATTTTAAAATATAATTTTTGATATAAATATGCAGATTGGAGTGACGGGGGGGGGGGGGGGGGAGAGCACTCTACGGTTGTTAGCATTGCAGAATATTAGGGCTCCGGTACTTTGTTGTTAGAAATTAAGCCCTGATTGTTTTGATGCATTTTCTGATAGAAATTATGATAAGGGTTCCATGATTGCCGAATATTTATTAACGTCCTTTTATAGAGTAACATGTTTCAGGATTTTTTTCACTGTACCAAAGGATCAAAGTTGTTTTTTAACAATGTTCTAATAATAATGGAAAGTGTTTCATAATCTATGTGTGATGCTTCATTTTACTTTCATTTTTGTACATCAAAAATCATTCGGGCAGCGAACCGGTTGTTAAATTATTTGAATCCCACCACTGTATATAACATAATACACCTTTTATGATACATATAACTTAAAAAATATAACTATTCCCATACATTTGTATATATATATATATATATTTTTTTTATTTTTATTTTTTTTTTTATTTATTTTTTTTTTTTTAAACCGAAAGCAGACTAAGTTCGCTGGTATTTGACAACTATGGAAAAGTTATTAATATATCGATTATGTTGTTAAGAATTCATAAGGAATTGTAAATTAGTTACATAAAAGAATACACGCTGGATTTCTTTAAGAATAAATTCTGATAAAAAATAGTTGATAAAGATGTATTTCTTTGAAACGAGGTATATATATATATAAAATATATTTATAGTATAAAGCTATTTTATGACATAGCTTTCAAAATGTAGTGCATTTAGAGTAATTCGAATATTTTGTATAGAGTAACATAAAATGTATAATACATATTGATTTAAAATGTTAATGATATTTTTAAAAACATTTGAGACACGTAAAACAATTCTAATATATTAATTAACTAATCATTTTAAATGATATTGTTAACGTATATATAAATATATATATATATATATAGTGCTGCAATACGAAATTCATAATACAATTATTGATTGATATCATTATATATTAAAAAGCAGAAAAACCAACGTTTAAAATGCACAAATAATATATGAAAAGCAGCAAACAGCTGTTTCGAATCTACTAGCGAGATTCTTCTTCAGTGCAAAAGGAACAGCGTGCTAGAAAAAGCAAGGCTGAGCAAAATTACTTTACAAAAAAACTGAGCAAAAAATATATACTTTTTCTAGCACGCTGTTCCTTTTGCACTGAAGAAGAATCTCGCTAGTAGATTCGAAACAGCTGTTTGCTGCTTTTCATATATTATTTGTGCATTTTAAACGTTGGTTTTTCTGCTTTTTAATATTGTTGCACAAAGGCTTTATTTGCTATTTTTATCATTATATATTGTTTAAAATTCACAAGTTAGAGTAAATCAATGATATAATTGGATACACACATAAAGATATTTTTGAAAAACGTTAGACAATTCGTAAAACAATTCTTATATTTTAATAAACTAATCATTTTAAACTATATTGTTAACATAATTTTTTTTTCTTTGCTGCGATATGAAACTCATAATACAATTATTGATTGATATCATTATATTATGTTTAAAATTCACAAGTAAGAGTGAATCAATGATATAATTGAATACACACATAAAGATATTTTTTAAATACGTTAGAGACACGTAAAACAGTTTTAATATTTTAATAAACTAATCATTTAAAACTATATTGTTAACATAAAATTTCTTTTTTTTTGCTGCGATATGAAACTTATAATACAATTATTGATTGATATAATTATATATTGTTTAAAATTCACAAGTAAGAGTAAGTCAATGATATAATTGAATACACACATAAAGATATTTTTTAAAAACATTAGAGACACGTAAAACAATTGTAATATTTTAATAAACTAAACATTTTAAACTACATTGTTAGCATTTTTTTTTTTTTTTTTTTTTTGCTGCGATATGAAACTCATAATACAATTATTGATTGATATCCTTACATATTGTTCAAAATTCGCAAGTAAGATTAAATCACTGATATAATTGGATACACACATAAAGATATTTTTTTAAAACATTAGAGATACGTAAAACTATTCTAATATATTAATAAACTAATCATTTTAAACTGGTTAACATAATAATAACACATTTAAATATGCTAACTTTTTTTTTTTTTTTTTTGCTGCGATGTGAAACTCATAATACAATTATTGACTGATATCATTATATATTATTTAAAATTCACAAGTAAGAGTAAATTAGTGATATAATTGGATACACAATTGTTAATAAAGCGACATTTGTTAAGAACAAAGTACGTACCGGAAATCATATTATAAGAAATCAAATATACGTTGAATGTAGAGGAGACTGCGGAGTGTTGATTAAAAAATGATTTTTTTTTTTTTAAATATTTAATCTTGAATAAAGTTCCATATATAATTTTATTCTTTACACAATCAGTTATTAAAATAAAATTGAGACATAAGTGTAAAATATAAGAAACTTGAAAAATGATTGATTTTAATCATGAGAAAATGATGGGTCAAGGCTGCACACACATGGGAGGCTTGACTCACTTTATTTTATATTGAAATATTTGTTAACCCGAGAATAGTCGTGACTTTTTTTTAGAACTTTATTAGTCGCGCTGGGTAGCCGCTGCCGTCGGGCCCCCGCATACAGAAAAGGAAAAATAAGAAATGTTTTCCATTTAATATTCGAATATTATATTTCAATGAAGTTATAAATTTGCAGTTTATTTAAATAATAGATTTTATTCATGAGATTTGATATAATTTAAAAAGTAAAAAAAAAAAAAAAAAAAAAAAAAAACTAACATTAGTGATTGTTGCGCAGACTTTTCCACCAATTTCAACTTTGTTTGTAAAATTGTACCTCAAGAAAAAACAAAGATGTCTTGTTACTTCACTATCGTGGTGGAGAAACATATAAAGTCAGTTACATGATAGTTCCCCATTGTATTTGTAAAGAGATATGAGTTAGAAGAACTTAATTTTGTAAGGGCGGCAAAAAGTCAGACACGCGACTACTGCCGGATTAAGGGAAATAAAATCAGTTTTAAAATAGGCATAATAACTTTATTCGACAAGGTTTATATTATTATTGACCTATTATTAAAAATATTTGGGAAAATGTGATGTGCAAACAAACATACTTAGACGGAATTTTTAGACGTTTGAACGTTTTAAATACACACTTTTTGTGACATTCAACCTGCCAAGACTAGCTGCCACGTAGTTTGGCTTCATTTCATTGTGTTCATCTTGGTGAAATTTTTCTACATACCTTCCTAAAGTGTTTTTATCAATGTTGTGGTCTTTTGCAGAGGCATGAACACTTAACATTTCTTTAGGCTGCTGCTTTCATCCTTTATAGTCTTTTCCATTAATACTATGAGTACTATTTACTTGAAATGAAAGTTCCTATCAAGTTTTCAATTCATATTTCATTAAATGTTTTCTTGCTTCTATAGCAATTTTTCACACCTTCCTTTAATAAATTCCTTTAACACCTTCCGCTAATAACATTTTTTTCTATGACCCCATTTTACTGTAGCTTTTCAGAATCAATTTACATTATTTTAGAAATATAACAATTAACCCTTCATTATTCTAGCAGTATTTAAACTTTGCTAACAGTAATTGCGTGATGTTCGGTTTTATCCTCAAAAATAAACTATATATTTTTCAATATAAAACGAAACATAGGTAAGATAAATTGGGCTTACCTTGTATTTATGTATATCCATATATGATCTGGCATCCTGCATCCGGAAGGGTAATTATATGTCTACAACTTCTTCTTGTATTTCTGATTTAATCCATTCATAGCGATCCGATATTCTGTGTCATCTTAAAACACGCGTAAAGAATTTTGACTTGTGAATTGAAATACGTCGAAACTTTGAAATAGAAAGAAAATTAACATTTAATAAAAGCTTTAGAAAATACATCTCTCCTTTGGAGAGTCTAGGTTACAAGTGAATGTAGAGAAACATGCATAATATATTACTAGCAATAAAAAACAGGAAATTAGTGACATAAATCTTAATAACAAATTATTTTTATCAATATTTATATTTATAGTAATTTAAAAAAAGAGTTTGTTAATGTCTCTAGTTCTCGAGTATCATGAAATGTTTATAATAGAATGTTTGTTTACGATTCTGCAATCACTTTTTACTTTCATTTCCTTCCTTCAGATCATAATCATTTTTCATAATTGCTTTTATAAATTACATTTGACACACGAAAAACAATTTACTTAGCTTGATTATTTTAATGTCCTTGTTTGGAGATTATATTTCACAATAGCTGTCAAAACATTATGTACAGTGTATGGTAAAAATATTTCTGAAAACGCTTAATAAAGGGAGCTTTGAATATCTGGTCAACCCTCCCTCACATTGATTCGATCATAGCCAGTTTTTATAGTATATCACATGGTTTGAGTTTTATATTTAGCCTAATATACTGTACAGTCTTTATGCATAGAATGAAAGCTCAATATTTCTGCATTACTTAAAACCTACTTACTTAAATTTAAATTATATATTTTATCTGTATAATATCTTACAAAATATTTCTAAAAAACACACATTTTAAGCTGAAAACGCTTCACAATGGATTTTTCCACGCCTGTTTCAATTTTGTGCATAAAAAGAAGGCTATTGTTTGAGAATTTCAGTGACTTTGGTTTCCGCGTATTGATAAAACTCTGAAATTCTTTTAAATAGGAAAACTGAAGGGTGGGTAAAGCATTCTCTATGGTCAACCCTCCCAAGTCTTCCTTATATATATTTATGTTATCTCCATAAAATGTATATGAGATTGATTCCTATTAATTTCGGTTAAAAAAATTTATAATTATTTCCATCTTAAAGCTCTAAACATATATACCGTATATTTGTTAAACTAACGGGCTGCTATTTTTTCAATTTATTTCGTATATAGATTATTCGTATGCATATTTCAAGAAAATGTTACATTACGTTAGATGTCTTCAGGTATTTCCCCCCTTCATCATTTTGAGATATATGAGCATTTATTAGTATGTCAAATAAATGTTGATTGCAAATTACATATTAATAAGATATATCATCTGTACAGGGTAAAATAAAAATTACGTCGTTTTTAATGTTATCAGATATTGATTATTTAAGAAAATTCAAAATTTATAACTATTTTCTACAGCAATTTCATGCCACATATTTTGAACATTACTACGACTTTCGCAACCTTAGCGAGTAAACAACGTCAAATTTACTTTATTTTAATCATCAGTTCTAATTTAAAAAAATTATGAATGAGTTTTAAATATTTCATATAAACATGAAATCATGATACCTCTTTATATTGCAGAAGACTGATGCCATTTAAAAAACTTAGTATTATTAAAACGAGGGTATCCTGCACTGGTTCTAGAACTACAGAACCTACTTCCCGGTAGCTGCATGCAGAGGGTTAATAGACGAAGAAAGCGCCAAAAATTTCACTGTTTGTAGTACTTTTATTATTATGATTATTTAAAGTGTTTGAGTGCATAGTTTCAAACTGCGTATCTGTTACATTTCTGTTTAATTTAATATATTTATTAGTTCATAAAATTTTAATTCCGTTCTGAAATATTAGCTAGCGGCAAATGGCGACTATATATAATTTTTTATGTGCAAACATGTTAATATGCCTCTTGTGGGAATTCCCCCGATAAAGATAGATGTTAAAAAATTAAAAATCATAAAAATCGCTCAGATCAGATGCAGATTTCAAACAAATTGCATTTGTAATGCATTTATTTCCCTATTCGACAAAAAAAAAAAAAAAAAAAAAAAAAATTGTCCAATGTTTAGAAATTTAAAAAATCAATACATTTTTTTTATTGCGATTCGTAAAAAAATCACGATATATTTTACTGACATTTCGACAAAGGAGAGAAATTATGTTATGCAAAATTATATGCGCAAATCATGCTTTCATTTAGAATTCCTGAATATGAACCTGGAACGATAAATTAATATACAAACAATTTTACAAAGAACACAAACTACTCTTTTAAGAATTGTAGCCTATATGTAATATCTATATTATCAAAGAAAAGAGAGTATAAGAGAGGAAACGTGAAGCACAAAAATGTCGAAAAAAGGTACTTTTGACTAAACAAGTGGATTGAACTCCTGTTTCCAACACAGATATTATTTGTTTCATCTGTATGGTTACACATGAAAGTTTTGACTATCAGCTAAGACACATCTTGTATTTAAAAAAAAACTATTTTTTATTTAAAATCGATTATTAAATATTTTGCGTACATTGATTATCTTACTATAATACAAAATGGAAAAATGTCATTAACATGTTTTCGAAAGGTAAAGAAAATCTTTAAAATCGAAGGCATGTTACATTAGAATATTTTTACAAGTATTTCCAGTTTTTGACACTTTAATAAAAAATGTCATTTAATGGATTTGAAAATGATTTCGAAAGGAAACATAGCGTTAAAAATATTTTTTTATTATATTTCATGAGCTTCTTTTAAGTGCAAAAATTTTATACATATGGTACTATTCGATAAAAGCTTATCAAATATTTAAATAAGTATACAATAATTAAAAATGATTTACTGAATTGTAAAGTATTGTATTTCGATTTACAATGTATCGGAAATGTATCTTTAAACTTTTAAAAGATAATTAAATATAAACAAAAATGGTATGCACTTAGTTTTTTCATGTTCCATAAAGAAAAAAACCAGATTTTTTTTTTAAAATGAAATATAAACTATGATCATTTTTAACACATTCAAACTGATTGCTAAAGTTATTATAAGAACTATAACTTTACCAATCAGTTTGATTGTGTTTAAAATAATAGTTTATCTCGTACCCATTGTTTATAAGGAGTTTTTTTACCTACGGTTTTTTTTCTGTTGAGCTGTCTACATGACAGAAAAGATGTTGATACCAATATGTTATCTGATAGAAATATGCTCCACGGTTATCAGCCCAAACGGTATAACATAGCTTAAATGGTATAACATTGTCAATGTAAGCCAATGATCTGGGATCGATTCCCGGCTTGTGAATTTTTTAACTCAGTTGAAAATAGTTTTATAAATGTAAACTAGATGGCACAATGTCAATGTTTCACCGTAGACTACTAGATTTACAGGTACAACTCCTTTGGACTTCTTTTAATGGGGATACGTTAATAACATTGTTTCGGATCTCAAATTCGTGAAACTGGTGAGCTGAAAAGTCGAATTACAGCTGCTTTCCATATTCATGATTCTCCAATGGTTCATAGAACGTGATTGGAAACATCGTATAGACTCGCCTGATTAAAGGTGCGCACATTAAAATCGTGGAATAAAACATTGAAAAAAAACCTTTTATACTCGTATTTATAAATAATAATAAAAAAACGTAATTGCATATCATTCTTTCTTTATTTTTAATTATTTATTTAAAGTGTAAAGATACATTTCGGACACACTGTATATATCTAAAATCTACAGACAGGTTTTTAGTTTTGATTTTCCCAGTTTGTATGCTTTAATGGTGCATAATGCTGACAAATACATTTCTCTATCAATAATGAAATATTAGATTTTAATTTAGCAGAAATGTGGTTTTACTAATATATATATACAGTGCGTGTAAAAACTATAAGGACAGCAAAAAATTGTAAAAATTTTGATAAATTGAAAATGCGACAAGTGAAACGGTAATTTAATGTTGATCTTAAAGTAGAAATGCTAATATAAAAGCCAACAGAATGTATCTGTGTTCCTTATATAGCGAAAAAATCATAATTATGCAAAAAAAAACGCTATTTTTGACTGTGTAAAAACTTTAAGGACGCCTGTATTTTTTTTTATAGAAATGGTATATATAATTATTATTAAGGATCGACCGTAATGGGTTTTTAATTCCGAAACCGAAGCCGAAACGGAATTTCGGAGATCTTCCTATTTTCAGCCGAAAACGAAAACGAATATGTCAAAAAACTTTTTTAAAATAATTAAATTGTATGCATTATAGTAATTAATAAATACATAAATATAGTATTAATTAATTATACGTATTTATTAAATATGCATAATAATTAATGAATCATGCGTATTTATGAAATATACATAATTATTAATTAATTATACGTGTGGCCCAAATTGTCTCTCTGTGCCTTAGATCCAAAATCTGAGTTTCGCCGAAAACGAAACTCAGATTTTGCACCGAAACTCAACCGAAAATATAAATATTCCTAAAATCTCGTTTCGTCCGTCGGAAATTTTTAACATTTCTCATCGATTTGAGCTTTATCGGTCGTCTCAAATGAGACTATTTATTACTACGAACTTCGTTGTTTTTGTAATTACCAGTCATGACTGACTCAAGGCTTGAATGCAAATTATAAAGCAAGCAATGTATATATAACTAGATTTTTTCACGCGCTCATTAAAAGCTGTAGACATAACAGTAACAAAAAATTTTCAGTTTGAAACCGCAGTTCGAATACTCTTTGAGGAAGTTCAAGTATCACAGATGATCATTTACAGAAATCATTATAATAGATAAATAGAGGTGTGCATACATAAAACTAAACTATTTTTTAATTAAATGAAATTCTTATAATTAGAAAATCTTTCTGAGTCGTTGAGGAACTAATTACGTTTTATTTTATATGAAAAAAAAAGTTTTGAATCTAAGGCACAGAGACTTGGGTCACACGTATAATTAATTAATAATTATGTACATTTCATACATACGCATAATTAATTAATTATTATGCATATTTAATAAGTACGTGTAATTAATTACTAATATATTTATGTATATATTAATTACTTTAATACATGCAATTTAAGTACTTAAAAATGTTTTTGGACATTTTCGTTTTCGTTTTCGGCCGAAAATAGGAAGTTCGCAAAAATTCGGTTTCGGTTTCGGTTTCTGCCTTAAAAACCAGTTTTGGTCGATCCTTAATAACAATTTTATATAACATTTCTATAAAAAAAATACTGGTGCCCTTAAAGATTTCACACAGTCAAAGATAGAGTTTTTTTGCATAATTATGATTTTTTCGCAATAAAAAGGACACAGATACATTCTGTTGACTTTTATATAAGTATTTTCACTTTATGATCAACATTAAATTACCATTTCACTTGTCGCATTTTCAATTTATCAAAATTTTTGGTGTCCTTATAGTTTTTACACGCACTGTATATACATGATACTATGTTTCATTAGTTTTTCTACAATATTTCCATATGTTCTTCGCTGAAATTTAATTAGTTTACACAAAGATTTTTGTCAATTACTCTTCAGAATAAGTATTTTTTACATAACATTTCTATAAAAAAAATACTGGTGCCCTTAAAGATTTCACACAGTCAAAGATAGAGTTTTTTTGCATAATTATGATTTTTTCGCAATAAAAAGGACACAGATACATTCTGTTGACTTTTATATAAGTATTTTCACTTTATGATCAACATTAAATTACCAATTCACTTGTCGCATTTTCAATTTATCAAAATTTTTGGTGTCCTTATAGTTTTTACACGCACTGTATATACATGATACTATGTTTCATTAGTTTTTCTACAATATTTCCGTATGTTCTTCGCTGAAATTTAATTAGTTTACACAAAGATTTTTGTCAATTACTCTTCAGAATAAGTATTTTGTATTTACCCAATACTTAAAATCCCTCAAGAAAATGTATTAACATACATTGTTATAGTAACTTATTAGTACTTATTAATACTTAAATATTTAAACATTAGGATCCACAAAAAACAAAAATATTATTTATTGAAAAATGAGTAAATTTCTCTTAGGAAAGGAAAAATTTCTTTCTAGTTTCATCTTCGTAGAAGTGATCGATTGATCCATCAGAAGTAGTACAGTTTCATGAGACTAATTACAGTCTGCGACAAATTAAATCACTGTGTAAACTCTGTGTAGTAGAAAGTTTGGTTGTGAACTTTTATGTTTTAAACAGTTTTTAAAAGATTAGAGTTTCAAAATATTTTTTCCATGATAAAATTGTGCAATACTTAAGACTTTCATTATTGATAATTCGTATATTATATATTTATATATTAATAAGGAAAAATATGAAAATATAAATGAACCATCATAATTCAAAATTTGCATTCATACAATTTTTTTAGAAATTATTCTACTTTGATTTTTAGAAATTATTTTACTTTGATTATTCTACTTTGATTTTTAGAAATTATTTTACTTTGATTTTTAGAAATTATTCTACTTTGATTTTTAATTAAACAAAATTATATTTTTCTGATTATATGTATGTAGTTCTTTAATGTAATTTGCAACTATGAAATTATGCCACACACTGTAAATAATGATTTCGAACCCAGATAACATTAGTGGTTTAAATAATCGATTTTTTCACTATTTCAGCCTTATACAACTTACTGTACATCAGTCTATACATATCACTATTTCAGCCTATACATTGTATTTAAATCTGAACTGTTACAGAAACATATTAATGATAAAATTACGAGACTTTTTTAATAAAATCATACACTGTCAGAAACATTCGTCTTCATACATTAAATTATTCGTCATTTTTAAACAAATCAATTCCGTACGCGAATTCCGTAAACAAATCAATTCCGTTATGCGATAGATAAGTTCGCTGGGAAGTGCGAATTGCTCTTTTAAAGCAGTTGTAAGCGTGGTAAGGGTCTGAGAAGGGGGATTGAGAGCAGAGACACATCTTCCTAAGGCAACCCAAGGATGCTCGATGGGATTCAAGTAAAATGATCGTATTGGCCAATTCATGAGCTGAATTGTTTGGTGCTAAAAATAATCTTCTACGATGTGAACCCTCAGCGTTCTAGCGTTATCGTCCTGCAACAAAAAATCATTACCTATTGCACCGGCATAAGGGTGCACATAACCATCAAGAATGTCACCTTTATAGACGTGAGCATTCACAGTTCTACGTGGAAAGGCATGAAGGTCTGTACGCCCGCCCAAAGAGATACCATCCCAAACACAGACACTGCCTCCTCTATACAAATTTCTTTTACGAATGTTTGATGGCTGATAGCGTGTTCCCAGTTCTCTCCAAAATGAAACAATGCCTACTATTGCTTTGGAGGCTAAACTGGAACTCATTTTTGACGAGAACACGCCTCCATTGTGCAGCCGTCCTGTGGACATGTTGACGTGCCCACCTTAAACGTCCTACCAGAGACATGAGGTGAGCGGCGCACAAATATCTGGTCGCAATGCGTAAAGACTACCTTCATGAAGCTTTCTACGCACAGTAGATGTTGATACCAACCTTCCAGTGGCTGCAGCAAGGATGGATTTAAGATGAGAGGGGGTTGCTGTTCTATTCTTTCGAACACATAACCGCAAATATCGGTCATCAGTGCTTGTAGTAGCTCTTGCTCACTGAACCTTCTGGAGGCCGAACCAGTGGTTTGAAATTGTTGCCTATATCCAATCTTTCAATAGCTCAATATCGCAGTTATGCGGACAAATGATACCTCAAGGTCATACTAATGAATTGTCCCTAATTTTGGGAAACCAGTGTACATTCCAATGTCTCGACCGAGTTCGTTGACTAGCTTCATCCGCCATCTTGTTTCAAAATAGCGGCCATTTAAATATTTTTAAAAAATTTAAAATTTAAAATAAGGTGCAAAAAAATTAAAAATTGAAAAATATTTTTTTCTTATGTGCTTGACCTTGATACAAAAATTCCGGAGCATTTTTTGTTTCATCTATATCTTAAAAAGTGACTGAGTTATAGCACTTTGAATTTCCAGCATGGCTGAAACGCATTTTGAAACGATCTGATTTTTCTCACGCGATAACACGCGTATTTATTAACCGATTTGGATGTGAGAAGGCATGTGCATAGTATATAGCAGTGTCTCGATCAAATTAGCTGGCCAGCTTCATTCGCCATTTTGTTAAAAAATGGCGGCCATTAAATACTTTTAATTTAAATTTAAAATGAGGTATAAAAAAATTAGAAACTGTTAGAATGTTATTCCATATGGAAGGCATGAATACGAAATTCCTCAATAGGTAAACAATAAAAAAAGTTAAAAGTTTTACCTTTATGTTTTGATGTGTTTCAATGGAAATATACTCTTCTTTGGATGAACAAAAAACATTTATTAGAAGATTGAATATACTAGAATAATATATATGCTGGTCACAGTACAGATCACACTTCACAATAAAAACAAAACAGATGTATAAGACTATTTACAAACACAAAGAAATACTTTGAACTATGGCTTGTTGCAGTTTTTTTTTTATCATATTATATTCCTTTGGAATATTATTGAATTTTTTTTAATCAAGCAGCATTTTGCTGCCAACTGCTATAAGGGAAGAAGCAACACTCACTGAACTGAGTGTCTGTCACAGTAGATCAAATAAAAAAATGATTGTCTGATGCTGCCATCTGGTGGATGTTCTTGAAAACAAAAGAGCATTTTCTAACATCTCTCCCGTTTTGTGATAGAATCTGACACCAGGTGGATAAGGTTTCTACAAAGTTCAAATTTGGCTTTTGGCAGTGGCTTCGTCATTATATCTGCTATCATTTCATTTGTTGATAGATATTTGACATCTATAACATTTTTAGTTTTTAAATCTCGTATGTAATGATACTTTGTATCAATGTGCTTAGTGCGGGATTTAAATTTTTCACTTTCAACCAATTTAATTGTAGATTGGTTATCCTCAAAAATTCTAATAGGAAAATGTTGTTGTAAATTGAGATCTTTACATAATTTTAAGATCCATAGCACCTCTTGAGTTCCTTGTGACAGTGCCACATATTCAGCTTCTGCTGACGATAACGTCACACATGTTTGTTTTCGCGAGAACCAAGAAATGCAGCTATTGCCTAAGAAGATTACATTTCCTGAGGTGGATTTTCTGTCTGTAGCATCTTGTCCCCAGTCTGCATCCGAGTATGCAACTATATTAGGATATTCTTTTGAAGAAATGTGGAGATCAAGGTCTTTCGTTGTTTTTAAGTATCTTATTACCCTCTTAACAGCATTCCAGTCCTTTTCTCTTGGATTATTGCATCTTCGACTTAGTATGTGTGTAGGAGCGGTAATATCAGGTCTTGTACATGAGGAAATATATAAAAGACTTCCTATAGCTTGTCTGTAATTATCATTTGATGATAAAAGATTTTCTTCTTTATCTAAACTATAATAGTTAGTTTCCATTGGGGTATAAGTTGGTTTGGCTTCTTCAAGCTGAAAATCCTTAACTAATTGATTTATTTTACTTCTTTGTGAAAGTAAATAACTTCCATCTTCTTTTCTGTAAATTTCTATACCTAAGAAGTATTTTGCTTCTCCTAGTGATGTTATGGGATAAGATTTCTTTAAGTAATTTATTACTTCATTAACTTCATTTTCATCTTCTGAGCTCATCAGCATATCATCTACATACAGTATGAGATGAATTGTCTTCTTTGATTTTTCTTTTATGAACAAACATGGATCAGCTTCACTTTGTTTAAATCCATATGCCTTTAGAGTATTCTCTATTTCTTCATTCCAGCACTTGGCGGCTTGTTTAAGACCATATATAGCCTTTTTTAATTTATAGACTTTGTCTTTATTTTCTTCATCATGAAAGCCTTCTGGTTGATGCATGTATAATTCTTCATTATCTAGTTTACCATGTAGAAAGGCTGTTTTAACATCTACTTGAAATACTCTGGCTTTATGATAAGCTGCCCAGGTCAGAAAAGCTCTAATTGTTGTATGTTTGACGACAGGAGAGAAAGTTTCATCATAATCAGTGCCTAATTTTTGAGCGAAACCTTTGGCAACTAATCGTGCTTTGCATTTTATTTCTTCTCCATTTTCATTACGTTTTGTTTTGTAAACCCATTTACAGCCAATGGCGTGCTTGCCTTTGGGTAAAGTAACAAGCTCAAACACTTCATTTTCCTTTAAAGAGTTAAATTCTTCCTTCATAGCTTGAAACCATTTCTGTTGATCTTTTACTGGTAATTGTAAAACATCTTTAAAAGTTTCAGGATCTTGATTTTTGGAACAACTGTCTTCAGTTTTGTAAGAATATCTTTCTGGTGGAATTCCTTTAGTCTCTCTGTTAGATATTCTTCTCTGGAAATTATCTTCACTTTCTTCAGTTGTTGGGCTATCTACTGATTTTTCATCCGTATTTATTTCTTCTGCAGTATTTTCTATTTGGATAGCATCACTATCATTTTCAAGATTTTCTTCTGAAAAATTTAAATGCATTAAATCTGAGATTCGCTCTTCAGGATTTTCTTGAAAGACATTTTCACAGTTCATATTTTCAAAAAACTTCACTGTTCTGCTTATCACTATTTTTCTACCGCCTATATAAATTCGATATCCTTTGCTTCTTAAATCGTAACCAACAAAGACTCCTTCAGTGGCCTTTTCGTCAAATTTTTGTCTCTTCTGTTTATATACATACACATATGCTTTGCATCCAAATACTTTAAGGTGACTCAAATTTGGCTTATGCCCATTCCACAGTTCATATGGTGTCTTTTCAGTTGATTTTGTGGGTAATCTATTTTGTAAGTAGGCTGCTGTAGCTATGGCTTCTGCCCAGAATGTTTTTGGCAATTTAGCATTTATAAGCATGGCTTTACTCATTTCAATAAGCGAGCGATTCTTTCTTTCTGCAACTCCATTTTGGGACGGTGAATATGGCGTCGTTGTTTCATGATTTATTCCTAAGTTTTTAAGGTAGTCTTTGACAGATTCGTTGCAATATTCTGTTCCATTGTCACTACGCAAAGATTTAATCTTCAATCTAAATTTGTTTGTTGTTGATGCAACATACTCTTTTAATTTATCAAATACTTCATCTTTAGAAGAAATAAAATAAACTTGTGTATAACGAGAGTAATCATCAATAAATGTAACGAAATATCTTTTTGATCCCATACTTTTTGTTTCTGCAGGACCGCATACGTCGCTGTATATCAAATCAAGTGGTTTTTTACTTCTGTATTGCGTTTCTTTTGGAAATGATTTTTCTGTTAACTTAGCTTTTATGCAACTTGAACATTCAGTATTATGAGAACAATTATTCACAGTAATACCTAAAGCTAAATCATCCTTTTGAATTTTCTTGATGGATTCCAAATTTCTATGGCCCAGCCTTTGGTGCCATTTTAGAATGCAGTTAACATTAGAACAAACGGGTAATATTTCTGAAGCACTATATACCTTTTCATTTGTAGGTATTATTTTTAATCTGTATAACCCCTCATCAGCTTTTGCATCTGCAACTAAGATGTTGCCCTTTTTAATTAAACATATATCATCTTTAAATGTTACAACAAAACCTTTCTCAGTACAAGACTGGACAGATAATAAATTACTATCCAACTCGGGAACATAAAGCACATGATCCAATGTAACTCTATTTGTTTGACCATTAAGTGTTTCAATATTAAAAGTACATTTACCCTTTCCCTTTGCAGTTAATTTAGTTCCATTAGCAATTGTAATTGTATCTTTATTCGAACTTTTTAATTCTGAGAACAGTTCCAAGGAATTAGCTAAATGAACAGACGCACCTGAATCAATAACAAAAGACAAATTTTTGTTTTTATTTCCATTTTGTTGAGATTTCATAACAAAATTCAAAGAATTTGATTCTTCCATTAATTCATGATAGTTTTGAGAATCTGATAGATTTTCATTTTGACTAGCAGTAGAGGCAGAGAAATTGTTTGGTTTTTTAAACTGTTGACGTGATCTATCTTGGGTGAAATTTGGTTTTGTTTTGTTAGTATTATTACCGTTTAAGTGAAAACAATCTTCACGGTTGTGATTATTCTTTTTGCAATGAGAACAAAATTTTTGCTTATTCAAATGCTTTGGTTTATCCCTATTACCCTTCAAAGCAATAGATTCAAATTTTGTTGAAATTTGTTTAGTTTCAACTCTTCTAAGATACTCATCAATTAATTTGTTTTGAACATATTTTAATGATAAATCTGTTTCATATTTACTTTCAATAGCAGTTATAAAGGTACTATAAGAATTTGGTAAGGAACAGAGCAAAATAGCTATTAAATTATCATCTTGTATTACTTCACCTATACTTCTTAATTTTTCTGCTAATTCTAAGACAGAATTAATATGATCCTGCATTTTAATGCTTTCATTATATTTAGTGGAATACAGCTTCCTAAGAAGATAAAGTTTATTTGTTAAATTTACTCTTTCATGAACAGATTTCAATTGATCATATGTCTCTTTAGCACTTTTAGCATGTCTGACATGAACAATTTGTGAATCTGAGATATTTAAACAAATTAATGCCCTAGCATTTCTATCATTTTTTACCCAATTATCATCATTTTCCTTTTTAGGTTCAAATACAACATCATACAAACCTTCTTTGATTAACAATTGCTCTATTTTAAACTTCCAAACTGAATAGTTGTCATCAGTTAATTTATCAACATAATGAGATTCTCTAATACTAGACATTATGATATAATAATATTTGCTTATTTCACAGAAAATAAAACTTTTTCTCTTATTAATACATCAAAACAACAATTATAAACTCAAATATAATGCTAATGATGAAATAAGAACAAAATAAAATTCTTGAGAACAATTTTTGAAGTTACTTTTGATTTCAGAAAAACTGTTCTTAAATGTTAAATTCTTTGTTTAAAACATAAATTTACATTTGCAACTTATATAATAAAATTTCAATAAGAAACTGGCAAAATCAAAATCAAAATAATTTCTTTTCTTATCAATACACTTTTGGTTTCAAAATAAGAACAATTCTTTGAATTTTCTTTTGTATCATTCACTTGTGAAAAATACCAACATTCAGAAAATAATTATTTCTTTGAATTTAATTATATTATATTTTCTTCTTTTATATTACTATATTTAAAATTGAGATAAGTTCAGTCTCATAATCGACTGTTAGAATGTTATTCCATATGGAAGGCATGAATACGAAATTCCTCAATAGGTAAACAATAAAAAAAGTTAAAAGTTTTACCTTTATGTTTTGATGTGTTTCAATGGAAATATACTCTTCTTTGGATGAACAAAAAACATTTATTAGAAGATTGAATACACTAGAATAATATATATGCTGGTCACAGTACAGATCACACTTCACAATAAAAACAAAACAGATGTATAAGACTATTTACAAACACAAAGAAATACTTTGAACTATGGCTTGTTGCAGTTTTTTTTTTATCATATTATATTCCTTTGGAATATTATTGAATTTTTTTTAATCAAGCAGCATTTTGCTGCCAACTGCTATAAGGGAAGAAGCAACACTCACTGAACTGAGTGTCTGTCACAGTAGATCAAATAAAAAAATGATTGTCTGATGCTGCCATCTGGTGGATGTTCTTGAAAACAAAAGAGCATTTTCTAACAGAAACTGAAAAAGAATTCTTTCTTAAATGTTTCACCTTGATACAAGGATTGCAGAGGATTTTTTGTTTTGTCTTTATCTTTTAAAATGGTTCAAATATAGTACATTTTGCCTGCGACAGCATTTGTATATATCATGCATTATTTGTATATACATACCGATGTGAGTGAGCATGTGGACAGGAAATACTAAGATCTCGACAAGTTCATTGGTTAGCTTCGACCATCGTGTTGTTTTAAAATGACGCGCACTTCGCGATACCGCCGAATTTGGCGACCAAAGATAAGTCACTTTAAATAAAACCAGTTTGGATACAGCTGAGTAACTTCGCGAAATTCTCATTCACATTCAGTAGTGACAAAAGTTATCATTTAATTTTCTATCATCGGGCTCCACTAATTTGAGCCTCCTGTGTTTGATAGTATAAGCTGGCTCTTTAAAAATAACGAATATGAAAGTTACTTCTCCTCCCGGCACTGGCCGGAAGGACTTTTTTTAAATGATAATTATGCAAGGTCAAGAAAATTTTGATTATGATTGTGTTTTCACGCTCTTTTTAAATGTTTAAATATATTTAATCATTTCTTCATTTAATAATGATCGTTTAATGATCTTCTCAAAGTTAACATTTTGGCATGTCGGAGGTACCAAAATTTGTCTATCAAAAATTAATCAATATCTATATAATTTTGTATTAGTCTTATAATTACGTATTGGTCCCAATTAAAAGTGTTATTACTTATGCGTTTTTTTCGATTTGAATGTCTTTATAAATTAAATATTAATGACATACCTGTATTGTGTGCTCAGATTAGAATTTTCTTCCAAATTATTTGAGCCCACATCACGAAAATTAGAAATATTCGCGTGGAAATTTTTATTAAATATGTGAAACCAGACAACAAACATTACTTTGGCGATGCCCATGCTCGCCAAATTTATATTTAAAATCCTCTCGACTATTTTTTATATGCTCGTATACAACGATTTTATCTTATATTTAAAGATATTCTAGGGAATAATCACTTGCGATTCCGTGAAACATCCTCTCGGACAAATCAGATTTCATTGCGTATATGTGTGGATTATTTTATATATAAAGGCGATCATCTCTCACGATTTCTTCCAAAATACTCTGGATCAATCAAATTTATTATTCGAATGTCCACACTTTCTGATTCATGCATGCACACATGTTGCTAATTATATAAGATTTTATCTAAAATCCTTTCAACCAATCTGATTATCGTGTGCCACAACGCTCTCAATTAAAAATATGAATTTAATATTGCTCATCGCTTGTATTTGATAAGGTTGCAAAAAAACTTTTTTTTTCACGTGTTTATTTCCAATAAACGCAGTTTATTCTCAGGTTTATTTTCAAAACACGCAGTTTCTGCCTATAAAATCCGATTTATTCCCAAGTCAAATCCGGATTTTTTCTAGTCTTTGCAGCTCTAGCGTTTGAAACCAAATAGGCAATCATAAATTGAAATATTTTACATGCACATTAAAAAAAATGTCTACACGATTTAATGAATTTTTAGTTAAAACCTTCACTGGTGTGCTAGAATTGAAGAGTAAAAATTTCATTCAAATAATTCATTTATTTAAGTGGTTGTTTAAAAATAGAGGAATTATGTAATGAAATAGTAGTAATGGAATTTTCAGCCTTAAAACATATGTAAAAAGTAAAATTTATAAAGCTTGGAAAAAAGTTTGTATTTTTTAACTACTAAAATGAAATTTTGCTGCGGTAGAATTCAAATTTTTGGCTAATAAAGATTAGAAATAAAGAAGAAAATAAACAAATGAAATTTAAAGAAAAGTTACTCACTTTTTTTTTAAGCTATGCACAGTTTGCGGTTTTACATCAAATAAAATGTTTACAAACATTTCCTTATTCCATGTATATAAGGTGAATGAATACTTGTTCGCCTCAAAATGGGGTACACTAGACCAATCTTTAAAACTGATTTAGTAGTGAAATTTTCATAGAAAAACTCAAACAGTTGCAACAGAGCCTTCTCTTCTAATTAAAAATTAAATTTGTTGTTCAAAAAATGTCCTAATGTTGTAAAATACTTTAAAAAAGGCGTCTTTTTTTCTCGGGAATTTTTAAAGAATTCTTATTAAAGTATGAAAAATTTTATTAGAAGGTGTTTGCTTTCCTTTCATTTACTTTCTCGTCATCTTAAGAACATAACAGGAGTATTACTTGGACCATAAACAGCTAATAACACACTTTTAAATTCACTATAAATGAAGTCGTTGGGTTATAAATTAATTTTTTCTGAAAATTATCACATTTGCATAAAGCTTAACGCATGCAAATACATAACAACTTTTGTAGAAATATGTATGGAAAAAATAGCATTCTGAGGAAAAATCCTTTTAAATGTTTTTATGCATTCAAAATCATTCAATTCTTTTCTTCTGCGCATTTATAAATATGTCTAAATGTTTTCAATAAAGTACTTTACCCTGTTGAAATGTATTTGTATTGAAACTGATGTTTCAATATGCCTGGCACCACACTGTACTTCGGATATGCGCTAAGTTTGACTATTTTTTAAGACTCAGTTATTATTTATTCCTTAAAAAATATAAGGACTTTTATTTTTTTTTTTTTTTATATTGCCAGAGAAACTTTTAAAATGAAATTAAAGAATTAAGGTATATTCATAAATGTTTTCAAATAGATTTATCTGTAAATTTGTGAAGGAAAAATTAAAGCTTTTAAAATGGTTCATTGTGCTTCATCGAGCCATACATACATAACAACCAAAATCAGAAGCTATTTTTTTCAGTAGCTTAATAAATATATTTAGCACTAATATCGGTAATTAAAAAAGTAATAAAATGAATTTTAATTTAATGATTTTTTCTCCTGAGATTGTTTGATAAATACATTTTACAATTCAGGATTAAGCTCATAAGTAATTTTATCCAAAATTTTACGCTCTCATCAAACACTAAAAAAAAAAAAAAAAAAAAAGAAAAAAAAAAAGAACATTTAGTTTATAAAACCTGATATTTTGTATTAATAATTTTACGGTTCCAAAGATAACATGAAATAACAGACGCACTGAGCTGGTAATTAACCCGTTAATAGTCGCGCGTTGGTCTTTTCCCCGCCCGAAATTCGTCAGCTTCCTGTAACTCATTTCCCGTTAAAGTTACGATAGCCAAATTCCGTGTAGCTGATCTTGAGTGTTCACACTCTTGTGTAGTAAAATTGCAAATCATTCCTGCTATTTTTTAGCATTTTATCGCATTCTTAAGTTTCAATTGGTCTAAATGACCGCGTTGCGACCACTTGCGTTGGTTGAATTTTTCCCCCTCGTGTTCATCCTTTCCCATTTCTGCGAAATCTGTGGGGGAAAGTTTCTTCGAAGTACAGACTCTCTGCCTGTTGTAATTTTGTCTTTCTTTCTTCTGCTATTTTACTCGTTCATAGATTACTTTTTTTACTTTTAGAATGTGACTTAAAATTGTATTATTATATTAGTTGTGAAGTCAGTTCGCACAAAAAACTGATGGATGGTCACTTGCATTTTTTTTTCATTGTCAAACATTACGGGAATAAATTCTCAAATTGATAATCGTTTAAATATAGAAAAAAAGGGAAATTTATCATTATAATTTGAAAGAAGTTGCTTTCCATTTATTACCGAAACATATAAATGAAAGAAAACAGACAATAACACTGCCAAACCATTAAAAAAAAGAGAAGAGAATTTTGTGGGAATCAGTAAAAAAATTGCCGTATCTCCAAAATCTGAAAAGTATCGTTTTTGTACAATAAAACAAATTCGAAAGATAAAACAATTTTCTCAGAAATGTAGTATGTATATCTGCGAAGAATATACATATAATTTATTTGTACAATAAGAAAAATAAAGAGAATTTTATAATGTAGATTAGAAATTACGCAAATAAAAATCTCTTTTGGATAATTCAGTGAATGTTTATACTATGATTTAAAAAAAAATATTTTAAGTATTTTTCTGAAATTTATCTATTTTTAAATTTTCATACTGTAAGTAAAAACACATTTTTTTTTTAACAATGCCGCAGAAAATGTTTTTTTTTAATTATTATTGAAATCCAATAGAGGCTTGGGGGCGGTTACTAACAAATTTAAATTTATTGTCGTCCATCAATTGTTCAAACTATTTTTCAGAATAATGTTTTCCAGAATACGAGAGAAAATTCATTTAAATAAAATTATTGCTGCATATTTATAATTTCGGAGAAAATGTTCTTATTGTTTTTATTATTTTAATGAATGTTATTATAAAACAATAAATTATAACATTAATACCTTATTATAAAATGTACAATAGAATATTTATTTTAATTAAATAGTTGCTGTAAAATACATCCCTATTAAGATGACCCTTTCAGTGATTCTATTAATTAAAATAATTTATCCATCTTTGGATTTAAATCTACAATTGCAAATGTATTTAAATTAAATATATAATTTCAATAACTTATTATTTACTTTATATAAGGGAAGTTCGTATCTAGAGTTTTTATTCAAGGGCGCTGCTCCCACCTTGAAATAAGTAGAAAAACTACAAATCGTGCATTTTCATTTGAAAAATGGATTTAATCATAAAATCTCGATAGCCCCCCCCCCCCCTCATACACACACATACAGCCCACAAAATAAATAAATAAAACGTAGTTACAATATTTACATTTATATTTTCGAATTAAGTATTTTTTTTACCTGTTCTTTATTATATATATATATATATATATATATATATGTATGTATGTAATATGCTGGTGAATTAGTGGTATTGTATTTTAGTTTCTGTTGCATGTCATAGGTTCCATTTTTATTTTCAGTTTAATTGTTTAATTTAATGTCCGTGTAATATATTGATGCTAAATTTATTAATTTTATTTTATTAAATGGATATAGAGTGCCGGAGTATCATGAAAATCTACCTGACTCTGAATCTATCCTTCAAAAAAAAAAAAAACAAAAAAAAAAAACAAAAAAAAAAAAAAAAAAAACCCTATTACGAATTTAGATTCATATTCGTAAATGTTTTCCTACTGATTATTGATTCTTAGTAACATCAGAAATTCAATCAAATCATTTACTATTTACTTTTAAGTATTTATGCAAAACGAAGAAAGAGTTATTAAAAACATTTATCTAGATACCAACTTAATATATACTTAAGCGAAATAAATAATTTGCTGTAAAAGGTTGTAAAATGAATAATTGCTGTAATCTTTTAATGTTCAGTCAATATTTTCACCCTACGTTATCCGTTTTCGATCATCTGATAACACCGGCAAGTTTCCCCTTCGTTTTCGGCCTGCTGGTAACGGCGGCAAATGGAACGAACGCGACTACTAACGTTCTAAAAAATGTCGCGACTACTCTCGGGTTAATTAATAATAATTTAAAATACTAGAACAGCACACAATAGCTAATATAAATTCTCATACTTTCCCCCCCTAAGAAATAAGTGGAAATCAGAATATTCTAAAGACCTTAACACAAATTTTCACAATGCACAGTTCTGTATCGAAATAGTGTAAAGGTTATCCTTTTTTTTTTTTCATTGTGCAATTCTCTGGGAAAATGCATTAGTGTGTAACATTTACAGAAAACTAAATTACTACAAAAACTAGGTAACATTTGTGTTGTTTGTTCTTTTAAGAGTTAAGTACTTCGTTTCAACTTCTCATTTTAAAATATCGTTTATATTAAAAGTACAACCATCTGTTATTTCTTTCAATAATTTTGTTCCTATGATGTGGAAAAAATTACGGTAATGCCATTGAACAAATCCGGACAAAAGTGAGGCAAATAGGGTTTATTGTTTGATGTAATGCAAAGTTGTTAATTTGATTATTACTGGGCATAATTATACAACACACAGATTTTTTTACATTTGGTCAAAACGGAATTTTTACATTTTTCTAATATTAAATTCTACTTTATAATATTACATCTCTATAATAATTTGTTTGCTGTTATTTCTAAAGCATAATATAATTCCTTTTCGGAAGCAAACATTTTTGGAATAGGTTGCTAAAAAACGTTCCGAAAACCCATTAACAATTTTAAAATTTCAATGTAAAATTATTAGTCGAGTTTTTTAATGTAAATTTAACAATGCTTCAAATAAAAGAAGTTTTGCAGTAAACAATTATTAAAAAATATTAAACCATGTAAATAAAGCAAGTAATAATTTAAAAGAAAAATACACTAACTCAGTAAAATGACCTTAGGAAAACAAGTGATGAAAATCATTTCTGAAAATTTTATTCACATTCAAATATTATTACAGAAAGTTATTAACATTTCTTCTTCAATATAAAATATGTATCCCAACATAGTTTTAATTGAACGTTTAATCAAATCAAAAGAGATTTAGAAATTGAATTACTGAAAACAATTGAAATTAAAATGAACTTTTTTTGCTATTAAAGTTCTTGACAGCTGTTTAAATAATGATTTCATTCTGAGACGGATTTCCGATAATTCATTAAATAATGCAATTTTATTAGAGAAAGATTTTTCAAACTCAAATACTTCATTAGTAAAGAATTACTTTTAACACAACTTCAGTTAAAATATTTTAATTTGTTATGTTATCGTAATCGGTGTTGTATCTTTCATTGCATTATTTGAAATAATTAGGTTTCTAAAAATGTCAAATCTTTAATTAAGGAAGGATGGAAAATCCCGTTTTAAAATGTGTTTTATGAATAAAAGTAAAACTTTTAATAAAAATGTGATTACGATGGTAAAGGATTCGTCATTAAAATTTTTTATACTTTTATTGAAAATAAAATATTGAGGTTAGTCAGTTAAATGTTCTTTCAGGCGCATAAAATTCATAAGTTTGTTTCAATATGCTATATAATGAAATAAATATATTTAATGTTTTTATAAAATCTTTTGACTAAATGTCGGAAATTAGAGTTAAGAGAATCGATAAAGTCGACGCTATAATCTTTCGTATGACTGCAATCAAAATAAGACTTTTATACCGATTCTATTTCTTTTTCTTTTTTTTTTTCATTAGGAAGAAATATATTATCAAAACCTTCAATTTGACATTTAAATTTTAAATAAATTGATAAGGAAATTAATAGCAATATTTACTGCAGCTCAATAAAAAATATCTAGACTGTTTTGAAAAAAAAAGTTATAAATAATTTGAATCTTGTTTTGATGTCGTCTGGTTATATATACAGTGTGATTCATAAATATCGGAACAATAGGCTGTCTCATTAAATATTGCCCCTAGGCACATACTCCCAATTGCAAAGTTTCATAAAAAGGTGCAAAAGTTTACGAGATAAGTTGCAAGTCCATGAGGGGCCTATTTGAGAAAATACAAAAATTAAATTTTTAAACTGCCCCCGTAGAATAAAGTTTCCAATTAGGATTTTTTTCTTTTATCCATTCCTGAATTAAACATAAAAAAATTCAACTCGATATCTCCAAAATTCACAGAGGTATTGAAAACCAAAATTCGTGACTTACACCATTTACCCATGCTTCTGAGAAACGAGTTATTGACTTATTTTGAAAGCAAGATAGGGCTCATCTACAAATTGTACGTTATTAAACGTCGATTTAAGACAGACCTTTGGACATAAAATAGCTGCGTACAGTTTTTACTTTAAATTTGCTTTCAAAATATGCTGGAGGTCTGCATTAGAGTTCTGCACGAGTCAAAATATCTAGACCTGTGCCCGGCCAACCCATAGGGAAAAAAAGTTTGTCCCCGAACAGGAAAAAATTCAAAATCTAAGACCGAACATGCACCTGTCTGACTGAATTTTTGCAAAACAGAGTTTTTTTTACGACGATATGGTTAAAAATTGTTTTGTAGGACGAGTTCTGATCAAAAATACTTACCATAGCTTTTATTTTTCATGTTTATATTTCATGTTTATTGTTCATGTCAAATGAACATTACGTTCATTTTTAAAGAAGCGCTGTAGGCTGTAATATTTATTTTTTTAATGAATCTCTATTTGTATATAAATGTTTCACTTATCGTTAATATCTTTAATCCATATTCCATTTTGTGGAAATTTTGCAAAACGCTATACAGCAAAATCTTCTAAGACGGAACCACACAGGAATGAAAAAAATACGTTATAGACAATTTTCCTTCTTTGCAGGTGTAAATGTAGTCTATATTTTTTCAGGTATTATTACATTCATTTTGTATGGATCAACACATTTTATCGTTTCAGACAGGATTCCGTCATAGGCAGGTTCCTTTTAGCTGGTTTTAATATATTTTAATTTGCCTGCAAATCTACTATCCTTTAAAAAATGAATTTTTAGTTTAATTGTAAAATAATGGCAATTTAAAAATATATGCATTTTTTATAAAAAATTTTAGGCTGAGCCAAATTTTACTGATTTTTGCACGGATTAGGTTAGTCAGAGGCAATGATTGTTTGTATTGTTTGATTTAATACGGGTTAGTTCGAGAGTAAAAATTTCTCCCCGTGCCGACATAGAAAGAAGGAATCCAGTCCCGTTTCGGTATGGAAACGATACCTTGGGCCGCCCGGCCGGGCCTTCAGAAAAGTAAATCCGGGCCTGGCTCGGACCCAGAATACAGACTTTTTTTAACAACCTCGTCAGGTCGATTTAAAATTTGCAGTTGTGAGGTCTAAAATTATGAAAAAACTCTTAACTGTCTTGTTAGAAAAATCCTTGTTTTAAATCAACTGACGGATATTTAAATATTACAGAAAGAAATTGGAAAGGGCAAACGTTAAACTGAATCAGAAGTTTAAACTACTGGAAGGAGTTAATTTACTTACCTGCAATGTTTTAAAAAGATATTACGAAGAAAATTTTTTGGAGACAATCTTTAAAAAAAAAAAAAAATGCATTTTTCTGCATGATGCTGGCTTTTTTCCCCCCCACCATTTCGCTTCTGTAAATTGCTATAAGTCAAGAATTGTCAAAGACAAAAGGTGCAGACTTTAAACATGTGTTTTTAGATTATTTTAAAATAATTTTACATAGGCAAATTTGAAAAAAAAAATATTTATTTTTGAAAATATGATTTTTTTAATATGTTGCATCATTTTTTAAATTTATATTTTAACATTTTAAAAATTAATACTTGAATAAATCCTAAAACAAAATTTAAATTATATTTCTCTCTTTTAGAGGTATGCATGGGTTCGGGCTTAGCCCGTGGACCATACTGATTTAATTAATTTAAATGACTGATTGATTTAATTGATTTTCAAGGGCTGAGCCGGTGCTGTTTGCACTGATTTTGGTACGGATCGTGAACTGTGAAAATACGAACGGGCCGTGCCAGGCTTGGACCGAAATTTTTATTTTTACACCGAACCGTGTCGAGATTGCTTTTGTTCGGGCCGGGCCTGTAAAGTCCGGCCCATGCATACCTCCAAATTTTAATTAAATGAAAAAAAAATCAAAGTAGGGTTAATAATGTTTCGAGTTATAACGATTTTAAATTATCCCACTAAAAAAATAATAATCATTAAAAACATTTTTAAAACTTTATGAGAAATCTCAGCATGTGACTTTGTTAGCTAATTATATGGTTAACCATCACAAAAATGAAAAAAATTAAAATTCTAACACAATAATATATTTTTTACATGTTTTCTGGAACTCTTAAACTAACATTGTTTCTTGGATTACGCACATTTCAATTTGTGTCTAATTCCTAAAAACCTGACGAATTATTTGAACGGGCATAACTCTTTTAGTTTTAAAGATATGAAGATGAACTTTTTTGTGTTTAATTCAGGAATGGCCAAGGAAAATTTTCCTAATTGGAAATTTTACCCTACTGGGGCCATAAAAAATTTTTATTTTTGTATTTTCTCAAATAAACTACCCTCTCCCATGGAGTTGCAACACATCTTATCAAATTTTGCACCTTTTTTTTATAAAACTTTGCAATTTGAAGTACGTGCCCAAGGGGTCAATATTTAAGGAAATAGCCTATTGTTTCAATATTTATGAATCACACTGTATATATAATAATTCAATTAACAACGGACCTCAAATCAGCAAAAAGATAAATGCTGACATAAAAAAATATATATATAAATAAATTGCTTGTCTTTTTTTTTTTTTTTTTTTTTTTTTTTTTTTTGTATTATGATAAAATTAACTAGGATATTCTGTTACCAACAACAATTTGTTTTACATGTGGCATCAGTATCACATTATTAGAAACGTTCTCTTATAAGGAATGCAACAACTTCTTAAGAATTCAAATCTTAAAAAAATCAGCTGTTAATTGTTACTTTGAATGCCTATATGTTAAACAAAAATAACTGCAATTTATTCAGTAAGACCATTATTTATCAAAAACAAATTTTTTTAATATTCCATTTAAAACAATAGAATGTTGTCATTATTTTAAAATAAATAACTTCAAGTTCTTAATATATGAGGACGTGAGTTTCAAAACTCGCCTTATACAGAAAATGGAATTTCAGGAAATCGCGAAAAACCTCTAACTGCGTCCATTGGCTTTCATTGTAAACCGAGATTTTACAATTCTATAATTGTAGGATAAAACTCCCTTTTTTCAGATTGTTGTATTTTTACAGTTCACGCTTACATATAGAATAGGTTTATAGATCAATCGCATTTTTTTTTTAAATTTTGAAAACATAAGTTTTGAAATCCACGTCCTCATACAATTTATAATATTCCTTTCTGTATTTTTTCATTGCAAAAATCATTAAATTATTAGACAACATTGATATTTTGAGTATATGTCAACGTTTAGGGAATTCTGAGGACAAACAAGCTCTAAATCTACAACAAGCTACATATTCCAACTAGAATTTCTTACATTACTGTATAAAATGTATTACATCAGTGCGTATTGCGATATAATAAAAAAATAAAGAACAGCAGCCTGTTACCGGTATGCCAAATTTTACATCAAACGAAAGTGATACTGAATTCGGGGAATTGGATTATCCACTACAGTCTCAAGAATGAATTGTTGTAAGTCAACGCATTAGAAAATCTCAAATCATTCTCGTGGAGTACATGCACACTGGTAAAGTGATGATTACAAGCGAAAATAGAGGCTTATAAAAGAGAATCAAATGAGGTAAAAATTATAGTATCGTGTAATTATGACTCAAGAACAAAACACATCAGGGCAAGGACGAGAACGAAATAGAAACACCCGCGTACTATCTCTTTAACTGCTGTTGTAAATGTCTTCAACGTTTTGCTCAGATACTTCATAAAAAGTAATGGACCTAGAGGTGTTTCTATATACTGTTAGTGAGGTTTCAGTTTGTTTATTTTTTAATATACAGGATGTCCCAAATCGTCAGTGAAATTCAGAGGAGTGATTGTTCGTTTTAAGAGGATTAAATATTGCCATAAAAAATGGGTTCGCAAACTACTTATTTAGACACAAATACATGGTGTTTCATCTTAACTGAAGTAAGGTTTAGGGTAACAATTTCGAGAAAAATAAAGATATTGTAAGTAAAATGCAACGATATGAATCTTGGTTTCTGTGAAATGTGATAACATCACGAAAAGATCTGGAAAAAACTGTAAGGAACCAGTAACTCTGTTACAGAGGCTCTCTAGTGGTTTGAAGGTAAACATGGTGTAAGACGTAACTCTAATATAGAGGCACTCTAATTGTCCGCTGTGCATTTTTAATTAGGAGTTCACTGTTCCGCTAGTTAGCTGTAACCGTATGGACATTTATTTGCTCAGTATGCCAGAGTATAAATAGGGCAGTGAAAATATGTTAAGCAGGTAGTTGGTTAGTCAGTGCAGTTAGACGCTGGAGAGAATGTGAGTTGGCGTAAGTAGTTTTGGTGTGGAGAAACGGCCTATATGGCTGGAGCTTTGCCTGGGAACAAGAACAGATTTAGAATGAGATGAAATCTAGACGTGGATTTTGAAATGAACCCCGCCGTCACAGCTTAAGCACGCTCAGGTGAAATGAAGTTACATGAGCTAACCTTTGACTTTATATTTAATTAAGATTGTTTTATTGATATCACGGAGTGAGGGCTAAATTTATGAGATCTTGTCTGTCAACCCCTTGCCCGCTGTTGAATAAAAGCTCTATATTTAAAGCCTATAATACTCCTCATGAACTCCCACCAATACGCTACAAAACATGTTGCCCAAGCAATCCATGGTACCGTATGAACTAATAATCACATTCCAAAACGTTGGGGGGGAGGGGGGGTCAAATGCATACTACTGGTGCGCATAATGTAATTTTCTACCAATTTTTTTGGTGTTATCATATATTCAACGAAGGTGAGGGTGTCTGTCATATGTTTTATCACAATATTCTTCTATTTTCTGAAAGTTATTAAGTCAACTCTAATTGAGGTATGAAGAAGCTCGTTACATTTTCTATTAAATACGTGGTTTGCGACCATGTTCTATAGAATTTTTTCATCCTCTTGATGCCTATCTTTAATATGTCTGTCGAATTTTGGGACACCCTGTATTGTATAGCAACTCGTATAGTGCATCAGACAGTAAAATGTATGGCATTTTAAGAAAATTAGATGTTAAACAAACATGTAGCCAAAAAAGGCTTGGTAAATAAGTACAGACACTCGTGAAGGCGAGAGAAATGAGACTGGGTTGGTATATCCTTTTAATGTTCTCAGAGTAACGTATCTGATTGTTTTATATCAGGATTTTTCCATTAAAAAGACCAATTTCTTTAATTTTGGTATATAATTTAAAAATATCTCTTTTAAGAGCCGTAAAGATTACTTGTTCAGTATTAATAAAAAATTCATTAGACAAGAAAAACTACTACAGTAACGCTGTCATGTGGGACACGACAAATAATCTATTAGCTAAGGTTTGCAAACTAAAGACAGAGAACTGAGCACGCATAAGTAACTTTGGCACATTGTCCAGCAGAAATGTGCTTTTAGAGAATGGGATAGAATAAGATAAATGTCGTTTCTCTAATTTCTGTTTACACAAATGCGACTAAAATTGCATATACCTTATGAATAGGTGGTGTGCAGACATATTATTCTGATATATTTTTAAAGATGTTTGAAACTAACATAAAACTATATAAAAAATGCTTCAAGTTAATTTTCACACGTACAATATAAAGGGTGCTCATAAAAAAACTTTGCAATATTTGGATCTCTAGCGACCTATCCGTTCAACCGATTGAGATGAGATTTCAGATATAGTTACTTAGAGGTATGGGCTTGGCATTCTGCGAACGGCAACAAAATGGCACTCGTTGTTACGGTTATAGATACAGAAACTCGAAATGTTCAAATAGCAACGCTCATTTTTTCCCATCGCAAAATGTTCAGTGCATGCGAAAACCCTAAAAAGCGTTGGAACGGTACGTGTACCATAAAAAGTGGGCGCGTTATGCTCGTACAAAAAACAGATTTGCGAACGGCCAAGTAAAACACGATCGGGACGCACGGAAAAAATTAGATTATGACAGAGTCAAGACACCAATCACTGATTACAACACACGTCGGAAAAAAGATAACTTTTACTTGGATTACACATTTTCCACATGGATGCGATCACTGGCAATTACGCATTGCATGCTTGAAATTGTGGGCAATACCGCCAACCTAACACAGCATGAAGGATGGTTACAGTCTCACGTTTGGTAGAGTCTTTCAAATACAGCAGACTTTGTGGATTGAACATGTACACTCTAGAGTTGAGATATCCCCAGAACCAGAAATCCATAGGAGAGAGGTCGGGGGATCGTGGAGACCACGGAAATGGTTCCTTCTAATTTCTTTACTAAATCAAGTATAACTTGCGGGGTACATGGACCACGTATTTGTCGACAGTTTCGACGGTAAGCACGCAAGGTATTCATCCGAATTTGATGATAGTGTTTTATCAATTCACCACGAACGTTCGCTTGCAGAGTAATTTCATCGGCATATGCGAGGTCGTGACTGAAGTGCTAAAACTCCAACAACGCTTTTTATCCGTTTTCTACGCTGAATATCTCTCGAACGTTGCTCTGCCATTAGGGTCTTGCATCTGTCATATGCAATTTCTCGGAACGTGTGTTTTTTGGCCGTCGGCAGAGCTGTTTTTTGTGCGAGCATAATTTGTCCGTTTTTTTGTTATGCACGTACCATTCCAACGCTATTTAGAGTTTTCGCACGCACGGAGCATTTTGTGATAAGAAAAAAAATGGGCCTTTCCATTCGAAAATTTCGAGTTTCTGTAGCTATAACCGTAACCGTGAGCGCCATTTTGTTGCTGTTCACAAAATCCCGAGCTCATACCTCTAAATAGCTATATCTGAAATATCATCGCGACCGGTTGAATGGACCGGCCGCTAGAGGTCCATATATCGGCAAAGTTTTTTTCATGACCACCCTGTATATTTCTAAGATTACTGATACATTGATTGTAAAAAAAAACAAAAAAAATACTGATGTATCGGTATGCTTTTGACCAATATACTGAAAATTTAGATGTATAAATACCCAATATCCCCAGACGCATGTTTTCTGCGTATCTTACAAAAATATAACATGATAATTATTTCTTTTCTCTCTATTCTAAAAAAAAGTAACTACCGCTGTCACCGCCGCCGCCGCCGCCGGTTTTGAATTTTCTGTGACTGGAGGTCTTTCTTCGTTAATATTAAGAAAAATAACGCATACAAAAATATAAAAATCGGTGGTTTTATACAGAAATGTTTGATAAACACGCTGAAGAAGACAGTTTTCAAATCGAAGAATTATTTTAAGAGATATTTAATGCTAAAGTTGGACAAAATCGTTCCACTAAAAAAGTTTTATAGCAGCAAAAACTATACATGGAAGTGTAATCATTTTTAGATCATTTTCTGCGTTAGAATTTGCCGGAGTGCAGATTGCATTAATTTTTTTATTTTGACTCATTTTTTGAGGTTTTATTTCTATTTTAAATTCAAATTTTCAGCATTTCTAGAGATATTTTTTACAGATTTTAGAAAGTGATATTAATTTAAACTGTTGCCAACTGTATAAACAGATGAAGCAATAATGTTTGCTTCAAAAGAAATATATTTATACGTGTAAATAAATTAAAAATTTATTTACACGTGGCTATTATAAACAGAAAAAAAACATTTGGAATTAGAATTAAATAATTATGTGCAAAAAGCAGGAACTTATTAAAAATTACGTCATAAAAACTATAATTATTCGTGAATTTTAAGAGAGAAAGGAATTTGTAAAATAATAAATTTATTAACATGCGTTAGAAGTATTAAATAGGAGAAATTACGTCATATTTACGTCACATTACAGTTATTACATAAAATGAACGCAAAATAATATTGCAAAACGGTTTAAATTTAAAAATTGCGCTAGACATTTATTTCATATTTTGAGAGGATACTTTTCAACTGGTATTTTCACGTGAATATTTAACAGAGAAAGAATAGCTTGGTAAAAATTACGTCAGATTAAAAACGATTAATTTAAAATGTCTCATTTAAAAGAACTTTCTTTTCGCTTTGTTAAAAAATACCAGGATACAAAGACTGTTTACTTAATTCCTTTTATATTAGCTTATTTTGAAATGTTGTTACACGTGTCTACGTCATCAAGTTATTTTTATTTCGACGTTTTATTTGTATTTTTATTAATGTTGCACTAATTTATTTGTTCTTTCGTTATTTAAAATAAAAATTATGTCAATTTGTATAATTTGGTGAGTGGTTTGGCGATTTATATAATTTGGCGAAATGGGTCGACGGGATAATCAAGTAGTAACGCAGCGGATTTTGCGTTAAAATTCCCCAATCAAAGAGAAATGAATAGAAATTCGTTTATAGGGAGATCGCCACTGTTTTTTAAATTATAATTCAATCTTTCGAAATATTTTTAAAGCCGATCAAATTAGCGTGCATTTAGTGTCTGCGGTGTCTGGACGGGGGTTGGCGAGCGTAGCTCGTAGGTGGCCGAGCCCCCTAGTATAGTAAAGTGAAGTACTTCTAAGCTATTATAACTTTGCAGAAAATTCTATGTTCTTAATGGGGCAATTTATTTTATATTAATAGATTAAAATAAAGAACTCTATCTTGTCAAATTAAACTTTATTTTAACGATCATTAGCTACCTATAAAAATGGTTTCCAGAGCAGAGTTAAAGTTTTAGATTACTATTACATGCTTTCTTTTAAATTACAATTATGATTGCGGCAGGCAAATCTTGTGATTCAATTTTCATCCACTCCCTATTGACATAAAATTATAGCTAAAACAAAACTGAATATTCTATTGGTAGATTGGTGTTTTTTTGGTAACTTGATGTAATGTTTTTCTACTTGCTGAACTTTAAAATCTAGTATGACTTTTACGTTAGGAATTAGCTGATGAGGGATTCAGAATGAATCCGAAACGTCCTTTTATATTGTTTGTAGTGTTTTTATCTTGTAATGTAATGTAATGTCTGTTATTTTGAAAAGTGTTTATTAATATGAATGAATTCAGACGTAGTCCTTTTGCTTATATCAAACAACAAAAATATTAATAATAATAATGTTAAAAAATCAATTTTGAGATGTATTAGTTTTCGATGTTTCTAATGAGAAAAAGAGCTTATCTACAAGACTATAAATATTTTCAAATTTTCTTAATTTAAAAAAGGTTGTTACGTTATTGATCTGGACATGTTTAGTAATGACACTTTAAATACATAGTTATGGTAAGCATGCTCTGTTCATATTGGCTTTATTATAAAGGAAAATAAATTAATATGGAACAACTATTTTCCATATTAATTTCTCCCTCATTCCACTCTTGATTAGCTTAATTAATGAAGATATGTAGAAGACCAAATGAACTTCGTTAAAGTTCCAGAACGAATTCATTCAACTTCATTAGTTGCTCATAAATTGTTGCCATAAATTCAAATTGCTGACTGTTCTCGAGATCACAGGATGTTTAAATTTCTTTTTAAATTTCAAGAATCCTTGTGCAGTTTTACACAAAAATGCTTAATGAATTTCAATTTTCTAATTATGAACTTGCATGTCAAAAATGAAATTAACTTTTTTAGATGTACTACTGTATTTTAAAATGTACTTTTTTATTTTAAATGTGAAATTAATTATTTATTCTTCGGGAGTATATTTCTACATTTTAGCAGAGAGTTTATTGTATAAACGTTACTTTGAGAGCTTTTCCGTTAGCGGTTTGTTTCATTTAAGAGTTTTCAGTTATTCGATATCAGTTTAAGTGCTTTTATTTCAATATTATTTACGTTTTGGAGAACATCTTGTAAGTATGTATTAAAATTTTAAAAATTATTTGGTAGTGTTAGTAAATATTGGAAATTTATGTTAATACAATATCTATTATTTTAAATTATTAATTACTTAAATATACCTATTTCTTCTTCCGTCATGTACATTTTATCATTAATATAGTTAAAGATTGCACTTGTATTATCACCATAAAATAAACTTTTTATTTATTACTCATTAAACCGATAATGTTGCAATCTTATTTATGTAACCTTATATTGCTTTGGTTCTTGTTGATTGATTTTAAACAACCTAATATTAGCAGTTTTTTTACTATGTAAGTGATCTGTTTAAAAATTTTTCCCGAAGGGAATATCACGTTTGATGACATTTAAAATTAAAAAAAGAAATTCAGTATATTATAGAGGATATTATTTCAAATAAATATTTGAATTTTATTTTAAAATGATTTTTATTATACAATTTCATAAATATTTTCACGCTCGTTAAGATTTTTTTTAATTATTATTACTTTTACCTTTATTAAAAGTAAATTACTTTGCAAAGAAAATGCATTAAATTAAGTATAAGCCCTAGCCTTTCGTAATTCTTTCATTGAAAAATTTCTATTTCGTTTAATTTTCCAAAAAATCAACACACACTGTTTTATAGTTTGTTTATGTTTTTTTTTTTTTTTTTTTTTTTTTTTTTTCTGCTCCTATATAATCAGAAATTATACTGGCAGTCGATTCATAAAAAAAAAAAAAAAAAAAAAAAAAAAAAAAAAAAATCATAGTTAGTTTAGAGGGATTGCCAGTAAAACGTTGAACATAAAATTCAACTAATCGGATAAATATCCATACTGTATTTAATGCTAGTTTAGTGGTGGATTCCAAAGTTCAACATTTTGCTTTATTTCCCCCTGTTAATTTTACAAAATGTAAAAGATATGTTAAAAAAAAAATCTATGTGAAAATGTATAAGTGACTGAGCGCAAACGCTGTTTATTTAGCTTTAAAAGAAAATGTTTTTTTTTTTTTATGTGTGTATGTGTGTGAATCTTCAAAATATAATTTTTTAAATATTAGAGTTTTTTTTTAGCATAGTGCATCTTAATGTTTTTTTATGTAATTAATAGTTTAAGGGGTCTCAGGACTCTTAAAGCTTTAAAATTTTCGAAATTTTAATTTTTGTAGGTGTTAAACTCCTGTTTTTTTCTGAACATTTTGATGTAATTGTTTCCTTGAATTCCTATTAGAACTGAAGTTATGGCTTTTACATTTATACACGTTCAATAGCTGAATCGTCGTTTCGGAAACTTCCAAGCCATTTTTCTCCAAATGACGTTTTTGGGCATAACGCGCACGATATCTCAAAAACTTATGAATATTTTTTCATGAAATTTTCAAAATATATGTTTCATGTTAGTCTGTATAAACTGAACCTAAAATTTCTTTTTTATTGTTCAAAACAATATTTTTTAGGTGATTATACTGCTGAAATTTTCTAAATTTTGCATTAGCTAAATACAACTCTGTATTAAAAATATAAAAAACCTTTAAATACAAATTTATTTAGGTTCAGGGTAATTATTACAATCTGAAGTATAAGTAGGCACCAAAATTTTCCTTCTAGTCGCAATACTTACTTTGTAATCGTGCGCATAAGGTGCTATGCCGATTTTTTGCACGTCAAATGCCTAACAGTTTGGAGCCGCCTGTAAATGCTAATTCTGCATCTTATAATTTTTAAGTACATAAAATGAAAGAACATACTTATATATTTTATTCCAATTAAAATTTTGTCTTAAAATCAAATACATTTTAAGATATTAAATGTTGAAAATGGTCTTCTATTTTCATTTTTTTCCAATTTTAAGAGTCCTGAGACCCCTTAAGAAAAAGTATATAATCATTCAGAGAAGGATTTTAGAAAACAACTTAGGTGACGCTTTATGCATAATTCATTTGGTTTGGATTATCATACTGTAAACAGAGTATTTTTTAAAACGACAAAATTGAAAAAAAAAACGAAAAATCATGAATATGGCACATATTACCAAACAATCTTTAAAAATATTCTTATTAAGAAATTTCATTTTTTTAAATGAAATGAAATATCTAAATTTAAAAACGGTCAAGTGCGAGTATTACTCGCTTACAGAGTGTTCCGTACAATAAATATGTTAATTAGTAACTTGTATTTTTACAAAAAAAAAATAATAATAATAATAATAATAATAATAATAATGTTTGCTAAAAGAGAAATAAGACTTTGTAAAACACTATACAACGTAGGGTTGGGCGTAGCTGCATCTGTTATAAAAGTATAAATTGATATACCATGAAAGTTCAGAGAAATATGAATCCTAAATTGTAGCAAATACTGACATTCTGTTTAACACATTTTATAATCTTATACTAATCTGTTTATGATGAAATTAATTTGGTGCTGACTATAAAAGTAATGCATATTTAAAGTTCATTTGGCATTTCATAAATCAAATTCTAAACTTGGCGTTGTGCTAATCGCGCTTCGAAAGGAGATCGCAAAACTGCTACAACGCCACGGTACGTCCCGCGTTTTCCCAGCTAAGTTTGTAATTAACCCAAGTGTTTAATTAAGACACGGATGGCGTATTGAGAGGGCTACTCAATGCAAACTAGTCTCGAATCCCATAGTAATTCTGTGATTTATTCTAATAAAATTAGATTGTTTTTAACAGTTTGACATTTAATGCTTTTATACTACTACTGGACACTGCATTACGCAAATATATTACTAATAGGCTATGGAGGCTATATAAGCAATAGCGCATTGAGTACGCCGCCTGTGTCTTTATGTATGTCCAAACCGTCCGAGCTTTTAAGGGTTAATATCTCGGCTAATTACCGACAAATGTTTTCAAAAATCATTATCAACAACCCTTTTATACTTCTTCTACGATATCGTACCTCCAGCGCTCCTCAACGCCTTTTTCGGAATGACCGCAAATCGTAATATGTGTGTAACGGAAAAATTCGATTTTCTTAAAATCTATGTGACATGGGATACTCGCTATGATTTTCCTGCAAGAAAAATTAACTTCTACTTTCCCTAATGTTTTCAAAATTTTACTTTCAGTATGTTCGGAAATAGAGGGATGGAGGACATATTTCAGCGATATCTCTGAAAATATCTCTCTATTCTAAAAAAAAAGTAACTTACACTGTCACCGCCGACGCCGCCGGTTTTGAATTTTTTGTGACCGGAGATATTTCTCCGTTAATATTAAGAAAAATATTGCATAAAAAAATATGAAAAATCGGCGGTATTATAGAGAAATGTTTGATAAACACGGTGATGTAGACAGTTTTCAAATCGAAGAATTATTTAAAGATATATTTAATGCTAAAGTTGGACAAAATCGTTCCATTAAAAAAGTTTTATAGGAGCAAAAACTATCCATGGGAATTAATTCATTTTTAGATCATTTTATACGTTAGAATTTCCCGGTGTGCAGACTGCTTTTATTTTTTAATTTGACTGATTTTTTTAGGTTTTATTTCTATTTTAAATTCAAATTTTCAGCATTTCGATTGATATTGTTTACTTATTTTAGAAAATTTTATTAATTTAAACTGTTGCCAACTAATGTTTGCTTCAAATTTAAAATTTATTTACACGTGACTATTATAAACAGAAAAAAAACTTTCAAATTTGAATTAAATAATTACGTGTAAAAACCAGGAACTTATTGAAAATTACTTCATAAAAACTATATTTACACGTGAATTTTAAAAGAGAAAGGATATTGTAAAATAATAAATTAATTAACATGCGTTAGAAGTCTTAAATAGGAGAAATTACGTCACATTTACGTCACATTACACTTACTACGTAAATGAAAGAAAAATAACATTGCAAAACAGTTTAAATTTAAAAATGGCGCGAGACATTTATTTGATATTTTGAGATTATTTTTTCAACTATTTTTAATAGGGGAGCGCAAATAATATTTCATTTCTAACAAAAGTATTTTCACGTGAATATTAAAACGAGAAAGAAAAGTTTGGTGAAAATTACGTCAGATTAAAAACGGTGCATTTAAAATAACTTTCTTTTCGCTTTGTTAAGAAATACCGGGAGACAAAGGCTGTTCACTTAATTCATTTTATATTAGCTTATTTTGAATTGTTTAACTGATTTTATTTAATCAAAGACGAAAACAGCCATTGTATCTTTTAACAGCAGCTGATTTTTTCCTTAAAATTACCCAATCAAAGAGGAATGAATGGAAACCCGTTTATAGTGCGATCGCTACTGTTTTTTAAATTATAATTCAATATTCCAAAATCTTTTTAAAGCCGGTCAAATTAGCGTGCTCTTAGAGACTGTGGTGTCTGAACGGGGGTTGGCGAGCGTATCTCGTAGAGGGCCGAGCCCCCTAGTGATTCCTAAAATTAAAAGAAATTTATTTTTGAGTTCGGCGTTATTAAAGCTATCACACGATAGCGCACACGATATGTAAAGAATTTTTTTTTCAAGTAACTCAATTAGCCCCTCTACATTTTTCATAATTATATATGAGAAAGCCTAATAATCTGTGTATATGTGGGTCGGTAGCCTTTATTACTTCTGCCAATATGAACTTTCCACATTCCATATTTTATGAGTAAAGTGACTGTGATAGACGGACAGACAGACACAGGAGTGATCTTATAATGGTACCGTTTTTATTTTTTTTAGTACGGAACTCTATAAATGAGAAGAACAAAGCAAAGAAGGAAAAAAAAAACATTTCAAGAATTATTGTTAGTATCCTGTAATGTGTGGAAATTTTATTGTGAAGCTCCTAAAATGCATTTACAGCAATTATAGATCACGAGGCGGAACCCGTCGAATTTCGACGAAAGAAAATGTTTACAAAGGAACTGATGCATAAAATTTATAATACATCCACAACAATAATTACAATAAAAATACATCTTACACTTGTTAGTTTAACTCTCCAAAAACATATTTTAATCTAAGATTAACAAAATAATTTTTCATAAACTTCAACTGTTAAAATTATTGAAAATTTAAACTTTATTCATACACGTAATCAGTAACATAATCATATAATCAAGATAAGTAATTTTGATTAAGTTATCAATTGATGCTTGGTATTACGGAATGAAAAATCAGCAAAAATGATTTCACCTTGACATAATCATAGAATTCCCCCCCCCCCCTTTAAATCTAAACCGAATCAAGTCATTTTCCACGTTTCACATCCATATTAAGCATTTAAAAACATTTTAACCCGCGATATTTCGCGATTAATAAAAATATTTTCAAGCTCGAAGTCGCGTTTGTCCACTATTACAACTTTCCATGTTAAAATTCGCACTCGTGATTTGAGGTCTTAGTATAATCTCTGTACCTGCGCGTAAAAATTCCAGAAATTTATAACTTTTAGACGTATTAAAGGGGAAATATCTCGTTTTATCAAATAAAATTACCGTTTTATTTTAAATATGGCGTCCTTTTCAATCGCTGAAATATTTTGCCCATTGTCTCAAACTCGATATCAGCGAAATGAAAAAAATTGTGAAATATAAACAGCATCATCAGGGAATTTGTATCTTTTTTAAAGTGTAAAGTCATTTTCTGTTTAAAATTTTACAAAAGATATTTTTAACTGTAATGAGAAAATGGCATCAGTAAGAATAAAATCAATAAAGATAACTAAACCACTTTTAATAGAAATGAAGTACTTTAGTTGCCACGATTAGAAAATTGGTATTAAAAACTACAAATAATTAATATCTCAAAAATAAATTGAGATACAGCTTTCAAACAAATTGCATTTAAAAGTGAATTTTTTCTGCATACGACGGTGTAAACATTTAAAACGTGGGACGTTTAGAAGTTTAAAAATTTGCAGTAGCAAAAATTGCAAAACCAAAATTTCATTTTAAATTTTTAAGTGTTGCCATTCACAGAATGACGTATGCGTTACGCACAGATATGTTTGTCCTTTATAATATAGATAGTCTGACCTGTAAGCGATATTTTGTATGTCTTTGTAAATGAACGATAAATGATATGCCTCCTGTAATGAACAGAAAACATGTTGAGAAAAATTCAAGGATTTCTTTATTCAAGACTAGTAAATAAGACTATTCAAACATCTTATTGTGCCCCGATCCCCACTACAAATGTTCATAAGACAGTTATGAGGTTGGGTTATAAGTCTTTTCCTATTTTTGAAGGGAAGAATGGCTTTGGCATTTGTCACTCGATTAAGAGTCATCTTACTTATAAACATTTTGCACACCATGTGGAATTAGAATATTTGTTGATCCATAAATAAGTAATATATATTCCTTTTTTCGATTGAGTTTAACAACATTGTGCTTGAAAATGTTTTAAAAATGTCCGATCAGGGGAAAGAACAAAAGAAAAATGTCAAATCAGGAAACAGAATTTTTAAAATAATAACATTTAAAAAAATAAATAAATAAACAAAACCGAAAACTGCGGAATCAAATCATCTTTAAAATGAATTTTTCTGCAGGGGGACTCGTTATTCTCTATTTTATAAATTAATTAATAGGATTTTTTTTTTTTTTGTGCACAATATTATTGCAATTTTCCAAATCAGTGTTTTTTTCGATTTATTCTTTGTCTTTGCTTTCGCGCATAAAGTTTTATTGTCATTATTACAGGCGGCTATATGTTGTACATGCAGTGCATATTTTCTTAATTTAGTATTAATAGAAATATATTTGACTACAAATCAAACTAAATTTGAACCATGCTAAATAAACTGTAGATAAAGAGTTTAGAAATGGAGATATTTTGCCTGAATATGCGGTATATTAAGTTTTTTAAGACTTATTTTACTGCAATAGCTCTGTAACACTTATCATTTTATTAACAAGCATTAATTTCACAACGGATATCTAGAAGCACTGAAATTACGGAAATGCCCAGTTCTGAAAGTATTAAAGGTTTCAATAAGATTACATTATCATCCAAAAAAGAGAATATTATTTGTGATAAATTATCCTCATGAAACAGCGAGGATTCAATTAGATACTCAATCTCTAGGAATGTATGTGATTAAAGAAGTCTTCCAAATAAGACAGTGACACATATAACGTAGAAGTATAACCACGTAACTTTTCTTAGACACAAAAATTAATAAGTCTATTCTGAAATGTAGCCGTATTAATAGGTCGTAAACCAAAGCGAAATTTTCAATACTTTCATCTTAGACCAAAACAGCCGAAAAGTTTACTATACCATAAATATTACATTAATATAGTCAGTTTACACTTTCTGTGACTACGTTTAGTAATATATTGCATAAGACGTTAATTTTGAATGATCAATGATCATGAATGTTAATATGATAAAACTATATAGAATTATATAAACAAATTAGAGAACAAAATTTTTAAAATTTAAATTATTTTTTCATTATTAAAAGCAATGATGTATTTGTATTAACATTTTAATAAGAGGAAAATTGTTTGGTTATAACAAAATGAAATGAAGGTTGAGAGTAGCAAAATGAATTTCCAATAAGCGACGAGAAAAGCCTCCGGTCCAGACACCTTAGCCAAAGAATTCCCGTTTCGCCTTATTTATACCTAAGCCACCCACTATACCAAAAATTCCCAGTCCTAACACATCTATCTCAAACTGTTTGAATATATATTTATGCGTTTTCAGAGAATTTCAACCCACTTTCTAGATTAAGGTGAAGCGGTATAGGATGTGTATTTTTGAAGGCACTTTATAAAATATGATTCTGCAAAATAAATAAAAAAATAAATAAATTAAAATGAAAAAACAATTTAAAAAAATCTTTCTCTTTTGCGATATTTTTATTTTGACAAATCACTTTATATGTTTACAATAAATAACTAAAAAAATATTGAAAAAAAATACTTTTCTGTGCTATAAATATTTCTTTTATTCCAAGAAAAATCGTAAAATAAACGGCGAATCATAACGTAAAGAACATTGTGCATTTTAATAGTATGCTAAAATTCTCATTTGTAATGTACTGATTTCAAATACTTGTGATATAAGTGTATAAATTAAAACTTTAAAACCAGTAGAAATGCATTTATTTCTTGGCAAGTTTCGACTCTCTCCGAGTCATTTTCAAAAAGAAAAAAAAAAAATATATATATATATATATATATATATATATTATTCTGAATCTGCACGGTCTATGAAATACCATCATTCAGTTTTCCACGTATTTCTTTCATATTATGCACGTTATTTTTTATTTTACTTGGAGGTTTATTTTATTTTTATTTAATTTCTTGTAGGACAATAGAAATTGGAAATTCAACAGCTATCGATCCAAACGATGGCGTTCATATTTAAAACTTGAGAATGTATTTTGTTGAAAAGAAAAATAATAATAACATGCATAATATGAAAATAAAGATGACTTCATTTCAATCACCGAAGTATTTCGACTCCCTCTGATACAGAAAAAAAGATACTTTTCTGTGCAATAAATATGCTATTTAATGTAAGAAAATATCCTAGAATAAATAACTAATTCAAACATAAAGAACATTGTGCTATAATATACATAAATATGCTTAATATGATTAATAAATATACTTAAATTCTCAGTTATAATTCGTTCTATTATATTCAGTATACTAATTTAACATATTCCAATTATATATAGATAAAATATCAACACGTATCATATAATAATAATTTATATTAAATTTCCTATTTATTACAGAAAACATAGTTTTTTCTACCATACGTTAGTTTTATTTTACATACTTACTTTCATGGATTGGAATCTTATTTGTTTTTAATTGTTATTATATTTAAAATATGGGTATCTCTTATAGGAAAATATATTATGCAGATAATTAAACTCATAGGTTCTATTCCATTAAAGGTAATCGATAAAAGCTATCAAGTTAAAAAGGAATTCGTTAATATAAAAGCTTAAGGTACAGGACTACAGAAGAGTTCATTCTTTCGTAGAGGACTTTATTTTGAAAAGCACATTAGAGTTATTGAGAAAAAGTCAATTTTTTAAGAGCTGGTTTTTAAGAGCCTTGATAAAAAGTCGACAGATTTAATGGATTTATAGTGGAATTGGATATAAACTGTATTCTAAGATTTATGAGTACACAGGGGAAAAAAGGTCCCGCTTTACCAATTCAAGTGGGATTCTTCAATCAGTAAATTCTTTACAGAAATAACAATATAATGTTGTATTATGAATGCATTTTTAAAAAGTATGCAAAGGAGTATTCGTAGAACAGAAATAACTTTACATTGCACTTCATGAAATATTGAATAATTTTTGATAAAGCGAAAATTTTCCACAAATAGTATAACTTTCTTAAAACACTTTTGCGTGGCATGTCATGCGACGAAGAGAAAATATACATTGTTCACACTGAAATCACCGCTACTTACATGACGCATTATATTACGTGAAATGCTCGTTTCCTTTTAAATATGACTTCATTTTAAACCACTGAAGTATTTCGAATTCCTCTGATATTAATATTTCAAGTTCTGTGTCAGCTCAGTATAAAAATATTGAAAAGTAATCAATTTATGAGTAAAAATGAGTGTTTGTGTTTACACGTGGCGTCATATTATGCTGAATTTCTTAAAGGCTACTTTTAATTGAAATGATGAAATGACATAAGAAAAGATATAATTTACATCACTTCCCTTTTCTCTAATGTTAATAATATACAGCGTAATTTATAAACATCGAAACAATAGCTTATTTCCTTAAATATTATCCATAGATACATACTTCCAATTGCAAAATTTCATAAAAAAGGTGAAAAATTTGATGAGATACGTTGCAACTCAATGGGAGGTGGGGGGGGATCTATTTGAGGAACTACAAAAACTAAATTTTATATGGCCTCCATAGGGAAAATTTTCCTTATTTATTCCTAAGACCAATGTCAGACGGGCGTCTTTTTTGCTGCTTTTTTGCTTAAGTATTATCCATTCACAGCGCTATAGCATTATGAATGGATAATACTTAAGCAAAAAAGCAGCAAAACAGACGCCCGTCTGACATTGGTCTAAATTAAAAAAAAAAAAAAAATCCATTTTCATATCTACAAAACTCACAGAGATATGCCCGTTTAAATTATTCGCCAGGTTTTAAGAAATTAGACACAAATTGAAATGTGTGTAATTTAAGAAACAAAGTTTCTTTAAGAGGCCCGGGAAACATAAAAAAAATTACATATTGATTTAGAATTTTTATTTATTTTTTTTTTTTATTTTTTTTTTTGTGATGGTTATCCGTATAATTTGCAAAAAAAATCACATCCTAAAATTTCTAATAAAGGAAAAAAATATATTATTTTTAGGGTTGTGTACTTAAAAAGAAAAAAATGGAAGCATTATAAGATCACTCCTGTGTCTGTCTGTCTGTATGTCACAGCCATATTACTCGTAAACTATGGAACGCGGAAAGTTCAAATTCAGGGAAGTAATAAAGACCATTAACCCACATATCTTCGAATTAATAAACATTCATAAATATTTTAGCATAAATATTTATTCATAATTTTAGCTACACTGTAGAAATAAAGGTTATTACTACGCTGAATTTAGTTTCATGAAATGTCAAATGAAGTTTAACTATGCTCTGCTCTTATTGTACTGAATAAAGTTCATCATAAACAGTAGATTAGGATAATATTAAAAGAAGAGTTATACGAATAGCTATATTTGATATTATTTAGGTTCCATATCTCTTTGAACTTTCATGGTATACCCATTTACACTTTTATAATATATACAGTTATACCCAACCCTACGTTGTATAGTTTTTTTACAAAGTCTTAGTATTCTTTTAGCAACATTTTTTTTAACCATTTGGAAAAACGGTTATTGTTCTCGTCAGGATAGGAAATCAAAAGCATATCTGAAGGTTTTCATTGGTTTAATCTGCAATTTATTCGTTTTCTGATTGGTCTATACAGTAATCAGTATTTCCCTTTAATTTCAACAACGATGGATACTTTGTTACCACTATGAGAAAAAGTAATAAAAACTGCAAAAAAAATTAATAACTCAGAAACGAATTGAGATACAGCTTTCAAACAAATTGCATTTAAAAGTAGATTTTTTTCTCTATCCGACGGTGTAAAAAGTAATATTGTCGGATGATTAGAAGTTTAAGAATGAAATTTCATTTAAAATTGGCCGTCAGATTTCTTGGAAATCTGACTATGGAAAAGCCTTTTCCCGGACAGCCAATGAAATGGTTGGATATTTACGTAAGTTTCAGGTGGATAATACTTAAGTTTCATGAAATCTGACGGGTCGCAGGCGATATTTTTGGCTTGCAATTTTTACGTGTAATAACACTATTAATGTTTAATTCATGGCGTGCGTAATGTATGATCATTTCCGTGCGATTTTTTATGTCTTCAATTTTAGTCTTCAAAAAAATTGTTTTTTAAATGGTCGTTGTAATTTGATAAATTGCTATTTTTTTTCTTTTCTTTTTTTTTTTTTTTAATAATACAATTACAGATTCATATATATTTTCTACGGAACCCTCTGTGCGTCAGTAATGCTCGCACTTGACCGTTTTTTTTTTTTTTTTTTTTAAGTGGTTTAATTTAAAATCGTTAGAACTCAAAATATTATTTGTTGAATTTCATTTTTTTTCATGTAATTATTGAGGAAAATATAATTTAAATTTTATTTCGAGAATTTTTTACATAATAATTTTAAAAATATTAAAATTTTTAAAAATGATGCAACTATTTTTTATCATATTTTCAAAAGTAAATATCTTTTCACATTTTCCTAAACAGAATTAGTGTAAAATAAAAAAAAAAAAATCATGTTCCATATTTGCAACATTTTTCTTAAAAAATTCTTGACGTATAAAAATTTTAAGACAATAAATTGTGAAAAAAAACCCATCATGCAGGAAAACACATTAAAAGTTTTAAACGAAGATAAGATCCAAATACAATGTTTAAATGACTTAAAAAAATTACAGGTGAGTAAGAAACTATTATCCGTCAGGCCGAAATGTCGGAGCATGGAGACGCCTAAACTTAAAAGATATCCTTCTATATATAAAAAAAGTTTTGATTTGGAAATGGACCAATGAAAATCTGCATAGATATTCCCGGTAGATCGGCATCCAATTTGAATGCTTAAGCATGGCCTTTCTTCGTTAATATTAAAAAAACTGTTGCATACAAAAATATGAAAATCGGTGGTACTGTAGAGAAATGTTTGATAAACACGCTGATGCAGACAGTTTTCAAATTGAAGAATCATTTTAAGAGATATTTAATGCTAAAGTTGGACGAAATCGTTTATTATAAAAGTTTTATTGGAGCAAAAACTACACATGAGAATTTAATCATTTTTGGTCATTTTATGCGTTATAAGTTCCCGGTGTGCAGAGTGTATTTATTTTTTTTTTAATTTGACTAATTTTTTTAGGTTTTATTTCTATTTTAAATTCAAATTTTCAGTATTTCGATAAATATTTTTTATATATTTTAGAAAATGTTATTAATTTAAACTGTTGCCAATTGTATAAACAGCGCAAACGATAATGTTTATTTCAAATTAAAAATTTATTTACACGTGACTATTATAATCATAAAAAAACTTTAAAATTAGAATTAAATGATTGCATGTTAAAAGCAGGAAAATTACGTCATAACAAAATGCTAAAAAAAAAAAAAAAAAAAAAAAAAATCATTAATATGCGTTAAAACTTGTAAATGAAGGAAATTAAGTCATATTTAAAATGGCCAAAAAATATGGCAAAACTATTTAAATTAAAAAATATATTTGCGCGAGATATTTTGAGATAATCTTTTCAACTATTATCGTGAATTCGAAGACAGCGCAAATAATAATTCCTTCTAACAACAATAGTATTTTCAAGTGAATATTAATAAGAAAAATAAAACTTTGGTGTAAATTACGTCAGATTTAAACGGATACATTTAAAAGGAATTATTTAAATGAACTATCTTATACCGCCGTTAAAAAATACCGGGAGACAATGCCATTGTTTACTTAATTCATCTTACATTAACCTATTTTAAATGTTTAACTATTTTTTTTTATTAAATACGAAATCAGCCATTGTATCTCTTAATAGCAGCAGATTCGGTCTTAAAAATCTCCAAACCAAGGTAAACGAATGAAAACCCTTTTACACAGAGATCGCTACTGTTTTGTATTTTTATTTTTTAATTTTAATTTAATATTTTTAAAGCCGATCAAATTAGCGTGCTTTTTGGATTTTGGTGTGCCTGAACGGGAGTTGGCGAGCGTAGCTCGTAAAGAAGAGAGCCCCCCAGTTATTTAAAAAAATGTTTTATTTTCTAGATTGCTGTTTAATAGTACAAAAGTATGTTTTAAAAGTAAGTTTGAAATAACAATCGTCGATACTTTATTTTAAAGTATTTAACTCAGTCATCAATTGCCTCCGGTAATGCACAAATTCTAATCTGTCAGCAAGTGCTCCCATACTTCTAATTTGGGTAAAGCCTGTCCTTAGCGAAAACTGCTTCCATTAGAACTTTCTCTAAATGACAAACTACAGTAAAAATGACATAAGTTGTTTTATGTGACAACACCTTTAGATGGATATCCACAGCAGTTTTTGACAATGTTAAACTCGAGGATCTATGTATGGCGGCAAGGTATGCAACAGTTAAAGGTAACTAACTTCGTGAGAATGAGGCTTTTTCTTCTTTCCAGAATTTACAAGTAGGTTTGATAAAAAAAAAAAAATACAGTTAGAAATGGCTCATGATACTAAACAAAATGAACTATTATGGCCTGTGGCAAGCCTCGAGGTTGAAAACGTGGGCCATAGGCAATATCATTTATCGTACTTACGTTTACCAATTCTCACTCCGTTCTGATATTGGTAGGTAGCATAATGCATAACCCTGCATCCAGCTGCTGAGGAAAGTTTAGACGCGTCCAAGGAGGAAAGTCTAGAAAGTCCAGATGCATGATCATCTTCACTCCATCTTGCTATTTAATCATTGTGATCTTCTAAAATTCTTGATTATTGGCCCCCGCTTTCATTTAAGAAGTACTTCTTGATTATATTCTTTAGCTTGCTTGGTTTTGAGAAAAAGACATATGGCACCTTCAAATCAAGTTAGCCGATAGCAGTATATCTTTGCGTCGTTGCATAAGGGTTGAGAGGTAGTCAAAAACTTGACTCACGCAAAGTGAGTTCAGAGTCTTTCGGAACTGTGACTGCTGATCGTTTTTTTGTCTCAATGAATTTCTTAATGTGAAACATTTTTTAAAAGCTCTAAACATTTTTTGTCCGCGAAGAATCAAAATGACTTTTAAAGAATGTCTCTTATATAGAGGGGTGTCATTTACGCGATGTAACTACCTAATACTCCCAAGGATTTAAACAAATAAGCCTCTAAAAGGCTAAATGCTATCTATTTTACCTCCGAGACATCTTTGTTCAAGGTCAGCCATAAGATGACATCCTTTCATTGAAAATTCGTCAATAATAAGAAAAAACACTGTATCCATTCTGAGCTGTAGATTTATTGCTGACTTTTTAAATTAGAGAACTATTTAAAACACGTTGGTTCTTTAAGCACTGAGTGAGTTACCTTGTCTTTGACATTAAATGCAGTAGTACCTGTTAGTACCAAAAGAATGATAGCTTCTGATCCAAACTGCTCTATGATTGTTTTACTAATTTCTTTGATTTTTGTACATTTTACAGCTCTTTCTTTTCCAATAATAAAAGTTGATTTAGGGAAATTTGTAACCTTTGTTTTTGCAAAGACAAAAGCTGTTCAATGCATAATTGAAGGCAGCATAATTTGTTGTTCTTTAGAATAATTCAGAAATGTTAAAAGCAAAGAGAAACCATTGGATAAGAGAATCCACGGGAAAGATAAAGAATTACCCCCGGATGAATTTGAGAAATTTTGATTTTTTTAATTTAGCTCCGATCTTTGAGAACTTGATCCATCGAGTTAGCGGCAGAAAACTTCAAAGCTCTTTCAAAGACTTGCTTGTCTGGCACAGCCCACACTTATTTAATATGGCTATAGGTAAAGATTTGTAACACGTATGTAACACAAACTCATAGATAGTCTCCTATACTCCTCTACAAACTTGATACCTTTATTCATCTGAGTTGTTGTTATATAGTTATTATGAAAATATTAGGAAGCATCTGGGTTATTTTTATGCGACTTTTCCTCATAGAATTAAGCTGAATAGCTCTATACATTTGAATTACTTTCTTTTAAACTTCATTTTCGAAACTTCTGTGTATAACGTTGCACATATAAAATATGTATATTTCTAAAAATGTACGCTAAATCTAGGCAGCAGATTAAAAAAAAATCCCTGGTGGCCCGGGCCTACAGGCAGAGGTAGATTTCGAAGTTCAGTATTAAATTCACCAACAAAACTTAAATCAAGATTAGAACACATCAACCCAGTCAACCATCAAATCAACCCAGTTTCTTCACAAAGAGTGAGCTGTAGGGAGCTAAACTTTTTGTGAAAATTATAATATACACGAATACACACACACATGTATATGGAATAGGTTTAAAAAATGGCTACAAAAAATTCAGAGAACCTTAAAGGGTTAAAATATGTTAATATTTCCATAGTCTGGTTTTATCATGTTTTAATACGTTTCTTCAAACTCGCATGACGTTACATATTCACCTGCTGAGGTCCATTATATTTCCGTAATATACATATTTTTTTTTTAATTCGTCAAACTATTTATTTTATTTTGAGCTTTCATGCTGAAATCTTGCTCTGGAAAACTTATGACGTAATATTTAATTTGTTTTCAATTTGTCAAACTATTTAATTTTACGCGTGAAAATTTTGCAATAGAAAAGTAATTGTTGTGGTGAGAATTTTATTGTTTTTTTTTTTTGTTTTTTTTTTTTAAATTGTTGGCAATTGCTATAACGATAAACCTTTATTTTTTCCTGCCATTGTTGTGTAAGAGCTGGTTTTATCAGAATCATGTTAAGACAGTATTCAAAATTTTGAACCCTCCCAATTTCCACACTCTTGGGCCGATTTCGCCCATTTTCAATCCCCGCCGAGATATTAGCCATATCAAAGTTGTTGGCGAGTTTGAGGACAATCCGTGCATAATTGCGACTTTTATCGTGCGGACAAAATTTAGTACATACATACATACATACATACATACACACACACACACACATATATATATATATATATATATATATAAACTTTTTAGGTGGGGGTAGTTTTGGGTTCCTGGGGTCATGTATTGAAAAGTTATGAAGGAATTTTTCAAAAGTCGCACCATGGTAACGACTGCAATAGTTAGTATTTCTTACGAAATCTACCTAAAATCAGGGATTGATTATGACTTTTAGTGAACATGATTTCTCACGAATTATCTTTCATTGTTGTATCCATTTCTCCGATCAGAAGAATAAGCGATCATAGTCATATACATTATGTCGCATTTATCGCTAAGCTTCGCGACATTTGGACGAAATATCGCCAAATTTGGTGACCAGAAAATATGTTGTCACAAATTAAGCCAATTTAGCTGTATCTGACTAACTTGGCGAAATTTCCATTGAAATTCAGTACTGATGATTCTCCTGTAACCAGGTTCTTTGCATTTTAACTTCGTGTTCTCTAGTGAAATTAGCTAAAATCTTAAAACCAAGAAATAGGGAAGCTACCTTTTCCAACCCGTACAGGAATTTTTTATTTTGTAATCTACATATTACTGTTTTCTAGTGTACATCTTGACAAAAAAAATGCTTATATTTACTTCAGAATGTTCGCTTGCATTTCAGTTGAAATATATTCCCTTACGATGTATTTAAAAAAAATTGAGTAATCGTCAGTAATTGGGACAATTACAAGTAAATGCAAATTATTAAATTTGCTCATGAAACAATGCTCAGTAAATTATGAATTTGTCTACAAAACCGATTACGAAAATTTCCCAATAAATCATACATTCGTCTGAATACAAACATACATACATAAGAATACATACATATAAGTAAAGTAAATCGAGAAAAATACATGGCATTATATTTTTCTCGATTTCTTTGAGTATCACTCGTAGCCATTCGACTAATGCCCAAAATCGTATTTTCCGTATTTGATTTTTTTTTTCGTTTCTCTTAATTTAAAATTCAAAATGAATTGCATCGATTTGGAAGCTTACAAAGAATGAAAAGTTCGAAATAAGATAGTGGTTGTTACATACGTAGAATGTAAAACTTCTAAAAGGGATGGGGGGGGGGGGTCAATCTATATCTCAGGTCACCAATGTATGAACATCGACTTCAACTTTCAACTCCATAATGATCCGTATAAGGTTAAAATATATAATTTACAGCAATGGAGCTAATGTTTCAATTAATAACGGGATGAATCTCGTCGAATTTCGACGAAAGAAATTGTTTAAAAAAGAACTCATACATAGGTTACTTCTTAGTCTCTTAAAACAAATATTATTTTTAACTTAATGTTACCAAAATACTAATTCCATACACTTCGACTGTTCAAAATATTAAAAAAACTGTATTATTTATTATACCTAATCAAGATATGTAATTTTGCTTAAATTACCCATTGAGTCTGTTATGTTTAAAAGGCACAGATGTCATATACGCCCGATATTGCGGCGATTTTTTTCCCACGCCAATTCGAGGAAAACTTCAACAGCACAAACAATAACATCCGGGTTACCATATCAAGCAAAATAACGACACTTTGGCGTCAGTTAAGTACCCGTTGCGTATAAAACATTGCCGGCAGAAAAAAATTGCGCCAATTAGGGGCGTATATGACATCCGTGCCGTTTAAAATTGCCGATTGAAAATTAAAAAAAATGATTTCACTTTAAGTCAATCATGGAATTATTTTTCGAGTAAAATCTAAACTTAATGTTATTTTCACCGTCTCATAATTTGCATACGCATCTCTTATATTTACATTCACCATTTCAAAAATATTACAATGTGCAATATGTGATTAATACATATATTTCTAAACTTGAAATCTTGTTAAACTTGTTTGTAAACTACGACTTTGCATGTGAACATTCGCACTCTTGACTTCTGATTCTAATCTCTGTATCGGTGAGTAAAATTCCAGAAATTTATATCTTTTAGAGGCGTTCTTAGTAAAATATTTGCTTTTATCAGAGAAAATAATCGTTTTCATTTAAATATGATGTCATTTTGCCTCATTGAAGCATTTCACGAAGCGTCTCAAACTCATAATAAAAAAGAATTGAATTATAACAGCTTTTTGCGGAAAATATGAGTATTTTATTAAAGCATGACGTCATTTTCTCTTCAATTTTTTCAGAAAGTTTATTTTGAATTTTATGAGAAAATGGCATCAATAAAGATAAGAAAACCTTATTATTTTTCCTTTCTTTACAACAACGGAAGTAATCCAATTGCTACCATTTTGAAACAAATTCATGGAAATTTTTTAATTTTTAAATTTAAATATAAAAATGGGAATATTAAAAAAAAAATAGCTAGTGCGGGCAAATCTACAAAGAAACAGCTTTCATTAAAAAAAAAAAAAAAAAAAAAAAAAAAAAGAATTATTAAAATTAGTGCAAAAAAAGCTCAAAATACGTGACTAAAAAAAGAAAGCCTTATCTTTCAAATATATAGAATTAAACTCGCAATGTTATCTCTATGGGAAAATTTTCAGCCGACATTTCACGCTGTTAGGGTTGACGAATATTTCTGATTTTCAATACGCGCCGAGATTTTGGCACTACCAACGTCCAGCTCACTTTTTGTGTCGATGCGTCAAATATTTTGGACGCTATCGTGTTAACAATAAGTGTAATTTTTGCAGGGAAGCCGGAGCTGTGCTCCGACAACTACTCCCTGTAGCGTAAACTTCCAATTAAGTTAAGACTTTCTTTCTACAATATTTAAATGTCCATTAGTTCATTTAAAATAAGGCTTTTTCTAACATGCCGATTTCGAGTTTTTTAATAATTTTAGGTCTTGACAATGATTTTATATCGTCTCGGCGAGACCTTTAAAAAAATTCTGTTTTCTGTCGCCTGCCCCGTTTGAGAGTTTTGCTTCATTTTGCTGGCACGGCACAAGGGTTGGGCTGGGACATGTTTTCTTTCAAGACACAACCTTCGGGCTCGGGCGAGCTGTCCCGTGCTTTACTTTTTACTGAAGGCTCGGCCGAGCCGGGCCTAACGTATTTTTCCATACCAAACTGGCTTCCTTCTTCCAAGGCCTACACGGGCGAAAGTTTCAATCCCGGGCTTGACCCAACCCGCATTAAAATCATTGTCTCTGTGTGCCCTGATCCGAGCAAAAACAGTAAAATTTGGTTCAGCCCAAACATTGTTCCAGAAAATGCGTATATTTTTAAATCGCTATTATTTTACAATTAAACTTTATTTTTTTTTAAGGATTGTAGATTTCCAGGCAATAGAATTAAAATAAAATAAAATCCATGAAAAAAAAAAATAGTCCTCTGACGGAATGCTGTCTTAAACAGAAAGATGTGTTGATCCATGCAAAATGAATCTATATATATAAAAGAAAGTCTGAATTTTGTATTAATCAACGCGCAGCCAAAACTACTGACCTAAAATCAGGAAATTTGGGGTAAAAATACTTCTTATGGCATAGAGTGCCGCTAAGAAAGGACGTCCTAAAATTCCACCCCTAAGGGGTTAAAAAATAGAACGAACTTTTAAAAAGTTCCTTAAAAATCTGATTTTATAGTTATTTTTCAACTGATAACATATTTTAGTGTATTTTTGTATGCTGAATCGAATGGTACTAACCAAATTCTTTTAAGTCTATTAAGTCTATTCTATTAGTTCATTCGATATTTCATATTTATCTGATTTGGTGACGTCTTTGGCGCCAAAACCTGAAAATATCTAACATTACAAGTGATAGTTCATGATGATAGTTCATAGTGATAGTTCATAGTGAAGGCAGCATAATTTGTTGTTCTTTAGAATAATTCAGAAATGTTAAAAGCAAAGAGAAACCATTGGATAAGAGAATCCACGGGAAAGATAAAGAATTACCCCCGGATGAATTTGAGAAATTTTGATTTTTTTAATTTAGCTCCGATCTTTGAGAACTTGATCCATCGAGTTAGCGGCAGAAAACTTCAAAGCTCTTTCAAAGACTTGCTTGTCTGGCACAGCCCACACTTATTTAATATGGCTATAGGTAAAGATTTGTAACACGTATGTAACACAAACTCATAGATAGTCTCCTATTCTCCTCTACAAACTTGATACCTTTATTCATCTGAGTTGTTGTTATATCGTTATTATGAAAATATTAGGAAGCATCTGGGTTATTTTTATGCGACTTTTCCTCATAGAATTAAGCTGAATAGCTCTATACATTTGAATTACTTTCTTTTAAACTTCATTTTCGAAACTTCTGTGTATAACGTTGCACATATAAAATATGTATATTTCTAAAAATGTACGCTAAATCTAGGCAGCAGATTAAAAAAAAATCCCTGGTGGCCCGGGCCTACAGGCAGAGGTAGATTTCGAAGTTCAGTATTAAATTCACCAACAAAACTTAAATCAAGATTAGAACACATCAACCCAGTCAACCATCAAATCAACCCAGTTTCTTCACAAAGAGTGAGCTGTAGGGAGCTAAACTTTTTGTGAAAATTATAATATACACGAATACACACACACATGTATATGGAATAGGTTTAAAAAATGGCTACAAAAAATTCAGAGAACCTTAAAGGGTTAAAATATGTTAATATTTCCATAGTCTGGTTTTATCATGTTTTAATACGTTTCTTCAAACTCGCATGACGTTACATATTCACCTGCTGAGGTCCATTATATTTCCGTAATATACATATTTTTTTTTTAATTCGTCAAACTATTTATTTTATTTTGAGCTTTCATGCTGAAATCTTGCTCTGGAAAACTTATGACGTAATATTTAATTTGTTTTCAATTTGTCAAACTATTTAATTTTACGCGTGAAAATTTTGCAATAGAAAAGTAATTGTTGTGGTGAGAATTTTATTGTTTTTTTTTTTTTTTTTTTTTTTAAATTGTTGGCAATTGCTATAACGATAAACATATATTTTTTCCTGCCATTGTTGTGTAAGAGCTGGTTTTATCAGAATCATGTTAAGACAGTATTCAAAATTTTGAACCCTCCCAATTTCCACACTCTTGGGCCGATTTCGCCCATTTTCAAATCCCCGCCGAGATATTAGCCATATCAAAGTTGTTGGCGAGTTTGAGGACAATCCGTGCATAATTGCGACTTTTATCGTGCGGACAAAATTTAGTACATACATACATACATACATACATACACACACACACACATATATATATATATATATATATAAACTTTTTAGGTGGGGGTAGTTTTGGGTTCCTGGGGTCATGTATTGAAAAGTTATGAAGGAATTTTTCAAAAGTCGCACCATGGTAACGACTGCAATAGTTAGTATTTCTTACGAAATCTACCTAAAATCAGGGATTGATTATGACTTTTAGTGAACATGATTTCTCACGAATTATCTTTCATTGTTGTATCCATTTCTCCGATCAGAAGCATAAGCGATCATAGTCATATACATTATGTCGCATTTATCGCCAAGCTTCGCGACATTTGGACGAAATATCGCCAAATTTGGTGACCAGAAAATATGTTGTCACAAATTAAGCCAATTTAGCTGTATCTGACTAACTTGGCGAAATTTCCATTGAAATTCAGTACTGATGATTCTCCTGTAACCAGGTTCTTTGCATTTTAACTTCGTGTTCTCTAGTGAAATTAGCTAAAATCTTAAAACCAAGAAATAGGGAAGCTACCTTTTCCAACCCGTACAGGAATTTTTTATTTTGTAATCTACATATTACTGTTTTCTAGTGTACATCTTGACAAAAAAAATGCTTATATTTACTTCAGAATGTTCGCTTGCATTTCAGTTGAAATATATTCCCTTACGATGTATTTAAAAAAAATTGAGTAATCGTCAGTAATTGGGACAATTACAAGTAAATGCAAATTATTAAATTTGCTCATGAAACAATGCTCAGTAAATTATGAATTTGTCTACAAAACCGATTACGAAAATTTCCCAATAAATCATACATTCGTCTGAATACAAACATACATACATAAGAATACATACATATAAGTAAAGTAAATCGAGAAAAATACATGGCATTATATTTTTCTCGATTTCTTTGAGTATCACTCGTAGCCATTCGACTAATGCCCAAAATCGTATTTTCCGTATTTGATTTTTTTTTTTTCGTTTCTCTTAATTTAAAATTCAAAATGAATTGCATCGATTTGGAAGCTTACAAAGAATGAAAAGTTCGAAATAAGATAGTGGTTGTTACATACGTAGAATGTAAAACTTCTAAAAGGGATGGGGGGGGGGGGGTCAATCTATATCTCAGGTCACCAATGTATGAACATCGACTTCAACTTTCAACTCCATAATGATCCGTATAAGGTTAAAATATATAATTTACAGCAATGGAGCTAATGTTTCAATTAATAACGGGATGAATCTCGTCGAATTTCGACGAAAGAAATTGTTTAAAAAAGAACTCATACATAGGTTACTTCTTAGTCTCTTAAAACAAATATTATTTTTAACTTAATGTTACCAAAATACTAATTCCATACACTTCGACTGTTCAAAATATTAAAAAAACTGTATTATTTATTATACCTAATCAAGATATGTAATTTTGCTTAAATTACCCATTGAGTCTGTTATGTTTAAAAGGCACAGATGTCATATACGCCCGATATTGCGGCGATTTTTTTCCCACGCCAATTCGAGGAAAACTTCAACAGCACAAACAATAACATCCGGGTTACCATATCAAGCAAAATAACGACACTTTGGCGCCAGTTAAGTACCCGTTGCGTATAAAACATTGCCGGCAGAAAAAAATTGCGCCAATTATGACATCCGTGCCGTTTAAAATTGCCGATTGAAAATTAAAAAAAATGATTTCACTTTAAGTCAATCATGGAATTATTTTTCGAGTAAAATCTAAACTTAATGTTATTTTCACCGTCTCATAATTTGCATACGCATCTCTTATATTTACATTCACCATTTCAAAAATATTACAATGTGCAATATGTGATTAATACATATATTTCTAAACTTGAAATCTTGTTAAACTTGTTTGTAAACTACGACTTTGCATGTGAACATTCGCACTCTTGACTTCTGATTCTAATCTCTGTATCGGTGAGTAAAATTCCAGAAATTTATATCTTTTAGAGGCGTTCTTAGTAAAATATTTGCTTTTATCAGAGAAAATAATCGTTTTCATTTAAATATGATGTCATTTTGCCTCATTGAAGCATTTCACGAAGCGTCTCAAACTCATAATAAAAAAGAATTGAATTATAACAGCTTTTTGCGGAAAATATGAGTATTTTATTAAAGCATGACGTCATTTTCTCTTCAATTTTTTCAGAAAGTTTATTTTGAATTTTATGAGAAAATGGCATCAATAAAGATAAGAAAACCTTATTATTTTTCCTTTCTTTACAACAACGGAAGTAATCCAATTGCTACCATTTTGAAACAAATTCATGGAAATTTTTTAATTTTTAAATTTAAATATAAAAATGGGAATATTAAAAAAAAAATAGCTAGTGCGGGCAAATCTACAAAGAAACAGCTTTCATTAAAAAAAAAAAAAAAAAAAAAAAAAAAAAAAAAAGAATTATTAAAATTAGTGCAAAAAAAGCTCAAAATACGTGACTAAAAAAAGAAAGCCTTATCTTTCAAATATATAGAATTAAACTCGCAATGTTATCTCTATGGGAAAATTTTCAGCCGACATTTCACGCTGTTAGGGTTGACGAATATTTCTGATTTTCAATACGCGCCGAGATTTTGGCACTACCAACGTCCAGCTCACTTTTTGTGTCGATGCGTCAAATATTTTGGACGCTATCGTGTTAACAATAAGTGTAATTTTTGCAGGGAAGCCGGAGCTGTGCTCCGACAACTACTCCCTGTAGCGTAAACTTCCAATTAAGTTAAGACTTTCTTTCTACAATATTTAAATGTCCATTAGTTCATTTAAAATAAGGCTTTTTCTAACATGCCGATTTCGAGTTTTTTAATAATTTTAGGTCTTGACAATGATTTTATATCGTCTCGGCGAGACCTTTAAAAAAATTCTGTTTTCTGTCGCCTGCCCCGTTTGAGAGTTTTGCTTCATTTTGCTGGCACGGCACAAGGGTTGGGCTGGGACATGTTTTCTTTCAAGACACAACCTTCGGGCTCGGGCGAGCTGTCCCGTGCTTTACTTTTTACTGAAGGCTCGGCCGAGCCGGGCCTAACGTATTTTTCCATACCAAACTGGCTTCCTTCTTCCAAGGCCTACACGGGCGAAAGTTTCAATCCCGGGCTTGACCCAACCCGCATTAAAATCATTGTCTCTGTGTGCCCTGATCCGAGCAAAAACAGTAAAATTTGGTTCAGCCCAAACATTGTTCCAGAAAATGCGTATATTTTTAAATCGCTATTATTTTACAATTAAACTTTATTTTTTTTAAGGATTGTAGATTTCCAGGCAATAGAATTAAAATAAAATAAAATCCATGAAAAAAAAAATAGTCCTCTGACGGAATGCTGTCTTAAACAGAAAGATGTGTTGATCCATGCAAAATGAATCTATATATATAAAAGAAAGTCTGAATTTTGTATTAATCAACGCGCAGCCAAAACTACTGACCTAAAATCAGGAAATTTGGGGTAAAAATACTTCTTATGGCATAGAGTGCCGCTAAGAAAGGACGTCCTAAAATTCCACCCCTAAGGGGTTAAAAAATAGAACGAACTTTTAAAAAGTTCCTTAAAAATCTGATTTTATAGTTATTTTTCAACTGATAACATATTTTAGTGTATTTTTGTATGCTGAATCGAATGGTACTAACCAAATTCTTTTAAGTCTATTAAGTCTATTCTATTAGTTCATTCGATATTTCATATTTATCTGATTTGGTGACGTCTTTGGCGCCAAAACCTGAAAATATCTAACATTACAAGTGATAGTTCATCCATCCATTCATGTAGTACACCCGTTACTTTAGCAACTGAAGAAATTCAAATTAAATATTTTTGTTAATTCTTTTGGTCAAAGAATTAAAACGGTTATATGAGTTATAAAAAAAATAAATGAATACAAACGCCTTGAAAAAATGAAATATATATATATTGATTTTATTTAAAATACAAGGAAGCGATCCACTGAGAAATTAACTTTATAAAACGAAAATATTTAAAAATGAAAGCAATGTTTGTACGGTTAAAAAAAAAAAAAATTTGGTACTTACTTCCGGGCCAAGTCAGATACAACTGCGCCAAGCATGGCGACAATTGCACTAATTACAACAACCCTTAATTTTTGTCCATTTGATAGTTTATTTATTATAGTTTTAAATTAATTTTATTATTATAATTTTTTTATAATTATAGTTTATAGCATGTGGTTTTATGTTATGTATTTTATTTATTTACTTTAAACAATTTGTAATTTTTAACAAGATTGTGTATTTAAGAATGTTAAATTACTGTTTTGAACGTAACTGGCAAACGATAAACAAGATTGGCAATTGTCAACCCTTTTTGGCGATATATCTCATGGTCCGAATAATGCGTAAGTACCACTTTTTTCAATGGAAGAAATTGGAATTGAAATAATACATCACGATTTATCATTTGCTCCTATATAAGAAGAAAAAATGGGTACTTTTACGTCACCCGTGTGTAAATCTCGCCATTAGAATTTTTAAAATTGTCAATAGCAGTATTACATTTCGCGTAAGTAAATTAAAAAGAATTCTTCGTTTTAAGTTATGGCATTATTTCCTATTATTGTTTTACTTTCCAGTTTTTTCAATGAAATTTATGTAAGGCATGTATTTTAAATTAATTGAGTGAAACATTTATATTTCGAATGAAATTAATGAAATAAGAATAAGGTATGGAAACAATCTATGTTGATTTATTACTTGCGCCCGGCTAACATAAAAATATCACAAAAGCTATACATTCACCTTTCTTTGGGTACTTGTTCATGGGATTGCTGGTTAATCTTCCGTAATTGGATACTTCGACAATCGGTGTATTAGCTACAATGCTGAAAGTATCGCTTACGTATGTAGCGGAAACTTCACGATGAATTCTATTACATAAAATAGTATCATCATCATCTACTACATATTTTAAACAGAAATTTGAATTGCATTCCATTTGTTTATAATATTTTTATAAGATATGCCACTGTTACTTAGGTAATGTTTTTGGAACGGTTTTTGTGTATACACACAGCGTTCTACGTTGCTTAGTTATAGATATAAAGGAAAAAGTTTAAAAAATTAAGTGAACCTGATTATTAAAGGTTAGCCGTTTCAAAAAATTATGTTCAACAGATTTTGATTCAAGTGGCACTGTTACATAACTTTCCAGGAATGGTTTTAGTATATAACATTTCATTATATGTTGCTTTGTTATAGAGATATTGTAAAAGCTATACAGAAATGTGAACGCAATTATGAAAGATACATCTACTGTAATTATATAAAATGCATATTTGTCTTTCCTTCCACCCTTTTATGATTTGCGTTTAGCTGGTTGTATATTGATGGGACTTACACTGTTAGTTAAATAATTTTTTGTAGATGGTTGGTAATTCTTGCATGGATGGTACTTCTCTGTAGCGAAGTTTTCTTCTGGGTTATTGTTTTTGCTGAAGCACAAACTTGGCAACAAATCAGATTGCAGAAAATCACATTACAAGAGAAAGTTCCAAAACTTTGGTGAACCCGATTGTGAAAGATTACATTTTATTTAATGTTCTACTGAACGTATTTTGATTGGAGTTGCACAGTTAGGTGATATTTCTGGGATTGTTTCAATATGTAACATATAATCCTACATTTTTAGTCATGGAGCAATGAGGAAAGTTCTCAGTGGTGTAAAAAAAAAGTATGATAAAATCTACAAGCAGAGAAGATATATTTAACTATCTACTCCGCATACAAAATACAAAAAGCAATTTCAGTCCGCCCACTTATAACTTGAGCTCTTTTGAATGGCTTTTGAGAAGACTTCCATTGTTAGATAAATTTTCAAGAAAGTGTTTCGTATATAACATATATCAATTCTACGTTGCTTAGTTATTAAATTAGGTGCGACAGCTCTAAACCAGTGAACCCTATTTTGAAAGATTAACCTTTTAAAAAGGTTCTGTTGAGTTAGGCTTGATGGAATTAGCACTGATTGTTTGATAATTTTTCAGGAAAGGTTTTACTATATAACACATATTGTTCTACATTACTTTGCTATAGAATTATAGGTGAATGTTATATAATCTTGTGAACCCGATTATGACAAAATTAGTCTGATTAGAAGGTTCTACTGAACGGATTTTGATGAGGTTTGCATTTTTAAGTTTTGAGGGATGATTTTATTTTTCTACATATTGTTCTTCCGTTCTTTTCCATATTCAATTGTAAATGATCAACTAAAAGATTTGCTTTTTAACAGTCCAAATTTTGTCTGAGACATTAGAGGATATAAAAACGTAATGGCGTTCATATTGTTTCAGCAATGCGGAAGATCATTGGAGATAAATGTATGTATTTCTATAAAAAAAAACAAGATCAAATATACCGATATATTTTGTTAGATTAAAGTTTCGCTTGGAGAAACCGACCAGAGTAGCGGGTGAAGGCTGCTAGTGTAATAATAAATGAGAAAGGAGTAGAATACGTTTACAAACTGGTAAGAAGGGAACTTTTCTATAACGCATTTTTTTCTTTCCTATGTGATTCCGTCTTAGAAGATTTTACTAGATAGCATTTTTCAATGTTTCCAATGCATGGAATATAGATTAACGATATTAATGATAAGTGAAATATTTACACATAAGTAGAAATTCGTTAAAAAAAAGAAATATCACAGCCTATGGGGTCATTCCATGTCAGTTCAGGCAGGCATGTAACCCACCATCACAGATTTTGATGAAACTGCGTGTGTTTGTTCCTTTTATTAAGATATGATTCCCAGTATTTTTTTTTTTTACTTCTTGGTCAAATAGTTTCTGAGAAAAAAAATTGTCAAAATTTTGAAAAACTGCCATCAGTTGGCATTCTTGACTGCTCGATTTTCAAATGTAGCATGACATAAATATGATCATATTTCAATATCTATTCCACAAATCATCTTCAAATAATTTATGCATAATATATAGGGTACGTATTTTATGAAAAAAAATACTGTTACGCTTATATGACATTTTAAGTGTGTCTAAAAAAATGTTTAATCTTTGAAGTCGTGATTTTTTTATGAAAAATAATGCATTAACTAAAATAGCATTATTAACAAAAGGCGGTATTTTTATTAAATTTATTTTTTGTGGGGGATATAATTAAAGGTGTCCTTTACCTGATTCAGAAATAAAAGTAGTGGGATTTTGGGTGTTTTTAGTAGTATTTCATATTTAAAAATATTTTGAGGCGTATTTCAAATCAAATCAAGCAGAGTCATTCCATGTCAGTTCGCCTAAGACATTTAATTCACTGTCACAAATTTCAATGAAACTGGGTATGTTTATAGCTCATTTTAAGACAGGATCAAGGAAATTAAAGGTGATTACAAGTAAAATATTTTTTAAGATAAAAAAAAATATCTAAATTTTGAATTTTTTTTTTAAATGTTTTTAATGGCAGATCTATATTCAAAGACTGCATAAAAAAAAAGTCATTTCAATATAAAATCACTAAATAAGTTTCAAATAATGTATATGTGACAAATAATGTAGGCAGATTATTATTTATTGTTGTTTGTCATGTTTAAATGCTAAGAGTGTGTTTAATCTTGTGAATTCTTAAAATCAAGAATTTTGTGAAAAATAATGTGCTAATCAAAAATTTATTATTAACCGAAGGCAGGCTGTTATTACTTTTTTTAATTGTACGTAAAAATATCTTTTCAATAGTTATAAAATAAAAATAGTGAAAATATGAGCAATTTTAACAAAATTTTCATAAAATGTGAATGTTTAATGATAAATATTGAAGCTTTTCATGCTAAGATGTACTAAAATGACTACGATATCGTGTATTTCTACTCTTGCTTAAATATAATACATACAATAATAAAATAACAAATAATATTTACAGCAATAAAAATTAAATTAAATAGTACCGGTTACGAGCCGTTAATTTCCAAATTGGCTCAGCCGAGACAAGCAATCTGATTGGCTAAAACTGATATTTATATAGTAGAAAATTATATTTATTTTCTTATGAAGTAGTGTAATGTAAAATAGAATGCAATTATAATGACTTAAATTGATTTATTTTGTTAAATTTGATCAAAATCACAGTAAAGTAATCAAAAATATTAATATTAACGAAGAATCAGATTGCTGAGATCGGCTGAGCCAATTTGGAAATTAACGGCTCGTGTACCGGTTCCTTTACCAACACTACATTGCTCAACAGCCGACTTAAAATCAACAGCCCACTCTTATTGAAAAATACTTTCAACTGTTCAAATAATAAATAAACTGCATTTAAAAATTTTAATATCAACTTATTATCTTAAGACGATAATAATAATTAAACAACATGATGAATTTATTATTCAGCTTTTAATTGAAAAGTCATGAAATGGTCCCTTTAAATATTGTTGTTCATCGAGTCAATCAAAACAAATAATATAAAAAAAAATAGTGAGCCTAATATGCTGACTGCAATGACACTTCTAACAAAACTAATTAATTCATTACCATCTGAAATCAAACCCGAAAGATCAAAAAGAAAAAAAAAAATCATTTGTAGTGTGAATGTGACATACTCAGTGGTTGTTGAGGTAGGAATGTCTTTGTGACATTTTCACCTGTACTTCAATAAAATATAAACATGTAAGCTTTTTTCATTCATCCAAATTAAGTAAAACAATTATAAAATTTTGTTATTATTACACCACATGTTAAATTTTTCGTTACATACTATTAGATAAGTTCTTTACTTTTAGACATTATTGACATAATATCATAAAATTGACTATATGTATTTTCTATAAGTGTATAAACAATATATATATGCTTTATTAAACATAAATGAATCATTTTTAAATAATTTGTTTGAGAACAGGGATATATATACACACATATATATGTTGAAAATCCATCTTTCAGCAATACTGTGATGAAATAAATCAAATTACCGTAATTTCCGGTGTATAGCCCGCGGATCAAACAATCGTGTTTCGACCCAGAAATTTTTAAAAATAAAATGTAACTTTTTAGATCACAGTAAATATTAGTCTTCAAATACTGAATAAAATTCCTGGGTCCAAACTGAATTATTTGATCTGCGGGCTATACACCCGAAATTACGGTACATATCATTAGAAACTGAATAAAGTTACAAAAGTGCAACTCATTAAGTTTTAAATATTTTTTTAGATATAGTTATTTGAAAGATATAAATATAATGGATTATGCATTTTTTGCATATATTTAAAGCACAATACGTCAAAATTTTCTTCAAAAGTTCAAAAGAGTGAAATTTGGTATTTTTTTTTTCAATATTAGCAGCTCAATGCTAAATTTTCAATATTATCAGCCAAATATGAGTTTAAAGATTAGGACTGTCATTTTGAAAATTTCTATTGGGCGGTGAGGAGCTAGTGATTTTTCTCTTTTTTGGGAAGGGATAATTGCTCTTCGCCCTAGAAGTTTTACTAAAAAACAATATTGTTTATTTTTTTCCTTAAGAAACGAACATAAAAGATAATTTGAAAAATAAAATAAATGTATAAATAAAAATATTTCCAGGGATGATACATTGGATAGGTTTTACATTTGAAAATATTGATAATTTTAAATATGATTTAAATACTACTAAAACCAACCAAAATCCCACTATTTTTTTTTCAGATCCAGTTATAATGTAGTATTATGTACAATTTAAAATTAAAAAATTAGTCATAGAAACTCCGCCTGTGATTGATAAAGATTTTTTAATAATTTCATTATTTTTTGTAAAATATTTTTGATTTCAAAGATTATACAATTTTTTAGACACATTTAAATATTTTTTAACATTGCAGCAATATTTTTTTCATAATCTACATACTTTATTTACCTTGCTTAAATTCTTCGAAGAAGATTTCTTTATTAGTTATTGAAATATGATTTTATATATAAAATGAGGCCTTTGAAAATTGAACAATCATTAATGGCAACTCGTGGCATTTTTCCAAAATTTTGATAATTTTTTCTCATATGTTCACTATTTTTATTTTATAACCATTTAAAAGATATTTTTACGTACAATTAAAAAAAAGCAATAACACCCTGCCTTCGGTTAATAATAAATTTGATTAACACATTATTTTTGACAAAATTCTTGATTTTAGAAATTCATAAGATAAAAGACACTCTTAGTGTTTAAACATGATAAAAAACAAGAAATAATAATCAGCCTACATTATTTGTCACATATACATTATTTGAAACCTATTTAGTGATTTTATATTGAAATGACTTTTTTTTTTAATGCAGTCTTTGAATATCGAACTATCATTAAAAAAATTTAAAACAATTTTTCAAAATTTTGATATTTTTTATCTTAAAAAATATTTTACTTAGGATCAAGAAAATTAAAGGTGATTACGTCTTAAAATAAGCTATAAACAAACCCAATTTCATTGAAATTTGTGACAGTGATTAAATGGCTTAGGGGAAATGACATGGAATGACTTTGCTTGATTTGATATGAAATAAACCTCAAAATATTTTTAAATAGGAAATACTACCAAAAACACCCCAAATCCCACTATTTTTATTTCAGAATCAGGTAAAGGACACCTTTAAGTATATCTCCCATAAAAAATAAATTTAATAAAAATACCGCCTTTTGTTGATAATGCTTTTTTTGTTAATGCATTATTTTTCATAAAAAATTCACGACTTCAAAGTTTAAACATTTTTTTAGACACACTTAAAATGTTATAAGCGTAACAATATATTTTTTTCATAAGCTGCGTACCCTAAATATTGTGCATAAATTATTTGAAGATGATTTGTAGAGCAGATATTGAAATATAACTGACGGCAGTTTTTCAAAATTTTGACAATTGTTTTCTCAGAAACTATTCCACCAAGGAGCAAAAAAAATTACTGGTGATCATATCTTAATAGTAAGAACAAACATACGCAGTTTCATTAAAATCTGATAAGATTATAAACATATGGATATAGAAAAAGCTATTTGAAGTATTTTTGATCAGAACTTCTTCCGTAGAACTTTTTAACCATATCGGCGTAAAAAAAAAGCAACTTATCAATTTACAACGACCATTTGGAAAACGATTTTTTGGAAGACTAAAATTTAAGACATACAAAATCGCACGGAGTTGATCATACATTACGTACGCCATGAATTAAACATTAATAGTGTTATTACACGTAAAAATTTCAAGCCAAAAATATCGCCTGCGACCCGTCAGATTTCACGAAACTTAAGTATTACCCACCTGAAACTTACATATGCTATCCAAGCATTTCATTGTCTGTTCGGGAAAAGGCTTTTCCATCGTCAGATTTCCAAGAAATCTGACGGCCAATTTTAAAAGAAATTTCATTCTTAAACTTCTAAACATCCGACGATATTACTCTTTACACCGTCGTACAGAGAAAAAAATGTATTTTTAAATGCAATTTGTTTGAAAGCTGTATCTCAATTTGTTTCTGAGTTATTAATTTTTTTTTTTAAGTTTTTATTACTTTTTTGTCATAGTGGCAACAGAAAGTATCCATCGTTGTTGAAATTAAAGGGAAATACAGATTACTGTATAGACCAATCAGAAAACGAATAAATTGCAGATTAAACCAATGAAAACCTTCAGATATGCTTTTGATTTCCCATCCTGACGAGAACAATAACTTTTTTCCCAAATGGTTAAAAATGTTTTGTAGAAACTCAGTCAGGCCGGCCCGGGCTCGGGCTGAGATTATAACTTTTTTCAAGGCCGGACCGAACATTTTTTTCGGCCCAAGCGGACTTTTAAAGCAGTCATCCAGCATATTTTGAAAGCAAGTTTAACTAAAAGTCTATACGCTCCTATTTTATGTACAAAGGAGAGGCGCTGCACAGCGTAGTGAGTGATTTACCTATTCTAGCTGGCAAAATTATTTTTGGCGTCAGTGTAGTCGCATCACTGTAAAATTGAAAAATGTTATTCGTATTCACTATTGAATGTTAGGTATTGCAAAATGTAGCGTGTAGTAGTCATAATTTCGTTACAGGGACATTCAAAAGAATTTTATTACACATATGGGGAAAATCGGGAATGGGGATCGTTTGCGGTGTTTTTTAATGATGTTCTATAATTTCAACACTTTGAAATTTATATACATATCTATGAAGTGCACTGCAAGATGATTTCTATAGAATATAGTATGGATAGCATTCATCGATTATTTACAGGGGCACTAAAAATGATTATGTTACATTACAGTGTATGGAGAAAAAGTTTTTGTGGAGCATTTTGTTCATGTTACACTACTTCAAAAGTATTTAATTTGACATATATCTCCGAGGTGCTCTATTAGATGCCAACTATTGAATATGATGTGCATAGCATTCATCTCTCATATACAGGGGTACACAAAATAAATCATTTATATTTTTCTCTCTATGAAATATAATTGATGGAATTGCGTTTTCAGCTGTAGACCACTTTTTTAAATTATAAAAATTGCATACTATTTAGTGTGTATAAATTCTATAAATCATATACAGGGTTGCACAAAAGATCTAAAGTGCTTTTTTGTTTTTTTTACGGAAACTGCTGACGGGGAAATTTCTACTGTACTATGCGTTCTCTAACTATTCTAAATTTTATTATATTGTGAATTATATGATAATTCTATAGTTCATATACAGGATTGTACAAAAAATTCAGTTATTTTTTTAATTTGGTTGAAATTGTGTTTTGAAACGTGTTATATGTTTTACAAATTATTTCTTCGACATCGTTTTTCACGTTATTAAGCTATAAAGTTTTATTATAGCAGTCCGAATGCGTTGAAAAACGTTTCATAATCTGATTGACGCATGATTTTACGTTTTTCTTGATAATTTTAATGATACTTTCTTAACGGTATGGAAGCTAAAGTGATAAAACTAGGGTAACTTCCCCAGTAATTGGCACCTTAAGAATTTGTCCTTAAACTTGCATCTGTTTTCATTACTTAGGGAAAAATATTTACTTGCAAATATTTTTAAATCAAAGAGTGCATATCTGTGCATCTATTTTGCCCACTAAAATCAAAAATATTTGAATAGGTATTTTTATAAAAAAATATTTCTAAAAAGCTACTATAATCACCAGTAATTGGCACCAAGTACACCAGTGTATGACACCTTGTAATCCAGTGATTGGCACATGTGTATATGAGTAAAAAAACACTTTATTTTTTACTTTTAGATTATATGAAAAATATGACTATGAGAAACATATGACAGAAAAGATTAATTATATCATACTATAGGCAGAAAATCTTGGTTATAAGATAACATAGCTTGATAATATTAATTGTAACAACTTTATGCTGAAAATATTAATCATCGCATAAGTAAATTAATGCAAATTCACACATCTTGATGTTGGAAATATATTACAACTGTTTTAGATAAGTCTGTTTTAGACAAGTCTAAAACAGTTATAGTATTTCCAAATATAAAATAAAAACATAATTTGAAATGTTATATGGAAAAATAGTAATATAGAAAATAATGCTAGTTTATCTGTCAGTATGCAGTCTTGATTTTTTGAATAATGGATGACTCTAGAGAAAAAAGAAAATTTCCTGATAATTTCAAGGGACAATATAAAATGAAACGATTCTCTATAGTCACCATATCTGACTTTGATGACCAAATATATTTGTTTTCCATTGTTTCTCATAAAAATTTAACGGTAGTTCTGCAGGATCAAATCAATTATATGACATATATAATATTGTTCATCATAAAAAACTGCCTAATAATGTTCTTTCAATAAATTTATTTCCTCTTTGATTTCTTTATCATCATCTCTAAGACTTCTCAAATTGATATTGTCACTATCTATTGAATCATCATATATTATTTCTCCATGAGACTCTGAATCTTCTGAATTATTGTTTCTAACTTTTTTCTTTTTCTACACATTCTTAATTTTCGTTGAGTTTTTATTAAGAAGCAGCTCTTTTTTAGCTAGTCTTTTTGTCTTAGCCCCTCTTTTTGCCTCTCTTTTCTTTATTTTCATTATCCTTCTTTTGGTAGTACTTTTGCCATTCACTGGATGTTGCAATTGATGAAATTCTTTCTTTGGGGCTCTAGTTTTTTGCATTGGTTTGGGCCAAAATAATACTCGCTTAAATCTCTGATATTCACGTAAAAATACTTTTGGTAGAAATGAAATATTATGATCATCTTAAAATATCAAATAAATGTCTCGAGCAATTTTTAAATTTAAACTGTTTTGCAATATTATTTTTTGTTCATTTTATATAATAAGTGTAATGTGACCTAAATGTGACGTAAATTCTCCCATTTAAGAAATCTAACGCATGTTTATGAATTTATTATTTTTCAATATTCTGTCTCTTTTAAAATTCACGTGTAATTATAATTTATATGACGTAATTTTCAATGAGTTCCTGCTTTTTATATTTTCTGTTTATAATAGTCACGTGTAAAATAATTTTTTAATTTGAAGTAAACATTATTGTTTGCGCTGTTTATACAGCTGGCAACAGTTTAAATTAATAACATTTTCTAAAATTTGTAAAAAAATATCTCTCGAAATGCTGAAAATTTGAATTTAAAATTGAAATAAAACCTCAAAAATGAGTCAAACAAGAAAAATGAATACAATCTGCACAACGGGAACTTATAATGTATAAAATGATCTAAAAATGATTAAATTCTCATGTATAGTTTTTGCTCCAATAAAACTTTTTTAATGGAACGATTTTGTCCAAATTTAGCATTAAATATCTCTTAAAATAATTCTTCGATTTGAAAACTGTCTACATCAGCGTGTTTATCGAACATTTCTCTATAATACCAGCGATTTTCATATTTTTATATGCAACAGTTTTTTTAATATTAACGATGAAAGGCCATGCTTAAGCATTCAAATTGGATGTGGATCTACCCGGAATATCTATGCATATTTTCATTGGTCCATTTCCAAATCAAAACTTATATATATATATATATATATAGAAGGATTTGAGTTGAAGCAAATTAAAAAAATAATATGCTATAGTTGTTAAATACTTACAAATGTAAATTAATAAAGTATGGCGCTAATTAAGGACAGTTAAAAAATGCATGTAATCGAAAAACTTTTAAAGTGACACGAGTTATCGCGTTTGTGGAAGAAAGCCACAGAATATGTCAACCCGAATCATACCTCAGGCAGTATTTAGTCAAACCCGTCAATTTTTTTTATTTTATCTTCCTAATTATTTTTAGTATTTGCTTTAGTAAAGTGCCATTGTTAATGAAACCTTTACGGTAGTTCTTCACTTCATTTAATTTTTTGCTGTTACACGCATACAAATATTTGTCTTACGATTTACGAAATCTACTACTTTTTGTTACCACTCTCTACAATTATGAATAAGTATGATTAATGACGAATTTAGGATGAACGTGATAGGATTTTTAAGTGTTACATACAGTGTGCATAGTTTAAAATAAAACGAAAATTTTACGTTTCAGATGTACAAATGAAATTCGCGTTTTCAAAGAATGTAATATTATAAAGAATCACAAAGTATACCTAAAACTAAAACTAAAAAAAAAAAAAAAAAAAAGTCCAAATATTGGATATATAAGTGGTAGAATCTAAATTTATATTGTAAAGATTATTTCTTCACTAAGCCTAATGAAGATAATACATCTGCTTTATAAAACTAAGTATTTACTTTAGTACATTGAATTGGCTACAAGTCGAAATCATTCCTTATGAATTAGAACATATGCAGCTAAAGGAATTAATAAGTTTTTGTATCACTGCTAAAAAAATATTATTAATTATTCGATTATTCAAATTGTTATTAGCACCACAAGTGGCCGAGATGTTCTGCTCTCGAAGCTGGTAGACGGGAGGGGCTGGGTTCGAACCCAATTGTGCCCGTCGGCCTAAACGTTCGGCGTTTTCGTGGTTTTCTTCGAACCACAGATTTCCATGCGTAAATACGGGTTAGGTACCCTTAGAAAGACCCCCATGAAGGGCATTCCCCCTGGACCTATATCCCTCAAGTGGTTAATTGGCTGTCAAATATCAACCAAACTCAAATTATTATTAATTATTCATTTTTTTAAAATTATTCAATGTTATCATACAGTCGAGAATTTCAGATGAATCGAGTGAAATTTATAATTTCAATATTTGATGACTTATATATTTCAGTTCGTGAAAGTACTGATGCATGGAATATTTCTTAGTTGATTGGTTTTTTCAAAGATTTTATATGTTTTTGTTTTGTTTTTAAGTCAGGAGCTTCTGGAAATTATTACTGTGCTGGTTACAACTACTGTAGCAGATATCTTTGATTAATTTATGAAAGTTTTGATACAATACAATTAGCCACCATGAAATAAGCATTCGTTACAAATATTAATTCTTCTGGAAAGAGTGCTTTTTTTTTATATATTTTCCAACTTCACCGTCATTCCAGAATTCCGCAACAAAGTGCAATTCACATACCATCACAATAATACCATCGAGCTAGACCAGGCATGTTAAACTCATTTACAACGAGGGACATATTAGGTATTATATACAAACTTGCGTGCCACACAGGAAAAAAAGGGAACACGCAGGAAGCAGGGATTCTGCTTTTACAGAATTTTTTCGCCCCCGAGAAATATACATATATATATATGTGTGTGTGTGTGTGTTACAGAGGAAGACCGAAATCTGGAGAATGTCGACTTTCGCCGGTGAATGTCAACATTTACATAGTCGCTTGGTGTATGTCCGAAATATTTGTTAAATATCCTTATTTCTGACTTACACCGGTGAAAGTCGACATTCACCATACAATAATGGTGAATGTTGCATATGTCGGAAATTTGCATTTACTTCTATGTGTTTCAGGCTCGTTCATTAATGTTTAAATCATAAAAACATTTTAATTGTCTTTAATCCAAAGGTATGCTGCACGCATATCCATAATGCCTGCTCGGTTCAGATTCGACACAGGTATCTCCGTATATTTTTCTGGTATGAAATTTTGAATATTCTGAAACACATATACACACGATTGCTATCTCACGCAAGCTTTGAATTATTATTTAACCGATTGAGGGCGGAGCAGCGTGATTGCGCTCCTATTGTTATGCGCCAAAATTTCAGGAAGCGCGATAGCGCTACTCTTGTTATGTGCCACAATTGCAATAAGCGCGATAGCGCTCATTTTAGCTTATGCTAAAATTACGGAGAGGGTGATAGTGCTCCTATTTGTTGTCCCAGTGCATTTAATTTGTTTGCACTAGCGAAGCGTGCGATTTCTGTATATATCGTCGGCTTACAAGTAATTTTTTACTATACAACACATCACATTCGTATTTTTGGCATTTATCCACAAGATTTGTTCCACACTCAAACGGTTAATCCATTCGGGGCCTAACGTCCTATTACGGGGTCTCAGGACTCTTAAAGCTTTAAAATTTTCGAAACTTTAATTTTTTTTTATATGTTAAACTCATATCTTTTCTAAACATTTTGATATAATTGTTTCCTTGAAATTCCCTTTAGAATAGAAGTTATGGCGTTTAGAATTATACCTGCTTAATAGTTGAAGCGGGGTTTCCAAAACTTTGAAGTCATTTTTCTCGAAATGATGTTTTGGGCAAAAATCACACGATATCTCAAAAACTCCTGATTTTTTTCATGACATTTTCAAAACATGTGTTTCTTATTAGTCTGTATAAACTGAACCTAAAATTTCCTTTTTACTGTTCAAAAAATATTTTTTTAAGTGTCACTGTTGCAATTTTCTAAATTTTGTATTAGCTAAGTACAACTTTGAATTGAAAATATAAAAATGCTTTAAATACAAATTTATTCAGGTTCTGGGTAATTATTATAATCTGAAGTATAGGCACCAAAATTATCATTTTAGTTGCAAAATTTATTTTGTAATCGTGAGCGTAATCTGTTATTCCGATTTTCTGCATCTTTCATCTCAATAAATATTGTGTCTTAAAATCAAATACATTTTAAGATATTAAATGTTGAAAATGGTCTTTTTTTTCATTTTTTCCCAATTTTAAGAGTCCTGAGACCTGAAATGATCATGTCTTTCCACTGAGTATTATTTTGTCTTAACAAGTAGTTTTATTATTATCTCCATGTAATAATGATAGAATTTTAATTCTAATAACGTATCCATTATCCATTCAATTCTCTCTCTTTTTTTTTTTTTTTACAATATAGAAATAGTTTACTTAAGTTTTATAAATTTTACATATTTAATGGAGTGATTGTGTTTTTTTTTTTTTAGCCACTGTTTCCTACTATTAGTATTTTTGCCATAAAAATTCTGATAACAAATAAGGCAAAGATTACTATTTGCTAATAAATATTATAAAAATCTAGAAACGTAATTACCCGAAAAAACTGTTTCAGGTATATTGTTATATTGGCCAATACTTTTAGTCATCGCAAACAGAGTTAGCGGAAATTCTGAATTCAAAATATCTACCACTTTTTTTTGTTTTTTAAATGGCAATTTTCATTACATTTATTCAATGAAAGCCTGCCATTAAACAAAGCGAAAATTATTATTAAGAAATTCAGGTATTTCTTTAATATAAAATTACTCTCAGTTTTCAATACTAATCTCTATCATTTGAACTGAAATACTAATATTGATAAAATAACTTTGATAATATATAATATATTATTATATAAAATAATATGAAATTATATAGTTATGAAATATTTCATAACTTTTATGGAAAGAAGTTGTAAAATAGCTTTTCCTTATTTTGAATTTTTTTTTTTTTGTATATTCCGGTGTGAAATCAACATTACGGAAACACAATTATTTGTCCCTGAAAGGGTTAACGGGACACTTCACCCCAAACGAGTCAAGTAACAATTTCACGTTTCCATGAATAGCGATCGGCTTCATATCATAAGTACTTCAGAATATTTAATATTTAATACCTGAAAAATAAACTGAGAAATACATGTGTACAATCCGAACCGATTAAGTATTGTGAATATGCACCTTGCATTTAGTTTTAGCAGAAAACTCTTCAGAAAGTATTTTAGAGTAATGTTCTTGAAAAAAAAAAAGATCACGACTCACTGCAGTATTTATTCAATATAAATTAGGATATTGAACAAAAAAATAAAATTTAAGAAAACGTTCCGCGCGCCATCAAACCTAGCATAAAACTGACAAAGCTGACTGATTCGCAGTAGAACAAATAATTTGCCGACAGACTGTAGCCTCTCTGTGGACATTCACCGGTGATAGTCCGAATGTACAAGAATATAATCAAATATTGGGTTTTTCACCGACGTTTTTGTTATATGTTGACATTCACCGGTGAAAGTCGACATTTTCCAATTTCGGTTTTTCGCAGTAACATATATATGACACGATTTCACTCGTATCATATAAACATGTAGCTCTTGAGCACCAGCGTACCTACACTATGTACTCAATGAAGAAATCATGATTTTTTTGCAGTCGAACAATCGAGATGGAAGAGTGGAAGGTCAGGCTGTCGTCCATTGGAATGTTTCCCGAAGCATAAATAATCGAAGCCGATAGATGCATCAAAAAGTTTATTAATCGACGATATAATGCCCCCAATTCCACAAGTTATAGGTGATCTATGTGCGGGTAGTCGCTACGTAGTAAAATGTACCACTAGATGTTACTTATTAGAAAAAATGACGAAGATTCAGGAAAAACAAACATTCCAGGTAGCGTGGTTTAATTAAGCAACTCAATAATCGTCAAATTCCACCTCTCCTAGCCCATACAACGGGTTATAAATTGCGAAAACTGCATGCGTATGAATACAATACACGATAAATGACAAATCACGTAAAAAGTAGCCAGAAGGACGCGATGAGAGCAGAATACGATAGGACCTAGCTCCGGGGAGAGGGGGAAGTGCGGGTGACGACAATACGAACTATATGGTTTCGGCGCCAGAATTATTTCGCAAACAATGGCTGACGGGATTTGCAAGGAATGATGGGAATAGAAAACCAAAGAACAAATGATATTAAAAAAACATTCGAAAGAAAAAGAATTTATTTTTAGAATAAAATGAAAAGTAATTTAATGGGTTTTATGTCATGAGGCGAATGGATTAAGGTTTTTAGACTAATAAAAGAATAAGCAGTTTTAAATGCATGCAATAAAAGACAAAAGATATCAAGATATTATTAAAGATATGTAAAAAAGGGAAAATGTTAAGAATTTGGAATAGTTTTACTAAGATAAAAGAGCGAAAATTTTTATTATTACACACACATATATATGTATATATATATATATATATATATTATAAAATAACGTCATTTACATCCGCTCATAATACCACATTTACGACCCAGTCTTAATGCTTTAATTCTCGCTCTCGTGATATTTACGAGCTGTGTCTTTTATTCAGATTGTTTGATTACCACCAGTTTTATAAAATAGTATAATTGGCTTTATTATGGTAACAATTTAACTGTCATTAAATAAGATAAATATTTCTTTTTCAAAAAAGTAATGCCAATAAGCAATCTGAATTTTTAAACCGTAATTTAAAGCAACCATTTAGGGCTTGAACAACCTTTATAAAAAAGTATGCACAGGACGTCACTATCGCGGAATAACATACACCCAGCAAAAAGCGATGTCGTAATTCAAGAAACGCAGCAAAAAAATAGGGTATCTAATGATTCATAAGTATTCTTTTTTTTGTAACAATAATATGGATACTGAAAATTAAATATAGTTTACAATAGCTCCAATTTTATCAGAAAATATTCATTTATATTTTTTCAAATTTTGGAAAATGTTATTACACGCGTACTAATGAAATTGCATGCTTTGAACTTTAAATAAATGTGGAGAAAAAAAGTCACACGTATATAGATTGAAATACATTTTTGTAGCTGGACGATATTTTTGGCATAGCACGTATTTTAATTTTTTTTTTCAGTTTTTATGAGAACATGGCAACAAAAAGATCTTGTAATCTACTATTTTCTTTTTACTTTCTACCATACTGGAGTACTTCAGTAGCATACATTACAGAAATGGCTTTAAAAACTACAAAAAAAAAAAAAAATGATATCTCAAATATAAATTGAGATGTAGTTTTCAAATAAATTGCATCTAAAACTACTTTTTTCGTTTTACGACGGTGTAAAAATTGAAAATTTTCGAGGTTTAGAAGTTTAAAGAATTCTCGTAGATATTATCACTATTTAACCATACCATATATCTGCTTCGTTTTACGCCTGCCTTATGTAATGGGACGTTATTTTTTATGGGCGACACTTTAATTGTTTCCCCCAAGACACAGCATATCGTGGGCTAAAAACAAAATTATATTTTTATCATAGCATACAATGAAATTATAGTACATGCAAAATGCAACCATATTAAAATAAATGCGCATACAAAGCTAACAAATGGGGAATTCTAAAAGGTAACATCATAAAAATATAATAGAAATATATTGTAAGTAAAAGAAAAAAAAAATTAGCAATGCTGTTTTGCGATTATGAAGTATTGTACCGACAAGACTCACTCAGTTATTTTCTTCTAAGCATGTGAAATTGGAGTATAGTCGACATTCTCTCAAATAAACATGGCTATACTTATTATTCAAATTGGACGTACACGTATTTAAAAACACTGTCATTATAATTTTGGCCAAATTTAAGTACAGTTCTGCTATTGGCGGTCAATTTTATTATTATAATTATTTTATTTACATCCATTTCAAAATGATTTTCGTAGTAGATTTCTACTATTCTTCTCTGTAGTTACGTTGCGAAAATTTATTGCTTAGAAATAGTGGTATGTCAAATAACAAGTCTGTAAGTGTGATCATAGATCGCACAGAGGGTTTCGTTTAACACTACTTTCAAAACGTCCTGTACATTTATCGCCATGGAACACCTTCTAAATTTTGGCAAGCCCTTCCTAAACTATCGTAAAGCTTCAAAAAAATTCTCCTTGTTATATTTCCTAAATTTGTTCGTGCCCCCCCCCCCCCCCCGAAATGCTACGATATATCACATGACGGGTATCTGACAAATTTAGAAAAGTGCCCCCCTTGGGGGGGGGGCGAAGTGGGGTAATGGTCACCATGATTTTTGATGCGGCCTGATGTTTAATTTTTTTGTTATATTTTATAAGCTATATTAAAGTTTCAAACAGATCGTCCAGCTATATTTCCTAATTTTGTTTGCACCACCCGCTCACCCACCCCCTTGAAATGCAACACGCCATTCTTCTTTATACATTTTTATCATGTGTTGTAAAGTATCTTAAAGTTTAAAACAGATGGCATTGTTAGATTTCCTACTTTAAATGAAATCGCGGTCTGTAAGTTCCACATTCCATCACCAGGGAGCGCACTCTATTCTTAACAAAAGCGTATCTGAACGGAACTCCTTTATACAACTTATCAGTTAATATGTTACTCGAGGGGATGGCGGTCTTCAGCAAGAATTTAAGATGTTTGTTGAAATTGCTATTCGGAAATAGTGGTAATTTAATTTTTGACATATTTATATTTAATAAGTAGCATGTATCTGAGGACTCCGTCAAAAAAACGCACCTGAAACGTTATGAAACAAAAATATAAAAAAAAAGAAGAAATATTTTGCTTCTTCCCCTCTCCCCACCTAGCCGAAATTTCACGCGCCATTTCTTATAAACTTTTTCTTATGTGTTATAAACTATCTTAAAGTTTCAAACAGGTCGCCTTGTTAGATTTCCCATTTTAAATGAAATCGCGGTCTGTTTGTTCCACATTCCACTAGGAGGGAGCGCACTCTATTCTTACCAAAACTGTATCTGAACGTAATGCCGTTAAACATCCTGTCAGGAGATATGCTACTCGAGAGGGTGGCGGTCTTAACCAAGAATTTAAGATATTGGCTTAAATTACTATTCAAAAATAGTGGTAACAACACTTATAAAATTTTTGATATTGAATAAGTAATACTTTTCTCAAAAACCATCATAAAAAAACCGCATGCAAAACAGTACAAAACGCCCTGTTATACTGCCTAATTTTGTTCCCTTCCCTTCCCCTCCCCCACTCCAAACGGAATGTGACGAGGTTATAAATTATCTTAAATTTTCAAACAGATCGCTTTGTTGGAATTCCTACTTTAAATGTAATCGCGGTCTGTTAGTCCCACATTCCACCACCAGGGAGCGCACTCTATTCTTAACAAAAGTGTATCTGAATGAAACTCCTTCACACAACCTATCGGTAGATACATGGGTCGGCAAGGTGGCGGTCTTAATCAAGAATTTAATATATTTACTGAAATTACTATTCGAAAATAGTGGTATCAATACTTCTGACATTTTTATCTGGCATAAGCAATATTTATGCTGTATTTTTAAAAATCAGACACCGTTCAGAAGAATACTGCAACGAAACATCACATGACTGCCTTTTAAAATAAGTATATAATAGAAATAAATAAATTAGTGAAATTAGCGCCCGTCCGCCCCTACCCGAAATTTCACGCGCCATTTTTTATAAACTTTTTCTTATGTGTTATAAACTATCTTAAAGTTCCAAACAGATCGCCTTGTTATATTTCCTAATTTTAACAAAATCCCGTTATGTTAGTTCCACATTCCACCACCAGGGAGCGCACTCTATTCTTAACAAAACTGTATCGGAAGGAAACTCCGTTAAACAACCTATCAGTAGATATGTTACTCGAGGTGGTGACGGTCTTAATAAGAAATTAAGATATTTGCTGAAATTACTATTCGAAAATAGTGGTAACTAAACTGTAGAAAATTTTATATTAAATAAGTAGTATATAATATCTCAGGACTACATCAAAAAACGGCGCCTAAAGCGGTCAGAAACGCTAACTTTTAAAATAGAAATCTAGTGCCCCTACGCCCCCTCTCCGGAATTCCACGCGTCATTCTTTTTTACACTTTATCTTATGTGTTATAAAATATCTTAAAGTTTCAAACAGATCGATTTGTAAGATTTCCTAATTTAACAAAATCACGTTATGTTAGTTACACATTCCACCACCAGGGAGCGCACTCTATTCTTAACAAAGGCATATCTGAACGAAACTTCTTCACGCAATCTTTCCGTAGATACATGGGTCGGGATGGTAATTTGGATGATAATTTAAGTAATAAAGATTATTATTAAGAAAATTTAAGCAATTATGCGTTATTACTATCACGAAAGAAAACATTTCGCAATAAAAATTGCTTTCTGCTGCAATAAAAATCACTTTTCGATATTATTCGATATTATTATTCCATTTAATTCGTCATTTTTTCCCCATATCCTCCCTTCTTTTAGAAATGTTATTAAGTGATATTGGATGAAACTTCCATAATCAGCCACCCTACAATTGGTGAATTTACTATATAATGTTGGAAGATTCGTTTATATTTGAAAGGAACCGTCGGCGGTACATCCGATTTCAGAAGATTATGCGAAATTTGTACTTAGCGATTTGTAAATTTATGTTATTTTACTATGGATCAAACGGATAAAAGAATATTTATTATTATATATTTTTGCATCTGCAGTTATTTTACTATAAATAAAAAAGCATCACTTTGAAGGTACAAAAAAAAAAAAAAAAAAAAAAAAAAAAAAAAAAAAAAAAAAAAACCTTTCAAATGCCAAAGGTTGCCAATGGAACAATATCTGTTCATTTAGCCTAGGTTTTTCAAAAAAAAGTACCTCAGATTCAAATAACATTTCAATCATTATAAAGCAATTTTGGCCGATGCACAGTCCGAGCAGCTGATCGTAGTCACAAATTTACGCTTTTAGTTTTATTTAAGCAACAGACTGATGAATAATGACGTCTTGAAAATAACAAGCATGTTTATTTCTCCGTCTTATTACGCGAGAAAAATGCGAAAAAAAATCTTCGGTTTGCCAAAAAGATTACTAAAAATTTTGCAAATTTTTGCACTTTATTTATCACTAGCTAACTTGCCCGGCGTTGCCCGGGTACGTAAAAAAACCCGCGAATTGCGAAAAACCTCTGAAAATCACAATAAGATATCGCGAAAAAAATTTAAATCGCTGCACAAATTTCGAAAAGAGAAAAAAAAATTATATATTGTGCTCGAAGATTGAAAGTTGATTCAACTTCTATCAACGTCTTTCACTAATGTGGAAAAATGGTAGAAAATCGATAAAATACACTAAAAATCACATACAAAATACCCGAAAAATTCGAAAATTGTTATACGAAATCCGAATAAACTTTATTGAAATGAAGGTAGAAATTACTTTAGTATTAAAGGTCAAAAATGGAGTGTCAAAAAATTGCAGCAGATCGCAAAGAAACGTAAATATCGAATTAAAAATCACCTGATGGTGTAACAAACACTGGTAAAGTGTTTAATGTCAAGTAAATGTGACATTTACGATTACCCATTATTGGCATTTAATCTTATAGTTTGGCGATATTTTTTTTTGGTCTACGGGATAATTAAGTAGAACCACAAATTATTTCTTTTCGTATTTAAAAGTAGATAAATAGAACTTCTTTATATAAATAAGTAAATTAAATATTGAAAAAAAATGCTTATATGTATATGAAAAGTAAATGGTTTGCCAGTAAATATACGTAAAATTCACTTTGCTCGCCAAGGCCATTTTCCCTAACTCACCAAAGCCCATATATTAAAAATATACCAAATACTCTTCAATCTGTTGCCTGGTACTAAGTATTCACAATAATGTAAATAACTATTAGCCATAGATACGTACCGGGTTTGGCGCGATTTTTTTTTTCACGCCAATTTGGTGAAAACATCGTTTTTGAATACCAGTTACACATATATTTAAATTATTTTTTATTATTTTAAAAGGAAATAGCAATAAATAATAAAAAGTTCAATTAATGTCTATAGAACAAAACAGTTTATATAACTGTAAAAAAGAAAATAAAAGTAAATAAACAACTTATTAATAAATAAACAACAATAGCAGAGTTACCATGTCAGGCAAAATAACGCCATTTTGGAGCCCATTTTGTACCATGGAGCGTATATGACATCTGTGCCAACAAAACTTTCAATAATATAGTAAATATGTCGTTTGGTGGTGGTTTGATTATCGAAGATTATAAAATATGCGTGTATATGGCACATTTTTACATTAAATTTTAAATACTTGACTACATAGTTATAGTTTTAACTCCTTTTTATATAATTTACATTTGAATATAAAGATTTACTCCGAAATGTTCTCCTATACTTAAAAAAAATTATTGCGACCTTCACCTGGCTTATTTCACGCTTCTGCCTTTGTGGCTTAAAATTGCATTGTTTGGCGACCAAGGTAATAATTAAATAGCATGTAACTCACAAATAAAGTCTTTCTCCTGTAAGACATACGATGAGAAAATTACATACAAATGATAATTAAATTGAATTTAAAAAAAAAAGAAGGACTAAAAGACTGTTACTTTAATTTTATTTCTTCAAGTTTTTTCAGGCACATTTTTATTAACCTGGCGAAGCAAAAAATCGCCAAATAATGTATCAATTACTTCTTTCATACTAATTTATTTTTTAAGTTTTAAAAACATTCCTTTCATATTTAAATTAAATATTTTAATTTTATAAATTTTTATCTCGCATTAAAACGGTTTTTGATTCTCTTTTTTTAATTAAACAAATAACAGTTATTTTCTTTTAATTTGCGAGTTGTTTACATTAATTTCTAACGGATATAGCCATTTCAATTCACTTATCAACTATAATTTTCACCAAAATGACCACTGGCAACCCTTTCGTCGAAAATATCAATAAAATACAATAATCTAAGCATTGTATCATGTTAATTTTATTCATAATTTAATTTACTTGGATTCCCTTAAATATAATTAATATAATCCCTTAAGTTAATATTAGTTTTTGTTGCATTAAAATATTTCAATTTGTTCATTTTCTGTAAGCAAGTAATCCATATTGGTTTACAATGGAAGTCTATGGGAATTTGGCGAAATATTAGAGATATCGCCGAGATGGCGTCACTCTTGGCGACTCATTTTGGTCGCCAAATTTGGCGATATACAGCCAAGTTGGCGATAAAATTGGCGGCGTTTGGCGACAGAACTGTGTACCTCTACAGTAACCTCCTTATGTAAATGCATTAAATGCTGTTCAATAATTGCATAAAAAATTCGCTAAAAATTCAAAAATCGCTGCACGAATTCCAAATAAACTTTTTTGAAAAGAGAATAAAATTTACTATATTGGGTTTAAAGAAAGAAACCATATTATTCTCACTTATATGGAAAAATCGCCTCGAAACATAAAAAAGCGCTAAAAATCGCATAAAAAATTAAATAAAAAAAATCAAAAAATCGAAAATCGGGCTTCGAGGTGCAAAACTTCATATATAGACGTACCTTTTCCCCAAATTTTGTAGCTCTACGTGCAGTGGTCTCTTCAGAACACCGTCGACACACTCACTCACACACAAACTTCTTTCTTTATTATTATAGATTCGCAAAGAGTTTTGATAGTGAAAGATCTAAAATTCAATCAACAGCAATTTTACATTATTTAATGGAATGTAGTTTGGCGCGTAATTAACTCTGTTTTTGAGCTAACTCTGGCACCTTTGTAGCCATACCGTTGCGAACATTTCTAACGTTTCACATCAAACTTGGTTGTCGATCCGATTACGGATGATTGGGAAGATTTTATTGAATGAAAACTAGAGGTTTACTTTTCTATTTGAATAAGTTATCGAGGTTATTTTCCTAGATTAATAGTTGCATGATTAAAGCTGGTATATAAAAAAAACGGCAGTGAAAATATCATTGTTTTAATTTTATTCACACAATTCAGCTTTAAATATCCACTTTTACATGATTCACATTTTTTAAAATATAAAAGTTAAATACTGTTTTGACTGTATTTACTCTACTGTAATCCGGAGATAAGAAACTGTGGACAACCTGCTAAAAGAAGACGTATATTATCAAATATAATATAACGTGGAGAAAGATTGCATTTATGTTACCAGATCCACACACAGCACCAAGCAGAGAAGCCCAGAGTAAAAGACTAACAAACGAAAGTGAATAATCCGAACATTCTTTTAATTAAATGGTCAATCTCTGAAATCATTTTAATTCTCTCTTGTTTAGTAGTGTGGTGATTAGAGAACATTTTAATTTCTGATGATCGTAATGGCCGCATTTCCTTCCCAAACTCTATACATGATGTACTAAAAAGTTTTTTCTGAGTTGCCCGAATTTCCCGTAACGAATCAGGTAATATAAAAGCGCAATGGCGTCCGATGCGTATTTAGAAAATGCGGAAGGACTTTCCAGGCGAAGGTCCATATTAATTTAAAATACAGGGTCGAATTCTCCATTTCGTTTGATTGCAGGTTTATTTGAAAAATGGACCAGCGCAGAGGGCTCAGCCTGCTAGTAATAACATAAAATAATTCATTGCTATCAACTTATAATAATAACATTATTCTAAAGAATGAACTTAATCTTGCAACAGTAATAAAACAGTATATAAATTTGATTTATATATTCTAACAAAAAAATAGAACAAATTTTAACTTACAGAGATGAAAATCCCAGCAATGTTGACCTAAAATGTATTAGTTCAAAATAAAAAATAAAGATTTTTTTTTTCTCGAGTACACACTTGCACATTTCTCATTTATGATAGGTGAAATTTAGTAGATGTCTCCATCAAGTGTTTTAATTTGGCACCGGGAGGCGATATTAGGATATAAGACTCAATATAGTAGATGATACCTCCGTATTTGGGATTGTAGATGTACATAGTAGGCGAAAATTACGCATAGTAATTCCATTCTGACAGACTTTCATTGGTTTTATTTTGACCTTGAGAACGCCACCGCCTGCAACTATTATTATATTTCCACAAGAACGAAAGATCATGCAAGGATAATTGATACGTATTCACTAGTAGAATATAAACATATCAGTCTTAAGCAGCGGCCATGCACTCGTTATGTAACTCAACCGAGAAATAAAAGGTTTGCAGTCGTAAAATCATAGTTAAGAGCAGGTGATCAGGCCGACATCTATGGGCAGTTTCCCGGAAATAATAACTGAAGCCTTTAGATTCATCAAATATTTATTAGATGATATAAAAAGTACCAAACTCCACTAGCAATACGTTACCCCTGTTCAGGCCGTTCTTACGTCGTAAATAGAAACCACTAGATATTAAATATTAAAACAGCATGACGAAGATACAGTAAACAAAGCTCTCCACGTGACATGGGTTATTTAAGCAAATCAATAATTGTAATCTTCTCTGTCTCCCAACCAATAAAACAGGTTAAATACTTACGAAAAAGACACGAGTACGAATTCATTACAAGTGAAAGAACCAACGCCGTAAAAAAAGCCAGGAGGACGCGACGAGAGGCAGGTTACGATAGGACATAACTCCGGGGGAATGGGGAAGTACGCATGACGTCGATGATGAACTCTTTAGTCTCTGAGTCAGTTTTACAACGTAAACAAATGTTGGCGGGCTTGGCAAGGAATTATGAGACATCGAACAAATAGAATAAAATATTAAATACATTCGAAACAAAAAGAATTTAGTGTCAGAAAAAAATGAAAAAAATGTAATTTAATGGTTTTTAGGTGCGTTCGTAATACGCAAATCTACGCGTGCTACGCGTAAATACGTAGCACCTATAGTCGTCGTTCAGTCCGTCTGTCTGTCCGTCCGTCTGTCCGTCCGTCCGTCCGCATATAATAGAGCAAAAACTACCCAACCGAATGGTCTGAAATTTTAAATATATGATTGTTGTAAAATTTTGTCGAGCCATTTCAAATTTTATGAAAATCGGATGTATAGTTAAATTACAGGGACAGTCAAAAGTTCTTCTTTACATTACGGCCAATGGGAAAAATTATTGCACGTGCATTTTAATGATGTTAAAGCTTTCCGAATGGTCTCAAATTTTAAACATATAATTATTGCGACATTTTGTCGAGCCATTTCAAATTTTATGAAAATTGGATGTATAGTTTAATTACAGGGACAGTCAAAAGTTTTTCTTTACATTAAAGCCAATGGGAAAAATTATTGCAAGTGCATTTTAATGATGTTACAGCTTTCCGAATGGGCTGAAATTTTAAATATATAATTGCTGCAAAATTTTGTCGAGCCATTTCAAATTTCATGAAAATCGGATGTATAGCTTAATTACAGGGACAGTCAAAAGTTTTCCGTTACATTAAGGGGAATGGGAAAAAATTATTGCAAGTGCATTTTAATGATGTTACAGACTATGCACTTATGAATTGCAAATAAATACACATTCAGTACAATACGGGGTGCAAAAAATAATTATAAAACTAGTTATAGTACGAACGCAACTCATTTGCCACGTTTGACGACCAATTTCCAACTTGTTATAAGATTTGACGAATGGATTTAAGGTGTTTAGAATTATAAAAGAATATACATTTAAAGCATGGAAAAAGATAAAAGATTTTAAAGATAGAATTAAAGCTCGTAAAAAAGGTAGATATTACAATAATTTGGAATAGTTTAATTAAGATAAAAAGGGAAAAAATTTTATTATTACTTACAGACATTTATTTTTTTATGCAGTACACCCAGTTATGTTCATCAGTTATATTCAAAACAGGATATGAATTTATTATTTAACTTAACGCAGAGTTTGGTCGTGATCCAATTATAATTTAAAATACTTGTTACTAAATAGAAAAAAAGATTGAGAAATGCAAATGAAAACATAATGCGTAGCTACCAAATTTCTAAGGGTTTTCTTCGAAGCACATGAAACAAAACCTTTTTACATAATAAAATAAGTTATTTTAGAAAAGGCACAATTTCATTAATTAAATTTTCTGGTTTAAATTATGTATATTTAACTTCAAAAGAAAAAATGATGGTAGTCAGCTCATCAATTAATATCCTTTAATCATAAAAATTTATATAAAAAAAAATTCCACTGTTTAACATGTAATTGCTAATCAGTGTTGTGGAAATGATATTAAATTTAAATTTTATAACAAAAACAGATGCTGTCTATATGGAAATTAGATTAGACTAAATTTTGCGTTGAGATATTTAACCCATTTTGTAAAATAACTGCATGGTATTAAACGTTTGATGTTTGTTAACCACTTATTTAAATTCTGTAAAATTTTTCAGACATTAAAGCTGTACACATCAAAGACATTTATTCAGACATCAAAGCTTTTCCAATGTTATTTCAAAGTACGATCTCAGTAATGTCTTAAACTTTTTAAAGAATTTAACTACCATATTAGTATTCTGAACATTATGCTCTACTTAATCATACTGATTTGTGTAATACGATAAGTAATGTCATTATTCTTCGAAGAAACTTCATAAACAAATGCAAAGAATTGCAGTTCGTAATTGAAAATTCTATGAAACGAATAAATCTATTTCAGTTTCCGTGGAAATTAATGTAAAGTTTCTAACTAAAGTTATCTATTCAAAAAACAGGCAGATTAATTTCGTTTCTAAAGTACAAAGAATTCAAAAAGAGAATTATTTAACTGTAAGTTACGTAAAAAAAAAAATGGTTTATAAGTGATAATGTAAAATTGAAATCCTGAAACATAGGTTTACCTGAAACAAAAATAAATCAAAATACTTTGGAGGAATCTTCCAGTAAATGCCATTTATAAAATAATTTCTACTAAAAATATATTTATTATTCCTTCAGTATATGTTACATGTACGTTTCCTATCATTTATTACCTATTCTTCAAATTTGCTTCATATTTTATTTTTATTTTTGTTTTTGTTTATTTTTTTAAATGCTCGATTAGCATGACTGCTGAAAATTTCAGATTGTACGGATTCTTTTAAAATATTTCAAAGTGTGTTGAAGGGGAAAAAAAATGCATTATACCAATCTATTTTTTTTGGAATTGTAAAACACATTTTATTTAATGATATAGAAATTGATTTAAAGGAAAATGATATTTTTGTTTATTAAAGCACATAAATTAACGTCTGAATTACATTTTAATTATTAAAGGAACACATATATTAAGACAGACTATAAATACAATTAAATACAATAAACTCAACTGGAGTGAAAAATTAGCCGGGGCCAGGACTCGAACCTGGGTCGACAGAATAACGTGCTGTTGCTCTACCGTTAAGCCACCCTGGCCGATGTCCTAGCGTGGAAATTTTTCACTAATAAACCAACTTGGGGAAAGTCACTGTGCATCTATCAGATAGCACTGGATGACGTGACAACGATGAATAATTTTTTTTTTCCATCGATCCGCAATATATATTAAAGAACATAAATTAACGTCTGAATTACATTTTAATTATTAAAGGCCTTAATTATTAAACCTTTAATAATATTTTCGTTGATACTTTTTTAATGAATTCCAAAACAAAATTTATTTAAGCATAAAAAAAGATTTTAAAAATATACATATATTGCTTAATTTTTTTTTCTTTATGAGCATTTGACGATAATATTAGATGCACTAAAACCTAAAAAAATTGTAACAATTGCTTCCTCACGAGAAATGCGGTTGTCGGTATGATTTAGACGCCACTTAATTTAGTAAAAACTGCAGTTAAAGACAAGGAGTTATCTAGAACAAAAAAACTATGAAAATAACTTTTGTTTTTCAAACTTAAATGGTTGCTCATTTTCGCTACTGTGATAATATATAAATATTACAAAAAGAGTACCTTTGAAAGGACACCGCTCCTTCAGTTGTCGGCGTGATTTTATTCTTGAGCTGAGGTTATTAGTAGTATTGAAAATAGAAAACTGACGTCAAGATGGTAAGAAATGATACAATTTCAGACGCCTATGATTCAGTTTAACTCCGATTGTCGGAGATTACCTGGCTTAAGTGCCTACACTGGCCGCTCAAAGAAACTCAAACGCTAATGTAGATCCTATGGGAAAATTGTTTACGGATTTCTCGCTCGGATTTTAATTTTTTTTCACTTGTTATTGGGGAGGGGGGGGGGGGGGGTCGATTTTCTTTATTGCGCATTTGTACTTTTTCGATATTGGTCATGTTTCTGTTTATATGAGTATAGTTTCAATTTCATAATCGGTTCTATCCAGTTCCAAAAGATAAGCTATCGTCATATGAAAAATACTGTAACCGAAATCGAAAAGTACAAAAGCACGATAAATTTATCGACCTCAAGGTACCTCATGCAGAAAAAGTAATAATAATAACTGAAAAAAATATTAAAATGCAAGCGAAAACAATCCTTCATTAAAGTTTAGAGTGTTTCTTTCCGTGACTCGTGTAGACTCTTAAGAGGTTATATTAGTCACGTGAAGAAACTCGCAAGCTAATGATAAACCTATTGTTGTGTTCCTTTTAAATTTCTTCCTTGCCCTTTAATATTTTTAAATGGTTTGATTTTTTTTATTCGATTGCTTAGTGCGAACTGTAATGTTGTTAGATTGTACATTTCTGATTGTGATATGAGTTTTTTAGTGGGACTACTTTCACATTTGGAACATTTTCAGAAAGTGAAAGTAAATTTATAAAAATGAATTTACACACAAAATCGCAAAAGTAAAATCTAACACGATAAAAAATACATCTCAGCTGTCTTATAAAAATTCCTTTAAAATTAATAAAAGGCAAGCCAGAAATTTGAAAAGAACGACCGCGAATGTGTACCATCAGCTTTCGAGTTTCTTTGCGTGACACAAACCTATGTTTTTTTTTTTTTTTTAATATCTCTTCCAAAATCGAAAAAATAAAAAAACGGCCGCTGTAGAAATCGGTCTCAGATACCCAATGCAATATATATATATATATATATATATATATATATAAGGCCGAACATCGTCATCCCAACACTCTAATGACAAGAAAAAAGGTGTCGTCTTAAGCAAAGTGTCGCGGTTACCTGAGTTGGCGAAAAATATGTTTATAAAATGCTGTATTTTTAATTAATTTAAAACAATTTTAAATTCATAACTGTTCTCCAGTTTTAAGCAATAATACAATATTATTAAGCAAAATAAACACAAAAACAAAATTGAAAAGAATAAAAATCAGATTTATGATGACGTGTTTTTTTTTTTTTTTTTTTTTTTTTTTTTTTTGTTACATGAAATTTTGATGAATTAAGGTTTGCTTATCCCTAGATGGACTTCCTAGAATTATTTTTTCAATGTTATACAATGAATTGTAATCGATATTCGTTGTTTCAGAAATGTTAGGTAATTTCAGATTGTTTCAACGAAATAGAATGCTTCCGTTTTAGACGGATGAAAAACGCCAAGTAAAGAAAGCACCGTCTGACCAGAACAAAAAGACCGCGAGTAGACTGATACGTCTATCTGGAGCTTAAGTGTGTCATTCATACTCTGAAGGGGTTTATTTATTCAGATAAATGATTGAAATAAAATCTCAACAGACACTTTTGTGAAAAGTTTGGCTAAGACTTACCGCTTAATTTCCGTGCTTATAAGATGGATTATGAACAATGGATAATTTTCCTAAACCGTCGGGATATCCGGAGTTGCAAATTATTCAACGACGTAAAATACGGAGTTTATTTAAATTAAAATCATATACACAAAATCTGGACTTTGAAAAACTGACGTGATAACCGGAATGACGTAAAAACCGGGTGTCGGGATAACGAGGTTCGACTGTATATATATTAAAATATGAAAATACAAACCCGATATTTAAAAAAGTAGACTCTTTTAGGTTTAAGAGTAGTTTAGGATTGTCTTCGGGCGACTGTAGTAGCTTCTTAAATACGAGAATGAAAGGGGCTAAAAAGATATAGCGGGATATGAAGAAGGAATATTTTTAAATGTATCTTAATAAACATTGTATCGAACTCTTTTACGTATATACTTCTCCGCAGACCAGGGTTGCCGGCTTTTAGCCAGTTCAAAAATAGTCGGCCGGCTTCTTTTGGTTTTAACCACTTAAAAATAGCCGATTTTTATTGACAAAAGCCTGTTTTTATTTTCATGGGGTTTTATTTTGTTGTATTTAAGTTGGTTTACAGTTAATTTGTTTTCAGTTTTGATCAATTGATTTTTAGGTGCGTTCGTAATTATATAAATACGTAGCACCTATAGTCGTCGTTCAGTCCGTCCGTCTGTCCGTCCGTCTGTCCGCATGTAACAGAGCAAAAACTACCCAACCGAATAGTCTGAAATTTCAAATATGTGATTGTTGCAAAATTTTGTCGAGCCATTTCAAATTTTATGAAAATCGGATGTATAGTTTAATTACAGGGACAGTCAAAAGTTTTTCTTTACATTACGGCCAATGGGAAAAATTATTGCAAGTGGATTTTAATGATATTAGAGCCTTCCGAATGATCTGAAATTTTAAAGATCTAATTGTTGCAAAATTTTGTCGAGCCATTTCAAATTTTAGGAAAATCGGATGTATAGTTTAATTACAGGGACAGCCAAAAGTTTTTCTTTACATTACGGCCAATGGGAAAAATTATTGCAAGTGCATTTTAATGATATTACAGCCTTCCGAATGGTCTGAAATTTTAAAGATATAATTGTTGCAAAATTTTGTTGAGCTATTTCAAATTTTAGGAAAATCGGATGTATAGCTTAATTACAGGGACAGTCAAAAGTGTTCCGAAAAAATTATTGGAATTGCATTATAATGATGTATCAGACTATGCACGTTATGAAGTGCAAAAAATTATACATTCAGTACAATATGGGGTGCAAAAAATAATTTTAAAACTAGTTATAGTACGAACGCACCTCATTTGCCACGTTTGACGAGCAATTTCCAACTTGTTAATATACTTATAAATATTTCCTACAAAAAAAAATTAGAGATTTCTATTAAATTTTGTCAAATAAATAAGTCTATAACTTCTAGAAGACAAGTGTGTGAAGGTATTATGCCTGAAAAAAATTATAAACACTGAAAAGAATATAAGTTAGGGTCCAAACTGGTGTTTTGAAATTCTATATTTCATTACTCCACATATATTACACATTTTAAAGATTATATTTAATTAATAACAAAATGTAGCACATCAATAAGGAAACATTCTTTTGTGTCCGTATGGAGAGATTAAGGTATAAATGTTAAAAGAGACAATAGAAAGGGTATAATATTTGAAGAGAGTGGTACACAAGTGTATAAAAAATAGAGCATTTAAACAAGAAAAAAATTCTCTAAATAAAATTTTGAAAAGCTTGATGCTAAACATATTCATGCATATGCAATTCATAATGTTTTTACTAGTAAGAAATCGTGTTTTTATTAATACTATGTATAATTTTAAATGTTTACTAGAATTAAAATAAGACTTGTATATTAATAGCTCTTAAAATTAAGTAATAAAACATGTAACTAAGTAACCATTGTCCTCTTTAACTTTATAAAGCAGTAAAAATGAAAAATAAATATTGGCAGTTGGTATGGCCCTTTTAAAATTCAGCTGGCATATTTACAATTCTTACAACAAATCACTAGCAAAACCATCTAAGTTTTATTCCAGTATTAATGTCCTCATTATTGAGAGATTGGGTTACTTATTAAACTCAAAGTCAATTAAATGTCATTAAAACTAATTAAAAATACTTTAAAATGTGTTGATTATAATTACAATACTTCATTGTGTAAAAGCCAATAATGGCCAAAAAGGCGAATTTTGGCCAAAAAATGCTGGTTAAAACCAATAGCCACCGGTCTGGCTTTTTAGGTAGCTTTCATTACAAAAAGCTACCTATTGCAGCCGTTCGGTAGAAAACGATTCCGAACATTTTTGGTATATTTTTACCGATCATGACCCCTAGACTTCGAAACCACCCTCCGTTCAAAATTGATATATATATATATATATACATATATATATTTCATTACTTTAAAATGCAAAAACAACTCAGAAAAGAAGGTGTATATCTGCAATATTTAACTATAAAAAAGTTATACTAATACACAAGTAAAAAGACAGGTAAGAAACAAAAACACAAGCAAAAAATAGTCTGTTCTTCATCAGTGGGAGGACAGACAAAACCTAACTCCACACCCACTGCTAAAAATCTGCAGGTTTCTGAACACACGTCCAACCTGCATCCAATACAGAAAAAAATATTGTCATTTCAGTAACTGAATTCAAAAAAGCTAAAATAAACCAAAATTATTCAAAAAAAAAATGTAAACAAAGCATAATTTAAAAAACAAAAACAAAAAATCTTTATTAAAATAATCTTTTAGAAAATTACTTAAAAATTAACAATTTAAATATACACAAATTAACATGTATGAATGCAGATGAACGTGCACCCTCCCAAACCTGCAAGATAAAAATCGTTTCAAAAACATGAAAAACAGCAATACCTGTATAATGTTCCTCGCCTGTTAACAATGAACTATTAATTTTTCTTCCGAATCCGACTTCAAAAACTAGAATTCCGAGTCTGCATGCTTCCTTCGATACGATACATCAACCCACATTCGTTCTTTAAACAAGACTTTAGATTGCAGCTTTCATTTAGAATTTTCTGGAAGGATGCCATCACATTTTGCTCAAGCCGTCAATCCACAATGTTGCCACTCACTTTTTAAAACTATCTTTAAATAACATTTCAAAAACTTTATGGGATAATTATTATTGCAAAAAAAGATTAGCCAATAACATAAAAATCTGTTTATAAAAATTAATATTTTTGCCACAAATTTTATTGAAACGAATTATTTGATTAATTATAATATTTATGTAAATTAGAAAACCAATGCGGCATACTTCTTGCAAAAAATGAAAACTATTCCTTTTATAATACAAATCTAAAACTAATTTATTATCAAAAATTTTAAAGGAAATATTCAAAAATTCTGCATTATAATCATCACAGTTTGCCCTATTCAACTTTAAACAATTTGGACTTATATTGCCATATTCGTGAGTAAAATCAAAATTAAAAACCAAAATATCATCAATATACCTAAAAACTTTTAAAGATTTATTATATTTCAATGTATACTTAAATTCATAATAAAACAAAAATAAATTAGCTGCTATACTAGAATAATTTGTCCCCATTCCAATTCCAGAAATCTGATTAAATGTATTATTGTTGAAAGTTACATAATTATTATAAAAACAAAAATGACAAAACTTAAAATAAATCTCTATTAATATTTAATTCTTCATTTAAACAAAATAAATCAAAAATATTCATTAAAACGTCATAAACACAATCAATAGGTATACTGGTGAACATATTTTCAAAGTCGAATACCTGCATTTTCAGAGGAGTCAAAGACAGTTTGTCCAAAATTTCGATACTATTATCAATCGACCAGAAATGACCATACTTCTTAAATCTATACTTTTAAAAAACATATATCTTTTTCAATAGATTCTGTAAACCAATATTAAAATTTCTATTAACACTTCTTGAAGTACTGCAAATAAATAAATTTAATCGGATCTTTATGAAATTTAGGTGTTAAAAAATAAATGGCAAACAGTGATGATTAGAAACATCAAAATTGTAAGAAAACATATTTTTAACTTTCTTTTTATATGCAAAAAAATTTTTTAACAACAGGATTTTTATCAATATTAACCCTTGCATAAAAATTTACATTAGCTAACTCACATTTTATTTTTTTTTTCTAATTTAATCGGATCTTTATGAAATTTAGGTGTTAAAAAAAGGGCAAACAGTGATGATTAGAAACATCAAAATTGTAAGAAAACATATTTTTAACTTTCTTTTTATATGCAAAAAAATTTCTAACAACAGGATTTTTATCAATATTAACCCTTGCATAAAAATCTACATTACCTAACTCACCTTCTATTTTTTCAATGTAAAATTTCCTACATATTATAGCATAATTATTGGCGGCTTTGTCCACAGGGCCTAGAACAAAACTATTATGTAAATTTTTAATAAATTCTTCATCTTCATCATTAAAAATTTGATATTCATATACTTATCTGAATTTAAATAATCTTTCAAAAAATTATTTAAATGCCCCAAAATTTGAGATCTCCATTCAAAAAATGCCTCCAGAGGCATACTAAATTTATAACTATATTTCTTTATAAAATTATTGACATTATCCATAAAAATTTTTAGTGCTTAACTGTTACTAATCTTACTATTAATTCTAAATTTTGTACCAAAATTCATTAAATATTTCACATTTTTATTCTTGATTATATCAAGATTACCTATAATTATATGACCATGATAGTTGTCAACAAAATCTTTATTTTCCACACTATTACAAAAACAAATTAAAGATGCATTTGAATCTGAAAAAGCAATTTGTCTAGGATTAAAAATCTTATTGCTCAATGGTTTAGAATAATTATATGCAACTGAAATAATACAATCTTTAAGAGGAAAAAGGTCGTAAATATCTTTGTATATTGCATTCAAATTCAAATTGCCAAATGATTTCTGTTGAAATATTATATTAAAATTAGCAGGCTGGGCCCGCTGCGCTGGACCATTTTTCAAAAAAACCTTCAATCAAACGAAATGGAAAATCCGACCCTGTATTTTAAATTAATATTGACCTTCACCTGGAAGGTCCTTCCGCATTTTCTGAATACGAATCGGACGCAATTGCGCTATTATATTATCTGATGCGTTAGACGAAATACTGGCAATTCAGAAGCAACTCTTTAGTACATCACGTAGACTTCGGGAGGGAAATGCGGCCAAAACGATCATATCATCACACTACTAAAAAAGAGAGAATTACAATGACTGCAGAGATTGACCATTTAACTTAAAGAATGTTCGGGTTATTCACTTTCGTTTGTTAGTTCTTTTACTCCGGGCTTCTCAGCTTCGTACTTTGTGCTGATCTGATAACATAAACACAATCTCTCTCTACGTTACATTATATTTGGTAATATAGTCTTCTTTTGGCAGGTTTTCTAAGGTATCTTATCTTCGAATTCCAGAAGAGTAAATAACAGTCAAAACAGTATTTAACTTTTATATTTTAAAATATTTGAATCATGTAAAAGTGGATATTTAAAGCTGAATTGTGTGAATAAAATTAAAACAATGTCATTTTAACTGCCGTTTCTTTTTATATACCAGTTTTAATAATGCAACTATTAACCTAGGAAAATAACCTCGATAACTGATTCAAATAGAAAAGTAAACCTCTAGTTTTCATTCAATAAAATCTTCCCAATCATCCGTAATCGGATCCACAACCAAATTTGATGTGAAACGTTAGAAATGTTCGTAACGGTATGGCTAAAAATGTACCAGAGTTAGCTACAAAACAGGGTTAATTACGCTACAAACTACATTCCATTAAATAATGTCAAATTGCTGTTGATTGATGTTTAGATCTTTCACTATCAAAACTCTTTGCAAATGATTAGTAAAGTTAGTTATGCAAAATTTTTAGTAGTGATCTTTTTCGCAAACCGGAGATTTTTTTCGCATTTCTCTAATGAGCGTAATAAGACGGAGAAATAAGCATGCTTTTATTTTCAAGACGTCATTATTCATCAGTTTGTTGCCCAAATAAAACTAAAAACGTTAATTTGTGACTATGATCAGCTGCCCGGGCTGTGCATCAGCCAAATTTCTTTACAGTGATTGAAATTTTATTTGAATTTGAGGTACTTTTTTTTTTTTTTAAGCATAGAGTAAATGAACAAATATTGTTCCATTGGCCACCTTTGGCACTTGAAAGATTTTTTTTTTTTTTTTTTTTTTTTCTTTTTTTGTACATTCAAAGTAATGCTTTTTTCGTGATAGTAAAATAAACCTAAAATCTGTCACTACGATCAGCTGCTCGGGCTGAGCATCAGCGAAAATTTTATAATGATTGAAATTTTAATTGAATTTGATGTACTTAAAAAAAAAAAAAAAAACCTAGGCTAAATGTACAAATATTGTTCCATTTGCCACCTTTGGCATTTGAAAAACTTTTTTTGTACATTCAAATTAATGCTATTTTAATAACAGTAAAATAACTGTACATGAAAAATATATGTATTAGTAAATCTTCTTTTGTCCGTTTGCTCCATACTAAAAAAAACATAAATTTACTAATCCCTAATTACTAAAAGTACAAATTTCGCGTAATCTTCTGAAATCGGATATACCGTCCACGGTTCCTTTCAAATATAAACGAATCTTCCAACAATATACAGTAAATTCGCCAATTATAAGGTGGCTAATTATGGAAGATTCATCCAATACCTTTTATAACATTTCTAAAAGAAGGGAAGATATGAAAAAAAATGACGAATGGAATATTCAAAAGTGATTTCAGAAATTAATTTTTATTGCAATTTGTATTTTTTTGTGATAGAAATATCGTATAATTGCTTCCATTTTCTTAAGAATAATCTTTATTACCTAGCATTGCAAGCATTGAACGTTTGTATAAGGGAAATTGGCGATATATTTTTTTATTAAAACTAGTATGTTGTGGCCATCACAAAACTTTCTTCTATATAAATCACGTCAATTAAGTCATTTAAATAGTATAAGAAATTACATCAATTTAGATCCAATTCGTATCAAAGTATACCTGAATTCGAAGTTTGATGAAAATTCATGCATTAGTTATTGAGATAGAGCTGTAGGGGAAATTCTGAAAAATTCAGCATAGCAGCGCCATCTGTTGAACGATTTGCACCAAAACACAAACAGCACTAATTCATATTAAGGTATACCGGAATCTGAAGTTTGATGAAAATCGGTGCATTATAGGAGCTAGAGCTATTGTGGAAATCACAAAAAATGCAGCACAGCAGCGCCACCTGTTGAGTGATTTACATGAAAAGGTACAAAACATCATTTCATGTCAAGGACTAACTGAATCTGAAGTTTGATGAAAATTCGTGCATTAGTTCTGGACATTGAGCTATTGTGGAAATCGTGAAAAATGCTGCATAGCAGCGCCACCTATTGAGCGATTTACACCAAAACATAAACAGCACTAATTCATATCCAGGTATACCTGAATCTGAAGTTTGTTGAAAACCCAAGTATTAGTTCTTGAGATAGAGCTATTGCGGAAATCTCAAAAAGTGCAGCATAGCAGCGCCACCTGTTGAGCTATTTACACCACAAGGGGCAAAACGTGAGTGATTTACATGAAAAGGTACAAAACATCATTTCATGTCAAGCACTAACTGAATCTGAAGTTTGATGAAAATCTGTGCATTATTTCTTGAGATTGAGCTATTACGAAAATCGTGTAAATGCTTCAAAATGCAGCATAGCAGCGCCATCTGTTGGGCAATTTGCACCAAAACGTTACCAGCACCAATTCATATCAAGGATTAATGGAATCTGAATTTTTATAAAAATCCGTGCATTAGTTCTTCAGATAGAGCTTTTGCGGTAATCCTGAAAAATGCTACATAGCAGCGCCACCTGCAGGGCGATTTACACCAAAAACTAATCAGCACCAACCTATATCAGGGACTACCTGACCAAAAATTTTTATTAAATTCCGTACGTTAGTTCTTGAGATAGAGCGCCCACAAAATTTGTGTCACATACAGACAGACAGACGGACGGAATCTCTGACCCATAAAACGTATAAATCCGTCGAAAACTGGAATTCGAAAATTTTCATGAAACCAATACTTTCTTCTTGTAAAGACTGAAGAAAGTAAAAAGAATGGACAATATTAGCTAATCCGGCTTCGAGGTTATAAAAGTCACAAATTTGATGAAAACAAACCGACATGCTTTCGCATTAAAGTATGATGAGAAATTCTTTAAATGTCTAAAATTAAATTAATCTACAATATGTATGTGCGTGTGTGGGAGACATTTATACTAAAACTAAAATATCTGACTCCATTTTTAAATATTAATTGCTATTTATATATTGTACATTTGGATTTTAAAAAATACTCAAAAAAGGCTTTCGTACACTTGCAAAATCACCTTTTTGTAAACATCGCTTGAAACCAATTCACGCTTACATTTTTTTTGGCTTAAAATCAAATTGTTTGGCGACAAAAGTGAACTCAAAAATCACAAAGAAACATATAAATGTAAATCATCAGTACCAAAATTTTTTCAATTACATCTGCTAGTTTCGTCTGTAAGTCACATGATGGAAGAGTTAGAAATAAAAAAGAACAAATCAAAAACAAAATTGTTACCACAAGGAATGTCTCCTTAAAGAGCATACTCAAATTATTTTGAAAATAAATGCTTTTAAAACTACTTATGTGTGTAGTAAAACATCAGTCAAATTTGGCGGCGGAATCCCAGTAAAAATCTGAAAAAAATCTATATATATTCGAATATTTGGTGGTAAAAAAGACGAACGTTCCACGCTATTTGGCTAGCCAACACATTTCCATCCCAAATGCAAGATATTTAAATGCATTTGAAAATTGCTTGTTAAATATGTGTTTAAATGCCTAAAACTCAATGAATTTAAACTTAAACGAAGGATTTGCGTATTATTTTTTATCTTTAAGCGCGTATAATATATACAAATTGCGTATTGCAGTAGTTATTTAATTTTACATGGCTTCACCGGCTGGAAATGTTTTAAGGGTACTACTTGATTATTCATTCAACCAATTTCGCCAAATTATATATTTTGCCAAACGCTTCGCAAAATTATATAAATTGCCAAACTGCTCGCCAAATTATACAAATTGACAAAATTTTTATTTTAAACAATGAAAGAATAAATAAATTTGTAAACATTAGTAAAATTACAAATAGAAGTGAAATTAAAAATCACGTGATGACGCAACAAACACTTTTACCGTGTTTAATGTCAAGTGAATGTAAAACTTACGATCAGCTATTATTGGCATTTATCTTATAGTTTGGCGATAGTTATTTTGTCGTCGGAATAATCAAGTAGTACCGTTTTAAATTTGTTTTAAAAGTAGCTGGCTAATTAAAAAATGCTACCATTAAACATTTTATATTAAATACTTGTTTCCATGGCAACAATAACCTTCATTTCTTGTTTCTGACACTAACAACATCGAAGTCAAATTGCCAATGTTCCGAATCGGACATTAATTTTGAATTTGGAAAAAAATTAATAAACTGAAATTTTGTTTTAAACCGTATAATTACGATAATAACATTTTAATATATACACATATAAAGGTATATGACAAAACTGTAGTAATAAAAATGTATTTATCTATATTATAAAGGACAAACATATCTGTGCGTAACGCATACGGAATTTTTGCGAATGGCAACACTTTGAAATTTGAAATAAAATTTTGGCTTTGCAATTTTCTCTACTGCAAATTTTTAAACTTCTAAACATCGCACATTTTAAATTTTTACACCGTCGTATAAAGAAAAAAATGCTCTTTTAAATGCAATTTGTTTGAAAGCTTTATCTCAAAATATTTTTGAGATATTAATTTATTTGTAATTTTTAATAAAATTTTTCTTATTGTGGCAACAAAAGTACCTCATTTCTATTGAAAGTCATTGAAAGTAAACGGAAAATAGTAAAAAATAAAAGATACTGTATATTTTTGTTGCCATTTTCAAATAAAATCGGAAAAAAAAGTTGAAATTAAAATATGGGCTATGTCAAGAATATTGTTTGTTATTCCATGATAATTACGTCATATTCAAACTTTTCTATAGACGAAGTTTAAGACTGGAAAAGTGGATTGCTTTAGCGGATGCAAATGACGTCATTTTATAGAAAAGCGTGTATTTTAATTCTTAAACCTGAATTATGTTTTCTAGAAGTGCGTCATTTTCACAACCCATGTGCTTTGAAATTCTTCACAGGTGAAAATGCTTCACTTTTGCTAATAATGTAATCAAAATTACGCACTAATAAAACGTAATGTTTTACTAAAATTTGGAGTGTCTTTATAACAGACAGGTGACATTCAAATAATAGCGATTTGTATTACAGAAATTGATGATTCTCGCGTGGATGGATTTGCTTGGCCGAGTTACACAAGGAAACAAATAATTCGTAGTTTAAAATAATATCGTGTTCCTGATGTTTTTGTCAAAAATTCTCTTGAATAATAAAATTTTAATGCTATTCTTTAGGACATTCTACTATAATTTTATCAAAATAACAGAATTTATTTAATTTAATTTTTCCTAATTTTATATAATCTATATATTTAAAACACAAGTGTATTCTTTAGTCATCTGCCCTGATCTTTCTGCTGAACCAATATTACTAATATATTTTTTAAACTGAAAGCTCTTCCTTTGTAGATGTGATCGCACTATCTGTTTGTTTTTTAAATATCCCCACTTTGATATTTTAATTTTAAAAGCATTTTATGAAATTTCTTCAAAATGATGAAAATTAGATAGCTTTCACTATTGCAGACAAGAGAGAAATACTGATGTATTACTAACTTTATTCATACTATTTTCTGATAAAAATTCAAAATTGTTGATAAAAATTGTTATATAGGGTTTAGTGGCTCAAAATCCGATTTGGAGCAGAATATTATATTAGGGGGATAATAATGGAAAATGACATACTGCTTTTAAAACACGCATTTTTCCTCATAAATTTTCTATATTGTTTTTCCTTCTATATGTGCACTGAAACTAAGCTTCAGGCACTAGGCGAAATGCTTATTTAAGTGAAATGAAGATATTTCAAAGAAATAGATCATTTTTTTTAGATAAAACTAAACATTTTAACACAAATGCGTCTAAAAACATCAATTACGGAAATTTTTACTCTCCGGAATTGAGATTACAATCCCAAGTAAAGAGTGCGTCTGTTCACATAAAATATGTTGCTGACAATCGTGACTTCAAGTTTTGAGTTAAAATGATTTTTAAATGATCAAACGAAATACAAATTTTAAAAAAATTATGAATATGGGTATGAGAAGTGCGTATGCAAATTTTGAGAATCTGAAAATTGCTGTTTTCATTCCGGAAATCCAAGCATAAGAGCCTCAGTTGATAACCACATCCTCATAACGGATCTTTATTATATTTTACTGATTAAGTAGTTATCTATATTATAAAGAACAAACGTACCTGTGCGTAACGCTGACGTCATTTTGCGAATGGCAACACTTCACGATCAAATTTCGGTCTTGAAATTTTCGTTACTGCAATTTTTTAATCTTCAGACCATGGTACATTTTCAATTTTCGTCGCATAGGGAAAAAAATTTACTTTCAAATGCAATTTGTTTAAAAACTGTATTCATTGACTGATGTATTATATTTTCTGAAATAATTTTTAAGCATGATTTTTTTTTTAAGTTTATGTTATCCCGTGCCGGTTTCAATACGTAATAACAATACACATTTTGCACATAAAGCAACAAATATTTTTCAGCATTTGTTTCTGACTATTTTTGCATAACGAAATTAATACTTCCTTTAAAAGCAAATAAAAGAATAATATTAAAAAAAACCACCAATCTAACATATTTGTGAAAGACAAATTAACGAAATAAATAATTCTTTTATAAACAAATAAAAGAATAATATGAAAAAAACACAAATCTAACATATTTGTAATCGCACAGTTTAAATTAAATCACCAAATAGGATTTTTTTTTTCAAAGGGAATTTGTTTGCAAAGCTCATCTCAGTTTACTGATTGTCTATGGCTTTAAAAACAATTTTAAAGCATGAAATATTTTTTAATTTATCTATAGCACGCGGAGTTCAATTACGAAAGATTAATCCGTTTGCCCTTAAAACAAAATAAAGTGTTCATCATTTTCTTACGGCTAATATCCATTAAAAAAAGAAAAAAAACTTCCCTATGAATGAATAAATAAAATAATATAAATAAAACACAAATTTACCAGACATGTATAAGCTCTGAAATTATCAGAATATAAAAGGATGCCATAAGTAGCAAAATCTTGGCAAATAACTCTTAGCATTAAATAAATATTGCTTATATACATTATATACGCTTATATACATTAATAAAATATTGCTTTTGATACATTTCAAAAGTTTATTAATTATATAATTCGCATTTTCCATATAAATGCTTTTTTAATGTAAGTGGCCAATCTAAAAAATTAATTGCATATAAAAAATTATTAGTTTTCAATTAAAAAAATTATTCACCTATTTTCTTTAACCCGGGAAGCCCGGGTATGATCCCCTAGTTACGTTAAACTTAATCTAACTATCTTCTTATGGAGAGTAGAAAAAGGATTTACTTTCAAATTATTTATCATAAAAAAAAATGTATCATTCAAAATTTTATTGTGCCGCCAACCAGCATTAAATCGCAAAAAAAATTAAATTTTCATTAGTTTTTTACAAACGCTAAATCGAGGTTCTGCGGAGTTTTTTCTTTTTTTTTTCTAAACATATTATATGTTACGAGAAGAATATTCTATATATTCCTCATGAGAAGCATATTATATAATTTTTTCAAATATTTCTGAGCATAAACTTATCGGAACTTCCTTGATATCATCCTATCATTTTTTCAGATGCATTTCTTTTAACCTGACGTAAAAGATAAAAAGCCAAATCTTATTTCAATTGCAATATTTTAACTGAGTAATTTTTTAAGCATTACGAACATTCCCTTTCATGTTTAAATTAAATATTTTCGTTTTTTTAATATTATAACTCATTAAAACGAATTTTCTTCTTCTTTCTTTCTTCCTTCTTTTTTTTTTAAATTAAAATTAGTAACAGTTTTTTCTTTTATGTTTCGAGGTGTAGTAGCTGTTTCAATTTTTTCATCAACGATAAATTTCGCCAAGGAATAAAAGGGTAAACCTTATCGTCCAAAATAACAGAACTTTCCGTCATAATTCTATAACTAATATAGGTACAATTATGTGTTATAACTTAAAACCTTCCCTAAAACGATACCTAACTAATGGTATAAGTTCCGTAAAAAAATCCATGCAGAAGAACTTGAAATCTAGGCATTCGGAACGAATTTTCCGTTTGGATTATATATATATAATAGATAAATTACATCTTTATTAACTTCATCTCTATTCAATAACTTAAAATTAATTAAATCATATAATAAATCCTTAAACTATAAATTCTTAAATTTGAAAGCATCAAGACATTTTTTAAATTTTCTTAAGTATAATAATCTTCAATTTAAAAACCTCAATTGTAACATTTTTAACACTTTAATTTTTATCAAAAATAAATTCCAAATCCTTAGTCCATGTATTAGGAATTATATAATTTATATCTTTAGCAAATTTACGAGACCCTCTTTTTCCTCTTTTTATAACAACTTTATCATTAAAATTATAATATAAATCATATACATTACGAACTTTCATTAAATTAACTTTGTTAACCAATGTATTCAAACCATAGGGATATATTGTTCTAAACTGTAACATATAATCATTTTTTTAATCCAATCTATTACTTTTAACTTCAACATGATCTAAAATTTGAATATTAATATTACTGAAACTATGAATTCTAAAATGTAAAATCTCAAAAGTGGGGCATTTCTTTTTATCATTACAAACATTTGATCTATGCTGATTAATTCTAACATGTAATTCTCCTTCTATTTGCCCTACGTAACAATGCTGTCAAGTTAAACAATCTATTTTATATACTATATTATTAAATTTACAAAAAGGAACATATTCCTTGAATTGCGGCGGACTGTCGGCATGAGCAACGACACATGTTTTTCATCTTTTGTTTTTACATTTATAATATCTCATAATTTTTATCTAGATATATATCGTAACATATTTATGCAAAAATTTTTGTAAGCATTTAGGCTTAATATGCCAATAAACAAGAAAAACAATAGAAACAAAGATATACACCAACTTTCAAAGCCGTAATGAATATGTTTAAATATATATGCCAGAAGCGCAAGAATGCAACTCACCTAAGTCACATACAGCAATATTTTATATAATTAAGGAAAAAATTATTGCACAACTGGCGCTAATAGCAGCTCATATAAAATGCAACATAAATATATTTCATTACTTTAAAATACAAAAACAACTCAGAAAAGAAGATCACTCAAATATACATATATCTGACCTTTGTCATACTGCCACTCTCGTATTTATGAACCGATTTGGATAAATTTTCGTGTGTACATAGTACATACCAATGTCTCGACCGAGTTCGTTGGCCAGCTTCATCCGCCATCCTGTTTCAAAATGGCGGCCATTTAAATATTTAAAAAATATAAAATTTAAAATGAGGCACAAAAAAATTAGACATTGAAAAATATTTTTTTTTTATCTGTTTGGGATTGATAAAAAAATTCTGGAGCATTTTTAGTTTCGTCTATATCTTAAAAAGTGGCTGAGTTATAGCACTTTGAATTTTTAGCATGGCTGACATTTTGAAACGATACAATTTTTGTCTCGTGATAATACACGTATTTATGAACCGATTTGGATGTGACAAGGAATTTGCATAGTACATAGCAATCTTTCGGCCGAGTTCATTTGCTAACTTCATCCGCCATCTTGTTTCAAAATGGCGGCCATTTAAAAATTAAAAAAAAAATTAAATGAGGTACAAAAAATTAGAAATTTAAAACGATTTTTTTTCTTATGTGTTTCAGCTTGTTACAAAGATTCCGGATCATTTTTTGTTTTTCTTTTATCTGAAAAAAAAAGCCGAGATATAGCAGTTTGAACTTCGAATGTGTGTGACATTTTGAAAAGTCTGATTTTTTGCCTGCAACAGCACTCGTATATATCAACCGATTTTGATATGAGTGAGCATGTGCTCAGGAATTACTAAGGTCTCGACCAAGTTCATTGGTGAGCTTTGTTGCACACATTATGCTGTTTTAAAATGGTGGGCTATCACCGATAATTCGGGTTAATATATTTATTAATATAATTCGGGATATCACCGAATTTGGCGACAAAATATAAATCACTTTAATAAAACCAGCTTTGATAACGCTGACTAATTTCGCGAAATTCTCATTCATTTTCAATATTGACAAAAATTAGTATTTAATCTTCTATAACCGGATTTCACTAATTTGAGCTCCGTGTGTTTGAATAATATAAGCTGGCTTTTTAAAAATAAGGAATATGAAAGCTACCGCTTCCTCCCGGCTCTGGACGGAAGGACTTTTTAAATTTTAGCCGGCTTTTTTGCAACCTTGCCACAGACACCTCTATTTTTTTTTTATTCCATCGATAATACTAGCAATGGTTGATACTTGAATTAACATTTTTATCAATATCAAATTTTTATCATTATCATTATTTTTATCAATTTTTATCCTAGGAATTTAATGAGAATATTGATCTATACCTATTTTTACTGTGTTAAAAGCCAATTTAAGACGTCATATGTTAACTGGTTTAGAATAATAAAAGTAATTTATCTGGTCCTTTTTCCTTGTTATTATTTTCTCTTTTAGAAAACCATGGTTTATCTTAAGATATTAGCTGGAAAAGTACTTATTAATTTAAAAGTGTCATATTTGATTAGTATGTAGTATTTCTGGATTGTCTACATTTAATTCATTTATAAAAATATATTTCTAGATCTAGAAAGTCTAGAACTCTAATTAAAAATTTGAAAAGTCCAAATGATATTAAAAACCTTTCAAATTAATTTCGTATCACAATAATTAAAGTTATTTAACTAGAAGGCAATTTTCTTATACTTATAAAAGTTTATTTTTTATTATGGAAAATTGTTTAAAAAAGACTACTTGCGATTTATTTTAGCTGTCTTTTATAAATTTTCTTAAAACAGAAATTTATCTCGCTCCCTTCGATTGTTTATGAAATACATATAAAAGCCATTTTAGGAAAAAAAAATATTTTGCGCAAGGTTAGTTTTTTTTTTTTTAAATATAAAATATACAATAGAAACTTAAAAAACCCCAAAGGCCTTCTTAAAAGACGACTAAATTAATAGAAGAGATGTTACAAGTTAAATATGTATTTTATTTAAAGAATTTTAGTACTTTTGGACTTTCCCAAGCACTTCATCTGAGAATCTTTTAATAACTAAATGTTATTTATTAACACAATTACGTCACATCGATTTGAATTGAGGGAGCCAATGATTATTAGAACTGAAAGTAGAAGTAGCAGTCCCTTGGATAGAATTTAAGTAGAGAAAATATATATTAACTGCAGTTCCTTTTATTTTGTTACATCACTTTGTTCCCATACGTCACTTTAATTTAAATTGCGGAGCTGGACAATCGAAGTACAATGTTTCAGATTAAATTTGCGTAGATGCGTATTTTAACTCCCATAAACTTTCCTGAGTCGCTTTGCTCAATAGTTTAGGATATTTAGCTATATATTAGGGATATTATATGACAGGGCGTCGTTACATGTTTGATTGTTTATACACAGCATTTCTATTGATTCTCTGATAGTGGATACGTAATATTTGGATGTTCGGTTGATAATTTTTGCATGATCAAAATCTATTGTGATATTCTGATTAAAACTTAAACGAGAGAGATCTGTGGATTGACGACAAAATTTTATATCTGCTTTACGCCCTTTGATTATATCTTTGAGTTTTCTTTTTGTCATTTCCATGTATTTCATTATTCTATTGCTATTAATTCTAAAAAGTATAGCATATACACCAGCTAATCCATGTTTCGGTCTTGGATCTATTTTTCTCTGTGGGCAAGCTATTAAATCTATATTGTGTTTCAGAGTTTCAGTACAGCCTTTCTTAATTTTCTTACAGACCAGAAAAATAGAAAACCTTTTTCTATATCAGTTCTTTATGGATTACTTTCTTGATATTTTTATGAAAACTGATTTCATAGATGAATTTTTTAATGAGGATTGTTGAAAAACCGTTTTTCAGCGACATCTCTATTGATATTAAGCTATTTTTCTAAATACCTATCTGAACGTACTTTAAAAGCTTGTCTATTGTAAAAATTTTAAACTGCAATTTTGCATAAAAATGGTGAAGGAATATTATGTCGGATCGTATTATTTGATCTGATCGGTTTCCTATAAATATTTCTATCAATGCTGAGAATATCGTTGTTTTTATTAAAGTAACGTCTAGAAAAGGTAAACTTCCATTTTCATAAATTTAAACAAGTGAGGTTTTAAAGTTCTGAATGCAAATTTTATGTTTGAATCAATGTGAAATATTACGTTTCGTCTTATGATTTTTTTAGGTTTGTTTTCCAACAAACTGAATAAAATATAAACCAGTAATTGAATTTAACTTGAATTTGTTTTTTTCCATAATCTAATATTTAAATAAATATGTATCTCAGAATTCAAAACTATATGTTTTTCATTTGAACTAATAACTTTTTTAATGTCTGTTTGATTATTTTTCCCATGATATTATTCAATTTTGAAAACAGATATGAAAAATGAATTATCGAAGTTCTCTACAATCCATCATGAGTTACAGTTAAAAATTGTATTACAGAGTAAATATATATATATATATATATAATAGGGGGCTCTGCCCCCTACGAGCTACGCTCGCCAACCCCCGTTCGGGCACAATAAAATCCAAAAAAGCACGCTAATTTGATCGGCTTTAAAAATATTGAATTAAAATTAAAAAAAAAACCGTAGCGATCTCTCTGTAAACGGGTTTCCATTCGTTTTCCTTGGATTGGGGATTTTTAAGGCCAAATCTGCTGCTGTTAAGAGATACAATGACTGTTTTCGTATTTAATTAAAAAATTAGTTAAACATTTGAAAATAAGGTAATGTAAAATGAATTAAGTAAACAGCGTCATTGTTTCCCGGTATTTTTTAACAGTGCTATAAGATAGTTCTTTTAAATAATTCATTTTAAATGTATCGTTTCAAATCTGACGTAATTTACACCAAAGTTTTATTTCGCTTATTAATATTCACGTGAAAATACTTTTGTTGTTAAAAGGAAATATTATTTGCGCTGTCTTGGAATTCACGATAATAGTTGAAAAGAATATCTCAAAATATCTCGCGCAAATATATTTTTAAATTTAAATTGTTTTGCTACATTAATTGCCATTTTAAATATGACGTAATTTCCTAAAATTAGAAGTTTCAACGCATAATGATTTTTTTATTTTAGGATTTTGTTTCTCTTTTAAAATTCAAGTTTAAATATGGTTCGGCACAGATGTCATATACCCATGTTGGCGCAATTTTTTTCTGACGCCAATTTCATATACGCAACGGGTACTTAACTGGTGCTAAAGTGTCGTTATTTTGCTAGATATGGTAACCCGGTTGTTGTTGTTTATGCTATTGATGTTTTCGCCAAATTGGCCTCAGAAAAAAATTGCGCCTATATGGGGCGTGTATGACACCTGTGCCTATGGTTCTTTTGGCGTAATTTCCTGCTTTTAACATGTAATCATTTAATTCTAATTTTAAGGGGTTTTTTTCTGTTTGTAATGGTCACGTGTAAATAAATTTTTAATTTGAAGTAAACATTATTGATTGCGCTGTTTATACAACTGGCAACAGTTTAAATTAATAACATTTTCTAAAATTTGTAAAAAAATATCTCTCGAAATGCTGAAAATTTGAATTTAAAATTGAAATAAAACCTCAAAAATTGAGTCAAATAAGAAAAATAAATTCAATCTGCACACAAGGAACTTATAACGTATAAAATGATCTAAAAATGATTAAATTCTCATGTGTAGTTTTTGCTCCAATAAAACTTTTTTAATGGAACGATTTTGTCCAACTTTAGTATTAAATATCTCTTAAAATAATTCTTCGATTTGAAAACTGTCTACATCAGCGTGTTTATCAAACATTTCTCTATATTACCAGCGATTTTCATATTTTTGTATGCAACAGTTTTTTTTTTAAATATTAACGATGAAAGGCCATGCTTAAGCATTCAAATTCGATGCTGATCTACCCGGAATCTCTACGCAGATTTTCATTGGTCCATTTCCAAATCGAAACTTTTTTTTATATATAGAAGAATAAACTGGTGTGCAAACATTTACGACCAATCACAAAATGCTAATTTTCAAATACCCAAACACTCAAAAGGAAATAATATAATTCGAGTAATTACTATCTCTACAACACAGCTAGTCAATATAACATCTCATTCATGTCACATATGGTCACAAGTGTCACAGTCACTATGGTGAAGACTATTGTAGACTTACAGTCACTACTGTACAACTGTATCACTACTGTAGACTTTCAAAGTCATCGTGAACGCTGCATTGTGATAAGTCACCAAATAATGTCAATAAATGTCACATGATGACTTTCAGATGACAGAGAGACTACTGTGAAGTCACCATTCTGCTCTTTTGGAAAAAGACTCCATTTGACTATAATGTATATAATATTGTATGTATATAATAGTGTATATAATATTTGGTGACTTATCATAATGCAACGTTCATGATGACTTTAAAATTGAGTCTAAAAATGACAGTCGCATGAGAGTCACAATTTAACTACATTGTAAAGTCACTTGGTGACTCGTTACAAAGTAGCAGTCACATTGACGTCTCAGTGGAGTCACATATAGTGGTCATTAGAGACTCATAGGGAATTTCCAATTTTTTTTTTTTTTTTTTTTTTTTTTTTTTGTTTCACCGTAGTGATTGTGACACTTGTGACTATGTGTTACATGAATTAGATGTTATATGGACTAGCTGTGTTGTAGAGATAGTAATTACTCGAATTATATTATTTCCTTTTGAGTGTTCGCGTATTTGAAAATTAGCATTTTGTGATTGGTCCTTAATTTTTGCACACCATTGTATATATATATATATATATATATGTATACATACATAGAAATACTTCAGTTATGTTGTTGAAGAAAAGCGTAATGACGTTTTTACAAATTCTAATGATATTAAAACCGCTAAAAACTCATTAATATGAAAAATATGCGTAAAAAAATTGAGAGAGAGACAATAATAAAGAAGAAAAGTGTCCATTTAAACTGATGGCATTGAGCTCATAGGCTATTTACACTAATTGTATATTATACTCTTATTTCCAAGAAAAATGTCACTCAGAAAAATGTCCTTCGAAAAATAAGTTAAGGGTGGATTACCCCCCGATTTCCCGCTTTAAACTTAACCAATGAACCCGCAAATCCAATTAGTGAAGCGCCGTATCAGAATAAATCTGTATACCAAATTGAAGCAAATCGGATAATTATGCATGAAAATAGCATTTAGCTAAATTAAGGGAGGATCACCTCCCGCATTTCCTCACTTTATACTTAACCAATGATCTTCCAAATCTAACCAGGGGAGCGCCTTATAAGAATAAACCTGTATACCAATTTTGAAGCAAATCGGATAATTATGCCGAAAAAAAATATTTATCTAAATCAGGTGTGGGGGACTAGCTCCCCCCCCCCCTCTTACACTTAACCAATAAGACTCCAAATCTAATTAGGGAAGCACCTTATAAGAATAAACCTGTATACCAATTTTGAAGCAAATCGGATAATTATGCCGAAAAAAAATATTTATCTAAATCAGGTGTGGAGGACTAGCTCCCTCCCCTCTTACACTTAACCAACAAGACTCCAAATCTAATTAGGGAAGCACCTTATCAAAATAAACTGGTATACCAAATTTGAAGCAAATCGGATAATTCTGCACGACAAACCCATTTATTCAATTTAATGGAGGATTACACCACATACAACCTTTATACTTAACCAATGAACGCCCAAACTCATCAGAGAAGCAACTTATCGGAATGAACCTAGTTACAAAATTTGAACCAAAACGGATAATTCTCCTTGAAAAACCCGTTTATTTGTATTAAAAAAAGGGTTTGGGGGTAGGCGCCGTTCCTCTATTTATACTTTACAAATGAACCCTCAAAATCAATCTCTTAGCGTCTTATCATGATGAATGTATTTAGAAACTTTGCATGAAATAGGATATTTTTATCAAAAGTTATCACGTTCCTTACATATATACGCACATTAGGTCTCATCCTTTGATAGACTTTGAGCTAAAATATCAGATTGTAATATAAACTTTACTCTTTATAACAGTCGATATCACCTATTGGACATTGAGTTAAAATGAGGTATGACAAATTATTTTAAGTTTCTACAGAAATAATCTTGTTCAATAGATTATTGAGCCGTAATTTACAAAATTTATCACACGCTTTTCCATTTTAACCTGCATATGAAATCTTCACTTGAATAGACTTTGAAATGATTCTCTAATCTCTCAAATTAGGTATAATAATTAAGTATTCATTTAAGAAAACCAAACATAATTATAATTCAAAAAAATAAAATAAATGTGATATATGTTTCCCTTTTTTACTTTCTTCTATCTTTACAAGAAGAAAGTATTGGATTCATGAAAATTTTCGAATTCCGGTTTTCGACGGATTTACACGTTTCAGAGGTCAGAGATTCCAAAAAACACGTTTTTACAAAATGTCTGTCTGTGACTCTGTGAGTCTGTCTGTCTGTCTGTCTGTCTGTGTGTATGTGACACAAATTTTGTGGGCGCTCTATCTCAAGAACTATTGCACGGAATTTAATAAAAATTGATATTCCGTGAGTCCCTAATACAAGTTGATGCTGATTAGTTTTTGGTGTAAATCGCTCAACAGGTGGCGCTGCTATGCTGCATTTTTCACGATTTTCGCAATAGCTCTATCTCAAGAACTAATGTACGGATTTCGATCAAACTTCAGATTTAGTTAGTCCTTGATATGAATTGGTGATGATTACGTTTTGATGTAAATCGGCCAACAGGTGGCGCTGTTATGATGAATTTTGCAGGATTTACACGATTTCCCAATAGCTCTATCTTAAGAACTAACGCACGGATTTTCATCAAACATCAGATTCAGTTAGTCCTTGATATGACTTGCTACTGATTATGTGTTGGTGTAAATCGCCCAACAGGTGGCGCTTCTCTGCTGCCATTTTCATGATTGCCTCAATAGCTCTATCAATAGAACGATTGGACGAATTTTCATCTAACTTCAGATTTAGTTGTATGTTGACACAAGTTGTTGTTAATTAGGTTTTGGTGTTAATCACCCAATAGGTGGCGCTGCTATGCAGGAATTTTCACGATTTTCGTTATTGCTCTATCTCAAAAACTAATGTACGGATTTTCTCCAAACTTCAGATTCAGTCAGACGTTGACATAAATTGTTGCTGATTGACATTTGGTATAAATCACCCAATAGGTGGCGCTGCTAGGCAGCATTTTGCTGAATTTAGACGATTTCAGCGATAGTCATATCTCAAGAACTAACGCACGGAATTTCATATCGTTAGAATCCTCATGAGATGCATAGATTACCATTTAATTTTGGCAGTGTGATAGCGGATTTTGAAGTATTAACATGTATGAGATAGAAGAAAGTTTTGGGATTGGTACATCCGACTAGTTTTTAAGTGTTGTTATAATAAATTTAATCTTTCTCTTTAAACTCAAATCGTGCGATTTATTAAAAAAAAAAATATTTTCATTAAGAAATCATGATTGCAACTGTTAGATGCAATGCAACTTGTGTTAGAGAAAGATGTATCATTTATTTGTAATAAGACACTTAAGAAAATTCCCCTAGTAAATTTGTCTTTAGATATGGCACATTGATATTTGAAGAAAAACATTAAGTTTAACTAACTATTTCAGCGCTAAATTATACCAAAAGCTTTTTAATAGAAAATATATTTAGTTATCATCGCTGCTTACGTGATTATGCAATTTAAGTATACACCTTTATTTTTCTGAACCCTGTGCGTTAATTAAGGTAAAAATCATGTTCTTTGATTTTACCTCTGACAAAGTACTACCTCTGGAATTTGTACAAATCTCGAGAGCAAAGTAGTTGGGTGTGCCAATCCCAAAACTTCCTTCTGTCCTATATATTTTAATATTACAAATGTCAATATTTCACTTTTATTACTTGAATACTATATGAAGTTTGGCTTTCATCTTAAATTGTTGCTTCAGTCAATTAATGAGAGTAAAAACAAGTAAATCTCGATCATGATATTTATCAGAATTAATAGTTTTTAGTTATTCTGTTGTATATCAGCTGTTCGCGAATTGTCGGCTTATCCGAATGGAAATTACCCGTTGATTCACATACCGCTGATGTACAATAGAACAACGAAAAATGAAGACGTTTAGACAAAAATCTCTATTATAGTGCCCCTTTCGGGGGAATATTTCTAAATTCAGAGGAGACTTTATTGTCATGGCCAAAAACATACCCAAAAAATGTTGTTCAATGCTATGCATAACTTCATACACTTTTCGGTGGTATAATATTCAAAATGGCACAAAAATCGCTATTACAGTGCCCCCTACCGACTTTTTTTTTCAAATTAAGGGAGGACCTGCTTGCCATAGCCAAAACCTTTAAAAAAAGATATTGCAATTCTATGCATAACTTCATACACCTTTTGGTGGTACAATGGCGATAGACACACGAACAGATAGACATTCTCTATAAACATGTTTTAGGGGATCTCTGACCCCTAAAATATGTAAATCCGTCACAAACCTGAAGTCGAAAAAAAATTCAATTACAATATTTTCTTCTATTGAAGATAGAAGAAAGTAAAAACTGTGATCGATTCTGTAATGGCAAAAGAATATACGTTGTTTAAGCACTTGAATATGTATTACGCAGGCATGTATAGAAGTGTGTGCATATGTATATGTGGAATTCACGGGTGTGATTTTATTTACACTATCGAAAAGTTTCTCAATAATACAATAAAAGAATCCTAGAAAAAATTAATAAATTAATTTTAATTAAATGATTTTTTCTTACTTACCTCCACCTATTTCAGTCTTCAGATCAATAATGATAATGAAAAATATACTAACTACTTAGAGGAATACAGATCCCTAAACATCATAATCAATAAATACAAAAATCGTTGTACATAAAATCATTTTTAGTGCACTATTTTTTTTCACATGAATCTAAAATATTTCAATGATTTTGTAAAGGAATCTTCAGCATTAAAATAGTTAAATTATGGTTCCTGATAAATTTCCGTTAAATAAATGAACACATGTCTCGTGTAAAGAGATAACACTTGTCACCATGCTTTATGATTTTTTTTTCTACAATGATAAACTAAAGTAATATGTATCACCATTAATGATGAACAAAACGGGAGCAAAACATATTAATCAAATGAACGTTTTTCAACAGAATAGGAATTGCTTTCTACCCAAATAATTATTTAGAGGAATTCAAATCACTAATCGTTATAATAAATACACAAATCATTATAAATAAAGTCATGTTTCTTTAGTAAACTATGTTTTTCACATAAATAAATAAATAAAAATATCAGGTATTTTGTAATGGAATCTTCGGCATAAAAAAGAGTTAGATTATGCTGACTGAATAAACTTTGTGACTTTTCGTCAAATAAATGACCCCATGTTTCGTATTGAATTTTAATAATGGTAATAATTATGATATATGTTAATTATCAACGTAATATCTTATTTTATCAAAAACATTCTTTTAATCACAAAAAAATAACAGATAACTGGCAAAACGTTAATATATACTAATGTGTAAAATTGGAGCGACAGTTTATGAATTTTTTTAAATACCTGTTTCTAAAATTATTTAACCATTTAGACGGTAATAATACAATTTTAAAATAATTTTCTGACTGTCTGTCTGTTTATTCGTAATTGGGTCAGAACGAGGCACGGTTGCATAGTAAACAATAAACATATCAGTGGCAGATAGAGAATGTCTCTATCTACAGTCTCAAGTTTATCCATTGTATTATCTAAATAGTTTTTAAACAGAATAAAAAAGTCGGAAACTAATTGATTAATTTTAAGGAATATTGTTGTGATTGAAAAGTCTACTTACTATTTATACAATATCATAACAATCATACTTTCATCTTATGAATATTACATTTAAATTTCAAAATTGGATTGTTTAGAAATTTCCCGCAAATTTTTAAAGAACTTATAATATACAAATGCAAGATAAAAGGTTTATACGTAGCTAGCAACTAAACTGAGAAAAAGAAGAAAATCTGAAGTTCAAGTAGAGTTAGAGTTTTGAGCAAATAAGAAATTTAAGCACACTTACTTAACCACTCTGTCATGGCGCTTTTCTCATTAATGAGACACAATGTTTCAAGTAAATGTATGAATATTTGCAAGTTTAAGATTATGTTTTTTTTCTTTCTGGATGTTTGCACCTGATAACTTTAAGGTTATTTTCTAACTACGTCTTCTTATAACCGACATTGTACTAGACAAACCAGTGAACCCAATATCTTATGGTCTTCTTCTAAGAAAAATAAATTGAATTAGTAGTTTTATACATTTTTATAAATAAAATTGAAATGGGTATGTTTGTAATGTCTCTCTATACTAAAAAAAGTAACTACCGCTGTCACCGCCCCCGGTTTTGAATATTTTGTGACCGGAGGTCTTTGTCCGTTAATATTAAGAAAAGTATTGCATACAAAATTATGAAAATCGGTGGTGTTATAGAGAAATGTTTGATAAACACGCTGATGCAGACAGTTTTCAAATCGAATAATTATTTTAAGAGATATTTAATGCTAAAGTTGGACAAAATCGCTCCACTAAAAAAGTTTTATAGCAGCAAAAACTATAAATGGGAATTTAATCATTTTATACGTTTGAAGTTCCCGGTGTGCAGACTGTATTTCTTTTTTTAATTTGATTCATTTTGTGAGGTTTTATTTCTATTTTAAGTTCAATTTTTTAGCATTTCGAGAGATATTTTTTACTTATTTTAGAAAATTGAATTAATTTAAACTGTTGTCAACTGTATAAACAGCGCAAACAATAATGTTTGCTTCAAGTTAAAAATTTATTTGCACGTGACTTTTAAAAACAGAGAGAAAATTTAAAATAAGAATTAAATAATTGCGTGTTAAAAGAAGGAAATAAGGAAAATTACGTCATAAAAATTGTATTTAGAGGTGAATATTAAAAAAGTAAGAAAACCTTAAAATGATTAAATTATTACTAGACGACCTTGGCGACCAGTTTGGTCTCCCTTAAAATTTATGTTTGGGAAAGCATGCTAAGCATTGTAGCATGTTACTTTTATTCATGATTTAATTTACTTGGACTTCCTTAAATATACTTAATATAACCCCTTAAGCTAATATTAGTTTTTGTTGCATTAAAATATCTCAATTTGTTGATTTTCTATAAGCAAATAGTTTTACAATGGAAGTCTACGGGAATTTGGCGAAATATTAGCGATATCGCCAAGTTGGCGACAAACTTGGCGGCATTTGGCGACAGAACAGGGTCTTCCCTATGGTAACCCCACTTATAGGTATGGAAATGCATTAAATGCAAAGCCATTGAATAAATATTCAATGGCTTTGATTAAATGCTGTTCAATAACCAATCAGATGAGTTTCATTAAACAATTAACAAATAATCGCGATTTCTGTGCCACATACGATAGCGTAATATATATATAGACAAGCGAAACGAATTTAATGGTGACAGTTACGTCTGAGGGGATTGCTCAGTATTTCAATAAATTTATTATCTGACTCATATCTTAAATTAAAATAATAAGTTTTATTTCTTTCACAAAAACATTTCACTACTCCTTTTTTCAATCTGCACATTCGAACAACAAACTTATTTCTCATCCACCTGTACACTGGAGGGTTGCCACATTGGAGGGGTTGCCATACCACTAACAGACTGGCGCGTTTATCGCCCGTTGGGCGATAGCATTTAAAAGATCACCACAGAGTATCCCCCAGTGAACAAGGTGAACGACAGTAACATTAGTAACATGCACAGAGAAAAAAAAAGAAATATATATACACAAATACAGAAATATAGAAATACAATTATATAAACACAATTAAATAACAGTTACAAGTCTTTTGGGAAAATGTACATGACGACCACTACGCGTGACATAGTTAGGTGAATTGCTGTCATCTTTTTTAGTAGAAATTGGAGGTTGAACAGAGTCAGGAATTTTATTATATGATTCTGATAACAGATAAGCAGGCTTATCACGGTCGATTGATACTCGCAATTTTTTTTCCTTAATCATTATGGTCATGTTTTTATTATTGCGAGAAATAATCTGATATGGACCAGTGTAGAGCTGAGATAATGGCGGCTGCACTCTGTCAACTCGTAAAAAGATGTGCGAGCAAGTTTGTAAAGAGGGGTTAATGTAATACTTGTCAGTACAATGAGCAGATGTTGCTACTGGATTTAAAAGTCGCATATTGTTGCGAAGATTTGTAATGAAATCATAAGTACAATGTGGAATAACTGACGGAGATAACATGTCACTAGGAAGTCGTAAAGATGTGCCATACACTAGTTCAGCACAAGAAGCATGCAAGTCTTCTATAACGGCTGTTCTGATACCTAGGAGAACTACAGGAAGTATCTCGGACCTTCTATTATTCTCGTGAGCTTTCAGAGATGATTTAAGATGCCAGTGAAAACGTTCGAAAATTCCATTGGAAATTGGATGGTATGCCGTTGTGCGTATTTTATTCGTGCCTAACATGCGAGTAAATTCGGCATATATAGCCGATCGCATTTGGGGACCTTGGTCTGATGTGATGACTGAAGGAAAACCAAAGCGAGAGATCCATGTATTGAATATCGCACTGCATACAGTCATTGCTAGCGTATCTTTGATAGGAATGTCCTCTGGTCATCTAGAAAAACGATCAATTATCGTTAAAAGATGAGTATAGCCATCAGATGGAGCTAAAGGGCCTACGAGATCTATATGTATTTTATCGAAGAGTGTATCCGGAAGAGCAAATGTACCCAAGGGTGTCTTAGTGTGCCTCTGTATTTTAGAGCGCTGGCATGGTTCACAACATCGAACCCACGTTTTAATTTGACGCTTCATGTCTGGCCATACATATCTGGCGCATATGAGCTTAGTAGTAGTTGCTATACCAGGATGGGAAAGTTTGTAAAGATGATCAAATATAAGCTTTCGATAGGAGTTAGGAACAATTGGACGAGGAGTTCCAGTTGAGATGTCACATAGCAAATTACAGTCAGACGTTTGACAAGGTGTTAGTTCAAATTTAAGAGACGATGTATTATTTTCAGAAAGTTTTTGAATTTCAGGATCGTTTTTCTGTGCATCTGCAAACTCATGAAAATTTAATACTGGATATCCTGTAATTGAATCGATATCAATACTCGAAAGTGCATCAGCAACAATATTTTGAGAGCCTTTCACATGCCGAATATCAGTCGAATACTGTGAAATTAAATCTAGATGGCGTAATTACCGCGGGGAGCATTTATTTGGATTTTGTCGAAAGGCATAAATTAGTGACTTTTGATCCGTGTATATTTGAAAATGTTGTCCTTCTAGCATATACGTGAATTTTTTTTATGGCAGAGTAAATAGCGAATAATTCCCTATCATACGTTGACCATTTACGTTAGCTCGAATTGAGCTTCATTGAAAAAAAAGCTATTGGTTCCCAATTATTCTCAGAAAACTGCATCGAAGTCGCTAGAAATCTCAGAAGTCTCAGAACTATCAGAAGTCTCAGAAAACTGCAACATCGGACGCGTCTACCCATAGGCTAAGTTGAGCGCCAGGAATTGGATGCTTCAAAAGAGTAGCGTTAGCAATTGCATTTTTAGCAGCATCGAAGGCTGCAGCAGCTTGATCATTCCATTCAAGGTGTTCAGTTAGTTTTTGAACACGGGGAGGATGTTTTTTCTTATTTTCATGCCCTTCTAATAATTGTACTAAGGGGGAAAGAATATTGGCAGCGTTCGGGATGAAACATCTGTAAAAATTGAACATTCCTAAAAATCGACGCAATTGGGTTAAAGTGGTTGGTTGAGGAAATTTTATTATACACTCGACTTTATCAGGAAGAGGTGAAATTCCCTTTTCGGAAAGATTAAATCCCAAAAATTCAATTGTAGATTTTCCAAATACGCATTTTGAAACATTAATACAAAGTCCATATTCTTGTAATTTTGTAAATAAAAGTTTTAAATGTTCCAAATGTTCATCAGTGTTTTTAGACGCAATAAGAATATTGTCAACAAAGGCATAAATACCTGGCAAATTACAGGTGATTTCATCTTTAAAACGTTGAAAAGTCGCAGATGCGTTGTACAATCCAAATTGCATTCGTGTACTTTCATATAATCCAAAGGGTACATATGTACATATAGCGGTTTTATGAATATCGTCTGGGTTGACCGGGATTTGATGGTATGCCTTTATAAGGTCAACCTGACTGAAAATTTTTGAACCATGTAATGAACTGGTAAAATCTGCTATACAAGGGATTGGGTATTTATCCTTAATTGTTTGAGAATTAGGAGCCCTGTAGTCACCAACAGATCGCCACTCCAACTCACCTTTTTTGGGTACCATATGGAGAGGAGATGCATAGTTACTACTAGAAGGTCTCAGATGTCCTAATTGCATCATGTTTTGAAATTCTTGTTTTGCAATTTGTAAGCGATCAGGAGCTAACCTTCGCGGTTTTGCGACGACAGGAGGGCCTTTTGTTATTATATGATGAACCGTATTATGTTTACCGGGTTGATTGGGATCTGGCAATTTCGTGATGGAAGGAAATTGCTGTAGGAGTTAATGATAAATAGTATCACTAAAAACAGATTTTACTGAATGGAAATTTGTATGTTTTATATGGCCAATGGATTGAAATTTAGTTTTCATGTCCCGAAGACATTTATTACGAAGATCAGGCACCAATTCAAAATAATGGAAAAAATCAGCTCCAAGAATGGGTGTGCTGACATTGGCAATCAGAAAAGTCCATGTAAATTGTCTCCTTAATTTAAAGTCCAATGTGAGTGTTTTTTGTCCATAAACATTAATTGTTGATGAATTTGCTGCAAAGTAGCTTTTGTTGGGAGGGATTTCTCTTTTGAAAGTTATTAGCACATAATAATGACACGTCTGACCCACTGTCGACCAAAAAGGAAACGTTTGTCTTTTGATCCCTAATAAATAGGCGACGTGATTCTTGGGGCAAAGAATAAGTCGCCTCTTTTCTTTGCTGTCTGCTTTTCCCGTCCATGAACAAGGTTTGACACATGTTTCTTCCTTACACTTATTTCCAAAACTACGATGAAACCAACACACAGAAGAGTCGCTCTAAGTAGAGTTACTTCTATTATGGGGACTTTTATATCCGGGGAATGGGGATCGACCTCGAGAGGTTGAAAGCTGATCAATTCTTTTATTTAATTTTTCAATTTCGCGAAACAATTTACTTTCGAGTGACTAGTCATTTATTTTGGAAACTGCTAAATTTTCAACAGGTGATGGGGTAACTTCAAGTATTTTATCAGAAATTAAAGCTGCTTTATCCAAAGAAAGATTTGAAACAGCGGCTAAAATTGACTGTACCGAAGATGGTACACGTTGAATAAATAATTCCATCATTAAATTTTCGGGAACACTAAGAGATTCGGCACGACGTTTCATATCGCGCAATAATTCTGAGGGTTTGCGGCCTCCTAATTCCTCTGCAGATAAAAGTTTACGAATTTCCTGCTGAGAAGATTCACCTGAACAATTAATTAATTCAGTTTTCTCTTTAGTGTAAGGATCAGTAGCATCAGGTTTTATAAGAACATCGCGAACTAATGATGCAATATCGGGCGGGAGATGGGATACTAAATAATTATATTTAGAAATTGATTCAGTAATTGGTTTTGGGGTGGCGAGAGCAAATGTGCTTTCGCACATTATAAACCATAAAGCAGGGTCAGATCTGTTATATACAGGAATTTGTACTGAGTTAACTTCCGACATTTTATGTTTATGCCTCCCAACAAAATACAAAAAAAAAAAAATTCAAAATTGAATCAAGTCTAAAAAATATAATTCACAATTCATAAAAATAAAAATAAAAATAAAACATGCTCACATAAAAGTTTAAGGGGATAGGACAAATAAAAAAACTTAAAATGAAAATCGAGAACAAAATTAAAAAGAATAAGAATTTTTTAAAACTATTCTGGACATCGTTAATCCTAGTATGAAGTTGCATAATTCATTCGAAGGCGCGAAAACTGTAGCACATTCTCTATATACAGTCACAAAATAAATATGCGTTCAAACACCGGGTCACCATTGAAGTGATTGCTCAGTATTTCAATAAATTTATTATCTGACTTATATCTTAAATTAAAATAATAATTTTTATTTCTTTCACCAAAACATTTTACTACTCCTTTTTTCAATCTGCACATTCCACAACAAACTTATTTCTCATCCACCTGTACACTGGAGGGTTGCCACATTGGAGGGGTTGCCATACCACTAACACACTGGCGCGTTTATCGCCCGTTGGGCGATAGCATTTAAAAGATCACCACACGTCATACGTAAAATGCACAAACCTTAAATATCGTTATATCTAAAATGCCTAAAATAATTAAATTATTGCACGTGAAATGTTTTGTAATGTAATATTTTTAATCCAAAGTTGGCAACTTTCACATTATTTATAATTTGAAATCTATTCACATTTGAAAAGTTAATTTATAAAACGTAAATATTTGTTGCTCTGACAGATTTCGTACTTATGCAAGTAAATAATTGTTTGTTTTATTTTGATATTAATTGCTTACATATTTCATTTTAAAGATATTGCATTTTAGAATATATTTTATTTTAGAAACGTACAATAGCTTCTTTTAAAGAATTTAAGGCATTTAAGAAACATACAAAATGCAAAGCCCTAGAAAAGGCCATCTAATAGACGGTAGTAGAAGAAATTAGAATATACAATCATTTTATTTAGAATAATCTACAAAGCTAACCGCTTATTGTTTTATAGATGTAATGACTTTTGCATTTATATAGATAATTTCATTAATATTTCGTTATATGTAAAGCACAAATAACTGTATGTCAAAAAACAAAATCCACTTTGATCAAAATTCAATGCTTTTTATTGAAATTTCTTTTTAAAATACACTTATTGGTTTGTCTTAAAATGCCACCAAAAAAAAAAAAAAAAAAAAAAAAAAAAACGTTGACAGCAACAAAAGAACAAAGGCAACAGTACAAAGCAAAAATGCGTCTTAAAATTACAACAGAAAAACTTGAAAAAAAAAAACAAGCAATTGACAGACTTAAGAATATGTCTCTCATGCGTATTACAAAGAAACAGGCAACAGAAAGACCCGAAAATATGTCTCTAAAACGTTTGACCAGGAAACAGGCAACAGACAGATCTGAAAATATGTCAGAAGGACGTTTGGAAAAGAAGCGAGCTGCACAGACGCATGGAAATATATCCAAAAAGAGCCTGAAAAAGAAACTTGCAGCAAATAAACATCAAAATATGTCTGAAAACCGTTTGAAAAAGAAGCTCGCAACAGACAGAAAGGAAAGCATGTCTCAAGAATGAATTAAAAGGATTAGAGCGGCTTCCAGAAGTAAGCTGCATGCTGTGGAAAGACCATCTGAAGACGCTATTTCTCGTCTTGCTGCTAGAAGGGAAAATGCACGCATGGCCAATAGACTCTATCAACAACATTTACAAGCAAAGCAACTGCAGAAAGATTGCGAAATATATGGAATATTAGAAGAAGATATAATGTTTTACGAAAATATGGAAACAGAATGTTTAGCTGGATCATCTAACGAAACTACAGCTTTTGCCATTGCAAGAAAGAAAAACGCACTTATGAACAATCAACTATATCAACAGAAAATACTGAGTGAAAAGCCGCTTCAACAATATACTAAAAGGAGTGGAATGTTGAAACAGAATATGATGCTTGATGAAATATTAGAAATTCCACGTTTAGCTAGACCGTCTCATCATGATCACTATTCAATAAGTAATTTTTCTGCAGAGATCCATGCAAGACCTACAGAGTCAAGATTATAAACGCAATCCCTAGCGTGTACAGAAGAATGTAATTATATGGAAAGTGTAGAAAATGTATAAAATATTAAAAATGTCAAAAAAGTATTGCAATTTCAAGAAAAAGAAAAAAGAAAATAGAATTTGCAGGTGACATTACAAATGGGTCTTACCTCACGGTTGAAAAATATACCATGGACGATTTAACGATAAAATGTCCTTATTGTGGAGCTATTCGTTTTACAGAGCTGAAAGGAAGAGCGGTACACACAAGTTGTCACAATGGCAAAGTTATGCTACCTCCACTTAATGAATATCCACCAGAACTGGAGATTTTGTTAAAATCTGAGAACGAATAGTCTAAAAATTTCAAACAACACATCAGAGCCTATAACTCATCATTTAGCTTCGTTACATTTGGAGCCCACATAGAAGAAATGCAGGGAAAAGCTCCAACATTAATTAAGATCCAAGGCCACGTGTATCACCATGCAACAACTTCACTTACTAATGTTGACGGTAATGCGCCTCGAAATGGACAAATCTAAATTTATGAAAATATTGAAGAAGCAGCAAAGATGCGCCTTGATATAGACAACGAAAATTTGAATCTTCGTCTGGAAAATTTACTACGCAGGATCAATCCATATGCACAGAAATATAAAATGTTGCATGAAATGACAAATTCTGGAGAAAATACGTATATGTTTTATTTTATTAAATATGAATTTGATGACAAGCGCAGATACAATACACCTACAGCTTCTGAAATTGCTATCATTGTTGTGTCTAAAGACGGGTGTCTTCCATGTGTAGATCTGAAAGTTTACCCCAAACAGGAGAATGGCCGTGAGACAACAATATTATCTCAAGCATCCCAACATGCCGATCCTATGACATTCCCACTATTGCTTCCAAATGGTGATCTTGGCTGGACGTATAACATGTCTGCAAATGAGGGTAACAAAATTACTCCTGCGCAGTATTACGATCATCGACTGGCTCTGCGTCCTGATGAACAGTTCAATTCACAGTTGAATGCAGGAGAGTTGACAAAGCAAGATGTGATCAACTGTTATGTAATGGTAGAAAGGCAACGATTGGATTTCATTCGCCACAATCAACGGTCTTTGCGCATGGAATGTTATCAAAGAATTGTTGATCACATCGAAAATAACAGCTTGAACGAAGATAATAAATTTCGACTCGGCAACGCTGTTATCTTACCTGCAACTTATTTTGACTCTCCAAGGTGCTTGCAAAAGCTCTATCAAGATTCTATGGCAATTTGTCGGAAAATTGGAAGACCAGATTTTTCATCACCATGACCTACAATCCCAAGTGGCCTGAAATTTCAATCACTTTGAAAAAATATTTCGTTAATGGTACAGCTGCAAATGGCATTCCTATGATAGTGACAAATGTATTCCAGATTAAAATTAACGAACTCATTCATGATTTGGTGGAAGAGTAGGTTTTAGGTCCAATTGTGGCATATGTTTATGCGATCGAATTTCAGAAGCGAGGTCTTCCTCACGCGCACATCCTCGCAGCTCTCAGAACGGATTGTAAACTTCTAAACCCTGAAGATATGGACAGGTACATCACTGCTGAGTTGTCAGACCAAGATTCATCTCTTAGGCATTATCAACTGCGGCATATGATGCACGGACCTTATTTTGATCAAATGTTATGTTGGAATAAAGAAAAGAAAGAATGTTAAAAAAAAATTCCCAAACCTTTTCGTAACGAAACAGGTATGACTGGGGATGGATTTCCTAAATAAAGAAGACGTGACAATATGGAGAAACTTTATGCCTACCACGCAAAAATCAAAGGAAAGTTCAGTATGTAGATAATCAAATGGTAGTGCCTCATAATCCTTATCTGTTAAAGAAATTAGATTGCCACATTAATGTAGAATACTGTTCCTCAGAAATGGCTTTGAAGTACATCCATAAGTATATTCACAAAGGTCACGATAGAGCAAGAATGGAAATGAAGAAAGATGGAACAAATGAAGTTCAAAAGTACATTGATACCCGATATATTGGGCCTATGGAAGCAGCGTGGAGGCTGAACTTAATACCACTTCATAATAGGAGTCACACTGTCATAAGGCTTCCTGTGCATCTCGAAGGTCAGCAGTATGTAACATTTGAAGAAGGGCATGAAAAAAAAGCTTTGAATAAAGATTGCAAGATCATGTTACTTGGCTGGTTAGACTTAAATGAGCAAGATAAAGTTGCAAGAAATATTCTGTATGGCAACATACCCGAAAGTTATGCCTGGAATAAATCTGAGAAAAAATGGACACCTCGAGACAGATCTTCTAAAGTTGTTGGCCGAATCGTTAATGTTTCACCTAGATATTCCGAAAGGTTTTTCCTGAAGTTGATTCTAAACAGAATTTCTGGTGCTACTTCCTATGAGGATCTTAGGACCTAACGAGGTATAATTTATAGAACATACAGAGAAGCGGCAGTTGCCATGGGAATTACTGAGAATAGTAATGAAGCAAATGCGGTGCTAGAAGAAGCAGCAACTACATTAATGGCAAGACAATTTAGGCAATTTTTGTTTATTATCTTATCGGAGATGATCCATTCAATGCTTTGCAACTGTGGGAAAAGTTCCAAGATGAAATGACTGAACATGAAGAAACAACTCTATGCGAGATAGAAGCGCAGCTCAATGCTGAGAACGGAACATGCTCAGATTTTGGTCTTCCTGAACCAGCCTTTTTTGAATCCCTAATAAAATTTTAGATATCCAACATCATCTAGAGATAAGTGAGAATAACGAAAAAACACTTAATGCTGGCCAGCTCTCCGTGTATACAAGAATAATTGACTGCATTTCTGGAAGCTCCGAAAATCCTTCTCAATGTTTTTTTTTTTTTTATAGATGGACCAGGTGGAACAGGAAAAACATTTCTCTATAATGCTATTTACCATAAGCTGCTGTGTATGAATAAAAAAATAGCTTGTGTAGCTTGGACCGGAATCGCCTCAATACTCCTACCGTGAGGAATGACGTCTAATTGTTTTTTTTTTTTAATTTGCCTATACGTCTCGAGGAGGAAAGCATTTGCTTTTTGAAAGCTCGCGACAAATTACGTCTACAGGAACTTGATGTTGTGATCTGGGATGAAGCTAGCATGATACCTAGAAAGGCTCTCGAGACCATAAATCGCACTATGTGTGACGTCATGAATATTACTGTGCCATTCGGTGGGAAAACATTCATATTAGGAGGGGATTTTCGTCAAACATTAACTGTTGTGAAGAAAACTACTCGAATACAAATAGTCGATGAATGCATAAAATCATCCCCTTCTATGGGCAGTTTTCGAGATCTTCCATCTTAAGATTAACATGAGAGAGAATGACACGGAAGAGAATTTTGCAGAGTGGTTGCTGCAGTTAGGAAATGGAGAACTTACAGAACTTTGCGTAGATAACTCATCTGCTTTCCATTGTTCGGATTTGACTAATTGTTTTTTTTGAAGATGTTTCACATGTAGACAACTATCTCCTTTCCCGAATAATTTTATCACCTCAAAAGGATAAAGTAAATAAAATGAATGAAAGCATACTATCCAGAGTACAAGGCGAACTATTTGTAAGTTACAGTATTGGCAAAGCAACGTTAAATGGAATAGATAAGAGTGATGCAAAAGAATAGGAAGCCACGTTAAGATATTTGGATGAATATCTTCATTCACTTACTCCACCTGGAATGCCTCCTCACAAATTGAAATTGAAAGTGGGCTGCATTGTAATGCTAATTAGAAACCTTTCTATTGCTGATGGAATGTGGAACGGTACACGCCTCTTAGTTCAACGGATTTTACGTAGGGTTTTGACTGCGAAAATTATTACCGGAAATAAAAAAGGTTCTGTAGTTGATATACCACGAATTCAACTCAATACATCAACCGGACATTCTCAATTACCGTTTGTGTTATATCGTAGACAATTTCCATTTGGTATGGCATATGCATTAACCATAAATAAAGCACAAGGTCAAACTTTTGAAAGAGTGGGCATTTATATTGATAGACCATTATTCTCTCACGGTCAGTTATATGTAGCGTTATCAAGATGTGATTCAGGGCGGAATATAAAAATTTTTATTAAAAATGCAGAAAAAATTGAAAACATAGTCTATAATGAAAATTTTTAAATGTTACTTATGCCATTCTAAACACACAACGGAACTTACCTACTGGATGTTTAATGTAGAGTTAATTCATCCGTCGGTATCTTACTTTAAAATGAATAACGATAAGGGACATTATGAGTCATGTAGCTCTGAAATGGATAGGGCTAAGATATATATTTAAATGATCATATACCTATTTCTTTTATAGCTTCTACATATTCTACATATTTGTTTTATAGCTTTTAATAAAATATAAATTGTATTGTTCCTGTCACTTACACATCATTTCTTGTTCTTAATTTAAATTTACAATCTTCTATTGACAAATGAGACTTTAATAATAATTTTCGTAGATTTGTAAATAAGAAATTGTACATTTTTCAGTATAATCTACTTTTCATGTAGTATGAAATTTTTTTAAAGTTTTAAGTATTGTTCATTTTTTGCAAGATCATAATTTTTGAAGGGAAGGAGTGGAGATAGATAGAAGATTAACCGACATTTAATTAAATTAAAAGCGCCTAAGAATTTTTCAATTCCTACTATTAGTTCACACTCTCCCTATATTTATTTATTTATACATCTTGTTCAAATTTTCAATCGTTAATAAATTACTTATTATTCATCGTATCAAGTTGAAATAAATTTTATAAAGTTTTACTGGATGACAATTGAGGTTAATACATATTTTTCCAATATTAATTCATTAATTAAATTTTAATTAATTAATTTTTGTTTTATATAGGAGACAAAATGGCGGCCATTGGTTATTGAACACATTTAATGCATCTTCATATCTATGAGGGGGGTTACCATAGGGAAGACCCTGTTCTGTCGCCAAATACCACCAAGTTTGTCGCCAACTTGGCGATATCTCCAATATTTCGCCTAATTCTCATAGACTTCCATTGTAAACCTACTTGCTTGTAGAACATGAACAAATTGAGATATTTTAATACAACAAAAACTAATATTAGCTTAAGGGATTATATTAAATTTTTCTTTGATGACCTAAGTAGGAATTGACTTTAAAAACAAAATTTTTATATTACTTGTTTTTGATCAATCTTTAAATGTCTATTGTATTTTCTTTTATTAGCAGCCCCCTTTTTAATCATCTCTAAAAAATTGAATTTGTTCGTGTTTTGGAGCCCCAAGGATCTGAGCAGGGGTTGGCTAGCATAGCTCGCAGGGGGCAGAGCCCCCTAGTTGTATATAAAAAAAAGCCAATAATATTTCTTCTGGGTGAAAAATCATTAGAATGGAGCATACGTGCGTTTGACGAACTTGAACAAACAAAACAGAGCAGAAAAGTATTTGATACATCTATTTGTGCATATCAAATGGTACATTTTACATTCATTGAATTTAATGAATTCCCAAAAGTACAAACAATCATCTGCAGAAATTCATATTCATTGCAGTGAAGTTTAGATATGAATTTGGACGTCTGCATAATTGACAGAAAAAATGTTTAAAGTTTATGAGTTTTTTCTTTTTAATTGTGTGTTTTCCAATTTAAATATTAATACTATTAACTACCTGCATCTCTTGGGTGCTACAAAATCACTGTAAACTAGTCAATTCTGTTCTGCTTTTCAAGCAGCACATCTTAAAGTCCAATATAGACAATAAAGACATAGGTCATTCTAAAATGATTGTCACTATACATAAGCGAACATATTTAAGTCAGTTTAGCACGCTGTCTGTTCGTGCTCTTTACCTTCAGCTCTTAAGCACGTTCTCAACAGCTCCACGAGGTTTCGCGCTACTGCGCACGAAAAATAAATAATCGAATTTTGATGACGCGAAATGTATGACATAAGAATGGGCCGAAATTATACGCCATTTCCACATTGAGTTTTTGATACAAAATAACTATGAAATCTAAGCCTTAAAGGCAATTATTATTCTTTAGAAAGAAAAAAAAATGATATCTTTAAAAGTAAAATCATATAATATACCAAATTTTCATATAAACTATGCAAAATACGTTTAAAAATTAAAAGTTAATCTTTTAATATTATTTGTTTTTTAATAGTCACAATAGATAAACCTATTGAAAATAAATGCTCTACTGATATTTAACAAAAAATTACTTAAAAAAATATTCTAAAAATTTAATGTTTTGTAAACCATGCGTTGTATTACATGATTTTTATTTTTTCCTTTTTTATTATAAATATATGAAAAATTACATCATATTTTTTTTTATTTGTATATTTTTATTATTTATTTGCGCAGATATGTAGATATAGTGTCCAGTTATGTAGAATATTTATTAGAATATCTATTTTAAAACATAGTTTAAATAGCTAAATTTTGGTAATAAAAAATATGATTTTGTTACCTATATCAGGTATGTAACACACAGAGATATATATTTCGAGAAATCAAGTAGAGTTATATTTAGTTACATGGAAGATAAAACTTGCAATTATTAAAATACTAGCTAACTTGCCCGGCGTTGCCCGGGTACGTAAAAAAACAGCATGAATTTTTCGAAAAACCTCTGAAAATCACAATAAGATATCGCGAAAAAATTTTAAATCGCTGCGCAAATTTCGAAAAGAGAAAATATATATATATATATTGTGTTCGAAGATTGAAAGTTGATTCAACTTCTATCAACGTCTTTCACTAATGTGGAAAAATGGTAGAAAATCGCTAAACTACACTAAAAATCACATACAAAATACCCGAAAAATTCGAAAATTGTTATACGAAATCCGAATAAACTTTATTGAAAAGAAGGTAGAAATTACTTTAGTATTATAGGTCAAAAATGGAATGTCAAAAAATTGCAGCAGATCGCGAAGAAACGTATATATCGAATTAAAAATCACCTGATGATGTAACAAACACGTGTAAAGTGTTTAATGTCAAGTAAATTTGACATTTACGATCACCCATTATTGGCATTTAATCTTATAGTTTGGCGATATTTTTTTGGTCTATGGGATAATCAGGTAGAACCACAAATTATTTCTGTTCGTATTTAAAAGTAGATAAATAGCTCTTCTTTATATAAATAAATAAAATAAATATTGAAAAAAAATGCTTATATGTATATGAAAAGTAAATAGTTTGCCAGTAAATATACGTAAAATTCACTTCACTCGCCAAGGCCATTTTCTCTAACTCACAAAAGCCCATATATTAAAAATATACCAAATACTCTTCAATCTATTGCCTGATACTAAGTAATTACAATAATGTAAATAACTATTAGGCATAGATACGTACCGGGTTTGGCGCGATTTTTTTTTTCACGCCAATTTGGTGAAAACATCGTTTTCGAATACCAGTTACATATATATATATATTTAAATTATTTTCTATTGTTTTAAAAGGAAATAGCAATAAATAATAAAAAGTTTAATTAATATCTATAGAACAAAACAGCGTATATAACTGTAAAAAAGAAAATAAAAGTAAATAAACAATTTATTAATAAATAAACAACAATAGCCGAGTTGCCATGTCAGGCAAAATAACGCCATTTTGGATCCCATTATGTACCATGGAGCGTATATGACATCTGTGACAACAAAACTTTCAATAATATAGTAAATATGTCATTTGATGGTGGGTTGATTATCGAAGATTATAAAATATATGTGTATATGGCACAATTTTACACTAAAACTTAAATACTTGACTACATAGTTATAATTTTAAATCCTTTTTATATAATTTACATTTGAATATAAAGATTTACTCCAAAATGTTCTCCTATACTTAAAAAAAAAAATTATTGCGACCTTCGCCTGGCTTATTTCACGCTTCTGCCTTTGTGGCTTGAAATTGCATTGTTTGGCGACGAAGGTAATAATTAAATAGCATGTAACTCACAAATAAAACCTTTCTCCTGTAAGACATACGATGGGAAAATTACATAAAAATGATAATTAAATTGAATTTAAAAAAAAAAGAAGGACTAAAAGACTGTTACTTAAAAGACTGTTACTAAAGACTGTTAATAATTTTATTTCTTCAAGTTTTTTCAGGCACATTTTTATTAATCTGGCGAAGCGAAAAATCGCCAAATAATGTATCAATTGTTTCTTTCATACTAATTTATTTTTTAAGTTTTATAAACATTCCTTTCATATTTAAATTAAATATTTTCATTTTATAAATTTTATCTCGCATTAAAAAGGTTTTTGATTCTTTTTTTTTAAATTAAACAAATAACAGTTATTTTCTTTTAATTTGCGAGTTGTTTACATTATTTTATAACGGATATAGCCATTTCAATTCATTTATCAACTATAATTTTCGGCAAAATGACCACTGGCAACCCTTTCGTTTGAAAATATCAATAAAATACAATAATCTAAGCATTGTATCATGTTACTTTTATTCACAATTTAATTTACTTGGATTTCCTTAAATATAATTAACATAATCCCTTAAGTTAATATTAGTTTTTGTTGCATTAAAATATTTCAATTTGTTGATTTTCTGTAACCAAGTAATCCATACTGTTTACAATGGAAGTCTATGGGAATTTGGCGAAATATTAGAGATATCGCCGAGATGGCGTCACTCTTGGCGACTCATTTTGGTCGCCAAATTTGGCGATATACCGCCAAGTTGGAGACAAACTTAGCTGTATTTGGCGACAGAACTATGTCCCTCGACGGAAACCTCCTTATAGGTATGGAAATGTATTAAATTCTGTCCAATAATTGCAAAAAAAATTCGCTAAAAATTCAAAAATCGCTGCACGAATTCCGAATAAACTTTTTTGAAAAGAGAACAAAATTTACTATATTGGGATAAAAGAAAGAAACCATATTCTTCTCACTTATATGGAAAAATCTTCTCGAAACATAAAAAAGCGCTAAAAATCATATAAAAAAATTAAATAAAAAAAATCTAATCAAAAAATCGAAAATCGAAAATCGGGCTTCGAAGTGCAAAACTTCATATTTAGATGAACAGAAGAAGCTGTGAGAACTCTGCTCCATGACCTTCTGTCAATGGACTGAAAATCGGGAGTAGAATTAGCGAGACTGATATGTAAAGAATATAACTCGCGCTCTATATGAGTAATTTTGTGGCGAGTCTCTTGAATCAAAGCTCTTAAAAGAGCTAATTTAGAACGAAATAAGACCTTCTCAATCCTATTTGAAGAAAATAAATTGCAACGAATGGAAATGAATTTAGGAATAACCTTCTTACGCCTACAATCAAGTAGGAAATGTAAGTGTTCCAAAAACCTGTACTTTTTTAATCGTAAATTACAAAACCTATTGATTTGAGACATTGCGGAAAAAAAAATTACTCATATAGAGCGCGAGTTATATTCTTTACATATCAGCCTCGCTAATTCTACTCCCGATTTTCAGTCCATTGACAGAAGGTAATGGAGCAGAGTTCTCACAGCTTCTTCTGTTCATTGTTCGGTTTTAAAGAAGAAATTTGATGCGCTTTGTGGAAGTTCTGTCGCTAATAACTGCAGTAATTTGTCTCTTGTTTACCAAAATGCTGTTGTCAATCTTTCTAGTGTTCCATTAAGTAACAATCAGCTCGATGCTCTCAAATTGAATAACAATTTTTCTGTCTCTGCTATTCCTTCTTTACCTAATCTTATTGCTCCTGTTGAAAGAGCCTTTAAGCATAGCGCTCTATCTTCTTCTCAAAAAGAGTCTATTAGGCATCTCATTGCCAATACTATTGATTTCAATTCTAATGTTTATAAACCCAATCTTAAACATCCTGTTAAACAATGTCTGAAAAATTTGCGTTCTGATCCAAACTTAATTATTACTAAGGCCGACAAAGGTGGTCAGATTGTTCTTCTCGACAAATCTACGTATTTGGAAAAAACCCATAGATTAATGATGGTCCGTATGTGGATATCCGCAAAGACCCTTCCACTAGTGAAATTAACTCTATTAAGTCTGCCATTAAGTCTTCTTCCATTATTCCTGCTAACTTTATGAAGTCCCTTATTCCGTCTATTGCGCATTGTGCCAGGTTTTATGCTTTACCTAAGGTGCATAAACCTGACATTCCTTTTAGACCTATTGTCTCTAGTATCGGTACAGCTTCTTATAAGCTTGCCAAATATTTAGTTTCTGTTTTTTCCCCACTTTTGAGCAGCAACTGTTTCACTGTTAAGAATTCTTTTGATTTTGTTAAAAAACTTCATAATTTTAAGCCGCAGGGTCACATGATGGTTTCTTTTGATGTTAAATCATTATTTACAAACGTTCCGGTTGAGGGGGCTTTAGATTGCCTCGAGAAAAGGCTTTGTGAATTCCATTTCTCTTATTTTGAAATCGAGGAACTTATACTTCTCACTCGCGCTTGCTTGTCGCAAAATACTTTTGTTTTCAATGGTAATTTCTTCCGTATGATTGACGGTTTGGCTATGGGTAATCCTCTTAGTCCAATTTTATGCGATATTCATATGCACTATTTTGAGGTCAAGCTTTTTGAAATCTTAAAATTTCCGTTCTATTCGTTATGTTGATGATGTTTATGTCCTGATTGAAATGAATTCGGATATTAATCATATTCTCTCTATTATGAATTCCATTGATCCCTGCATTCAATTTACCTCTGAAATTGAGACCAATAACGGTCTTTCTTTCCTGGATGTCCTTGTTATTCGTTGTGAAAATGACTTTCAGACTACCGTCTTTCGTAAACCTTTTGCTGTCAGTCTCCCACCTCACAGGTATTCTTCTCATCCCCCTAACCAGAAATTCGCTGCTTTCAATACTTTTGTTTTTCGGGCTACTAATATTTGTTCCACTCCTCAGTTACTTAGTGCTCAACTTAATTACCTCAAAGCTATTGCTGTCGATCGTGGTTATTCCTCTAATATTATCGATTCTATTTATAAGAAATTGACGAAATCCGACCATTCTGAAAAGCATTCTAATTCCAACTCTAATACTTCAGTTGTATTACCATTTTTTCCTAAAATCAGTCAGCAAGTTGCTAAAATCCTAAGAAGGTTTGATTTTAAAGTTATTTTTTCTCCTGTTAATAAAATCCCTTTTTCAACCTCAAACACCCCGTTGATCGCCTAGATAATTGGGGCATTTACCAGATCTCTTGTCAGTGTGGTCTTTCTTATATTGGTCAGACTAAACGTGCTCTTAGATTTCGTTTAAAAGAGCATGAAGGTTATGTTAAAAATCAGGAGCTCAAACGTTCTTCTATTGCTCAACATTCTTGGTCTTCTCAACATAGGTTCGATTTTTCCTCAGCCATCATTATCCAAAAATGTTCTTCTAACCTTGATCTTGATTTTTGGGAAGCTTACCATATCATTAAAAATTCTCACTCTTTAGTCAATGACTTATCTAGTACTCCAGATTTTCCAAGTATTTGGAAAGCGTTAATTTAATTCCCCTTTTTTGGTTTCTTTTCTCTACTTCTCCGGTAGATGTCGCTACTTGTCCACCCAGTCGTTTCCACTGCTTCTCTCTCATTGGTTGTTTCGGCGCCTTCGCCACCCGCATAGGGTATAAAAGCCAGCGCGTCTCTGTCTATGATTTTGCCCAGCCTTGCTTTTTCTAGCACGCTGTTCCTTTTGCACTGAAGAAGAATCTCGCTAGTAGATTCGAAACAGCTGTTTGCTGCTTTTCATATATTATTTGTGCATTTTAAACGTTGGTTTTTCTGCTTTTTAATATTGTTGCACAAAGGCTTTATTTGCTAATCGATTACATAACTTGAAAATACGTAAATGCAAAATCTACATTAAATAAATCATGGAATTTGTTTTCCAGATAAGTGAAGACACTTTCATTACCTTTCGCACCTTGATTAACAAATAAGTAGATCTTTTAATGTTGAAAAATTTATAAATCTTTATTTCATCTTATCCTAGGAATATTTATGTTGAACCCTTCTTTCTTCATTTTGAACATTTTAATTTATATACTCTATATGTATAATTTCCTAAACAGTTGAAAACACAATTGTCGTTCATTTAATCAAGATTTTGAAAGCAGGGAAACCAATTACGTGTTACTGCAAATTAAACAAATAGTTAGTGTATTGACATAAAAAAATACAATGAAAAATTAAACCAATCATAAAGAGGCATTAATGAGTCCTCACCATTTTCTCATTTAAAGTGCGTTCGTAATTTTATAAATGCGTACCACGTATAGCCGTCGTTCGGTCCGTCTCTCTGTCAATCCATCGGCATATAAAAGAGCAAAAACTGCCCAATCAAATGGTCTGAAATTTTAAATATATAATTGGTGCAAACTTTTGCCCGATCACAAACGAAAAAAAAAATATTTCAAGCGCGTATTAATGATGTTACAGCTATTAGAACAGAATGAAATTGATATGCACTTATGAAGTGCACTAAAATATACATTCTGTACAATGTGCGGTTCAAAAAATATTTATAAAACTAGTTATAGTACGAACACACCACATTTGCTAAGTTTCACGTGCAATTTCCAACTTGTGTGAATAATAAAATGTATTACACTGTAAAAAATTCCCAGCAACCAGTCATTTGACCCTCTTTATATAAAATGGTTACAAAACCATAATTTATCTGTATTCTGACCATAATATGGCCAGACACGCCTTATAAAGTGGTCAAGTAACTATCATTTTTTAAAATGGTGGAACGTCTGCGATTACTGTATCGTTTCGTTGCCATTTTCTCATAAAAACTGAAAAAAACTGAAATTAAAATACGTGCTATGTGAATAATATCGTATAAATCCGATGAATTTTGGTTTTATTTCGTTTTTATTTATCAATTAAATGATTTTTAGTTCATTGCAAACTTACATTATACAACATACAATACTTTTTTTTTATTTGTGTGACTTATTTTCGCCGCTTTTATTTAATTTGTATCAAATAGCTGAAAGAATGCAATTTTATTAATCCGTCTGTAATAACATTTTCCGAATTTTGAAAAAAATATAAATGAATAATTTCCGATAAAACATGATGCTATTATAACAAACAAACGAAGGTATACGAATAATTAGATATCCGATTCGCTTCTTGAATGACTGTATTATGCTTTATGCTGAGTTTGTCTATTATTCACGATAATGACGTCATATGCATACTTTTCTATAGATGTTGTTTAAGATTGGATCATAAAACTGGAATGCATTAGCGGATGCAAATGACGTCATTTTATATGTTTAAAAAGCGTTTATTTTAATTCTTAAAACTGAAATATGTTTTGTAGAAGTGCTTCCTTTTCAAACATTTTTTAAAGAAAATTGCATGCTTTAAATTTTGTTGTATAGGGTTTAGTGGTACAAAATCCCATTAGTGACATGTTGCGCCTAAATATTTTGATCGGAAAATGATGTACTGCTTTTGAAAAAATGCATTTTTCCTCATAAGTTTCCATATTTTTTTCTTCTGCATGTGTACTGATACTAAGTTTGAAACACTAAAAGAAATGTTTAAGTAAGTGAATATGACGTCATATTTAAAAGAAAATGGTAATTTTCTTAGGTAAAACTAAACATTTTAAGACAAATGCGTTTAAAAAGCATAAACTACGGTAATTTTTACTTACCGGTTTTGAGATAAGAATCTGTTAAGAGTGCGATTATTCACATGGAAAGAGGCAAGTTTTGAGTTAAATTCGCAAGCAAGTTTTGAGTTAAAATGATTTTGAAATGATCAAATTAAAATACTATTTTTTTTAAGCCTTGAGGCTTGGTATTGACAATTTCAACATAATGACTTATTTTTAGGTAGCTTTCATTACAAAAAGCTATCGATTGCAGCCGTTCGGAGGAAAGCGATTTCAAAAAATTTTGGTATATTTTCATCGATCATGACCCCCGGACCCCGAAACCACCCTCCGTTCAAAATTTATATATATATATATATATATATATCTGACCTTTGTCACACTGTAACTCCCGTATTTATGAACCGATTTCGATGAAATTCGGTGTGTACATAGTACATACCAATGTCTCGACTGAGTTCATTGGCCAGCTTTATCCGCTGTTTTGTTTCAAAATGGCGGCTATTTAAATTTTTTTTAATTTAAATCTTGAAATGTGGTACCAAAAAATTGAAAATGGAAAAATATTTTTTTCTTATGTATTTGACCTTTATACAAAGATTCTAGAGCAGTTTTTGTTTCGTCTATATCTTAAAAAAATGGCTGAGTTATAGCACTTTGAATTTCTAGCGTGGCTGACATTTTGAAACATCCTGAATTTTGTCACGCGATAAAAGGCGTATTTATGAACCGATTTCGATGTAATTCGCTGGGTACATAGCACATACCAATGTCTGGACCGAGTTCGTTGGCCAGCTTCATCCGCCATGTTGTTTAAAAATGGCGGCCATTTAAATTTTTAAGAAAATTTTAAATTTGAAATGTGGTACCAAAAAATTGAAAATTGAAAAAATATTTTTTTCTTATGTGTTTGACCTTGATAAAAAGATTCGGGAGCAGTTTTTGTTTCGTCTATATCTTAAAAAATGGCTGAGTTATAGCATTTTGAATTTATAGCGTGGCTGACATTTTGAAACGTCCTGATTTTTGTCACGTCATAACAGACGTATTTATGAACCGATTTGGATGTACCTTGGTGTATACTAGTACATACAAATATCTCGACCGAGTTCGTTGGCCAGCTTCATCCGCCATCTTGTTTCAAAATGGCGGTCATTTAAATTTTTTTTTTTATTAAAATTTAAAATAAGATACCAAAAAATTGGAAAATGAAAAAGATTTTTTTGTATGTGTTCGACCTTAATACAAAAATTCCGGAACAGTTTTTGTTTCGTCTATATCTAAAAAAATGGCTGAGTTATAGCATTTTGAATTTCTGTTGTGGCTGACATTTTAAAACGACCTGATTTTTGTCACGAGATAACAGGCTTATTTATGAACCGATTTGGATGTAAGTTGGTCTGTACATAGTACATACCAATGTCTTGACCGAGTTCGTTGGCCAGCTTCATTCGCCATTTTGTTTTAAAAGGGTTGCCATTAAAATATTAAATTTAAAATTTAAAATGAGGTATTAAAAAATTGGAAAATGAAAAAGTTTTTTTTTATGTGTTTGGCCTTGATACAAAGATTCCGGAGAAGTTTTTGTTTCTGAAAATTTGTTCTTTTGTTTATATCTTAAAAAATGGTTGAATTATAGCACTTTGAATCTCTAGCATGGCTAATATTTTGAAACGATCTTGTATTTGTCACCCGATAACAGAAATCACAGAAATCACCCACTCGTGGACAGCCAACCTTGCGGTATAGGAGCTAAATGTCCACGAGGGAAAAAAAAACCATATCCCCCATCCCACGAAACCCCCAGACACCGGCGGGCCCAGAGGCCTCAGCAGGATGGAAGACTCCTCTGTTTTGAAATTTCACTTAGGATGTAGTACAATCTACTCACGAGATACCCAATGTTGCATAAGTTGGGCGAGCAATTAAACAATGTTTTGAAACTTTGGATCTTTTATGTATGGATATTACAGATCGTCAATCAGTTATTGTCAAAACTACTTGTGAGTAGAAAGAATATGATTTATTTAAACTTTAATAGAAATAGCTTAAAAGCTTGAAATCTTGAAGCCTGAAATTTAAAATTTGAAATTAAAAAAACTAATTCATCAAGCAGATTAGCATTAAATCTTAAAAAGTCATAGAAGTTTTGATAAATCTTAATAAATTCTTAATACAACTGAATAAGTAATCCATTTAGGATAAAACAGATAATTAAATCAATGCAAGAATTTGAAAATTTGAATAATATTTAAATTAGATATTAAACTTGCTGAATTTAATTATGTTCCTGAGTGATGACCTGTTAAACAAATTTGAGATATAGATCATTGATTATTATTAATTTTAGAGTTCTAAATTCGAAAGTCTTTGTATTTCACAGTTCATAAAGTTTGTTTCACAATTTTGAATCATTATATTTTACAGATCTAAGGATTATATTTCATAGTTCATAGGCGTTATTTTACAATCCAGAGCACTATAAATTTGAAGATTTAATTTACAGTTTGAGGATTTAGATCACAGTTTGAAGATTTAGTCATATATTTCACTATTTTGGATCAATATTTGGATCTTTGCTCTTATGCATTATTTTACTGAGCACGGTACTACAGCTTTCTGTTTGAAGACATATTTTACAATTTGAAGACATATTTCACAGTTTGAAGATTTGGAAACATATTTCACAGTTTTTAGACATACTTCATTTTTCACAGTTTTAAAATTTAAAGATTTGACGATTTTGTCAAAGTTCAGAAATTTAGTCTTTTTGCAAATCAAGATATTACTTAACTATTTTCTGAATAATCTTGGTTGTTTAAGGCATTTTATTATTTTCTATAATATTCTATGACACTGTTTATAAAATCTTTTTTATGAAGGAATAATGTTTATTGAGAATATTGTAGTTTTCATTTAGCGCTGAAAAGTTTGCTGGATCCAGTAAAATTTTTTGGAAGTTTTTCCTTAAAGTTTTGCTTTTATTGAATTTGAAATGATTACGTAAAAGAGAGCAATTCCCAAAAATATAATGTTGTACTGTTCTTCTAGCTTTGGTGCAGGAGCACATGTCCGAATTTAATTTGCCGATTTTATGTAAAAATGCAGGAAAACTGCCATGGCCACTAATATAATAGACTGACGATCTTGAAATGCAGATAAATTCTTTGTTTACTTTATCTAGAATTTTGTATGTATCACGTCCTTTTTCTGAGTGTTTCCAGATGTCTTGCCAGTCAAGGATAATTTTCTCCCGTATATAATTTTTTATTACTGAATCTGGGTATGGTATATATTGAATTTCATCGTAGTGGTCGTGTTTAATTGCGTTTTTAGCCAAGGTGTCTGCACGTTCGTTCCCAACAGTTCCTATATGAGCTTTTGTCCATGCTATATTTATTAATTTTTGCGAGATTTTTTGAATTATTGTATAAATCTGTCTTATGATTATATTTCTTGGGAAAATAATTTTGAGGGCATCTAATGAATATCTGCTGTCTGTCAATATAAGAACTGATGTGAATCTGGAGGTTGAAAACCATTCAATAGAATTTAATATTGCTTTAAGCTCTGCCTGATAGATTGAATTATGAGGATTTAGCCGTGCAGCACTATCATGGATAAAAACATCGTTTAACATTACTGTAAAGGCACATGATGTCCCCTGCTCCATTAAAGAGCCATCTGTATATATCTTTAATTTGTTGTTACGAATCTGTGACTCCGTTTTTTCTTCTATTATATTCAGGTTATTGATTTTGTAGTAATCCGGAAAATCAAACGTAATTTCCTTCAACATTAAATTATCCTTATTAATTTTCATTGATTGAATTAATAAATTTCTTTTTCCCATTTTTGCCTGGTATGCCATGAATTCATTCTGGATTTTCGTAATGATTGGTGGTATGCCTGTTAAGACATTTAATGCTTCGTGTGAGATACTTCTGTAGGTTTTGATGATACTCATTAAACTCATTCTTTGTATTGTCTTTAATGTTCTAATACCACGACTGTTTAAATTAGGGAACCAAATTTCATGTGCATACAACATTTGTCTTTCCACTACCGTCGTATACCACATCTTTTTTATTTTTGGATTAATTCCTTTCTGGTAATTTCCCAGAAATTTGAAGCTGGTCACGAACTGAGATATTCTTGCCTTTAAGTCTTCTAAGTGAATTTGAAATTTTAATTTTTGGTCAAAGATAATTCCTAAGTATGGTAGTGATTTTTCAATTTTAATTGTTTTATTTTTTAATTTAAAAATTGGATGTCTGTTATTTAATAGATTTCTTCCAAAGAGTATGGCTTTTGTTTTTTCTTGTGAGATGTTCAGGTTTAGTCTGTTACAAATTTCTTCAAAACTTCGGATCTTATCGTTAGCATCTTTTTCCAAGCCAGTTCTTGTATTTCCCTTTACTAAGACCACGAAGTCATCTGCATAGACTACTAGTTCAGGAAATTTTTTAAGTAGTTCCTTAATAATGAAATCTGCCACTATTAACCATAGAAGCGGGCCTAAACATGAACCCTGCGGGCATCCCTTGAAACTGCGAATCCACTGAATGAAATCAAAATTGTTTGCTCCAATAAATCTTTCACTTATATAGTTTATGAGTAATTTTTTTAAATATCTAGGTAGTTCTGAATCTTCAATTAGTTCCGAGACCATATTCCAATCTATTGAATCAAAAGCTCCTTGGATATCAAATGATATTAGTCCTACATATTTATTTTGCTGGAGAAATTCCATTATTTGATCTTTTACTGATTGTAATGCCATTAGTGTGCTTCTCTTCTCTCTGAAGCCATGCTGCTGGTTTGCTAAGAGATTTCTGTTTTCTAGATAAGTTTGTGTACGAATTTTTATGACTCTTTCTAACACCTTACCCATCATTGGGAGTAAGGTTATTGGTCTGTAGGACTTTGGAATTCTTGGGTCTTTATTTTTCTTTCGAAAGAATATAACTACACCTTTCTTCCACGCCGTTCGAAAATGGCCAATCTGAAGACATTTATTGTAAAGGAGTAGCATCAGTTTTGGATATCGTTTAGTTAGATTCTTTATTATTTTTATGTCAATTCTATCATACCCTGGTGCTTTTTTAGGATTTTGTTGGCTGATAACATATTTGAGTTCCCTCATATTGATTTTAATCTTGTCAAAATCTTCATTTGCAATAGGGTCCCGATTTATTCTCGAGTGGATTTGCTCTGTATCTGGATTCCCAAAATGATGATAGATTAGATTTTGTTGTATATCAAGAAATGAGTCCTCTGTTGCTGATGTTTCTAGTGTTGTGTGGATTAAATCGGTATTTTTTAGGTATTTTCCCTTCATTATTTTGAAAGCTGTGCCATATACACTTGTGGTTTGTTCACAGAATGAATACCATGAGTCTTGTTTAGCTTTCTTGATATGTAGTTTGTATTCAGCCAATGCTTTTTTATATTCTTTCCTGTACTGTTGATTTTCTAAGTCTCTTCGAAATCGTTTATGTAGTGCGTTAAGTCTACTACGCTCAATTTTGAGTTTGTCTGTGTACCAGTTGATATTTAGGTCTCGTTTTGATTTTTCTTTTTAAGTGTCAAATTCATTAAATTTTCCATGTGTATTTGGAAGTTGTTTACCCATGTATCTAACTCCTCAGGAGTTGATGTTTCTTGAAGTGTTGTCCATAATTCTTCTTCCTTTTTATCAAATTCTTTGTTGAATTTTTTAAAAGTTTCATATTTGGTTTTAAATCTGTACAGATTTCGTAAGAGAGGTTCTAATTTCAATGTGAAGTTTATGTATCTGTGATCACTTAATGATGGAAAGTCCACTTCTACTGCCCAAGAGTCGAGTAAGTCCTTCGTACTTAATCCACATAATGTAAGATCAGGGATACCTTTCTTCTTTCCCAAGAAAAAAGTTTTTTCTGCTTGTGGGTCATTCACTATTGTTAGATCTCTATTTGCAAGATAATCTATTAGGATTTCACCTTTTGCGTTATTTCTGCTGTAACCCCAGGCCCTCAGATTGTCATTAAAGTCGCCTCCTAATACTAGATTAGTACAATTGTGAATGATATTTGACCAGTCCTCAAAATCTTTAGCTAGATCTCCTTTCGGATTTGAGTATTGCGAAGCAAATTTAAACTTTTCTAACTTCGTTGTTACATTTATAAATACACTATTATCTGTTTGCAGAATCTTATTATGTACAAATAAGGGGTTGGCGATCACTATTCCCGCTGTTTTTAATGTTGATTGATATAAAGCCCAAGAAATCGGGAGACCAGTAAAAGAGTTTTTGCTTCTATGGTAGTCCTGGATTAGTGCTATGTCAATATTGCTCTGGTTCATGTATTTAATTAATTGAAAATTTGCTGCACGACAATTATTTAAGTTTATTTGGGTTACTTTTATATCTTGTTGATGTAATGGTGTACCACCAAAAAAGTACGTTGATTGTGATGATGAAGCTTGGTTTTGATTATAAGTGCCTCTATCGGCGACTGGGAGGCAAAGCCTCCCTTGTATATTTTGGATATGTATAATTATGGTTCTTTCTGTTCGAGTTTTCGAAGGTTCGCATTGTTATAGTTCTTGTTTCTCCGTATCTATCCTTTACTTCATCCTCTTTATATTTTATCTGATTATCACTTCTTCCATATTTGTTATTTGTATATTCTTTACTTTTTGTATAATTGTTGTCATATTTATTGTCATTTTCATATCTATTTTCTCTAATTCTGTTTTCAGAAGGTTGTTTTCCAATATGCTGGTCTTCTCTCTTATAGTTTCTTCTTGATATTTTTTTCAATTTCGTCTTTGTTTTCTCTTGTTAGAGTCTTCATATTCGGAAAGATTTCTTTTGATTTGTAGTATTCTTTCAGTCTTTTGTCTTTTTCGTATTGGAAAATGGGACATTGTGGTGAATACGCTGGGTGATTGACTTCGTTTTTATTGTATCTTATACAAATTATACATTTTGTTACTTTGTCTTCGCATCCACTAGTTTCATGTTTCCCCGAGCACTTGGCACACCTTGTCCAAAATTCGCACTGTGATTTGACATGGTTATTAAGTTCTTGACAGTTTATGCATCGCATTACTCTGATATAAAATTCAACTCTAAAGACTTCATAAAAGAGTTTTACTTTACCCATTTTTACCATTTTCCTACAGTCGGCTGCTGGCGCTTCGACTACCCAATTGTTGTACGATGTTTTCTGAATTTCTATTGATTTAAGTATGGTAAACGTTTCTAAATATTTTCTTTTAGTTAATTCATCTTCTAACTCTTCTTTAGTGATGTCTTTATTTATTTTCAGTAGTAATATTTTCATCGTTCTTTCTTCCGGATGTATGATTGTAAAGTTGTCATGTTTATTTTCTAGTAACTTAGATATTGTGTCTATTTCTTTTTCTGAGGATTTTAGCTCTATATTATTATTCGTGGTTTTTCTTATATTCTTGATTTCCGGAGGTTTGTCTGATTTTTTAGCCTCTTCTCGTATTATTTTTGAGACTTGTGAAATTTCCATATTCTCGTTCGGTATCAGAATGAGTTTTTTAATTTTTTTTGTTTGCATCATTGGTTCTTGACGTGACCTTTCATTTTGAGGGTGTAATGCTTTTATTATTTCATCTCATTTTTTAGTTTGATCTTTAAACTGCTTCTCCTTGTTTTCTAACAGATGTTTCCTTAACTGTTCAGTTTGGTTCTCTTGAGATTCGTAATAGATAGATTGTAAGGTTTCTGTTTGTTTTTCACAGTATTGTTGTAGTTTATGAAGTTTCCCTTGCGTTTCGAATTTATATTGTTCCTGGTATGTCTGGAACGATGTGAACTTATTCTTCGAATTTCGTACTGTTTCTAATTCATTTAGGATTTTATCATGATAACTGTTTAAGGTTTCAGTGAGGTCTTGTGTGATTGAGAATATTGTTTTAATTGTTGCCGTTACTTCTATTGTTATTTTCTGCATGTCTAGCTGAAGAGTTGATTGTTGTTTCGGTGAGGTACTGTTTTGTTTCTTGTAGATTCTTAGAAAATTTGTTACGTCTTTGTCATTCCAAGATTTACGTCCATGTCTAATGAACTCTTTTTCGAGTAATTTGTGTCCTCTTGTTATTTCTTGTTTCGAATTGTCTAATTCCTCGTTTTCTTCGTCATCACTTCCTGCAGAAACTAATGAGTACTCATTTGTGAATCCTCTGTTTGTGTTGATTCGTCTGATTTCCTTTTATCTTCATATTGCTTTAGTTCGTTTAAATACTCCTCTATTTGTTCCTTTTTGAGAAGCAATTCTTGCTCCTTTGTTTCCAATTCTTCTTTCTTTTTCTTTATTTGTTGGTCTAGCTCTTCTAATTTTCTTGTTTTGATTTTTAATTCCTTTTCTGATTTCTGATATTTATCCTCTAGCTGGTTTATTTTCTTTCTTGCAGAGTAACTGTCCGTCCTAAGTGTGTGGATCATGCTTGGTGTAGATTCCAATATCACGTCTTCTTCCTCTATCAAGGAATTTGAGGTATTCTTTCCAGTATCAGAATCTTCTAGTTTGTTGATTTTTGAATTTTCTATTTCTTTACTCAATAAGTTATATTCGTGTGTAATAAATCTATCACTTAATTCCTCGTGGAAGTCATTCTTCAATTTTTGTAGGGTATCTTTTTTGTCTGTTTGTTTCTTTTTATAGAGATCTGCGATCTGAGTGAGACCTCTAAGCAGTGGGTCCTCTTCATCAAAAGTTTCACTATCTTTATCTGTCTGGTTTTCATCTTTGTCATCTACTGTAAGAATATCTGATTTGTTGGACATCAACTTGATTTTCTGCTCCAGAGCATTTTGATAATTTCTGGCTTCTTTATCGCTGCCTGACACCTTACGTTGAAAAAACCTTTCCATCAAATCGTACAGTTGAAAAATACTAACGTCATATTTTTGCACATCCTTGTATTTATACAGTAGCCTCCCTCTTGATGGTGGCAGGGAGCTACCGAAATTTTTCTCGGACATAATGAAGCTTCTTTGTTTTTCTTCAACAGATATAAGCACGTGTTAGTCTACTTTCCTCAGCGGACCAACTTAATGAAAATTTCTATCCCTAAGAATTAGATTCTTGAGACGTAAAAAAGAATATATATATATATATATATATATATATAAACTTTAAGGATATAGTTGCTATTTAAATACTATTATTAGAAAGCAGGTTGAGGAATCACCAGCCACCAACTATATATCATTGAAAGAAAGGTAGTTAGGAAAGATAAAGCAGAAACCAATGGTCTAGACCATTGAAAATAACTAAGAAAAAACAATTTGGAAAATTGGGCAATTTAGAATATTAAAATAAATTTAAAAAAAATAAATAAAAAAATAAATGATAGAAAAAATTAATGCTAAATAGTAAAAAGAAAATGGGGTACATGTTGCCACGACTTCCCATGCACACGGTCACGTCTCAGCCTGAGACCGACCAGACTAATTCAGTAATATAATTCAATAATATAGTTCATAGTTGCTATGTTGTAATATTTGTTATTTTATACAGTTTGATTATAATGATGATAAAATAAGTAATAATAATGAATATAATAATAGAATATAATAAATGAACAATATATATACAGTATATACAAAGCATTATGATTGGTGCAATTTGTTTAAATAATTAATTACAACATATATACAATTTGTTCCTTTACAAGTCGCTACTCGCACCTTACTGACGAGAATTATTGCAGCATACTACAGTGAATTCATAATTTTATGGTCACTCTTTGTTATAGACTAGACCACCTTAGCACTGCCTACAATTTCAAATTTCTGAGATTGCTGAAACTGTCTGAATTTATAGCAGAGCCCAAAGCGTTAGAGAGTTTATTTAGTTGAGGAGTTGGTGGTCAGGTGCCATTTGTACAATTATATGCAGTATTCAAATTTAAAATTTACTTACCTCTATTCATGTGAAAGGGCCGTGCAGCGCCTGTTGAAGATCACCCACCTTGGACAGTCACATGGTCCATTCTAATGATGTAAGCTTGGTTATAAGTTCCTTATTAAATAATCAACTTTTTGTTAAAAAATCTAGAGAAATTTCGTGCTTTTTCGGAAATTTAAGTGAGGGTGTGTGTGGGGGGGGGCAGGTCAAGCTCGTAAGGACCTTCAGTTTGATAGATCACATGGATGGTCTAAGATAATTAGGTAAAAAACAGCCACTGTTAACGCTTTCAAGGCACCAACGCCGATATTGGTAAAACTGAATGTACTTGCTTAAAATGATGTAACTAGATGATTCCAATAAAGAAAAAAGTTAGAAAAGTATATAAACTTGCTGATCCCCTTAATACCCCCTTAATAAGGCTCCCATTTAAGTTAGCAAAAAACCAATTGCAAATTCAGACTCCTCGTGAAAAGTTCTCATATAAGGTGACTTTCCTAAGTCTCGACCTCATATTAAAAGTGCTGTAATTTACTGAGTTATTAAGCTTTTAATTTTTTTTTATAAAAAGGCTCGAGACTTTATGGACATGCCTCATAGAGCTTAGTTGTTTTGAAATCCAGTCCGCATTTTCCATGACCTTTAAAATGAGGTATTATTTATGTGGGTTAATTCTATAACTTACATTTTTCAATAAAATCAGACAAAACTTTATGAACGTGCCTCGTAGCTTATAGATTTGGTAATTTTCAGTCCGGATTTTTTTTTACCTACATTTTAAGGTATTATTTGTGGGGGTTTGAATTTTTTTTTTTTTTGATATTTTTATTAACATAGGAAAATTAATTAATTAATTAAGATTAAACAAAACAAAATGGCAGAGTTTATAACAGTAATATTTATGTTTTCTTTACATAAGCCCTCAACATTAGCCTTGAGACCTAAAATGGTCATACACCTCTAAAGTTTTCTATTATGATTTACTTTTTACTTAATTCCATTAACCAGAAACAAAATGGCCATAATTGCATTGGGAAACAAAATGGCCGAACTATTTAACTATATTTGTCTTATCCGTTTTCTGTTTAACCTTACTCCATCTCAGAACAGCCTATAGGCGTCAGTTTACTAAATTAATATTTCACTCTATCATTACCTTAACATTCTTTGAAGAAACAAAATGGCGGAATAGAAAAGATAACTTAAAATGAGGTTGTGTCTATATTTTAACAGTAGCTCACCCCTTAAGACTAAAAAGAAGCACAGGAAGATCATATCCTTACATTTACAAAATTACTGGTATTGCTACCTATCAAAATAAAACTACATGAAGAAATCCCCATTGAAAACCGATGGGAACTCTTTTGACATTACGGGACCTTAAAGGGTCAACTGGATATATCCAAAAAGCCCTGCATGACCCCTTAAGACTTCAATTATGAAGTTATTGTGGTGAAAATTCCTCTTAGAGGAAGCTGGAAACATATTAATAAGTCTAACTATTAATGTTTATTGCAGGTAGAACTCGGTGTCGGATAATATCCGAGATGTTTACAATTTAGACCAATCAGAAGATATTAACGTCATCACAGACTACTCTGTCATGAAGGCAGACCAGCTGCAATGAACCGAAAACAATTTTCAAAATACAACTTAACATATATATTTAGCTAAAAACCAGTGTATTGAAACAAGAAACCACCAACCTCTCAATCACACGAAAGGATAAATTTTTACAATTTTCAAATGCAAATTAAAAATACTTATAGTTATAGGAAAATAATAAAACTTATACCCCTAAAAAGCTTAGACTTTTAACTTTCCGAAGAGTATAAATTTAAAGCATTAATGATAAGAAAAAGTGGTGCAAAAAGTGTTTGAAAAATGTACACAAAACTCATAACGTTATGGGAAATGGGGTCAGAACAAACTTTTTCACGACACTTTTCAAGATTTTTTTAAAAATATAAAAACACTATATATAATGATATAATTGGCATGTAAAGAAAGCTTATACTTTACTGTACTACACAAAACTGGTATTAGTTTTTTAAAAATAAGTGGCGGAAAGTTGAATTATAGCCTTATGAATTTTTTTTAAATTTTTTTCTCTCTCTTTCTCTCTCTCTCTTTTTTTTTTCCTTATCTGCTAGAAAAATCCCATAGGAATACATGGGATAGTGCTACCGCCAATTTCCCAAAACAGTTCTTTTTAAAACGCTCAGCAAATAATCAAAAGTTGTCGAAAACTAAATAAAAATGATATTAAAAGAAAGATAAAACTCCAATTGAGCTAAAAATACCGATTATGAAACAAAATGAATAAGATTTAGGTGTTTTCAAAGCATAAGAATTTCGTTGTTTACGTAATGTTAAGTCTATGGGAAATTGACAAAAAAAAATGACAACATTCAAACACTTAGTTTATATATAAAACTTGTTGAAAACTTAAAAATAAAGGAAGATAAATGAACTACGAACATTTCTGAAGGTAACACACGAAAGAATTTTGAGAATACAATAAGATATATATATGTAATTAGCGCTTGAAAATTGTCACTTTTGGCACAAAAATGAAAATGGCTCTATGAACACTAAAAAGTGAATCTTACATTTTTACTTATAACTTTAAATACATATGTGATAGAGAGACATACTATATACCAAATTGAAGATAAGATTCTGCAAAATATGAAATATACATTATTTATCAAAATTGGTTTAGTTAAACACATGTAATAGGCAGAGGAATTTCGCACGTATTTTCGAAACCGAAAGTCATGTAGCAAAAAAGAGAGAGAAATTAATTAAACATAACGTCGGTTCTAGTGCACATAGCAACATGCAATTGATACCAAATTATAGAGCATAAAGAGAGGAAAAGAATGATATATAGTAGGACATGTAGGACGTTCCCAAGAAATTAAGCGATCATCAGGAGCAAAATTTTGCCGATGCTACCCATGGAAAATACAGTACAAACTGCTCACGCGATAACACACGTATTCGCCTATTTCGATGTAAGAAGGCATGTGGACAGTATACATCAATATCTCGACCAAGTTCGCTGGCCAGATTCATCAGCCATCTTGTTTCAAAATGGCGGCCATTAAATTAAAATATATATATATATATATATATATTTAAAGTGAGTTGTAAAAAAAATTATAAATTAAAAAAAGGTTTCTTTCTTAAGTATTTGACCTTGATATAAGGATTCAGGAGCATTTTTTGTTTGTCTTTATCTTAAAAAAAATGGCTCAGATATAGCAGTTTCAATTTCTAATGTGGGTGACATTTTGAAAAATCTGACTTTTTGCCTGCGACACTCGCATATCAACCGATTTCCGATGTGAGTGAGCATGTGCACAGCAATTACTAATGTCTCGACCAAGTTCACTGGTTAGCCTTATCCACCATGTTGTCTTAAAATGGCAGGCACTTTAAGAAATCGCCGAATTTGGCAGATAAATATAAGTTACTTTAAAGAAAAGCAGCTTGGATAAAGCTGACTAATTTCGCGAAATTCTCATTCATTATATTGATAAAAATTAGAATTGAATCTCCTATATTCGGTTTCCACTAAATTGAGCTTCGTGTGTTTGAATAATATAAGTTGACTTTTTTGAAATAAGGAATATGAAAGCTACCTCTTCCTCCCGGCACTGGCCGGAAGGACTTTTATCATATTTTACTGATTACATATACAATTAAAGTTTAATTTTAATAATGTGGACAACGGAGTTTTATAGAAAGAGTAATTTGTTAACTTCAAACTAAAATAATGTTTGTTTGAGAGATAGGCTAGTCGGTATAGGATGCATTTTTTATTGTAACTAATTTTATGGGTTTATTAGAATATAATTAAACAATTCCTTCTTAAACATTTTCTTTCGTAGAAATTCGACGAGTTCCACCTTGTTAATATTAATGTTTAAATATTTTTAACTGATAAACAAAGATAATAAAAGTATCTATTATGAAAATTTACAAAAAGGAAGCCTTAATAAAAATGGAAGCATTAAAAATGGTTCATTAGAAATTCTGATCAAGTGTAGCATTAGAATGACATTTATCTCATTATAACTGCTGTTAATAATTTTCACTTGTGAATATGACGGAAAAATGAACCAGTAAATAAAATATTTTTCGGAAAATATATTTGGAATAACACTTTATGAGAACAAAATGAATTCAATTACGAAACCCATGCAGCATGAAAAATATGAACATTTTGTTCACACATATAAATACATAAAGTGGTAAATAAAGAAACATAATTTGCTTTCGCGTTTATATTTAAACTAGCCGACTTCGCCCGCTACGCTGGTCGGTTTTTCTAAAGAAATCTTGAATGAAACAAAATATATCTGTGAATTTGATCATGCGTTTTAAAGCAATATGGACATTTACCTGGTGTATCCAACCGAATTGCTGAAAGCAATATGAATGTCATTACGCTATTATATCTTTTATTGAGTCATACAAAATTTAGACTGTTAAGGACCAATTTCTTTAGTTGATCTGTTAGTGTAGGATTCGGTAAAGAACAATAGAACAATATGTAATATACCAAAAGCGTTCATGAAAAATTATGAATTCAAGTCTCATCAGAATCTATTAATTGGACTTATTGAAAAGGCTGATCGTTCATAATAATTGGGTTCGCCTGATTCTGGAACTTTCATCTAAAATTCTACAATCAAGCAACCTAACAACCAAGCAACAGCAAATGATATGTGCTTTATACTCAAACATTCACTGAAAAATTAACTAACCGATCAAGTTGCATCGAAATCCACTAAGCAGAATCTTTTAAACTGGAAAATATACCGAAACCTTCCCTAAAAATGATCTAATTAACAGTTTAAATCCCATAAAAATTCATTCCGTGGATCCTTTAGAAAAAGCAAATCTTTCAATATTTGGTTCATCTAATTTAGAACTTTCCCCATAATTATTTAACTAAGCAACGTAGAACGTTAGGTTTCATACTAACATCTTTTCTGAAAAATTATCTAACTAACAATTTAAGTCCGGTCAAAATCTATTCAGCATAACTCAAGATATAGGCGGTCGGAATGAAATTTCTCTTTGCATTATATATATATTGAGATAGTTAAATATAACTTTCATAATCGCGTTAACCTGATTATAGAATTCTCTGGGAGGTAGGGGTAAGTATATACTGCATCACTTCTGAATTTATTAAGGAACTCAGCTCAACTTCCATAACTATAGCATATATACTCTCTAGTAGACCCTATCTGTGTAGCGTATATCTTCCAATTTTTCTTTACTGTACCACTGAGAACTTTTTTTCGCATAGCTCCGTAACTAAACAACACAGAATGATATGATAAATATTGAAAAAAATCCCTGAAATATTATCTAACTTATTATTTAAATTATTAATATTATTTAAATTCTGTTCAGTAGAATCTGAGTTATAGTCATATTTACAATATTTATTGCTCATTAAACCCTTTTTATTTACGTTTGAAATAAAATCAGTAACTGTTTTGGTACTTCCGTGATATGCCAACACCATTGTCACCAAGCGTAATAGTTGGCACAAAAATGAAATGATACATTTGAAAAAAATTATATAATTTTGTTGATAAAAAAATGAGCATTTAAAAAAATATAAATTTTGAAAATTACAGACTTTGACCTACCAATTTTTTTAAATCGATAAAAATAATGGTGCTACTTGGTTATCCCGTCGACTAAAAATCTATTGCCAAACTATAAGATTAAATGCCAATAATGGTTGATCGTAAATGTCACATTCACTTGACTTTAAGCAAGCTACACGTATTTACGTCATCAGGTGATTTTTATTTCTACGTTTTAAATGTATTTTTATTAATGTTATACTAATTTATTTGTTCTTCCGTTTTTTTTAAATAAAAATTGTCAATTTGTATAATTTGGCGAGTGGTTTGGCGATCTATATAATTTCGCGAAATTGGTCGACGGGTACCAAAATAAATACTTAAAATATAAGAATAAATATTTTGTAGGTAATAAAATTTAGTCAATTTAAACTGCAGTCTTGAAATTGTAAATGTCTTTTACAACTGAAGCATGGCGTACGTAATACGTATGTCTCACATTGCAGTAAACATTTCATTCTTTCAATGAAGACATTCATGGTTTTTTGAAGTAAAGATTTTTATATGTATAATTCCTAACTTCTGAAATGATTTTATTGTACCTTCCTCATCCTCAGATAACTGCAAAATGGTAAAATCTATATCAGTATCAGTAATAAATATTTTCTATTCATAAAATAACAAATTAAAGTTTTGCGAGATTATGATGGAATAAAGTAAAATCCATCATTAAAAATTCCTCCATAAAAATATTCACGTTCAATAATTAGCAAATGTTAATGTGTGGCACGGTTTGCAATAAAAATCGTTTGCACGAGTAGGGTTGAAATAAATGGCGAGATACCATATATTTTGGCATGATATCGCGAAGAAAATTAGAACGAAAAAGTACCACAGTTTTATTTTTTAGTTTTTGAGGCGTTTGAATTTTTTTTTCTAATTGACGAAGTTGTTTTTATTTAACTAAAAGGATTGGTTAAAAAATTATTCAATTTGAATTTTTTCCCTTGCTGTAGTAACAGAATGAAAAGAATGAGTTTTTAGAAATTATCACTTGAAAAATTCAGGTTTTGGCGCCAAAGATAGTGCCAAATTAGAAAAATATGAAATATCTCTCGAACTATTAGGCTTAAAAGAATTTAGTTAGTACCATTCGATTCAGCATACAAAAATACACCAAAATATGTTATCAGTTGAAAAATAACTATAAAATCAGATTTTTAAGGAATTTTTTTTAAGTTCACTCTCTTTTTTACTCCCCTTAGGGGTGGAATTATGGAAAATCCTTTCTTAGCGGCACTCTATATCATAAGAAGTATTTTTACCCCGATTTTCAAGATTTTTGGTTCAGTAGTTTTGGCTGCGCGTTGATTAATACAAAATCCAGACTTTCTTTTATATATATAGACTAGCAGACCCGCCCGGCGTTGCCCGGGGTCCGTAAATAATAATCTTAAACAAAACTGAAGTTTGTATGATTTTATATCTTTTGAAATTCTTTTGAATTAACCTAATTTCGGAGGCACCCATTGCCCTCCGCAGCGTCTAGCGTGTTTCCCAACAAACTTCTTTCCGAATGAACCTATAATCTGGGTCCACGCCGCCTAAGGCAGCATGTACCGGAAGTGCTCCGCCCGTGCCGGAGACAATTGAAAACCAAATTGAGTGAGCCAAACCTCGTAGTAATCAAGTCCATAGAATCCAAAAAAGGAATGCATTATTAATGATAGAAAATGTTGGTAACATAGTAACTGAAGACTAAGATAAAATTTCATAATACAGAATAAAACTGAATCGTAGTGTAAGTTGAATGAAACAAATCCCGTTGAAATTAGGTCCTTAGAATTGGAGGAAAGAATGCGCCCACAAGCGGTGGAAGATGACTTTTCCCGTTATAAATTTCATATATTACTTTTAAGATTAACAGGATATTTAATAAGCTGATGAAATCCATTATTTAAAGTTACCTTTAAATTAACGCGATTTTTAATTTACGGCTGTAGTGAATAAACGTAAGTTGATGCTGAAAAAGGAGATTAATGTTCGAAAAAAATGGTAGCTGAGGTATAAAGAAAGACTGGGCCCTGGGTATCAGGGTCTTAACTGGAATGTAGTTGGGTATAAGAAATTTTTTTAGTAGTTTTAAATTTGCTGGAGGATGCTGAAACTATATTAAGAAAGCCCAAGAAGGAGATTAATATTCAAAATTGGTGGTAGCTGAATTTTGAGAAATTTTTTTGTCATTCATGTATAGCAGGATGACTTAAGAAGCTGCTAAAAGAAGAGTAGTGAATCGGACCGCTTTTAAGAAACCTATAACAAAGGGCCGAAGAGGGCCGACTGATAGTAAAGAGCAGGACCCTAACATAAAACTTGTTAAAAGGTGCAAGTTCTAGCATTTTAAATCTTCAATTAGTCAAAATTAAGCATAGGGTATGAATTAATCATTAGAATAAAAATTTAAAGAAATGCTGAAAATGCGGGGAGGGATCCTTAAATCAGGGACCTAGGGTCCAGTAAAAATAAGAGGGTGTCGGTCCCGGGAGAAGAGTGCAAGATTCAATTTTAAAATTTTGCATTGATAATGCGCGAAAATTAGGTGGTGAAAAATGCATGCCGCACAAAAAGTTCAAGGGGCTCCGGATCGGGTCCTATGGAACCCTAGGATGCCCTCAGGATTTTAGCAGAAATAAAGAAACGGGAGAATAACTAAACGGAAAAGGAGTTCCAAAAATGAAAATTGGATTAAGAGGACGAACTTTATTAACAATTTATGGTGCAAAAACTTTAAGGGGCCCTGTACCGGGTCCCAAGAGACCAAGGACTTAGGTGGCACGTAGTTGCGCATAAAGATACTTTTTAGTAGTTTTTAAAATAGTCAAGGGGTGCTAGAAATGTGTTAAAGAAAATTGCAAGCAATTCCATTCATTCTTAAAGAATGATCACAAAGGGCCCTAAGAAGGTGATTAATATTCAAAATTGGTGGTAGCTGAAGTCAATGAACTGAATACACAAAAACGTTACTTAACTAATAGTGGCATATCCTATGAAAATATTATAAACAATCGGAATGAAATGCAAATTTCCGCTTTAAATATGTAGTAGATGATGATGATACGATTATCTGTAATAGAATTCATCGTGAAGTTTTCGCTTCATACGTAAACGACGCTTTCAACATTGTAGCTAATACACCGATTGGCGAGGTTTCCGATTATGGAAGATTAACCAGGTATCCCATGAACAACTACCAAAAGAAAGGTGAATATATGGTTTTTGTGATACTTTTATGTCAGCCAGGCGCATGCAATAAATCAACAAAGATTGTTTCCATACCTTATTCTTATTTTATTATTTTCATTCAAAATATAAACGTTTCCCTCATTTCATTTAAAATACATACATTTAAAATGCATGCCATACACTAATTTCATTGAAAAAACTGAAAAGTAAATCAATAATAGGAAATAATGCCATAACTTAAAACAAAGAATTGTTTTTAATTTACATAAGCGAAATGTAACTACTGTATTGGCAATTTTTTAAATGCTAATGGCGAGATTTACACACGGCTGACATAAAAGTACCCATTTTTTCTTTTTATCCAGGAGCAAATGGTAAATCCCGATGTATTATTTCAATTCCAATTTCTTCCGTTGAAAAAGTGGTACTTACGTATTATGCGCACCATGAAATAGATTGCCAAAAATTGTTGACAATTGCCAATCTTGTTTATCGTTTGCCAACTTCATTTAAAACAGTAATTTAACATTCTTAAATACATAACCTTGTAAAAATAGCAAATTGTTTAAAGTAAATAAATAAATAAAATATATAACATAAAACTACATACTATAAACCATAATAAAAAAAAAAAAACTATAATAATAAAATTAATTTAAAACTATAATAAACTATCAATTGGATAAAAAAAATAAGGGTTGCTGTAATTAGTGTAATTGTCGCCATGCTTGGCGCAATTGTATTGACATTGCCCGGATGTAAGTACCAAACGCTTTTTTTTAGTTCTACGAACATTGCTTTCATTTTTAAATATTTTCGTTTTATAAAGTTAATTTCTCAGTGGATTGCTTCCTTGTATTTTCAATAAATGCAATATCTTTTTTTCTTGTTTTCAAGGCGTTTGTATTTTTTTTTTCAAACTCATATAGCCGGTTTAATTGTTTAACCAAACGAATTAACAAAAAGATTTACTTTGAATTTCTTCCGTTGCTACAGTAACGGATTTACAATATGAATGAATATGGATGAATTATCACTTCTAATGTTAGATATTTCGAGGTTTTGATGCCAAAGAGATCGCCAAATTAGAAAAATATGAAATATCTCATGAACTATTAGACTTAAAATAATTTGGTTAGTACCATTCGATTCAACATACAAAAATACACTAAAATATATTATCAGTTGAAAAATAACTATAAAATCAGCTTTTTAAGGAATTTTTTAAAAGTTTATTCTATTTTTTACCCCCCTTAGGGGTGGAATTTTAGAAAATCCTTTTTTAGCGGCACTCAATACCATAAGAAGTATTTTTACTCCAATTTTCAAGATTTTAGGTTCAGTAGTTTGGACTACGTGTTGATTAATACAAAATCCAGACTTTCTTTTATACATATAGATTTACTTTATCAATGTTTTTAATTATATTGTATTCCATTTGATAAAACTTTTTTTTAAAATATACTATTATAAACATACATGTACTGAATAATTTGAGACCTTTTGTTTTCTTCCATTTCGTGAAAAGCCTTACTGTTTTATCTCGTAATTAAATTCAGTTCATTCTGCTCAAGTGTTATTATGCGAGTATTTTATTTCTAAAGGAACAGTAACTTACTATTGAATTTCTTTGTATTACTTACAATAGAAAAGGGATATCAATTCAAAATATTCTATATATGTAGTGACAGTTAACTTGTCTATATCAGCGTTTATTTCAGAATACATTCATGAAACCACTAAACTTGCAAATGAAGTAACTATAAATGAATAAAATCTTAGAAAGTGTTTGTCAGTCAAAAGCATGCCCTCAAAATAATAACTCGTTGTTTCTATACATTCTTACATTTGATTAATCTGTATTATGCCAGTTTTAATTGTAAATATCCCTTTTCCACAAATACAATCTTAAATGAAGAGTAAAATAATAGAAATAATTTTATCATAATAGAAACATAATAGTAATGTGTAAAATCTTTTTTTGTTTTTTACCTTGTTGACATGGAAAACACATAATGCTTGATACATTTCATAAACGTTTATTCCTGCAACTATAGAAATTACTGGAATATATTTATTAGTGTTAAAATATTTTTATTTCAATTATTTACTTTAATTTAATCGAAATGCATGTTTGTCAGGTGCTGATTAAATTTAAATGATTTTTTAAATTTTTCATCAGTTCTCGATTTTTAGCTAAAAATCTGTAATATTCTAGCATCCTGAAATCTAATTGTTGAAGTATAGAGTGACTGCCATCATATTTGTCTTATCATTTATTAAAACTAACATAGCCAAAATTTATTGATCGAGTTCGTTTCCGTCTCGACAAAATAGATACTTTGATACAGAAAACAAGTTTAATTTGATATACACTGGTGGACAAAACTTAAGGACCGCTGTTATTTTCAACGATTACTGTTAGAAAAAGATCCGCAGCAGCACGTGTAAATTTGCATGAATGCGGGATGTACTCTGCTTTGTGAAACTTATGAAAATTTTGTACTTTATTTTTTGTCGATCACGTGATAGCCGAGATAAGAGATTTTAGGCAATCGGCGGGTGCTGTGAGCTGTCATTAGATGCATAAATTGAAGGAGATGTACCGAAGCTTGAAAATTGAAGTTTTGAACATGTCTTCAAGGCATCATTTAGATGATATTATTCTCGGTAGAATAATCGGAAAGTTGCAAGAAGGACGCAAAATGAGAGATGTTGCCCATGAACATAAAATTGAGCACACTATTGTTTCTAGGCTATGGGCGGCATTCCAAAAGAGTGGAATATTTACTACGGGCACGAGAGGAGGTCGCAGTAGAAGTACGACGTCTCAAGATTATCGCTATATTGTTATTTTGGCAAAAAGGAACCGACGCTGCACAACTGATCCATTAGCAAATCTACTTTGTGCTGCCACAGGAACTAAAATATCGCGGAAAACTGTTGTACGACATTTGAAAACAGTCTGAATATACGCCCGAAGACCTGTTTGTGTGTCCCACTCTTAAAACGATAACGTAGCGCCCGTTTACTGTGGTTCCTTATGCATTGCAATTGCACTGATGATGACTGACCTTGTGCTCTTTCTGATGAGAGTAGATTCAATCTATCGTCTGATTGTAGACGTAAACTGATATGGCGCGAGGTTGGTAGTTCTTCTGTCGCGAAAATATTCTAGAAAGTGACCGATATGTGACTTCAAGTATCATGATAAAAGCTGACATCATGTTCAATGGCCGCACGAATCTGTATGTGCTTGACCAAGGGTCCATGACCGGTAGACGATACATTGAAAACGTCGTGCTTCCACATGTTCGGTTTTTTGAGGCGCTGTCTGCAAAAAGTTCCGTTTTATGGAACATACGCACCTTGTCATCGCACACTGACTGTACAAGATTGTCTTGAGGCCAAAGATATCCACAGCATAGACTGGCCAGCATGTTTCCTTGACCTAAATCCAATTGAAAATGTATGGGATGCCTTGGGCAGATGTAATGCTGCTCGACAATTTCCCCCCACAAACAAGGAAACATTCATCCGTGTATTGAAGGAGGAATGGGGCAACTTGCCTCAACAGCAGATCCATCCATATGGCTATGCGACAGGTGCAGCTGTACAGGGCCTTGCGCTCGAAAAAAATAATACAAAATAGCTCAATATTTGTTACTAATTTTATTGAAAGTTATTTATTTTCTAAAAAAAAATACAAGTGTAAACATGCTTATTTGTAAAATGTAAAATGTTTTATGAGTAAAATGTTCGGTGCAAGTTGTGAATGTTAGAGAAGAGAATAGATTCTTTGTGGATTATATTCAGTTTGAAGGAATTCTTATAGCGTAGCTTAAGCAGCACCAAGGGCATAACGAATATGGAAAGGTGCTCTTAAAAGATTGGAACCGATGATGATTCTGACAAACTGCTCACTCTTATTTTAATAATTATTTGTAATGTAACGACACAGATTTTATTTCCTTCTTATGTAATGAAGTTTCAATTTTTTCATTATAGGAGTATCGATGTTTTCCTGTGCACACGCATACGTGTATCCAATCGCGTAAACATGATAGAAATTTCGGGTTAGTTCAAGCACTGTTTCCCAAACCTCTGAGGCTAAACTAAAGATTTAAAGATTCCAAAAAATGTGAAAGATTAAATTTTAAACTATTGAGAAGAAAAATTTGAGGAAATATTGATTTTTACTCCGTTTTTCTCTATTTTTAAACTCTATTATTAAGTAAAATATATCAACGTGTTTAATATTTGCTAATTAAATAAATACATTAAAAAGGCTATAATTAATGAAAGAATGGAGTTTAAAAATCAAAAGTTTCATATTTATCTCATTTGTTACTGCCATGATATGAAGTGGGCTGAACGAATAATTTAATCGATTAATCATTTGACTACGAATTTATTTTTTATTAGAAATTTCTGCAAGTGGCGGCTATTTTTAAAAAAAATGTTATTCGTAGCACTTTCCGAAAGGTGCAGACGAAGATCCAGACTGGTCCACAGAAAGATATCTTGAGCCCGGTGTAAAAAAAAATAAAAGCCCAGTTACCCCCTGAGTTAAGCAAAAATCGCTAAAATCAGGTCCGACCCGTCTCAATTTCTACAAAAAATTCCGATACTTGTTAGCCAGAATTCTACTACAGTTAAACATTCTTTAAAAGGATTTTACATACATATCCAAACAAACATTTTAAACTACAGCATTTTTCAGATTTTATGTCATAACTTTGAAGCTTTATAAGCTAAAAAAGTAGATTTTTAAATATATTCTCTTTTTATTTATTACACCAAAATAAATTTCTGAAGATTCCGTTAACAAATATACAGTCAAGTAATAGAGATAAAGAAGAAAAGAGATGGAGAAAAAGAGAGAGAAAGAGAGCCACTCCATACTTTTTAATAACCAAGCTGACGCGAAGAGATGCCAGAGGTACCGTTTGACTCGAAATTTTGTCTATTTTCCGAATATGAATAAAAAAGTTTAAATAAAGGTCATCTATATGTTACAAAATTGTTTCAACTTTAAATTTTGAAATGGTAACATTTACTTTTGATATTTGTTTCTTGAATGGCGGGAGCTCGGAAAAAAGTATTGTTTATATTATTTTACTTAAATCTGAATAGAAAAGAAACTGTATTATGAGTTTATCCATAAATTCAGAGAAAAAATATATCATATCATACAAGAAGGTGTATCTAGATTATTACCAGAAAAACTATGCAGAATTTTTTAGTGTAAAACAAATTCACATTATATTTTCCGGTTAATTTCTAACGTTTTCAATTCTGTGGATGTTTTACAGCAGGAGGCGGTCCCTTTAGGTTTAGACTATCAAAAAGTAAAATTTATCAACATATCTCTAAAACGAATCATTAGAATGAGCTTTAAACTTATATAGTGGATTTTTTTTTTAAATTGTGTTTCGTTTTCTGCGAAAATGAAAGTCTATCATAATTAATAATTTTTAATAGGGTTTTATTAGTAATTTTCATAATTCAGAAAGTATTATTGAAAGGAAAACAATGCCTGAATTATCTTTGCATCTATTAATTTTAACAACATAAAAAAATTATATCGTATGACTTTTAGGAAGATAATATATAAAAGATTGTCGCGTGAATTAACATTAGCATCCTCAAACTTTTCACTCAGATAATACTACGATGATTTAAGATAGATATACAATCGGTGATTTTTTTAACCTGATACGAACCTGATTTTTTTAACCTGGTACCTTGATAAAATGAACTAAAAATGGTGTCAAAAGTGGGTGTTACAATTGGAACATTCAAAGTCGCTACAAAATTTAATTTATAGAGGACCTTTGTTTTTAAATTTGTATTCAAATTCGAAAAGTAGAGATAAGATCCAGTCGAACAATATCTTTCGCATCTGTCTGCGACAATTTTACGATTAAAAATGTGGACGTTTCTTCTTTCCTTTTTAACAATTGTAGAATATCACCCATTTACCAAAAAGAGAGAGCAAAAGGAAAAAAGAAATGCCACTCCGGTAACAATTAATTCCTAGTCCAGTTCAAATCTGCAAAAATCTAGAAAAAAAATCAGCCTGAGTACAGTCCGCGTATTGTGACAGGAAAGTGGTTCGAGTCTGTAGATTGCGTTGTCGGAGGTAGTGTTCCCAATTTATCGAATTTTTAAAATTCAAAATAACTACCAGAATTTCCGAATAGTTACATTCACTTTATTAAACATTAAAGCTCAGAACGTCTATCATTATATATATATAGCAATTTATTACTCAAAATTTATGGTTGATCAATAAAAAACACCAGCCACGTTTGCAATATTGGTGCGAATAGGATAGTATTAATTGGTTTGGAACTTTAGGGCCTCGGAAAGTTCTTGTACTCGGCCTCGCTTTTGCTAAGGACGGCTCTGCTTAACAGCTACTGAATCATGTTGTTCTGAGTATGCCACACCGTGTTCAAAGTTGTCTCGCATTACACGGTGGCACGACCCTTATTGATATGGCACTGACTATTGTTGATTGTGAGTATTTTGCTTTCTTTGTTCAGTCATGTTTTCGGACAATATTCACGTTTCAGAAAAAGAACATCTGGCAATACCCTATATACATTCTTTCAAAAAAAAAAAAAAATATATATATTAAATCCTGTATAACATTCAGTTAATACTAATGTTTGCTTCTTGACCCACAATCTTAAGGAGATTCTCATTGACGTGCACATTTCCTTAAATTTTGTCCACCAGTGTATTTATTTAATAGATAAAAAAAAATGTTAGAAAATAATAATGCATCATATATTTGCATGATGTATAGTAATGCATCATATACTTGCATGATGTATAATAATGCTATATTACATGACATCAAACAAAAATAACGTTTAAGAAATTTATAAGTTTAGTTGAAGTGTATGTTTAAATAATCCGTGAAAGTCCCATAGGTGCTGCCGGTCTTAAGAAAGGGGTTTATGTTTCGAAAAGTGATTCTTTCAATATCAAAAAATGAATTGTTTCTCACCAATTCTGGTAATTCTCTGTACTATCTGCATTAGATTTCGTTTCGAATCGGATTATGTATTTTGCACTTTAACCTTTTATCGGGCAAGTCTGTGGGTGAAATGTTGAAAAGACTCACTGCTACCAGAATCTGCAAACAAATTGATTTGAAAATAAAAATCGCTAGTTTCTCATCTGAATAATAAGAATAAAAAAAAATAATAAAAATTCCGGTGCAAATCGGAGAATTGTCAATAAAATTAAGTGGTAAATATATTAACATTGCCTGATAAAGGGATAATCCTTGTTGTTCAATCCTATTTGTATTTAAACAAAAATTTCAACCGAGCTTAGGAGCACTTCATCTCAATATTATGCATGCTTTAACTCTTATTAGCCCCCGGTACGATATGTTATTTCTTTCTCCCAGCTTATTTTGTGTATTCCAAAAAATAATTTTACCTTACAGACGACAGCCCTAGGACAAAGCAGTACGATTAAATGCTCTATAGCAATTTTTAAAACTTCTAAGCATCGCGTATTTTCAACTTTTATACCGTCGTATTGGGAAAAGTACTTTTGAATGCAGTTTGTTTGAAAACTGTATCTTTAGTTATTTTGGAAATATAATGTTTTTTTTTTTTGTAGTTTTTAGAGCCATTTGCTTAATTTTGGCAACGGAAGTACTCCATTTCTGTAGAAAGTAAAGGAAAAATAGTTTTAAAATAGTAATTATATATTGTTGTTGTCATTTTCTCATAACATAACAACCGAAAGAAAATGTAATTAACCTGCGTGCTATTTTGAAAAAAAGTATAAATGAATGATTTCTGTTAAAACAACGGAGCTATTATAAACTATATTTAATTTTAAGTATCTATAAATCATTAGACAGCCATTTTTTGTCGATTTTCTTGAATGACGGCATCCTTTTGCGGTATTTGTGCATTATTTCGCGATAGTGATGTGCTATATGCTCTATGCATGCTGTAGATGTTTAAGAGTAAATCGCGTAAATGTGGAATTCTTAAGCGCATGTGAATGACGTCATTTTACATAAAATACAACGTGTGCATTAAGTCTTAAAATTGAAATATGTTTTGTACTGCAGTAGAGTCCCGCTTAACCGAGTTATTTTCTTCTGATGGACTGGTGTCTTTTTTATTATGATACAGCCATTATAAATGAAATAAAATGGCCATAATTCTTTGGGGGCATTTTTTCCCATTCTGACCAGAAAATCAGAGTTCTAACTTTTTACTACTGCTCTTTCATTTTCACCTATACGTTTCATTTACAATGGCTGTCTTATAATAAGAGAAACCACCAGTCCATCAGAAGAAAATGAAGTAATGGAAATGTCGGTGGCGACACTAAATTCCGAAAAAGCAGAATTGCTGTTCTCTAGTGTTTATATCTAAGTAGAACCATTTATTTTAATGTTTTCTCTGATCAGTTCTCAGTTTTTATTCTAACATCAGTTTTATATTTCTGTAGAAATGTTAACAGACGTTTACTATTTTACATTCCTGTAAATGGTGTTTCCTCTTTATCAATATTGTGGGTATTCTATTTACGGTTAACTTAAACCGCAATCGTATGAGTTAATTCTAAGCGAAAATTTACCTTGAAATCGAAACAATCAGAGTTATTATAATCCCCAAAGAAAAAAATATTGAGAATATGACCAGCACAAAGCGGACTGGGATGGGATGAAATTCGTTTATTCGATTTCATACATGGCAGCAATATGAGAAACGACGATGATAGTACATTAACAATTAATAATAGTAATAACAATAAGAGTTTAGTTTATTGTTTCTTAAAAGTTCTGGCAATCCTCTGATACTATCTACATATAATTTCGATTCGAATCTGTTTATGCCGACTCGAAAAGGAAATTTTGCATTCAATCTTTTTTGTATTTAAACGAAAATTTGAACCGAGCTAGGAGCACTTCAACTCAATATTTGCTTGCTTTAACTCTTATTTTAATTTGATTTTGAAAACAAATATACAAATAACAAATTATTATTTTTCTAATATCAGTTTTATATTTAAGTTGAAAAATTAACATAGGTAACTGTTTTATGGTCATATAAATAATGTTTATCTTTAAAAATATTGTGGACAGTCTTTTTAAAAACGGTTTACGTAACTCGACCGGTATGTGTAAAATTGCAGACGAAATTATCTTTAACACGAAACAATTAAGAATAAAATATTTAGAATATTTTTCGCACAAAGCACGCGCCGTTTTGATGTGGGATGATTTCATACGTTTACACGATTTCATACATGTAGCCATCCACATTCCTTTTCATTCTAATTGTTGTCAATATCTTTAATTTTGACTTGCTGTATACGATAATATAATAAAATTTTCAGTTGTCCCTATAAAAAAATCATACGTCATACAATTGTATAAAAAATATAAAGAAGTGCTGTCTATTTTCACACCATATTAAAATCTCGTATCGATTGGTTATTTGTTACAAAAGTTAAAATCCAGAAAAAAAATTAAAACATTAAAACCCACAGACAGATTAACACACCATTTTTAGGTCATGGCGATAGACAAACTTTCTTTTCAAACTAGATGCTTTAACTTTCCAACAAAGCAAATTATAAAATACAGGCTACTTGTTCAAGAATTCTGCGTTAACATACATAAAAAATAAAGATAAAAAAAGAGTAGTTCTAAAATCTTCTTCCGTGGAAGTCGATTACAAATTTTACATTTCCTCATTATTATAATAATTGATTTTCTCACAAGTGTTAAAAGTAGAAAAGTCAGTTTATTAAAGTCAATAAAATATTCTTATATGATGGAAGTATTAAATCAACGCTATCTAAAATTATAATAAGTTGAAATATTTATTTAATCCAGATTCAATATATGCGGATTTGTTAAATATCGTTGCATAATTAAAATGTTCCTTAAACTGGAAAATAGCTTGACAGAATCTTCGGCTGCCGAAAACAATTAATAAACCTCTTTAATATATTTTAAATCTTTATATATAAATAACGATATTTGAAAGTTCATAGAATTTTAATACCTAAGTACATAGCTGTAATATACTTTTATTTTGAAAGTTAGTGTGAAAATAAAAAGAAAATAAATATAATCTAAAGAAAATCCCTTTAAGAAAAGTCCATAATAAAATCATACAAATTTTAAATAGTTTTCAGAATGCAGAAGACACGAAATGTGAAAAATAATCTATTTTTCTATGTCAAAATTTGTAAAATGAAAACTATCATTGTCTCAGAAATTAATCGTCTTAATCAGATGCAGCAGTTTGAAGTCACCCCAAGCATTTTTTGAACAACATTGTGGGCATCTATATAAACCCAGATATCGGTTCGTGAGAGTGTGAGCATTAATTATACGTATGTGTGTCGATAAAAAAATATGTTTTGAAGTATGGAAATAAATAATAAGTACACATATGTATGAAAGAGTTTAAACGTACACATGTGTGTACGCTGTGTAAGAATGTGTTTCTCCTCCAATGTCAGTGAAAAAAAAATATTTTAGCAAATTAAAATATAATAAACTATAGTATAAACCCTCATAACGGAATTAATGTGGCCTGGAGTAATCAGTGTCTGCGACAAATCTGTATAGAGAGAGGGACATTTTTTAAAATTAAAAATGATTCATAAATGTATGTATCTAATCGCATATAAATACTTTATTCTCATTTTTTATATTACTTTATTCTCATTATTTTATATAATATTTTCAATAATATTTTGAATTAAATTAATCTATTATTTTAAAACTGCATTAAATTTGTTTGTTTTGTTCTTCGTTCGATTTGCTGACAAGCAAATACATCACACGAATGCTTCATTATAATTACGTCAAGGGGAGTTGATTAGCTGTTCTGTACTATAAATCGCAAGGCATTCCGATAAAAATTAATTTAAAAAGCCCAAAACTCAGTGTTAACTTTAAAAAGTAACAAAAAAAAAGTTTGTGAAAGAGAAAAAATGTGTATGTAATGCTTGATAATGTGAATAGCTTTCCCTACAACATATAAGAAATAGAGGAGAAATTAAGTTAAGACTGAATATATTGACTGTAGTACAGGACGGATGCAGAAAATGTGTTTGGATATATTTTGTGTCTATGAGGAAAAAGAAAGCGGGATTTTAAGAAAGTTAGAAAAAATAATAAGTGTGTACTGAAATAAATTTTTAATATTTATCAGTTTGGATATGGGAGAGTCCAGATATGATAGATCCGGATATGAAAGTCTCTACTATATTGATGAATAAAAGGTAAATTGTGTTTCTACTCTTTCAAAGAACACAATTGACTAAGATATATCCTAAATAATTATATTCGGAATTCTCCGATAAGAATAAAAGTAATTGCGCTTTATAAAAAAGAATTCTTACATATCGTATTAGCAAACGATTAAAGCAAATTTAGGCAAAGTAATAATCAAAATTAAAAGTTGAAAAGACAGACAGAAACATAATGAACCTTTTTAAACTATTTTATATAATTGACATTAAATGCATTAATTTTAACAAAGTAGGCAATAAACGTAAAAGATAAAACTTATCTAGATTACAAATATTTGGCAACATAGTCATGACATATATTCTTTCTTTACTTTCAAAAGCACTTTTAAAGCACTTTAAACGACAATAATTAAAGTATAATAAAAGAACGCGTCAATCGTATCACTCCCAAATATGAATGTATGCAAAATCAAACTTTTACTTAAATAGTCTTTTAACTAAATGACAGTGAGATAAAGGTAAATGCTTTTTTTAATAGATTGCAACATTGTACAGGTATTGTATATATAATGGCAAAGAAAGTATTTTGTGTACAATTTAATTATGGTTTTCACCATTCTTTTAGTCTTTCTGCCATAATTCCATTACTAAGGAAAGCAATAAATTTTTAAATGACTCTTTATGCTGGAAAAATGCACTTAATCGTTTAAAATGCAATTACTATGTCCTTTTAACTCATTACTTAAAACTTTAAACTTGCCTGCCCTGTGATTTAGAAAAGAGTAAGTATGGTATTAAATTCAAATATTGAAAGTTATGAACTCTCTAAAGAAAAATATATTTGTAAGAAATGTTTTATTCTAAGATGAAACTCAGAATTGTTTTGTAATATTTTAATTTTGCAAAATTATGCATTTTTGCTTAATTATGAATTAAAAAAATTGAAACCATGGAGAACACATATTGGTTTATGAACATGAAAGAACAGTTTATCTGTTACACATATATTTTAATTTAGTAATAGTTGCGTAAATCCCCAGGGGGATACCTACTTTAGGTATTCACGGGCTTCGCATCCCCGGGCCCCTGAGCGATCTTTCTGATTTCTTTTTCCTCTTACTTCTCTTGTCATTCTTTCCCCTTTGTTTAACTCTCGTTGTGGTTTCCTTTTTGGAGGTGAGGGCATTTCTGCATGAGCCGATATCATTCTGTCTATATCGACTCATGGAGAATTGTAAACCACCCACGTGTTTGCCGTGTGTGGCGACTCGTGTCCCTGGAAAGGGGGATCCTGACAGTTGACGGAAACCAATACACTGCTTTGGTCTCTGCTTCAGGTAGACGGGAGGTGCATATTGGTCCAGTATGCATCAATCGGCTGGTCAGGTGAATTTTGTCACTGGCTAAGGGATAAAGTGAGCGGGCACTTACTAGCCATAACGTTAAGAGTGGAGACTGGCATAGGTGTGTCTTGTGACCGTATAGGTCCTGGGTAGCACTGGTGCACGAATGTGCATCCCCTTGTTGGACTCGGCAGTGGGTGGTGCGGCCGGGGTCTGAATTGTATATATTTTCTAATATGGATTGAAAAACTTCACTTCCTTCTATATTTCTCCCATGTGGAGAGCAGCAAGCTGTACAGAATGATTCATTCACACGTTTTTTCATTATTAAACATACTGACAGTATTTCAGATAGTTCATTTAAAAGAACTTCACCATTTCTAATTGGTAAAACATTCCAGTCAGTTTTTGCTATTCCCTGAAAATAATGCAGTCCGGAGATTTGTTGTTGGCCAAGCACTCGCAACTTCTATAAAATTGTACAACAATAAGCTCCTTTTCTGTTTCTGTCCAAGCACATCAAAATTTAAATACAACCAGTGGTGTGATATCTAAACCAGAACTTCTATTCTCTACAAGGAAGAACTTCTAGAAAACTTAAAAGATCGAAACATCATAGATGCACGTCGTGTCACAGTCCGTCGAAATGGTCATGTGTTTCCTAAAAAGCACATTATTCTTACTTTTATTAGCCCAAATTTACCAACCAGAATTAAAACTGCTTATTTGAGCTGTCCAGTACGGCCTTATATACCTAAACCCCTCCGTTGCTTAAAATGCCAGCGTTATGGCATACAAACACTAACTGTCGTGGTTCCGTTATTTGTGCACGTTGTTCAGAAGTCGGACACGACAGTAAATCTTGCAATAATCCTGAACGCTGTTTAAACTGTAAGGGTGACCATACAGCATACTCTCGTTCTTGTTCAAACTGGATCAGAGAAAAAGAAATACACAGTTAAAATCACTCAAAAAATTTCTTACACTGAAGCTCGCAAGCTTGCTGAGTCTAGAACTCCATCTGTTGGAATTTCTTATTCAAGTTTACTCAGGAAACAAACAAAACCAATAAGGCACATAAGCACCCAAACAGACTCTCCTTTTCCACCAAATAATTCAGCTATAAAAGAACTACTCACCATTTCAAAGATAAAAACCCGTGATGTCAGTTGTGGTAGTAACTGCTATGCGACCCCAAAATTAGAACGTTGCCTACAATCCTCAGATCCAGTTATAATAGAATACCAAACTAGTCAGTCACGAAAATCCACCGGTCAATCCAAAAAGTCACCCGATCATGAGATTGAGTAAACTTCTGTTCCATATGCATGTAATCTGCAAAAGTCTAATACTAGTAAAACACAGAAAATAAACCAAAAATCTTGTGTGCAGAAACGGAAAAGGAAATCTCCAACCCAAGTTTCCTTCCAGCGGAAGACTGCGAACTGGAAAGGCAAGAAATCCATTCTTAGCCCATCTTTTACAAATACGAAGGATCCCAGACATTTAGAAAGATATGTGGAGGAGGCTATGGATTCTGAATACTATGATTCAAATTCAGATGATGCTGTTCTCGAAAGATACGATCCTACATGATTTGACATTACTTAAAAATTAAATCTTTATTCTATAAATGTGTATTTTTGTAAAATTTATTTTGACATTTTTACCTTCATACCTTTTACATATTTTAACGATAAATATTTTTGATTATGTTTTTTTAATCTTGTTATCGTGAGGTTTTTAGACATTCTAAAATTTTCCTTTTACCTCATTACTTTTACATTAAATTCAATTTTTCACTTACTGTTTTTATCAGAAATTTTAATGTAATTTTTTAACTTTAGCTCTGTCTTTTTTTCTAACTTGTTCTTGGTGCAGTAGCTATAGGTTTTTCACGTGGTTATCTGATTTTGTTTATAAATTTTATCATTTTATTTTTTCAGTCATCTTGTTGCGTAACATTATTTGTATTTGAGGTTTTAAAATTTAATTTTTAATTATCTGTTTTTCCTGATCTTTTTCTTGGCGCAGCATGTCCCAAATGGGACTTTGTGCCATTAAACGCCAATCAACCAATCAACCAACCATTGTTGCGTAAAACAAATAAGGAATAGCTACAATAAATTTTGAAGAAACATTTTTTTTTTAAATAATATGCTTCATGAATACTCGATCAAATTCCATTTTTTTTTTTTTTTTTTTTTTTTTTTTGTACGGGGATTACAAGAGTATTTATTCTTCCACAATAAACAACAACAACAAAAACAAGTACTTATTTTCATTTTCTTAAAGAATATAATTTTGTGCGAGAATTTTTTAAACAAAATATCTTTTTTTTTGTTGTTGTTAAGGTAACATTTGTAAGCACTCACGCGAAAAGAAAAATTTCTCTGAAAAATTTCCTTTACCGATGGGATTTTTTTCTATTTGGAAATTAATCACGAAATGATTTGCATTTCTTGAAACGAAACGAAACCAAACACAATATAAATCTCTTTAAAAATTCTTGCTGTATTCTTCAAAGTATGATTTGAGCATGCATGTCTATTGTAATTCTTAAAAATTAAAATTTTCAGAAGATTGTGCATAAATCATATAAAAGTTATTAGAGATTACTTAAAATGAGACTATGGGATATAAAAAGAATCACATTTAAATCATATAATAAAGGTATGTAAAATTCAGCTTGCCTTCTTTTTCAGAATCGTCCATGGCTTTTCTTTTTATCCTTGTTATATTAGCGTATCCATTTGTTTTCCCACAAAAAGCTTGTGAAGGTGTTTTTATTAATGTATCTTATTTGATTATTCAAATTATTATACCACTTTTTTGGTATTAATTACATTTCTACATCACTGAAAGGATATACATTTTTAATGTCAGGAGCAATCAGTTTTTGCTCCTTTCTTATTTAAATAACATATAAATACTAAATTATTAATTAAAACACTCTTTAGATAAAGAGTAATCACATAAATAAATTCAAGATTATAATCATTAACAAAGTACTTATTTTCTTTTAAAGTCAATAAAATTAAAGATATAGTTCTTTATGTAATCAATATTGCAGTTTTATAATATAAATGTTTATATATTTTGATTGACATTATATAGGGTGTCCGGTCTCAATGGTTTCCAATGGCTAATTCCTAAATCGTTAGTCATAGACATATAGTTGCAATTAGAAAAATGCTTTAAATCAGATAAAGAAATATTTTAAAAGCGATTTGGGTCAATAAAAACATTTCTTAAAAAATTACGAAATTTAAATTTTTCTACGGTCCCCAGGTCCTATAAGTTATATTTAGTAAAACTTTCCTATTATACTGACAGGTAAGACAAAAAATGTCCCATTCATATGACACTAAAATTGTGCGAGTTATGAAACTTTAAAAATACATGACTTATGCCACTTTTCTGCTCTGAAAACAAATGAGTTCGGCTTGGCTTTGAGGGGCCATATTCCAAGTGCTTAAAGTATTCGAAGATCTCATTTCGTGTGTATTTGCGCTTTGAAAAAAGTCGTACAAGTAATTACGATTAAGTTAACATTTACTAAGTTTCAGATTGGCTGAAATAACATATGTTTTATTTTGTCAGGATTTGACACTGTTTCTTTTATGATTTATTATAATAAAATTATGTTATTTTTATAAGTTTTTATGTTACTTCAGCGATCTTATGTATGTTTTCCAGTTCAAAATTTGTATTCGAACTTTAACCCACTTTCAAATATCCGAACGAGATTACATTTTACATACTGGCGCAAATCCGATAACAATCTAATATTATTAAGATTTTCGGTGGTTACCATTTATACTTATTTTATAGGATAACACAAAACATTTCGGATAGATTACCGACAAGAAGTTTATAAAAAAGTTTTAGATTAGATAATTCAAGACGGAGATTGTTGGTTTTTTTAACTTTTATGTATTTTTTAGCACTGAATCCGAAAATTGCCTTAATTTTTAACCATCATGTCAGGATATTTCGCAAATAATAAATTGTCGAATTTAAAGAATAAAAAAAAATCGGATACTATAAAGTAGAGGAGATGTTTGTATTTTTTAACTTTTGATAATTGATTTTTACGTACTTTTTAGCACTAAATCTTAAAATGACTTTCATTTTTAACCATCACATTAGATTTTTTTTTGCAAATGTGTAAGTTAAAATATAGCGAAAATCTCATACTATAAAACATATGTAATTTTTTTTTCTTTTATTTGATTCAATAATTTATTCGATATTTTTGCTCACCTTGGGATTCTTACAGCTGGGTGGTGTGATGAGATGGGGGAGGAGATTAAATTTTAACTTTGAACTTTCTAACTTTGAAATTTACAATTTGTGTAAAATCTTGATGTGATGGCAAAAATTGAAGGTCAAGTGTGGATTCAGCGGTACAGAATACATAAGAATCAATTATCAAAAGCTAAACAACATGAAATAACCCAACTTTTGCAGGCTAGTGTAATCTAATAATATTTTAAAATACGTATCATTTTGTAAAGAATTGAGGCTGTTAATTTAGCATAATTTTATTTAACAAAAATTCTGTTTTTTTTTTCTTTCTTCTTAAATGTGTATTATAAATTGTATATTTTGCATTAATATGTCAGAATGACTAAAGATTTCAAATTTATATTGCAATGTTAATTTTACTCTCAACCTATTTTTAATATGTCTGACGAAATTATATTTCGACTAAATTTGTGAATGACCCCCAATTTGCAGCAAAAAATATGCCCCAACTTTAAACAGGTATTACTCGGTCAATTTTAATCGTAGAACAACGGGCCTTTTTTTGTATTACTTGTCAGTATAATAGGAAAATTTTACTAAATATAACTTATAGGACCTGGGGACCGTATAAAAATTTAAATTTCGTAATTTTTTAAAAAATGTTTTTATTGACCCAAATCGCTTTTAAAATATTTCTTTACCTGATTTAAAAGGTTTTTGCAATTGGAACTATATGTCTATGACTAACGGTTTAGGAATTAGCCATTGGACACCGTTGAGACCGGACACCCTGTATAAATGTTTATATCTTTTGACTGACAGTTTATTTTTTGAACAAGGAAGTAATGTTCTATTTTGGTATCAGGATAAATTAGATGATTTAAACATTGAAAACATCACACATTGAAGTGATTTGTGCAGTGTTTTGAAAAGTAACTAAATTGATTTATGATAAGTATTTTTTTTTTTTTTTTTTTTTTTTTTCTGGAGAGATTAGTATATCTAACATGACCCCTTCAGATCTTCAGATTGATGAGCAAACAAGTTCATAGACCTTCTGTGATTTTGTAATTCATGTTTGGAGACAGGTTTTGTCAAAGCATCTGCAATCATATATTTGGGTGGACAGTACTTCAATTCTATTTTTCCATCTTCTTTGAGTTATCTGATTGCATGAAAACGTATATAAATGTGTTTACTTCTTTTTGAAAACTTCTCACTTCCTATCATTTTGATACAGCTTTGGTTATCTTCATATAAAGTGATTGGTTTTGACTGTGGTAGATCAAAATCTTCTAGGAGTTTCACTAACCACAAGATCTCTTGACCTGCACTTGCGTCTGACACATATTCAGCCTCTGCTGATAAAAGAGCAACACCTGATTGCCTTTCTGTACACCATTGAATTGGATTGTTACCTAAAGTGAAAAGATTTCTGCTTGGGGATTTTCTTGTGTTATTATCACCTGCCCTATCGACATCTGTGTTATCTTTTAGAATCGGTCAATTTTTGTGTTTATGTGCAAGTTCTGTTGTTTGGTGTAGCTTAAATATCGGATTATTGTTTTAACTATCATCCAATCTTTTTTTTCGCGGAGATTCGTTTCTTCTGCTTAATATTAACTGCAGCAGAAATGTCAGGTCTGCTGACAGATGCGATATAAAGTAATAATCAAATCTCATGTCTGTATTTGATATTGTTGTGTAACAGATTGTAATTATCTTCTAATCTATTAAAATTGGGTTCCATCGGAGTGCCCACTGGTTTGTCTTCTTCTAACTTAAACATTTTTACTATTTCTTCTTTTTAGTTTTTTGATTTAATTGGAAACCTTCTGCTGTTTTTTTTCTGTTTTACTTCCCAAATAAAAACTTAGTTCTTTTAGATTTTTTTAATTCATATTCAATTTTTTCTACTACATATTTTATTTCGTCATCTTTACCTGCTATAAGGATATCATCAACATAAACGATTATATATATGTTTTGTTTTCTCCTTAATTTTGGATGTATAGACATGTATCTGAATTAGATTGTTTAAAGTTTAAGTCTCTTAAGAATTTTGTTATCTTGGAGTACCATGCTCTGGCTGCTTGTTCCAAATAATAAATTGATTTATTCAATCGGCATACTTTATTTTCCTGATTTGAAATAATATAGTTTTCTGGTTGAGTTATGTGAATTTCTTCATCTAAATTGCCATATAGGACAGCCGTTTTAATAGCAACATGGTTAACTTTTAATTTGTGGTAAGCTGCTCCTGCTATAAAATGATCTAAGTGTCGCGTAAAAACTACAGGTGCAAATATTTCTTCATAATATATGCCATATTTTTTATAATATCCTTTGCAACTAATCTGGATTTATATCTGTGTATTTTTCCTTCATCGTCATATTTGGTTTTAAAAATTCACCTGGATCAAATTATTTTTCAACCTTGAGGGGGATCAAGAAATGTCCATATATTATTTTTTTAAGAGAACCTATCTCTTCTTGTGTGGCATTTAACCAATTTTGTTTTTACTTTGGATTTTATATATTCATTATGTCATAAAAAATTTCTGGTTTTTTAATGTGTTCGTGATTTACCATGTAAATGAATCGGTCTGGATGGACCCCCTTATTAGATCGGTCTGACCGCCTTGGTTTTGGTGTGGAATGGACTCACTTGGTGTGTCTTCAATGTTTGTGACTTCGATTTCTACCATGTTTTTATTCTGTGATTTTTCACTTTCGTCAGATGGTTTTTCTTTGAAATTTAATTGCGTTTCTACCCTCTCGTGTATATTTTTGTTTTCTAGAAACTTTACTGTTATGGCAATTATTATTTCTTTACCACCTGTGTAAATACGGTATCCTGTGGATTAGTTGTCGAAGACGACAAATGTACATTCGACTGCCTTACCATCGAATTTTTGTCTTTTTATTTTTATTTACATAAGCAAAGGCTTTACAGCCAAACACTCTAAGGTAGTGTAAATTTGGTGGTCTGTTATTCCAAAGTTGAAATGGGGACTTTTCATTAGGGACATAATCGGTTTTGAATATGGTTCACGGTACAGATTCGCCACCCCAGAATTTTTTAGGCAAGTTTGCTTCGCTAATCATAGCTCTGGTCATTTCAATTAGTGTGCTGTTTTTCGGTTTGGCAACACCATTTTGGCTCGGAGAGTTCGGAACAGTGTGTTGATTCTCTATTCCATTTTTTTGTAAGAATGTTGTCAAATAAATCATTGTTGAATCCCCTCCATTATCCGTTCTGATGCTTTTCGGCTTTTCGTCAAATTTATTACTAACGAAGACAAAAAAGTACTTAATTTTTTCGTAGACTTCGAATTTCTTTGATAATAAATGCAGAATGGTAAATCTAGAATAATCATCTACAAATATTAAGAAGTGTATTTTTCGCCCTATGGTCGGTGTTTGGAAAGGCCTACATAAGTCAGAGTGTATCAACGCTAATGGTTTAGTGGCTCTATAATCTTTTAATATTGGATAAGGTGCGTCGGTAAGCTTTGTTTTGATGCAAGTTTTACAAGTTCTGTTGCGTTTACAGTTATTTATATGTGTTCCCTTCGCTATGTGTTTTTCTTCGATTTGTTTAATAGATGCAACATTTTTATGACCTAACCTTATGTGCCATAGTTCTAGACAATTTTTATTATCAAAACTATAAGTTTGATTTGCATAATTTTTGTTATCGGTTTCATTTGCCAATTGAACGTCATATAAATTATTTTTCTTTAGTGCTTCCAGGCGAGTTATTTCTTGGAACGTTAAGTTACACTTATCATTTTTAAATAAGATCTCGCATCCATTTTCTGTAGCCTTGCTAACGTAAAACAGATATGACTCGATTTCTGGTACAAGCAAAACATCTTTAAACGTTATGGTTGTGCGTTTCGCCGTCTGAAGTTTTTGTGGTTATTTCTTTGTTACCCGATTCATACGAAACTAATTTGTTTCCATTTGAAATAACAACACTAGTTTTTTTTTCCTTTGATTTAATTTCAGTAAATAAATGTTCATCATTTCTTATGTGACTAGTACTTCCATTGTTAACTATCCAAGCTTTGTTATTGCGCGGTTTTATCCTAAATGCATAGTGTTTGTTACCTTGATCACTTTAATACTCATTACAATCGGCATTTTGATTCTAATTTAATACATAATCATTTCTAACATTTTTGTCATCTTTTTGGAAAACAAGAGAATAATTAAAATTTTTCTTGCAGTCTTGTTTATAATATGGATGGTGTGAAGGATATTTTTGTTTATTTTTATTATGCCAGCATTCTTTGATGGAATGGGTTTCTCAATTTGCAATTTGAACAGTATTTTTGTTCTTTTATATACCCGTAGTGTTAAATAGATAATCCGCATTGTTAAATATCTTCGTAGTTTTAAATGTTTTAGCGGTATTTTCAGATGATTCGGAACTATCGGTTCTGCGATTAAATTCGTCTATATGTTTACTTTTTATGAATTAGGTGTTAACTCTTCTTCATTTCTGGATTTGGGCGCCTTTATGAGGGTGTCGTATGAAGCTGCTCAATAATACAGCAAAACTGCTGAGATATGATTAAATTTATGTTTTCTCTTATAGCGGATCATTTATCAACTACTTCCAGTACATTTGTAAAATGTTTTACCATATCGCCCCCTTCAGTTAATTTCGTGCTATACAGCTTGCGTAATAAGTACAGTTTACTGAATAAATTACATTTTTCATGAATAGATTTTAGAGTATTCCAAGTTTCCATCGCGTATTGAATATTTAAACGCCGACGATCTGATTGTCAGCAATACTGAGATTTATAATAGCTATGGCCTCCCTGCTTTCTTATGACCAATCAGTGGAATTGGGTTGGTGGTACTTCAGAAATGATCTCAAATATATCCTCTTTTATGAGAAGCATCTCCATTTTAAATTTCCAAATATTATAATTTGTGGAGTTGAGCTTCTCTATAATCTGTGCATTTTTACACAAGACATTTTTTTGTTTCTGTTACCACCTTTTTATTTTCAAATAAACCCCTTTATTTATTAAATCATCCTTTACTAATGGAAAATCCAGCTTGCCTTCTCTTTCAGGATCGTCCACGACTTTTATTTTTATCCAGTTTATTTTAGCGTATCCATTTGTTTTCCTATAAAAAGATTGTGAAGGTGTTTTGATTAATGTGCCTTACTTGATTATTCAAATTATTGTACAACTTTTTGGTATTAATTAAATTTTTATATCAGTAAAAGGACATACATTTTTAACATCAGGATCATTCATTTTTTGTTCCTTTCTTGTTTAAATAACATACAGATACTAAATTAATAATACAAAACACCGTTTAAATAAAGAGTAATCACATAAAGAAATTCAAGGTTATAATCATTAACAAAGCATCATTAATAATCATTAATAATTAAATTAACTCATTTTCTTTTAAAGTCAATAAAATAAAAGTTATAGTTCTTTATGTAATCAATATTGTACCTTTATAATATAAATGATAATTTATATTAAACATGAAAAATTCTTTTCAGTTACGCTTATTTTAATTTAGTCATGGATGCCGAAAATAAACTAGTAAATCTGCAAATCAGGAACCTTAACGTCAGCTCTGCAAGTCATTGTTTTTAAACATACTCCAATTTCTTGCAAACCGCAATTTAAAGTTTTGAAATTACGTAACTATTTATAAGAATAAAAAATTGCGAAATTTTCAGACATTAGAAGCATGAAATTTAAAACGTTGCTACGTAAAGATATTCTGAAATTTTCATGAGCTACTAATTCTGGTATTTACTTTAGATAATAAAGCAGATTTCGTCAAGGGGCGGAGCCCCCCTAACCCCCCGTAGTCTCATTAAATGTAAATATGCAAGTTTTTATTGATTGCGCTAATGGTTATTGTAAATCTTAGATTTCTTTTTACACTTCCGAGGATTATTTTTCAATACCGGTGGGCAGAAAATGATTTACATTGAGGCAATTATATTAAAAGCAATTATTTTATGAACAAAAATGTAACTTCAGTTTAAAAAGAAATTACTTTTCATTCGTATTTTCTGATTTGAGGCGGAATTAAGAAGTAATACTCGTCATTTTTTTTTTTTTCAGGCAACCGTTAATGCTTGGTTTTTAAGAATGAAAATATTTATTTCCCGATACAATGACGTCATTTTCAACAGATAATTTTGCTGTGCATAATTTTGACATTTGCTATCTATTTGCTTTTTTTTTTTTCACATTGAAATTTTCGAAAAAAATTAAACATTTCTGTTAGCCGTGTGAAGACGATAAACCGTGAGATATTGGTAACACAGTTTTCTAATAATACGAATTAATATAATATCACAAGGCCCTTTTATTTCAGTCTCAAAGCGCATTCGTTTAATTTTTGATATATGAGGTCAAATTTACCTTCTTTTCGTATTTTCGTTTTATTTCCAATATGAAGACGTATTCCTGTCTATTTTTTATTTCTCCCTTACACATGAAAATCTTTGAAATCAAAATTAACTATTTAGGATAAATTATTGTTCCTGGATCTGATTTTCTTGGCAACGGTAATATATATATATATATATATATATATATATATATATATATATATATACATATATATATAAAGATAATGTTAAATTTTATAGCAAAATGTCAATTTATTCCTTATGAAAATAATGAACTTTTTAATTTAAAAGAGAAATATTTGAACAAAATAAGTAGAAAACAGCCTTTCTTTATTTCTGGGGTAAATTCCATCTATTTGTAAAGACACAAAGACATTAATTCATCCCTTTTGACGTTGATTTGACTTCAAACAAGTACTTTCATTTTTTACGATATTTTTAGGCGGAGTTCCGTTGCTAGGTAACAGTTAAAAGAAAATTAAAACAACGAAATATGTGCATTAAAAAAACGTAAATTTGTAAAAGAAAATATTTTATGTTATTGGAACACAAATATAAGATTCCTCTATAAGTTATACACCTAATTTAAAAACTCTGACAAATGTACACACAAAATTTCAAACTAATATGAATAATGTATGATTGTAATTGGGAAATTTCATCATCCATAATTTACCATTTAAATCCTTCAATCATATGAGCCATTTCCTTTCAATAAATAAAAATTGAAAAATCGTCAGAATCGCCATAGAACAGCATTATTGCGCAAAATAAAATATTCTATATTTTCCTAACAAGTGCACCAAATATAACAAAAAACAATACAGCTAGATCCGGGTACTTCAACAACATACCCACTTAATTTCAAGCTAATTGGAGGCTTTTTGCGGCAGTTATCGCGGAACAGACTGACAGACTAACAGATAGGCTAACAGACTAACGGAAACGAAAACTTTTCGTGTCTCCACAGTAAGCCTTCAATGACGTTTCGACAATAAGGAATGGCTACAATAGTTTCTCAACCAACATCTTTTTTAAATAACAATATACTTAATGAATCATCGCTCAAATTCCATTTTTTTTCTTTACGGGATTACAAAAGAATTTATCCTTTGACACTAAACAGCAACAACAAAAGTACTTATTTTCATTTAATTAAAGATTATAATTTTGTACAACAATTTTTTAAACAAAATATCTTTCTTTGTTAAGGTTACATTTGTACACACATACACAAAAAGAAATGTTTATATGAAAAATTTCATTTACCGCTGGGATTTTTTTTTCAGTTCGGCGAATTAATCACATAATGATTTGCGTTTCTTGAAACGAAAACAAACACAATATAAATCTCTTTAAAAATTCTTGCTGTTGTTCGATAAAGTATGATTTGAACTTTCTTGTTGATTGTAATTCTTAAGAATTTAAATTTTTAGTAGAGTGATTGTGTGTAAATTATGTAAATGTTAATTGTGGTATCATCGATAAATATTACACAGAACTTACCATTTTTTTTTTTGGTATCTTGAACATATTTAGCTGCAATTCTTCTTTTATAAATGTCATAAAACCATTTACAAAATTATTTTGCTTGAAAACACTTATTTATTATTTTTTAAATTAAATAAAAAACGAAATAATATAGATCACGGACATTTGCTGTATTTCTTTATGTTACAGAATTGCATTACGTTATTTTTCTTTTATTTCTATAATCTTATTGCACCTTTTGACATATTTATTATCAATGAGGAGCACCCACCGTAAACTTGAGAACTTTAAGTAAATCTTTAGACTAGATCTGATTGAATGGTGTATGCCTAGCTAAGATATAGTCATTAAAAAGGAGAGAATATTATTATTCATTTTTATATATAATATTACAACTGCTTTTTACAATAATGCAAAATAATTTCAAAATGCTTAGTAATTAGTATATATTAAATCTCATACATTTTACATGAAGCAACATATGATATTTCACACCTTCTGTTCTGTTTTTCATTCCGTATTTGTGCTTTCTATATTGTGTCCAATGTACGGCATAATCTCATTTCATCTGCATGTCAAAATTGCGGATTTACACGTTGCACCCGGAGAGTAAACAATGCCTTTATACCAGAGTTTTGGGATTTTTCTTCTATACAAAGGCATTTTTTACATACAGTTATACTTTCTCAGTATACGCGAATGCATAGTTATCGTTTTGAATCATACATATTTTATGATGATAAAAAAAGGAAAATAAATCTACTTATTTCAAGATATTTATAAACACAAACCAATTATACCAACACACAATAAAAAAATATTATTTAATTCAAAATTGTATTTTGAAAAATACAAATGGAATTCTTAAAAACATTTTTCCTCTTAACATTATATACAATGATTTATGAAACATAGCCTGACTTGTGATATGCTTTGTGATATCGAATGTTTAAACAAGCCAACTCGTAAACTTTAATTACGGAATGTCTTTAAAATTTCTGTACCATAGATCTACAGTTTGTAAAATTGCTAAAAAAATGGTTTTAAAGCGATTTAAACTTGATAAATATCATAATTTCGAAGATGTCTACAGAATTCGTTCTTGAGTAAAATTGTTTCTTAGAAAGAATCGTTCTTGTACATCACACTATTTTTTTAATGGTGATTTTTGCATATACTTATTTAAAAGATTTTAAACATTTAAAAAAGCTTGATCGAAATTCTACGTTTTTAGACTAAATTTTAACATATAATAAACGACGCAGATTAAATATGCTGTGTTTAAACGTTAAGTTTCTGCTACTTCCTGAAATTTTAATAGAGTAAACGGAAGTAATTTATGGAGAATCTGTTTCCTTCAATTGAAATGTTCTACATTATAGTTTTAATTAGACTATTCCAAAAGGTCACTTACTCTAGAATGTTACACAGTTAAATTTACAATAAAAGGTCACAGAAATAAACAAATAACAATGTGATAAAAATCAATGTACCTTTTAAATTATTTACATAAATTTTTCCTGAAATTAACATGCAAAATGTACAAAATACATACAAATAGTATAATAGTATAATAAATAGTATACAAAATTTTTAACTTTTATAAAATAAATTACAATCAATAAATTTAATCTAATAGTTTTGTTTATTATATAAAAATGGATTTAAAAGTTTATATTTTTTATTTCTGTTTTATAATATGAGATATATCTACTTTTCGCTTTGACCACATTATTGGTATGGCATTACAATTCAAAATAGAAACAAATGAGAAGTGAAAGTTTTTCGAAATACTCTTAACCTTTTCCATATGCATGATAAAATTATTTTATCATCTATTAAACAATTTCCTCTTAAGTATTACGTTAAAGACTTATTCAATTGAAGAGGTTATTCTTGGTATAAAAATACCTAATAATAAGTATAATATTAAAAAATAAGTATCGTTCTTTTTCTTATCAGTAGAAAAACTTACATTAAGTATGATTTTCACCTTTAATCAAATTGTTACTATTGCAAATAATACCATAAAAATGAGAAAACGAAGGAACAACTAGAAAAATTATAAGAATTTTACTATAAATATTACAGGGTTATTCCAATTGAAGTACGGTATTTTAAAATACAATAATTTCCTCATTTTGAAACATACACTTTTCAGAATTGGTTTAAATGCAAGGAAATTCAAACATTTTCATTTTATTGCATCATGAATTTTCTGTATGACTTACTTCATTCACGACTATAGTGTAGTAAATTCCAAACTCGTTTATGAATGCTTGATGTTATTAAGTTCAGGGTATATTACATATACGTGTTTTTAGGTCATCCAAGATGCATATAGGGGTTGGGATTAGCAGTATCATACACACGTTGTTTTCCAAATAGCCCCACAACAAAATGTCATATAGTGTAATGGTTGCAAAGATACAAGAAAAAGTTACATAGTAGCAAAGACACACTATTTCATCAAATTGGTGATAACATTTACGGATGTTTTTGGCACTAGAACTAGATTTTCCAAAACGTCTACGAAACGAACGTTTATTAAAATAACAGCTTCGTTTCTGACATATTTCAGAACACAAAACTCATTTACATGTTAAGACGTCATTTTCGGTTCTAGCAATAATAGTCCCATCACGAATTCCGTAGCTCAAACATTCAAAGAAAAGATGAAACTGTTTGAGTTTCCTTTCATTTTAAACGTACTCTGATGAGTGCACGTTCCAAAATGAGTTTTTTATGCTTTTTTAAAACACGATACATCATTTTAAATACCCTTATACTTAGGATTTGATACACTGTATTTGTCTTCAATTCGACAGCAACAACAACTTTAAAAATTATTAATAATTAACAAACTGGTATGTCAGAATGCGGTTAGGTAAACTTCTAATTGAATAAATTTTGCTAAAAAATCCAGGTAATATGCCAACTTACTTTCAACCCTTTTTAATCATTTTCTTTTATATTGAAAATAGCTGATCTTTGACTAGTGTTATTGTGCAAAACGGTGTGACAATATGGAATTTTTTCGTAATTTTTAAACTTTAAAAGAAGCCGATATACAGTGTGCACAGTTAATTCCCCCCTCCCTCTCCCTAAAAATCAGAAATACGACCAGCATAGTAATAGAGGTATATAGTCTAGAAGCACTAAAGTATGTATGAGCTACGCTATTGAGAAACAACCGCTTACAGTGCCACTTTGCGGTAATAGAGTAATGACGGAATTTGATCAGAGTTGTACCATTAGTTAGATAGCTTTTCCGGAAAGTTTAATTATGTAACATATAGTTCTACGTTTCTTTGTTATAGAATTCGGGAGGAAGTTTGATAATCAGATGAGCCTGATTATAAAAGATTAAACTTTAAAAAAAATATATTGGGTGAATTTTGATGACATTACCATTGTTAGGAAAAACCCGTTGAATAGTTCCACCAGGGGTTATGCCACCACCCCGCCAAGTTTAAAAACTAAGGGTTGTTTTGAGGTAGTGAATCTGCCTGCACTATAGAGGCCAACAATAGAAGTAGTGCCTAGAGTGAAAGTGATTTTGTTGCATGTCGTTCGTTTGTTCTAGTGAAAAATTTAGTTTTCATCCAGTTTCTTGTTATTTTGAAGCTTCAAATGATTAGGGATATGCATCTTTTATATTTGATATTTAAGATAATATTACCCGTAATAGACATGCATTCGCCGATATTTTGATGCAACGGGTTGAACAAGTTCGGTTCTTCTTCCGGCATTGCATGGGGATTTCCACCATATTGTGCTCTCGGGGTAATATCACCACCAGACAAATAGGGTGAAAAATGGCCTCATTTGAATATAGTGGAGCCGATTTAGCAGATATTTATATTTGTGACTTTTGCAATTTGAGTTATATTGTAACTCATAAATCACTTTTGATTCATAATTGTTTTCTAAATATGTCCAGTAGGTTATGTGTTTCTTAGTATCCATTTGATAGATTTACTAGGTCATAAAAGAGTGGTGTCATTAACCCGATACAGTGGCGGAATTACCACAGTATCCTAGCTAATCCCGCCACTGTGCAGAGGTTGAAAGAAGTTTTTTTTTTTTTTATGGGAGCTTATGTTACAATTATAAATACGGTTATATTTATACAGATACTAAAGATCATCAATTACTTTAGCTTTTTAACTGTTTAAAAATAGCCATTTTTTAGAGGTGAAAGAATTCCGCCTGTCTACACTACATCATTTTTTACAAAATACTGCTGCAACTAATCATCGAAAAGAGTTGGTACTTACAGATAAAATTTCGCCAGACATATTATAAAATATAACAGCGCAATGGCGTTTGTATCCTTTTCGGCAATGCTGAAGGGCATTCCACGTAAAGTTTCATTTTGCTTCAAAAACAAGCTCAAATGTACCTATTTATTTCGCTTGCTAGGTTCTTTTGGAGAAACGGAATAGCGTAATGGGCGAATACTGCTAGTTTAATAATAAATCTAACACTTAAAAATAAACATAGTTTATTTTAAACAGAAAATCATTTTAAGTATACACAGCGTGTCCAATTCGAGACAATATAATGCACTCCCATACAAACATACGCACTTACATACATACACATGCACAGCTGTTGAAGAGGGATACGTTCAGACTGCATAACTGCACACAGCTTTTTCTGGCACTAAAAATTCGGTTTTTTTATTTATATATGACAAACATCATCAAATTTACATCATCATAACTTTATACGTTTTCATCGTAAACGAGTGAAATGATTAGTGTTTTTACTAGTGTGATCGTGGATAATGTTTTCTGAACATATTTTTTAGTACCAAGGGTCAGTATAAAAATGTAATTTTCGTAACATTTTAAAAGTAGTTATTTTGATGTCAGTGGACTTTAATATCATATAGAACATTAAAAACATTCTTGATAACCTCTAAATAAAAGGTTAAGAAATTGACTATCGGTTAAAGATAAGAAGTAACAATAAGAAGTAACTCATGAATTCATGAATAAATAAAGTTACTTTATTCCATGAATTTCCAGTAAAGCAATACACGACAATGTCCTAAATACACTTTACACTTCATAAATAAAACAAGACGTTTTTTAGAAGCATTGAAAGAAGTATTAAACAGTTAATTTAAAAATCCATTTTAATTAATTTACTGTTTAAGAAAGGCTTTCAAATGGTTGACCGTTCTCGAATTTTATTCATCACTCGATAACTAAATTAATTTAGGAACCAAATTACACAGTTCATTTATTAATAATGTTAATGCGTTTGCATTTTTATGAATCTCTTTTGTTAGTGTATACCCAGGGACTGACAAAAGTTGGAAATTTTTAGGCGCCAATAAAAATACTGAGGAATCCTTGAAGAATCCTTTCTCTGACATTAACGCATTCACTGCAAAGTGGAACACTGGCTGCTCATAATTGTATTCGGCTATTTTTGAGTGATCTATGTGTCCTTTTGGAGTGAGCAAGTTAACTAGTCAATTAAAAAAAATCAAACTGAGCAAAAACATTTAAGATAATACTAATTTTACATTATAAAAATTAAATAGAAACAAACTATGACGTTAAACATTAAAACAGTAGATAAATTAATACCTTTATTTTTAATTCCCAACAAGAAATTATGTACATAAATTAACAATGCCTTTGAGATTTTGATTTGAAATACTACTTGTCATTTTTGTGAGATATATCTGACAACTGCACATTTTGGTAAATTCCACTTAATGAAACAATCATTATTTTTTTTTCATTTTCTGTTGGAGTATTTTTAAGGTTTTCTAATCTAAGCAGTGCTATATCAACATGCACTTTAGTTTGGCTTAGCAAAAAGTTTGATTTCTGAAAATTAGGGAGAGTTGTTGTGCCGGTATGGTGTATTATCTTCCACTGCAAATAATCACGCTATTAAAAATAAATATTTTTGCACATAGAATTTTTTTTTGGTTAAAGGAAAAAAAATTAAATTAATAAGTAGGTAAAAAAGTTAGTCGCCAACAGGATTTTTTTAGTCGCCAGGTCGACCTGGCGCCCGGGGTTTGTCGGACCCAGTGTATACCTATATTCCTACCTATTTGATACAATGTATATTTATTTATATATTGGAAAATAAGATTTTAACAAATTGATAGAATTTTTTTTTTAATGTTTATTCTATATTTTAATTTACACTAGCTTTTGAATTGAACTAATTTGTATTTTGTGTCCAGGTTTTAGATTTACAAGCATCACTGTAATTTGTCTATTTAAACGTTGTGTAATATTAATTATATACATCTGTGTAAGAATCTACTGGCAGTTTAATTCTGTCTAAAATTAAATTACTTGGAACGTAAATTTTGTTTTCCATGGTCTTTTTTCAGTTTATAACTCTCTGTCATGCTATATATGACAGAAAACTATTTATATTTTTTGTAATCTAATATTTTGTTTCTCATTAGTAAATTTTACGCCTACAACCATGCGTTTATCAGATATGTATAACTATTACTCTACCCTCTCTGCCCTATTCTGTGTAACGCAAGGCATACGATTTTGGTCACCCCCACCACCACCACCCCAAAAAAACTAGATTTATTCAAAGAATTTACCAACAGAAGCTTCTATATTTGACCATCTGGCACGCAACAAACAAATTCTAAAATTAAAAAGATATAGTTGTTTTGAAAAAAAGAAACTCCACATCAAGAGAATGTTATAAATCTGCTTGAAAAATAAATAGGTAGAAGCGTATCAAACAGAAATAACCTCTGTATGGAGCGAAACAAATAAGGATATTTTTTGAAACTTGGAGGTGAGCTACTACTTTGTGAAAAAATCCTTGCATTCTTTTTTAGCTTTATTCCGGAAGATTTTATTTTAACTTTTTTGTTCAATTGTATTACATGTTCCTTGTAACTTTCATTATTGATTGCCAAATGTGGATGAAATTATTCCTCGTAGACTACGCTTTATTTGGTGTTACTAGATGCCAAATGCAAATAAGCAATTGCAGTTGAGATGACACTTGTGTTTAATAACAGATCTAATTTAACTGAACGGCCCCATGACTTTATTCGTTTAATATTTTTTAAACACATTTATTATTGATTTTTGTAACAAATCAATACATATAATATTTACATTTTTGTCTTTGAAACAGCAGTGCAGTTTTAATTGATAATTAAAATATGTATATTTGCATGTTTCCGACTTAAAATTTGAGGCCGCTCCATATTAAGAACTCATGCATGGATTTTAATTAAACTTCAGAATTTAGTATACCTTGATCAGTGATAATTAGGTTTCAGTGTTTATCGCCCAACAGATGGTGCTACTATGGTGCAATTTTTCACTGTTTTTGTGGTAGTTATATATCGGCATCTCTGCGATGAAAATTTATAGATCGTCACATTCTATTATATGTTTGAAAAAATAATAACTTAATAGGTTTTGTTTTAATCCAATAGAAAACATTGCTATGCTGCGATTTTCATGAACATGATTCCCACATTTCGGTATGTATCCTATGAATTTCGCTAAACATTATATTCAGTTAGACATATTAGCTAAAGAATTAATCCAAATATAATTGTGAAAAAAAATCATATGGAGGTAGAACGTGATACGATTTCGTGTTATTTAGCTTTTTGTAGGCATGGCTCTAAAGGTCTTCTTTTTTTCATGATTTTCGAGTATTTTTATCTGAAAAATTAAATCAAGGAATGCTATCAAACAGTATATTCAGTTTTATCTTGCTATAAAATTTTACTGATTAGATTTTGCTCTATACCGCCCAGCAGGGGCTGCTACTTTGTTGTGTTTTTCACGTATGTGAAAGCTATAAAATTTAATGAGGAGAGATTTATCAAAATGAATATTCAGTTTGGCTTGACACAAATTAACACTAAATTGCATTTTGGAGTGCATCGCACGAATGATGGAACTTCAGTGCTATGCTTCACAAGTATTGTGTAATAACTATATCTGAAAAACTAATGCACAAAATCTGAATAAAAGGCCCTTAAAACATTATTATATTAATTCCTATTAAATTATTTATTACAAATTTGGCTTTATTTGATACAGTTAGAATTCAAATGAAGCCCAGGGGTGCAGTGGTCAGAGTATCTGACTGCTGCACCGCAGGTCGAGAGTTCGACTCCCGACTCGGCCGATGAAAGGTTCACTCAACCTTTCATCCCTTTGGGGTCGATAAAATGTGTACCAAGTTTGCTTGGGAACTAAACACCGAGGGTCTCGAATTAGGTTGACCACTTGGCCGGGACGCATGCTGCATAGCACCTCGGGGCCCAGGGTCAAGAAAACGGAGATGGGCACTGTCGGCCCAGATCCTTCATGGATTGTATAGCCACAAAGTTTAGTTTAGTTCTTCAGAATACTAATAACATTTAAAAAAAATGAAATTATTAGTATTTGGTATTGTGTATATATAATCTTTGTCATTGTTATGAAGTTCTATAATTTACTATAATTAATATGTAACGATTTACTGTTTTCCATATTATAGCGGTTGCAAATTATGATTGACTGTTGTTTGAAGATTCATTGTTTCAATTACGCATTAACTAAAATATTAGATTTCGAATAACACTTTATGTTCCAGCAGATACACAGCAACATTAAAGAAATTAAAATGTAACAAAAGATCCTAGAAAAAGGGCAACAATCGAGATGGCACGGGACTAAAATGGCTAGAGAACGAAACGGCAGAAGGACCATAAGTTCGGGACAAAAATGTGCAGACTGAAATTGCGAGACAGTAATATCTGAGTTCTGACCGTGCTGACGTAGAATTAAGGTCAGATCGACTGTTTGTGCTAACAGGGGGAAGACACGCTATAATACTTAAACGAAGGTTTAGCTTTGCGTACTACCAGAAATGTAACTGTTAAAACTATATAAAACAATCTTGGAAATTTTTACACATTTCTGATATAATGTGATAATGTTAATACGGATATTCCTAGCCAGCTATTGTAGTTATTTCTCTAGCTATTAACAAAAGTAAAAACAACATTGTATGAAAGTGTATGCAATATATTTTTATTTTTTGACTACTTTCTTTTCTCCCCAAAAAACTGTTATTTGTTACATCACTAAAATTATTTAAGGCCATTAAAGGGAATAAGGTATCAGTTATGATTCATTTTTCACACAAACAATAATTATTTTGTTGAGAATCTAACAATAAGTTATGTCAATTATATATTTAAATACAAACCTGTATTAAGTAACCAAACACTGGAATTTTTTAAGCACTTAAAAACGTAGACATTATACACGTGATGATCCATTCCTCCATTATTTGGAACAAAAAGACGGAAAACATGAAATATTTTTTTATAAAAAGTACTCGTTTTTCGAAAACCTAGTTCTTGTTAATAAATATATAAGTAATGAATATTTCCTTGTCTCTGTGAGAAAGGATAAATGAAAAAACGAAAGGAATACGAGAAGACCCTTGCCATATTTGAGTTTTTTTTTCTTTTATGTATATAACATTTATCTGCGTGCGTGAAATGAAAACTATTAAAAATAATAATTTATAGATCTGAATAGATTATATTACGCAAAAATGAATATTGGAAAAATATAGATATAGATTGGTATGTTTTAGATATAAATACTCCGTATCTGTAATAAAATCTTTAAACGCGGTCGTTTAAAAAAACTGAGCGTAAAATCATAAAAAATCATGAAATATATATACAGCAAAAAATACACCATTTTTTTCAAAATACCTTCCTTCATATTATGTGCAGTGGTCCCATCAATCAACCTACTTTTCAAAAGAAGTAGATAAGCCTTTTCCTGAAAGCTGCTTCAATGAAACCTGCACTGCTGAAATAACTCAAAATTTGTATAAAAGTTTCTGCCACGGAGCTTCTCCTTCAACATCGGAAAAAGCCAGAAATCACACGGTGCGAAATCTGGTTTGTAAACTGGATATGGCATGATACTAATATTACATTTACTAAGATATTGCTGAACAAAAGTAGAGAATTGCGGGCATTATCGTGATGTAATATGCCATTCCTTACCAGTTCATGACGCTTTCTTGATATGTGGTGTCGCAAAATTTTCAAAACTGAAACAAAATATTCACCATTCTTAGTAGTTTTGGGGGGCATAGCACGCTGATAGATTACACCTTCATGATCAATGAAAATAATCATCATGATCTTTCTAGCAGATTTTTTTGTCGGATTTTTTTCGGAGGAGTAGAATCAATGTGTTTTCATACACTTGTTGCGGACTTTGTAAGGGGATCAAAATGATGCACTTAAGGGGTCTTGTACCTTTTAAACGCGTCGAAAATTAACGAAAAACTTCAAAGTTTGAATTAATTTATCTTCAAAACCTTTTCATGTATCAACGTGAAATTTTGGATATTGATTAAACAAATTGTGCTTTGTAATATACTACCATCAGAAATTTATTAACCCTTTACAGAATTTGTGTATTGTTGAAATCAAAATAGCTCTTTTTTTACCCCATAAGTCATTGCGCGCATGATATCTTGAGAAAGTACGTATGGATTGTCATGAAATTTGGTAAATATACTAAACAAATATGTGTGTTTAAAATGATGTACTTTTAAGTATTTACAATGGTAATATTTTTAGTTATGACTATTTTTATTCATTAAAAATACAAAATTTTTATTTTTTTTTACGAAAATATTTTTTTTTACATAGTTAATGAAATAATTTTATACTAAGAGTAGATCATTTTAAACACACATATACGTTTAGTATCTTTACCGAATTTCATGCCAATCCATACATACTTTCTCAAGATATCATGCGCGCAATGACTTATGGGGTAAAAAAAAGAGCTATTTTGATTTCAACAATACACAAATTCTGTAAAGGGTTAATAAATGTCTAATGGTAGCATATTACAAAGCACAATCTGTTTAATCAATATCCAAAATTTCACGTTCATGCATAAAAAGGCTTTGAAGATAGACTAATTCAAACTTTGAAGTTTTTCGTTAATTTTCGACGCGTTTAAAAGGTACAAGACCCCTTAAGTTTCATCACCTGTTATTATACTCTTTAGGACATTTGGATCATTTTGAGGCACCTGTTTCCACTCACAACATTGGTGAATTCTTGTTTGCATTTGTCCTTTAGTAAGGTGATAAGGGATCCATCTGTAACAAACATGGCGAAGATGTAAATTGTTGCGTAGAAGGCGAAATATCGACGTTTTCGAAAAATTAGTTGATGCCGCTATCTCTCCATATGCCATTTGCGGATTTTACTGCAAGATTGCCCACACATTGTTACCATTTTCATCATTGACAATACTTTCTGGTCCACCATGCTTAGGAGCCAGTTCTGCAGACAAGCACCCTTTTTTCAAATCACCACAGCATCTAAAAATTGTAGACTCATCAAAAAGTTTGTCTTTGTAAGCATCTTTCATTAACTTATCCGTTTTTGGAGCTGTTTTGCTCAAAAGATAGCAAAAATTTATGGCACAACGCATTTCGTTTTTTAACCCTGAATCACTCACCTCCATTTCTGTAGGGCAAAAGATAAAACAGTTCTTTAAACAAGTATTTTTTAGGTTCGCGGTGTTGCCACTACGAATAAAATAACTCAGACTTTTATGGAATAATTATAAATATATGTAATATATATATATATATATATATATATATATATATATAATACTAGGGGGACCCGCCTCCCTGCGCGCTACGCTCAACAACCGACCGCGTAATCACTTCGCGATTCCGCGAAACAATCCCTATTTTCTAGCCAACCTCCAGATGTAATTATGTGACGTTTCCATTCTTCGTATTGTCGCTAATTTGTAGTTACAGCAAATAATCTTATCATATAAATCTTCCCTCCTCTGAAATTTTCACTTCGCCGCCTTTTCTCCGCCAACATATATGTCGAAAATGTGAAATAAAAGGCAGGTGACGCTGCTAATTCGATAACCCCCACTTTGAAGTGAAATGAAGAGAACACTTCAGTGCTTGTTGTTGAACCACCGATGTAACGATTTTGTGTAATGTTCGCTTCAAAAAGAAGCTATGAAGGAGATATCCTTATAATATCTTGGAATACTCATGACGAAGTAAATGCGAATAAAATATGTTGTTAAGTTTAAGAAGCCACTATATCATTTTAGAAGTAACACATCTTATGTAAATATCTACACCCGGCATAAATTGGAACGAAGCCAATTTGAGATTCAATATGGTGAAACCGGCCAAAGGAAAGGAAGTAAGGTCATTTAATTATTTTGATTGAAAACATTTTATTTGCAATAAATAACAAAAAAGTAACTTTGATGATTATTAGAAAAAAAATATATGCTGTTTGTTTTGAAGATAAATTCTTGTTCTGATGCATTTTATTTTGAAAACGAAAGTGATCATTCGAATTCAATAATGTGATATAAGAAAAAAACTGTATAATTTAATGATTAGAAACTTAATTATTTATTCCGATTGATGTACAGTATAAGTAAATAAACATGAATGATTTACTGAAACTCAAGAAAGAAAGGGCTGTTTTGAGAACAGCGGTAACTAAGTATATAAATAAATTGGAAAGTGATGATTTGGAAAAATGTACAGAGAGCTCGGTAGAAGAACATGTTGGTTATTTAGATCAAATGTGTAAAGAATTAAAAACCTTTGATAATGAAATTAAAAATTTAATTAATGAAGATAAAGAGTAGGAGAGTTAAGTGCAGAATGCTATTGAATATAATCAAAAAATAACGACTTGGATTAGCAGAATTAATGCGAGGATAAAAACATTATTAAAGAATCGAAACAAATTACGCTTCCCAGTCCTGATAGTACACCGCAAAGGGTTATATCTAATAAACCTAGCGAATCACCTGAAAATACAGGAAATAATAGTTTAAACTTTAATAATGTAACAATGAAATTGCCTAAAATTGCGATTGCAAAGTATTATGGTGATCCATGTTTGTGGATGGAATTTTGGAATCAGTTTCAAAGCTCTATTCATAAAAACGAAAATTTGTCAAAAATAGATAAATTTTCATATTTAAAAACTCTTTTAGGAGGGGTCGCGTTCAATGTTGTAAACGGATTTGCTTTGTCAGAGGAAAATTATGAAAAAGCAATACAATTACTAAAACAAAGATTTGGTAGACAGGAATTAGTTGTTAACGGGCATATGTCAAAATTGTTAAACCTTAATCCCGTCAAGGACTCAACTAATATATTTGAGTTAAGAAAATTATATCAGATTGTTGAAATTCAAATTCGAAGTTTAGAGTCGTTAAATGTAACGATTGAAATCTTTTGTATCCCATTCTGATTAGATTAATCCCAGATGATCTCGCTCTAAATTTTAATAGAAAACGTTTAGAAAAATCAGACGAAAATGAGTTTAATGTTTTAGAACTATTGATATATTTAAAAATCGAAATAGAGTGTCGGGAATCTTCTCTTATGCTAAATTATTTTAAAGATACTAAACGAAAGTATACAGGTCCCCCCGATAAGCAACGTAGTAAAAATTATTTTAAGGGTTCGAGTTCTGCTAGCGCTCTTAATGCACAAATTCTATCATGCATATTTTGTTCTTCTCGCCATGATTCTTTCAAATGTAGCTTGCCCCGCAAGATAAGTTTAAGATATTGAAAAATTCTAGTCGCTGTTTTAAATGCTTTAAACTTTTTCACAACAGCAATAAGTGTAAAAGTAAATTGTCTTGCTTTAAATGTAAAAACCAATATCACCATGGTTCTACTTGCACAAAAGACAGCAGAGGGTTAAATGCCGCTCGGGAGGATAAAATAAGCTATACGCGGCAAAATTCTGAATCTCCTAATTATGGATTTGAGGCGACAGTAAATGCGAACAATTCTATTTCCGAAATTGTTAGTTCTGTTTCGTATTATAATAATAATGTGACGCATTCTAAAAATGTATATTTGCAAACATGTAAAGTAGTCGCGAGTTCTGATTTCAATTCAAAGTTAACTAGAATACTTTTAGATAATGGGAGTCAGCGGTCATTTGTCAGTGAAGCATGAGTGGATGCTTTGAATTTAAAGCCAGTAGGTCAGGAGATTTTATCAGTGTATTCTTTCGGAATGCAAAGTGCGGTAGAGAAAGTATATCCAATAGTAGAGATAGAAATTAAAAGCTTAGATCAATCTTTCAAAGCGAAAGTTCGAGCGCTTGTTGTTCCTCGGATATCTGACGCCGATATGTACGAACCGTCTGTACAAATTAGGGAATTTATGAGGGATAATAAAATGGAAATGGCTGATGCTTGTGTAGGAAAAGATTTGATGAATGTTGAAATACTAATTTCATCAGACGTGTTTTGGGAATTTATTTTAAACGAACGAATATCCATTAATAATGACTCAGGCGGCTATAAAAACGGTTTTTGGATGGGTAATTACGGGACAGGAATTGAGAAAAGGAAATAGTTTTGCTCAAAATATTGCAGTAATAAAAAATGCGGTTGAATTAAATGATTTATGAATATTTTGGGAAATTGATTCTATCGGAATTTCGGACGAGAGTGATGAATTATCTCAAAAGGATAAATTGTTAATAGAAGAGTTTGAGAGAAAATTGCAATACAAAAATAATAGGCACACAACTAATCTTATTTGGGATTCAGGTTCACATGAAATTAATAATAATTTTTACATTGCTAAAAAGCGGTTCGATAATTTGAAAGAAAAATTGAATAAAAATAAAGCTGTATGCGCTGAGTATAAGAAAGTTATCAATGAGCAGTTTCGTGAGGGAACTGTAGAAGAATATAAAAATGATGCGTTATTGTCTGGATACTATATGCCTCACAAGGCTGTTTTAAGGCCAGATAAAGAAACTACGCGCGTGAGGATAGTTTTTGATACAACATCAAAGGAAAACCATTCGAAATCTTTAAATGATGTTTTGGTATCAGATCCAAATTTAAATCCTAATTTATTAGACATGACACTTAAATTTCGAATATATGAAGTTGCTTTTTCTTCCGACATTGAGAAAGCATACTTAATGATAGAAATAGCAAAAGAAGATAGAAAATACTTAAAATTTCTTTGGTTTAATAATGGTGACTCTAACTCCTTTAGGGTAATGAATATGACACGTTTACCTTTTGGAATTTGGTGTAGCGCTTTTGTCTTAGCGGCCACAATTAAGGCACACATTAAATTATATAAAGAATTTTATCCTGAGGTTTTTGAAATGTTAAATAACTCCATGTACGTTGATGATATTTATTCTGGGGGCAGATACAGCTGAAAATGCTTTTAACCTTTCATCCAGTGCTAACACTATACTTAAGGACGCTAGCATGAACTTGCGTAAATTTAATTCAAATTCAACTGAGTTAAAAGAATTGTGGCAACAAAACGGTATGTTGAATAACCCATCTGAGCGGTCTATGTTATTGGGACTAAAATGGGACACTAATAAAGGCGTTATAAAAATTGATTCATTGGAATTTCATAATGTTACAAGTAACACTAGTTTGGCCACTAAAATATCAGTCCTGCGTGCTGCATCAAAAATCTATGCTTCCGCTGCATATATAGCCCCCTTTATAATCAGAATTAAGCTGTTAATGCAGAAAATATGGCAAAAAGGGCTAGGATGGGACGAAGAACTTCCCGAAGAACTAGATACTGAATTTAGAAACTGGTTAGTGGACGTTCAAGATTTGAAAAACATATCAGTCGATAGAAAATATTTTCTGGAAGGAGCCTATCCAACAGAAGTAACGATACATATTTTTTGTGATGCTAGTGACAAAGCATATGGAGCTGTCGCATACTTCAGATACATAAACAAAAGCGGAAAAGTGAAACGTCTCTTATAATGTAAAAATCACGTGTTGCTCCTCTTAAGAATCTAACACTGCCTCGTTTGTAGTTGATGGGAGCAGTTATAGCAGTGAGAATCGATAAATATTTGAATAAAATATTCAATGACTATTGCACAAACAACTTTTTTGGACCGATTCACGAATCGTTTTGAGCTGGATCAAGACCCAGCTAAAAATGAACTGCAGAAATTCTACAAAAAAACCGCAGTTGGAAAACTGCGGTGATTTGGCCGATTCCACTACAGATTTTTTGCGGTCAATAGAACTACAAAATTACCGCAGTTTACTAACTGCAGTAATTTAGCAGTTGTATTGACCACAAAAATTCTACAGAAAATTTATAGTTATATCAATATTAAAAATTCTGCAGAAATTTCGCAGTTTTATTGACCGCAAAAATTCTGTAGTGGAATCGGCCAAATCACCGCAGTTCTCCAACTGCAGTTTTTTTGTAGTTATATCGACCTCAAAAATGTAGTTTTTTTTTACTGAGTATCCACTTTGCCTCCCTGAGGAAAGTGCCCTCAGGAGGGCAAAGTAGTGCACGGAGCAGCGGAAGTATATAAAATGATTAAGCGGTCACAGGTTTGGGTGTCGGCAAAATGTAGGAAAGTGCCCTCCAAAGGGGGGGGAGTAGTGGATGGAGCACCAGAAATGCATAAAATGATTAAGCGGTCACAGGCCTTACCAACGATATGTCACATGACAGGTATCAGAAAAATTTAGTAAAGTGCCCCCCAAGGGGGGCAAAGCAGTGGGCAGAGTACCAAAAGTACATAAAATGATTAAGCAGCCAAAGGCCTTTCCAACGATATGTTACATGACAGGTGTCGGGAAAATTTAGTAAAGTGCCCCCCTGGGGGGCAAAGTGGTGGGTGTGGTACCGAAGTGCATAAAATGATTAAGCAGTCACAGGTCTTTCCAACGATATGTTACATGACGGGTATCTGCAAAATTTAGTAAAGTCCCCCCCCCGGGGGGCAAAGTGGTGGGCGGGGTACTGGAAGTGCATAAAATGATTAAGCGGTCACAGGCCTTTCCAACGATATGTCACATGATGGGTGTCACAAAAATTTAGGAAATTGCCCCCCAGGGGGGCAAAGTAGTGGGCGGAGTACCGGAAGAGCATAAAATGATTAAGCAGCCAAGGGCCTTCCGAACGATATGTCACATGACGGGTGTCAGGAAAATTTAGTAAAGTACACCCCTGGGGGGGGGCAAAGTGGGGGGTGGGGGAGGAGTACCGGAAGTGCATAAAATGATTAAGCGGTTACAGGCCATTCCAACGATATGTCACATGATTAGTGTCGGAAAATTTTAGGAAAGTGCCCCCCTAAGGGGGCAAAGCAGCGGGCAGAGTACCGAAAGTACATAAAATGATTAAGCAGCCAAAGGTCTTTCCAACGATATGTTACATGACAGGTGTCGGGAAAATTTAGTAAAGTGCCCCCCTGGGGGCAAAGTGGTGGGTGTGGTACCGAAGTGCATAAAATGATTAAGCAGTCACAGGTCTTTCCAACGATGTTACATAACGGGTATCTGCAAAATTTAGTAAAGTGCCCCCCCGGGAGGCAAAGTGGTGGGCGGGGTACTGGAAGTGCATAAAATGATTAAGCGGTCACAGGCCTTTCCAACGATATGTCACATGACGGGTGTCGGAAAAATTTAGGAAAGTGCCCCCCACGGGGGCAAAGTAGTGGGCGGAGTACCGGAAGTGCATAAAATGATTAAGCAGCCAAGGGCCTTTCGAACGATATGTCACATGACGGGTGTCGGGAAAATTTAGTAAAATACACCCCTGGGGGGGCAAAGTGGGGGGTGGGGGAGGAGTACCGGAAGTGCATAAAATGATTCAGCAGTTACAGGCCATTCCAACGATATGTCACATGACAGGTGTTAGCAAAATTTAGGAAAGTACCCCCCAGGGGGGGCAAAGTGGTGGGCAGAGCACCAGAAGTGCATAAAATGATTAAGCAGTCACAGGCCTTTTCAATGATATGTCACATGAGGGGCTATGGCAAAATTTAGAAAAATGCCCTCCCACGGGGGAGGGGCAGGCGGGGAGAGGGACACGAAGGTGCTAATACAAATAAGCAGCCACACAACTTTCCAAAGATATGTCACATGATGCATGTCGGCAAAATTTAGAAAAGTACCCCCCTCCCCCCTGGTGTGAATGTAAAGGGAGGGTCATCGTAGGTACATAACATGAATAAGTGGTAAGAAATTTGCATATTACACAATCTTTCGAGGAAATACACATATTTCGCACGACCTTTTGAAGAAATTCACTTATTTTACACGATCCTTTGGCAAAAATCGCAGTTTTCTACGACCTTTCAAAGAAATTTGCATATTACACGATCTTTCGAAGAAATTTGCATATTTTGCACGATCTTTCGAAGAAATTTGCATATTTCACCCGATCATTTGACGAAATACACATTGTTTTCGCGATCATTTGACAAAAATCACATTTTTTCGCGATTCTTTGACAAAATTAGTGTTTTTTCCGTGACCTTTCAAAGAAATTTGCATATTACATGGTCTTTCGACAGAATTCGCATATTTTACACAATCCTTTGGCAAAAATCACATTTTTTCGCAAGATCCTTTGAAGAAATTCGCATATTTTCCACGATCTTTCAATGACATTTGCATTTTTTCTGCGATCATTTGACAAAAATCATATTTTTTTGTGATTCTCTGGCAAAATTCGCGTTTTTTCCACAACCTTTCAACGAAATTTGCATATTACACTATCTTTCGACGAAATTTGCATATTTCGCACGATCTTTCAAAGAAACTTTCATATTTCGCACGATCTTTCGAAGAAATTCACATATTTTACACGATCATTTGACGAAATATGCATTTTTTTCGCAATCATTTGACAAAAATCACATTTTTTCGCGATTCTTTGACAAAATTCTTGTTTTTTCTGTGACCTTTCAAAGAAATTCGCATATTACATGGTCTTTCGACAAAATTTGCATATTTTACACAATCCTTTGGCGAAAATCACATTTTTTTGCAAGATCCTTCGAAGAAATTTGCATGTTTTCTACGATCTTTTAACGACATTTGCATTTTTTCTGCGATCATTTGACAAAAATCATATTTTTTTGTGATTCTTTGGCGAAATTCACGTTTTTTCCACGACCTCTCAAAGAAATTTGCATATTACCCGATCTTTCGACAAAATTTGCATATTTCGCACGATCTTTCGAAGAAATTCACATATTTTACACGATTATTTGATGAAATACGCATTTTTTCGCGATTCTTTGACAAAATTCTTGTTTTTTCTGTGACCTTTCAAAGAAATTCGCATATTACATGGTCTTGCGACAAAATTCGCATATTTTACACGATCCTTTGGCGAAAATCACATTTTTTGCAAGATCCTTCGAAGAAATTCGCATGTTTTCCACGATCTTTTAACGACATTTGCATTTTTTCTACGATCATTTGACAAAAATCATATTTTTTTGTGATTCTTTGGCGAAATTCACGTTTTTTCCACGACCTCTCAAAGAAATTTGCATATTACCCGATCTTTCGACAAAATTTGCATATTTCGCACGATCTTTCGAAGAAATTCACATATTTTACACGATTATTTGACGAAATACGCATTTTTTTGCGATCATTTGACAAAAATCACATTTTTTCGCGATTCTTTGATAAAATTAGTGTTTTTTCCATGACCTTTCAAAAAAATTCGCATATTACATGGTCTTTCGATGAAATTCGCATATTTTACACAATTCTTTGGCGAAAATCACATTTTTTCGCAAGATCTTTCAAAGAAATTCGCATATTTTCCACGATCTTTGAACGACATTTGCATTTTTTCTGCGATCATTTGACAAAAGTCATATTTTTTTGTGATTCTTTGGCGAAATTTGCGTTTTTTCCACGACCTTTCAAAGAAATTTGCATATTACACGATCTTTTGACAAAATTTGCATATTTCGCACGATCTTTCGAAGAAATTTGCATATTTCACACGATCTTTCAAAGAAATTCACATTTTACATGATCATTTGACGAAATATGCATTTTTTTCGTGATCATTTGACAAAAATCGCATTTTTTTGCGATTCTTTGACAAAATTCGTGTTTTTTTTCGTGACCTTTCAAAGAAATTCGCATATTACATGGTCTTTCGACGAACTTTGCATTTTTTCCATGATCTTTCAATGACATTTGCATTTTTTCTGCGATTATTTGACAAAAAACATATTTTTTTGTGATTCTTTGGCGAAATTCACGTTTTTCCCACGACCCTTCGAAGAAATTCGTATATTACACGATCTTTCGATGAAATTCGAGCATTTTGCACGACCTTTTGAATAAACTTGCATATTTTACACGATCTATTGGCAAAAATCATGTTTTTTTGCAATTCTTTGATGGAAATCGTGTCTTTTTCGTGATCCTTTAATGAGAATCTCATTTTTCCGGCAATCCTTTGATGAAAATTGCGTTTTCCAGCGATCCTTTGACGAAAATTGCGTTTCCCAGCGATCCTTTGACGGAAATTGCGTTTCCCAGCGATCCTTTGACGAAAATTGCGTTTCCCAGCGATCCTTTGACGGGAGTCGCATTTTTTCCTGTAATCCTTTGACGAAAATCGCATTTTTCCCATGATTCTTTGACATTAATTGCATTTTTTCCATGATCCTTTGACAATTGTGCTCAATTTGGTGCGGTTCGTAGTCACGTTTTTGTTATATTTCATACACTCCCACTACAACCCTTCCCTCATTAAAAATGTTAACAAATTTTAATGCATATTTGCATCGATCCCAGGAATAATAAAATTCAATGCTGAAAAAGCGGAATTCCGCGTTTCTGCAGTAAAGTAAAACGTCTGAAAACATCTTTCAATTACATAGTTTCTGAACACAAACACCTGCTAGTTTCATGCATTTCCAAACAAAAATAATTTAAAACGTATGTCATAAAGTTGCCTCTTTGGATTTGAGAACACCCATAATGAAAAGCATTCACCATAACAAATGCACAGGCATAAATTCAGTCAGGAGATGCAGCGTTCCCACATCATATATATATATATATACATACATAGATATAATGCTAATAATGTATTATACTTAAATTGAAGGATGACATTTATAAAAATATTTTACTCAAATTTTTCCGATAGATTTCAGTACAATTAAAAAAAAAAAAAAAAAAAAAAACAGAGCAAACATAAATACGTCAATTTTTTTAAATTGAACAGAACTGAAATTATCAATGCAAGTTTGAAAATATGAATTTCATAAAGTACGATAAATGTTACATATAATTTTTCTTTAAAAAAAATCCCAAAACTTCCTTAAATAAAATTGCACATAACAAAACTTTTTCAAAGAAAATTACGTCATAAGAACAGTTATTACTTTGTTCATTCTGACACTATTTTCTAGGTGTGCCCACTTGAGGAGAAAAGTAATGTGAAGCTCCCTAATTCTTAGATAATTTCATATATAAACATCAAGCAAACACAATTCTATATTATTAATTGAAAAAATTCTAAAATGCCTATAAATTAGTGATTTGGGGACAAATCTACAACTAATGTCACAAATAATGGCTGTTTGTTTACATCAGATGAATCAGAGATTAAGGGTAATGTTTACATTAATGTCAAGATTATAAGTAATTTAAGGGGGAACAAATGTCATATCTTTCCGTCGAAAGAAAATTTGCAAAATTTGTCAGTCAGTTGTATGAAAATATCTCAAAATTCATCAATCAGTCGCAGATCAAAAGTTAATTATTTTTTTCAGTCAGACATGGAAAAAAATGCAAGTTTTGTGACTCTGTCACAGAATGAAAATACTAAATTCACAAATCAGTCATAAAAAATATTGCAAAATTTTAACAATTGAAGCATTAATTAATCAAACAATCACTTACCTGTAGTGTTTTTAGGTATTTTATGAATTGTTATTAATAATAATCTCAACTTTTTGTATTAAATAATAAAGAGCTAAAAATAACATGAATCAAAGTAATGGCTTGATGAAAAAGAATATGCAAAACAGAAAAGAAAATCTGTGACGACCGCTGCCAGTCTTGAACTTTCTGCAAACTGGCGTCGGAAAAAAAACCCGCCCGTATATGACATCTGTGCCCATGCAAGTACATGCACTTTCTAATCTTAATCTTTTGGAGATTTTTTTTAAATATCTCGTTTGCATTCCCATGCTTTTGTTTGCATTGGGTAACTAAAGACGATCTCTAAAATACACTTTTTTTTTTTTTTATGAGGACGTTAATCTTTTTCAGACAAAAATAGCCTCAGAAAAAAAACCTGCAAACAAAATCAAAAAAGTAAAAAACGGCTGTTGTAAAGATCGACCTCAGCTGGCATACAGAATAATTTCAAAATATGGAAATGCAAATGAGATACTTTAAAAAAAATTTCGGTACTTTTCGGTTAGCCGGGCGCCAGTATTTTATATACATATTTATATACATACATATATGTAAATATATATATATATTTACATATATATATGTGTGTATATATACAATATTTGTATATGTAAATGTATGTATATTTACATATATGTATGTATATAAATATGTATATAAAACACTGGCGCCCGGCTAACCGAAAAGTACCAAAATTTCTTATAAGATTAATATTACAGGGCAGGCGTTTTCATGTGAGTGAAGTAACCTCTTAAGTAAGTAGTGGAGATTCTTTGCAAAAATCGACTTCATACTGTATAGTACTGTGTTTACTCTCATAATAGTCGCACTTTTTTTTGCCAAATTTTTATTGTGAAAGTCTAGGTGCAACTATTATGCGGAGAAATCTACTGCATAATATTGTACACTGAAATGCTGAAACATTACTGGTATAAAAAAACACATAATAAAATTAGTAACTTACCAAATGTTTCCAGATTATGTGATGTTTATTAAATACCATTTTCTTTTTATGGTAATATTTTTATAGATGTAAAATTTACAAATAAACTTTGTGAAAATTTAAACAAAAAATTATCATAATAAATTTCTTTTACTAAAGGTTTCAGTATCACTATTGTAATGAGAGTCGGTGTCTGAAGAATCTCCGTCATTCCATAAAATGTCATCTTCGCTTCCGTCCAAAGCGTCAAAGATACCCATCTTCTTAAAATTTTTTGGAAATTATATCGCTTGTCATTAAAGTCAAGCTTTGTAATGTCCAACTACACATTAGTTCCAGGGATGGGCGCCTTACTTTTCCACTGTGAATTTTCTCGTTGTTCCCATTGATTATCCAATATCCATATACTCGTCTTATATTGTCTTGCAGAATCTCTTTGACTCCTCCGGGAATTATCACAAGATCTGTTTTGCCTTCTGAAAGTTTTTTCTTTACATCATCAACAAAATGTCTTCGGAAACTATCAAGTACCAGCATGGCTGTTTTTTTTAGCAATGCTCAAGACCTTTTCTTCCAAACGTTGCGAACCCAATCTTTCATAATTTTTTCATCCATTCAATTCATGAAAAGAAAATAGTTTGACGATTTTTTCTGCTTCAAATCAGGGGTGAGACTATTACACAAGTAAACACGGCAGTCTATTGAGTGCTGCTTTGCAGAATTGCTGAGCATCGAATACCAAGTACTAGTGTATACTAAGGCAGAAACATTCATGCACACACTCTAATCAATACTGACCACTCGACTGGAGGCAGAATTTTTTTTAAAAGAAGTTGCCAGACAAATTTAAAAGAAAAATTGCTTAAATAAAAAACATTGAAAAGTGGGAAGGGTTAGTTCCAGGCCATTGGACAACCGCTGTGGCTTCAAGTTTAATCTTCAGCAGCAGTTGAGGGTAGGCAGATTTAAAAAAAAAAAAAAAAAAAAAAAAAAAAATAGATGTAAGATTTTTGCATTGTCTGAAAACATACTTTTTCTGTTTACTTTTAAAATTTAATTTTATTCCAAAATTTAATAAGTCATGCACATTGTTTTAAAATGTTTAAAACCAGCAGCACTACTTGAAAAGTTACATTAAATAACCCGAACAATACACACACACAAAAAAACTATTCAATAAAAAACTTAGATTATTGAACTCTTTTCCTCTGTAGTAACAATAAATTACTTAAATTTACACTAACTAGCTTTTAATCAGCTACACCTCTATTATTCTTTAAAGAAAAACCAAAAAATATACATATAAATAGTATTTTGCACCTACAAATCCTCCTCCGAAATATTTTATTGGTGCGACTTTTATTTTCTACTGTTGAATAGTATATCCGAATTTTTTAAAAAGGGCCCACTTTTTTGGAAGTATAATAGTCCTTTCAAAAAGAGAGATCAACCTCGGTACATAATTTAGAAATCTTAAATACACATTCTAAAAAAATAATCAAAGTATTATACGGACAAGTCAGATTTAAAAAATAGTATACAAACACGAACGCAAAAACCGAACGGGCATGGTGTCAGTTCTTTAAAAAATTAGCTCGGTACATAATATTCGCAATGTTATGGTTATTGACATTCATTTAAAAATAATAATTATTATTATTAACGCGAAAGCATAATACGAACAAAACGGGTTATGAAAAAAAGACGAAGGTCGAATCGCGAGTCACATGTATTGTAAATAAAACATTCCATTCCGCCTAGATCGAAAGTTGAGTTGTACGAGCACCACTGCTTCATCCGCCGGAATCCAGATAGATTTTTCGCTGTTAGCGAAACGAGATCGACCAATCAGTAAGCTTGCTTCCTTAAAACAGGGAAAAGTTCGCGAAATGTGAGCTTCTGATTGGTCAATCTCGTTTCGCTAACAGCGCAAAATGTATCTGCATCCCGGACAGAATTTAGAATAAAAAATATTATTTAAATAATATTAATTTATTATATATTATTAATAATTATTAATTATAAATATTAATTATTTAAATTATATTATTCATATTATGTAATATATAATTAATATTATATTAAATATCAATAATTATTAATTATAAATATTATTAATAATTATTAAATCAATTATAATTAAAAATTAATTTAAATAATAAGTTTTTATTTACAGTCAGAAATGCAGCCTCAGCTGCGTGAACAATAATCAAATATTCCAATGTAAATTTAAAATAAAATATTTAATAAGAATTATTTTTTTTTCATTCGTTTTTATAAAGTAGAAGTAATTTTCATACGAACTGGGAGCCATGTATTTTCGGGGAGAAGGGCAAATTGTGCATTTAGTAAATTCGGGTCCGGGTGTGCTATGAAAAAGAAAAAAAAAAGGGGGGGGATGCCTCCTCATTGGATTTTGAAATTAAAGTAAAAAAAAAAAAAAATTCTGCTTTTGAAAAACACAGTAGAATTTATTTCTTTCGAGTATGTTTAAAAAAAGGGAAGCTGGAATTTCCGTTTAGGGGAGGAGGGGGGCATAGGAGAGCAACTACCCCTCCCTAGATTTTGAAGTAAGTAACTAATTTTATTTTCTTATTTTGAAAAACATAATAAAATTTATTCTTTGCGAGTGACTAAAAAAAAGAAACCAAGAATTTTCCGTCAGGAGGCGGGGGGGGGGGGGGGGTTATAGAACAGTCATTTGTTCCTCCCAGATTTTAAAATATAAGTAACTTTTTTTCTACCGGTTTTGAAATAGTGAAATTTATTTAATTCGACTAACTTAAATTAAAAGAGGAACTAAAAAGTTTCAGTTGAGGGAACGGTATAGGAGGCCCATTGCCCTTCCCTGTATTTTGAAATTGTATAAACTAAATTTTCTTTTTTTCCTATTTTGAAAACATAGAAGAATTTTTTTTTTTTCGAGTAACTTAAAAAAAAGGAAACAAGAATTTCCGTTTAGGGGAAGGTGGCATAGGAGACCAATTACCTCTCCCTAGATATTTCAATTTAAGTAACCCAATTTTTTCTCTCCTGTTTTGAAAAACATAGTAAAATTTATTCTTTGCGAGTAACTTAAAAATTAAGGTAACCAAAATTTTCCGTTAAAAGAGGGGAGCCTAGGGGAGTCATTGTTGCTCCCTGGATTTTGAAACATATATGTAACTGAATTTTCTTTTTCTCCGATTTTGTACATAGTAAAATTTATTTATATTCAGAAACTTAAAATAAAAGAGAAGCAGTATATCAGAAATATCAGTTGAGCGGTGGAAGGGGGGGAAGGGGGGATAGGAGAAAAAAGCCATTTCCCTTCCCTGGATTTTGAAATTTAAGTAATTAAATTTTCTTTTTTTATGAAATGCATAGTAAAATTCATTCTTTTTCAGTATTTTAAAATAAAATGCCTGGGGGTGGGGAGGGGGATAAGAGAAAAGCCATTTCCCTTCCCTGGATTTTGAAATTTAAGTAATTAAATTTTCTTTTTTTCTTTCTTTTTTTTTATGAAATGCATAGTAAAATTCATTCTTTTTCAACATTTTAAAATAAAAGAAATAAAAAAATTCCGTTAAGGAGGGTGGGGGGGATGGAAGGACCATGCCAATCCCTGAAGTCTGAAATTTAATGGAATTATATTATTTTCTCCGATTTTGAAAAATATAGTAAAATATATTTATTCCGTATAGCTTAAAATTAAACAGAAACTAAGAATTTTTCTGTTGGGGGAGAGATTCCCCCCCCCTATATCTCACTCTTAGTAGTTAATTTCGGTCGAGTTTTTTTTATGTTTATGTATTTAAACTTTATCATAAAGTCAGGTTAAAAACAGTGTAATTTTTTGTGTGTGTGTGTGGGGGGGGGGGGGGGTGAGGGAGATTTAGCCCGAGGTTATCGGCATTCCCTCGTGGATTTTGACATTTGGTTTTAACTAAATAATTTCTTTTTCTCTGATTAACACATAATAAAATTTATACTTTTCGGCCAAGTAAAATAATTAAACACTAAGAGAAAGACGGCAAACTGGTAAAATTAAAGAGATGAACTTACTTCAATACTGCTGTATTACTACAGACGCAAAATCTCATTATTTTAAAAGTTTATGATGACTTCACTTAAACTATAGTATTTTTGAGGTTAATAGCACAGAGAATTTTTGAAATAAAGGACCACAAAATTACGCCACATTAGCCGCAGAATTTCTAAAGTATTTTTATAGTCGAGATTGCACTACAGAAAATCTATAGTTGACTATAGAAAAACATCAAAAATACTCCACTTCTGTAGAAAAACTGCAGTTCATTTTTAGCTGGGGAGTTCAGCAAAAGAGTGGAAACCATTCGTTTGTAACCGAGTGACAGAAATCCAAAACATATCGGATCCTAAAAATTGGAACCATTGCTCAGGTAAAGAAAACCCAGCAGACTTGTTGACGAGAGGATTGCAATTGAGGTCTTTAAAGAAAAATTCATTATGGTGGCTAGGACCGCCTTGGTTAACTAGTTCCACAGACTGGCCTGTGCAATCGAAAAATTTTTCAGGTAATGACAACATGTTAGAACGTCGAAAAAATATTCTGGTTAATGAATGCACTATTGAAAACAATGAGGTAGTAAAACTTTTAGAAAACTTTAGTAGTATGCTAAAATTACTTAGAATAATTCCATGGATTAAACGCTTTATAAGGAAAGCTAGAAAATTACCTGGAAACGATGGTCCCTTCTCTGCCGATGAAATTCAAGAAGCGGAAATATTCTTCATTAAGTCAGTCCAGAAACAATTTTATAAACCATAAATTGATTTGCTTAAATCGACGAGTGAGCTTCCAAAACAATCTAGCTTACTATCATTAGCACCGTTTCTTGATGAAAACGATTTATTAAGAATAAAGGCAAGACTGGACGAGAGTAAATATACTTATGCAGAAAAGCATCCAATACTCCTGCCAAAGGACTCTCGATTTACAGAACTGCTAATATTACGAGAACACAACAATATGCTTCATAGTGGTGTTGCAGCTACACTATGTAAATTGCGTGAGAATTACTGGATTCCCAAGGGGAGGCAAGCAGTCAAAAAAGCCATCAATAAATGCCTCATATGTCGAAAATATGCAGTGAATCCAGCAAAACAAATGACGGTGCAACTTCCCAGAGATCGAATCTCAGAAACCCCGGTATTTTCCATCTCTGGAGTAGACTTCACCGGTCCTGCTTATATAAAAAATGGAGATAACACCGAAAAAGCTTACATAGCTCTATTCACGTGTGCTGTGACTTGTGCTGTACACCTTGAACAAGTTTCAGACTTATCAGCTAAAAAGTTCATATTGGCACTTAGACGTTTTCTTAGCCAAAGAGGAAGCTGTCGTTTATTCTACTCCGACAATGCCAAAACCTTCAAACGTGCAAATAAAGACATTCAATATTTCTTTGACATACTTAAGCACCAAGATTTTCAAAATTTTATCTCTTCAGAAGGAATAACATGGAAATTCATCGTTGAACTTGCCCCATGGTGGGAGGTTTCTATGAGAGGCTGATGAAAAGTGTTAAAGACCCCTTAAGAAAAATCTTAGGAAAAGCTTTGCTTACTTTTGCAGAGCTTATGACTGTGCTTGTAGAGGTGGAAAATGTTCTCAACCACAGACCACTAACATACGTTTATAATGATTCCTCTGAGCCTGAGCCGCTAACATCGGCCCATTTCCTGCTTGCTAGACACAAGGTAGGATACCCCTTTAACTTTAACGAACTGTTTAACGCCTCTATAACTAGGACTATCCTGATTAAAAGAAAAACGTATCAAGGCTAAACTTTTGAGCCAGATTTGGGAGAAATGGAAGACTGAGTATTTACTAGCAACTAAAAGCTTGCATTCTTTCGGAACTCCTAATGCTCAAAAAGACTTGAAAGTCAATGACATTGTTTTAATTGAAGGTGTAAGTAAATCAAAGTTCCTATGGAACCCAGGACGAATTATCGAGGTCAATAGAGGTCGTGATGGACTAGTCAGGTCTTGTGTCGTCAAGACCAAAAAGGGAAATTTAAGACGACCTATTCAACTTATATATCCTTTGGAAATTGCTGATTAATGAAATAATTTTGTAAATAAATTTTCTGTAAATATAACCATATTTAATTTTAATATTGTGCTTATGTAAATAATATTAATAACTTATTCTTTGCTGTATTATAACTGTAATATATTTAGCTATACTGTAAATACTGATATTATTTAATTTTGCATTTATTGTGTTATTTTGTGAAAGTTTCTTGCAAAAATCCTGGCCAGGTATATTTATGTTTTGCATATTGGTAAGAAACATATGTTTTGTAATTATATTATGATTGTTTATTTAGTGCTTTATTTCAGATTTTCTTAAAGGTAAAACTTTTAAAATCTATTGTTTTGAATAATTCCATATAGTATAATTTGATATGTATATTGGTTTCAAAAATTATTGGTAAAATTAGATTAAAAATATAGTGTGATAATTTTGGTAATTATCAGGTGGGGAGTGTCGAAAATGTGAAATAAAAGGCAGGTGGAGCTGCTAATTCGATAACCCCTACTTTGAAGTGAAATGAAGAGAATACTTCAGTGCTTGTTGTTGAACCAAACTCCTCTTGTAATGTTCGCTTCAAAAAGAAGCTATGAAGGAGAGATCCTTATAATATCTTGGGATACTCATGACGAAGTAAATGCGAATAAAATATGTTGTTAAGTTTTAGAAGCCACTATATCATATTAGAAGTAACACATCTTATGTAAATATCTACACCCGGCATAAATTGGAACGAAGCCAATTTGGATTTCTATAATATATGTGCAAAATTATATATATAGTGTTACAAATATTGTAAATAGTTAGTGTTTATGCTTGAAAATAATGTAAATAGTTCAATTAAGCACTATTCATAGCTAATATTAGTTTTTGTTGCATTGAAATATCTCAATTTGTTGATTTTCTGCAAGCTAGCAAACACTATTAGATTTCAATGGGAGTCCATGGAAATTTGTCTATATATATAGCCAAGTTGGCGACAAACTTGGCGACATTTGGCGACAGAGCCGTGTTTCCCCTCCTCTTGGTAACCCCCTTATAGCGTCAGAAAGCTCTGACCAGTCAGATGCGTTTCGCGGTATCTACGCAGACTTCCATTTATCAATTTCCAAAGCGTTACTTTTTTTATATATAGAAGGATTAAAGCTCTATCCAATCTTAACACTTCAGTCTTTTTTTAACATATTTTTATAAAAATCTAACTTATTTCTTTTATTTATGTTTATTTTAGCGCAAAATTTTACCATAGCTATTAGAAATTATGTATTTTTTCGTGATATTGAAACTTTATTCACAGAAAAACATTACTTTTAACAGCTATACCGTCATACGTTTTTCGCATAAAATATATTACCCTCTCAAAAACAAATTTTACACCTCTGTCATTTCCATGCGGGAGATATGTCTTTCAGCACAGAAAGTGAGAGCATTTATTTATTCAAGAAATATTGTCCACTTGGTTAAAATTAACCGACATTTTTGAAATATGCAATATTATTTTTGTGAAATGAATCGCTTTTGCTAGAGTTAGAGAAAGTAAATATCTAGGAGTAAAGATATTTTATAAATAATTTAAATAATAATATAAATAATATACAATATAAATAATTTGAGAAATATAACGGATATTTTTATTAATGTTCATAATCATACATATTAAGACTCATTTGTAATTTTGGAGCACAATTAAAATATTTGCGAAAATATCATATAATTTATAACGAAATCCTCTTTTATTGTATGTAAGATCTATAAATATAACACACACACACATACACACACACACACACACACACATATATATATATATATATATATATATATATATATATATATACATATATATCACCATTAAATAGCACTACAAATTGCCAACAAAAATAGTGAAATTATAAATAAAAAAGAAATTTATTCACTGACATTAAAACTCTTCTCTTTAACATTTTCAACATGGATTTTAAAAACAGTAAAAATAGGAGCAAAGAAATAATGGAAATGTGTATATCCAAGACAGATTCATCAGGTCCTAAATGCCTTGTGTTCCAAAAATAAAGTGTATGGTTTCGTCTTCGTATTAGCCATAAAAAGCTAAAGAATACGAATTTAAGACTACCACACCAAATAAATGGAGAAATAAAATATTGGAAATACAAGTAAGTTTAAACGAAAACAAGATTGAAATGGATTGAGAAACAAAAAAATATTACCAAATTGAAAGTCTTTCTAACCTAGAATGATGCAGAAAAAGAAAAAAAAAGTGAAAGAGATTATTTGCACATGTTGCCAAAAAAGTTTTTTAAATAATGATGGACTATGGAGTAATAATACACAGTACAGTCATGTAGGAACCGCAACATATGTGACTAGCGCCCTCTATAGAGCATTTAAAAATGAAATCCACTATATTATCCAAGGAATCTATAAATTGCTGCCATCTGTAGAATTTCTTATTAGTAAAATATTCTTTTTGAATAAAAACTAACATATAGTTTTAAAATATTTATGTCTATTATTGGATTAACTTTAAAGCATATACTACCTAGAGATATATAAATGATAATTAAAAATAATAATTAAAAATATGTTACTAAATTTATAAATTATATTAGAAAAAAAATAAATGATATATTAAATAATATGTTAAATAAAAATAATATATAAAATGATGATAGTGATGATTCATTAATTAATGTTTCACATAAATAAATGTACCTCAATATAACATAATAATTATTTAAACTGCTGTGACAACATTGCATAATCACTTAAATAAATATATAATTAAATAATTGATTGAAATTATGATGCTTATCAATTAAAAAAATAGTAATAATAATAATAATATTATTATTATTAATAATAATAATAATTGAAACAAAATATTAATGATGGTACTCATTTTATTCAGAATTTTAAGCTCTACAACATTTGTATTGACAATGTTTTTTATAGAGTTAGCTGTTTTGAGATATTGTTAAGGAAACTAAAAAAAAACAAAAAAAAACGTGTTTTTCGAAAATAAATATGTACATATTTTCCAACATTCACCCAAGTACGAGGAAGAAAACATAGTACGGTCATTTTAGACCTAATCTGAAGGGATTAAAACAATTTCCAGTTTTCACTTAATTAATTCTGAGGTCATCCCCCTGATGATGGGTCTTTGACGTTGAAGTTTGATCTTAATATCCAACATAAGTACTGAGTGTAGGTATTCATTTTACTCAAAGTTTTAAGCTCTACAAGATTTGTATTGACAATGTTTTTGACTGAGTTAGCTGATTTCAGATATTGTTATGATATGCAAAAAAAGTGTTTTTTGACTATAATGCTATACATATTTCCTAACGCTCACCTAGTACGAGGGGGAAAACATAGCATATTCATTCTAGACCTAAACAGAAGGGATTAAAACAATTTCAAGCTTCCCCCTAATTAATTCCGAATTCGGCATTTTTTTGCTCCCCTACCACTGGGCTATAACGAAAATAAATAGATTTAATTTGAATTAATGAATATATAACTACACAATTATACTTATACGAGAGCCGAATCAACATCCATTATTGCTACGTAATTATTAATCAAATGTCCTCTTCTATTTTTACTTTCTTCTATCTTTACAAGAAGAAAGTATTGGATTCGTGAAATTTTTCGACTTCCGGTTTTCGACGGATCTATACGTTTTAGAATGCCCTGAACATGATTTGATGGATTTTAGAAAATGTCTGTCTGTGAGTCTGTCACTCTGTCACTCTGTGAGTCTGTATGTGACAAAAATATTGTGGTCGCTCTATCTCAAGAACTAATGCACCGAATTTCACAAAACATCATATTCAGTTAGACCATGATATAAACTGGACCTAATTAGTTTTTGAGGAAAATCGCCCAACAGGTGGCGCTGCTGTACGGCATTTTTTCACGATTACTGCAATAGCTATATCTCTAGAACTACTGCACGGATTTTTATAAAACTTCAGATTCAGTTAGTGGAGGAAATAGCTTGGTGCAGATTAGTTTTTTGTGAAAATCGCCCAACAGGTGGCGTTGCTATGCTCCATTATTCATGATTATCGCAATAGCTCTAACTCAAGAAAAAATGCACGAATTTTCATCAAACTTCAGATTCAGTTAGTCCCTGATATAGATTAGTGCTGTTTAATTTTTGGTGTATATCGCCCAACAGGCGGTGCTGCTGTGCTGCATTTTTAACGATTTCCGCAAGAGCTGTATCTCAAGAACTAAAGCACGGATTTTCATCAAACTTCAGATTTAGTTAGTCCTTGACATGAATTGAAGTTTTGTTCATTTTTGTGTTAATCGCTCAACAGGTGGCGTTGCTATTCTGCATTTTTTACGATTGCCGCAATAGCTCTATCTCAACAACTAATGCTTGGATTTTCCTCAAACTTCAGTTTCAAGTATACTTTGATATGAATCAGTGCTGTTTGTGTTTTGGTGCAAATCGCTCAACAGGTGACACTGCTATGCTGCACTTTTCAGAATTTCCATTATAGCTGTATCTCAAGAACTAATGCAATAATTTTCACCAAACTTCAGAATCAGTTAATCCTTGACATCAATTGACATTTTGTTCATTTTGGTGTAAATCGCTCAACCAGTAGCGCTGCTATGCTGTATTTTTCAGAATTTCCACTATAGGAACTTATCCACTCAAGAACTAATACACGAATTTTCATCAAACTTTAGAATCAGTTAGTCCTTGACATGAATTGACATTTTATATAATTTGGTGTAAATCGCTCAATAGGGGGCACTGCTATGATGTTTTTTGTGATTTCCGCAATAGCTCCATCTCAAGAACTAATGCTTGGATTTTCAACGAACTTCAGATCCATGTATACCTGGATATCAATTATTGCTGTTTATGTATTGGTGTAAATCACTCAACAGGTAGCGCTGCTATGCTACATTTTTCCTAATTTCCGCTATAGCTCTACCTCAAGACCTAAGGCACGAATTTTTATCAAACTTCAAATTTAGATACACTTTGATATGAATTGGGGCTAAATCGATGTAATTTCTTGTACTATTTAAATGATTTATTTGACGTGATTTATATAGAAGAAAGTTTTGTGATGGACACAGCATACTATTTTATTAGTATTTTTTTTTTTTAATTTTGAATTTATTAATATAATTTTATGTTTTTATTTTTTTAATAATTTTTTTTCGCAATGTGTTAATTGGTTTTAAGTATATAATCTGTATGTAGTAATTGTATATTAACCCCTTCGCGACGAGCGTCTTTTACGGAATTTTTAATCCTTTGTCACCGGTTTTTCAAAACAGAAAATTTCCAATTAAACGGGGAAATTGCTCTGATTAATGAAGTCAAAATTTGCATTAAAAAATAACTGGTGAGAGTAATCATGAATTCTGAGCACCTTACTCGTCAGGTGTGCCTGACGCTCGTCCCCAAGGGATTAAAGAATATGTGAATATTTCAGGAAAATCATGATTTAAAGCATCATAAATTAGTTTTTTAATATTATTATATATGTACAACATCCTGAAAAATAACTGAGTAAAAAATAGTATCATGGATATTTCTGTTTTAAGGTAAATTTTGTGGCATTTTTTCCCAAGAAATTCTAGAATAAATTAAGCAATACACTAAAGTATATTAAGAGTTATTCATGCTTGTGTGTTGACCACCTGAATGAATATATTTCTTCAACATTGCACTAAATATGAATTTATAAATTTTCTTTCTTTATAAGTCCGCACACACACACACACATATATATATATATAATAAATATAATAAATATATAATATAATGTCTAATATATAATAAATATTTCATATTCACGGCTTTTTTATGTTTATGCAAGTTTTCCATTGAAAAATATTTAAAATTTAAAAATAAAGTTTATATCGTAATTTCGGAAATTTTGGACAATCTTCTTTGTGTTTAAAAAATAGTTTGAAATGTTTTGGAAGAATTATTAGATATTTGTAAAATATGTTATAAGGCCATTAGAGAATACACTTTTTTTTTAAATCATGGAACATATCTCAGTCTATTAGCTTTCTTCAAATTTTATATATGAAATTCATCTAAGCTTCGATCTGTAATTTTTCAATATAATTTCCTGCTGCATTTTAGTATTTTTCTTACTAGTTTAACATTTCACTGAAGTTGTATCTTTCAATATTTAACTTAAATTGACCTAATCGTTTTAATATAAACAATGTACACTGTATAAAAAATAATAAAATAATAATAATAATAATAATAATAAAGTGAGAAAAAACAGTAAAAAAAATACTGTTAATATTTCACCAATCATGAAAAAAAATGTATTTAACAGTACTTGTGTTAATTTACAGTAATTTGAGCTGTAATAGCGAAAGGCCGAAAGCGACATCTATTGGCGTTTCTGACCACTTTACTGAAAAAAGTTTTGGAAATACAGGCAGGAGGCGCCAGATGCATCGTGCAACACAATGATATGATGCAAGTATTAGGCCGTCATTACATGCGGGCTTGTGCATTCACTATTATTAACAGTAACAACTGTTTCATGGATTACTTTAAATAATAAAAGTAATTATTATCTTTTTGTTTTCTTATATCTTTGTTTTAATAATATCAGATAATTTCTGTCAAATTGTGCACAATAAAATCTTGTTACCAATTATTTGAGTTAGATACTTTAAATATCAGAATTTTTTTTTTACATCCGTGCAGGGAAGAGAGGATGACATAATGCCTACATTGAATAAATAAAATCTTTTAATGTATATAGAAAATAAATCTAAAATTATTCGAGAAAAAATATATATAATTTAGAGTAATAGCACTTTTCAAATACAGACAAACGGATAGACAATGTTCTGCAAGGAAATTCTTTAAAATAAAGTAAATTAATTTAAAGCTAGATAAAGTAAAATCTTCCTTTGTTATAATTTATTGAAGTACATTTTATCTCTAGGCAAATGACTGAATTTTTTTTTCATGATACATGACCAAAAACGAAATTTGTATTTAAGCTTACGTATAACAGAATTGATTGTATAACAATGATATTAAAGCGACAATATTAGAAAACAAAAGGATAATACTTAGTGCTCAAAATCTTTAAAATACATTTTACAATAAAATAAAGCAAAATAAACAATGCACGGAGAGGGGGCGGGGTAAAACAAAAATATATCAACAACAAATTATTAAAATTTTACAGGTATGCTGTTTAACAAAACTATACAGCAAAAACTACCGTAAAAGTAAAATATTTGTTGCCAAAAAAAAAGAAACAGAACTACTGTAGAATTAATTGCAAAAAATGCTGTAAATGTACAAACGTACTATATATCCATGAAAAACGAAAGTATTGTAATATTTTAGCAAAATTTGATGGCAGCCATATTGATAGCATTTTTTGCTGTAAAGTAGCGTAGTTTTTTTTTACAGTGTATCTGATTTTCAAATTTAATTAAATTTATTTAATACCAATTATATTAAAAATGTTCCAAAAATTAAACTTTCACACTTTTCTCTATTTTAATCTGAATCTAGACAGTGTATTTCTGATGTATTCATCTAAATGCTTGTCGATGAGAGAAAGAAAATTTCTATCGATTTATTTAGACGGAAATTTTCTCAATCATTATAATGCAGATATCGTGGCTGTAGAATCAATAAATATTAAAATGTAAATAATAAAGAATATTGCTTACGCCAATTGAGAGAAACATTGCAAAGAATACTGTTTATGTACTGATTAATAAATGAGAATAAAAATGAAAATAACTCACATGCAATATCTTAAAAATATAAAAACTGAGATACTCTTACAATCAGAAGTGTTGGCGATATCTCCATGATTTCTTCATTACTATGCACGGTGGTAATTCAGTTTTATGCCAGAAATTACTTAGCAAACCATTTTAAATATTGAAAGGAACTGCAGTATAAAATCTAATATGCATCATAATAGATTGAATTGGAAGTACAATGTTGGCACACTTTCAAATTTTTCATTTTCTACTTTAACAAGAGATAATTTAAATAGATTTTCATTTTTTTAAACTTTTAGAATGTAATGAGATTTTCAGGCACATATTCCATTAAAGATTTCACAATGATATAATATATTCTATATCTTATTCTTCATAATGTTTATACCACTTCGACGAATTTTTCTAGCATTCAGAAATTTTAACTGTAAATAATATATTTTTAGATTATATGATTATTTTATTGAAATTAAAATATTTACAATTTTAATAACTCGATATATTTGAAGTAACATAGTTTTAATGTATTATTATTATTTTAAACACAAATATAAACGCTTTTAAACATTTACGTCGTTTTCAAAGAAAATATTCTCTCCGTTATAGAGCACTATCTTTCTTTCTGTAAATAACTCGTCTCCCAATGCAAATATTTTTGTAATTTCCATTGTCTTATCTTTTTTATATATATATATATATTTATTATTTACTACTATTTTTAAAATTAGGCAATTACGGATATCTGTGACTAACACAAAGCTTTAAACAAAATTAGAATATTTTTTTCCAAAATTATAATCATTCAATTTGCACTAAAGTCGCATATTGATCATAATATCAAACATAACAAGCGGAGAATTTATATTTTAAATACCTTAATATAATACAGAAACTTATTTTCCAGCATGTCTGATTCTCCAGAAAAAACTGTTTTAATAAACATAGCTTCATATAAAAAATACAAAAATGGTTAGAAGTAGAGGACTAAAATGATTCATGGCTTTAGTTCTTTGGGCAAAAGGATTTTGTTCTTTATGTGCATATATGCATAGAGGGAGAGAAAGAGAAATTAACACGCAGGATAATATAAGTTCAGCTGAGCTCTAGACATAAATGATTTATACAAGGTGTCCGGGCAAAAGTATACAAATGTTATGGCTTATTTTTATGGAAAGATCCATTACAATCAAAAAATATATATAATATTTAGATAGATAAAATATCGCACCAAGTTTTAATATCAATATATTTTGATGTGTGCACCTTTTGTAGAATGACAAACATCTAAACAGTAATACAGTTCTTTCCAAGTTTTTCGTAGCATATCAGGAGTTCTTACACGAATTGCGTGAATGATACACTTCTTCAACTCATTCACAGTAATTCTTTATTTATATACAACGGGTTTTATGAATACCCAAGCAAAAATGTATAATGAAGTCAAAACTACACACCTTGGCGGCCAGGCAATTGGACTCCCTCTTCCAATCCAACTTCCAAGAAATGTCATATTCAAAAACGCGGTAGCATCTCTGGGATAGTTTGGTGGAGTCCCAAAAAATCTCGGAGGGGGTTCAAATCCACAGAAGATCAGTCTAATATGTTCTAATGGTTAGTGCTGTAATAATAAGCAATAACTTTTGGATACTTTTAGCTCGGACACCCAGTATAATATCGTTAATTCAAGCTATTTAAGTAAGATTGCGTGAGTATCTGCTTTAGAATCATGTACAGTGAAATTCTATTAGAAAACTTTTTTTGCTACAATATTCCACCTAAATGATTCTAAATGGAGAATTAGGATATAGTTTATCTGAATTTAATTACGTGAATTTTTATTCACATTGCAAACAATGCGTAAAATCAACACAGTGAAAAAATATCCAGGTCAGTGCTCAAATCTCAGACTTTTGAACCCTGGTCTGGTTACTTTTTCACGCTGTTGGTTGTACGTCTTGTTAACAACATGAATAATGTATCTGGGAGCACGGCAGTGCGTCCGCCAAGTTCGCACAAGCCGTAAGCTACCTTTTCGTGAACCATTTCGGAATACTTTTCACCACCTCATAACGTCGTTTTAGGGAGAGATATAGAAATTTTTCTTTTATACACATGTTCGTATGGTCAAACTGAACTAAGGTTCCACGATTTCATGTTTCTATATTTAGTAGTTTTCGAAATATTAAATTCCGAAAAAGCGCTTTTTTGTCACTGACACACTTCGCATCATCAAATAACTAATGTACTTCTAAAAGTCGTAGAATTTTGAAATTTCACAAGTAAGTCTGGTTTGTAGCAAAATTAACCAGAAAATTCTGAAAACACAGAATTTCCGCCTATAAACCCTTCAAACAGGGGGTGTTCATTTGGCCGTAAACAGTTCCTTGTGCCATTGTTAGTCGCCAAATCTCGATTACAGAGTTTTGAAGGGGGTCACGTGATTTCAAGCATAATAACATTATATATATATGCTTTTCCAAAGATGTTTGTTAAATAGAAAAAAAATGAATATACCGAAAAATTTTAATCAGTATAGGTTATGATATATTCACAATATTAAAACAATAGCACATTTAACAAAATATAATCGCAGTTCGGTACTTTTCCGATATAGTAGCCTTGACGAAATAGAAAAAATTGCCTTGACGAGAAAAGAAATTTGGTAATAACGCATTTTTTGGCAACCTATTTACTGTTTCATATACACAAGCAATTTTTTCCAAATGTATACAATTTATTTGATGTAAGGAACCCGTTTATTTATTTTTATATACAAACAGAAATAATTTGTACATACAAAACTATATTTTATACATGTATAAATAAAATGTTTATATGTATACAAATACATATATGAACAACATAAAAGTTCATCAGGTTTGTTTTCATAGTTGTTTATATCATTTGGCAACATATCTCTGTTTCTGAAGTCCGAATTGCGCCAAGATTTAAAAAAAAATGCCAAGGTCCCTATAGTGGAAAAATATCCTAATTCCATATGGATGTTTAAAAATCTCCTTTTAATTAAATGAAATGTGTAACTAATAAACTGTCTTTAACAATGTGCGACAGATGTGGCGTCCGAAGTCCGCTTCTAATGTTATTATATTGTATTATTAGCCTACTTACTGTTAATTTATTGTTAATGTTAAATATGTCAAAGAAAGATTATAGTTATAGATAAGATATGTTGGTCGCCAAAACCCGATTACAGAAAATTAGCCTAAGTTATAAAGGTGTTACATGATTTCGAGCTGAATGAATTTTTATATGCTTTTACAAAAATCTTAATAAAGCAAATCTTTCAGTTTATCTGTCCATCTTTCTACCTTTTACTTCCTTAAGAGAAATTTTATTAAAGACCGGGAAGCGTCTGCACAGATCATCACCTCATCGAGTTGACGGCTGAAATTTTAGGATTAGTTAAATATCGATTAGCGTATTGAAATGTAACTGGTCTGCCAAGTCATATCTTTGTGGAAACCACCTACAGACCCGATTTTACGAGTTAATTGGTGGATTTTCCATTGTGTTTTCCTGCACCCATTCCTCCATGTTTCCAAACTTTTGGATGAAGGAAAATACAATAGTAAACCTATCAGTTAACCACTAAAATTAGGTCCTCGGGTGGTTTCTACAAAGGTATGACTTAACATACCAGTTGCACTTAAATATGCTAATCTAATTTTAAATAATCCTAAAATTTCAGCTGTAAACTCGATGAGGTTGTGGTGTGTACAGACGCCTCCCGGTCCATTATAAATGTCGGAATTCTAATCTCAATAGCAGTCTGGTCAATCTGGCAATTATCCCTACTATTTATGGAACACTATTCCTTTAAGCGCGTTTTAGTGATGTTAATGAACTTTTGTATATGCATCATACATATCATACATATGCATATAATACGTAATATATTCACATCATACATATTATAGGTATGTGTATAATACATAATACATATGCATCATTATGACGTCAGAATAAACAAAACATTTTTTGCCGCCAAATTTGAGAATTGACATGATATATTGCCAAATTTGGCGAAACTTTGCTAAATGTCGCCAAGCTTGGCCAATATTTGACGCTAGTGGCTATTTTTCAATGAGTTAATTATTAATGAAAGCCTTCTATTTTTATTTTCCGCATATCATCTGAATAGTTAAATGATATGTCTTACTAATATTTCCAAAGTGATAATAATTTCGTCACTGCCCAAAACCTCTGCTACTGTTATTATATTATACTGTTATTATACTTACTGTGACTATGTTGTTAATCGTTACACCGCTAAAACTTCTGTATTATATAAAGAAAATTTACGGAAACTATTAAAGCATTGATACTGCCAGTTCTCCTTATGATTATTATAATTCTATAATATGTAACATGTTAATCGATATGCACGTTAGAATGAATCTTCTATAATCCGGTTCTTCGCATTTTAGTTTTCAGGTTCCAAATAAAATTAGCTAAAATCTTAAAACCATGGCACATTGACTAATTCTTCCACACGATCAGATGAGAAGAATGATAGATTTTCAAATGGATCATGGCAGTGAGCCGGTAGACCTTCTATTCTTCCGTAATCGAGTCTATTGAAAAGGTCAGCGTGAAAATAAAGATATTAGCATCAATATGGTTTAATGCAAATGCAGATATTGTCAAAGGATTTCATAAGAACCATTTCACTTGTACCCAGTCGTATCAGTTAAAATACAACAATTGCCAGTGAGCTCAATTAGAAAAGATTACTTAATAGGATTGAAAATTTCCGCTTTAGAGAACGAATCGTAACTGCTAAAGAAACATGCATAAGTGAGTTAAGAGATATTTGCCACGAAAGATGAAATACATAACAACACAAAATATATGATGTGCTTCCATGATCGTAAATCGTTCTTGATTTCTTTATCAAAAGCTTCCGACTTGGCGAAAGAATGGGCAAGTAAATTAGATTATGAATAACAGTAACATGATGCAACGTTTAACATGGAATTAATACGGTAAATACTGCATGCTAGAGGCGGTTAGTACTTTAATATAAAAGAAATAAAGCATAAATTTGTAAAGCTCAATAAAATATATTTAGTTATTTTTATGTTAGCCGGGCGCAAGTGGCAAATCGCCAAATAATGTTCCCAACTCCATTGTTGATATCGCATTCATTTCATTTAAAGATATATACTTTTCAGTCATCTCATTTAAAATAGATGCATTTCCCTCATTTTATTTAATAGAATATTTAACATAGAAATAAATAAATAAATAAATAAGAAATAATAACATAAACCAAAATATTTTATTTGAAAATCAAAGCATTTTTTTCTAATTTGCACATGTGAAAAATGAAAAGTGCTATTGGCGAAAAAACAAAAGGCTAATGGGGAGATTTGCTCCCTGCTAACATAAAAGTACCGAAATTTAATTTTTTTCATATTAATATAGTTTAGAATAACAAACTTGAAAAAACATACAAAAAGTAGTGATATCCCAACAAAAAGTTTTCTGTAAAAAAAAAAAAAAAAAAAAAAAAAAAAAAAAGCGCCAAGTTTTTCTTAATGTTTCGGCCAGAAAAAGTAGTGATATCTGAAGTTCGCACAAGTTAAAAGCCAAATATCCCAAATCTTTCATTGAAAATGGCTTCCTGCGACTTGGCAGTTAATGCTTTCGAGAGAGTTTTTCAAATTTTAAAATATCTACAAATGAGCTACATGCCAACTACATTTTTTGATTATTCTAGGCATTTTGTGGCACAGAGTACAGAAATAAAATACACATTTGAAAAAAGCATTTAAACAACTTCAGTCTATTTAAATGCTTAGAAATTAAAAATAACAAAATACTTGTATTCAGGAGCACTAATTGCTAAAACATAATTAGTATCAGCTTTTACGAGTTCATAAATCAAATATCTTTTAATGTATGCAAATAAACTAAAGCAAATGTTCAAACGAAAAAAAAATCTCTTTCGTCAATACACAACATTTCAATATTATACAATAAAATATAATGTAACATATTGTGAGATTTGAAGTAAGTAAATTTTGTTTTATTTCTTGGGTTTTACGTTAATGACTTTAGCTTTAGACCGTACAAAATGGCAATTAAACCACAAGTGGACTAAATGATCTGTAATCAAAACTAATGTTTGTTGAAACTGAATGGTAGTTATCAGAAATCTTTGATTTATAATGTCTTTATGTGAATTTGCCTCTTTGCATTCTAATATAACTTTTAATATTTAAATAATTCATAAATGCGTAATTTCCAATCATTAATTTTGAAATGCTCTAGAAGACATTAACGGCGAAGTCGCAGGAAGCCATTTTCAGTGAAAGATTTGGGATGGTTGGCTTTTAACTTGTGCGAACTTCAGATATCACTACTTTTTCTGGCCGAAACATTAAAAAGAACTTGGCGCTTTTTTTTTTTTTTTTTTTTTTTTTTATTTTATTTTACAGAAAACTTTTTGTTGGGATATAAATATATATATGTAGATTAAAAGGTGTAAATATGGGCAACATTTTTTGGTTTTGAATTATATTGACTTTCATTTTGAAAATTTCTAGATTTATGACATTCATTAACAACTATAACAAGCTTACAAAATGAGAGGAGGCAAAACAATGATTAATATCAATCTTTTCAATTTTAAAACAAAGATTTACAAAAAGCTTTTGTAAAATCACAAGAAAAAATGGGTTCCAAATATGGGCCCTCTCCACAAAAGGTCACAAAGTATACTAAATTCATTTTAACACAATTATTCTAATTAGTAAATAAATCATATTAGATGCAAATTTCCAACTGGTCGAAAAAAGTCCGGATTAGGATTCGAACCAGGGATCTCCTGGCTGAATCCGCCAGTGCTCTACCATCTGAGATATTCCGGACGAATCTGGTGGAACTTTTAAACCCAGCTAACGTTAATGATTATAGCATCTGGTCTGAAACCTGGTTCAGCTCAACAGATTAAATCTCAGATAATGGAACTCCAGAAATCGCTGGATACGTAATTACACTAGATTAATTTTAACACAATTATTCTAACTGATAAATAAATCATATTAGATGTAAATTTCCAACTGGGCGAAAAAAGATTTATTTACCAATTAGAATAATTGTGTTAAAAATAATCTAGTGTAATTACGTATCGAGCGATTTCTGGAATTCCATTACCTGAGATTTATTATGTTGAGCTGAACCAGGTTTCAGACCAGGTGCTATAATCATTAAGGTTAGTTGGGTGAAAAAGTTCCACCAGATTCGTCCGGGATAGCTCAGATGGCAGAGCACTGGCGGCTTCATCCAGGAGATTCCTGGTTCGAATCCTGGTCCGGACTTTTTTCGCCCAGTTGGAAATTTACATCTAACACAAAATATAGTTTAAAATGTTTTAAAACAGCGTAAAAGAATGAAAAATGGTAGAGAATATATTTATTACAGGAAAAAATTATTTACAGAAATCGCAAACGTAACTGGCACAATCTAAGTGTGCCCACTTTTGGCACATAACACATTTAATACACACTTCCAGGGATTCAGGATGCGAATTGCATCGCATAATTGAAATCTAGGTTGATATCAAGGGCGTTGGAAAGATGAGACTCATGTCATAGTCTGATGAGTTTGATTGTGAATCGTATTATTTTGTGGATCGAATTTGCTTTTTTAAGGTCTTTGCTCCCTACCCCCTGTCCAGCCTCTTACCACTGGAAAAATAAAAGTTTAAGCAAAAACAGTTGTTGTTTATTAAGATAATTTTCATCAGCTACAATGAAAATGTTTGAAACAATTTAACATATGTTTGAAATATAAATAAACATAACATTTCTCGCATATCACTCTTGTTCGGTTGGAACAGTTTTGAAACCGGTAACTCTTGTCAGTTTTAAGATCGTAGAAACAAGGCCAGTGACTAGATACATCTAACTTCTTACTTTCAAATGGTATTTTTATGGGCGGTGTGTAGAATTTGGATCTGCATGAGTTAGCAACATCATATTCAATATCTTCTTCTTCCCTGTCGCTGAGGACAGACCATGATTTTTTTCTTTCTAAGTAATGGTACATCCAACAGATTCTCAGCACAACTTAATCGAAACGATAGTAAATCGATTGTTTTTTTACTGGTTAATGTGTCTGCTTTGACATATCGTTTGTATAGAAACCACGAATTTACTACGGCCAGGTCAAGGAAATGAACCGTTTATTTCAAGATCTACTTTTTGTTTTAAAATAGATTAGATATGCCTCCATTTGCTGATCTCAAACCTCCACATCTCCCATCAATGCGTTGTAGGTCATAACACTGGCTAGTCAAGAAACATCGATTTTCCAATTTTTCTTCCTTCGACCACCGTTTTACGGTCTTCAGTGAGTTACATCCTGTACATGTAGACGCCAGTACAACGTTCTTATTGTCTTTCTACTCGACCACTACAATTTCATTTTCTGAGACGTGCTTGCTCAATGCTCTCACCCTTCTTAAGAGCCATTGACATTTGGGATGCCCTTCACGTCCGTTGGATTATGCCTGTTCCTTCAAATTTCTTTTTTTAGTTATTTCATCATCGGTATTGTGCTTAAATACAGATTGAAGTTCATGAAACAAGGTCTGAACTAGAGTAAGGACTACAGCAGCTACTGAGCCTAGATCATTGTGGGCCAGGTCTGTACTTCTCCACTGGTATATTAGAAAATTTAAATCTATCCCAGATAATGCTGTTACCACAGAGTGTGGCTCGTTTTTTACATACTGCTTTACTGAGGCACGACTTAAAAAAAAGGAATCTTCTGCTCATCTATTGAAAAATTTCCCAGATTTCATGGTAAATTCAAGCAGACACTACGGAATCTGTCGAGTATTTGAGGGAACTTTCCATAATTTATTATTCATTCCTGGTGTTTTAATGTCTGTTTCGACAAAATAGAATAAATTTATCAAATTTAAAAGTCCATCTCGCGCCGAGCATATAACTCATATATGGCAACTTTAATTGAGAACAGAAACATACAGTACGTTATATGTGCATAATATTTATCAAATAATATCTATTTTAAATAGAAATCATGAACAGTCCTATTATTTTAAAATTAATCCGATTTAAAAATCCAATTAATGAAAAGCAAATTGTAAAAAACCTAACTTTAAAAAAATCACTTAAAAGTAAAAAAAAAAAATGAAATATTTGGAATTGCAAACATTTTGGAAATGGTAAATGCTGGACTTACACAATTGTGTAGGTCATTAATTTTTCAACTTTTCTAAAGCCTAATTTAATTTATCAAGGGAAAAATAAATTAAAATCACTAATAAATTAAATCTAAGCAAACAGTAAAATTCATATTTAAAAGAAATTACGGCAGTACATATTTTTTGTCTATTGCTGCCAGGTGATATAGTCTTTTTAAAAGCAGAAAATCTAACCCTGTTTTGCAGTTGGTACCCCCTAGTTGTATCTTATCAAAACATCTGAAGCCAATTAAAACATATAAGTGTGCAAATTTGGTTTTAAATCTCACAAAAACAGGAAATAGTCTTTTTCTTTTACTTTAGTATGACGTACACAACTGTGTAGGTCAGGGCGTAAAGGGTTAGAAATTAAATGAAAATACAGGAAGTACATAAATGAAAATCCAAACTTTACAAGGACAATAAAATAAACCAGAAAAAGTACAATATTATATCACTGTATACTTCGCATTTTATTAAAGAATATTCGAAATGTCCAGACAGTACAATCTTTCAGAATAACGCAGAAATGAAATGAAAATAAAGGAGATAAATTAATGAATATCCAAACTTTACAGGGAAATTAGAAAAAAAAGTACAATTACATAATACTATATACTTTGCATTTTATTAAAAAAATATTCTAAATGTCCAGAAAGTAGAATCTTTCAGAATAATGCAGAATTTAAATGAAAATACAGGAGGTACATAAATGAATATCCAAATTTTACAGAAAAAGTTTTTTAAAAAAACCCCCAAAAAGTACATTTATATATCACTCACTATACACTTTGCATTTTATTAAATAATGTTTGAAATGTTGAAAAAGTACAATCTTTCAGAATATCAGAATAATGCAGAAATTCAATACAAATACACTATGTACAGCCGTGGAAAGAAAAAAAGTAAACATTCCCTACTAACTCCTTAACAAATTATCGTAGAACAAAATTACAGGTACCGAACGATTGAAAATAAAGTCTACTTTTAAATGATGTATATAATATTTGCTTAGGGGGCCATCAACACATCAAAACGAAACCAAACTCCATTTTTAATGGCAATACCCAATTTTAACAAGATATTTCAAATCTTCGGTTTAAACTATGCCTAGTCATCAAAGTGCAAGTCATTTGAATGGCAAGTTTTTAAACTATAAACATTCAAAATTTAGTTCTTCTAATGTTAAATTACATTTTCATATTTTTATTAATAGCTACTGAAATTATACTCCTAATATGATAATTTTGTATGCAGCAATAATACTAAAATACCCTGTAAATACGTTGAATTTGCAATTTTCATAATTTTATGATATGAATTATGAAATTAATATTCGAAAAAATTATGAATTGCAACCTACAATTTTTTACATGGATTTAGATTTATTAAGTCTTACTTTATGGAAATCTTAAATTTCACATTTTTCTTCTAAATAGTTTTCACATTATGCTTAAAAACGGCAAAATAATGGTTTAAGAGTCCGTCTATAATAGAAGTGACTAGATATTTTGAAATTTCTTATGCTATCCTGTAATCTAGCAGTCTTCAATGAGTTACGCTTCTGATTACGCTGAGTAAGCTTCAATGAGTACTGCTTGAGTCTATTAGTACTGCTTGAACCTATTTGGATACAGCCCCTAAAATACGAATGTATTAAAATCATTAATTTCTCTGAAACTTATCGTACGAATTGCATAAAATTTGTTTTTAGGCTGATTGAAGGGAGAAGAGTTCATTTATGTTGCTGTCAGAATTGTGTGCGGCTATTGAAAAAAATAAAGTTATAGTTCGTTTTAATATGTAGATGGCCTCCTAAGCAAATTTTATTTACATCATTTATAAGTAGATCTTATTACCAATCGTGTGGTAACAGCCACTTTTATCTACGATAATTTTTTGCAGATTATGTAAGGGATGTTTACTTTTTTTTTCACCACTGTACATAAATGAATATCCAAACTTTACAGGGGACATTAAAACAGACAAAAAAAAGTACAACATTGTTGTTAATCTGAGGTAAAAAATAAAAGTTTAAAATTTAAATTCAACACAGTTATAAGTTTTAAATGTGAAGCCCTCTAGAAACACGATATATATCGTGGCGGTACGATAACTGATGCCACACTTTTTTTCAGAGTGCCGGGTGTCAATTTTTGAATGGTTGCAGATATGCGCGCCCAAGTTCGTCAACGTCAATTGGTAGCGGTTCAAAACATAATCATTGATGAGTACCCACAAAAAATATGATGTTGAGAAAAGTGTGGGATGATTTATCGTATCGCCTCGATATCGTTGTTGTTTTTGGAGGGGCTCACATTGTACTCTTATAACAATGTTGAATTTTAACTTTCAACTGTTCCTTTTGATTTCCTGTGAAAAGAAAGCTTGTCATTTTTTAGCTCACAGGCTATCAAAGCCTGAGAGCTAATGTGCCCGCCCGTTCTGTATGTATGTATGTATGTACGTACGTACGTATGTACGTACCTTGATAACTCTTGATAGAAACATCCGATTTGCTTCAAAATTTTTTCCTAGGTTCATTGTGATAAGGCGCTTCCCTGATAAGTTTTGGGAGTTCATTGGTTAAGGATAAAGGGGGAAAAACGGGGTTAGTCCACCCCCTTAATTCAGATAAATGGGTTTTTCATGCAGAATCATTCGATTTGCTCCGAAGTTGGTATACCGGTTTATTATGTTAATGAACTTCTCTGATTAGTTTTGGGGATTCATTGGTTAAGGATAAAGGGGGTTAGTCCACCCCTTTTAATTCAGATAAATGGGTTTTTCATGCAGAATGATTCGATTTGCTCCGAATTTGGTATACCGGTTTATTATGTTAAGGAACTTCCCTGATTAGTTTTGGGGGTTCATTGGTTAAGGATAAAGGGGGAAGGGGGGCTAGTCCACCCCCCTTAATTTATATAAACGGGTTTTTCATGCAGAATTATTCGCTTTGCTCCAAATTTGGTATACCGGTTTATTATGTTAAGGAGCTTCCCTGATTCGTTTTGGGGATTCATTGGTTAAGGATAAAGGGGGGCTAGTCCACCCCCTCAATTTAGATAAATGGGTTTTTTTTGCAGGATTATTCGATTTGCTCCTTATTTGGTATACCGGTTTATTATGATAAGGAGCTTCCCTGATTAGATTTGGAGGTTCACTGGTTAAGTATAAAGGGGGAAACGGGGCTAATTCCCCTTCACTTTTTTTTTTAGGGGCATTATTCTTTGAAATAAGAATATAATATACAATTAGTGTGAATAGCCTGTGAGCTCAATGCCATCAGTTTACCTGGACACGTTTCTTTTTTTTTTTTAGGTTCCGTACTTAAAAAGTAATTGCGGAACCATTATAAGATCACTCCTGTGTTTCTGTTTGTCCGTCTGTCACAGTCATTTTAATAAAAACTATGGAACGTTGAAAGTTCAAATTGGGGGAAGTAATAAAGACTATTAACCCACATATTTACAGATTATTAAACTTTTACAAATATATTTTGGGGAAATTAGAGGGGATAATTAAGTTATTTGAAAAAACATATTTTCTTTGTATATGGTGTGGTGTATTGTGTAAACGATTTCGTAACGCTCGACTAAAAAATACCTTTTTTTTTTAATTTTAGGTATTATATTATCAGAGATATCGTCAAAAATGTAATGCAAAAATATGCTAACCCCCTCTATTTACGAATCTACTGGAGCTAAAATTATGAAACAATTAGAGTTAGTAGACGTTAATTTAAGTCAGAAGTATAAAAGCATTGCTTATAATGATTTTCTAAAAACATCGTCGGTAATTATCTGAGATATTATCCCTTAAATACACGGGTGGTTTGGGCATACATAATGACAGGGGCGGCGTACACCTTATACCATCTGCTTTTAAAGCCAATATAACAACTTTTAAAGATATATTTGTGTAATACAATGCCCATTAGCAGAATAGAAATAATTCATGTCAAATTGTTAAATACAGACTAATTTAATTAGAATTAATCACACAAATACTATGAGATTCGCGATTAGTTTGCATTGAGTGTATCTTTCAATACGCGTCCCGTGTCTTTAAAAGTTTATTAAAAATACATCTGAAAAAACGCATCACGGTCCAAAGCGGCATTGAAACTTTGCAACCTCCTTTCGAAGCGCGCTTAGTACAATGACAAGTTTTAACTTTCAAGAAGTATTTTGTTTTAGATTCAATGCAAAAGGAAAAGCTTATTACTACGCTGAATTCAGTTTTACGAAACGCCAAATGAAGTTTAATTATGCACTACTTTTACTGTCAGTACCGAATTAATTTTATCATAAACAGATTAGGATAAGATTAAAAAAACACCAATATTTGATATTACCTAGGGTTCATATCTCTTTCAACTTTCATGGTATACCTATTCCTACTTTTCTAGTAAATGCAGCAATACCCAACCCTACTTTGTACAGTTTTTTACAAATTCTTATTATTCTTTTAGCAACGATTTTTAATAATACTGTTAATATTTCATATATTTATTGTACGGAACCCTCTGAGCGCGAGTAATACTCAAACTTGACGTTTATTTATGTTTTATTTTAATACTATTGTAAAGTTGGGCTATTCATTTATGTACACATTGTATAATTAGATTGACAGAATCAATAAAGTGTAATACAATATTTAATAAAGGATTTCAGCACCCACCATTTAGAAACGTGTCTTTCAAATCAGCTGCAAGAATAATTTTAACATTTTTGATCAGAATGCCTCCAAATTGTAACAACATTTCAACGACACTTTTCTCTGGATATCAACACAAATATATTATGATTGATCAAACATTTTTATTTTTAAACAATGTACAAAATAAAATTTCTATACAAAAATTCGCACACATTACATAATTGCAATTTCTGCAAATATCGATATTTTTTAAATAGTCCTGTATATTTTGCTTAATAATTTTATATCGATTAAAAGAAAATAAAGCAGTTTTGTTTCAGGTAGGGTCAATTGTAGTAATTTCGAACGAGGGTAAATCGGAACAATTGGTTCTAACTTTCTTGTGAGAGTAGCTGTTACTAACGTGTAGTAGAAATGAGTAGTTTACATTTCTGCTGATAAGATGGGAGCCAGCTACTGTTTCTGCTTAAATTTTTGCATCCATGCGCGCACATTTATTAAATTCTTTAACAGTTCAATCTTTTAATTCTTCGATTCCAGAAGTTGAAATTCAAGTAAGTCGTTTTTCTTAATCAATATTGGTTAAGTTATAATAATTCTAATAGGATACCATTACAATTTTGTTCAAAAAATTTTCAACGACATGCAAACCATGTTCATAACTACCCCACACTTTTTTGTGATATGGGCTATGTATGGAAAAATTTAGTATAACGTACTGTTTAAGCCTATTATCATGTACCGGGAAACACCGGCTACGTCAACTAGCGGTAAAATAATGTGTGTATTAACACATTGTTAAGCATCATATTGTGTACGAACTTGATAAAATTTTTAGTATACCCTCCCAACACAAATATATATATTCACAGTTACCCTGTAGTTTTTGAGGTAATTATGAACAAGTGTTGTAATGAGAACACGAAATGTTATGTACATATGTACATCCCCACCGCTCCAATAACTAATTGTATTTGACGTAAAAGAGTGAAACAATAGGTCTTTTACATTTTTACAAGGTTTTACATGGATATTTTTTTTTCTTTAAGCGGTCATTAGTTAAAACTTGTAAAGTTTCTTCATAATTCCCCATGTTGTCACTATCCGTGCTGCAAGACATATAGGGCTCACCAAGGTCTCACTATTGTGAGACCATGGTGTATCTAGTCTGAATATGTTTCTCATATCTCAACGCCTGTCGTATCTCATCGTCTCCATTTTGATTTTGAATTTATTAAAATGTAGGTAGTATTGCACTTCAATATAATTGGTTGTTTATATTGTATATAGGTAGAATGTTATCCATCGTAAGGTAGCGTTATTATTTATATAAATTCAAACATATTACTCTTAACTTTTATATTTTATTTCAAAAATCAAATAAAATATTAGGAGAATAAATTTAATAAATCTGCTTCCCTTATTACCGCATTTTATCTGTAGTATTATCTGAATAAAAAATATCTATATTTATTCGAAATAAATTTATATCATTACTTTTCCTTTTAATTTGTTATGCTATAAAGTAGTACAAATTTTATACGCAAATATTATTCAAATGAAAATCGTTTTAAGATGATAGAAAATATTTTATGTCGGAAAATCTTGAATATAGTGAAATCCAATAATCTTTTCAAAGAATTTCAATATGCATCAGGTATAAAATCTGACTTTTGTCCCGTAAAATTCTACACTTTTTGAAATATGGATATATTCGATTTGATAAAATTTCTTCTTTTTGTAGCACGTACCCTTAAATTCAAAGGATTGATTTTGACTGAAAAATGTAAAGAGATAATGATTTTTTTCTGACGACTGTAAAAGTTGCAGAAGACGTTTTAAGCTTTAGCAGGAAAAAAATCATCTAGTGTTTTTAATAATGTTTCAAAATCTACACATAAATTGGAACAATAGCAATGCATTTTACACACAATACTTCAAATATTTTTAACTAAATTTTGACCTACGAAACATTTGTAAAGTGTTTATTTACTATGTGATTCATTCATTATCAGCTATGTAAAAGATAACTGAGAAAGGATAATTAAAGTCCTTTTGATGTTATTCATATTACTTGTAGATGTCCTTTTTTGAAAAATTCTAACGTGATTGAATCGTTTATTTCAAAAATCATATAACTGTAACAAATTCGGCAAAAATGTTAACATGGGATTTTTTAAGCTGATCCATAGACCGTTCTACTGTAGCAGGAACCCAGTCTGATATATATATATATTATACTTATGAATTTCGTGTTTAAAATATTCATTTAGTTCAGAAATTGCACGAATAAATCTCTTACAAGGTGACCACCAAACATAATGCTCCTCGATTTTATGAATTAAGTCTGTATCGTAGAGTTCTTATACGTAATTAATCTGGTAAAATGATTTTTTCGAAGAAAATAGAAATAATTTCTTAATTGATTATAGTGATTGAATCGGTTATTCATAATTGATTTCTTAAGAAATTAAGGGTGAAACTTAAGTGTGCCTTCAAATACCCATCAGTTTTCTCTTCTCATTTCGGAGTTCGTGGCTCCAAGATAGATTACACACACGGTAATTGGGAGACGAGAGTGCGATGCTACTTCCTGACTTTATTATTATTTTTTAATTAATTTTATATTTTGACGCTTTACAACTTTTACTTATAGTTATGATATGTTGCAATTTTGATTTTTTTTATGTTTTTTTAAAAAAATATATAGAATTTCGTTTATCATTAATTTTAAACTAACATCTTTACTAGCGAAAATTCAAACTATTTTAAGTCTATATATATATATATATTGGTAATAGATATTTACTTTTTTATACTTTTATATTTTAAGCAAAGTTCTGAAATAATTTTTTTACGCTGTGGATTTTTAAGTTAAAATTTATTATTTAGTGTACATTTATAAATAATAATTATGATTTCAAGTAATCAAAACGTATTTATCTTTAGATAATTCCAATAAAATATCTTCGAATATAAAATAAACTATTAAAGCAGTAACATATGTAAATTTTTAATTGTTGTGGAATATTTTTATTTATATCATCTGTATAGTTCAACCGCAACATTATTTTTCTTTTGGATGAATAACAAGTTGGAAATTGCACGCCAAACGTGGCAAATGTGGTGAGTTCGTACTATAACTAGGTTATATAAATATGTTTGCACAGCATATTTAACTGAATGTATAATTTATTTCGTAAGTGCATATCAATTTCATTCTGTTCTACAGGGACATAATTAAAATGCACTTGAAATATTTTTTTTCCCATTGGCCGTAATGTAACGAAAAAAATTTGACTGTCCCTGTAATTAAACTATACATCAAATTTTCATAAAATTTGAAATGACTCCACAAAATTTTGCAACAATGATATAATAAAAATTTCAGAGAATTCGGTTGTGTAGTTTTTGCTCTTTTATATGAGAACGGACGGACGGACAGACAGACAGACACGATGATAGACGGCCTGAACGACAAATATTGGTGCTTCGTATTTATATAATTACGAATGCACCCAAAAATGGACAAATTATATTTCAAAATATTTCTTTATCCTATCAAATAATGATAAAAAAACAAAAATTGTAAACTGAAAATATAAAAATCGTCTGCGGATTCAAAATATAATATTTTTTAAGAAATCGTAAAGACTAAGAAGATCGTAATCGTAAGAAGATTTTCAGAATAAATATAAAATTCTTTATAACTGATATATTTTAGCTTCTTTTGAAGACAAGAACTATGTAAGAAGTTAGGTTCAATATAAAAATATTTTCTGTACGAATATTCCTTTTTGAATAATTTTACGATATATATTACCCGATTAATTCCATATTTACTAAAATAAAATGCTAGCTCCAGCAATAACAACGATTGTTGTATTTCAGCATTTATCGTATTTTAATATATTTAAAACAGATAAAATATTAAAAATATTTTTTCTTCTAATTAATTAATTACACTCCGGAAAGGAACATCCGACTTACGAGGAGCGGAGTCTCCGCGAAATACTGGCGGTCTTCTTTTTTTCCTTTTATAAGTAAAAAAAAAAAAAAAAAAAAAAAAAAAAAAAACGTTTGAAGGATTTTTCATAAGTCAGATTAAACTACTCGCAAAATGACTTCGAACAAGCTGCGGTCGTCCGCATTTTTAAACACTCCGCGACAACTAAGCCTTGGTCGATGCGTTAAACTTCCTGAATTTAGTTTTTAATCTTTTTCGGTAATTACTTATGGAATTTTTTCTGTCTAAATAGTTCCAGTCGAGAATTGGGAAAAGTCACCGCCGACGGGCACACTTTCCAGGAGTCAGGACTGACCCGCTACCCTTCCTCCCTTTATCGCGATTAAGTAATAACAGAAGCCTACATCACGAATAAATCTGAAAAAAAAGTTTTGCTCCGACTGGTCACGTGATCAACGGGCTGAAAAATTGGACGGCTGACGTAGCTGTGACGTCAGAATCTGGACGGTGCAAAGATCACTTGGACGTTGGACGTCTTCCAACTAAGGTAATACTAATCTTAGTTGGAAGAAGGAGTCCAAGCCGCTTATCAGATTTTGTAAACGTCCAAGATGGCGACCATATAAAACATTGATCGTCCAGGGGATAAAAAATCCAAGATGACGGACTTCAAAGATGGTGTCAGTACTACAAGTCCAACTATAAGTTTTTTTTTTGTTTTTTTTTTATTATTATTATTATTATAGCAAGCTGAAAAAACAATAATTTTTGTTTTGTATTTTAAAACACAATAAATAAACACAAATTTTGCTTTCAAAGTGCTAGAGCACATATTTATTATAAAATAAAATTTAAAAATAAAACATATATCATAATATTTCATTTTTAAACATATTTGAAGCTTTTAAATGTACAGTCTATATGACATGCAACATATAAATTAAATTGAACGGGCAATTCTTCAGAAATCTGAGCAATTTGTTTCTTGTCCTCTTTCGTAAACAGATCACGATAAGAGCCGAACCAGTTGTTCGGAACTTTAAAATTACCTTGACCACAGCATTCCTCCAACATACGTCTTTGTCCGTAGATACATTAAGCACTTTAGCACAGTCAATAGCGGCTAACCAAAGCAGGCACATAATAACGAAAACTTTTTGTCTCTTGGAAGATACAACAACAGTTTTTTATTGAGGATCACTAGATATACGGTCATCACTAGGAGTTGCAGGCACGTATTTATTATCCAAATCCCAGTTCAGAAAAAACGGGGTCCCTTGAAAGCCTTGGCTGAATCCCACAGGATAATGGTAAGGCTCGGTCCTTGTACGGACTTTATATTGGCCCGTGAGTGTCCAATATAAACATTCGATGTAACAGATTACGCGAAGGTATTGAATTTCACGTATCTGTATCGATTCAGATTATTCCGAAAAAACGCGTTCTTGCAAGCACTGTGAATAATTGAAATAGAAAACTTCAGGACATTTTCAGAATCGAATGTCTGTTGGTCTTTGAAGCTGTATTTCAGCTTAAAGATGTCGCAATCCTTCACACTTATACGAATGCAATTCATTCGACGAATCATTGGGTTATTGCTGGGCAACATATAACTATGATATGTTCCCGCACCATGTTGGTTAAATCAAAGTAAAATTGCGTAATTTGTTATTTCTGTTTGTATAAATATTTTTTTATAAAATATAATTATGAGTGTAAAATTATAATGTTTACATATTTAAGTAAAATAGGAGTGTAAGTTCATACAAAAATTATTAAGTTGATTTTAAATATTAAATATATATTTTTAAAAAAATTGTTGTATTGTAAAATGAATGTATAATGTTGAATAGAGTTCGGATCTCAGACAACAACAATAGCCAGACGCCATGGTGTCGTTTTATGACAAGCCAATGGAAAGTGGTGTATAATTAGAAATCTTAAAATAATAAAAACGTTGGAATAAATTTATGGCCTCAATAAAAGTGTTGGGATAAATTTATGGCTTTTCAGACCACCCAAACTTTAAGGCAGATAATAATATTAAAGTATATGTAAGGGGCCATTTGCAGACTGTTAGCTAATAGGCCTATCGAAGAATAATGCAAAATCTTCTCACATCCAATAACAGTGGACTAGACAAAAATAGTTCCACCCACTGCAGGAGTTGGTGTGCAAGAAGAATAAGGTTTGAAAAAGAGAGTCTGAAAAAAGATGTAGAGGACGCAGGAGCTCTCCTGAAAGCCCGTGCAATGAATCCAAAAAGCCCTAGTAATGCCCAGGCGAGATGTACATATCGGAGTGAGCCTAAGCAAGCCTAATTGAGGATGTCTTCCTGATGTACATATCGGAGTGAGCCTAATCAAGCCTAACTGAGGATGTCTTCCTGATGTACATATCGGAGTGAGCCTAAGCAAGCCTAATTGAGGATGTCTTCCTGATGTTAAAATACAGAGGATTGTTCTACAGAGGTCCGTAGCTATGCATCCTGCCATCCCGAGGTCGCCGCTCTGATACGAAGCGAATTCCAGATGACATATGAATATGATCCTAAGCAACGCGACAACTCTGAATTTGATGAATAAAGGCCACCATCCCGTATATTAAAAAAAGGTACTACTTTCAACTTTTTCTTTTACCACTTAAAATCATATGAAAAATTATAAATATACTTTTCTGATATTTTATGGTAGAGAGTAATCTGAGATCCGACAAAACCAATAATTAAATAAAATTAAGGTAATTTAAAAATGAAAGAGAATTATTCTTTTAGCAAAAAGAAAAAAATATAATAATTAGAGTAAATGAAAATATTGTCTTTTTTTTTTTTAAAGATTAAATATACTTAAAATAATGAGAAGCAAACAAAGGTGTTGCTTTCTTTTTTTTGAATTAATATTACGTATTTCTGTATATAGTTGTGTTTAATGTAAATAAAATATTTAATCAAGTTTTAAAAAGTTTCTGTAATTATTTAATTGATAATGTTTAAGGTGTGTCAATTTATTTTTACAGCTTAAATTTTAGTTTAATTCATAAGTGGAAGAGTTCGTCTAAATAATTCACAACGCAAACTCTTAATTTTATTCGTAATTATTTAAATTTAATAATTACATTTTGACGCGAATTTTAATTTAATTTTATTAATGCTTCGCGTTGCTCTTCTACTAGAATTATGAAATTACGATCACTTATATTATTTGAATTTATCTAAGGTATATAAAATTATATACCAATTTGCTATGAGGTTGCTTGGATGATTTGGACCAATTAACAATTTTGGATGCAAATTAAATAGAAAATAAACAGGTGTAATTATCTGTCCAGCATCCCCCCCCCCCTTCATAGTAAAATGGTGCTATGACTCAGGAACGTTCAGCTGAGGTCATTAGAAATAATAATAATACTAATAAAGGAAAATAAATTTAAGTATTATTTTAATGCCACAATTTTAAAGATATTGTAGGTATGTAAGTTTAATTGATTAAAATTTTATTAAAATTAATTTTATTATTGTAACAATAATGACACACATATAATAATTTTATATAAATAAAATGAATAATATATGTTAGCAAAAAAAAAAAAAAAAAAAAAAAAAAAAAAAGGGAAATGAAAAAAAAATAATTCTGGGATTTATAATAGGTAAATTTAGGAATTATAATTTTTTTTTTCTCTCTCTTTTCTCTTTTGGTTGGATCTCAGTTACCATTGAGAAATAATGGCATTCACATCACAGATGACACATTTGTAAAAATAATTTTATTTATATACTGTATAAATAATAATAATAATAATAATAAGTAAAATTTGATAATATGTCTGGTATAAAAATGATTGAAATGTCAATAGATCATGATTTTTGAAATTGTATCACCTTGATACAAAAGAAAATTTATGAGTCGTACTACGAAGTAGTAGTACATTATTTACATATAAAAAAAAATAAATAAATAAAATAAGATTGTTGTTTCTGTAGAAAAAGACAGATATTCTTCTGTTAAATGAAATTATGTTGTTTTTTATATATACGTGTATTATAAATATTTTAGGGGTATTTATGTGTGTAAAAGAATAATCTACAAAACAACCTTATCTCCTAAGAAATTTTTTTAAATTTTAGTGCTGTTGTTTTTATGTATTTATGCAATTTAGAATATTTTCATACATATGTTGTAATATAGAGAAAATAGTATGAGATGCAAAATATTCTTTTAAGAGGTATAGGATCTATTTTGAATTGATATTTTGAAAAAGTATACATTGATTACTAATATTTGTTAAAAATGACTCAGACGCTGGATATAGATACACGTATTAAGTTTGTGTCACCATTAAAAATATATTGAATTTATTTTCGTGTCGAGAGAAATAAATCAAAATTCAATCCCTTGGAAACCAGGAGAAAATAATGCAAGAAGATATAGATGAAGAGGCATACGAAAAAGTAAAGGATTTAAATTTGGGTCAAACAGTATATTTAAAATGTATTGGAAAACCAGGCGCATTAGAGCCAAAATTTCAAGGACCCTACGAAGTTACTAAAAAGTTTAGAAACTTTAATTATTTATTACAATATGTTCCAGATAAATCAATAGAGCCGATCAAACGACATATGGATCAGCTGTACGCTCCGAAATATGCAACAGGTCATACAGAGGCGGAAATTACGAATTTACAGGGGTCTCAGAAAAAAATTAAGGGTCATAAAAATTACAAAAATAAATGTGACATTTGTCAAAGAAAATCACACTCAACTGAAAATTGTTGGTTAAAATTGGACAAAAATATGAGTCAAAAGGGTGACAAACTTACTAAAAAGTATTATAAAAAAAAATAATAAATATTCTGAGAATGTAGACCCATATTTAAAGTATCAAACGGATTATTATGATATAAATATGTCGTTATATGGTTATACACCATATACAAACTTATACGGGGATGTTATACAAGATCATTACCCTTTCCCCCCTCCCCAATATTATCCATGGGATATGAATTGGTATTAAAAATAAATCAAAATACATAATTAATCGAATTTCAAAATTTCAAAATTTTCAAAATTTAAAAATAAATTTTTCTCTTTTAGGTAAAAAAAAATTGAAACAAAATTAATAACTTGCCTTTTTAAAATTCAAAATAATAATAAGAAAGGATAGGAACATGGGAACGCCAATTTGTCTCAGGGTTACAATATTGAGCAAATGTGCAGGGCGCACCCGAAAACATACTTATAAAATTATGTAATGTGCTTCACAAAACTTCACTGGAGCAGTGAAATATTTATCTCCAGGCAAACGTTATATATATATTTTTTTCGAATATGAATTAGAAAATATAAAATCTTAACAAAGCCAACTAACATTAAAACTTAATTAATTTAATAGTGAATAATGTTGGAGTAATTTTCAAAAAAAAAAAAAAAAAAAAAAAAAAAAAAAAAAGAGAATTTTTTCTGTCTTCTATAAGGGTAGCCTTTGCTAATAGCCTTACAATTTAGATGACAGAATTTCAGAATTACTCTTTAAAATGAGTAGGTGTAAGCTATTAGGTTCAGGGTAGTTAGAACAGCTTTATAGCATACTCATATATATATATATATTTTCTTATATAAATATATGGTTGACAAGGAATAAATTATTAGTGCACTCTATATTAGGATAGCGGTCAGCTATAAGCCTAAATATAATAAAATATACAAAAAGTGCTAAGATTTATTCCGGTAGTTCAATTACAACTTATATGCTAAAGTCTAGAATTTAGACAGCAGGGATAAGTTTTATGAACAAAAGTGTTATAAAAAATTTAAAAAAAGGATTTTGGTGTAGCACATTGGTTTTTAAAAAACATATATATGTATAACAATGGACAAGGCAAGTTATTTCAATATGATTGCACACAAAATTATTGTAAAAAAATTACACAAATAAATAATTGAAGTAAAATTAAAATTTTCTCACCAAAGGCTTTCTGTATAGGGTGCAATTTTGGCCTACGGCTGGGTATGCACCAACACCAACAAAATTTTTGTAGAAAATTTATCAATTCATCAAGGTAAATCAAGGTCATCACTTAGGCATTAACTTCAGGATTCTTGGCTGAAAAAGGAATCGAAAAAAAATTAAGTATGGTATAATTACTAGATGTTATGCTCAGAAACAATAAAATTAGTAATATTATATTGTAAAAAGCAGTATTTTGAGTTTTATTTAGGAAAACTTTTGATTTTTAGGTTTTACACATTTATGGAGTGTCTAGCTCAGTGTATAGTTCCTAGATTTAATAAAAAAATAATAAATAAAAATATAAGTTGGTGTTGTTTTCAAAATAAATAACAAAAGGTATAGCGATTAGCATTTACAGTTAAAAGTTATGGAATTTTCAGCAAAATTAACATTAGACAAACATAGTTTATATTATATTTAACTTGATAAGCTAATTTACTTTTATTAACGGTATTCAATTAGAATTAAAGTAGGCTTAAATCCAAGTTAAATTAATTAATAACATTGTTGTAGTGTAAAATTTTATGTAAGACTATTATATTTTTATTGTATATATAAAAATATGCGAATTTAATAATTAATAAAATGTATTAGCAAAATTATTTAATATAAATATTAAATGACATCTTGCTGAAATCAGCTAGAAATTAGATTTTTTTTTTAAATAAAATATTTTATAAATTTATGTTATTTTAGAATTTAAGCATTTTTTTTTTCTCTTTACTTTCCCTTAGAATTAAATGCAATTCTAAATTTAACACATATAAATATACATAGTATTGATAAATTTGAGTGTGTGAGTTCATAAAATTTTTTTTTTATATATAATTTGGCCAATTTAACATAAGGAAACAAAATAAATAAATAAATATATTTATATATATTGGCCTTATTTTTATTAAAATAGGTAGTATGGCTTAATAAATTTATTTACTTAATTTTTTTATAGTACATACAGTAATTATTTTTTAAAAACTTAATCTGTAACAATTGGGTGTAGATATTTATGAGTATACAAAGATTCTTTTCTGCTGGCAGAAATTCTTTGGTTCGGCCGAGTACTCATGGGTTACTACATACGATTTTACGTAGTAATTATCATTTGCTTTTGTATTTTTAAAATTATACAAGTGTATTAATAACATTTTTTTTATAATTAAATAATAATTATTAATGTTGGATTAATAATAATAATTTATTATCTTTTATTTTTTTTAAACATATCATTAAAGTTTAGACATTAGAATTCACATACGGAATGTTAATGATAAATAAAATTTTGAATAAATAAATTTTTATTTCATTCAGTAAAAAAATAAATAAATATGAAAATTTAACAATCTTTTAAGATAGAATTGTTGGCTAAATAAATAATAATTAAAGACACAAAAATTGTTCTCTTCTTCGTCAATGGCATTTTCTGACAACACTATTTAATAGTATTAAATGAAGGTGCATTTTTAAGGTCAGCGTAATGCATATTTTGCATTTTGAGAGGCTGTAGAAGTCATTTTTCCGTGTTGTTTACATTTTAATAGTAAACAATATCATGAATCAAAATTTGTGTTTGTTAGAAAGGTCTAAAAATATACAATGTAATCTGTTAAAGAAAATTATATGCATTTTTTTTTAAATCCTGTAAGGCAATTTGGTTTAGATTTGAACCTGACAGCATAAAAAGCCACGCTCGCTTCAGTCGCAGTATGAGGCAGGAGAATTCAAATGCTAGAATCGCCATTTTCCCCTACAAAATAATAATAAAAAAAGCAGAAGGTTTACATTAGATATGATACAAATACATACACTGTTTATGCATAGATTATGTTTAAAATTACATACAGGCATGCACAGTTAGTTAAGAAGAAAGTATATAAAGAAATTATACTAATTAATAAGGTAATTACAAGCATGAAATGGTTTTAAATACATACTTTGGGAAGTCGTAAAATTTTGTCACAGCACAAATCACCTCGCAGAAAGTGATTAGTAGCTTGACCAACCCCTCGTTTCGAAAGGATCGGGGACCGTCAAAAACTGGTTTTATTCTCCTCTCCTTCTTCTTTTTTTTTTCTCGTATCGGGTAAAGTTGGAAAGCATTACGGAATAATATATTAAAGGAGATGAGATAGCTTGTATATTTTGACGTATCATACATGTTAGAAGTAACAAATAAATAAATAAAATAATGTAACCAGTTTGTATACAATATTTTTCTGATTATAATTTGAATACATCAGATTAATTATGTGAAAATATAACATGTCATATTACAAGCATTGTATTTACTTTTATTCAGTATAAAATGTGTTTTAAATGAAACACTGTGTCATAAGGTTGTATGTGATGAAATAATATGTCAAATGTGTATGCCATTATTTTTCTTGTAATTAGGTTTATTTCGGCATATTAGTTTCATACAAAATTATAGCTTTGAATGTATTTTGGGCACTTAAACTGTAAAGTTACAAAATTATTAAACATGTGTGTGGTAAAGAAAAAAGGCTTCGAGAAAGACGTCAGATTTTCAGTACAGAGGTATTCTATAAATGTGAATGTCAACAGACAACTATGCTATCATGTGTTGAACTTTCTGTTATGAAAAATAGAAGAACTTCTTATAAAATATACCAGAACCATTGATAATTGAACTTTACAGACTTAGTTCAAAAACTGTGTAGATACACAGTCATATGGACACGTACATTCCTTTAAGCTTTACAAAAAAAAAAAAACAGCAATCAGTTTTTATTTTTTTTTTTTCTAACCACCGGGAGAGATGCTGGGCAACATATAACTATGATATGTTCCCGCACCATGTTGGTTAAATCAAAGTAAAATTGCGTAATTTGTTATTTCTGTTTGTATAAATATTTTTATAAAATATAATTATGAGTGTAAAATTATAATGTTTACATATTTAAGTAAAATAGGAGTGTAAGTTCATACAAAAATTATTAAGTTGATTTTAAATATTAAATATTTATTTTTAAAAAATTGTTGTATTGTAAAATGAATGTATAATGTTGAATAGAGTTCGGATCTCAGACAACAACAATAGCCAGACGCCATGGTGTCGTTTTATGACAAGCCAATGGAAAGTGGTGTATAATTAGAAATCGTAAAATAATAAAAACGTTGGAATAAATTTATGGCTTCAATAAAAGTGTTGGGATAAATTTATGGCTTTTCAGACCACCCAAACTTTAAGGCAGATAATAATATTAAAGTATATGTAAGGGGCCATTTGCAGACTGTTAGCTAATAGGCCTATCGAAGAATAATGCAAAATCTTCTCACATCCAATAACAGTGGACTAGACAAAAATAGTTCAACCCACTGCAGGAGTTGGTGTGCAAGAAGAATAAGGTTTGAAAAAGAGAGTCTGAAAAAAGATGTAGAGGACGCAGGAGCTCTCCTGAAAGCCCGTGCAATGAATCCAAAAAGCCCTAGTAATGCCCAGGCGAGATGTACATATCGGAGTGAGCCTAAGCAAGCCTAATTGAGGATGTCTTCCTGATGTACATATCGGAGTGAGCCTAATCAAGCCTAACTGAGGATGTCTTCCTGATGTACATATCGGAGTGAGCCTAAGCAAGCCTAATTGAGGATGTCTTCCTGATGTTAAAATACAGAGGATTGTTCTACAGAGGTCCGTAGCTATGCATCCTGCCATCCCGAGGTCGCCGCTCTGATACGAAGCGAATTCCAGATGACATATGAATATGATCCTAAGCAACGCGACAACTCTGAATTTGATGAATAAAGGCCACCACCTCGTATATTAAAAAAAGGTACTACTTTCAACTTTTTCTTTTACCACTTAAAATCATATGAAAAATTATAAATATACTTTTCTGATATTTTATGGTAGAGAGTAATCTGAGATCCGACAAAACCAATAATTAAATAAAATTAAGGTAATTTAAAAATGAAAGAGAATTATTCTTTTAGCAAAAAGAAAAAAATATAATAATTAGAGTACATGAAAATATTGTCTTTTTTTTAAAAGATTAAATATACTTAAAGTAATGAGAAGCAAACAAAGGTGTTGCTTTCTTTTTTTTTGAATTAATATTATGTATTTCTGTATATAGTTGTGTTTAATGTAAATAAAATATTTAATCAAGTTTTAAAAAGTTTCTGTAATTATTTAATTGATAATGTTTAAGGTGTGTCAATTTATTTTTACAGCTTAAATTTTAGTTTAATTCATAAGTGGAAGAGTTCGTCTAAATAATTCACAACGCAAACTCTTAATTTTATTCGTAATTATTTAAATTTAATAATTACATTTTGACGCGAATTTTAATTTAATTTTATTAATGCTTCGCGTTGCTCTTCTACTAGAATTATGAAATTACGATCACTTATATTATTTGAATTTATCTAAGGTATATAAAATTATATACCAATTTGCTATGAGGTTGCTTGGATGATTTGGACCAATTAACAATTTTGGATGTAAATTAAATAGAAAATAAACAGGTGTAATTATCTGTCCAGCAGTTATTTAAACCACTGCTCGCAATTGTCAAACAAGGAGTTGATGTTCACTAGACCCTTTTTAACACTTGATTGGAAAATTAAGTGGAAGACCCGATCACGGCGGATGTCACAGAAGAAATTTAAAGCTAAAGTGAACAAGTTTAATACATTGGCCAGTGAAATGGTTTGGTCCGTGTCGTTAAATATTTCGGAAGACCGAGATGGTTGGAGATCATTATAGCTCGTTCAAATTTATTTTTTCCAGCAATCAAGTTAATTTTTACTTTCTTCTATCTTTACAAGAAGAAAGTATTGGATTCATGAAAATTTTCGAATTCCGGTTTTCGACGGATTTACACGTTTTAGGGGTCAGAGATTCCAAAAAACATGTTTTTACAAAATGTCTGTCTGTGAATCTGTGAGTCTGTCTGTCTGTGTGTATGTGACACAAATTTTGTGGGCGCTCTATCTCAAGAACTAATGCACGGAATTTAATAAAAATTGATATTCAGTTAGTCCATAATACAAATTGATGCTGATTAGTTTTTGGTGTAAATCACTCAACAGGTGGCGCTGCTATGCTGCATTTTTCACGATTTTTGCAATAGCTCTATCTCAAGAACTAATGCACGGATTTCGATCAAACTTCAGATTTAGTTAGTCTCTGATATGAATTGATGATGATTACGTTTTGGTGTAAATCGCCCAACAGGTGGCGCTGTTATGATGAATTTTGCAGGTTTTACACGATTTCCCCCATAGCTCTATCTTAAGAACTAACGCACGGATTTTCATCAAACTTCAGATTCAGTTATTCCTTGATATGACTTGCTACTGAATATGTGTTGGTGTAAATCGCCCAACAGTTGGCGCTTCTCTGCTGCCTTTTTCACGATTGCCTCAATAGCTCTATCAATAGAACTAATGGACGAATTTTCATCTAACTTCAGATTTAGTTGTATGTTGACACAAGTTGTTGTTAATTAGGTTTTGGTGTTAATCACCCAATAGGTGGCGCTGCTATGCAGGAATTTTCACGATTTTTGTTATTGCTCTATCTCAAAAACTAATGTACGGATTTTTTGTTTTAAAGTTAGGAATTAAATGTATGAATTTTCAGTAAACAAATTCTCATCAAAATTGTAAATCATGTATTAGCAATGAAAAAGGAAAAATTAGAAGATACATATCTCCAAGTCTTTAATGAAGCAAGATATATTTATCGCTGTACTAAAAGATTCTATATTTTGCCTCCTCCTTTAACAGACGATCGGAGAATCGGAGTAGTAATGCAATATCTTCTAAAATTTGTGTTGAAATTCATTAACAAATCATGTGTTACGAAATAACCGATATTCACAGTGCAGGAAAACCGAGAGAGTTTTAATATATTTATAATACAATTTGTATTTTGATGCATAATTAAATCTTGTAAAAATGCATCAGATATTTCTGATTGACCATTCCGATTTTTTCATTATCTGCTAAACAAGTTTAAAAGAAAATTTTCATTACGCCTTAGGACGACCCTAAATGCAACATTTGCAAGATATTATTCAAGAAAATGATAGATCCAGAATGTCAAAATGCTAAACAGAATATAGCTACTGAACATACAGCTTGCAAAAGAAAGGATAATAAATTCTACAATGAACTGAAAACAGCAAAAAATAATAAAAGATATGTTGCATTGTGTTTTAAGTAGCATGTAAAATTTACACTTGACATATATTCCAGTTTAAGAAAAACTTTACAAGATTGTAAATGCTTTTGAATACCTCACATAAAACAAACAGAAAATATGCGTGTATTAGGAGGGAGAATCAATAAGTTTTGCCCTGACATAGATATAATTGATAGAAATTTATGAAGTTGCTGCATTTTATTAGTCCTTTTCTATATAGTCACCTTGCACGGTAACACAGTTCTGCAAAACAAAAGCATTTCAAAGAGGTGGGTGGGAAGGTGTATTCCAGGAGGTTCGGTAGTAGTCCAGAAGGATGGCAGATTTCTTATTTTTTCCGACCCCCCACCCTCTCATGTGACATATGTTTGGAAAGGCCTGTGATCACTTATTCAATTGCCAATTTGACACCCATCGCCACAGTGTCCCCAAAATTTAGAAAATTGCCTGCAGGGGGGGGGGGGGGGGCTGGAGGTGGGGCTATGGAGGTGCATAAAATGAATAAGTGGTCATAGACCTTTCCAACAATATTTCACATGAGGCAAGTCAGCAAAAGTACAAAAAGGACCCCCTTTGGGTTTATTATCGCTCCTCCTAGAATACATCCTACCCCCTCTATGAAATACCGTTTGCAGAAATGTGTTACTGTGCACGGCGACTATATAGAAAAGGAGTAATAAAATATAGCAATTTCATAAATTTCACTCAATTATTTCGATACGAGGGCAGTAATTTATGGATATTCCTTCGTACAAAGGAGAAGTAACAAGACACCAGAAGAAACGCGTTCTTTCTTCTCCATTATATGCATAACTTCGTCTCTAGCTTAATAAAATCTTCTGCTTTTTACTGATGGGTAGCAGTACAAAATTAAAATCGCACACTCGTAATTTTCTTGATGAATATTTTTGATAAAGGATAGTTTGAAATCATCACACGTTATTTTTCAGTCTGTAGTCACACGTTTCGTCCATTTGAAAGGGCTTTTGTGTCTATAAAACTTCTTTTAATGATGGACAGTTCATGTGTACACACCAGAGCGATACGACAAATCGACATCGCGTTGGCCACCAGAGGTGGTCACGTCTATCAGTACAAACTGTTGACTTTTAAGTTTCAAAAGCTGGTCGACACATTTCTGCATTATAATCGATTTCTCTGTCATAACTTCAGAAAGATTCTTCAATAAGGAACACATAACTCCATTTTAAATAACGACAGTAAAACCTTTACCTTTTAAGCATGCTTCATATGAAAACATAGAAGCTAAAGCGTTCATCACTGATCTTACAACGATATCATTTTCATTTTAAATGATATCGACTCATAATTCTCGACTGCGATGAAAACTTCTATTTAACAGTTTCTATAAACAGGAAAAAATAGCTTATTTTCAGAAGCTTTCTGCTTAAACCTTGGACTATTCTAAATTTGATAAAGGATTCTGAGTTGAATGAAGAGTGGAATGTGACAATTAAAAATCGTGAAAAAAAAAATATTTTCTTAATTTTTCTTTTTCCGCAAAAGTTCAAAAATTTTAATATTATTTTAAATTTCTATTTCAAAAAATGTACGAGATTTTTACAACATTTTCCATTCGGCCAGTTTTTTGCACCTTAATAATACTTTATTCAAAATGTTTCATTTTATCTGCGTGTTTGAAATTCAGCGGGCTCTAAAATTATTATTTTTTCAACATTTCAGTTGAGTTTAATTTTCGAAACTGACCACAATAAAATTCAGGTATACTGAAAAGTTCAATTTTAAAACAAATTACTCAATTTGAATTGCGCATGATTATAGAAAATAATCAGCTTTCATATTCGTATAATTTAGAAGGAAACATTGGGCAAGCTAATGTGCAAAAGGAACATTTCTGTCTTTGTATTGTGGATTTTCTAAACGGTAAGGATAATAAGACTCTCATGATTTCAGAACTTTTTACGTTTAAGGAGTCACGAGATTTGGATAATGTTTTACCTAGGAAGTTTTCGATGTAATGAAGTTTTCGATGATCTGTATGGTGCTTATATATCTCACTTTATACACAAAAATATTTCGCATACAAAATCTTAATGAAAGTGGATGTATATTAAATAATTTAAGAAACTGGAATGAGAAAAAAAAATACAAATCTGCAGTGTGAAAAAAAAGAAGGAAGTTAATTTTTTCATTTACATTGTATGGAAAATTAATAAAAATAATTAATTTAAGGTATTTACTTTTATTTTCATTTTCAATTAAAAAATATTAATGTATGATGCTTGATATGATATTCATGCCCGTGTTTCTATCCACTCGTTCTGAAACATGGTAGTATGAAATTTTCAAACTATAATTTTTCTACATCATAGTTACTATTTTTTCCCGTAAAATGTTTAATAAAACTGTTTACATAGTTTAGAAAATTTCCCAGAGACTAAGCTTAAAGAATCGCATTTTTCATTTGATTGATATTCAATCCTAATGTTTGTAATTTGAATGTCATTAAAAACACATTAGCTCCTCGCACAAAAAAGCATGAAAATTTCAGAAGATGCTTCATTTAAATTTTTTTTTGTCGTTTGGTTTTTTTTTAGAATTAATATTTATTATTTTGAGCAGTTAACTGTTTAAATGTTTAAATTGCACAGATTACAGCCAAATATTTTAGAATGACGGAAGTTTTGAAGCAGAGGAAAAATTTGTTTCTGATATTTCACTTATGTTTAATCGCTTTGTAATAGAAAGAATTCAAATACTATCTCGCATTAATAAATATAAAAAAGAATTCATGATCTAATAGACCTTAAGTAAGAACATGAGAGGACCAAATACGAAGACTCGCTTCAAAGAAATGTTGCTCTGGGAACGAAATTAAATGCTACTTAACTACGACAAAATTTCAAGAAAATCATCTGTTGATTGCTAAAATTTACGAGTATTTTAAAATGTAAAGAAATATGTAGAACACAATGTTCACGATATATATGAACAAAAGTAAATTGTATAAGAGAGCACACATCACACATCGAGCTGCTCTATGTTATATTTACTGATGAAGAAAAAAGAACACAAGTTTTTTAGATAATTCTCACATTAGTCAGCATAGTTCCTTATACACCTTTTAAGGTAGTTCAGCAGACGTCTAGTGAAGATCATGTCATAGTTTGGTAGGGGAAGGGAAGGTTAGCTGCAATGTACTAACATGTATATGAGACAATTCTTGAGTATTTCTCATTAAATTGTTATGAACTTTAGACAGAGCTACATGGACACTCTAAAACTATAATATTTTCGACTGCATATCCAAGTTAACGAAACAAAATTAGCCAGCTAAAGTATTACATCTTTGAAATTGTTAGATTTAATAATTGTTATATTTAATTTGAGCATTTGAGCTCAAATGCTCAAATCAATAGCAACTACAAACCAATGCAGTGCCTGCGAATTCGAAACAGTATTCGGCTATTTCTGATTTTCAATGTGCAACTGATGAAGCATAGTTTCGTTCTAAAGAATAAATATTTCAAATTCATACGATTTTAATGGCAGACCATGAGTTTTATTTAATGAGAAAAAGTCAATAGATTGATTATTATTTTATTGTTGTTGTTGCTTTCTTCTAAAAGTGCTAAATTTTATATTTGTACCTAAAATTTTAGGTATCGTTTTTATGTTATGTTTGCAACTGCAGATGATTGATGACTTGCTGTTATGGTTTTCGGTGAAGATAACTCATTTCACACTACTGTGTTCTGTAAACCATTCGCCAATCTTTGCCTCAACACATCTTTTTTGGTTCCGTCTTTTTAATCAGAAGATAACTGCTTTTAATACTTATGTTCACTGATGCTTAATTATTGATTCTTCTGAAAAATTACTCGGAGCAAAATTAAACTATATTAAATATATTACCATTGATCGAGGTTTTCAACATGAATTCGTCGATTCAATTCATAATATAGAGGAGACTAGGGAGGGTTGACCACTTTTTTACAAAATGATTTAAATATTGAACGTAGAATAAAGTTTTATATATAATTTTATTCGTTATGCAATCAGTTATCAAAATAAAATTGTTACATAAGTGTAACATATAAGAAATTTGAAAAAAGTATTGATTTTAATCATTAAAAAATAATTGGACAAGGCTTCCGTCATATGGGAGGGTTGACCCACTATATGGGAGGCTTGACCCACTTTGTTTCATATTGCACTATTTGTGAACAGAAATAAAATCAGTTTTAAAAAAAGCAAAATAAATTTATTCTACATGCGCTAATTATTATAAAAATATATATTTTTTTAAATATGAGGCTTAAAAAAACCTATTAAGACGCAATCGCAAGTGAGAGGAGAAAAATTTTCTTCTAAACGGGATTTTATCTGAGCAGGTATAATTGTACAGCAGGTAAAATGAAATTTCAACATTTAAGGCAGTAATCTGCTAGAGACAGAATCCTTTTTCATAGCGTGTTTCATGTTATTATGTCCGGATTTATGAGCCACTCTCCCGCTTTTTTTTATCTCCTTGTTCTATTTTTTGTGACACTCGATCTGACAACTCTAGTTGTTACATAGTTTGGCTTCATCTCACTGTAGTCACCCTGGTGAAATTTTTCTACATACCTTCCTAAAGTTTTTCGATTGATGTTATGTTCTTTTGCAACCACATGAGCACCTAACTTATCATTAACATGATTTAAACCTTTAAGGGGCAAAGTACTGCCAGTGCTAAAATGTTCAAATAAATGACTGGTACTTGAATTTACGAACAAATTTATTTGGAATTAAGAAAAGGCTATATTTCACATACATATTAAATGAAAAGATTTTAGAAAAATTCTGGTACCATTGTGATGTTTCGGATTAAAAGTAAGTGTTTTTATAAACATACCACTGCCCCTCAAAGTGTTAAGACTGTGGCTTTCATCATTTCTGGTCTTTTCTAATCTTTCTCGCTGTTTCAAATTACCTATTGTAAGCAATATTTAAATGAAAATATGTTTCTGTCAACTTTCCCATTTTCTAGCAATTTGCACATTTTTCTATAGTCCGTTTTAAACATTTTCTTTTCTATTGCACCATTTTACTGAAGCTTTACAGAATAGATTTACATTCTTTTATGTATATACCATTAACTTTTCACTATGCACAGTGTATAATAAAAATATTTAAAAAAACACTTAATTAAGGGAGCCTTGAACATCTGGTCAACCCTCCCTCACATTGACTGGATCAAGTCTCCCTACAAGACCTTTTCTAAAGACTACCACATTGTTATTTAAGCCTAACTTACTGTACAGTCTTTACGCCTGGAATGAAAGCTCAATATTTCTGCATTCCTTAAAGCCTACTTATTTAAATTTCTATGATATAATTTATCTGAAAAATGCTTACAAAATGTTTCTAAAGAACAGAACTTTTAGGTTGAAAACGCCTCACAATTGATTTTTTCTACATCTATTTCGATTATCTCTATGAAATGAAGACTGTTGTTTGGACATTCCAGTAGCTTTGTATGACACCTATTCTTAAAACTCTGAAATTCTTTTAAATATGAAAAGTGATGGGTGGGTCAAGCCTCCTGTATGGTCAACAGTCACTAATCTCCCTTGCTCATTAAACGTAACTGTTCAAACAATAACACTGCTCTTAATAGGAATTTCATTACACACTCATATTTTCTCGAAACCAATCCATCAAATACCCACAATCTTGATAAAATTCAGTTTTAAAGTAACTTATACTCAATTTAACAACATCAAATTTCCAAATCTCGAATACCTAATAGACATATTTTCACAGAAGGGACTTTACAAGATATCTTGCGAGTGTGTTAAAATGTATATAAGCTAAACCGAGCGACATTTTAAAGGCCTTTGAAGCAGCATAAAACAAATGTTAAAAATGGTATCATTAAACATCCACTATTTCTAACAATTATTGGTGTAACAACCACAAATTTAACAGTTTCGAAGGTTCAATAATTCAGAAATACCTATGCATACGATCTTGATTTTTGGATGATTATCAAATCTGGAAGAATAGTAGCATATTGGTTTATGATATGCCCAGTACATTTACTTTTTTTTTATATCTGGCTACTATTGCTGCTATTCACTTAATTTGTTTTTAACATTTACCGTCATTTCGTCCTTAGCTCTAAACTGCGTTGCTTGAAATATTCTGTGTTTTTTATACTGACTTCTCTTTGTTTGAATTTTTGCACTGTCGATGCAGCTTTAAAAGTCCTAAAACAGGTGTATGCCCTTTTTCTAGACACATATTTTTATTTGTGCTCTTTTCGCGCTGTTTATTTCTTTCTTATATAACGGATATAGTTTAATCCTCCCATTTTAAACAGTATAGATATGCTTTTACTTCTTTTCTATTTTAGGTTTATCCAAAATTAACAATAAAAAAATTCTATTTAAGTGTCAATACTATTTTTCAAAGCCAAACCAATAGAATAAAACGTTGAAATTTTAGAATCAAATATTGTGTTGAATTAAATTTTGGGCAGTCGCGTGCTTGCAAAAATGATAAAGTTTCAAAAGAGAAAACAATATGCAAACTCACGCTATATCTCTAACCTATGCAGTTTTTAGAAATTTTCAGCTTAAAGCAGAAATGCACGTTTTTGGGGGGGTTTTTTTTGTGATTATCAAAATTTTAAAATCTCAATAATATAAAATAAAATAATGCTTGCAACTTCTAATTGCTAGTCTTACACTCTCAAAAGAATTCGGGATTTGAAGAAAATTTCTCTTGAACTTATGTCGCTAAATGGCGAATATTTCCGTATTGATTTGCCCCTCCCCCCTTAAAATAACCCCGAAAATTCACGAGTTTAATGTAAATATTAATTACTTTTTTGTATAAGAAACTAAATTTTTACGTCTGTCCTTTTTACCTTAAATCACAAAAGCATTGCGTATGTGAGCTTAATATTTATTTATATTCTTCAGTGAAGAGAGGAAATTTATTCAAATAACGTGAAAAAAATTTTTAAGCATAGGGGTGTTTCAACAATTTTATTTCTGTGATTTTCTACGTTTATTGACAAAATACGAGAATATGCGAAATTACGAAGGACTATAACATTAAAAGTGGATTTCATTTTTTCAAAAACTGTTGTGAAATCATCGCATGCTACTATGTACAACTTGAAAAACCTACTCAATTTATTAGTTTCTGGACTGAGCACCTGTCAATCTAATACGTTTATGGGAAAAATTAAGAACAAGAATGTGTTAAAAGTAGCCATTTTGATTTCAGAAGAGCTTAAATAAAATTATTAATTTTACTCATATCTCTAAAATAATTAATTACTCTTATCTCTTTAAGGAGATGCAAGTAAAACCAAGCGCGTTGTCTATTATATTTATGACATCAAAACAGCTGAATACCTTAACTGAACGAACTGGTTTCGGCGGTTGATAATTCGACATTAAAATGCACTCAAGTAGTCAAAAGAAGTGTCGGATACTAAAATATGTAAAAGTAGTTTTATTGCAATTATTTTGTACTATATTTGGTGAACATTACAACTTTCTGATAAATTTAGCTTTCATGAGATTTTACGCTTTGAAAATGAAAAAAATCATTAATATTTTGGTTCATGTATTCATTTAAAATAAAATATAAAGAGTAATAGGGGAGAGTGGGGATGAAAGGGACATTTTGTCTTTATAAGCTTATAAAATAATAACATTAAAAGATATCACTTTCAAATTTGCGCCTAATTCTCGTCTAAAACCTTTGCTTTGATACTACTAAAACCTCTTATCCTCAAGAACAGTAATTTAAAATATATACGCATTTTTATAAATTGGGAGAAATGTCTCTTTTAACCCCATTGTAGGGGATGAAATGGACACTGTGCAGGGTTGAAAGGGACACACATAAATAAAGCACTTTTATGAACATTTTTTTCTTTTTATTTGCAATTACATTATTCAAAAATATAAGATAATTATACGCTAATAAAAATAAAATATATTGCAACATATGATAAAATATAAACAAGAAAAATAACATATTTAGGCCTACTTGACTAAGAAAGATTTAGATCTAGCTGTCTCACTACCAGTTACGTGTTAATTAACTTCACCACAATATCATTAATATTCACGTCATTCATGTCAATAGTATCAGTAAATACAAAGTGATTTTATTCTGGTTTTTTTTTCTGAAAAAATGTACTTTGAATTCATTACGAGTGTTTTTCTGGAGTTTATGGTTACAGTGCGACAGGAATATCACCATAAATATTCCATTACCTTTCGCAAATTTTACTGTCTTAATATTATTATATTGATTTCATAATTATCGAATAAGAGAAGCGCAGGATGAGTTTTGGAAAAACTAGTACATTTAGTTAATTCACAATTGCTTTCACTAACTGTGATGAGCAAGTGCAAGTTTTTGGGATGGGGCAGCTCCGACCATGAACTCCTTGCAGTTATTTTTTGAGAAAACGAATATTGTTGAACAGAGTTACCTGATGTAGAAACAAAACAAAGAAGTGTGACAAGTCTGCCACGTTCAGCTGCTGTTACGTGAGAAAATTGATTTCCACTACGTTTTGCTACTATATTAGGTGGTTTGTGCTCTTTCATTAAGCCCGTTTTATCACAGTTATATATTATGTTATGTGTAAATTTATAACGATCCATAACTAACTGGAGGTTTAAAAAATATATCAACATTAGCTTTGTTGAAACTTGCACTTCTTGTTAAACTAATGTCTATAGGTTTCCTAAGATAAAGTAATGAATTTCGTTGAATAAAATCTTGGAACTAAAAAATTCCAGCTTGCTTCTTTGTTTGCAAGATCGAGACGTATTTGTAGAGTTCAAAGCAATTGAATACTCATAAGCAGAGTTGTCAAACCATAGTTGATATTAGATGCTTGGAGCAAATATGAAGCTAACACTTTTTATTGAGCTTCACTAAAGGAAGCTTGATAGGAACAGCCTGAGGGTCAACCTGAGGAGTTGAAAGGGACATGTCCCATTCAACACCTCATTTTCTGTCCCTTTGTTTCCTATACCCACCTAGCGAAATGAAAAACGTATTCATGCATGAGAAAATTTTACCTAACAAAATATACTGATATTCACATAAAGTGCTTACTTTAAAGTGCAAATAACATAAATATTATAATGCTAAACACAATATTACTTTGTTAGAGAAAAAAAGAAAAGCAACATCAAAATTTACTTTTTTATATCAAAAACTGGTTTTGCTTTCATCACCTATAACCCTCCAATTCCTGATGTTTGTTATAAGAATTATTAAGACAGAACAAGTATCGTCGTCGATTGAGGCAAAATTGAAACTTTGTACATTTTATTTTCTTCCTGAAATTTTGAGTGTCCCTTTCATCCCCAGTCTCCCCTACATGGATTTTCATGTACACCACAATTAGAATATATATATGTATTTATGTGTGTGTATGCGTGTTTATATATAAATGAATAATCGCTGTTAATCCAGATGAAAATGAACTTATTTAATCACAATTTTTTTAAGTAATAATGACCTCGATTTCACAAAACACTTAATAACATAAATTGAATATTTAAATATAAATCTTTATTATATTTAAAAAATGAAGAATACATAATAAAAAAGGAGTGATCAATAAAAGGTAATTTTCCTGATTACGTTTTAAAGAAAGTCAAATGAATCAAAGATTCCTTAATACAATTCGCCTCACGTTGCATTAGTTATTTCAGAATAACGTGCAATTCAAAGAATGGGGTCATTTATATTCTTTGAATGTATTTTACCCAGTCATTTTAATGGTAAATATTTAATGCAAATTTAAATCAGATTGCTTAAATTGTCATGGAAAAAGGAAATAATGAGAGGCATTACGATTTAAAACATTAAAAATTGTATTATTTCCTAGAATATTGAATGCATTAAACGAATAAAAATACACTGTATATACTAATAATAAGGGCGTAATTCTTGCAAATGTTTTATGCAAGTGTATTGTGATATTTCAAGAAATTCTTGAAATTCAATATTTAAAAATATAACTTAAATGGATATGTCATTAAAATGTAAATATATTACCAAATGGACTCTAACTTGTAAATATATATAACAATTTAAAATGTTAATTTATATTATTTACTTCAATAAAGGAATGTTAAAATTCTAGTGCTAAATTTACCTTGAGTAAATAATTAGAATTCGTAAAAAGCACAGATAAAATGTATTAAAATTGCTTTTAGGTGCATATATAATATAAAATTATTTAAAATACATTAAAATACCTTAAAAATACCTCATATAAGTAATAACCAGGAAGAAATTATAGATGAATTCATCGAAATAATTTCCCATAAAGATATAGTAAGTAATGATGCATTGTCATATGACATCCATGGAGTCTGGAAAGAATAACAACATAGTAGATAAATGCTTGTTTTGTCAAAAATTTGGATACCTTTCACTCTCAACTTATCTTCACACTGTCAGAATACCAGCATCTTCAATCAACGTGTATTGTTGAAAAACCTTTTGATTGTGAGGTATGTGAACTATTTATATTGTGTTTTTGTGTGCATCAAATTAACACTGAACTCACCATATAATCAAGTACTGTAGTGTTACTAACTGTCAAGAGATGTCGCCACCAAACTCAGTTTGAACTACTTCCAAGAGATGGCAACACTAAATAAGCCGAGAAAAACTTCGTTCCATAGACTGTCTTCTTCAAAAGAACAATTTATTTTGATGATCTTGCAAAAATCCATTATTCAAGACAATTAAAACTTTTCACGAACTTCTGATCGCCCTAAAGAATTTCACTATTTTATCCAAGCACGATTTCCGAAAATTTAAAATTTGTTTTCATTGTTCTGAAAGCAGTTTGCTTCAAACACTATTTCAGCCAATTTACATATTTAAAAAGGTGCTTAAAATAGCAGGCAAATAATTGTAAATCTTCATAATTAATCCTTGGTTGTTATTATTTATCTAATTATCCTCATATCTATTTTAATCTAGACATCCCAATAAATTAATGTGTAGAAAGGAATCGATACATGAATAAAGTGACATTTTTTCATTGCTCCGAATAATTCTTTTCCTCTCTCAATAAAAATATTTTCAGTTAATTTAAGATATACATTGCAGTGAATAAAGTGAAGTAATAAAGAGCTACATAACCTGCAGATGATAACAGGTAGGGGATATCCCATCTTTTTACTTGTGATTTATGTATGAAAGAATAATTTATAAATGAGAATTTAAACAGGGTTAATTCTTCCAAAGGCATTCCGAACTCACGATTGTGTCCCTTATGTATTTTTAAAATATACCACCCTCACATTACAATGGTATCTCCTTAAAGAATGAACGTAAATAGAAATAACAACATTTAAATAAACACTGATGATGGCCTAAAAACTTTTGTCATTTTAGTTGATTTTTAGTGTATTTTTAAGGTATTTTAAATAGTTGTGCATTATATACATGTACGTAAAAGAAATTGATGTACATCTTATTTGTTCTTCGAATGAATTTTAATTATTTATTTATTTCTTTTATATTCAATGAAAAATATTATTTCCCTTCAAACTAGTGAAATAACTCATTTTTATAGGTTTACAAACTTTGTGGATGCTTTTTTTTTTTCACGTATGTTTTGAAATAATTTTATTATTATTTCTGAGATGAGTTATGTAAATCAAAATGTCATTAGATTCTGTATAATTCTGAAATTATTATTTTATTTCATATTCCAGTAAGTTAATATTTGAAGTTTTTAGTATTAAGTTAATATGCATGTTTATTTGGTTTCTTTACATAACATAAAAGTAAGAAATTCATCTATTTTCATTTCTTAACTTCTCGAGTAATTGGATTAAAATATTAAAATGTTCAGACCTCATTTTACATTCACCCAATGTACTAAATAAAAGGTGTTTTAATAAAATTTACTTGCGTCTCCTATACTTTTGCATATCTGTCTGTTCAAAGCACCAGTTGCTCGATCTGTAGTATAATAAACTTCACAAGAATTAACGGCAAAAATATAAATTAACCTGAACATTTCAATCAGGTTAAGAAATTGTTTTCTTCAGAATCTTCTGATTATTCAACAGTTTAATTTTTTTTTTAACAGATCACATAATATAAATGATCATTTAAATTATAATTACGTCAATTGGTAACTTCTAGCTATATTTTTGTTAAATTTTAGTTAAACATCACATAGTTTTCTGAAGTCTCTAACACTTAAATAAGACTGATTAATACTCCGAAGGTGTATGCACTTAAAAGTAACACTAAAGTTCGCTATCGATCTGTCAGATTAACGTATCAATAATTCTTCAAATAAAGTAATACTGTATGTCGGAATGTGTAACTGCAAAAATATATTGAACATTAGTTCTTATTAGTAATATAAGTATACACTTTTTACTACTTCCTTCTTACCAATAATTTAATAATTACTTTTATAAATAAAAGACCTAAAATTTAATTTATTCAATATTTTTGAATAAGAAATTCACTTAAGAGTTTGATATTCTATGTTTGATGCAGGATTTTTCTCTCATGGCATTTTATCAGTAAATATTGCATGTCTGTCACAGCGAAAAAATACCACGTACACTGTCATATATTGATCCGTGATGGTGATGATTCACCTTTAATATCTTATCGAATAAAACATTTTCAGATGTTCACGAAGCTTCCTGTTCTTTGCTTTTCCGATAACACCTAAAAGCTATGTTTATTTGTTTTCTTTTTGGTGATTTAGAGGGGTTTTTCTCTTAGACAATAAATCTGCTACTTTGCTTCTTTTCTTCTATTTTCGTATGTAGAAGTCTTCATCTTTGGTTCTGTAAAATCTCATTGCCTTGCCATACATAAGTTCTTTTCCACTACTTGAAAATAAAAATCTTTTAATTGGTTCATTAAATAAAATTAGCAAACGATAATTTGATGATTTCGTTTAATATTTTTATTGTCATGGTTTCTCTGTAAAAAAAAAAAAATAATAATAATAAAGAAATTAATCTTTGGAAGAAGGGAATTTAAAATAAAATTTCCTTGTGCAAAGAGAAAAAAATCAAATATATAATGAATAAAATTTTAAATACTACATAAATGTTCATAATAGATTTTTGTAATCAACTTCCTACATTTTATAACCATTTAATACACTACGGAAAGTTAATGAGTTAAAAGTATAAGCTAGCATAACTTAGAGTCATATATTTGAAACAATTGGGTAAGTGTGATCACAGATCGCACAGAGCATTTCGTTTAATATTCTTTTCAAAACAATTTATTCTTTTGCAAAATCTATTAGTTCCACATTTCGCAACAAGGGGTCGCATTCTATTCTAAACAAACCTCTATCTGAACGAAACTCTGTTTTACAAACTATCCATAGATATATTAGTCGAGGCGATCGGACCCACAGCATCCGAGATAGCTATGCTCTCCCTGGCGGTAAACATTGGAACTAAAATATGTACGGCTATGGTGCATAATATAAAAGACTGGTTAAAGGAGTATCGGTAAAAGTTAGAAAAGTGCATCTCGGGTGAAAAGTGTGGAGGTTAGAAAGATTCATAAAAATACAGAAGATAGAGCCCAGAGGGGTAAATAATATAAGACTTTTTCAAAATTTTATGATATGCCTTTTGATGTGAAGTGTTCAGATATAAGTATCGAAAATTTAAAGTCTTCAACTTAATTATGAGCTCAATTAGAAAAAAACCCCTTAAAATACACAAGTTAGAGCCCAGAAGGGGTAAATATAAGACTTTCTCGAAATTTATGGTTTGTCATTTGATGTGAAGTGTTCAGCTATTATAAGAATCCAAAATTCCAAGTCTTCAACTTAATTAGGGTCTTAGTTAGAAAGAAAAGCTTAAAATACACAAGTTAGACACCAGAGGGTTAAACATAAGACTTTTTTTTCAATATTTTATGATTTGTCGTTCTATGTGAAGTGTTCAACTATAAGAATCCAAAATTTCAAGTCTCCATCATATATAGTTTCTGAGAACGGGCTCTGTGACAGACAGACAGAGTAGTGAGACGAATAGGGTTTTGTCAGATGAACGAAACTCTAAAAAGAATTCCGAAAGTTAAACAATACTTACAAATTGCTTGGCTAGTGGTATGATAGATCCACCGTCCTGCGTACGCACACGGGTACACATAACCAGGATAACCACACTTCTGTAATATGAGCTCAACTAATCAAGAGCATGTGACGAAGGGGCATTCCCTTTCGTGCGCTCCGTGCGTAAACAACTTTTCAGGATTCGCGATCGCGAACGCGAACGAGTAGAGTAAATAGCACTTTTCTAAAATTTTTTGTTACAAAAAATACTCAAACACAACTTTCTGTAATACATGAGAAAAAAAAATTCAGAAAAATCACAATACTTACAATTAGTTCTCTAAGGATATGATAGATAAATCGTTCTGCTTAATCAAATAGGTGCACATAGTGATACGGTCACTTCACTACTGTGCTTTTAGCTCAACACATGAAGAGGATAAGGTAAAGCATAATGCTTTTTTATATATTTCGTTTGATACTCGATTTCTGCTTTCGTCGAACGCGAAAGACTACAATTTTCTGACACACATCCCTTGGAAAAACACTGCGCTTGGAAGGTACATCTTCATTTCCTCAACTCGCGTCATTATAAATTGACACTACGGTAAAATAAATCCCCTCTCCTATAATCCGACTTGGAGATATCAGCACAGTCTCAGAACTTATTATTTTATAAGTGGAACATATAATCACTTTTCAAAAATGCCCATCAAAGTATTAATGAGGTTTCCATTTAAAATGTCCGGTTAACATAATAAAAATTATTTAACTGAAAGCATATGCACTCCAAAATATATTTATTATGCATTTATATTTATGTCAAGTGCAATTTCAGTCAAAAAATATTTAAACTAAATTAGGTAATGAAATAAAACTCAAACTCCTCTTGTATATTAAAAAATTATAGAGAATAAAATCATCACTTTATTGAAATTCTAAGGAATGACTGCCAGAAAAAAAATATGCAAAAGGAACGTCTTTAAATTTCCATGAAAAGAACAAAGTACCTTCCTGTGAATACCAAAGGGTAATAAAAGAATGAAAATGAAAGTATCTCGTACATTTTACTTCTTTTGAAAGGTAAAACGTAAATGGTATTTTTGTACGAGTATCAAAGTCCTTTTAGTTTTGATTTTATGTATTTCCGTTTTCTACAGAATTTTTAAATATATAAAAACATGTTTCAGAGTTGAAATAATAGAAATCCTATGTACATTCATTAAGACCTGAAACTATTTCTGTTTTTATCGAAACAAGTACTTAAACAATTGTTTTTAATCGAAAAATACTTTAAAATGATTTTTTTTATCGAAGCAACTTTTTAAAAATGATTTTATTAATCCAAAAAAAAAAAAAAAAAAAAAAAAATGATGTGAACAAATTATTCATTCTGTTCATCTATTTGGCTTCATTGAAAGGTTGTAATTTTGAAATAAAAGCAAATATTGTGAGATAGTTTTATATTTAAAATGAATTAGTAGGTATATGTTCTTGATGGTACCAGTAAACTCAAAGAACATTCGCAATACAGCCCTAATTACACCGAGATCTTGGTGATAATATTAGCTGTATAAAAATAATACTTATTTTACATATTTTAATTGTTGGCACTCATGAATAAAATTTTAATTTTTTCATTTTCCAATTAACCCTCCGTTACCTGCTTATGGACCCAGAAAACAGATAAGTTCTGTAGGGGAAAAGGTAGTGTTTTGAATTTTGTTTTTGACATCTGGAAAATACCAGCAGTTTATTGTCAAATGTGGTTTGCCACAAATCAAACAAAACATTGTGTCTTTAGAATTTGAATTCTCACCAACTTCATTTTTTTTTGTATGCGAATAGATAACTGTACCTGTTATATTATTTACAGATTTTGAAGTTGTTAATTCGTTGATTTTATCTGATAATTCCTGAATCTTTGAGTTTGTTTGCACCTGCGAATTGATTAAAGTTGAGATCTCAAGTGACATGTTGTTGTTTGCACTTAATTCGGGATCCTTGAATGCATCCTCAATGTTTACAGCTGCTTCTATGGCAGATTCGAAGTCCCTAGGATTTAATTTCTTAACCTCAATCCTGATGGCCGATGACAACGACTCAAGAAATTTGTTTAACTTTAATTTTCTAGTTAAATCAGCAATTTGTGCATCGGCATTCTGGTCAATGTTTAAATATTCAGTTTTAGCATTTTCAACCTGTTCAGCTAATTCTCTAACTGTTTGGGACTGTTTCTGGCTAATGCCTGAAAACATTTGCTGTTTCTCAGCAAATGATGTTATTTTGGTAAATTTTTTTGCAAGTGCATGTTTTAGTTGATCGAAATCATTGATCTTAGAGTCAGTGGGATCATTTGCTATAAAATTTAGCCCCTGATCCTTGCAGTTTAATTTTAGCACAACTAGTTTTCTGTTGTTATCCCATTCCTCTAAATTTCCTAAATTCTCAAGCTGCTCAATGAAAAAGTTAAAGTTATCTTTACTGCCAGAGAAATGTGAAAGTGAGTTCACTAAACTGACCTTTTGTAGCTGTTTGACCTGATTTCTCCTCATGTTTTCAAATTTTAAAATTAATAATAAATTTCGAAATGCTAACAATATATACAATAGAAAAAAAATACTTGCAAAAATAATAATGACAGTGAAAATAATAATAATAATACTTTTATGTCTCCTGCAAAAATTTACTCATTTCAAAATATTATCTTAAAACACATCAACATTCACTTAAAATAAGCAAAATTTGAAAATAGAAAAGTGATTTCGAAATAGTAATAATATAATAATAACACAGGAGAAAAAAGATATATTTTAGAGTTATTTCATAGAAAACCAAGATTCGATTCCTTAAAATATCAGATTAATTTCTTTAAATTTTTTTTTGTCACGGTACCATTATGTAGGGGAAAAGGTAATTATGATAGATTATAAGATAAGTTAATCATGATAGATAGCTATTAATCAGATCAAGTATAGTGGAAAGTAATTAATGATAAGAGCGTTGCGTTATGAATTTGGAATCGATAAAGAATTAGAATTATTCACCCATCACTTAATATTAAAAGAGATTACACATAAATAATAAAACATAAATATACATTTTAATCGATTATTTATTATGGTAAACATGATTTAAATAAATAGATAAATTTAAACACATAAAAATATTTTTTGAATATATGTACTAATATGTCAATACATTAAGCACAATAATGAATGAATAATTAAATAACTATCATGATAGATAAAAAAACTGATCTAGGCCTTTCTGCCCATGTGATTATCACTGACCATCATGAGAATTCTATCTCATATTATCACTTAAAATTCAGATTGCAGCCATATATTTCGTGTTTGATCTATTTCACTCTCAGGGACTTTTGCAAGATCCCTTTATATTTTTAGCACATGGTATGCATTTACTTGTTACCCGAGATAATTGCAATCTCAGAGGATTAATCTATGGAGCTTCATATTTTTATATTTACTATATAGCCCTGGATTTGGATTTTTCAAAACACGATACTTGGACTTTTTGGCAAAATATACCACAACTTGAATCTTCTTGAACACTATATCTTCCTTGTACACCATCACAACTTGAAAGTGTTTTGGCACATTTTTATTTCATATTTCTCAGCACCAAACTTTCATCTTAGCACACCACCTTACAACTTTGATGTTTTTCAACACATTTAAAAATTTACTTGCTATCTTGAAAAAAAAAAAAAAAACAGACGCCAACGACACAGCAAAGAGATATTTCTATCTCCTCGCTGTGCGCGGTAACCAACAACTCGTTTTTTCCGCTCGAGAAGAAAACGTTGCCAAACCGTCGTCGGAAGACTAGGGAGAAAAATCATTCCTCCTCCACTGCCTCCCTGGTCTGACTTCGGAAAAGGGAAAGGGAGATTCACCTGTCACGTCTTCCTCTGCGAAGACTTGCTATTCCTGTGAAAACGCAGATGATTGGTTACATTCTTGCGTGCGTTTTAGAATATATGCTTTCAGTTCACTGTTTATTTTTAATGTGAAGATGCAATCTATGTAGATAAGCTTTTTCTCTACAAGTTCTGTTTTGTTCATTTTATCTTAAATAAACGACCCGATATTTCCATGCTTCTACGTGCGAGTAATCTATAAATGCAGAATCGGTAAATTACTATATAATTTAAATTCATTTTCTTCAAAAACTCCAACATGTGGAGATATTTAAGCGATTTGCTGATAACATTTAGGATTTCTTCCTATTTCATGAAAATATATGTTACTTTATTAAGCGTGTGAGTCTTTCTATAATTTAATTTTTTTCCTGCTTATGTGCTTGTTCTTTCTCCGGTTTTATGTTTCATTTTAAGAATATTTCAATATGAGCAAAAAGATAGTCTATTTCTCGGTCAATTTTATCTATGCAAACCTTATGACATAGTCAATATAAATCATCTTTACATTCAGAATGATATAAATTCTTGAAATTTGAATTCTTCATGTTTTTAAAGATAAAATCTTTAGGTCGGAAAGAAAATAATGTCTAACGATTCTTCATTTTCATCCAAAAATGCGTACAATAAATGTGCAGAAAAATTTCTGCTTCACTCAAAATTACATTTGTTCATTATATACGTAGAAACATTTACTGAAATTATATTTTCGTGGCCAGTAAACATTTTCCATTCTCAACTTCACACTTAAGCACCGACAACTACATAAATAAAAATTTTATCTAAGAAAATGAAATTTCGCTTTTCGATGAGACAGCACCCAATACAGTTGAAATGAATAGCTAGCGCTCCAGCTGAAAAAACTATACACTGTAAAAAAAAAAAAAATCCGACCAGTTAACCTGTAGAAATCGGAAAAATAGTTGCCCTTATCGTACCGGAAAATTTTTCGACCCAGCTCGGAACTTCCGATTTTAAGGATTTTATTCCGAGCTAAGTTGGGAATTTTTCCGGCACGATAAGGGAAACTATTTTTCCGATTCCTACAGGAAAACTGGTCAGATTTTTTTTACAGTGTAGGAGATTCGATTAAACAGTCAATTTTTAACGTTGAAAAAACGCATCGTTGTATAAAAAACTGCATTCTTTGGCAGATAGATGATAAGTATAAAACGCGTAAATTGCTACTTCGATTGTTCACGATTTCTAAAACTGCAATTGAGGAAAAGAAAAAAGTAAATACTTTAAAAAATTTCTAAAATATTTTCAAATTCGTAAAACTATGAAATCCATATTAATTTCAAAACCTTCCTATTTACTTTTTAGCACCCGATATGCTATTTCTTTCGGCCAACAATGAAAGTCTCGTCTCTAAAAATAACGCTACGTTATAGAAGCCAGCTACAAAACAAAGAAGGTGTATCATTGTACGGTTAAATGCTGGATAATATCTACTGCATTTTTTAAAATTCTAAGCATTGCACACTTTCACCTTCTATTTCATCGTATTGGGGAGAAAAAGTACTTTTAAATGCAATTTGTTTCAAATCTGCATCACAATTTATTTTTGAGATATTAATTTTTTTGTAGTTTATAGTCCCATTTGTAATGTTGAAAACTGAAGGATTCAATTTCTGTAGAAAGTAAAGGAGTAATAGTTGGTAAATAGCAATTATTATCTTTCTGTTGCCATTTTCCAATAACAACTGAAAAAAAACTAATTAAAATACGTACAATTATATTTCAAATTCTAATTCCGTAAAATGCGTACAGCCAACAGAGTGAAAAAGTGTTCAAGTCGGGACTCGTACCGGGTCATCAGTATATCGCACCGACGTTTTACCAACTGATTTGCTTGGAAAAATACCCAGCCTGGCACTTCTCACTCTCATATGTTGGCAAGGCTACGACCGCAGCACAAGATTGGACATTTTTCCGTGATCCAACAACTCTGGGGCAAATACGAAACTAAAGGGAATCTAGCAATCCATTATTCAATGCAAGGCGTGAGAAATTTTCTTCAGAAAAATTTCAAGGAATTATACAGATTTATTCAATTTCGTCGATGCTGGTGGATCGACTATAATACATATTATGCGAGGCTAAATTCTATCGATTTATATCAAACAAATTGAATAAATGTTATGCGAATACTTTGGTTTCTACTTAAGAAACAAAATTGTAATAAATCACATCCCTTTTATTCATTTTACGTAACATCTCTGCTTAAGTTATTTAAGCGTATCTAATAAAAATTAGCGAAGGGGGAAATTATTTTGCATTAAATAAAATTTCTTCTTCAATTAATCCAGAATGGGAAACAGGAAAATATAATTTAGATACTTATTCGTAGACTGAAAAAAAAGTTGACATGCGTATAGCAAGAGGGAAAAGGAAACATTTACTTCTTATTTTACTAATAGGTTTTAGCTTGAGAGATTCAGCAACTTCTTACTGCACATTTTCAGATACAAAAAACTACATTCGAATCCTTTTTATCAATATATTTTATGCATAATAAAGAAATATATGAAACGTTACCTTCTAAATCGTAAAGAAATTAAATATATATATATATATATATATATATATATATATATATTACCATTAATTAAACATAACCTGCCACCGACAATTATTATGAATTAAAGCTGTAAGTATTAAAAAAAAAAAAAAAATATTATAAGAATTATTATGGAAGAAAAAAGAAAAAAGTGGACACCGACAAAAATTGAAAAGCTTATACATTGAATTACGTTATCGAGGGCACAGAATTCAATGATATAAGCAAAATGGTTGTTTTCTGTGGGAGAAATAAGCTAAAGCTAAAATTAATTTTCCCCTGTGCCCGAACAACCACTAAAATCAAGTGAATTGATTACAAATGAAAGCAGAATAGAAACAAATAATATGAAATGGAAGAATCAATAAAACGTATTTAAATATTTATAGGATATAAAATAGAAATAATAAACACCATACCGATTAATATTTCAGTATTTTACAAAAATCCATGTGCACATGTCTTCCAGTATATCAAAAAGATTAAGGTGAATAAAACAGTTAAGAAATCACAGTAAATGATACCAAAGGATGCAGTTAATACATTTTGAAATAATATTTGAAATACCTTGTAAAACAAATTTAAGCTAATATAAAATATATAGAAATTAATTACATTATTTAAAATGCACTATTAAAATAATAGATAACAGTTTAACAATATCGTCAAAATTTAGCTAAAAATACACCCTGGTGTATAAAATATAACTAAAATGGAGCTAGAAAAATTAAAAATAAGAGCAATATGAAAGATACAATTTTAGTGCTGCCATCTATTAATAATTATATTAAACATCTATCGCAAGATAAAAATTTGCAAGCTTTTGAATGTAAATAACTGTTTAAACAGCAAAACCAAACAAATCCTTATATATAGAGAATTATAGAACAACCACTAAAATCAAGTGAATTGATTAAAAATGAAAGCAGAATAGAAACAAATAATATGAAATGGGAGAATCAATAAAACGTATTTAAATATTTATAGGATATAAAATAGAAATAATAAACACCATACCGATTAATATTTCAGTATTTTACAAAAATCCATGTGCACATGTCTTCCAGTATATCAAAAAGATTAAGGTGAATAAAACAGTTAAGAAATCACAGTAAATGATACCAAAGGATGCAGTTAATACATTTTGAAATAATATTTGAAATACCTTGTAAAACAAATTTAATCTAATATAAAATATATAGAAATTAATTACATTATTTAAAATGCACTATTAAATTAATAGATAACAGTTTAACAATATCGTCAAAATTTAGCTAAAAATACACCCTGGTGTATAAAATATAACTAAAATGGAGCTAGAAAAATTAAAAATAAGAGCAATATGAAAGATACAATTTTAGTGCTGCCATCTATTAATAATTATATTAAACATCTATCGCAAGATAAAAATTTGCAAGCTTTTGAATGTAAATAACTGTTTAAACAGCAAAACCAAACAAATCCTTATATATCGAGAATTATAAACCTAATATAAATCACACAAAGTATTTAAAACTATTGTTAATAAAATTTAAAAGCATACAATATGTTCTATTAGCTAAATTATTTAAACTAAACTAAGAGTTTAAATAATGTTAGAACATTGATAATATATAGCATATATCTATATGCTATAAAACAAAATAAATTCAGTAATAATTAATATAAATAATTATTAAAAATTATCCAAAAATTATTTTTTAATGAATTATATATAAGATATTTATAAAATGAACAGGAAATATCAAACATGTGGAAGTATATAGAAGGTTAAATAATACTTAAAATCCCATTACTTAAAACGCACAAATATAGAATGTGGATTATTTTCAGACATCCATAAAAATCCATAAAGTATGAATATGGGACATTCAAAAACATTAAACTAAGAGTGGCATAGTATTAGTAATTAATATGATATTGTCCTTAGTAAATTAGAATTTAATAACAAATAATTGTAAATTAGATTAATGAATAATTAAGCTAATTATAATATTACTGAAAATCTCCAACTTACATATAAAATATCAAATCAACATCCACATAAAATACATAACAAAAAAAAAATAGTAATAATACAAGAGCCCCGCTTTTTATATATATATATATATATATATATATATATATATATATCGATACAGCTATTAAAAGGGCTGTCAAAACAACTTATAAACAGGTAAAAAAAGTTAGTTCTTATTTTTGCAAAATTTATTTTTTATCTCGCTATTGATTTTTTGATCAATTTTACCGTTTTAACCCTTTATGTCCCAAATTATGAATTCATGAAATATTCATCTTCTAAAGGACGTCATCAGGACGAAAATTACCAAAATTACCATAGGGAAAAAATTACATTTAACAAGCAACATTTATAGATCTACCTACGCTGTATTTTCTGAATTATTATTTTCTAAAAACATATATTTTCATACATTTAAATTTTCGAGCTATACGTGAAATGTAAATAAAAAATAAAAGATATTATTGATGATGTTATTTTTTTATGTTAAAAAAATTATGACTTTTTGAATTATTTACACATTTTTTAGCGAAATATAATACAGATACATATATTTATCTGTATTTTACTTATTTAGTTTTGCGTTTTGTTAGTTTTATTTATGTTTATGTTACGTGAAATCGGTAAATCATTTTTGGGGGTATTATTTGGTATTATTGTTAATTATGAAAACATAGTTTATAATATATCTAAATTATAAAAGAAGTTTTATCGGAATACTTTCACATTTCTATTTTTACACAAAATACAGAAATAAATAACTCTATTTTAATTATTTTTAATATTACCATATTATTTTTACTATTATTTGCTTTTAGAAAATTTTATAATTATTGTTATCCTATTTATTTTAATAAATGTTACATTTGATACTTAAAATTTTTGTGCACTGAACAAATAAAAATAAATGCATTTTTTTATTTAAATTACATAAGTCAACATGTGTAATACATTATATATTTCGGAATATTATTTCTTTTACTTTAACTAGGGGGGGCTCCGTCCCCCTGCGCACTATCCATACCAATTTCCCCCCTCCCCGCATAATCGCTTCCCGATACCGAATGGAATCGCAAAGCAATCCCTATTTTCTAGCTAATCCCAGACTTAATATTTTAACGTTACCATTCTGAATCGCTTCGCGATCTTTTTCTTTTTATGCAATCAAATTTCAGATTCCACTTGGTAAAAATGCCCTCCTCCACAACTCCTGACAATTTTATGTCCTTATCTCCAAGCATTATCATTAGAGCTTACAGAATTTAATATTATAAGAAATATTAAATATAAAACGATATACATAGTGTTATGAATATTGTAAACAGCGCTTGTGCTTAAAAATAATGTAACTAGTTCAATTAAGCTCTATTTATAATCTAATATTTGTTTTTGTTGCATTGAAATACCTCAATTTGTTGATTTTCTGCAAGCAAGTGAACCCTATTGGATTCCAATGGGAGTCTGTGAAAATTTGGCGAAATACTGTAAATAGAGCTCAGTTGGCGTAACTTTTGGTGACGAATTTTTGGCGCCAAATTTGGCGATTTCGCGCCAAGTTTTCGACGAACTTGGCGACGTTCGGCGACAGAGCCGCCCGCCTTTGTAACCCCCTTATAGTGTCTGAAATCTCTGACCAATCAGACGCGTTTCGCTGTATCAACGTATATTTTCAATCGTCCATTTCCAAATCGTTACTTTTCCTTCTATATATCTAAAAAAAGTAACGCTTTGGAAATGGACCAATGAAAATCTGCGTAGATACCGCGAAACGCATCTGATTGGTCAGCGTTTTCTGATGCTAAAAGGTGAGTTACCAGTGGGGGGAACCCGGCTCTGACGTGAAGTTTGTCGCCAACTTGGCGTTATTTCCAGTATTTCGCTAAATTTCCACAGACTCCCATTGAAACCCAATAGGGTTTACTTGCTTGCAGAAAATCAACAAATTGAGATACTCCAATGCAACAAAAAGTAATATTAGCTTATGAACAGAGCTTAATTGAACTATTCACATTATTTTTAAGCACAAACACCATCTATTTACGATATTCGATAACTATATATATAATTTTACACATATATGCTGGCGAAGAAAACGGCGAAGGGAAAATTTTAGAAGAGAGGCGATTTATTTAAGATTATTTACTGTAACTACAAATTAGGACTTCATTACAAAGGTAAGGGGGGGAAATTCTAAATAATTTTAATAAATTTGTTACTTTTTAAATTTACAATATTGTTAATTTTCTATTAATTTATAATTTTCTTTAATTATAAATCTATTTAATTTGTAATTATTCAAATAAATTATAAATTTTACCTTTTTTATGATTTTATATTTAATAATTCTTATAATGATGAAACTCGGTAAGCTCTGAGGATTATGTGCTTGGAGGTAAGGAGATAAAATTCTCGGGAGTTGGGGAGGAGCGTGTTTTTACAAAGTGGAATCTAAAAATTGAATGCATAGAAAATGAGCAATCGCGAGGCGATACAGGATGGAAACGCGCAACAATTACTTCTGAGTTTGGCTAGAAAATAGGGAATTGCTTCGGGATACCGAACGGAATCGCGAAGCGATTACACGGGGGGTTGGTGAGCGCAGCGAACATGGGGGGGGGGGGGGGACTGAGCCCCCTAGTTTTTATATATAGAAGGAAATTTTTAATGATATCTTCTTATAATGATAAACTATTAAATTGAATCGATTAAATTAAATTGAATTCATTTATATACTAGATTAGTTAAGCATCGTAATTTTTTTCTACTATTATTAAAAAACTGAACCTTAAAAACTAATTAAAAGGTCGACATTTTTAAGTGTCTTATCGTTTTATATATAAAAAAAAGTAAGGATTTCGAAATGGACTAATAGAAAACTCCGTAGATAAAATTACTCCGACCAAAATTAGTCGTCAAAAGTGACGAAACTTGGCGTTATTTCCAGTATTTCGTCAAATGTCTAAAGATTACCATTGAAATCCAATAGGGTTTACTTGCTTGCAGAAAATCAACAAATTGAGCTATTTCAATGAAACAAAAATTAATATTAGTCTATGAATAGAACTTAATTGAACTATTTACATTATTTTTAAGCATAAACACTAATTATTTACAATTTTCTTAACACTAAATATTTAATTTTATATTTAATAATTCTTATAATATTAAATTATTTAACCTCTAATGATTATGTGCTTGGAGATAATGAAATAAAATTGTCAGGAGTTGGGGAGGAGGGCGTTTTTACCAAGTGGAATCTGAAAGTTGATTGCATAAAAAATAAGGGATCGCGAAGCGATTCAGAATGGAAACGCGAAACAATTACGTCTGAGGTTGGCTAGCAAATAGGGTTTGTTGCGCGATACCGAGTGGAATCACGAAGCAATTATGTGGGCGGTTGGTGAGCGTAGCGAGAAGGTGGGCGGAGCCCCCCTATTTCATGTAAAATTATGTATGTGACATGTAACAAGTGTCAATAATACTGTAAATTTCATGTTACTTTACAGTTTTATATTTTTATTTAATTTAAGTCATTAAAAATTTTATTGTATTGCATATTTAACCGAAAATATTCATATGGAATATAATTTGTTTAATGTCGATTTTTTAAATATATATATATATGTGTGCTTTTTCCTTTTATTTTAATGTGAGACCCCACACGCCAAAAGCATTTAAAATATCCAGAGCTGTGGAATTCGCAAAAAAGTTAAAAGTCAAAGTGTGATATGAAGGATGATTTCCGAATAAATGATATGCTATCTCAAAAAAAAAAAAAAAAAAAAAAAAAAAAAAAAAAAAAAATGTTCCCAAGAAGTAAAGAAACAAATGTACTATTTCATGCTTTAGAAAGATAAAAGACAATTTCTTTTATCTTGAAATTCAAAGATAAAGTTATATCTAAAACGTTCGATGAAAAATATCGAAGAAAATAGTTTGTTAAAGTTGTATATTATCTATATTTATACGCTCATATGTTTAAACAACACAGACAATCATATTTGGTTTTATTTCATTGAACAAAGAGGTGTTGTAGTTTACAAATGATAAGTCACAGAAAACTTATTGAATAGAATATAGAAGTGGTGGATAGATTATACTGAAATCACGCCATGCACAAAATAAGTAAAAATATGACTTTACAAATAAATGTCAAATTAAATATACGCATAAATTTGTATGAAAATATCGCCTTTTGTATTAATTTTCTATTTATTAATGAAATTTGTGTCATATGTAAAGAATAATTTCTATTTTTTTTTTCTAATTGCCGAAACGTCAGTGAAGGCTTACTGTGGAGACACGAAAAGTTTTGGTTTCCGTTAGTCTGTCTGTCTGTTAGTCTGTCTGTCTGTTCCGCGATAACTGCCGCAAAAAGCATCCGATCGGCTTGAAATTCCCTGGGCATGTTGATGAGCTCCCCGGATTTAGCTGTATAGTTTTGGGTTAAATTTGGTTCATTCGTTCGGAATATACAGAATATTTTATTTTGTGATATAATGCTTTTCTATGGGAAGTCAGACGATTTTCAAATTTTCATTTGTTGAAAGAAATCGCTCATATGAATAATAGATTTAAATGGTAAATTTTGGATGCTGAAATTTTTAAATAAGAGTATTAAATTATTCTTATTAGTTTGCAATTTTGTCAAAACATTTGTCAGAGCTTTTAAATTAGGTGTATAACTTATGATAGAATTTTATACATGTGTTCGAATAATATAAAACATTTTATTTTATGAATTTACTTATATTTCATTTTTTCTTTTAACCGTTGCGTAGCAACAGCATCTCTTCTAAAAATATCATAAATGTGAAAGTATGTATGGTTTTTCGAAGTCAAATCAAAGCAAAAGGAATGAATTAATGAATGCCTTTGTATAGATATTTGCATATAGATTTATTTAAACGCAGAAATGAAAATAGTATTTATATACTATATAGAATAATATTTTCATTTATTTATTCAACTATTTGATTATAAATGAAAAAGTTCGTTATTTTCATACAGAATAAACTGACATTATTCTGTTAAATTTTATAAACTTTATTGTTGCCAAAAAAAAAAAAAAAATGAATAACAATTTCTCCCAAAGAGTTAATTTTAATTTGTAAGATTTTCACGTGCAAAAGAAAAATGGAATAAGCAAATAAAAAAAAAAAAAAAAGGATATATAGAACAGGAATGAATAAATATAAACATTTCACACCAAATACCACCTAAAATAGAGTTTGTAGCAGTATTTTCCCAGCACTACGAAGAAAGATTCCTCGATTTACACGATTTTACTTGGCCTTCCTTTTCTCATTCTTTGCGATTTCATTTTCGCAATTGCGTGCATTAATTGGCACAAAATTTTACATTTTTATGACTGAGATATATGTAAGGCCATACAAATAAGAAATTCCGTATTGTCTCCTATAAAATGTGATAAAGTGTTGGTTAATCATATATGTTTTTATTAAGAGGAGCAGAGCTGCCAAGCCTCCGGCGTTCTGGATACCAGTATTTTAATACAGAAAATGTTACTTTATTTAATTGAAACATTTGCGCGATTTAAAAGAACATTTTCTCTAAGATAATAGTGATGTGCAAAAAGCTTGAGACTTGGTATGTCTGGTGGGGAGTGAAATGTTTTACTTAATGCATTTATCTCTATTTTAATGCTACGTGAACAACGTCCGTGTAACAGCTTGTAGAGTGTAAAATAAATTAAATTATTAAAATAATCCTTATTACGAAAAATGAAACAGAAAGTCCGGCTAAGGGAAATGAAATGTTAGTTAACCTTTCGTAATTTGACCTGAACATAGGTTTGCGTCAAATTTCAACGGTATTTGTAACATCACGATTTTAAATTAAATGTAGATACTATTAAAAGAAAATCACAAAAAATACTTAAAGGCGCCAAATCATGTTTATCTATTTAACGATGATGAATTATTAACTGTTGGGTTTAGAAGCCCCCCTACTTTAGGGTGATTTTAGTAAGTTAATGCTATCGAGTACATTTTTTGATATTTAGATTAGATCTTATATATAAATATTGCAGAATGGTAATCAAAATTATTTTTTTATAAACAAAATTTATAAAGGTATTAGATTTCTAAATTAGATGTTTCAGTTTACATTTCCAAAAGTTCTTTGTCCATTAGATACAGGTATTTGTGGTTAGCAGGCAAGTAAATACTGCTGTATGGATATTAGGATAACGTAAAATGCTTGACCGAATTATTGCTTATCCTTATAAATCGCAGTCTAAAAAGAAATCTAAGATATAGGGTAATCATTAACTCAATCAGTAGAAAATTACAAATGCAAAATAAATTACACAACGGGGGGTTCAGGGTGGCAGAGCCCCCCTGAAGAAATTTGCTTTATTATATAAAAATTACTAGAATAAGTAGCTCGTGAGAATTTCAGAATATCCTTACATAACAACGTGTTTAATTTAACGCTTTTAATGTCTGAAACCATCGAAATATTTTTTTCCTTTTATAAATGTTTCTGTAATTTAAATAGTTTAAATTTTGTTTTTGTAGAAAGATTAATATTACGCAAAGTTTGATAAAAACAATGAGTTGCAGAGATGACGTTGAGGCTCTTGATCTGCAGATTTACTAGTTGCCGAAACGTCAGTGAAGGCTTACTGTGGAGACACGAAAAGTTTTGGTTTCTGTTAGTCTGTCTGTCTGTTCCGCGATAACTGCTGCAAAAAGCATCCGATCGGTTTGAAATTCCCTGGGCATATTGATGAGGTACCCGGACTTAACTGTATAGTTTCGGGTTAAATTTGGTTCATTCGTTCGGGAAATATGGAACATTTTATTTTTCTCTATAATGCTTGTCTATGGCAAGTCAGACGATTTTCAGATTTTCATTTGTTGAAAGAAATGGTAAATTTTTGATGCTGAAATTTTTAAATAAGATTATTAAATTATTCCAATTAGTTTGAAGTTTTGTCAATATATTTGCGAGATTTTTTTAATTGGGTTTATAATATTGGGGGGAATTTTATGCATGTTTTCCAATAATATAAAGGATTTTGTTTTATCAATTTGACATAATGCATATTTCATTTTTTTCCTTTTCTTTCATCTGTTGCCTAGCAACATATTTGGTCCTAATAATATTAGTATAATTGCGTGTATAATGTTTGAGTAAAGCCAGCGTAAAAACGGATGAATTAATGCATTTGTATCTTTGCATATAGATGGATTTTAGCCCAGAAATGAGAATAGGTAATATTTCATTTATTTTATTTATTTTATTCAAATATTTTGCTTAAAAATACAAAAGTTCATTATTTTCATAGAGAATAACGTAACATTTTTCCATAACATTTACAAATATTTCTTTAGTTGTTGCCAAGAAAATCAAAACCTGGAATAATATTTTCTTTTAAACAATTTTCAATTGAAATGTTTTGTCGTGAAACAGGAAAATGAAAAATAAAATTAAGAATAGAACAATTAATATGGCGGTATATTGGAAATAAAAAGAAAACTCTCGAGTATTTCTTAATATAACAAGATGAAAAGTTTTGAGTAAGTACGCATAGCGGGTGAATTAGACGTCATTTATCGAAAAAAAAAAAGATGCTGGAATAAAAAGATCTTGGGTAAAATAAAATTAACTATTATTCACGGAGGAAAGAGATAGATGGAGATGCAGTATGCCGTAAAAGCAGTTTGCAATGTGATGTGCGTTTTCGCTCAGATTTAAATGCCCTCATTCGGCCCAAACAAAACAAGCACGTGGAACAGGGACCGAATTATTTGACTTCATCCGTGCATTTTTCCTGTAAAATGAAAATGATCTGCTTATATTTAAGCAATAAGCATTCTAAGGTAGCCTTTCATTGTATTATGAATTAAAAACTGTATTACTAAAAATATTATTGTATTTTTAAGCACGTCGTTGTGTTGTTCCGAATGTAGCGGATTTTAGGGTTACATTTTTGGCGTCAATTCAAGATTTATTGTCTGTGTACGGTTAACATGAATATTTTATTTTAAATTTAAATTTTATTAATTAAAAAAAAAAACTTATGTTTATCCTTATAAATCACAGCGTAAAAAAAATCTAAGATATACTATAACCATCCGCACAATCAGTAAAAAATTACGAATGTAAATTTAAATAGGCTACGGGGGGTTCAGGGGGGCAAAGCCCCCCTGAAGAAATGCAATTTTTGATTTAAAAAGTTACCAGAATAAGTAGCTCATCAGAATTTCAGAACATCAGTGTATAACCACTTGTTTAACACTTTTAATTTCTGAAACTTTACGAAGTATCTTGTATGCTTATAAATATTTATGTAATTTGAAAACTTTAAAAAGCGATTTGTAGCAAGTTGAATATTACGCAATGAGTGTTAAAAAACAATGACTTCCAAAGATAACGTTGAGGCTTCTGATCTGCAGATTTACTAGTTATTGCCGAAACGACAGTTTAAGGCTTACTGTGGAGACAAGAAAAGTTTTGGTTTCTGTTAGTCTGTCTGTCTGTTCCGCGATAACTGCCGCAAAAAGCATCCGATCGGCTTGAAATTTACTGGGCATGTTGATGAGATACCCGGACGTAGCTGTATAGTTTTTGGTTAAATTTGGTTCATTCGTTCGGGAAATATGGAACATTTTATTTTGCTCTATAATGCTTTTCAATGGCAAGTCAGACGATTTTCATATTTTCATTTGTTGAAAGAAATGGCTCATATGAAAAATGGATTTAAATGGTAAATTTTTGATGCTGAAATTTTTAAATAACATTATTAAATTATTCCAATAAATTATGTCAATATATTTGCGAGATTTTTTTAATTAGGTTTATAATATTGGGGGGAATTTTATGCATGTTTTCCAATAATATAAAGGATTTTGTTTTATCAAATTGACATAATGCATATTTCATTTTTTTCCCCTTTTCTTTCTGTGTTGCCTAGCAACGTATTTAATCCTAATAATATTAGTATAATTGCGTGTACAATGCTTGAGTAAAGCCAACGTCAAAACAGATGAATTAATGCATTTGTATCTTTGCATATAGAAGGATTTTAGCCCAGAAATAAAAATAGGCAATATTTCATTTATTTTATTTATTTTATTGAAATATTTTGCTTAAAAATACAAAAGTTCATTATTTTCATAGAGAATAACGTAACATTTTCCCATAACATTTACCAATATTTCTTTAATTGTTGCCAAGAAAATCAAAACCCGGAATAATATTTTCTTTTAAACAATTTTCAATTGAAATGTTTTGTCGTGAAACAGGAAAATGAAAAATAAAATTAAGAATAGAAAAATTAATATGGCAGCATATTAAAAATAAGAGGAAAACTCTCGAGTATTTCTTAATATAACAAGATGAAAAGTGTTGAGTAAGTACGCATAGCAGGTGAATTAGACGTCGTTTATCGAAAAATGTAGCGGATTTTAGGGTTACATTTTTGGCGTCACTTCAAGATTTATTGTCTGTGTACGGTTAACATGAATATTTTATTTTAAATTTAAATTTTATTAATTTATAAAAATAACTTATGCTTATCCTTATAAATCACAGCGTAAAAAAAATCTAAGATATACTATAACCATCCGCACAATCAATAAAAAATTACGAATGTAAATTTAAATAGACTACGGGGGGTTCAGGGGGGCAGAGCCCCCCTGAAGAAATGCTATTTTTGATTTAAAAAGTTACCAGAATAAGTAGCTCATCAAAATTTCAGAACATCAATGTACAGCCACTTGTTTAACACTTTTAATTTCAGAAACTTTACGAAGTATCTTGTATGCTCATAAATATTTATGTAATTTGAAAACTTTAAAAAGCGATTTGTAGGAAGTTGAATATTATGCAATGAGTATTAAAAAACAATGACTTGCAAAGATGACGTTGAGGCTCCTGATCTGCAGATTTACTAGTTGCCGAAACGTCAGTGAAGGCTTACTGTGGAGACACGAAATGTTTTGGTTTCTGTTAGTCTGTCTGTCTGTTCCGCGATAACTGCCGCAAAAAGCATCCGATCGGCTTGAAATTCACTGGGCATGTTGATGAGGTACCTGGACTTAGCTGTATAGTTTTTGGTTAAATTTGGTTCATTCGTTCGGGAAATATGGAACATTTTATTTTGCTCTATAATGCTTTTCTATGGCAAGTCAGACGATTTTGAGATTTTCATTTATTGAAAGAAATGGCTCATATGAAAAATGGATTTAAATGGTAAATTTTTGATGCTGAAATTTTTAAATGAGATTATTAAACAAGTAAATCTGCAGATCAGGAGCCTCAACGTCAGCTCTGCAAGTCTTTTTTTAAACACAATTTTGTAATATTCAATTTCCTGCAAAACGCAATTTAAATTTCTCGAATTACGTAATTATTTATAAGAATAAAAAATACGAAGTTTTCAGACATTAGAAGCGTTAAATTGAAAACGTTGTTATGTAAGGATATTTTGAAAATTTCATGTGCTACTAATTCTGGTATTTTTTTAGATAATAAAGTAGATTTCTTCAGGGGGCGGAGCCCCGCTGAACCCTCCCATGGTCTCATTAAATTTACATATAACTTTTTATTGATTGCGCTAATGGTTATTGTAAATCTTAGATTTCTTTTTACACTTCCGAGCTTTATTTTTCAATACCGTTGGGCAGAAAATGATTTACATTGAGGCTATTATATTAAAAGTTTAGGTTTTATGAACGAAAATGTAATTTACTTTAAAAAATAAAATACTTTTCATTCATATTTTCTGAAATGAGTCTGCATTAAGAAGTAACACTCGTCAAAAAACATTTTTTCAGGCAATCTAGTTAATGGTATATATAAATATTTTACAGACATACCGGGTGTCCCAAAAAGGACTGACTGATTTAAAAATTCAATAACTTCCAAACGGTGACAGATATTAAAAAAATTCTTGCAGGAGGGTTATGCATAAAGTCAAAAGTTTTTTTACAGTGATTTTCGATTTTAGTTCGAATTACAAACAATAGATGGCGCTGCGATCAATAGAGGCTAAATTCAGGCTCGATTTTTGGTACTTCGTGGCCCGGATAATACATTTCCATCTCCTTTTTCTGCATGGAACAACAGAAAGGAACAAAAATCGAGCCTGTATTTAGCGACTATTGCTTACAGCGCCATCTATTGTTTGTAATTCGAACTAAAATCGAAAATCACTGTAATAAAACTTTTGACTTTATGCATAACCCTCCTACAAGAATTTTTTAAATATCTGTCACCGTTTGGAAGTTATTGAATTTTAAAATCAGTCAGTCCTTTTTGGGACACCCGGTACATACAATAAATAAAATAAACCCAACTGGAGTGAAAAATTAGCCAGAGCCAGGAATCGAACCCGGGACCACTGCATTCCAGGAATTCGCTCTAACAACTGAGCTACTCCGGCCGATGCCTGAGTCTGCATCGGCCGGAGTAGCTCAGTGGTTAGAGCGACTTCCTGGAATGCAGTGGTCCCGGGTTCGATTCCTGGCTCTGGCTAATTTTTCACTCCAGTTGGGTTTATTGTATTTATTGTATGTATGTCTGTAAAATATTTATATATACCTTTAACTGTTGAATGCAGGCGTTATTTATGTGTGAATGTGTGTTTTAATGTATATTGTAGTATGTGTGTTTATTATTAAATCTAGTTAATGTTTGGTTTTTAAGAATGAAAATATTTATTTCCCGATATAGTGACGTCATTTTCGACGGAGATCATTTTGTGGTGCATACTATTGACATTTACTATCTATTTGCTTTTCAAAAGATTTTTTTTCTCATTGAAATTTTCGATTAAAAATTAAACATTTCTGTTAACCGTGCAGACGATAAAACGTGAGATATTGGCAATTTTTTTTTTAATAATAAGAATTAATATCATAACACAAGGCCCTTTTATTTCAACCTCAAAGCGTATTCGTTTTAGTTTTGATATAGGAGGACAAATTCACCTTCTTTTCGTACATTCGAATTAATTTCCAATATGAAAACGTATTCATGCCTATTTTTTATTTCATTTTCCTCTTGCACATGAAAATTTTTGAAATCAAAATTAACTGTTTAGGATAAATTATTATTCCACGATCTGATTTCCTTGGCAACGGTAAATAAAAATATATTTTATAGCAAAATGTCAATTTATTCCTTATGAAAATAATGAGCTTTTTAATTTAAAAGAAAAACATTTGGACAAAATAAATAGAACACAACCTGTCTTTATTTCTGGCTTAAATTTCATCTATATGTAAAGACACAAAGGCATTAATTAATTCATCCCTTTTGACGTTGATTTGACTTCAAAGAATTACACACACTTTCACATTTACGATATTTTTAGGTTTAATTTTGTTGCTAGGTAACAATTAAAAGAAAATTAAAACAATGAAATATGGGCATTTACTTTAATTAAATTTGTAAAAGAGAATATTTTATATTATTGGAACAAACATATAAACTCCCTCCATATGTTATACACCGGAAAAAAAAACTCTGACAAATGTATGCAGAAAATTTCAAACTAATATGAATAATGTATGTTTCTAATTAGGAAATGTCATCATCCAAAATTTACCATTTAAAGCCTTCAATCATATTAGCCATTTCCTTTCAACAAATGAAAATGGAAAAATCGTCTGAATTGCTATAGAAAAGCATTATTGCGCAAAATAAAATATTCTATATTTTCCGAACGAATGAACCAAATATAACAAAAAACTATACAGCTAAATCCGGGTACTTCACCAACATACCCACTTAATTTCAAGCTAATCGGATGTTTTTTGCGGCAGTTATCGCGGAACAGACAGACAGACTAACAGACAGACTAACGGAAACCAAAACTTTTCGTGTCTCCACAGTAAGCCTTCACTGACGTTTCGGCAATTATTCCAATTAGTTTGAAATTTTGGCAATGTATTTGCGAGATTTTTTTTAATTAGGTTTATAATATTGCGGGGGGAATTTTATGCATGTTTTCCAATAATATAAAGCCTTTTGTTTTATCAATTTGACATAATGCATATTTCATTTTTTTCCTTTTCTTTCATCTGTTGCCTAGCAGCGTATTTGGTCCTAATAATATTAATATAATTGCGTATATAATGTTTGAGTAAAGCCAACGTCAAAACGGATGAATTAATGCATTTGTATATTTGCATATAGATGGATTTTAGCCCAGAAATAAAAATAGGCAATATTTCATTTATTTTATTTATTTTATTCAAATATTTTGCTTAAAAATACAAAAGTTCATTATTTTCATAGAGAATAACGTAACATTTTTCCATAACATTTACCAATGTTTCTTTAATTGTTGCCAAGAAAATCAAACCCCGGAATAATATTTTCTTTTAAACAATTTTCAATTGAAATGTTTAGTCGTGAAACAGGAAAATGAAAAATAAAATTAAGAATATAAAAATTAATATGGCGGCATATCGGAAATAAAAAGAAAACTCTCGAGTATTTCTTAATATAACAAGATGAAAAGTTTTGAGTAAGTACGCATAGCAGGTGAATTAGACGTCATTTATTGAAAACAAAGATGCTGGAATAAAAAGATCTTGGGTAAAATAAAATTAACTATTATTCACGGAGGAAAGAGATAGATGGAGATGCAGTAGGCAGAAAAAACAGTTTGCAATACCATGTGCGATATCGCTCAGATTTAAATGCCCTCATTCGGCCCAAACAAAAGAAGCACGTGGAACAGGAACCGAATTCTTTGACTTCATCCGTGCATTTTTTCTGTAAAATGAAAATAATCTGCTTATATTTAAGCAATAAGCCTTCTAAGGTAGAATTTCATTGTATTATGAATTAAAAACTGTATTACTAAAAATATTAAACACGGCGTTGTGTTGTGCCGAATGTTGCGGATTTTAGGGTTACATTTTTGGCGTCACTTCAAGATTTATTGTCTGTGTACGGTTAACATAAATATTTTATTTTAAATTTAAAATTTATTAATTAAAAAAAAACTTATGCTTATCCTTATAAATCACAGCGTAAAGAAAATCTAAGATATACCATAACCATCCGCACAATCGATAAAAAATTACGAATGTAAATTTAAATAGACTACGGGGAGTTCAAAGGGGCAGAGCCCCCCTGAAGAAATGCAATTTTTGATTTAAAAATTACCAGAATACGTAGCTCATCAGAATTTCAGAACATCAATGTATAACCACTTATTTAACACTTTTAATTTCTGAAACTTTACGAAGTATCTTGTATTCTTATAAATATTTATGTAATTTGAAAACTTTAAAAAGCGATTTGTCGGAAGTTGAATATTACGCAATGAGTGTTAAAAAACAATGACTTGCAAAGATGACGTTGAGGCTCCTGATCTGCAGATTTACTAGTATAGTTAGTATTTGCTATAGTACATTGTCTCTGCAGACTTCCAACCACTTTAGTCAGATTTGAAATATGTCTCAAAAAATTGTCTAAGTGTATGTTACAAAATAAATACATTTAAAAAGAAATTTGTGGCTGTTGTGAAAGTTTTTAAATTATTTTCGAAATCCACAATGGAAACCAAACAATCCTGTTGAAATTTTATAGCTTTAAAAGTATAATGTTAACGTTAAAGAACAGTTATGATAAAATTGAAAATTTTAAAAGAACCCTTTATCCTTCTGACAGACCTATATATTTAAAACTATATATTTAAAACTCAAGTGTGTTATTTAGTCATCCGCCCTGATCTTTCTGCTGAACCAATTTTACTAATTTTTTTTTAACTTAAAGCTCTTCATTTGTAGATGTGATGCACTATCTGTTTTTTTTAAATATCCCCACTTTTATACTTTAATTTTAAAAGCATTTTATGAAATTGCTTCAAAACGGTGAAAATTAGATAGCTTTCATTATTGCAGACAAAAGAGAAATAGTGTATTTTTATCTTTATTCATGCTATTTTCTGATAAAAATTCAAAATTGTTGATAAAAATTGTTGTATAGGGTTTAGTGTCGCAAAATCCCATTAGGAGCAGAATATTGTATTAGGGGCATAATAACGGAAAATAACATCCTGCTTTTGAAAACACTCATTTTTCCTCATAAATTTCCTATATTGTTTTTCCTTCCGCATATGTACTGATACTAAGTTTCAGGCACTAGGCAAAATGCTTATTTAAGTGAAAATGAAATCATATTTAAAAGATAACTATCATTTTCTTATATAAAACTAAACATTTTAACACAAATGCGTCTAAAAAACATAAATTACAGAATTTTTTACTCTGCGGAATTCAGATTAGAATCTGAAGTAATGGGTGTGTCTGTTCACATAAAAGATGTTCCTGAGAATCGTGACTTCAAGTTTTGAGTTAAAATGATTTTTAAATGATCAAACAAAATACAATTTTTTTATATGGATATGAGAAGTGCGTATGCAAATTTTGAGAAGGTGAAAATTGCTGTTTTTCATTTCGGAATACCAAGCATAAGAGCCTCAATCGATAACCACATCCTAATAACTGATCTTTATTATATTTTACTGATTAAGTATCTATATTATAAAGAACAGACGCATCTGTGCGTAACGCTGACGTCATTTGGCGAATGGCAACAAGTCACGATCAAATTTCGGTCTTGAAATTTTCGCTACTGAAATTTTTTAATCTTCTGACCGTCGTACATTTTCAATTTTCGTGGCATAGGGAAAAAAATTACATTCAAATATAATTTGTTTAAAAACTGTATCTTAATAGACTGATGTGTATTATATTTTCTAAAATAATTTTTAAACATGATTTTCTTTTTTAAGTTTACCTTATCACGTGCCGGTTTCAATACATAATAATAATAAACATTTTCCACATAAAGCAACAAACATTTTTCAGCATTTGTTTCTGACTGTTTTTGCATAACAAAATTAATACTTCCTTTATAAACAAATAAAATAATAACATTAAAAAAAACCCCTATCGAACATATTTGTGAAAGACAAATTAACGAAATTAATACTTCTTTTATAAACAAATAAATGAATAATATTGTAAAAAAACAAATCTAACATATTTGTAATCGTACAATTTAAATTTTTAGATCACAAAATAGATTTATTTTTTCAAATGGAATTTTTTTTTTGTCAAGTTCATCTCAGTTTACTGATTGTCTATGGTTTTAAAAACAATTTTAAACCATGAAATATTTTTTAATTTATCTATACCGCGCGGAGCTCGATTACGAAAGATTAATCCGTTTGCACTTAAAACAAAATAAAGAGGTCATAATTTTCTTACGGCTAATATCCATTAAAAAAACTTCCCTATGAATAAATATATAAAATAATATAAATAAAACACAAATTTAACAGACGTGTATAAGCTCTGAAATTATCAGAATATAAACGGATGTCATAAGTAGCAAAATCTGGGTCAAATAACTCTTAGCATACAACTAGTAAGAAAATATCGCTTTTGATAAATTAAAAAAATATATATTTGATTGTATAATTTGTATTTTCCATATGAAAAACGCTTTTTAATGTAAGTGGGCAATCTAAAAATATTATTGCATATAAAAAAAAATTATTAGTTTTTAATTAAAAATTTTTTTTATCCCCTATATTCTTTAACCCGGGAAGCCCGGGTACGATTTCGTAGTATATGTAAAAGCCGTTCTCTGTATGTATGTCCTTTATACAAATCTGCAGTTTTTGACCGATTTGCACGAAACTTCATGTACATACTTTTTAGAACGTGGAAAAGAACGCTGTCTACTTTAAAAAACCAGCAGGTCACTAATTATCCCTTTTTTCTACCAATTTCTATAATTTAATATTGCAGAAATATCTCTACTTAAATTTTGTAATTCAATCGTTTCTTTCCTGTTGCCACACATCTACAAATCTGCTCACTAATTAAAAAAAAATTGATAACTCGAGTACTTTGTTTTATAAGCCAATAAAACTTCGGATGGTATCACTATATTTTTGCTGATTTTGAAATTGACGTCATTCAAAGAAGAAAATGCACATTTTTTCATATATTTACGTGAAAACTTTAACTAAGCATGCTTTAAAATGACGTAGTACCTTAGTTGAATGTTTCTGAAGTTACAAAAATCTATTTTAATGAAGTCGTTTTAATATCAAGAAATCAGTTTAGGAAACAAAAACAAAACAAAAAAAATATTTGCTAGCTATGACATCACTTTCTAATATTTTTTTTCTGCGGGTAATCTTCTTGATCTTCTGAAATTAGTTCTTATTATTATCATCCATAAAGTGAAGGCTTTATTTTTAAGCCACGCGAGCTAAAATTTCAGTAAATGCAAAGTCATTTAGGTGTATTTTTTGCATTTTCCTGCATTTGTCAGGGATGTCTCTTGGATTTCTCTTTTTAAATTTGGATATTATAAAAAAATATCAGATCATCATTTGCAAATATTATTTGTAGCACAAAATACCTCATGAATAGTGTTATGTGCTACTTTTAAATTCCTGACTTTGCTTTGGTTTGTTTTCCCATCAACGCAAATAATGCAAGGTAAATTCAGACGATCACAAATATCATTTTAAAAGATTAGAAAAAACTACATTAGTCAAAAATAAGAAAATATGTTTTAACATATGTAAAGATAATGTAGAACAAAAAATTTCTATGATCATGTTAAAATGTCTTCCCCATGACAGGATGGGTACACATAAATTCAAAATCAAATTTCCTATTTCATACGTTTGACATCTGGCATACCAGTTTCGTTCTATACAGAAACTATCCCACCTAAATGTGAGAGTTTTACGCTAAATAATAATATTGCTATTTATGTTCATGTTCATTCAATATTCGTGCGAATTTTTACAGTCACTTATTATGAGATTTTTAAATATACATTTTCAAATGAGCAATTCTTAAATTCTGATATTGTTTTCATTTTTTTTTTTTTCTGAAAAATATATTTCGTCGAGACTAATGGAATAAACAATGACACATATCCGAAGAAGAAAGATAAATGCAAATATTAATTTTATAATATAACAGAATTATAATTTTATTTTAAATTTTAAATTGTTTGAGATTACATATATGTTATGTGAAGTTGTGTATAGATGTTCTATAACAATCAAAGTTCAAAGTTTAGCTCAAGGTTATATTCAAACGAACCAATTCTTCATTTTAAAATTACCTAGAACATTTGAAGAAAAGAGCTGAAACAGACTTTTTGACAATGTTAAATGACATTTTAAAATTTCGTTTCAGCTTTTACACAAACGTAAATCTTATATAAACGATTCTTGCAGAATCAACATTTCATAATTTGAGAAATGGCATTTTAATCTGATGGTTTTTCAAATTCAATTTCCGATTGAAAACAGATTAGGTCAGCAATATGTAAAGGAAGAGTTATTTTTATAATTTAATAACGTATGTTAAAATATATAGAAATGTAGATATGGGCAATATTACATAATATTCATGCATAAGTAAGACTTTGTCTGTGTCTTACGCAATATGTAACGTCTGCAATATGTAAAGGAAGTGTTATTTTTATAATTTAATAACGTATAACAAAATATTAGAAATGTAGATAATGGTGATTTCACGGAATATTCATGCATAAGTAAGACTTTGTCTGTATGATTTATTTTCAAAAGAAACGTCATTTAACAAAATTATAGTAAAATAAGACATTTACCTTGTACTGAAAAAAAGATGTAATTTTAAATTTATTTTCATACGTAAATTTAAGGTTATGCGGAATAATTTCTAAAGTAATGTTTCAAATATGTAAATTTTCTACGCGGCATTTCTTTTTATCCGTCATTAATTTCTGTTTTTTATTGAAGCTTATAATAATATTGAACCAATGATACCTCTACGGAGCTTACAAATACACATTTGTTTTGTTTGAAAATACACTATTTGTTTAGTATAAGATGTGAAACTTCAATTAAATATCTCAAAAAAGGTTTAATTATGTTGTTTAAAACATGACAATTATTATTATGTATATGATGCTTAAGTTTTAAATCAAGAATAGAGGATACAAAAAACTTCGTGACAATTTATAGTTTAGTGACAACACTTTTAAATTAATTGCAAGCAGCATTCAGGTTGAACAGCTGAAATTAAATATGTATTATCTGAATATTCTTATCAGGTGGCCTATGCTATTATAATTTGGAAATTATTACATATATTTTTTATTGTAACAGAGGATACAAAAATTCTTATAAAAACAGTTCAAACATAGTTTCTATTAAAAAAAAAAAAAAAAAAAAATGTAATTTCACTATGGACTTCTGTCTTATACAGGTTACGATCGCCATCACCCATCTAGATATCGTAGGCTGAAAAAACACACACATTTGTTCTATTTTTGAACAGATTAGGGCAAGCTGGTCTAACTGAACACACAAAGTAACTGGGCCATAGGCTATTTTATAAAAACCGTTGATGTCTTTTAAGTTTTAGCTTTTGTAAACTTTGAAACCCCATCTCTACTTCATAAAACATCGTATGCAAACTCAATCATTATTCTGGCTTTGCTGTGACAGGTTGCAGAAAATTTAGGTTTGTTTTTTCACAAACAACGTCTTTTGGTTGAACTTCCTCGGTTATTTTTTATAATACGGTAAGTACTTTTATTCAACAACATTGCTTTTTAAAGATTAGGGAAATAAATACATTAATATTATTAGGTATCTATACATATTTTCTTCCTGTTTCAAATGCAAGGCCGATGTTCCAGTTATTCCATAAAATTTTCAAGAAAGGGGTAACGGGGAAATGTATAAGCGGTAACTGGGCCGTGTAGTATCCAGTTACCCCAACAGATAAAAAAAAAAAAAAAAAAAAAAAAAAAAAAAAAATTAAGTTTCTTTTACTACGAGAAATTCATTTCTCCATTGTTTTTCCTTGCAAAAAAGAAAATTATTTATAAAATTAAAACACCTTATTAAAATTACATAATAAAATAAAAAATTAAAAGCATGTTGGCGGGCACGAAACAAAATGACTTCAAAATTTCGGAAACGCTGCTTCAGCGATTGAGGGGGTATAATTTTAAAAGCCATAACTTCTGTTCTAATAGCAATTTCAAATAAAAAATTATGTAAAAATGTTAAAAAAGATAGAAATTTATAAATCTAACAATAAGAGTTCATCTAAAAAAGTTAAAATTTCGAAAATTTTAAAGTTGTAAGAGTACTGAGACCCCTTAAGATTTTATTTTTGATACAGAACTTAAAACAAAATTTCCTTAAAAAATACTTCGATACAAAAAAGGCTTGCCTTTGAATAGAGCAAATAATTCCGTTTTTTAAATTTATTTATAGATTATGTATATATATATATATATATATATATATATATATATATATATATATATATTAAACCACAAACAAAATATCAAATTCCTTCACTCACCATATCTAAATTGAAACTCTATATCCAAAATATTAAAATAACCAACATAAATATTAACTCTGAGAGCCAGACTTTAAAACCAAACTAAGAAAACATATATAACAGCAAAACAGAACAGAAGGCGAGCAGCATGGCTAACGACATGCTCTGCAGAGTTAAATCAGACTTTACGCATGCTTCGTCCCCCTTCACTCGCTGAAACGAAAAATGAAGAAATGAAAAGCAATGAGAAACTAAACAGATCTACTAACTCCATCATAATGTCTTTCTATCTCATTAGATAAATCAAAGCATCAAAACCACCACTCTTATCCATCACTGAGTTCAGTTCACTTCCGTAACTGCTACTCTTAATAAAATCGCTAGTTATTCTCCGGATGAAATTGCGAGGATAACCATGCTTGAATTCCTGACGACACCACCCTAAAATGTCATTAAACATATCCTTAACTCTAGTACTCAATCTTTCAATTCGTATTAAGCCATTTCTTAGGACATTTCTTTTAACCAAAACATGGACATTGGAATCGAAATATATCAACTTTAAGGTATTAAAATCGAAATAATTTCGCTTGTCAAATAACTTAAATATTAAATTTTCACATTCTATGTTTAGGGTCAGATATAGAAAATCAATATTTTTACAATTCTGGGAGGAGGGTTCGAGACTCAGAGACGTAGGATAATATGTAAAATCAATGTCTTCAATATCATTATTTAATTTGACTATCAAAACATCATCTATATATCTGTAGGATAATGTGTTACTGTTTAAATTATTATTTCTTTCATTTATATGTTAGTACATGTTTGACAAAATGGAACTGCAACTCCCCCCCCCCCCATTGGAATACCACGAATCTGTTTAAATATTGTGTTTCCTTCGTAGAGGTACTTTTCTTCTACCAACTGAAATAAATTCATGAAAAAATCATTATGATCATCCAAAATACTATTTGTATTATAAAAATCTACTATTTTTTTCTTTTAAATCTTTCAAATCAATTGTGTTATAGAGGTCTGTAAAATCGTAAGCGTATAAAACAGTAATATTTTTTATTTTTTTCGGATTATCTAATAGTGTATAGCTATTTTTGATAATATAAGCTGTCTCTCCACACATCACTCTGTCAAACACTCCACATAGCACCCCCCACCAATGCCTATCTAGCAACAACAGTATATGATCCAAAACCACAAGTCACACTTCTGAATTTGATAGGGGTTTTATGGAATTTAGGCACTAGCATGAGATGTGGGAAAATTTGACTCATTTGTTTCAGCTTAACTTTTTTATAAAATGCTTTAATCATATTTTCTATTACTGCAACATTCGAATTTAAACGTAAATAGTTATTTTTATTATTGTAGCAATCATTCAAGAGTTTACCGTAAAGTACCTTACATATCAGTGCGTAACTTGTGTTTGCTTTATCGACATAGGTGATTATAAAATTTTCCTGAATTTCTTTAATTGAATGTGTAAGTTTGTTGTATTACTTTCTATTAACTCCGTCAAGATCTCTGGAAAATTCTCGTTTAAAATCTCTTAATATATAGTACTTCCACTTTTCAAAAACACTGTATGGCAAATTGTATCTATACATTAGTTTATTTATAAATATATCTATGTTAATTGTAAAACGCTTAATTGCAACATCTACAGTACGTTTCACGTGATATTTTGTTCTGTACCCCATTAACCTCCTCAACTCTTCATCTTTTACTATATTTAGATCTCCAGAAATAACATGTCCATCATACTTGTCTATATAATTAACATATTCAGAATCATTGCAATGGCAGACACTCCCTGCCATACTTCTCTTAAGATCTTTAGCAAAAAAAATTATAATTAAAAATAGATCCTCCCAAAGGTTTATCATATTTAAAAGCCTTAACTATTTTTAGTTTTCCGACAGGTAGTAATTCATTGTATTTATTCAACATTTTATTGTAATTTACTCCCCTATGGCTATCACCCAAATAATCGATTATAAAATAGATTTTATTTACTGCACTTACTTGGCCATAATCAATGTTACAATACATTTGTAATTTTTGTGTCTTGATTCTATACCTCAATAAATCCAAACCTAAGTAAACATTCCCATTTTCTACCCTAGACTGTAAAGTTCTTAGAGTTTCGGGAATTAATTTATTTTTAATGTTGAAAATCAAACCTTTAATCATATTAACTCTTCGCTCACCTGTATAATTAATTATTGCATTTACTATGTCTGTACAAGTATTTAATTTTTTTAAATGTTTCAACTTAGTACAGTGATTACCATTTCTAATCAACGCATTTCCAATGCCATGATTAATTTTGTCGTAAATTGTATCATCTAATTTTTTAGTTTTAAAGTTTTTAATTATATTACTGTGGTTAAACATAACATTAAGACCATATGGATATACTGTACCAAACTTTATCATCATATCCTTTTCACGAATCTTTCTTTTCATTTTATTAGGTATAATACACAATATAGAAATCCTTATGTTATCTATGTCATGTTCTGCAAAATGTGAAATTTCTATTTCTTGATCCTCTTTTCTATAGTTAAGATTTCTAATGTCTGATTTGTGATTGTTGAATCACTTATTTAAAGGGGTAGAAGTCTACCCTATATACATTTGATTGCACACATTACGCCAACAACACACACCTTACAAAATTTTAAGGATTTTTCTTCACTCGCTTTGTCTCCATTATCTATATCGGCACAAATACAAACTCTACATCTTTTGTCACTGCATATTATTGGGTTTATTCCATTAATAACTTGTCCATATTTTATACCCCTATTATAAAACCATCTTGTTTTATACCTTTTCACTATATCGATGCAATCTATGTTTTTCTTATGTTTATTCAATAAATGTGTATTATAAAAATATCTTGCCCTATACCTTACAACTTCTGTATCTCTATAAACACCCTTGTCCTCATTTAACCTATAACACAATTCACAATTTTTCTTAATTACTATACCATTATCTATATAATTCTGCATGCTATAAAAATCGCATATATATATATATATATATATATATATATATATATATATATATATATATATCGATTATTATTATTATATTTCGATTATTGATGAATATCTTAAAGAGTTAAATGTTTCTATAATCTTTATAATGCAATGTGAATACTTTTTTATAATTTAATTTTAAACTTTAAAAAATCATAAAATCTATTCTAAGTTTGTGCTAAGCTTTCAAAATTCTTTAAATGGTTTTAATTAACTTTTTTTGAAAATTTCTTTAAGCCGACAATCTCTAAAAAATTTCATATTTTTCTTTTTATAAACTTCTTTTGTGAAAAAGATTTGTATAATCACGTTCAAACCGTATATTTTAAGAGGTTCTATTGTTGGAGATAATAAAGTGCTCTATTATTAAATGATTTTAAAGCTACTCATAAGTTTTAGGAATTATTTTGTAATTACTGAAAGAGAAAAACTTGAGGAATATCTTTAATGAAATCATGTTTAATAGTACATATTTCAAATATTTTTTTAAGTTCATTTAAATGTGTAACGTCTGTACTCGAGTCCAACGTTAAAAGTAGCGGCATTTTTTGACATTTTCATGTTTTATAACTTTGTGTGCTTGAAGAATATAATAAATTTCACTTAAATAAAAATATTTACATATCAAATTAAAGGAAGTTTAATGTAGAATTTAATTAAAAAAATAATTAAAATATCTGTATTACAAAAAAAAAAAAAAAAAAAAAAAATACCCTTACAAAAAGTAAGATCTATCTTGGATTTCTTTATATTTTAAAGTTACACTTATACATTCAATATTTAGTAGGATAACCTTTGTTTTTTATTACAGCTTCATAGCGTCTTCTCATTGAGAGAACTAGTGTTTCGAGTTCAACCTTTTTACTCACATGGTGACAAGAATCAATTATAACTTCCATAATTTGCGTTTTATTAGATGGGGGCTATTTTGTACAAGGATTTTCAAACGTCGCTACAAAATTTCTATAGGATTCAGATAAGGGCTGTTTCCTGGTCAGGGTAATAATTGTATGCTTTTAGTTGTAAACCATTTTTCGCATATTTTGGCCGTATTGAATGGAGCTGAATCCTGCTGAAAGATAAATGGTGTTTTATTGGGGAAGAGATCCCTGATGGAAGGTATCAATTTTGGTTCCAGTCCCAGATGTATTTTTTTGCATTCAGAATATTATCAATCACTTGAATGCGGAATACACCATCTGCAGACATACAGACCCAAATCATGACATTTGTTGGGTTCTTTTAATTGCTTCAATGCAATGAGGCTGCAGCTCTTCCCCTATTCTACGTCTCACATATTTTCGCCTATCACAACCAAAGAGCGATGTTTTACTCTCATCGCTCCGGATTATTTGCTCCCACTGATTTTCTGACAAATTATTGTGTTCTTTTGCCTGCGGAACTCGTTTCTTGCGTTGATGAAGCTTTAAAAATGGCTTTTTCCTCGGAATTCTAACTTTTAGTCCAAAACTTGCTAATCTTCTCCTTATTGTTCTTGAACTTATTGCTCTTAACTGAAATACCCATTGCATTCATTTGACATGTAGCAGCATCTGATGAAATTCTTCTACCTTTGAGGCACATCCTTTTTATCTTTCGGTCGTCAGAAGCAATTGTGCATTTCTTTTGGCCTGATCTTGCTTATTTATCACTGATTAAGTTTCTTCATACCGTATGCACAACTTTCGTACGCCAGATAAAGTGACTGATCCACCAACCCGTCTTGTAATTTCAGCATAAGAGGACCATTTTCTTTCAATATGGCAATTGTGCTTTATTTTGTAGGTGTCCAATCAATTCTTGTTGTTGATGCCATTGTCTTAAATTATTTTCATTTAAAAAATAGAAATATATTAAAAAAAAACTTTATTCAATTCAGTTACACTAGTATTAACCCTTCTGCAAAATTCATTCCAGCAAAATACCGCTTTTACAAAACAAAAAATACTGTAGTTTAGCTTCTGACATTTGATTCGTTCTCAGAAAAGTCGTTATGATTGTCTAGGAAGGTTTTATTACGATACACTTCAGTATTCATGACTAATTGTGTTTGTATTTTAGACTTAAGTAAGAGTAACTGTTCCGGCTAATTCTCTAAACAGCTAGTTAGCTAGCGCATGTTCTCTTTAAACTGTCTACTTTTGAACTGAAACGAATTAATGTTTTTGTTGATGTTAGAATTCTTTACATGTGATGTTTGAAATGAAACTTCATATATTTTTATGTTCCGTTTTAAAATTAAATGTTTGTTTTGTGCCTTAAAGAATGTTGATTATTCGTAAAAATAGGCTACACTGAACCACCTTGATGCTAGATTTATTTTGAAATGAATGTTTAGATTAAGTAGAAAAGAAATTGATTATTTTAGGTGCTATCGGCCTTGGAACGATCTTATGCTTCGATGAAGAAATTACAATTGCGCAATATTTATGTTTTGTTTCGAGTTGGAACTGGTGAGTGTTGATTGTTGTTTTTATTTTATTTTTTGAAAATGAATGAAAAATAAAGAGCGAAAGATGCGTGATACGCATCGAAATTTATTAAATAAGTTATTTGAAGAAATTAAACAGTATTTAGCTAGTAATGAATATTCTTTAGAAAATTTACAAGAATTAGTCGATAAGTTAAACTTTAAATGTAAGATTATTAAAGATCATGATAATAACATTTTAAGGCTAATAAATGCGAGAAATGTCGAAAATGAAATATTGAATATTGATGAATATGACCAGAAAATAATAAGTTACAGAAATAAATTAAACTTTAAAATTAAAACTTTATCTTCTAATGCAGATATTACACATAGTAATAACACTGATTCAGTGCGAACATGTCATGCTGCTACTGAACTAAAAAGAGTAAAATTACCAAAGCTACAAATAAACCGATTTTTTGGGGAACACGACAATTTTTTTAGAATTTTGGAACCAGTTTAAGTTAGCGATAGATAAAAACCCAAATGTAACAGAAATCGAAAAATTTACGTATTTGAAAAGTTTGGTTGCAGGAGCAGCTGCAAACACGATTAATGGTTTTGGATTAACTGAAAATAATTATGCAGCGGCTGTATCGCTTTTAAAGCAAAGGTATGGTAGACATGACATGCTCGTACACGCTCGCTTAAACAATTTATTAACTATGAAAGGTTTGAAAAGTTCTTCTGACACTGGTGGATTAAGAAATGTATACGATAAATGTCTAGTGCAAATTCGAAACTTAGAGTCGTTAAGTGTAAAACCTGATACATACAGTGGGTTACTTTGCCCAATTTTACTAAAGTTAATACCTCCAGATTTGACCTTGAAATTCCATAGAAATCTAAAAGACGGAGAAATGTGGGATATAGAAAAACTTATGAGTTTTCTTAAAAATGAAGTTGAAAGTAGAGAACGGGTATCAACTATCCATGACTTAGATGGTAAGAAATCATTTTCCAATGATAATAAATTTGAATATCGACCAAAATTTACAGATAAACAATTGAAATGTAAGCCGCGAAATCAATGTAATACTAAAGGATATAAACAAAATAGTGTTCCAGCTACTGAATTAATGGCTTCAGTAAATAAGAATTCGTGTTTGTTTTGTAATAGTGTTGATCATAATAGTGAAATGTGTAAGTCGTTAACCATTGATCAGAAGAAAGAAATACTAAAAAAGCAGGGAAGATGCTTTCTATGTTTACAGTGCAAACACAGAATTAAAGACTTTGAAAATACCGAAATGTGCGATATTTGCGGTAAGAAACATAATAGGGCTATTTGTTTTTAATTTGGAAATTATTCCAAAATAAACGTTGATAAAAGTGCCGTATCTATTTCCCATTGTGGTAACTATTCCACTAGTGATGTGCAGAATGAAAACACGCATTGCAACATATTTTTGAAGACTTGTTCTGTTATAATAAAAGATCCTAAAAATGATAATAATGGCCCAGTTCGTGTCTTATTATATAATGGTAGCATGAGAACATTTATAGTTCGCGACATTTCACAAAAATTACAATTTCCGGTTATTAGAAAAGAAGCTTTATCTTTTTATGCTTTTGGAGCCGAAAAGGCAACTGAGAAAACTTATAATGTGGTAAAGGTAAAACTTGTAAATAGAGAACATCCATCTTTACACATTGAAGTTGAAGCTCGGGAAACAAATCAAATTTCCGTTGCTTGCTTACCCACTCCTGATAAATACATTAGGAAAACTTATAATAAATTAAAAGGTTTACAACTTACTGATAGTTATGAATGTACTAGTAAACAAATTGCAGTTTTAATCGTCCCTGATAATTATTATAATATTGTAACTGGCAGAATCAAAAGACTAAAGAATAATCTCGTAGCTACTGAAACCCTTTTTGACTGGTGCTTACAGGGTTATACGGGGTCAGACAATGATTTGTTCAGTATGAAAATCATCGTTGAAGAAAAGGATATATCCGATCAAATCAGAAATTTTTGGCAATTGTAAAGTCTAGGAATTGAATCCGAAACTCAAAATGTTAGTAATGTGGACGATGACATTATGACTGATTTTCAGTCTAATATTGTTTTTAAGGATATCTGGTATAAAGTAAAATTTCCATGGAAGACAAATTTGAAGATTTCTCTTAATAACAATCGCGAAGTCGCATACAGAAGATTTTTGAAATTGAGAACAACCTTTTGAAATGACCCTTTGTTATTCTCAGAATATAAAGCTATTTTAGATAGTTATTTAGCAGACAATATTATAGAACCTGTTGACAATACATCTGATGTAAATTTATTTTACTTACCACATAGAGCAATAATTCGTTAAGATAAGTCCACCACTAAAGTTCGCTTTGTCTTTGACGGAAGCGCCCATTCTAAGTGTGAACTGTCACTTAATGATTGTTTATATACCGGATCTAAACTCATTCCCGGATTGTTCAAACTTTTATTCAAATTCAGAAACTTTCCCATAGCAATTTGGGACCCAAATAGTGACATGTTTTCATTTACGACTAAAAATCTAGAAAATTTCCTATCCAATAAACTTAGTACTAAACGTTATTTATTGCAAACTGTTGGCCGAATTTTTGACCAAATTGGATTTATAAGTCCTTATACTATTAGAATTAAATGTTTAATTCAAGAAATTTGGTATTTAGGGCTCGATTGGGATGAAAACCTACCCAAACATTTAGACAATTTATGGAATGAATGGTTTGAAGCAATAAAAGAACTAAATTGTATTAGCATTCCCAGATATTATTTGGCTGATATTGCCCTTGATGAAGTTGATTATTTTGAATTACATAGTTTTTCAGATGTTTCAAAGAAGGCATATGGTACGGTAGTGTACCCCTTCGAGCAGTGTTAAAGAATAAGAACATTGTTACTAGTTTTGTGGGAGCAAAAAGTCGAGCCGCCCCTTTAAAAACTGTCTCTATAACTCGTCTGGAGCTTTTAGGAGCCCTTTTGTCTGCTAGACTTTGTAATAAAATTGCTAAAGAATTAGCTTTTCCTGCAACTTGATACTTTTGGACCGACTCTACAATTACTTTCTTTTGGATTAGAGGTGAGCTAGAAAGATTTAAAATGTTTGTCAGAAACCGGATAAAGGAAATCAGAAATCTTAGTGATCCATTAAATTGGTTCCACTGTCCTGGAAAAGATAATCCTGCCGATCTAGTTACTAGGGGTTTGAAAGTTTCAGAGTTGAAAAAAAACCATCTTTGGTGGGAAGGTCCCAAGTGGTTAAAGCAAGACAGATCTTTTTGGCCAAAATTGGATAATACATTCGATAGATTAGATATTTCTGAAGTTAAAGATCAGTTAGAACTAAAGAAAAACATTGTTATAGAATCAACTATTGTGAATGAAAATCAGTTAAACATTGATTTGATTAATCGATATTCTTCTTTTATGATGTTAATAAGAATTGCTGCATGGTGTTTAAGATTTCTGAAAAACTGTAAATTGTAATCAGGAATTAGAAAATATGATTATTTAGATACTTCTGAGTTACAGAATGCGACAAAGAAGCTGATAAATATTGTTCAAAATTCCGCACTCCAAACTGAAATTCGATGTTTAAAGGAAAAACGTCCACTCCCAAATAACAGTAAGATTTTGAACTTAAATGTATTTCTAGATGCAGATGGACTGTTAAGGGTCGGTGGAAGACTGAAATTTTCTAATTTATCAGAATCGCAGAAACATCAAATACTTTTACCAAACTCTCACTATTTTACTGAACTTTTAATTGATTATTACCATAAGAAATTCCTACATTCAGGTACACAAACAACTCTATCTTAATTAAGACAATTTTATTGGATACCATCTGGTCAAAGTCAAGTAAAGAAAATTATAAATAGGTGTGCGATTTGTCATCGAACAAAACACCAAACACTTCAACAATTGATGGTTGACTTGCCCCGTGATAGAATTATACCATCTAGACCGTTTGAGAAAACAGGCGTCGATCTAGCATGTCCTATTATAATAAAACCTAACTTAAAACGATCAAATATAACCCTAAAATCATATATTTCTATATTCATTTGTTTTTTTACCAAAGCCGTTCATCTAGAAGTTATTTTGGACTTGACCACGGAAGCATTTTTAGCCTGTTTGAGAAGATTCATTGCTTGACGCATTGCCTGTGTCATATGGAGTGATAATGCCACAAATTTTAAGGGTACTTGTGCTCTTTCGAAATCCTTCAATCAGATTTGTTCTTCGGAAGAAATTCAACGATTTAGTGCTGAAGAACGAATTCAATGGAATTTCATACCCCCTGCATCCCCACATTTCGGCGGATTATGGGAATCAAACATAAAAACCATGAAGCGAATTCTCTTGAAGATAACTAAATCATCTATCTTAAATTTTGAAGAGCTGTCAACACTTGTGACGCAAATTGAAGCAGTTATAAATTCACGTCCGTTGACCCCCTTGTCTGCAGATGTTAATGATCTACAACCACTAACACCTGGACATTTCCTCATTGGAGGTCCTCTTTTGAATGTTCCTGAAAATAATGCCATTTTAGACTCTTTACCTTTTTCTTCTACGTGGACACTAGATCAAAGTTTAAAAATGCAATTTTGGCACCGATGGAGCCGAGAATACTTAAATGAGCTGCAAGCCCGCAGTAAATGGAAAAAAGTCCTCGCCAAATGTTAAAGTCGGACAGCTTGTGTTATTGAAGGAAGGAAATGACAAGTTTAGCGACTGGAAACTAGCTAGGATTCTGAAAACTTATAAAGGTGATGATGGACATGTCCGTGTAATTGATCTCAAGACCTCTACAGGTATGTTACGTCGAAATATCACCAAAGTAGTACCTTTGCCATTTTATGATGATGTAGGCCAACCGTCCAACGCCGGGCGGGATGTTCCGGCTAATTCTCTAAACAGCTAGTTAGCTAGCGTATGCTCTCTTTGAACTGTCTACTTTTGAACTGAAACGAATTAATGTTTTTGTTGATGTTATAATTCTTTAGATGTGATGTGTGAAATGCAACTTCATATATTTTTATGTTCCGTTTTGTAATTAAATGTTTGTTTTGTGCCTTAAAGAATGTTGATTATTCGTAAAAATAAGTTACACTGAACCACCTTGATGCTAGATTTATTTTGAAATGAATGTTTAGATTAAGTAGAAAAGAAATTGATTAGTAACATTTATTTCTAAGTACAGATATTTCAATTCTGTTCCTTTTATTAAATTCTACATTAAGTTTCCTTGAATTTATATATAAACATTTATATTTAAGTGAAAATTAATATGTTAAGCACACAAATTTATAAAACATGAAAATTTCAAAAAATGTCCACAGTTTTGGACATTGTGTATGTATGTTAAAAAAAAAAAAAAAATGTGAAATACTTTAAGATAGTCAAATTATTATTTGTAGTTACTTTAAAAAGTTAATTCTATTCTATTTTCCTGATATCTGACACCAATGTCACTTAAATAAAAGAAACTTTTACTCTGTAATAATATGCATGAAATATTTGGGTCAGATAATTACATTTTGCAGTCTTAAAATGATAGCCTTCTCTGTTCATTATTAAGTTTATAACGAATTACTCTATTATTCATAATGCTAAAATATGAGATCATTAATTTAGAAAAATAAAGTATATCCAGAACACATAATTAAATTTATAATTGCTAGATATTACATTTAAAATGAGTAATATTGAAGTTTTGAATAGGATTAATTGCATAGTTCTGATATGTTATGTAATTAATTCGAAATATTAGAAACAAAACCTACATCTTACGTCAACTCACATCTTACAAACAGACGTCTTATTATTATTACTATAATTAATATTAATTTTATTAGATTTTTTTTACATTATTATGAAGAAACTCGTGTTCAGCAAAAAGCAAAGTTACAACAGTCTTACGCAATTTATGAAAGGGTAAAATTTAATTTGTTAAAGGAAAAGAGTAAAATTAGAATTTTTCTAACTATTTACGACACATACATTTTTTTTTCGAATTGCCACTAGAATTTACTTCCGAAATAAAATTCAAAAATATAAATGCGGTAATGATGAACTCGAAAAATATATGATGAAATAACTCCCTTCTCCTTGTCAGTGATTATGTTAGAAATGTTACACATAAACATGTAACTGAAATAACAGCGTTAAATCTTGCCGTTTTATTTCAGGAGTTCATCATGGCAATCCACAATCCATGAGGCATATATTTTCGTTTCCGGCAAAATCTGTAAAATGAGGTTTTTACTCTGCACTTCTGTCTCTCATACATTTCCTGACAGTCAAGCTTCAACCGGTGTCCTATTGGTCACAGTGGTCCAGCAGAGGTATTTTAGTGACTTTGTCTATCTTTTCAAATCTTAAAAAAACTAAAATCCCCGCTGCATCACAAAATACATTAGAAACGCGTTTATTAAATCATATGCTTATTATTATTATTTTTTTTTTAAGAATGTCTATGAAAGAAGAAAAAAATCTACTCGAAACACATAATTTTCTGTCATGTAAAACATAATTGTCGGCAAAAGGAATTTTATCGTAAACTCGTGGAACATAGAGAAAGCGACCGTCCGTTCGGTTGATGCATACATGTGTGCTTTATCATGCATCATTATTGCACTATAGTAAACAAAGTGTCGCTATCGTCCAAAGATAAATTTTATCAACATTTGACGTGTTTAGGAATTTTTGGGCTTATTAGTTGATTCAAGCATTGCGCCCTGTCTAAAAGATGGAGTATTTAAAAATATTTTTTTGAGCAGCTAAAGAGAGTTTAAGTAACCAAGATAAGAGTGAATGAAATGTATAAATCCGAACGTAAATGTTTGCGGAAATAATTTATAAATTATGACATCGTGCGAGTTTTTGTCATTTGTAGCCATTTGTAGCGTTTGTAGTGTTAAGTCTTTTGTGGTGTTTAAGAACATTGTGTACATAGTTACTTTGTATGGATTTTTCCGACACAAAGGAAATGGCATTGTGTAAAATGTTTAGCTTTGAAGCATGTCGTAGAGTTGCGATTGAGTAGCACTTTTAACATCTTTAGAATGAAATAATTCTATTCGTCCGAAAGTTATTGAGATTACTATGATCAGAATGTTTATAAATTGTGAGGAGCATAAATGCTTTTTAATGCTTCGGAATATAGCTGAATTTTAGAAAAAAATTAGTCAATTTGAGGAGATAGGTAAATGCTTAAAAGCATTGTTAATAACATCAGGCTAAAGCACTGGAAGGTGAGAAGTCAGCTGATATGAGACTTTGGTAGGGTTAAGGGAGAATATCATTTCATAATCGCTTGTCGAAAATTCTGCTTATATGATAATAACCAGTATAAGCGGTGATATTGTTGATAGTAGAGATAGAAAGGGGATAGAAATTTTCCAGAAACTTAATTATAATTTGCTATGGAAAATTATCATAAATAATATATTTTTCTAAGAATTTAGTCGACGTTTTCAGCTTTCCGTTGAAGATTAAAATTTTGATCTTGTTATTAAGTTTTTTAACGCTCGAATACAGTTACATAATTATACATAATTACCCCCATAACACGGTAAATGGATTAAAAGAAAAAATATATTTAACAGAATTTTCTTTTAAGAAGTCTATAGAATAAAGGATATGAAAGTCGAATTTAGCACTAAATTGCGAAAAAAATATATCTTGGCTTTAAAAGTTTTATGTGAAAAAACTTCAGACACTCAGAGAGTTAACATTTGTTTAAAGATAGTGTCTCAGAGGACTTAAAAAGTTGCCGTGAGAATATTATGTTGTTAGGAAAATAGTTAATACTTAAGAATATAGTTAATCTATAGAATCTATAGAATATAGTTCATAGTTAGAATAGTTAAGATAGTTAAAGTTAGAAGAATAATAGTTTGGATTACGAAAAACCAGTTTATCCTATGTGCGTTAGGGTAAATTAGTTTGGCCTCCAATCTAGTTTGGCATAAAATTGGGTTTAGCCGGTAAGTGCAAGGTGTGGCTAGAAATTTTACTATCATCACTCATACAGCCCTCTTCTCATACAAAATAGCGTAAAATTTTATGTATTGAAACGTTTTATCAAACTATCGTTTCTATTTTCTTCTAGCGATTCTGAACTTTTTGAATTTGAAACTCAATTTTATTTATAAAGCTTTCCTTATCCATCTAAGCTTCAGTAGTACAGAAAAACAACAACAACAAAAAAAAGGTAATGTAAAATTCTTCCCCGAAATTATTGCCCATTAAAATGTTGTCAGGCCCCTGCGAAAACAAAAGCGGTGGATGTCAGAAATTCTGAGCTTCCTTCACGAATTATAATTGAAATTGTTGCAACAGTGTATGATATCTCAGATGATTGGTCGTTAATTAATCCTATTCAATCTATAGTATTTATAAAATGGTAACAAATTAGGTATTTCGAATGATGTATGTCATTTACTGGTACAAAACAAGAACTGAAATGTTTTATAAACGACTTATCAATATCATGTGTTTCAGAGAAGGTTTTTTATTGTGATACGTGTTTAACAAATCACAGAACTGAATATACCCTAATTTAAGTGATTCAAATTTGTTTGGAATGATATCAGACAAATAATCTCACACAGAATCAGACACAAATGATAGCATTTAATTAATTCATTGAAAAAAATGAAGTAGTTGCGTATTTTAAATATAGAATCTATAGATTTGTCATGAAAAGTAACGAATCTGTTATAATTGAAATTAATCGTCCAAATGATAAAGTAAAATAACAACATTTAATTTGACAACATCTGAGGACATTTGATTTAAATACCATTAATGCATATTTAAAAATCCGTTCAAAGAGATAGGACTTCTACGAAGAACTAGTAGATTTTGATTAATGTGGTTAAACAGATACAAATCACATTCGAAATAGCAAAAAAGTATTTATTTTCTAATGTTACAATTAATATATATATATTTAGTTGTTTTTAAAAATGAAAATTCAATTTAGTACTTAAAACTATTTGCAATGAAACATATATAAGTCTACCGCCACTTCATCCAAAAAATAAAACTACCCATTTAATAAAAAGGTGAAGTTTTTTTTTTTTAAAATAGTAGTCATAGAGCTTGTTCACAGACTCAGACTAGAGCGCCCTGGCGCAGGGAGATATCCCTCATGGAGTAGGTCTTAAAGAAGTAAGGAATTTGCAAATAATTTAATTATTTCGTAATTTTCCGGTTCAAAACAGTTGAAACCAGAGTCTAAATCTTCTTATCATTCCAAACAATGTCTCTCTTAATAGGAATACATGTCTATACGCACTGAGAAAAAATCCAAAACATTTATGAAAAGTATCACGTGATCTGGTATGAATAGGATCAGAGGCAAATTTTACGTCCGGTCTTCGCTCACTTGACTCACCAAAATTTCTGCGGTCGTTATGATCACGTGCTTGGAATTTTTTGTTTACGTTTCCACTTGTTTTGGTTGGTTGATAGATTCGCTTGAACAGCTCAAAAAAAAAAAAAAAAAAAAAAAAAATACATCATAAAAAAAAAACAGTAGTGGGATTCAAATAACTTAACAAGCAGTTCTCTCCCCAATGACTTTTCCTCAAGTGTAAACAATTTTCAAAGAAAATAATGTGTCACACTTAAAAAAAAAATTCCAACTTTATAAAATAATAATTTAAAAAGTTTTATCTTTAAAGACACTGAAAAATATGTGCTTTAACATGCACTTTGCTGTCAAAAGGACATAATTTATTTAGCAAATATTCAACACTTACAAAGCGCTCATGGAAATTTCTATCAGAAAATGCATCAAAACAAAAGTTAATTATAAAAAAACGTTATTTTTCAAACGAAGGAAGTGACTGGGTTATCACCAAGCTCTGTAATAGGCTGCCATAGATTGGGGAAAAAAACGGAACTGAACATTCATTCTGTGCATATGTCGCTGATCACTTTTAAAAACACTCTACGGAACACCGCCTTATTTATCTAATAAATGTGTTGGGTTATCGCAAAGAGCTCTCATATAATCTTTTATTATATTTACTCTGAGGGTAATACAGAACTGCTGAGTATTTAGCTCCAACGTTCACTTTAACTTTATGTCTAAAATAAACCTCACTCCATATGCACCAGTCTCCTTCGCGGCCAGGCGACATCTCTTAACAAGTTCACAGTGGTAAAAAGAAAATGACATGCCTGTCTACTCAAAGACTATAACACCAATAGCATCATTTACAGTGTGGATTTTCACCTCTTACTTAATTACTTAAAATGTCATAATCTGTCTAGATCCAATAAGAATCATTTTTTTTATATACAGTTAATAAGACATAGTTTAAAAAAATATATATTTATGTATTTCCCATATATTGATAGACTGCTAATGTACTGAATTAATATCACAATCAAATAAAGGTATTCTTTATCTAGTATTACTTAGCTTTAGGGTTATCTATTTTTATAATTAATTCTTTTTAGCTGTTCAGGCGGTCACACATATACACACATATTTTAGGTTTTGAAATAGCAAGAAACTTTTCATTACTATAACAGGGTTCTCTCTGACTTTTTACGAACGTTAGCAATTTGGCTAATCAGAAGCAAAAAACCTTCGCCAAATATAAGAAAAAAAATGCAAAATAAATTTGTTGTAAAACAATGAAAATTTGATCTTTAACCGTTTAACTGTTCTTTTTTTTTCAATATGCTCTGAAATAACAATTTTCAAAAACTGTTTATAAATCAGTTATACATCTAAATTTAATGACCGCTGCAAAAAAACTAAAAAAAATAACTGTATTCTAAATATGTTGCGCAATCCAGAATTTTTTTTAAAAATCTGATATAGCTCAATAAAATGTTATGAAATAAAACTTCCAATCCCAGGTAACTCAGGATTACAATATAGTATAACATTAAATGAATTCTGAAAAATTGAGAATATAAACAGCAAAATGTGTCAAAAACTTTATTTTTCTAGAATTCCTCGGTTTTCATAGAAGCCCATACTTCAAAGGCTTTTTCAATATAGTACTGTTGCCTATTGGGCATATTTAAAAATACCGAAATGACATTATTGCTTACTTTGGCTTTGGCTGAAGCTAAACTGAATTGGTGTTTGGTTTGTATCTCTAAAAATATTGTACATTGTACGATAGGATTGAACATGATAAGTGAGATCAATGGTTCAGTAATATAAATAAGAGTGTCGTCTGTACTGATACACACACAGAGAAAAAAAGATCAGCAAAAAATAAACACGCGTAATTTTGCGAGTCTAGTCATCCGTGTACTCGCCAAATGTAACATTTTGGCGCGATTTGGCGCGATGTCGAGCGGCTGCGAGAACCCTGACTATAAGACATTTTAGCTTTATCAATCGGTCATATTTGGAAACAAAATACCGTTGTAAAGCAAAGCCTGCTATTATCGCCTACATTCGTACAAATATAACATCAGTAGATGTCACAGTTTTTTAAAATCATTTTAAAAATTTAGTTTATAAAGATATTTTTTTTTCCTTTTTAAGTATGTATCATATTAATTATTTTATTTATCACATTAATTCATTAATTATAATTAAAATAATTTATCAAAAATAACAACTATAGTAGCTAATTAAATGTATAAATTATTTATATTCTCTATTCGTTTAACTTAAGTCAGAAAACATGTTTGTATTGGAAGAGAAAATGTGAAAGTACAGTCATGGAGAAAATAAAAAAGTAAACACCTCCTACTAACTCCACAACAAATTATCGTACACGAAAGTTACTGGTACCGAACGATTGGAAGTGAAGTTTACTTATAAATGACGTATAAAAATTTGCATAGGTGAGCATCTACATATTAAAACAAATCCAAACTTCATTTTTTTTCAAAGGCAATACCCAATTTTAATGAGATATTTCAAAACTTCGGTTCAAACTATGCCCATACACCAAATTTCATGTCATTTGAATGATAAGTGTTTCAATTGTAAACAATCAAAATTTAGTGCTTCTAATGTTAAATTACATTTTCATATTTTTATTTATATTTCCGGAAATTATGCTATTAGTAATTAATATTTCGTGTAGCAATAATACTAATATACCCAAACATAAATCCTCTAAATTTTCAATTTTTATAATTTTATGATATGAATTATGAGTTATGAAATTAATATTCGAAAATATTATAAATTTCAACCTACACTTTTTTTTATGGATTTAGATTTATTAAGTCCTGCTTTATGGAAATCCAAAATTTCACATTTTTCTTCCAAGTGGTTTTCAAATTATCCTTAAAAAACGGCAAAATGATGGTTTAAGAGGCCGTCTATGATATAAGTGACTAGGTATTTTGAAATTTCTTCTCCTCTTCTGTAATCTACCAGGATTCATTGGCTGCATGAGTGGCGCTTAAGGTGCCTTGATCAAGAAGGGGGCTCTCTCGGTTAACAATCGGGTACCGAATTTTAGTTTGGATACAGTCCTTAAAATACGCTCGTTTTAAAATAATTAATTTCTCGGACACTTATGGTATGAATTGCATAAAAATTTGTTTTTGGGATAATTGAAGGGTGTAGAGTTCATTTATGGTGTCAAAATTGGGTATTGCTCTTGTAAAAAATGAAGTCTAGGTTCGTTTTAACATGTGGATGCCCCCCTAAGCAAATTTTCTATACATCATTTAAAAGTAGACTTTATTTCCAATCGTTCGTGACCAATAACTTTCTTTTACTATAATTTCTTGAGGAGATAGTAGGGGTGTTTACTCCCCCCCCCCCCCCCACGACTGTACATTTATAGTTGCACCATAAAAGGCTAAATATATGTATACTAGTATAAACGCCCATCCTAGGACGGTGGGTAAAAATCGTGATTTTCCTTAAAATTTGAAATAAATTGATAAAATATTCATATGCTATTATTCTATAATCGAGCTATTTAGTTTAAAAATCATAAAAAATCAGTACATTGGAATTCAGTTATCAAACATTTTACATTTGAAATAATTCAAAGTAATAAAGTAATAAAGTATATAAAGTAAAATCTAAAATTATGTGATGTTGAGAAGTTTGCCAAAAAAGAAAAAGAAAAAGAAAAAGGATGAATGATTTATCATTTTTTTTTTTCAAAATAAGTTAAACATATAAACCGGGAACAAACAAACTAGACTATGTTTATTACGTTAAGGCTCAGAAAATAGAATACTTTTATGCTAACATGTTATAAATCATCAAATATTGTTCCTTTTTACATCATTCATATTGCATTAAATTCACTTAAAATAAAACCTTTAACCGATTTCATTTAAAAAGCATATCTTTTAAAATGCAAACATTCAAAATACGTGTAATACAATTCAAATACATGCCTTGCGAACATTTCTTTTAAAATATTATAGCAATAATAATAATAATAAATACCTTAGCATTTTATTTCAATTAAAAAGCATTGTTTCTAAATCACAAACGCGAAAAAGTAAATACAACTGGTGAAAAAAAAAACAATATTGGCAAGATTTGCCCCCTGATAACATAAAAGTACCGAAAATAGAGTTGAGTTTTTTCAGACATTGCTTTTAAATTAAAAACTATTTTCATTGGTTCATAGGCGAATGACGTCAAATGCATATTAATACTACAGGAGTTAAAATATTCAAAGAGGGAAAGTTTTTATTTTTTTATCAATGATTTTTCAAAAATGAATGGTTCACTATGCATTGTTTACATTCGTAAAATTAATCAAAACTTCTGGAATGTTCGTTTGTTTATTTCGGTAATATGGTGTTTGTAGCTCAATATTGTTAATTTAGATCATTATAATTGTGTATTTTTTGAAGGTTTTAAAGAAAATAAAGACGAATAGATGTGATGCAACGTTGACTATTTCCATAAGTCAAGCAGTTGCCTTATTTACGATATCGGAATGATGGCCGCGATCAATGAGGTGGTGCAACCAGAATTCTGAGGGACACACAGAGACTTGGATTTTATATAAGTAAATATAAGCTGATGTTGATAGTCCAAATTATTTAATTTTTTTATGTATTATAAATGTAACGTTAGAAAACAGTGAGTAAAGAATTTGTTATAAATTTATCAGATTTACTGCTAAAAGGCTTTGTAACAAGTGCTTTTTTAGGATCATATCTGTTTGTACGAATATACAGTGTGTCCACGTATAACCTGACAGACCTTTATTTTCGCAACCTTTGGGCCTAGATGCATACTTCCAATTACAAAAATGGATTAAATAATGTAAAGAATTATTTTTAAAGCGATTTGGGCCAAGAAAAACATTTATTAAAAAATTACGAAATTAAAATTTTTATACGATTCCCCGGTCCTATAAGATATATTTAGTAAAATTTTCCTGTTACACAAACAAGCAAGACAAATCAAGTCCCGTTATTCTACGATTAAAATTGACCGAGTAATAATTGTTTAAAGTTGGAGCATATTTTTAGCTGCAATTTAGGGGTCATTCACAAATTTACTAGAAATATTATTTTGTCAGATGTATTAAAAAAAGGTTGAGATTAAAATTAACATATCAATATAAATTTGAAATCTTTAATCATTCTGTCATATTAATGCAAAATATATAATTTGAAATAAACATATCAGAAGGGAAAAAAACATTTTTGTTAAATTTTTGTTAAATAAAATGATGAAAATTAACAGTTTTAACTTTTGATAGTTGATTCTTATGTAGTCTGTACCAATAAATCCGAAATTTACCTTCATTTTTTAGCATCACGTAAAGAGTTTTGGCAAATCGTAAATTTTAAAGTTAAAAAAAGAAAAAAAAATAGCGAAAATTTGATATTATAAAATGGATGTCATTCTTGTGTTTTAACTGTTGATAATTTATTTTTGTGTATTTTTTAGCATTTCCGTAAATGATTTTCATTTTAAACGACCGAATCAGGATTTTTTGCAAATTGTAAATTTTAAAGCTAAAAATTCAAAGTTAAAATTGAATCTCCTTCCTCAACCCATCGGAACCCTCAGCTATTTAGCTGGAAGAATACATGTATAAGCCAAACAATTGAATAAATTATTGCATTAAATAAAATAAAATTTAAAAATTTTATATATGTTTTATAGTATCAGATTTTCGCTATACTTTAACTTTGAAATTTACGATTTGCAAAAAATTTCTAATGTCATGGTTAAAAATGAAGGTCATTTTCAGATTCATTGCTAAAAAGTGCATAAAAATCAGTTATTAAAAGTTAAAAAATACAGTCATCTCCTCTATTTTATAGTATCCGATTTTTGTTATTTTTTAACTTTGACAATTTATGATTTGCGAAAAATCCTTACATGATGGTTTTAAATTAAGGTAATTTTCGAATTCAATGCTAAATTATACATAAAAATTAAAAAACACAACCATCGCAGTCTTGTGTTATCTAATCTAAAACTTTTTCTTAAACTTCTTGGCAGCAATCTATCCGAAATTTTTTGTGTTATCGTGTAAAGTAAGTAACCACCGAAAATCATAACATTGATTGTCATCGAATTTATGTCAGTATGTAAAATTTAATCTCGATCGGGTATTTGAAAGGGAGTTAAAGTTCGAATGCAAATTTTGTACTGGAAAAACATAGATACGATCGTTGAAGTTAAATAAAAACTTTAAAAAATAACATATTTTTGACAAAAGAAATCATGAAAAGAAACAGTCTTATATCCTTACAAAATAAAACATACGTTAAAATACAATTATTTTAATCTATCTGAAATTTAATAAAATCTAACTCAATGCTTGTGCGATTTTTTTCAAAGCGCAGATACACGTGAAATAAATTCTTTGAATACTTTAACCACTTGGTATATGACTCCTCAAAATATGGCGGAACTCATTTGTGTTCAGGTGCAGTAAAGTGGTATAAGTCACACATTTTTAATGTTTCATAACTCGGTCGATTTTAGGTCTATATGAAGGAGACTTTTTTTGTCTAGTTTGTCAGTGTAATAGAAAAATTTTACTAAATATAATTTATAAGACCGGGGGACCGTATAAAATTTTTAATTTCATATTTTTTAAAGAAATCTTTCTCTTTACCCAAATCGGTTTAAAAATAAAACTTTACCTTATTTAAACCATTTTTGTAATTAGAAGTATGTAATAATTATCCTGAGTAATAATTATCCTGAACTTAAACAAATTTGTATTTAGAGATTTTTATTTTTTTATTACAAAGTTGTATTTAGCTAATGCAAAATTCTGAAAATTTCAACAGTATAATCACCTAGGAAAATATTTTTTTGAACAATAAAAAGGAAATTTTAGGATCATTTTATATAGACAGACATGAAACACAAGTTTTGACAATTTTACTAAAAATTAAATATCGTGCACGTTTTTTCCCAAAAAGTAATTTGGTAGAAAATGAGTTCAAAGTTTAGGAAACGCCCTTTCAGCAATTGAGTGGATATAATTCTAAAATCTAGACCTTCTGTTCTAACGGGAATTTCAAGGAAACAATTATATCGAAATGCTCAGAAAATATAGTAGTTTAACATCTAAAAAAATTAAAATTTCTAAAATTTTAAAACTTTAAGAGTCTAGAGACCCCTTAAAATATTATATTTTAGGACAAACATACGAAAAAAAATATCCTTCTAACCTATACATGTAGGATACCGTAGCTTCATATTTCTTCGTTTTAAGATTTGAGCTAATTTAACTCGATAGCACAAAGGTAACATATGAAGATTGCAATTAGAAAATTCATATCAGTATTCGTCAATACAGAATTTGAATGAAAATTTCGACAAATTAGTCAGCTATAGAAAAGTTGGTTCATTTAATGCAATTTTTGTCTCTCCAAATTCAACAATCTTTCGCTAAATCTTTCCAAGCTTGACTAGAATTTGATACTAGTGGATATGAATATAAAATTTTATACGTATAATAGTTAGAGAAATGGTTACAATGATGAAAATACGTTCACAAAGACTCATATATCCATTCTTTGTTTTTTCAATCTGTTATCTTGTGTAAAAATGTCAGCCACCTTAGAAATTCTAGCTCGATATGTCAGTCATTTTGTAAGATAGGTGCAAAATAAAAAATGCTCCACGATCCATGTACTAAAGGTAACACTTAAGCAAATAAATAAATAAATAAATAAAATTGGATTTCTAAGACTTTTGTATATTTATTAAAGTTGAGAATATTTACGAGTCCACCATTTTTAAACAGAATATTAAACCAAGCTGCCCAACGAACTCGGTTGAGATCTTCGTAAGTCCCATACTCATGTTTGTTGAATCCAAGTTGCATCCTATTTAAAAGTACGAGTTCAATCACATGACAAAAATCACTCATATATACGGATGTTTAAATATACATATGTACGTAAATCACCATTCCAGAGGCGTGTGGTTTTATACTTTGGGGGTGATAATAGTTTAAAATATACAAAACTCTTCCGGACTTCCTTTCCTACGGACGCAAAGGGGGGATATTTCACAAATCTGGGCGGTCAAAATTATTTTAATCTTTTAAACTAATTTAAACGTTTAAAGTAGTAAATAAATGCACTTTTTGAAATAAATATTGTTTAATAACTTAAAAATCATGGATGTTTTGCAACTTCGTACTTATTTTTATTGAACAAAATTAGTATTATAAAATAACTGATATTTAAGATAAATAGTATTATAAAATAAATGATAATTATGATAAATAGTGTTATAAAATAAATGATAATTATAATAAATAGTATTATAAAATAAATGATAATATGATAAATAGTATTATAAAATAAATGATAATTATGTTAAAAGAAAATGAAATAATATATTGAAAATTGAATAAATTATAAAAACAGATTATTAATAATAAGAACAATCAGTTTGTAAATCACCAAGGTGGGATATTTTAATCAGATGATAATTCAGAATCGTAATCTGTTTCTTCATAATCAGAATCCTCTGGATCACGAGCTTCAGAAGATTCCAAATGAATTAACATTTCTAGAGTTTATTTAAGGAACAAGTTTGATTTTTTTCTTGCCGTGGGTCTCATTCCAGTTAAAACTGGATCTCAACTCAAAAGCAATCTGTTGAGAACATCACGGTTACAAGAAATTCTTGAAAATTTACGCGATAGATTTTGCGAAATAATCGAAAATGTTTGTTCCGTGCTTCGTCTGCTTCTTCAGACATCTGGCCTATTGGTTGTAAAGCTTTCTCTATCACAATGGATCCACAGATTAATATTTTATGCATTATGGGTGACATTGGATACCATTTATATAACTGGACGTAGAGCTCTGCTGTTTTTTCTGTATATTCCTTAAATTTATCTTGCTGAATTTTGTGGCCACTGGATAAAGTTTCAAGAATAACTTAAAATCGATATATTAAATCTTCATCAATGCTGGTAATTTCCGCTGCTAGAGATGGGTCAGTAAAAATCTTCTGCTGGTATTTCCATCATTTGTATTAACATATCCAGGCTTAGGAATATCTAAAAGTAAAGCTAACTTTGTTGTGACATTTTCTGGAATGCGCAATTTTGTTTCATTAACGAAAGCATTTTCGTCTTCTGCATTTAATCTCCACTTTTAGGTAGCTTTCATTACAAAAAGCTACCTATTGCAGCCGTTCGGAGGAAAGCGATTTCAAAAATTTTTGGTATATTTTCATCGATCATGACCCCCAGACCCCGAAACCATCCTCCGTTCAAAATTGATATATATATATATATATATATATATATATATATATCCATACATATATATATATATATATATATCTGACCTATGTCACACTGTAACTCTCGTATTTATGAACCGATTTGGATGTAATTCGGTATGTACATAGTACATACCAATGTCTCGACCGAGTTCGTTGGCCAGCTTCATCCGCCATTTTGTTTGAAAATGGCGGCCATTTAAAATTTTCTTAAAAATTTAAAATTTGAAAAGTGGTACCAAAAAATTGAAAATGGAAAAATATTTTTTTCTTATGTATTTGACCTTTAAACAAAGATTTCGGAGCAGTTTTTGTTTCGTCTATATCTTAAAAAATGGCTCAGTTATAGCATTTTGAATTTCTAGCGTGGCTGACATTTTAAAACGTCCTGAATTTTGTCACGCGATAACAGGCGTATTTATGAACCAATTTGGATGCAACTTCGTTTACACATAGTACATACCAATGTCTCGACCGAATTCGTTGGCCAGCTTCATCCGCCATCTTGTTTAAAAATGGCGGCCATTTAAATTTTTAACAAAAATTTAAATTTGAAATGTGGTACCAAAAAAATGAAAATTGAAAAAATATTTTTTCTTATGTGTTTGACCTTGATAAAAAGATTCGGGAACAGTTTTTTTTTCGTCTATATCTTAAAAAGTGGCTGAGTTATAGCATTTTGAATTTCTAGCGTGGCTGACATTTTGAAACGTCCGGAATTTTGTCACTTGATAACAGGCGTATTTATGAACTGATTTGGATGTACCTTGGTATGTACATAGTACATACAAATATCTCGACCGAGTTCGTTGGCCAGCTTCATCCGCCATCTTGTTTCAAAATGGCGGCTATTTAAAAAAAATTTAAAATTTAAAATTTAAAATGAGATACCAAAAAATTGAAAAATGAAAAATATTTATTTTTGTATGTGTTTGACCTTAATACAAAGATTCCGGAACAGTTTTTGTTTTGTCTATATCTAAAAAAATGGCTGAGTTATATCATTTCGAATTTCTATTGTGGCTGACATTTTAAAACGACCTGATTTTTGTCACGCGATAACAGGCGTATTTATGAACCGATTTGGATGTAACTTGGTCTGTACATAGTACATACAAATGTCTCGACCAAGTTCGTTGGACAGCTTCATTCGCCATCTTGTTTCAAAAGGGTTGCCAATAAAAAAAATTAAATTTTTAAATTTAAAATTTGGTATTAAAAAACTGGAAAATGAAAAAGATTTTTTTATGTGTTTGGCCTTGATACAAAGATTCCGGAGCAGTTTTTGTTTCTGAAAATTTGTTCTTTTGTTTATTTCTTAAAAATGATGGTTGAATTATACCACTTTGAATTTCTAGCATGGCTAACATTTTGAAACGATCTTTTATTTGTCACGTGATAGCACACGTATTCGCCTATTTCGATGTAAGAAGGCATGTGGATATTATATATCAATATCTCGACCAAGTTCGCTGGTCAGCTTCATCAGCCATCTTGTTTCAAAATGGCGGTCATTAAATAAAAAAAAAATTATATTTAAAGTGAGGTGCCAAAAAAAAATAGAAATTGAAAAAGGTTTCTTTCTTAAGTATTTGACCTTGATATAAGGATTCAGGAGCATTTTTTGTTTGTCTTTATCTTAAAAAATGGCTCAGATATAGCAGTTTCAATTTCTAATGTGGGTGACATTTTGAAAAACCTGATTTTATGCCTGCGACAGCACTTGTATATATCAACCGATTCCGATGTAAGTGAGCATGTGCACAGCAATTACTAAGGTCTCGACCAAGTTCACTGGTTAGCCTTATCCACCATGTTGTCTTAAAATGGCAGGCACTTTAAGAAATCGCCGAATTTGGCAGCGAAATATAAGTTACTTTAAATAAAAGCAGCTTGGATAAAGCTGACAAATTTCGTGAAATTCTCATTCATAATGATTTAGTATTGATAAAAATTAGTATTGAATCTCCTATATTCGGTTTCCACTAAATTGAGCTTCGTGTGTTTGAATAATATAAGTTGGTTTTTTAAAAACAAGGAATATGAAAGCTACCTCTTCCTCCCGGCACTGGCCGGAAGGACTTTTTTATCGGTAGTTTGTACGCTAAATGCAACAAATTTTCAAATAATCTAATCCTAGCATGCAGTATCGATAGTCCAAATTCTAATGTTTCTGGCTTCACATTTTTCTTTTTAGAGAGATCATTAAAATCTTTAGATGTCAGTCCACAAATGTAGCAACGCATTGTCGATTTTGTACTTGTGACTGCGTTACATATTTTTCCATCGACCATAGTAAGTATCATTTTATGTTTTACTAACCATGTATTTTTCATTAATGTAATTTTTGAGGGCTGTACAGATTTTAATGCATTTTTTATGTAATTAATCTCATCGTTAATAATTTCTGCTGTTTCTTTTACAAATCTTATTCGCATGGGTTGGCAGTAAGTTGGTAATGAAGGCTATGAATTTTGCCAGATAATCTTGTTGTTTATACTGCAAATTAACTGATTTGAAACAAACGAGCTCTGAAATATATACCAGGGTTGCCACGGGACAAGGAATTTCCAGACCAGGAAATTCTTCGGCACCAGTATTTTCTTAGAGAAAATCTTTCCTTAAATAAGTTCGTGCGTGAAATTTCGTGCATTTAACCCAGATTTATTTTCCTGCAAACAAATACTGATATTTTATCTGGAAAACTCCCTGAAGCGTGGCAAACCTGTATACGCATCGGAAGAGGAATCACTCTCTAATTTTTGTTTGTATTGTGTTTGTTGCGATCCATCGCAGCCCCATTTATATATAAGAATTAATGCACTTCTTTCATCTTGTTTTAAACTTTCCAAAACTTCTTTCAAATAAACGAATAATCGTGTGACTGTTAAATTCGGTAAATCATGAATATTAATTTCATCGAACGTTTCATTAATTTTAAAAGACTATTTGTCTGGATAGCAATCAATTTTAGACAGTTGTATGCTATAACAAGGGTATACATTTTTCTTGATATCGTCTTAAATTTTGTATTGATTCCTTGGAAGGCTAGCTTCGACAAATAATGATAACGCTTGAAAAGGCGATATTTGTGTTTTCTTTTCCGCCTGTTGAGTTCTCAAATATGCTTTTTTATATTTTGTTGCTCCCGTTGGTGGGCATGTTAATGCTTTTAGAACATGGGCAACATCTCTCTTCCCTGAGGTTTCTAACTCTCTCTGAGCGGCATGTGTAAGTAATTCCACATCAGCGGAGCTCCTTAAACTTTCCGACTTTCTCCGCTTTGACCTGCCACTTGATTGAGTGAAAGTTTTGCTGGCCTTCCAGGTCGATTTATTTTTTCTCAAAATTTCTACTGTACCTTCAAGTCATTCCTTATTATTTTTCACAAATTTATCTAACATATAATGGGCTTCGATCCATTTGCTCTTGAACTGATATTCAAATTGAGAAAATTTGTGCTTGAGGTTTTTAATTTCCTCATCATCAGAATTATCGCTATTAAGAAGGTAATTTTCAAGAAAATTTAATCTATGATTAATGTTTGGTAAATTTTGCTGTTACATAATGTTTAAAAATTCTTTTCCGAGTCATTACTCTAACATTCAAAGGCCCTAAATAAAAATAAGTACAAAATATAAACAAAACATAATGCATAATAGTTTAATGCAATTTAGATAGATAACATCATTTTATTCCTTTTTTTTAAAATCTCACAACTTTTAACAAAAACATATGGAAAATTGCCTCGACTTATTTTTTAGATAAACAAATGTTAATAACGAGCAATAAATTACTTCAATTTTCTGAAAAGTGCTTAAAAAAGATAAAAGAGAATGAATACATTACTTTAAAGCAATTTTTTTTATTATAAATTTAATTTCAATCCGAATGACTGAAAAATAAGCAAATGTGATCACATTCTAATGAATTATAAAAAAAAAAATTCATATTAAAATTTATATCATAAATATCAGTTAAAAATCAATATATAGTAATTTTGGATGCTTACTGAGAATTTTGGAAAAGCATATTTATATCGCCTTCATTTTAAAAAGGGGACGAAGGTGGAACTAACAGTGGTGGTCAAAATTATAAGGACAAGGCAAAAATCGCCAAATCTTGGCTACATTTGGCCGGAAACATATGCAAATTTAATGGATGGAAACTAAAAGAAAAATGAAGAATATTTTATAAGATTTTATGGAAATATGTGGAAAATTTATATTCATAAAATGTATTATGGGTTTATACAGCCATCTGATATGGACAAAATTATAAGAACAACTGTATTTGTGTGTTCCAAAAAGTAAAATTTGCATGTTTTTTGTTCTGCACACGGAACTCAGCGACGATATAAATTCGTAGTAAGCGTTTAGGACAGTCATATTCTGTTTTTCAGTCCTGCCGCTAGGTACAAAGCTTTCGGAGTTTGAGAAAGGGAAAGTGGATGCATTAAAAAGTTAAGGACTTTCTGTACGCCAAATTGCAACAAAGCTTAATAGATCAAGAACGGTTATTTACAATTATCTTTAAAATCCCGGTAAATATGGACGGCAAAGACATACAGGTAGGCCATCTTCTGTTTCTGTACGGAAGAAAAGAATGATAATAAGGGGAGCTTGCTCCAAAAAACAAATGTCAACAAAAATAAAACGTGAACTGAACTTAGAATCAGTGATCGAACTGTTCGACGTGTTTTACAACTAGAAAAAACGGTTCGCTATGGTAAACATATGTCACGACCGCCTCTTACAAAAGTTCATAAGAGACTGAGGATGGAGTTTGCCAAAACATACATTACTATGGGGAAAAAGTGGGATGATGTTGTCTTTTCAGATGAGAAAAAGTTTAATTTGGATGGACCAGATGGTTTTCGCTACTTCTTGTATGATCTCTGTAGAGGAAAAGAAATTTTTTCAAAGCGTGCATCTGGATGTGGCTGAGTAATGGGATAGGGAGATTTCGCAACTGGTGGAACTACTCCAATAGTTTTTGTGCAGGGTAGAATCAATTCTGAGAGTTATGTTGATGTTTTGGGCGATAATCGTTTACCGTTAATAACGAGTAGAGACTATTTTTTTCCAGCAGGACAATGCCTCAGTACATGTTTCCCAAAATTCAAAATCGTAGTTTGATGCTAATTTCGTGAAACTACTTCATTGGCCGGCCAGAAACTTTGATCTGAATCCAATGAAAAATCTGTGGGGTATTAAGGCACACGAAGTATACAAAAATGGTATACAATATGAAAAGAAGCAAGAGCTCATGCCCTCCATCGAAAAAGCCTGGTCAAAAATTTCCAAGAACATTCTTACGGAACTTTCAAACTCCATGACGTCAAGACTGATTAAAGTGATTGAAAAGAAGGGAGAGATTATTAATTATTAGTGTATTTCATGCAAAAACATTCATTGTCCTTATAATTTTGTTCAATTTTTACAGTGGCATTTGTTGTTAATTATGGCAAAACATTCATATTTTGCATTTTCCAATGTTTTGCATTCTACAATTATTTCTAGCATAAAAAAACACTTTATGTATAAACTTCACTTTATTCAGTTCAGAAATAATTTTTTTTCTGTGCAATTTTCAATTGTTCTTATAATTCTGACCACCACTGTACTTAAAACGAAAACATAAATAGAAGGGTGTATATTTATTGGTACACAAATAACTTTGCTTGGAAATATAACTAAACCCTTCGTGAACTGTGAAACAAGAGAAAAAAATAATAGAACAATATGCGTTATTTTAAATTCACTTAACGCAGTACTCCAGTTTCAACTGATAACAGGAGGTCATCTTTCGCTTAAAGAAAATAAAAATCGCATCACGCGATTCCCCAATGATTCAGTTTCAACTTATATCCATCCATTCGATTCTGCATTGTACATTATGAAATCGACTTTTTTCAGCCATATTCTTCAAATACCCCACGGTGGGATGGCTGCAATAGGTAGCTTCTTTATTTTTGTAATGGACGTTAAATAAATACAAAACAAGTTTAATGTCATATTATATATTTCATATGCAGGGTGTTTCAAAAATAACTATCCATTTCTATGAAAACGCTAATCTATTGATTTCTTTCACATGTGTTTTAAGAAAAGCTCTCCTTATAAGAAAGAATAGCCATCGTTTACTGGAAACTGGGTGATAAAACATACGAAGAAGTGCATCATTTGTACCATCGAAAATGCGTAAAAGAAACACCAACAAGCAAAAATGGCCAATACTAGGCCTACTTGTGAACAAATTCAGACGAGCCGGTAGCATGGCGGATGAAAAACGTCCAGGACGAACATCTGACGATACCGTCAAGAGCATTTGTGAGGCAGATGAAAGGAACCCACGTGAATCTGTTCGTCGGTTGGTTCGTGAATTGAGAATTTCTCAGACCACTGATGCAGCTGACGTACCTCTTCATATGTTTTATTACCCAATTTCCAGGAAACAATAGCTATTCTTTCTTCTAAGGAGGGCATTTCTTCAAACACCTGTGAAAAAAATCAATAGATTAGTGTTTTCATAGAAATGGATCGTTATTTTTTGAACACCCTGTATATATATTTGTAGGATTTGAATTTAAACATTGTTTATTTTCTTCATGACATGCATGATCAACAAATTAACTGACGCTATGGTATTTTTATTATCCGTGATTTAAAAGCATGAGTTATGGAAATGCACGATCACCAGATCAATGTTGCGATATATTCAAAATTAGATAAACTTTTTTACCAAAAATAAAACCGACTTCAAAAACTACTACAAAGTAAAAAATAATTTTTTTACATAATAGTTAATAAGAAATTAAATTAAGAGCATTGTATTTACCATGCGTACTATTATATTTATGTACATTAATTTGATTTTTTGGAGTCGGTGCCAGCCAAACGAAGTTAAGTATAATTATCCAACAGACACACATCCAAATATCTACGAGTTTTTTTACGATTTGTTATTTAGTTAAAAAAATTGAATTTTACCATTTTTGAAACATTTCATCTGATTTTATAAACGTGTATTTTCAAGTGAGATTAGTTGTAATTATGTGTGCTAAATTAAGGATTATTGTAAAATTAATGCGTTTATACAGGCTATTAAGTAAAAAAATCGTAGCCAAACACAGATTTTCAAATACAGGATGGTAGAGTTGATTGAGAATGGAATTTTTTTCCTAAACGGTTTTGCTAAATCTTGTTACGATTTGTATTGGATAAACAATTTTAATTTTGAACTTGGCTTGGCTGGCACCGACTCCAAAAAATCAAATTAATGTACATAAATATAATAATACGCATGGTAAATACAATGCTCTTAATTTAATGTCTTATTAACTATTATGTAAAAAAATTATTTTTTACTTTGTAGTAGTTTTTGAAGTCGGTTTTATTTTTGGTAAAAAAGTTTATTTTTCACTTTTTAGTTTTTTTTTTTTTTTGAGTTACAATTGTTGAATGATTCTTTTGGAGGAAATTACGGACTTTTAAAGAAACTTTTAAAGATGTTATTTTTTGAATAAATAATTTTGTCCAGATTTGTGTGTGCATTAATAACTCAGGTTTTTTGTGAAAATTTTATATATATATATTACATTTATTCTTCTTCAGATTTAATAGCTTTATTTTTTAATTAAATATTTTTGTTTCTCTATTTGGACATGGGTAGAACGACAACAGATGCTTCTCGCATGAAAAAATATCGAACTTTGGAAACTGACAATAAAAAGTTCTTCACCTTACTAAAAATGCTCTATGAAATAGAGAAGAGAGACCGAATGACTTATTTTCATACTTTCTAACCGATGACCAGGCCCTTATCTTCCGGGTTGCCCTAGATGAACGGGTTTGATACCTGTCATCGGCGTTGGAGACCACCTAATCGCCACGTAGCGGCAATAAACCTGATGAACGCCTAGATCGTTTTACTATCGGCAGTGCCTATTTCTTTATTATGAACTTTTTTATGCCAGTTAATTAACATTTATATATTGTTGTTTAGCACCTGCGCATTGCTACTCATGTTGATCTCGTAATTTAGAAGCTTAATCAGATGAAGAGATCTTCATCTGGCAAGGCACCTCAGAGGTATAATTCATAAGTAAATTCGAGGTCTTCGAGCCTATCGACGGAGTTTACATGACCAGGAGCCATTAGGGTACGTGACAACCGAATAACTTATCAAAAAATGATCGCAAAAAGACTACAGGGGGAAAGTCTTAAATGGCGTTCCCTCAAATGGCTGGTCATTGATGAAATTTCTATGGTGTCAAAAGAGAATTTCTAAATTCATTTGAGGTTTCAAGAATTTAAAAACAATTTTTTTTTTGGTGGCATTAATGTTTTCCTATATGGAGATATTATGCAAGTGCCAATAAGTAATGTATACGTAATGCCAATGTGCTTAAATGTATGCTAAGCATTTCAGCATGGTACTTTTATTCATAATTTAAATTATTTGCTTAATCTTTCGCCAAATCTAAAGATTCTGATAGAGAAATGGAGAACTCATTGCATCTTGACGGCATTTTGTTTATTTTTGTTTGTAATCTTTCTTGACAAAATCAGGTTAACTCACTTAGGCATTTATGCTTCTTATTGCATCATCATTTGCAATACGTAGGGCAGTGGAGATTTTAAAACTATTAAGTAATCTACCGCTATTGCTTCCACTGCCAATTGTTGTTTCTGTGCTAATATGATTTGGTGCATTGAAGTGTTTTGTGAATTAAATATTTTATGATACCCACATTTACATCAAACCAATTGCTGCTGATATATTTTTTTTTGTTTCACGCTAGCCTTAACTGTGGGCTCGATTACGGAAGATTAGAAATTCAACGTCATGCTCATTTAATAGTCTTGGTCTGCATAGTAACTGACGTATTTTAGTGAGTATAGTACTGCAAAACATATAGAACTTTCGGAAGCAACTTATGATATTCGCATTTCCTTTAAACCATATTTGCTGTTAGTATCGCACACTTTTTGCTTTTATCGGGCAATCTGATTCAAATTTACTTGCTCTCATTTCTTGATGCAATTCAAATGTTTTCATGACTGCGTAACTCACTGACTTGCTTTTGCCATTATGCTTATGCCTACTGATGTTTAAGTTCTGTACCATGTAAATACATCGCACCATAACAATGCCGCCTGTAATACTAATTAGAATAACTCCTTTTATTTCTTTCTATGTTGTTTATCTTGTACTTTAACAGCATAGGGATCTTTTGGCTCAAATTCTGTTTGCATATAAAAGTAGACAAATGGTTGTTTACAATAAATATATTTATAAATATTGAAAAACTTGCTTGTGTATATGAGACAGTGGTACTACTTAGTTATCCCGTCGACCAAAAATCTATCGCCAAACTGTAAGATTAAATGCCAATAATGGTTGATCGTAAATGTCACATTCACTTGACTTTAAGCAAGATACATGTGTTTATGTCATCAAGTGATTTTTATTTTGAAGTTTTATTTGTGTTTTTATTAACGTTATACTAATTTATTTGTTCTTTCGTTATTTAAAATAAAAATTATGTCAATTTGTATAATTTCGCGAGTGGTTTGGCGATTTATATAATCTGGCAAAATTTGTCGACGGGGTAACTAAGTAGTACCGAGACAGTTAATAGGTTGTCAGAAAATATATGTGAAATATTCATTTTCTCTCTAAGGCCCCTATACAGGAAAGTTATCATTAATGTTATCTAGTGGAAATATTAAAGGCAATCAAAAAGCATTCATACATATAACTGTTTAATATAATATAATACAGGTATGCATATAATATTATGGTACTTCTTAGTTATCCCGTCGACCAATTTCGCCAAATTATATAAATTGCCAAACCACTCGCCAAATTATACAAATTGACATAATTTTTATTTTAAATAAAGAAAGAACAAATAAATTAGTAAATCATTAATAAAAATACCAATAAAATGTTGACTTAATGGTTTTATTGTCCATTATTGGCATTTAATCTTACAATTAATTAATTAATTGCAAACCATTATTGGCATTTAATCTTACAATATGGCGACAGTAATTTGGTCGACGGGATAACTAAGAAGTACCAATATTATATATACATATATATTATGTGCCGCCAGTCTGATGTTATGTGTTTAATTAAACTAAACTATTGTATACTAAATTATTGTTTTGTATTAAGTTAGTTTGCTTCTGTTAGCATTTGAAATAATGGTGCATATTTAATTAATGTATATTAAATTACTATTTTGAATGCGATTGCCAATTGCCAATTTTAAATATGACTGTCGATTAGAAAATACGAAGAAACAGATTGGAGAAGATCCGTTACTGAATTTGAATGCGAATATCGCCAAATTAGTCAGTTACAGCCAAGTTGGCTTCACTTATGGCGACTTATTTTGGTCGCCAAATTTGGGTGATAATTCAATTAACTGCGCCAAGTTTTGCGACAACTTAGCGCTAACGTATATGAATACATAGTTTTATGCTTATGATTGAGAAACCGGTTACAACAATGAAAGATAATTTGGGTGAAATCCTTCATTTTATTGGTTTTTGTTGAATTACTAAAAAACGACTCAACCAATTTCGATGAAACGGAAGTGGTACCAATTTGAGAGTATCCTCTTTCAATTAAAACAAAAATCACATAAATCGGACAAAAAGTTCCGGAGCAATCGGTGAACATACATAAAAAAAAAAAAAAAACATACATACGCGTCGAATTGATAACCTCCTCCTTTTTTGAAGTCGGTAAAAAGAGTCAGTCTCTTAAATTATACTATTCATGAAGCATCGGCATATGAAATGGCAAGGAAGTCACTGTTAGGCCTAAACTCATTATTCGAAAGAAAGTGTATTATAGGTTTTAAGTGAGAAATGTAATGTATTTAATGAAGCTATCAACGAAGTGGTGTAAGAATATTTTTATTGAATTGTATTAAAGTTCATGTATTGTTATTCCAACGTCTAGTTATTAGAGTTATCAATAAATTAACATTTTACATATACATATACATATACATATACATATACATATACATATGCATATACATATAGAAAAATCCAAATTCATATAATTTAAAACACGTAAAAAACATCTAACAAACTGTAACTAAAACAATAATTAACAAAACAAAGAGTAACTAAGAAAAAAATAATATGATGACAAGTGGCAAGGCTTATGACTTGCTCTGCGGGGTTAAACATGTTTTACGTGCACAACATTCCCCCTCACTTGCCAAGACCAAAACAAATAGAAATTGAAAAAATGAAAACCTCAAACTAACACAAAGCCGTCAAATGAAATCCGTGAATATCCTCACTGCTAAGCTATTTTCGATAGGAATCACGTATCGATATATTACCACCATCAAACAATTCCAAAGTTTTATTTCGATAGCTTTTTTTTCTTGATAAAATTGAGAGTTAAAACATTCAGAAAATGTATTGGGTAATTTTGTTTACTGGCGTTTATGTAAAAGTTAAAAATTTCACCAACCAATTTATCAACATTTGAACACAAATTTGCAATACGGTTTAAACCGTTTAAATATATATTTCTAAAAATCGAAACATGCACGTTACTATTAAAGTTTAATATTTTTATTGTATCAAAATCAAAATAATTTCTTTTATCATAAATACTATTTACTAAAATTTCGTTTATAATTTCCAATTTAAGATCCAAGTAGTTGACGGCGCTTTGATTGTCCGAAGCACTTTTTTAATTTAAAGTGTCTGGATAACATTTAAATCGATAAATTTCTTTATTGTTATTCAGCTCGACCACCAAAACATCATTTGTATATTTGTATATCTTTAAATCTTTTTCCAACAATAAACCGGTTTCATAAACAGATAAATATCTGCAAGGATGGAGCTACAATTGCCCCCCATTGGAATACCTCTCACTTGTTTATATATTTATTTTCCTTCAAACATGGTATATATATATATATATATATACACATATATATATATATATATATATATATATGTATGTATGTATGTATGTAACGCATGTTTAAATATTTAGGATAAAAAATGTAATTTTGTGTGTATCCATATTAATTCATTAACACCGGTTGGCAGGAAAATTACCACTAAAGCAGTACAAAACCTTTAAATTTGAAAACCAGTATTTTAGTATGGGAACTTCTACATTATCTAACCTATAACTTTGAGAGATTAAACGAGTTAAAATTACAGTATGGAAAAACGGGTGTGAACTGGAATATAGGTATAAAAAGAAGTGTAAATAATAGTCTTCGTTAATGGGTTGATTTCTAAACTAAAAATATAACATAAAAATACATATCTATAAATTATATAATGGATATTCTTTTATTAGTACAATTCCTATTAGAAATTTACATCTAGAAATTTTACGTATAAATATGAGCATGGTACTTACTGCGTTATTGATTGAAACACATTGAAGACTCGTTCTTTTGAATGAAAGATCTGTTAAACTGCTAATCAGATTTTTTTTAAATTTCTAATTTAACATCGTTTTTCACTCACTTCCTCCACTACACACCCCCCCCCCCCTCCCTGAAAAAGAATCTAATTGCTGCAAAAATATTTTTTGCTCATAATAAATATATAAATATATTTCATTACACAAAAGAAGTTAGACATATCCATGCCATTGATAAAATTCCCGGATTATAAACAAATAAATGTATTAAAAAAGTGATATGTTAACGTGAAAGTAGTTTGCCATTTTTTTTAAACTTTAAGGTGAAAACTTTACAAAAATGTTACACAATAAATATCAATTTTAATTGACAGTTTAATGCATCTGTCATTTTTTATCATTAATTTTCTTTTCAATGAGGGATTAAACTTATTACTCTAAAAGACAAAATATTGATTTATGATACCCAGTTTATTTTAAACATAACACGCTAAAAATATACGCTTATTATTGTTAAACTACCTAAAGTTTTATAAAATGTCACAAAATTGTATTACATAATATGCTCCATGCCAGATGCAATTTTCGCAGAAATGGGTAAATGACAAGTAAAGAAGACACGACTTGACGTTATTTTGACACAAATAAAACAAAATAATGTGAACTTCTTGAAAAGCAGCACTTTAGTAACTACTTTAAAGCACTTAAAAGTTTTTAAATTTTGTATTGCGTAAAAAATAAAATAAAATAAAATATTTTTAATAAAATATATTAGTAAGATGAAAGGACGTTGAAAAAAAATGCAAGCTACCTTTGTTACATACAGTAATCCGTTTTCGGGTTTATACGATAATTTTTACGATGGTCAGTTCTGCAATTTATACGCTAACTTTATACAGTAAAGAAGATATCCTTAACTAAAATGGTCTTGATCCAAGGTGAATATTATTATTTGAAGGGGATTGATTTGTAAATACCAGGTGGTGTTGGTAAATAAATTGTTTTAAATACTAATATCACAAATATCCCTTATCGCAGTTTGACTGAAACACTCGTAATCACCATTTCGCTTGTGTTTTGTAATAATAGCGTAAGGCATAAATGATTAATAGTTCAAGAGAGCCAAACCAAAGAATTCTAAAACATGTGATGCTTACTGTGTAAGAGAATTCGAAATTTTGATTTATTGTTAGTCCGGTCTTGTTAATTTCCAGTCATTATTAACCTCATTGCACCTTAACACGGCCTAAAACAGTAATGACCACATGCACGTGCGTACGTGCACTCACGCATATATCTGTTATTCAAATGTACAGTTATTTGTTAATTATATTGCTTTTATCATGGTGTTTTAACATCGTCTTGTTACATGAACTTATTAGAAGAACTCGTGAGAACTTTTATAAACATGTTATAATTTTGTTTAAAAATGTTGCATACCGCATTAAGTACTAAATCGAGAAATAAATAAAAATTATCGAATCATTTAAAAGAATATCAATGAATAAAAATGCACAGCCGAATCGAATGTACGAAATGTACAGCCTGAATTTCTTCACTGCATTTACAATTAAATTTTTCACCGAAGGCTATATGCGAAAAGATATAGTATTGTGTTTAATACGCCTTAATTTCTTTAATAGCTTCATATTGATAATCTACATTTTTGCTGTGCCCAGAAATATTTTCAATTAAATGCTAAATTCTTTCACAAATTCTTTTGATGAAATTTCTCCACGAACGTTTTTTTGGTTTCCTTGCTGATTTTTCTTTTCCTTTTACATAATAAATAGTACTTTATACACCATTTTGCTTAAAAATAAGCTTTATATTTTCATCAAAAGCATTAACTTATCAACAAAAATATTTTTCTACAAGTAATTCAAAATAATATAACAATTCTTTCACATAAGAATCGTTCCCTCACATGAGGGAATGATAAAATGTACGTTATTAGCTTTTAAAATTTGTACTTAAAGTAAATAATAAATATATATATATATATACAAGTTCTCAAATTATCCCTTCATGAAAAAATAAACCGCACATTAGTATATTTTTATAAAATAAATTAATTTTATATATTTAAATGTGCGAATGATAACATCATCTTAATATTTACCCAATCTCTCTATTATATTATTCCTTAAACACTGAAGTATTTCTCCAGGATGGCTGAAAATTGTTTTACACACAGGTACGACCTAAGTGCTCAGCAGATGTGCAATGTCTACAGTCCTACCACTTATCACAAAATATCCGTAATTATTAATGAGTGAAAGAATGATCTTACACTGTAAAAAAAGTTCCGCAACGTTCCTGGGAAAAAATGGGCAGCTGAATTGCCCATTATTTCCAAGAAACATATCTTGAAAATGACTGGAACTTTACTGTATATGTTAAAAACTTTCTACAGAAATATCAGTAAGTTTCCTGTGAAATACCAGGAATATTTCTGTTGACAGCAAAACATTACTGACATTTCACAGCATGCGGGATCCGCGGACGGTTTTTACATTTCCAGTTGACAATTTTCGCTTTATTATCATTATTTGTTAGAATGAAATAAATATTTTGAAATTGACATCAAAATTATTATTTATAATTTACACGAAAAAATAAATTTTCAGTTAAAATTCAATAAAGTAAATATATATGATATATTGTTTCTGAACTTTGCTTAAGATATAAAAATATATAAATGTAAATAATAATTAGAAAAAAAAATCTAGACATAAAATATTTTGGATTTTCGTCAGTAATGATGTTAGTTTACAAGTTAGATAAAATACATAAAAATGTTCATGAAAAAAAAATCCTAAACGTAATTGTATATTTTTTCCGAAAAAAAAAAAAATTCAAATTTGCAGCAATTCAAAGTGTCAAATATATATCAAATTTAAATCAAATTGTAATAAAGTGTTAAAATATAAAATTAATTAAAAAATAAGTCAAGAGGTAGCATCGAACTCGGCCGTACGGGTGGCGTGCGAGCCTTCTGCGTCCATACCACGAAAGACACGTTAAGAGCTGCAAACTAATGGGTATTTGAAACGTATGCTAAACCTCGGCATCTAATTTCTGAAAATCTAAGGCCCAATTGAAAAAATCCTTTCACAAGAATAATTAGAGATAAGAACTCTAAAACATACTTTAAATTAATCAAAATCGGTGAGAATCATGTTAATGGTCCCCTGGTTAATTGAGATCCAAATAATAGGTGTATTTTTTTTTTTACACGGTCTGTTCGTTAAACATTCCACAGACAAGTACGAGAGATAATTTCTTAGCGATGTCACAGAGGTATTGTATTTTCATCTGAATTGTCTTCGCAATAGAGAAGTAAAGGATTATGTCGTCTATTGATTTATTTGCATTCCATATTGATTTTTTTTACATTCATTTAAGGAATTCGTTTTCGACACTCGCGCTCGAGCAACGGATTATAGCAAAAAAATAATAAATGGCGGCCGCAGCGTTTTGCAGTTTCCAACTTTTGTTCAGGAACGTTTCAGATAAGAAAACCAGAATTTCACAGGAAAGAGCTAAATTATTCTGAAAACCTGAGAATAGGCGAAACATTCCTGGATTTTACATGGAACGTTACCATTTTTTTTTTACAGTGTAAATATAAATTACAATGTTTTTTTTTTTTTTTTTTTTTTTTTTTTTTGCTAATAAAAATTGCATGTTCAGACTAAAAAAAATAATGTATTGCATAGAAATAATTCTGTATGTGTAAGTGTGACAAAAAACGCAAATATTTGAGTAAGAAATGATATTTTTTATATTTTGAATGGTACTTGTTGCATGTGAGGGGATGATATTTTATAGGTTTTAAAATTTATTTTAACTATATGTTTTAATTAATGATTCGATTTTATGAGCTAATATAATAAAACCATGTCTAAAATGCATGTTAAAAAATGCTATACGTTTTTCTGTCGAAAAAAATTAAATATCCCCCAGTTTCATCATTATGGGCTATTTGCATATAATGAAACCAAATATTTACTTCTTCGTTTTCCGTTGTATAAAGTCCGTGGCTGTTTCCTGATGCCTGCCATGGCAGTGACAATTCCAGACATCCTGACCATCCATATTACATATTTTTCAACGTTTAATAACACTAAGAGAAAACCCCGAGCTTCTGGAGTTATAGGATGTAGGTCAAAAATAAACTTTATAGTACATTATTTCTGATGTCAACATCCTTTTTTCTCTACACCTACTAAATATACAGTGAAGCATGAGGTATTTTTCGAAAGGCTCTTCAAGCGGCTTTTGATGTAGTGTACTCATATATATATAAATTGCTTTGTTTCATTTAAAAGAAAAATGCATTAAAGAAAAAAAAAATTGATATCAACACATAATCTCAAAGGCTGCGGTGAGAAAACCTTGCACGGATAATTTTTTACTTTTTAATTGATAACTCTAAAATATTTTGTACATTTAATATGTATATATATTTTTTAGAATGCCTGTTAACAATACTAAAAATGATATTTATATGAAAACAGCCATAATGATTAAAACATAATAAAGTTTAATCAAAGTTAAACCAAGTAAGGTTTTTAAATGTATAAAAGCAATATTTTCATAGTGGTCTCTCGTCAGGATTTAACAGCTCAAGAAAGTACCAAATATAGCTGTTAACAATCGTTCTTTTAGATTATGTTCATTTCAGTGGTTCAAGCGCAAATTTCGATTACATCTTTTATTTTTTTCTTTTATTGTTTTACTTAACGATGTTTTAATTTAGTTACAGAATATTGCGGTGAAAAAAGGATGAGCTACTTAAATTATTTACATTCTACTAAATTCAAATGGATTTATTTTTCGCAATCCTCTGCACTCGAAAGAGATAAATTTAAAAAAAAAATCATGCTTGAAGATTATTAAAAAAAAAATGAAATTTGAATAAATTCCGTTACCGTTTACAAATAAATTGCATTTAAAAGTACTTTTTTTTAATTCGACGGTGGAATAATTGAAAATTTGCGATGTTTAGAGGTCTAAAAAATTAAAAAAAAATTAATTGCAGTAAAAGCGAAATTTGATCGTTTGCTGTTGTCATTTGCAAAAGGCGCCAACATTTTACACAAACACGTTTGTACTTTATAATATAGATAGTGAGGCACTTTTCGCGGCACAAAGTGTACTTTCCTCTCAATCCATTCTGTTCTGTCTATTGATTGATTTAAAACTCTGTTTCGAAGTCATTTTTTAAATGATGTTCATGAAGTTTCTTATGCATCTAGACGTAATGTATATTGACAAAAGAATTCATGACAAAAAAGGTTATTTTCAATTTGACTTACGGACATACGGTACAGCCTTTTTTATCCGAAAAACTTTTAACCGAAATCTTTTTTAAAACATTCTTTCACTATCACATTCTTGTGTGCAAAATCCATTTTGAAACCTTCTTTTTTAAAGTATCATATTCATTGTATGGAAACGGTCCCTTCCAAACTACAAGTGCATATAAGTGATTTCGATCCCCTTTCTTAGTGTTCCATTGAGTTTAACTTGAGCCCCCGTAAGTTTCGGAGTGGAACGAAGGAAACGAACAAATTAGCAATTCTGAAACTTTTGAATGCTTTCGAAAAGATTTGACATTGCTGGAGCAGCAGAAAGATTGTGATACTGGTGAACTAATATTATTACAAAACTCCATGATAGAGCTTCAAGGCAAAGACAATAGAAACTGCAACAAATAAAACATTTTTTTTATACCCTTGTGATATATGTAAAATGTACTTAATATCAAACTTAAAATTCAGGTAATTTATTTTTATTTCTATTTTGATATTGCTTCATTTTTATTAATATTAATATGTCTATCATAATAATAAATATCATAATAATAAATATCAAAATAATAAATATATTGATATACTAATAATAAATATTGCATATCTCCCGACTTAATCTTAAAATTGAACATTCTCGATTATCCGAAAATTTCAATTTTCCGAAAGATGGTCAGTCTCAATTACTTCAGATAATCGAGATTCTACTGTGCTTTCTTTTTACTCCAAATCTACAAATGCTTGAAAAACTAGAACACTTGTTATGCGTGACCTTACATTTCCATCAAAATTGTTAATTTTATAAAATAATTAGTTTATTCCTCTCTCTGAAAGATTTAAATTTCTAAAAATTTCAATAACCGGCTTATTTTCTATATTTCGACTTATAAATCAATTCGAATTTAATCGACGAATTTTCATTTTTATGAATTCCAAAGATTTTGGCCTCTTAAATGACAACTGAAATTGAGTATTATGTGTGGTACTACATCCAGAAAATGATTGCTAGGTTATAAAGATTGCAAATCTTCCGAACCAATTCAACGTTTGTTGAGGTTTTCGGAATATAATTAAATTTTTTAGAAATTGGATTTCAATCAAAAATTTAAAATACGTGTTTTTTAGAGTTCCGTACTTAAAAAGTAAAAACGGAACCGTTATAAGATCACTCCTGTGTCTGTTCGTCCGTCTGTCTGTCACAGCCATTTTACTCGTAAACTATTGAACGTGGAAAGTTTAAATTCGTGGAAGTAATAAAGACCATTGACCCACATATTTTCAGATTAATAAACATTCATAAATATATTTAGTAAAAAAGTAGAGGGGCTAATTATGCTACTTGAAAAAAAAATCTTTCCTATGTATATGATGTGGGGTATCCTGTGAAAGCTTTTGTAACGCTGAACTCAAAAATACATTCCTTTTAATTTTAGGTATTATATTTTCAAAGATATTGTTGAAAATGTAGCGCAAAAATATGCCCCCCCTCCCCCCTATCTAATTCCGAATCTACTCAAACTTAAATTCTGAACAAAATAGAGGTAGCAGACGTTAATATAAACCTTGCCGGAAAATTATAGCGATTACCCTAGGTCAACATAGTTTTTGAGTAATTAGCATTGTTCTGTTATACACAAATTTCGATTTACGGGCATTCAGAAAAATTGTTGAGCCACGCTGAATATACCTATCGTTGCAGAAGAATAAAAGCATTGTTGATAATGATTTTCGAAAAAAATCGTCGGTAATTAGCCGAGATATTAACCATTAAAGGTACGGTCAGTTTGCAGGAGAAGACACAAGGAGAGGGGCGGCGTACACTATGCCTAGTTAACAACTTTTAATGATATATATGTGTCATGTAATGTCCAGTAACAGTATTAAAGCAATAAACGTCAAATTCTAAAAACATACTAATTTAACGGGTCTCGGGACTCTAAAAAGTGGAAAAAAATAAAAAAAAAGACTATTTTCAACATTTAATGTCTTAAAATGTATATGATTTTAAAACACAATTTCAATTGGGATGAAAGATTTATGTTCTTTGTTTTCATGTATTTAAAAAATTGCAAGATACAGGATTAGTATTTATAGGGGGCTCGCAACTGTTAGATATTTTTCGAACAAAAAATTGGCATAATCATTTACGCGCAGGATTACAAAATAAATATTGCAACTACAATGAAAATTTTGGTGCTTACTGATACTTCAGATTGTAATAATTTCCCTGAACTTAAATAAATTTGTATTTAAAGCATTTTTATATTTTTAATGCAATGCTGCATTTAGCTAATACAAAATTTTGAAAAATTTCAACAGTAAAATCACCTAAAAATATTTTTTTGAACAATAAAAAGGAAATTTTAGGTTCAGTTTATACAGATTAACATGAAATACATGCTTTGACAATTTCATGAAAAAATATTCAGAAGTTTTTGAGGTATCCTGCGCGTTTTTACTAAAAAACGCCATTTGGAAAATAATGACTTTAAAGTTTCGGAAACGCCGCTTCAGCTATTAACCGGGTATAATTCTAAAAGTCAAAACTTCTGTTCTAATGGGAAGTTCAAGGAAACAATTATATCAAAATATTCAGAAATGATAAGAGTTTAACATCTAAAAAAATTAAAATTTCTTAAATTTTGAAGCTTCAAGAGTCCCGAGAACCGCTTAATCCTTTCCGGCACGGAGTAATTCTATTTATAAACTTGTGAAATAATGAACTGACACCAGAATTTATAAACGAATTTATTAGAAAATGCGAACTTGCTTATTTTCACGTGCATGATAAAAGGAAAATTTTAATTAAATATTCTTGGTGCCGTTTGTCTGTTTTGGAATTAAAATTACGTGTCCGTTTTTTAAGGGCATTGCCCTCGAAAGATTTAATTAGAATGAATCGCATAAATACCGTGGGATTCGCGATAGTTTGCATTAATTGTATCTCTCAATACGCCTCGAGTGACTTTAAAAGTTAATTAAACACCTATCTGGAAAAACGGGGTACTGACCAAGGCGGCGTTGCAACAATGAGACCTCAATTCGCAGCGCGCTTAGCACAATGCCAAATTTAAACTTTGAACAAAGGTTTCGTTATAGCTACACTGTAGAAATAAAGGTTATTACTACGCTGAATTTAGTTTCATGAAATGCCAAATGAAGTTTAACTATGCACTGATTTTATTGTCAGTACCGAATTAAGTTCATCATAAAGAGAATAGGATAATATTAAAAAAAGAGTTATACGAATAGCTACATTTGATGTTATTTAAGCTCCATATCTCTTTGAACTTTCATGGTATACCCGATTACACTTTTCTAATATATACAGTTATACCCAACACTACGTTGTATAGATTTTTACAAAGTCTTAGTATTCTTTTGGCAACGTTTTTTTTTTTTTTTTTTTTTTTTTTTTTTTTTTTTTTTTTTTTTTTTTTTTTAATAATACAATTACAAATTCATACATTTTATTCTACGGAACCCTCTGTATGCGAGTAATGCTCGCACTTGACCGTTTTTATTAAATAAATAGTGTTGGTGTGACTATTCTAATATCCTTAAGTTTGATTGCAATTACATATTGAGTATTTATTACAAAATTGTTCCATATATTTTCTTTCCAATCAAATTATCATATTTTAGTGTGTGCTTAAACTGTTGAAATGTACTGTATTTTCCCTATTATATATATTCCCTGTATTCACTATTATATATGAAAGTATAATCAATCGTAAGTGACTCAAATTCTATATACTGTAATCGTATATTGTGATGATCAGTCATCCTTACTTCTGATGATTATTCCATACTTTTTTGATTTAAAATTTCTCACATTAAGAATTTCTAAACATTAATTCATTGCCACAGTAGGATAAACATTTTTTACAGAAAGTGGCTGGATTTTGTCAAATTTAGGTAAACATTTCATACTGCAATATTTACAAAGGTTCACAATATTCAACACTGTAATAAAGTCAAGATTAAGAGTTTTTTTTAACCCTTTGAGTGCGTGAGCAAATCTTGTGGATATGTACCAAAAATGTGAATGTGTTTGTGTATATATATACTGGTGGACAAAACTTAAGGTCAAAATAGAAATGTAGCGTTAATGAAAATCCACGTGAGATTGTGGGTCAAGAAGCAAATAATAGTATTAAGAGATTGTTACACAGGATTTAATATAACAATTGTGTTGAAAGGATGTATACAGGGAATTACAAGAGGTTCTTCTTCTGAAACGTGAATATTGTCCGAAAATATGACTGTAAAAAGAAAGCAAAATAATCACAATTAACAATCGTTAGAGCCACAGCAATAAGAGATGTGGCCACCGTGTAATACAAGACAACATTCAACATGGCGCGTGGCATACGCAGAACACAACCTGATTTAATAGAATTGAGGCAAGTTGCCCCATTCCTCCTTCATTGCACGTATGATGGTTTCCTTGTTTGTGGGAGTAAACTTTCGAGCAGAAATACGCCTCCCCAAGGCATCTCATACATTTTCAATGAGATTCAGGTCAGGAAACGTGCTGGCCAGTCTATACGATGGATATCTTCGGCCTCAAGATAATCTTGTAGAGACAGTGTTCGATGACAAAACGCATTATCGTCCATAAAACGAAACATTTTGCCATCAGCACCTCGAAAAAGTCGAGCATGTGGAAACAGGACGTCTTCACTGTACCGTCTATAGGTCATGAACCATTGATCAAGCACTTAGAGATATGTGCGGCCACTGAACATGATGCCTGCCTACACCATGATACTTGAAGTCGCATATCGATCTCATTGAAGAATATTTTCGTGACAGTAAGCACTACCAACCTGGCGAAATTTCAGTTTACGTCAACAATCAGACGACAGACTGAATCTACTTTCATCTGAGAAGAGTCCAATTGCGATGCATACGGCACCACTGTAACGGGCGTTACGTTGGTGTCCCTAGATTGGGACACACACAACAGGTCTTCGGGCGTATACGCCGCCCTTTTTCAAACGTCTTTCAACATTTTTCTGCGATATTTTAGTTCCTGTGATGGCACAAAGTAGATTTACTAATTGACCAGCTGTGTTACGGCTTTCCCTTTTTTGCCGAAATAACAATATAGTGATCTTCTTGGGACATCGTACTGCAAGGACGACCTACTCCCGTGCGCCTAGTACATACTCCACTCATTTGAAATGTCTCCCATAGCCTAAAAACAATACTGTGTGCGATATTAAAAACACAAGCAACATCTCTCATTTTTCTCCTTCTTCCAACTTTCCGATTATTCTGCCACGAGTAATATCGTCTAAATTATGCCTCTAAGTCATGTTCAAAATTTCAATGTTCAAACTACACTCCATCAATTTTTACATCTAATGACAACTCACAGCACCCGCCGATTACCTTAAACCCCTTATCTCTTCTGTCACGTGACTGACAAAAGCGGAAGTACAAAATTTGCATACGTTTGACGAAACAGAGTACATCCCGCTTTCATGTAAATTTACACATGCTGCTGCGCATCTATTTCTAACTGTAACCGTTTAAAATAATAGCGGTCCATAAGTTTTGTTCACCAATGTACATATATATATATATATATATATATATATATATATATATATACAGGGTGCAATATCTTATCTACGCCGACCTTTAATTTCTCAACCGTTGGTCGTAGGCATATAGTTCCAATTACAAAAGCTTTTCAAATGAGGTAAATATTCATGTTGTGGCATTATTTAAAGTAAAAAATCAATTTTATAAAAATTACGAAATCTAACTTTTTATACGGTCCCCCAGTCCCTATAGTTATATTTAGTAAAATTTTACACATATCATAACAGATATAACACAAAAAGTTTGACATCTGTACTACAAAAATTGACAGCGTTATTAAATTTCAAAGTTTGAGATTTTTTTCGCATGATTTTGTCTTTCAATGAGGGATCAGTTAAAAGATAAATTAAAATAATTCGAGATCAAAATCAGGGTGCAATGTCCTTTTTACGGCGAAACCATCTTTAGCCGTTGTCGCCAAACTGGTGTATCACCAAAGAGGTTTGTTTCATTTAAAAATTTTAGCTGACTTTTAGGGGTCGTATACAAAGCGGAGAATGAAAAATTGAAATTAAACTGAAAAATAAATATCAATTTATTATAGTATCAGAAAACGGTCTACTATAAAAAAGGAATATCAAATGACGGAATCTACTAGAGATACTGCTCATAGTGTTCTCCATTAGCGGCAATGCACAGTTGAATGCGTGACAGTACTGAGTCCTCCACACGTTACAGCTCAGAAGGTGTGTAAACTGTGCGACAATCAAGGATGATGCGCTGCTTCAGATAAACCAGAGAACTGTTCTCAGTCACATAGACCTATGCGTTGATGTAACCCGAAAGGTAGAAGGCCATGGGTGTGAAGTCCGGCGAACGCGGTGGCCACTCTACCGGACCACCATTTCCACGGATCTGTTGACCTAATTCGGTGGCCAGATACGCCCGGATGTTTGATGTTTTGTGTGGAGTGGGCTCCATCATGATGAAACCACACTCGGCATGCATGTCGGAGAGGTACTTCATACCAATCTCGTACCGTGTTTGTAGCAGATGCAGGTAACGATCGCCCGTTAAGGTCCCATCGTAGACAATCTGGGTCAAACAATCTGGGTTCCCCATATATTGCACCACACGTGTCGTACTGCGCGGGTGATCTGGAGGTTTTCCAGAGACCAGTAATCCACATTGTGCACTTTCACAATGCCACCCCGTATAAACATTGACTAATCTATCACAAAGGAATGACGGATTTTCCTCTAAGGTGTTGAGCATGAAATTACAATAATCAAATAGTCGTGCGTGGTCAACCAGCATCAATGCTTGCACCAGTGTCGGATATGGTATGGATGCTCATCAAGTGCATGTAACAAATGCCAGACATGCTGACCACATACCTCGCTTATTTCCGCCGTGCTGAGTTGTGGAATTAAAATGGCGAATCCCAGCACCTCCTCCGGTGTCTCTCGAACATTACACCTTACCCGTCTACTTGTTCTGGATCGTAGTGAAACAGAGCCGGTCTCTCTAATACGGTGCAATGCATTAGTTATAGTTTTATGCGTTGGATGTAGACCCTTAGTGAAACGTTCTGAATAAACACTCGCATTCTCTCTGGCATTCCTTTGACATTCATCATAAATAAGTGTTATTTCGGCATATTGCATGCATGTGTAGCTTGATATCACGATCTCAGCGCTGACTAACATGTCCACTGCTAGATGGCTCGTGTTTAACCCGAACGTGTGGCGCTGCGGTTCTATTGTAATTCGTATAATCCCAATTTTCATGCTCGCTATAGCTCGGCTGGTCGTTTGCATTCCACTACTATTTATCTAGTCCTTAGTGTGTATGCTTTATTTTCCGGTTGTCGATTCTACCTACTTTGACGTTTGAAGATTGTTCGACCCATAAAAGTGTTAAACAACACTTTGAGCAGTATCTTTAGTAGGTTCCGTCATTTGACATATTAATTTTTTATAGTAGACCGTTTTCTGATATTATAATAAATTGATATTTATTCTTCAGTTTAATTTTTATATTTCATTCTTCGCTTTGTATATGAGCCCTAAAAGTCAGCTAACATTTTCAAATGAAATAACCCTCTTTGGTGATACACCAATTTGGCTATACCGGCTAAAGATGGTTTCGCCGTAAAAAAGACATTGCACGCTGATTTTGATCTCGAATTACTTTAATTAATCTTTTAACTGATCCCTCATTGAAAGACAAAATCATGCGAAAAAAATCTCAAACTTTCAAATTTATTAACTCTGTCAGTTTTTGTAGTACAAATGTCAAACTTTTTGTGTTATATATGTTATGACATGGGTAAACTTTTACTAAATATAACTATAGGGACTGAGGGACTGTATAAAAAGTTAGATTTCATAATTTTTATAAAATTGATTTTTTACTTTAAATAATGCCACAACATGAATATTTACTTCATTTAAAACGTTTTCGTAATTGGAACTATATGTCTACGACCAACCGTTGAGAAATTAAAGGTCGGCGATAGATAACATATTGCACCCTGTATATATATATATATATATATATATATATATATATATATATATATATACGTTACTTTTAAGCCTACGATATAGACAGAGATAGTATGATTCGTTAGTGCAACCACCTTAAATGCACACCAAACTGAGGCAACAAATAAAGCGCTATCACCCTCTCCGCGAATTTAGCTAAAAGAACAGGAGCGCTATGGTGCTTCCCGCAATTTTGGCACATAACAATAGCTCCTCCGCACTCAAACGGTTACGTATTAGCACTCTTTTATTTTTTTAAACAATAAAAAACTATTTATATATACATATTTTTTTTTTTTTTTTTCTTGGCAACAACAAATTTTCTATTTATTTTCATATTCTGTTCTGACAATCCAAAAACAATTTTTAATGAGAAGAAAATTACCAGAATTATAGGAAATTTATTTATTTTTTAATATTTTAGAATATTTATTCGAGATATTTCACAATCAATCAATCCTTTTTCTTGGTGTACAAGTAAAACATGTATTCTAAAATTATTTCTTAAGCAATTGCTTACTTTGAATTTTAAAAGCATTCATCGCATTAGATAAAAATTTTAACAGTGTCAGAAATTCAGTACATTATGCCATATACTTCAGCATATTATGCTCAAAAGTGTCCTTTAAATTGTATATTCTATACTTAATGATATCATTTAACCACTTTTTGTACAAAGTATCATTATTTCATCAGGCTTTTTTCCTTGCTGGCAACAATCCAAATGAAATATTCAGTTTTGATATGAGAAGCTAAAAGAAAAGCTATTTTATAAGAAACAATTTTCACAAGTAATAATTTTGTTTTGGTTCTATATAAGAATTATGAGTCATCTTATTATATTGGCACACTTTATTAACCCTGAATAAGGCATTATAAATTATATATTAAGAAAAAAATTGGACATATTATAATTATTCACATTTTATTTTTGAAAATTTTATAGGTTGTTTTTTTTATACGAACCATGACAGTCTTGTCAGCTATTACTGTGCTGAATAATTCGGTCTTCAACCTTTAAGAAAAAAATTGGACATATTATAATTATTCACATTTTATTTTTGAAAATTATATAGGTTGTTTTTTTTTATACGAACCATGACAGTCTTGTCAGCTATTACTGTGCTGAATAATTCGGTCTTCAACCACACAATTTAGGAAGTGTAGAGATGAAAAATTCATTGGAGTGAATGAAAGCATAAAAGGTTTGGTCGCTCATATCAATAAATGTATTGAAATTCATAAGAAAATGTACACTTATCCATATAAGAAAAACTGGCATCTAAGACAATTTCTGAGTCAGTTTCACCTGTTTTTCGTTGTAGTTGTTTTATCTTTATTCGTTTAAAGTTCCATTATACACTATATTGCCATTAATGACCGGCAACTTTCAATTTTAGACATTTTGTCGAATATTTAGAAATATACTTGACAGATTCTTCTGGAATTTCAGGATTAAAAAGAACAGGTATGACTTCATATTTAGCAATGTCGATTTCATAAGGGGGGTAATTAGGGGACTACAAAAAATCAAAGAAAAAATAATACTTGAGATCAACCTGTAAAATAAAATGCACGAAATGATCTATCGCTACCGAATACAAATAAACAGACATTGTGCAATATGTGTATTCTTTTGTGTAAGAATAGCACGTATATTAATAGAGATATAGTGATTTATTTAAAAAAAAATTAATTTTGCTTATAACATGCAAGGTTTTCAACCAAATTTAACGCCGGTTTCAGAAAAATTGACAAAATATAGTAGAAACAATATCGTGCAATTGGAATTTAAATATATTAAATATTTTAGGAAATATGAATAGTTGTATGAAATAATTTTTATCTGCGCATGCGTGAACGATAACAAGGATCATTTTACATAATTTAATAGTCAACTCTATGGATCAACTTACAAAAAAAATTCTAGTCACATATCGTAAAAATTCAGAAAGATATCGGCGTTAGAGTGAGCAAATTTTTAGTTGTTCTCTAAAAGCAGCCGAATGATAAGGGATTTTCCACAAATTGTCATTTTTAATTTTAATTTTTTTTAATTTTCATTTTTATTGAGGCTTTAGTTCTTCTTGGATAACCACCAGAACGAGCCTATACCATGATCAAAAAAGTATCAAAATCGAAGCTTTTTTTCCAAATCTACTCATTGATAGTCGCTAAATACTAACCTTTTTCTGAAAGTCAGTTAATAAAAAATGACAATTAGTGTAAAATGCATTATCATCCAGCTGCTTTTAGAGAACAACCAAAAATTTGCTCCCTCTAACGCCGATATCTTTCTGAATTTTTTCGATATTTGACTAGATTTTTTTTAATAAGTTGCTCCATAGAGTTGACTATTAAATTATGTAAAATGATCTTTGTTATCGTTCGCGCATGTGCAGATAAAAATTATTTCATACAACTGCTCATATTTCCTAAAATATTTAATATATTTATATTCCAATTGCACTATATTGTTTCTACTATATTTTGTCAATTTTTCTGATACCGGCGTTAAATTTGGTTGAAAACCCTGCATGTTATAAGCAAAAAACATGCAAGAATTTTTTAATTTTTATAGTAAATCGCTATATCTCTATTATTATACGTGCTATTCTTACACAAAAAAATACACATATTTCACAATGTCTGTTTACTTATATTCGGTAGCGATAGATCATTTCGTGCAGCTTATTTTACAGGGTGATCCCAAGTATTATTTTTTTGTTCTTTGATTTTTTGTCGGCCCCCTAATTGCCCCCTCATGAAATCTCCTGTTTCTTTTAATCCTGAAATTCCAGAAGAATCTGTCAAGTATATTTCTAAATATTCAACAAAATGTCTAAAATTGAAAGTTGCCGGTCATTAATGGCAATATAGTGTATATCGCTCACCCGTAAAAAAAGTGACACATCTCGCAAAAATTCATTTTGCATTTTATTACGCTAATAGGTCTGCCATAGGTGCGTCTTGCTACACAAATAGTTTCTTAAATGTAGTTACATAGAAAATCCCTTTATTACGCTATATGTCCATTTGTGACCACAGATGAGAGGTGGATTGTGTGGTGAGGTAAAATTACCCAACCCTCCAAAAATCATCCTACGTCTTCATCCTTAAGGGTTTTATGCTTTCATGCATGTTTTTAGTCCTTGCATGCAGAGCTAAGTGCTGTAATTTCTTCTTATAATAAAATTAATCACATTTTCTTTTACCTCTCCTGTGAAATTTGCTTTTGTCGAGATGTGTCACTTTTCTTGCGGGTGAGCGATTTGTATGTAGTTGCAGTCAAATGAAAACGAGACAGACTAAATAACGACTATGACGCGGAAGTTGGTAATCCGGGTAAGTGTGTCCATAGTAGTGCCCTGTATAGCGAATCAGGAAGGGACAGCGCGAGCGATCACCGCTGTGCCATTTGTCTATTAGACGCACTCAAATTGAGGTGAGGGGGTCATGTGTCCATCCGACATAACTTATATAGACCGAGAATGAGGAACAATGATGTGTAATGCGTTTTTTTTTATTACGGAAGGTGTGTCAGGAAGTGAAATTCATGTCTGCTGTGTATGGCGAAAACAGAACGTCACGTACGCGTGGTTTGAGAAGAATAAACGATTTCGAGATGGTCGGGTGTTATTTAAAGACAGATGTCAGCAAGGGATGGGTCATCGGGTCATTACTACTTCTGTCATTACCGCGTTGGATGTTGGTGTCCGACAGCGGATGGTGGAAGACAGTTGACTCATGTTGTACATTAGTCACGGTACCGCGCACGCCATCTCGAGAGCGCATTTAAATACACAACTGCACACACATACACAACTGCATTTTATGTTGTGACAATGTTTTCTTCATGTCAATTTAATTTTCAAATTTATTTCATAATCTTAGTGTATAAAATTTGAATAAGATTTCATGTAACAAAAAATACTACATTTTTCTAAAAAGCACACAAAAGACTTAATTTTAAGTAAATACATACGATTAGATACTGTTTGTTACTTCTGTATCAGAATAGGCAAGATTTTTAATAAATCTTGGAGCATACATTGATACTAAAGACCTTTAATTATACTGATTATGCATTTGCGAAATAAAATGTATAGGTTTTCTTATATGCAGACATTTACGCAAAGTTATACTTAACAACATCGAAACAGTGTGTTCTCAAAGTAAAAAGCTGTTATATACAAGTATACGTATCTGTATATATACGGATATATAAATATTTGTGAGCATGTTTATGTATACATATGATTATGCATAGATTTGTAAGTATGCTTATGTGCGTGTATGTATATGCACGGAAAGAAAAAAAAACTGTAAATTTACAGTAACAATTTCCGGCAATATGTTTTCCTGTACTTTTTGCTGTAAATTTATAGCACTTTTGTTTTTCATGGAGAAACAACACCTTCCTAATTTTTGTATTTTTTTTTCAATTGAATTTACAGTATTTTGATTATACTTTACAGTAAATTTGCATTTTTTTTTTAACTTTTTCTGTATATTTTACAACATTGTTACCAGCATAAGTATAAATTTGTATGTATATATATTTTTTTGTAGATATATATTTGTGTTTTTACCCCTCACTCCATGTAATGTTTATTTATTTTGAATTTTTCTTATTTTGATATTGAGACAATTTTCAAAGACTAAACACAATAAGCGATATTTTTATGTATACATATATCATTGTAATATAAAATTATTGTATAACCATTTCTTTCATACATATAAGATACAAATTAAGGCGCCATAAACTAAAATAATAAATAGAATATTAAAATACATTGAAAAAAAAACATTTTTAACTGTTGGATAATGGACAAAAGCAAAATTCTATCTGCTGCTATTCAATGATGCGATAATCCTAAGCAAAGTATTGGACTATTTTATATATTAATAAAACGGTGTAACCAGATTACATATAGTAAATAAATTGAAAGTTATATATGAAAATCTTAAAATAAATGCGCGTAAAAACTAGCATCTATAAAATTTAATATCACCGGCCTAAAATTAGATCATTGGCCGTATGATTGCTTTTGAAACTTTTATGAACTTTTGAATAATACTTTAAATAAATAAAAATATTTAAATAAGTATAGAAAGTGAACCTAGAACTTTTTGAGAATAAAATATATTTGTGATTTAATTAGTAAGTGTATTAAATTGAAAAATGTCAAAATGGATTTTGAAAACATATAGCAACCAAATCAATCATACGTTAATGATATGTTTTTATTTATTTACTTGCTACTTTGCCACACTAGTAAATAATAATAAAGTCCTATCTGAAAATTCGAGAAAAAAATCTAAAAGAAGTACATAAACTGAAAAAGTCACCTTTTATTAGAATTTAGGACATAATATTAATCTTTATAAAACTGTTTTCGAAAGTTATTGTACAGGGTGGTTATAATTAATGTTACCCTGTTTAGACCTACTTAAAGTCTATTCTGGTAGATAGATATATCGATAAAATTCGGTATATGTATACTTTAAATGGAGCATGAAGAAAAGAAATCTTCAATAACAATTAGTAGATCAAATTCCGACGACCGGGTAAGAAGGGGAACGCATGGAGAGGAACAAAACTCAAACTGGAGACACATAACTTTATTTATTCACAGCATATTTTCAATGTGCATTCTATTTACGTCAAGCACATTTTAAAAGCGTGTTATAGTGTGTTAAACTGCAGCGTGAAGGACTTTTTGGTCAATTGCAGCAACATCACGAGTTATTCTTGCTTTCAAATGAGGCAGAGTCCGTATGCTTCCTCCGTGGAGACGATCTTTGACGATTTCCCATAACCAGAAGTGACAGTGATTCAAATCCGGAGAGCGAAGATAGTAGCTTGTCTGTCTTAAAATAATCCGATCATTTCCAAAGTGGTCAAGAAGCAGTGCCGTAACTGTTCGGGCTTTGTCAGGTCGTGCACCATCTTGCATGAAGAGAGTATTTTCTAAACACCGTAGTTCTTGTAAGGCAGGAATTATCTACTGCTGAAGAAGGTCGAAGTAATGTTTACCCTTAATGGTAGACATTTTGGGGCCCTAAGAATAAAACAAAATGTACCAAGAATGAAATCAGTCGTTTATCCACACAACACTGTAATGTAATATGTACGAAAAAATTGTTCATGCACAACATTGGTACTTGCAGTACACATATGAGAAAGTTCTGAGTATTCATCACTCCTGCCAGGGTAAAATGCACACTTGTCCGACCGCAAAATGTTCCAAGGCATTGTCAACAGATATTCTGGCCAACAACATTCTTGCAAACTGAGTGCGCTTGCACAATAGGAACCTAGTATTGATGCCATTTTCAATGGATTGAAGAAGTTTCGTACTGGAGACGAAGGGAGAGACAAATCACGTGGCATTGCTCGAGCAGCTGTCGGTGAATATTGGTACCCGGGCGCTTTTTCGACCTTGGCAAGACGCACTTCATTAACAGTTTCATTTGAAGTCCATTTCCGTCCATGCAGCACACAAAACTCCCCAGTCTCTTCTAATTTAGTCGTAATCTTTTTCAAAGCCTGCTTCGACACAGGTCTTTCTCGTAAGCCTTTCAAACGTCGATATTTTCGAATGCAGTTGAAAAATTACTGCCTTTCTGATAAAACAACTTCATCATAAATGCTTGGTCTTTATTTTCTAACGCCATGGTGGAGAAAGACTTGTAGCCCCCCCCCCCCCGTTTTTATCTGTCCGTTATTCCGCTTTTATTTTACAGAACGCGTTGATTTGTACAGTCGTGGAGAAACAAAAAGTAATCATACCCTGCTAACTCTGCAACAAATTCTCATAGATGTACGTTTCTGGTACCAAACGATTGGAAATAAAGTCTACTTCTAAATGCTATATATAAAATTATTATATAAAATTACCTTAGGGCATCTACATTACAAAGCAACACAAAGTTTGTCTTTTTCAATAGCAATCCCAAGTTAGCTAAAATAAATAAATTCTGCACGCTTCAATTAGTCTAAATCAAAGTTTTCATGAAATTCATAGGATTAGTTTCCAGGAAATTAATTATGAACCTTTTTTAGGGGCTGTATTTCAATTAATATTCGATACTCGTTTGTTGAAATAATATAGGATTAGTGCGCCCGATGGGAAACATATTTCAACTATATGTTTAAACGATATACGTATAATACATTTCTATGAAACACAAATGCCTTAAAATATCCGTTTAAACGTATCAGGTTACGTAGAAGGGAACATCGATTAAACTACATTATACGTATGCTTATAGATAAGCATACGTATATTTCAAGTATCGTATTTACTTTTAAAAACAGTGGACCTGTTTAGTCGTACGTCCCTGAATAGCGAATAAGCTGGAAATCTGTGGCGTTGCCGTAGAAATCTGCATATTAAGCAATCTGCGTATTAAAATATATTGTCAAAATTGGGTGTTGCCTTTGAAAAAAACAAATTTTTGTCTGTTTTTGATTTGTAAATGCCCCCCTAAGTAAATTTTATATATATCATTTCAAAGTAGATATTATTTCAATTGTTTGATAGTAGTCACTTTCTTCTACAATAATTTGTTGCATAGTTAGTAGGGTGTGTTTACTTTTTTTTTTCTCTACGACTGTACTTATATCTAAATATATTTTTTGAGGGGAATATCAAATATTTCAATATTTCATTTGTTTTATTAATAAAAAATGTTTGATTCAGTCATTAGTTGATAAAAGATTTAAATTTTACCAGTTATTGTGAATTACGAGTTGTTTGAAAAAAAAAAAAAAAAAAAAAAATATATATATATATATATATATATATATCTGTAATTATAAATTTTGAATTAAAGCTGTTTTATCTCATGCTTCATTTTTAATGCTCTTCTATTATGACCTACACTTATCATTGTTTTATGAACAACAACAATAATCACACATTTTAAAATATAAGTGTTTATCTGTTTTGATGTTTTAAAGAAATACTCAAACTGTTCAACAAATCAAAAGAAATTTCATTCTAAATTATTTGACAGCAACATTGTATTTTTAACACAAAGTGTCAGAAGATCAACTTTTTTCGATTTATAGTACTTTTTTGTCTAGAAAAAATCGTAAACTACATAAAGATATTATAACTTTCGAGAAAGAAAGCATTTCTTTTGAAAACTTCATTTCCACTGGGATCAAATCTTCCACCTGTGATCCCACAAATTGTTTCGTGTAATAATTTAGTTACGAGAATTGCAGTTTCTTCTCTGATATCTTCTGAAAAAAGAGAATTTTCAGGACAAATATATTTGACATATATATATATATATATATGTGTGTGTGTGTGTGTGTGTGTGTGTGTGTGTGTGTGTGTGTGTGTGTGTGTGTGTGTGTGTGTGTGTGTGTGTGTGTGTGTGTGTTGGTGTGTGTGTGTGTGTGTGTTTAATAGAATAGACATATAGATGGTGTCCGAAAAATATAACATTTAAATATTTACACAGTTTTGTACAAAAAAAAATTCTAATGTGCATAATGCAATAATAAGGTCGTAATCAAAATTGAAGTATTTTGTCATATAAGTCTCAAAAATATGATTAAACAAACTTGGTGAGAATGGTTCCTTAATCATAAACTAAAATTTAAATGTTTCTAGATAGACATCAATCAGTGTCTTCTGTTGCAATCTGTCTACAATACCTTAAACGCTATCATTCCTCATGATTTTTCTCCTTTGCCAACTCATATCGAAGTATCGAAAAATGGTTTAAGTCAGCATTTATGTATTTTCATATGTCTGCTACATTTTATGATAAAGTGCTGAAATCTTTTACATGTCCTTATTTGTGCATAGGGCACATTTTACTCATTGGGGCATTTTTCGCTAGATATAAAAATTTAAATTTTGTATTTCATCAAATTTAATCCTCTGAAAACTTTAACCGATTTCATAAAATCCTGTAAACTGTTTTACGTAAATTTATAATTCATAATATATATGCAAGATTAATATTTAAGGAAAAAAAATTCGAAGTCAAACTTTTTAGGGCACCCTGTATACAGTGTATTCCGATAAGCAATGTGAATACAAAATAAATAGAATAGAATATTCCTTTGATAATTCAAATGTATGAAAATAAATTTCTAAGTCATTTTTTTTTTTTCAAATTCTCCGAAAAACAATTAATGTAATATTATCGAAAATGGCGTGTTTTTAGTATGAACAATTTATCTTTATCGAGTCTTAATTTAACAATTTAAAGAAGAGAAATTCTGAAAAAAAAAAACGCGTCGTGTAGAAAAACGCATTTAAAGATTTAAAAAAAATTGTGTCCTAACAAAATGTTTTAATTATTTTCAAAAGTTTGCAGGTGAGTAAGTAAATTATTTTTGTAGATTAAACTTCTGTTTTAGTTTACTCTTTCCGGGCCGGGCTGAGCTGAACACACTATTTACTTCTTCTTTAAAGGATCCGGTCTGGCCAGGCCTAACATATTCTTACCATACGAGCAGGAATGGATCAGTCTTCTTATTTCTGCAAGAGCCAAAATTTTCAGTCCCGGTCTCAATACATTTCGTATGAAAATCATTGTCTCAACGTGCACTGGTCCCCCAAAAACCGGCTCTAAAAATATTTCCAAAAAAACATATATTTTTAAATCGCCATTATTCTATATATAAAATTTAAAATTTATTAGTTTTAAAAAATACACTAGTAGATTTCTAGGGAATAAAAATTAAAATGCAGTAAATATGGTGAAAAAGAAGCTGCCTATGACGAAATCCAACCTTAACGGAAAATTGTTTTCTAACCATACAAAATGAATATATTAATACGTGAGAAAAGAACAGAGTGTATTTACACCTGCTAATAAGGCAACATGTCTACAACGCATTTTTTTCTTTCCAATTTGATACCACCTTAGGAGATTTTACTCTTTAGAATTTTACAAGGTCAAGGAATATGGATTATAGTTACTAATGATAACTGAAACATTTACATATAAATAGAGATTCATTAAAAAAATCATTATAACTTTTTTTAAAATGAAGATTATAAACATGGAAAAACAAACAAACTTTAATAAGTATTTTTGTTCAGAACTACTTGTACGAATCAGTGTTTAACCACATCGATGTAAAGATCCATGTTCTATAGAAATTCAGTCCGGCCGGAGATTCTGACGAACTTGTAGCTTATATACCTGGCCCGACCAATAATATTTTTGTATGGACCGCGCTCGGGCAGAACTTTTAACTTTTATACTTGGCCAAGCCATTTTTTTTTTTTTTTTTTTTTTTTTTTTTTTTTTGCGCGGGACGGTCCGATTCTTGCGAATAACTTTTAATTTTTATACCGGTTTGGAACCGGGCCTGAAATTATTTTCTTCCCGTGCAGACTTCCTGCCAATTTTGAAATCATGTTTAACATAAAATCTGGATGTTACTATTTTATGTATAATCTGAAATCGTCTTCTAATATCGTATAATTTCTGGATGATCCATATCTTGCATTCCAAATGTACCGATATCATGTCGCTCAGAGGTGTGTTTAAGTGGTGCAAATCAGGAATTTAGAATTTTAATATCTGTGTGAGTTTTGCAGATATCAAGATGCAACATTTTTGTGTTTAATTCAGAAATAGATACGGGAAATTTTCCTGAATGGCAATTTTAACCAATACGGACCGTACAAAAAATTTTGTTTTCGAATATTCTCAATTAGACCTCCCCCCCTTCCATGAAGTTGCAACTTATGTCATCAAATTTTGCATCTTTTTTATGAAACTTTGAAATTGGAAGTATGTGTCTAGGGGCAACAGTCAAGGGAATAGGATATTGTCTGGATGTTTATAAATCACATTGTAGCTGTATATATGTGTAGAGTTGTGGACAGGATAAACACATGGAAACAGATAGCTCTGGGAAGTAAAGCCAAAATTTCCGCAAAGTGTTTGCAGTGTCATCAGATGGAGAACATGAAGGCACCACCACTATGGCAGATGAATGTCTATAAGTTCTCGGTTACTGGGAAGCCAGACATTATTTAAGAAAATTATAAATTTTGTGCAAGATTTTATCTCTATGAAGGCCTTTTTTAAGTTCAATATTTCAAAACTAGCCCACGTACATTATAGGTTTGGGAACCTCCACTGAATTAATCATTGTGTAATTTGTTAGCACGTCTATTTCGTTTTATATGGAAATAAACTTTGAATAAATGATCGATGCAGAGTTTTACGACCCTGATATTTCGTTTTATGGGTTGCGTTGATATTTGACGCCCAATTATCTACTCGAGGGATATAGGACCAGGGGGGGGGGTGCCTTCGTGGGTGTCTTTCTGAAGGAGCCTAACCCGTATTTACGCATGGAAATTCATGGCTCGATGAAAATCATGAAAACTCCGAACGATTAGGGCGACGGTCACGATTGGGTTCGAACCCAGCAACTCCCGTCTACCAGCTTCGAGAGCAGAACCTCTCGGTCACTGGTGGGATTCGTTTTATGGAGGTTTCTGTTATAGTCTTTGAAAAAAAGTAAACACCCCCTACTAACTCCTCAATAAATTATCTTAGTAGAAAGTTACTGGTTCCCAACTATTGGAAGTAAAGTCTACTTTTATATGATGTATAAAAAATTTGATAAATATTAAGACGACCCCCAAACTTCATTTTTTTCAATGGCAATATTTAATTTTACACTAGATAAATTTTAACACAATTATTCTAATTGGTAAATAAATAATATTAGATGTAAATTACCAACTGGGCGAAAAATGTCCGTACCAGGATTTACAACTAATACTTAATTTTAACACGATATTTCAAATTTTCGGTTCAAACTTTGCCTTGAGACCGACCGAATTTTAAGTCATTTGAATGATAAGTTTTTGAATTATAAACATTCAAAATTTAGTGCTTCTAATGTTAAATTACATTTTCATATTTTTATTAATATCTCCTGAAATTATACTCCTAATTTGCTATTTTTTTGTGTAGCAATACTAAAATACCCAAACATAAATACGTTAAATTTGCTATTTTTATAACTTTATAATATGAATCATGTATCATGAAATTAATATTCGAAGAAATTACGAATTGCAACCTACATTTTTTTTTATGGATTTAGATTTATTATGTTCTGCTTTATGGGAATCCAAAATTTCACATTTTTCTTCCAAGTATATTTCAAATTATGCTTAAAAAACGGCAAAATGGTGGTTTATGGTAGGTATGGTATGGATGGTCTATGATAGAAGTGACTAGATATTTTGAAATTTCTTTTGCTATCTTTTAATCAAGCAGTCTTCAATGACTGCTTGAGTGGTGCTTAAATGCCTTGATAAACAGTGCTTAAATGCCTTGTCTCTTTCGGTCAACAAACGAGTACCGAACTTCAATTTGATTATATCCCCTAAAATAAACTGGTTTAAAAATAATTAATTTCTCGGAAACTTATCGTACGAATTGCATAAAAATTTCTTTTCAGGCTAATTGAAGTGTGTAGAGTTCATTTATGCTGTCAGAATTGTGTACTGCTATTAGAAAAAAAACAAAGTTATGGTTCGTTTTAATATGTAGATGGCTTCCTGATGAAATTGTATATACATCATTAAAAAGTAGACTTTATTACCATCCGTGTGATACCAGTAACTTTCTTATATGATAATTTTTTGCTGAGTTATTATAGGGTGTTTACTTTTTTTTTCAAACGACTGTACATAAATGTTTGCAATCATTAAAAAAGTTGGACAAACGAGCTCTGCCTGGTTCCATGTATGTCAAGAACAAATAATAAAAAATAATTCCCTTTTATTAAGAAGAAACTCGTATCAATAATCTTACTATTAAACTGATTCGTGATAAATGCACAATAATATATTTATTCTCTAATAATTAACGAATAGTCTTTTTCAATATTAAAAATTATTTTATTTTGATTTTTTCTATTGAAGAAGAACCTATCACCGCTAATAATGTGCACAGTTTAATTTTTTTTCTATTAATCACAGAAACTCCTACTAAATCTCAGAAAATGCATGCTAAAAATAAAACAAGAAAGCAGCACACATTTGCAGCTCATGTCGTGTGACAGTTCGAGCAAAAATTAATGAACAAAACTTTCATCAAATATAATCATTTAAAATAACATCTTATTTAAAATATATTCACAATAAATACACAAAATTATAATGTTTTATTTAATATTCAACTGTTTATTTCACTATTTAAAGCAATTGTTCTTCATAATTTTTTACATTAAAAATATCGTAGCTAATCAAAAGGAAACGTTCACCAAATTCATAAATTAAATTCTAACATTTATTCTGCATATCCTAGGAAAATACATATTAAAAATAAAGATAGTTGGTCGCGTGCTAGCAGCATTTGCAAAAATTGACCAAAATGTAAATATTATAAAGTTTCTTTTTTCCCCTCTATAAATAAAAAATACACAAAGTGTGCATCTTTAATTCATCCGAAATAATCCAATATAAACTGCTAAATAAAAAGAATAAAGAAATTTAATACATGTAAATATACTTCCTAAATGATGAGGAAAAAATACCAAGTTCCTAAAAACCTAACAGTTCCTTGTGTCTAGTGTCAAAATAAAGAAAGATATTATTGCTGCATGTGCTGAAATTTGATTGGTTAATAGCATGTAACATACGCATTAGGGTGGGTCGAAAAAAACGAAATTTTTATAATCGAAATGTAATAGCACGGAACAGTTGCCTTTTGTAATACAGAATAAATTTCTAAAATATTACATCGATCGATTAATATCTTTTACCGCCGCAAGGGGGCCAAAGTTTCAAAAAATCGCAAAAAACATGTTTTTTTCATAATTTTTTTTTAAATTATCCAAACATACCAAAGCAATTTTTAATAGAACGCAATAGCTACATGAAGATATGAGAAATGTCCCGGTAAATGTTCATTATGATGAAATCATATCTTTATTTGCCGCAAAAAGACCATATTTTTTGTAAAAATGTGAAAAATTTCAATTTTTCATTTTTTTTTCTAAATTTTTATAATTTCTATAATATGTCTAGAAATAAATAATTTTACTTTATATCTATTAATATATCATAATTTTTTTATAACTATTTGTAATAGGCTTGAAAATAAGTTAATCATTCATTTTTCTTGACGATCGCTTCATGTACTGATGTTTTACTTCATAACAGCCAATTCATGCCACAAAAATTATATAAAATGAGCAAAATGTTTTAGTATTTTATTAATTAAAATATAGAGATGTTTAACCGAAACGGGTTAAATAAACTTAAAATGAAGAAGAATTTAATGTAAATGAATTTTATAATATAACTTGCTTTCAGATGAAGCCATTATTTCTCGAGAGGCCAAAACTGATCAGATGTGATCCTCACTCTGTTCTAGTAAACAAACTTTATCAGTGCTTCAATGAATAATTTCACGCATCTTTCTAGTGATTAAGTGGGACAAGGAAAGTTATAATAGCTGTTATCTTTAATCGAACATTTTAAACTCACCAGCGTTTTTAGTCGATAAAGAAACCATAACAGGTGGTTCCGTTTGTTTTCAGTTTTGTCAGTAGACTAAAGCCATACAATTTTAAGCTTCAGTGTTGAAGTCTGCTATGATAAAGTGATGGATAGCACTATTCTAGTCCACAGAACTTCGTGCTTTTGCAATTTTCTGTTCAAACCCTAATGTTCTCCTCTTCATATCCTATCATTCCAAAGAGGCTATTTGTATGATTTGCGAAATAGTCATTTCGTAAAAATACAGGAACTATAATCTTTCGTAGATTATCTGTCAAGTAACGTAAGTTACTAACTATAGTGCACAGAATCTCGAAAACATGAGTGATTCATTTTAATTGTGAGCCAACTGATGCAGTACATTTTCAGGATATACTCAAAGAGTATGACAAGTTAAGAAGAGGGTTTCTTTGTTCCAACGTAGAGTCTCAAAATTCGACTAGCAGTAATAATCCACCTTGCGTGAAATATTTGTCCAGGGACTCAGCAAAAAAGGTCAATTGTATACACGCGTGTTGAAAGAGCTTGCAATATTTCAGACATATACTTCTGGTCAGTTGACAAATCAACTTTATCAACAGCTAGGTGATCAGGTTAAATTGGCTTAAATTTTGCAATTGGTAATAATTCGCAAATCGCAAGAGATCAACCAATTGGGCCACAATATGATAGAGAACCTGTTTATTATCATCAAGATATTTGAAAAGATGTCTCTGGAAGCTCATTGAAGTGAGGTCAAGGAAGCCAATAAAGTGGTGTTTTTAAGTTGTTCACAACTAATCCTACTATAACACCACCTTTGCATCCTGTTTTGAAGACAGCTCCGCGAAATTCAACTGCAATTATTATTCCAGTCGGGATTTCATTTTTCTTCAAAAAATCTATAATGTCATTGCATATAGAAGTCGCCTTGCCAGACGATGGGGGTCAAATGACGAAAATAATTCAGACCTGGTTCTAGTACAAAGAGATATGTTCCTCCTTGACTTCGCAAAGATGAAACTTTGCCACCTCCTTAACCTGGCAGATATTTCCATCTTTAGGGCCATCAAAGTATAGAGTAAAAGGAGTACATTACAAAAAAAAAAAAAAAAAAAAAAAAAAAAAAAAAAAAAAAAAAACGAACAAAGTGAAACGTGGCCCTCTAGCAGCGAGAAATTAATTTTACGTGCAGGCAGTTGCAGGTGTTTCTATCATTGAGTAATTTTTTTTTTTATAGAATTACAGTGATCATGGTTAACAATGTGCATGAAATTAACAACAAAAAATACCTTTCCCAGACTATTAGAAATGTAAAAAATCTGAAAACATTACAAAAGTTATGAAAATTGAAAAAATGAAAAACTTTAATTTTTAACATTTTTTAGAAATTTTGGCCCTGTTGTGGAGGTAAAAGCAACGATGTCACAAAAATGAAATGTTAATGTTACATTACTAATATCTTGGCGTGGCTATTGCGCTCTATTAGAAATTGAATAAGTATGTTTGGATAATTTAAAAAAAAAAAAAATTGCTAAAAGTATGTTTTTTGCGATTTTTTCGAAATTTGGACCCCTTGCGGCGGTAAAAGATATTAACCAATCGGTGTAATATTTTACGTATTTTATCTTTTTTAGAAAAGGCAACTTTTCCGCGCTATTACGTTTCGATTATAAATATTTCGGTTTTTTCGACCCACCCTAATACGCATGCCGTTTATTCCTTTGTGTGAATAAGGAGATTTATTCAATCTATTATTCCTAGTTTACTGAACCACAAAAGTGTGAATCATGTCTGTCTACATCGTTTATCGTGCGATTAGCTCAGTTTCAAGAGGAGGTATTTCGATATTAACTTATCTTTCAAGATGTCTTTGCTTTTTCATTGTGCGTCTAAAATGATAAATTTTATGAAGCTTTATTCATAAAACTAAATATCTTAAATTATCAAAGCCGAAACCAATTGATTTTACTTCTTGAACAATATCCTACGTGGGATTTCATTATAATGATTATTTTATTTTATTTATTATTTTCCATTTTTTAGATTATTTAAAATTAGCATATGCTAATAATTAATATATGTTAGTTTTCAATTGTATGCCTTAAATTTTATATCATTCTTTTAGTATTTTGAATTAAAGCAACAATTTGTAAAACATACGAAGATTATTTTATCAAAAATGACATCTTTTTTTACGGAAAACAAAGTCAAACTGTTTATTAAGCCTTGTACAAGGAGAAGAAACAATTTTTAAAGGAAGTAAAATGTTAAAATATTTTTTCTATACCAAGGAGCAGGTGTTTTTAACGACAAAAGTTTCTTGCTAAAGAAAACTAATCATAATGTAAATTTACAAAATAATCTTCTGGAATTACATCATGTTTCTTCTTAATTTTGTGTATTAATTTAAACAAAGTGATTCTTATCAGTGCTTTATTTTTATTTATTTATATTTTTAAAGATAAATTATATTTGAATACAATTTTGTGTAAAAGTTATGCACTTACAAAATTAAATTTTAATTAAAGTTGTATAGTTATTTATTTGCAATGTCGTGTTTGAAATTTCTAACAAGAATCTTATTTCAATTCAAAGATATAGTATTAAAGTGCTTTAATAATAGAGATATAATTTGAACAAGAAAAGGGATAGACACTTTGAAAACGATCTTTCTACATTGAAAAAAAAATCATACGATTTCCCCATACTTATTACAAATCTAGAAAAGGTGGATATTTTCACTTCGGAATATTGATGGCAAATATCAAGCATAAAAATATTTTTCATACGCAAACTCGAAACATTTAATAACAAATAATGGTATCAAAATTACGTACACTTTTACCGTCTTTCCATTTTGTACATTGTAATGCTTTTAAGTCACAAACATAAATTGCTAGGGCACAATTTCTTTAAATTACCGGCTTCTTTTTTTTCTGTAGCCAGAGTTAGCTGAATGTTTAATAAAATTGTAAATTATAAAATCATATGCTTAAAATGTGACGATTTTCCATTGCAATATTTTGAATCAACCATGCAATGTTTGTCCACAAATAAAATGTTGTTTTTTATTAGTTAAATAAATATTTCTATGTATAACATGAATTATTGGAAGTTTTCATATCATATATACTTTAATTACAAATAAACGTCCATTTCTTGAGTATAAGATTTCTTATTTTTTTTTCTTGGGAAAAAGAGCAGGTACATTAGACATAACGTGTTAATATTATCAATATTCTTTGAGTATGTGTTTGAAATCAAACGTATTCATTTGTCTAACGTTACAAAATACATCTATCTATCTTCCGTTACAAGGATTTTTTATATGGAAGCAGAAATTACAGAGATAAAAATTTTATTTGATTAAAAAGCCCGTATTTCATGACGAAAATTAGATATTGTGCTAATTTAACTATATGCGTACAAAATGCTCCATTGACTACCATAAAATCGTTTTTATTAATCCTGCGTGCAAACAAAAAATAAAAGAATCTTTAACCATCTTCAAGAAATGTTTATTTAAAAGTAATTGTAATTAAAATACACACCCTTTCCTAAGCATTGAATTTTTATCTTAAATATCAAGCATAATTTAAAAGATTCAATTCATGTTGTTTCAAAATATTTTCATTAGAAACCGTGAATATGGCGTAGGACATCGGCAACGTTTTTATTTATGCTTGGTATAATTATTGAATAATAGAATTTATTAATTAATTTCTCAAGTTTATTTTTAATTTATAGCAACATGAAAGGAAATTCAGCATTGATTATACTATCTATTCAGTATTTTTTAGTTCTTTTCTAAACGAGGAATCATAATTTAAATAATAATAATCTATTAATTTATAATAATATATAATAACTAGGGGGCTCTGCCCCCTGCAAGCTACGCTCGCCAACCCCCGTTCAGACACCGCAGAATCTAAAAATAAAAAAATATGCTAATCTGATGAGTTTTAAAAATATTAGAGAAGATTAAATTATACTGAAAAAAGCTGTGCAGATCTTCCTGTAAACGGGTTTCCATTCAATTCCCTTTGATTGCAAAAATTTAACGGAGAATCAGTTGCTGTTAAGACATCCAATGGTTGTTTTCGTTTTTGATTAAAGAGTATCAGTTAAACATTTGAAAAGAATCTAAAATAAAATGAATTAAGTATTCAGAGTCTTTGTCTCCCGATATTTTAAAACAATCTCTATAACAATAGACTAAATCATGTGACTATCATCAACAGTTCCCGGCGGAACACTTCGTTTTTTATACTCTAGGTGCCATTTTGATACTTTAATGTTATCCAGGCACAGCTGATAAGTCACCAAATATTATTCTATCCGCATCATTTCATCTATATTATAATAGTTCAAGTCATCAAATGCCATAAACAAATACGATCTGATCCCTCCGCCTTTCATATGAAGGTTTGGCACAAATGTCATATTGGCGCGATTTTTTTCCAACGCCAATTTGGGGAACGCATCAACAGCATAAACAACAACATCCGGCTTACCATATCAAGCAAAATAACGATACTTTGGCACCAGCTAAGTACCCGTTGCGTATATGACATTGGCGTCAGAAAAAAATCGCGCCAATATGGTACCGTATATGGCATCTATGCCGAAAGAAAAAAAAAAGCCAGGTGCAAATCTCGTCAATATCTTTTTTGAAACAGCTAGAATTTTTTCATTCTTTGAGTGGTAAATTAAAACATTGATTTGAAGTTGAAATTAAATGTCACGGTTTGTTACATAATTTAATATTTCGCCAGATGTCATATACGCACCGCATGTTTGGCATGATTTTTTTTTTTTTTTTTTTTTACGAAAATTTGGAGAAAACCTCGTTTTCGAATACCAGTTACATATGTATTTTTGGTACTACTTAGTTATCCCGTCGACCAAAAATCTATCGCGAACTATAAGATTAAATGCCAATAACGGTTGATCGAAAATGTCACATTCACTTTACTTTTAGCCAGTTACACATGCTTACGTCATCAAGTGATTTTCATTTCGACGTTTTATTTTTATATTTATTAATGTTATACTAATTTATTTGTTCTTTCGTTATTTAAAATAAAAATTTTGTCAATCTGTACAATTTGGCGAGTGGTTTGGCGATTTATATAATTTGCGAAATTGGTTGACGGAATAGCTACGTTGTACCGTATTTTTTAATTATTTTCTACATTATATATTTATATAAGGAAATAGCAAAAAAATAATTAATAACTATGGAACAAAATAATTTATATAAATTAAAGAAAGAAATAAAAGTATATAAATAGTTATTATTAAATAAACGACAATAGACATGTCAATCAAAATAATGACATTTTTGCGCCAATTAGGTACCCCAGTGCGTATATGACATCTGTGCCTAATATTTTTCTTTGCGTTTTGTTTTTTTGTTTTTTGTTTTTTTTTTAAGAAAGAAATGAAAGCCATCAATTTAAATGTTTCATTTTTAAATGAAAGTTTTGTTTTAAATAAAATGATAACGAAATACAAAAAAAAAAAAGCATTGTTCTTAGCATAGATTTAAAGGACGCCAAACTGGTCGCCAAATTAATTTAAAATAGTAAACTTTTCTGAATTGTGAAAAAAATATATATATGTTATGATTGAAATTTGAGTTGCCATCATTAGAAAAGTTTATTTAAAATTAGAAAAAAATAAATATTTCGAAAACTAATTCGAATTTAAAAATTCTAATACCAGTTTTGAGATCTGTGGATCAGTACGGATTTTTGGTGTTAATTTCATCGCAAAGTATTCCATATTTTAGGAGAAATCGCCGTGAAACATAATCTGTTGTTTAATCAGTCGAATCAAAAAATCGATACACATTTCAGGCGTTTCATATATTCGTTTCATAAATTCGTTTCATTAGGATTTTATATATATAGGGTAGATAAATCAATGTATAAATCTATTGTATTGAAATCCAAAACACGCATATATTTGTTAATAATTTGTCAATATAATTACAATTTTTGATTATATGAACAAAGTTAGATTATCAAAAATATGTAAAAAATTTTAGTGGTTTGCATTTCATCTAATAAAACATTAATTCCCACAATTTTACATCAATGCTTTCTTTAGGTTATTTAAATGTGATATAATATTTCACCTGATTAAAAAGCATGGCCTATTTGGGACAGAAGGAAATCAAATCTAATTTTGTAAACAGTTTTGTAATTTTTAAAAGGAACTGTTAAATTTAAAATACTTTTCAGTAGAATTAATGTTTTTCAGTTTTTATTCAAAATGTTTCTGTCTGCACGAACATAAACTCATGCGATTGAATGACTGGTATTTTTTATATTCTAAAAAAATCACTTCTTTATATAAATTTAACAAGGAAACATAAAACATACGTCAAGCATAGATAGTGAAACACTTGCAGAATAATTAAACAAAATTCCACGAGTTAAGAAGGTAAGGAAGGCACCTAAGTAAACAATTTAGAAAACGCAATCATATTTGAAAATTATGATTTTTGTAATTACTTTTCATAACCGGAAAGGTAGTAGAATTCTTTTCCACAGCCCTGAATATGACATGCGTATAATATGCTAAAATTTAGTTTAGTTAAAATTATCATTACACAATCAGATATTAATTTCCAGTAATTTCTGGCATTAGACGAAATAGATGGAAATGTATCCGCATTCTTTTGTAAAACTTTGCCTGTTATCTACAAATTGTTTTTACATGCCTCATATAAAGCTAAAATTCAATACACGTAAAACAACGCTTAACACTATTAAAAACACACCTCCAGAAATTACCATTCGTAGATGAAATTGGATTTATTTATATTCTACGAACACTATTCATTAAACTAAATACAGTTCAGCTGGAAAGCAAGTAGCTGAAATAAAATCAACTTTTAAACATTCCACTTTTATATACAGTAAATTTTACTATTTCTTTTGTGTAGCCGTGTATACATATGATCTATAGAATTAATACAAACTACGCAGTATGCGAGATCTAGTTTAACTTAAAAACGCGTAACATAACTGAAGGATTCGAGCAATTATCGCTAGAAGAAAGTATTCTAACCCAAATATTTTGTGCGCTTTATAAAGAAACGGAAAATTCTATGCCCATCACATTCAACAGAAATTATGACTTAGTAATATTCAGTAATTTATAAGGATTTCATTAATTTTGAAAGAGAGTAAAATCATTATATAATCTATAAATTTTATACAAAACGTATAGTATTTAAAAAAAATAGTTAAACATAAAAAAGCATTTTATACTGCTTGTTAATAAAGTATAAAAAATTCATTGTGTTTAAAATAGTGTAAAGCTATTGAAAAAAGGTACAAAGAGTTTAACACTAGTTTGTTATTGCGGAAAATCTTATAACTAAATTATTTTGTTTGGTCGTGTAAATGAATAATGCTTTGCAGTCTATATTCTAGAGAAGCATATTTTAGTGCACCTGAGAATTTCATATAAACATCATTATGTTTGTAGAAGTGACACATTATACCGCAAAAGTTTTAGGTAGCTTTCTTTACAAAAAAGCTACCTATTGCAGCCGTTCGGAGGAAAGCGATTTAAAAAAATTTTTGGTATATTTTCATCGATCATGACCCCCAGACCCCGAAACCACCCTCCGTTCAAAATTGATATATATATATATATATATATATATATATATATATATCTGACCTAAGTCACACTGTAACTCCCGTAATTATGAACCGATTTCGATGTAATTCGGTGTGTACATAGTACATACCAATGTCTCGACCGAGTTCGTTGGCCAGCTTCATCCGCCGTTTTGTTTCAAAATGGCGGCCATTTAAAATTTTTAAAAAAATTTAAAACTTGAAATGTGGTACCAAAAAATTAAAAATGGAAAAATATTTTTTTCTTATGTATTTGATCTTTATACAAAGATTCCGGAGCAGTTTTTGTTTCGTCTATATCTTAAAAAATGGCTGAGTTATAGCATTTTGAATTTCTAGCGTGGCTGACATTTTGAAACGTCCTGAATTTTGTCACGCGATAAAAGGCGTATTTATGAAGCGATTTGGATGTAATTCGGTGTGTACATAGTACATACCAATCTCTCGACCGAGATCGTTGGCCAGCTTCATCCGCCATTTTGTTTCAAAATGGCGGACATTTAAAATTTTTAAAAAAATTTAAAATTTGAAATGTGGTACCAAAAAATTGAAAATGGAAAAATATTTTTTTCTTATGTATTTGACCTTTATACAAAGATTTCGGAGCAGTTTTTGTTTCGTCTATATCTTAAAAAATGGCTGAGTTATAGCATTTTGAATTTCTAGCGTGGCTGACATTTTGAAACGTCCTGAATTTTGTCACGCGATAAAAGGCGTATTTATGAATCGATTTGGATGTAACTTCGTTTATACATAGTACATACCAATGTCTCGACCGGGTTCGTTGGCCAGCTTCACCCGCCATCTTGTTTAAAAATGGCGGCCATTTAAAGTTTAAAGAAAAATTTAAATTTGAAATGTGGTACCAAAAATTGAAAATTGAAAAACTATTTTCTTCTTATGTGTTTGACCTTGATAAAAAGATTCGGGAGCAGTTTTTGTTTCGTCTATATCTTAAGAAATGGCTGAGTTATAGCATTTTGAATTTCTAGCGTGGCTGACATTTTGAAACGTCCTGATTTTTCTCACGTAATAACAGGCGTATTTATGAACCGACTTGGATGTACCTTGGTGTGTACATAGTACATACAAATATCTCGACCGATTTCTTTGGCCAGCTTCGTCCGCCATCTTGTTTCAAAATGGCTGCCATTTAAAAAAAATTAAAATATAAAAAAAATTAAATGAGATACCAAAAAATTGGAAAATGAAAAAGATTTTTTTTGTATGTGTTTGACCTTAATACAAAGATTCCGGAACAGTTTTTCTTTCGTCTATATCTAAAAAAAAATGGCTGAGTAATAGCATTTTGAATTTCTCTTGTGGCTGACATTTTAAAACGACCTGATTTTTGTCACGCGATAACAGGCGTATTTATGAATCGATTTGGATGTAACTTCGTTTATACATAGTACATACCAATGTCTCGACCGGGTTCGTTGGCCAGCTTCACCCGCCATCTTGTTTAAAAATGGCGGCCATTTAAAGTTTAAAGAAAAATTTAAATTTGAAATGTGGTACCAAAAATTTAAAATTGAAAAACTATTTTCTTCTTATGTGTTTGACCTTGATAAAAAGATTCGGGAGCAGTTTTTGTTTCGTCTATATCTTAAGAAATGGCTGAGTTATAGCATTTTGAATTTCTAGCGTGGCTGACATTTTGAAACGTCCTGATTTTTCTCACGTAATAACAGGCGTATTTATGAACCGACTTGGATGTACCTTGGTGTGTACATAGTACATACAAATATCTCGACCGATTTCTTTGGCCAGCTTCGTCCGCCATCTTGTTTCAAAATGGCGGCCATTTAAAAAAAAATTAAAATATAAAAAAAATTAAATGAGATACCAAAAAATTGGAAAATGAAAAAGATTTTTTTTGTATGTGTTTGACCTTAATACAAAGATTCCGGAACAGTTTTTCTTTCGTCTATATCTAAAAAAAAATGGCTGAGTAATAGCATTTTGAATTTCTCTTGTGGCTGACATTTTAAAACGACCTGATTTTTGTCACGCGATAACAGGCGTATTTATGAACCTATTTGGATGTAACTTGGTCTGTACATAGTTGTTACGTAATGACTATCTTTTTCTTTCATCCATGTACCAGTCACCTGCATAATTATTTAACTGGTTGTGATTGCATTGTTTCAATATCTGGCAACAGTTGGTTTTGTTTTGTTCTAGAGAAAAATTTATCAAAATAAAGTAATGTGAAATATATATGGCTCTTCTGTCATTGAATTTAAGTTAGAAATATATTCGCTTTAACAATAAGAAATGTTATTGAGGGCAGTTTTAATAGCTTATAGATATTTTAATACTTAACTTTTAGGGATTCATTTAGTTAAGAGATTTATTTACATTGGAATCCAACATATGGCGTCCGCTGACAGGACTGGAATCTGTAAGTAGAATTTTATTTGAACTGCTCAAGTGAGAATTATTATTATTGTTGAATAAAAAAAATATATATATATTGTTGATGTTGAATAATATGGATACGTTGAAAGCAGCTAGGCAACAGCATCGTAGAATTTTCACTAAAGCGTGTAACGAATTTGATGCAAGTGAAAATAATTTATCGTCTGCTGAAAAAATTCTGAAATTGACAATAATAGAAGAGAAAGCGAAATTTATGACCGATGTAGAATATAAAATTAGAGAAATATTGTATAGCGACCAAGCTGACGAAGAAACAATAGACAAAGATATCGATGAATCTGAGGTTTACATCGATCGCTGGCGTGTATTACAACAGAAATTAAACGAACTTTTGGTTGTAAAAAATGAAGATTTGAAATCTGATATTTCGGTAATTAATAAGAATGTATTGCTTCATTATCCGAAGATACAGTTACCTACTTTTAATGGTGAAATTAAAAATTGGTTGCAATTCTGGGGTCAATTTCAAAAAATTGATCAAGATACTAGCCTAGATTTTCATGACAAATTTGCGTATTTATCACAACCCATGGAAAAAGGCAGTGTGGCAGAAGAATTAATTAGAAGTTTCCCGCCTGGTGGTAACAGTTATGCCAAAGCTGTAAGTCAACTTAAATCTCGTTTTGGACGGGAAGAACTTTTGATAGAATATTATATTAGAGATTTGTTAGGCCTTGTACTGCAGAAGCAAAATCCAGGAAAACATAATTCTTTGCGACGATTATATGATTCATTAGAATCGAAATTGCGATCATTAGAAACTCTTGGAGTTATTAGAGACAAATATGCTGCGATGTTATATCCGCTTGTTGAATCGTCTCTTCCAGATGATATTCTTAGAGCATGGGAAAGGTATAGAACGTCTCACAGAAGATCGTCAAATAGATGTAATGATGTGGAATCTGAACTAGATAAAAATCATGATACAGATTTAAAGAATGGTGTTGTAATTGGCTCAAAAACTGGTCTAGATAATTTATTAGAATTTCTGCAAGGAGAAGTTGAAGCAGAAGAAAGAATTTCTTTGGCAAGTAAGAGTTTTGACAAAACTTTTCGATACAAAGCTGCACGCAATAATCATGAATTCGAAGAATCTCAAATATCTACTGTATCAGATTTATTAAACATTGATAAGAGAAAATATACTAGAAATAAGAATAATTTTAATCAAAAACTGTGTATTTTTTGTGACAAGCGACATGCATCGAAAAAATGTTCAAGGCAATGTCAATGTCGTATGATGTTAAGAAAGACATAATGCAAAAGAAGAGAACGTGTTTCGTGTGTTTAAAATTAAACCATCTAGCCCGAAATTGTAGAGCAAAAGTAAAATGCGTTGTATGCAGAAAAAAACATGAAACTGTAGTATGTCCAAAAGTTCCTGAAAAGTTAATCAAACCTGAAGAAGCCCAGGATTCCTTAAAAGCTCTGAATAATTATTACTTCAGAGGATCTTCTTTGAATGTTGAGCCTTCAAAAAGCAAGCTTCATCATGAGCCAGGATCACAAGGACGAGCTAGAGGAGATTCAAGCAGGGGACGTGTTGATTATGGTGGACCCCGTGGTGGTGATGGGTATGCTAATGGCTACGGCCGAAGATATGACAGTCCACCTTTTGGAGGTCGAGATTTTTATGACCGTGGCTACAGTTCAATGTCGCCTCGCATGAGACCATACCCTTCACCTTATGATCGTCCTAGTCCATCTATGGCGCCCATGAGAGATGAATATGCGGATCCCTATTCATCATCTTTGAGAGATCCATATTCACCAAGATCTGGCATGTCTGCTGTTTCCCGTGATTTGTATGAAAGAAGCAACAAAGCAACATTTCTTTGACACAGTTAAGGTTGAAAATGATAATTTTTTAGTCAATATGCTTTCGATTGAATATTACCCTCCTCTTCCTGATAATTTTGATCTGTGTTTGAAGAGACTAAACAAAGTTGTGAATCCTCTGATATCAGAGCAAATTTATGAGCTACATGGGAATCAAAATCCTTCAGACCTACCTAGAAGAGGCTGTTCTAGCCATCAACAATTAAAATTGAAATGGTGGGAGAGACCCGAATGGTTGTATTTGCCCTATGAGAAATGGTCATCCACTGAATTTATTGCTGATGAACACGAAGTTCTTAAAAAAAAAAAAAAAAAGAAAGAAAGAAAGAAAAAAAAAGATGTTTTCTCGTCGGATACTGTCCTAATTTCCAGTAGTGAAAATGTGGAAACTGGTTGGTATTATCGCTACAATTCTAAGGTACCGAAAAGATTTAACTTGTAATTTTAAATTGTTGAGTTGTGCTTTCCCCACAACTCAAGGTGGGAGTATGTTACGTAATGACTATCTTTTTCTTTCATCCATGTATCAGTCACCTGCATAATTATTTAACTGGTTGTGATTGCATTGTTTCAATATCTGGCAACAGTTGGTTTTGTTTTGTTCTAGAGAAAAATTTATCAAAATGAAGTAATGTGAAATATATATGGCTCTTCTGTCATTGAATTTAAGTTAGAAATATATTCGCTTTAACAATAAGAAATGTTATTGAGGGCAGTTTTAATAGCTTATAGATATTTTAATACTTAACTTTTAGGGATTCATTTAGTTAAGAGATTTATTTACATTGGAATCCAACAATAGTACATACCAATGTCTCGACCGAGTTCGTTGGCCAGCTTCATTCGCCATCTTGTTTCAAAAGGGTTGCCATTTAAAAAATTTAAATTTAAAATTCAAAATTCAAAATGAGGTATTAAAAAATTGGAAAATGAAAAAGATTTCTTTTATGTGTTTGGCCTTGATACAAAGATTCCGGAACAGTTTTTGTTTCTGAAAATTTGTTCTTTTGTTGATATCTTAAAAAATGGTTGATTTATAGCACTTTGAATGTCTAGCATGGCTAACATTTTGAAACGATCTTGTATTTGTCACGCGATAACACACGTATTCGCCTATTTCGATGTAAGAAGGCATGTGGATAGTATACATCAACACCTCGACCAAGTTCGCCGGTCAGATTCATCAGCCATCTTGTTTCAAAATGGCGGCCATTAAATTAAAAAAATATATATATATTTAAAGTGAGGTGCAAAAAAATTAGAAATTGAAAAAGGTTTCTTTCTTAAGTATTTGATCTTGATATAAGGATTCGGGAGCATTTTTTTTTATCTTTACCTTAAAAAAATGGCTCAGATATAGCAGTTTCAATTTCTATTGTGGGTGACATTTTGAAAAATCTGATTTTTTGCATGCGTCAGCACTCCTATATATTAACCGATTCCGATGTGAGTGAGCATGTGCACAGCAATTACTAAGATCTCGACCAAGTTCACTGCTTAGCCTCATCCACCATGTTGTCTTAAAATGACAGGCACTTTAAGAAATTGCCAAATTTGGCAGCCAAATATAAGTTACTTTAAAGAAAAGCAGCTTCGATAAAGCTGACTAATTTCGCGAAATTCTCATTCATTATATTGATAAAAATTAGTATTGAATCTCCTATATTCGGTTTCCACTAAATTGAGCTTCGTGTGTTTGCATGATATAAGTTGGCTTTTTTTAAATAAGGATTATGAAAGCTACCTCTTCCTCCCGGCACTGGCCGGAAGGACTTTTTTTATCAATGCGCTCTAAACGAAATTATTTTCTTTGTCCCTGTAACAGGCATATAAAAGATACAGATTTTGTTTTGAATATAGAGCATGCCATAGTAAACATCAGGGATAGATATAAATTACATGGTAATCCGAATGTATTTACGATAGTTGGAGAACTGCAAGATAGCAAGTAGACGAGAAACCGAAATCATAAACACTTATTAAGTATGTATTGAAAGTTTCAAACATTTAACTGCATGTTATTCCTCTAGTGCCAATATTCTTTAAAAGCTTTTGAAATTTACGTCTCAATGTAATCCTTTTTTTTTTCCAACATAGTTGAAATTTGTTTATGGATTCAGTTTGTCAAGTCAACGCGGTGCTTACGGAGTACCGACGTAGATCGTTTTACCGCCACGCGAAACCTCCAACGAAATTGAAAAAAGCAACATAACTTAAATTTAGAAACAATGCTTATAAAAATAAAAAGAATTTAGAAACCCTGGTGGAGGGGCCTGAGGCTCATTCCGGGGTTTGGAAGCACCTTAGGCACAAATCCGCCTCAAAACAAGGGGCGCGTAGAGCATCCAAATAAATTTGGTTGCCCTACACTTCGTTGACAGACTAATGTTTGACCTGGCAATAGTCGGAAAATGAGAAGGCAGGTGGCGCCAGGAGTCACAGCTAAGCCTGACATCCAGGAAAACCAGATGCCCAAACTAACACTATCTCTGAAAACTTATAAAAAAAAGGGGGGCCACATAGCTCACTAAATTTTGAAAGTCAAGCTTTATGTCCCTCACAAGTCGCAGATCTTCGGCTTTCGCACAAACGGGGAAGCCTTGAAAAAGGCTTTGTGGTACTAGACATCGAAATTTCCACGACTGCAAGTTTCACATTGGCGTTGACTAAGATCTAAAAAATATGGGGTAATTTAAATTTAATAAGAACTAATCTATTCAAATTTAAAAAACTAACTACCACTGAGTGAATCTGTGACAAAGCCGGATAGCAACTACTCCCGTAATCCCCGATACAGCTCGGACCGTTTAGCTCTGAAAAGAGCACTTTGCTAACGGGTTTCCAGGGAGGTGCACACACGCCGGCGGTCTTAGGTGAAATGAAGCTGGAACAATGGAACAATCAAGCAGGTGTGTGGATTCCCTAGTTGCATGGCAACTTTACATCCAGGCTAAGAGTATATTGTGTTACAATGCAATGGGGGCCTTGGAAAAAAGAGCGTTTAAACGCGGCTAGTAGCCACGAAAAAATGGAGAGTAAAAGCTTAAGAGATAGACAATTTTTAAGAAAAAATTGTTAGTAGAACTAGTAGGGAAAAAAAAAAAAGTTCCATATGATCCACATAATGTCCAGGACAGGCGAAAAAGCTACCAAAGGAAGCCCCATAAAAAAAAAAAAAGACTCAATTCAGAGACCATACATTTAATATAGCTTGTTAAGTAAAAAAGTTTAACACAGTGAATAAAAGAAACAAAACTAAATATTTACATATTTACAAGAGAATTTAAATTACTTTAAGTAAAAAAGAATAATAATGTAAGAAAAAGCTACAGTGAGGAGAGTTCAAACCAAATAAACAGTTAATTGCAAAAGCCGAGGGGAACAAACGACAGCAAGAGGACGGCGTCCACCCAGTCTAGTAATTTGAGGAGAAAAAAACATGAAAATGAAAGAAGTAAGAGTAATATCATGAGAAGAGCATAAAATACAAGAAAAGAAGTTTTTTTTATATAACTTTTTAAACAAACAACACAGACAAAAAGAAGGAAAAAAGTTTAGCAAATGAAGAGCTTAATCTTCGTTAATGTTGATCTGACTAGCAAGTTTATCAAATTCAGTTAGTATAACCATCAATTTTTGCATCGGATTATCGAGGTTCTTAGTCTGAGTTGAGATGTTCTTTATACATTTAAGGAATTTAGTGATTTGAAAGATTTGTTTGACTTCGTTGAAAGTATTAAGAATGTCTTTAATATTATTGGTGTAATTAGTAGGAGCATTAGAATTTTCAATAGTAGGGGAGGAATGGGCGTTTGCGGTAGTACTATCATTGTTATCAGAGTTTAATTCTACATTACTTGTAGAGGGTTCAGAGTCTTTAGTATTTTTGGTATAATTATAATTCTTAAAATATCCGCTAAGATTTGGGTTTCTTGGGATAGATTGCTGACGCTATTACTTGTTTTTCAGTTCTGTTTATTTTCGAGTCTATAAGGATTTTTTGGACAACCACGGAAATTCGCTGGGTGCTCCAGTCCACAATTGGCACAAGTGGGTTTAATACGCCCCTTGTGGTGACAATCTGTACTTAAATGTTGATCTCCGCATTTTACACATTTAGCATCGAAGCCACACACTTCCGATGCGTGACCGTAACCCTGGCATTTGTAACACTGTTTTACACGATTTTTGCTAGTAAAAGCTTCAATCTTAACAGAAATATAATGTATATTGTTAATTTGGTAAATTTCTTCAAAGTTCTTACGAGGGATAACATTTACCATGTATATTGGCATTGGTTGGCCAGTTTTACGATTTTCAAGCATGGCAGCCCTAGTGACTGCGAAACCATGCTCCCTGAGACTATCTTCAATAATTTTAGTATCGGTGTAACAGGGGAGGCCCCTAATGCATATTTTTTTGGGTCGAAGTTCTTTAGGATCAAGAGTTGTATATTTCTTTTTGTTTTGGTCTAGCCATTTCTGAGTAGATTTAAAGTCCTTATCAGAGTTACATTGTATAACAATGCGTTCGCCTTTTAGCGTTATTTTTGGTTTTTCCAAGTTTAACACAGTAATTTCATGAGCTACCGCCGCCCAATTGCTGTCGACTTCGACGTAGAAAGGGTTAACAGAATTTTTAACTTTGACAGTATTCTGAGTATTATCACTAACATTTGACTCATCCATTTCTATATTTTCAGTAAGGGTAACTTCATTAGCGATATTCTTATATTTATTACTTAGAGGGATAGGTGAACTCTCCTCTGAAATAGGACGCTTAACGCCTTTCTTAACTGCATTGAAAATTTCGTTTTTAAGGTTAGTATTAGTAAGAAAAAAGTTTGGAGTTTTCTTATACTTAATAGAGCCAAAAAATCTAAAGATAGCTGAATTTAACAAATTATCATGGGTTGGCTCCCCAAGCAAAGTAAAAACATCATGGCAAGTTTTTCTTACCTCTTCCTGTTCAGAGGCAGAGTCAGAATATCCAGCTTTAGCCTTAATATCCAAGATATATTGGTCTACGAAGGTGTAAAAATCACCCAGTATAGTCTTAGAATAGTCCTCAAAGTTCGAAGAAAATCTATCAAATTGGTCTTTGAAATTACTGTTTAACGTTCCATTACATATTTTGTCGATATAATAATCTTGATCATCAGTAGCCGTCATAATGCAGCACTAAATAGCGAGCGAAAACTATTCTAACGAACCACCACACCTGCCATTCACACTGCGAAAAATATAACATGCGATGGAGCAATCACCTCACATGACCCCTCACAACAGAGCTCCAACGCAACTGTGATGAGACTGATGATGACTGACTGATGACTGATGATGAAGCTGGGGGTCAAAAACCGGGGTTTAAATAGAGTAGCCGAGGTTCTCGTGAGCAGGTTCCCCTCGGCCAATGAAATTACTGGAAGGGTTAACTCGACCGTAAACGCTGATTGGAGCTAGGACGATGATGTCACAGACAGTCTCTGGCCCAGAAAAGGGCAGAGCAGAGAAAATAAATGAAAATAATAGTGGGATGAGAATTATTTACAAAATATTAAGAGTAAATGAAGGCAGGTTAAAACCCTAAAAACTACAATAAATTCAAAAAATAAAAATGCAAGGAAGGTATTCAGTTTGTTTGTCGGCCGACTGTGGCCTCAAACTGTTTTAAACATATTAGGAATAATAAATATGTGATAGCGACATTTTCTTTGGTATATATTCTATTAAAAATGGACTATGCAATTGTTATAGTTCATGTACTGTACATGGCTATTGAAAGGAATCCTGTTACATTATGGTCAATGGAGAAAAATCGTTTTCGGTTCATTTTAATGATGCAACACTGGTTCAAGCATGATGTATTTAAAATGCTATTATATAATTTCTCTAAAGCTTGCTTTCTGATTCATATGGTATGCAGAGTATTTATCATTTATTTATAGGTTCACTTAAAAGAATTCATTTAAATAATAGCCAATGGGGAAAATTCTTTGTGCCGCTTTTCAATAATTTTACACTATTTTAAACATGTTGAAATTTGTATACAATATTGATAAGCTGTAGAAAATTCTTTTTTATGTTTAGTTAAATTTTTCTATACTATACGTTTTATATAAAATGTACAGATTATATAAAGGGCTACACACTTTAATTTGTAAGTTCTTATATAAATGAACGTGAGCTGCTTAAGTATAAGTTTTTAATTACGATATACATTCATTTGATAAAGTAAATTATTATACTAAGATATTTTTGCAAGATATAAATAAATTAATACACATGTCTATGCAAGGAAATGGATAATTTGCCGTCTCTGAATAGTAAGTATGTTTTCCGTTGTGTTGTGAGTTTTATCCTGTCTTTAATTGACTTTAACTGACTTTAACCTGACTTAACTTTAGGTAAATATGACGAGCGTGCACAAATTTTCCGATAATGGACAGATCTTAACAAAATTATTCAAGGACATTTCCATCTGTTAGTGGAAATTTCTGAAGATGAATTTTTGACTGTGTTATGCGTTTTGGTTGGTTGGTTGTGTTTATGACGGCCAATTATCAACACGAGGGATATAGGCCCTAAAGGGGGGGGGGGGGTTGCACTACGTGGGGGTCTTTTTAAATGAACCTAACCCGTATTTACACGTGGAAATCCACGGTTCAAAGAAAACCATGAAAACTCCGAATGATTAGACCGACGGGCGCGATTGGATTTGAACCCAGCACCTCACGTCTACCAGCTTCGAGACCCCTCGGCCACTGATGGGGCGCTATGCGTTTTGGAACGAAGCGAAAATTTTTAACACAATTTATTGCGGTTATAGGTGTAAATGTGAGGGGCTCACAAACATAGTAGACCCAGTCCATTTTGAAAAAAAAAAATAGATAATCAATTTAGAAGGTGTATAAAATCTGTTTTATAAACTCCCACAGTAAACCAAGTCTGTAAACGGATGACATATATGAGAAAGTATATGAAAACAGACTTGGTTCACCGTGGGAGTGGATAAAACAGATTTCACGCATCTTCTAAATGGACTGTCTCATTTTTTTTTCAAATGGGCTTGATCTACTATGATTCTGAGCCCGTCATATCATATACAAGGATGAGCGAAAAATTCGAGATTGATGGTATTTCTTAAAATCTTTTTTAACCTTCGAAAACGACTAAGTTCCGTTGAAATATTCTGGAAGTGTTCGGCAACGTTTCAGAGTTTCAAAGAATTGTAGAATATTTACAAAATTTCATTATTTTTTAAGACAACATACAACTGTTTTTATATATTTTATGACATGATAACAATGAATTTTCATTTTTTTTCATCCCGCTATGAATATCTACATCCATTTTTTTTTATTAGAAAGTAAAACAAGAATTATATGAAAATTATGCATTTTTTAATTTTTTTTTAATATTTTTAGAGATATCAATCAATATGTATTTTTTTAATTTTCTTAGTGTATACGTAAAAGTGCTATTTTAAACTTATTTCTTATGAAATCGTTTACTTTGCATATAGAAAGCATTCATTGTAAAAGATAACATTTTTAAAAAATTATGAAATTTATTATAATATGCCATGTACTTCAGCATAATACTCTCCGAAGCTTCTTTTAATTTATGTTTTAAGTACTTAATGATGTCATTTAACCACTTGCTGTACAAAGTATCATTATTTGATTAGGCATTTTCTCTTACTGGCACGAATCCAAATGAAATATCCAGTTTTATGAAAAGCTAACTGAAAAGCCAATTTATGAAAAAAAAAAAATTTGACAAGTAATAATTTCGGTTTTGTTCTACGTAAGAATATTGGGTAATCTAATTATATTAACACAGATTTCTAAAGTATATTATCCCTTTAAAATTCATTACAAAGTATATATACTTCTTTAAGAAAAATATTATTTTTTTTTAAAAAACATCTAAACATATTATAATTATTAAAATTTTAGTTTTGGAGATTATATAGATACTATATTTGTCATTATGTTCCGCTAAGCATATATATACATATATGCATATGCATGTATACACACGGTGTTTCTAAAAGGTTATACGTAATTTACTAGGCAAAAATCTCCGCATTTTTATATTTTTTCAGATGAAACCCACGTGAAATAATAGCTGAAACTAGACTAAACTTTAAATAAAAGGAATTTGCTCTAATATGCTACTTTAACTTGAAAAACGTTGCTAAACTGAGAGGTAGCAAATTCAAGAAACAAATACATTGAATAAATAGACTTTAAAGACAAAAAAAAAATTACAAAACTGAATCATGTATTGTCTTTCGTTTCACATATTTCATTATCAATAAACATATATTTTTCTTAAGAATTTCTGTATAACATACAAAACTAAACCAGACGAAATATTTGTTTCAAACACTTGATTATTAAACAGAAAAATATGTTTATTTATTGCGTGGATTCAAAAATGAAATATCCAAAATAGATAAACTTTAAAAAAGGAAAAAATAAATAAATTACACAGACAATAAACTGACTCAGAAATAGTTATTGTTTTCACATTTTTCTACATTGATAAATACATTTTTTTCTTAAGAATTTCACTACATTTATTGAGCTGAGCGACAAAACATTTATGGGCTCAACCACTCCAACGGTTTTTTTTTTCTTTTTTGCCATACAACTCTACCTAAATCCTATAGTATGGAGTAATTTGGCTCAGTATTAAAAAATAATCTTGCTGAAAACGTATCTTAGAAGAATAATTATGAATCATTGATAAATAACTGAAATTTTTCTAAAACATCGCCACACCAATTTCAGCACTAAGCGTCACTGTATTTCACATTATAAAATATTATTTAATCGTTATCACATGACAAACTTTTAACGTTGTTAGGAAAATCGCTTTTTGTTAATCAAATGCCCCTTTCTTGAGAAATGAATTATAATACAGATTTCAGAAAAAAATACAAAAAATACAAATTTCGACAACAGTACATTGCTAGTACGAGTATAAATCAACTTGCTTCCTCAATCTCCTATAACGACCCACATGCGCTATCTTAGAATATATTTTCTTTGGTGATTTTGTAAAAGCTCATAACATTGTCAAACATGATTTATCGTTAAAACAATATATCACTATGCTTTGGCTTAAAATACATTTTCAAATTCATACATGTCATCAATATAACTCCGGCAAGTGCAGTTGCAAAGAGAGGGGAATGCCACAAAAATTTTGTATATTTTTACCAGACTGCCAAGAAGGGTTATGTGTTTCACCCGTACCTGGGTATGTGGATTTCTTTATACCCTCGAAACATCTCAACGTCTGGATGGATTTTAATGAATGAGGTCTCTATCGATTCGTCTTAACCGCCCGATGTTTATAGGCTATGTATTGTTTTTATAAATTCAAAATGGCGGTCATAAAATACAAAATGGCAATAGAGCAGAAAAAATGTTTACGCACATAATGTTTTTTTAAGAGTTGAAAGATAAACAAGTATTGTATGAAAAGAAGAAGTCAATGATAATGATAGAAAATACATGCACAATAGCATTTTGTGGATTTTGATAATTTTTATTTATGTTCATTACGTAATATTTTCACTTATTCACTTTTTCGTAAAAGCTTTATCTTTTTATTACTCTAAATTTCTTTTATGTGGACGTCATTTACCATTTATTTCATTATCTTATTTTATAAAATCTAAATAATATTTAATGCAACTAAAAATGCAAAATTTTGTTTAAAATAACAATATTTTACAAACATAAAAATTAACTAAATTAATAAAATATGAATGCTCTGATTTTGAGAAAAAAAAATAGTTGGTTATGTTAGTGAATCTCGGACCATACGTTGATATTATATAAATCTAATTTTATTATAATTAAGTAGTTGGGAATGAAAAAATGTATTGGTTTACTTATATGTAAAAATTTTCGCACAGTTATACTTATCAACATCAAGACAGCGTATCCTCAGTAAAAGGATGTTAAATACATGTATATGTATCAGTATATATATATATATGGAAAAATACATATTTGTGAGTATGTTTTTGTACACATAGAAATATGTAGATATTTGTAACCATGTTTGCGTACGTGTGTGTATATGCGTGCGTATGCGCGGATAAATGTGTGTACCTCTAAAATATACATATATTAGGGAATATTTCAAAATTAAATCTTTTACTTATTTTATCAGTTATAGGTGAAGTTTACAATAAAATGAAAAAAAAAAAAAAAAAAAAAAAAAAAAAAAAAAAAAAAACAATGTTTGACTCAGTCATAAGTTTTGAAAAGAAATTAAATGTTACCAGTAATTTCGAATTACAAGTGAGTTGAAATGTAAAATATTCTGCAATTATGAAAGAAGCAAAGCTCTCATGACTTACCTTTCATTTTTAACATTCAAGAATTATGACCTACACCTATAATTGTTTTGTGAACAACAAAAATAATCAAACATTTTTAAATACAAACATTTACCTATTTTTCGTATTATAGAAATACTAAATATGGTTAACAAATCTGAAGAATTTTCTGTCGGAATGATTTGACAGCAACATTGTGTTTTTACCGAAAAGTGACAGTAGATTAACTTTTTCAATTTATCGTACACTTTTTTTTTTTTGTTGTTAAAAGGAAATCGAAAATTACGTGAAATATTGTAACTTTTGAGAAGGAAAACATTTCATTTGAAAACTTTATTTCCACTGGGATCAAATCTTCCACCTGTGTTCCGAAATTTTTTTGCATGTAATGATTCACTTCTCTGATATCCTATGAAATTTTTAGTACAAACATAAGAAAATGTTTTACATGCGATATATGTATATATATGTATGTATATACCCTGAGTAATATGAATAAAAAAAACAAATATGATAGAATATTGTTTAGGCATATTAAACGCAACAAAAAATAAATTTGTATTAATTAAAGTTTCACTTTCAAATGGCTGTAAAAAAAGAGCTACTGGTCAGAATGACCTGATATTTTATGTGAGTATTGAGTTTTGAGGGGAAAAAAAGTGCAAAATTTGGCGATAGATGGGGCTGTAATTGTCTTAAGTTACCATTTAAAAGACGTGACACGCTGTTCTGGCACTCTGTGTTTAAAACGTATCCACCACGACAAGCTGGTGCCAAAGAAGATAAGAAAAAACTGTTCTTAATTGTCCCCAGGCGAAAAACTGCGAGAATACTAAGAACGAAAATGAACCCGTCTCTTCGAATTTACCAATCAGCTTCTTCAGACCGAATGCAGTCATTGAACCAGAACCGCTTCTTAAGACCTTTTAATGTTAGAAATTTCTTCAATTCAACTGCCGCTCGGACACCGTTCTTCTAAAAAAAATTCACAAGCTGACCCCGATCCATCAATTGTAGAGTCATGGCTATCTTTGCAGATGCAGAATATGAGGAACTGCCTGTTCCGCGACTATTTATTTCAAGTGCAATGTGCAGTGCTCATGTCATGTCTTTTTAATGGCATCTTATGACGCCATCTATCGCATTTTTTGTACTTTTTCCTTTCGCAAAACAAATTACCATTGATTCACATATGGTCACATGAAATATCAGATCATTATGACCAGTGGTTCTTTTTTACGTCCTTTTGAAAGCGAAACTTTAATTATAATCACCATGTATATATAGAAATAAATATTGATATGCCTTGCTGATTGTCAAGAAAAAAGTATGTATTCTATAGTATTAACAGTGAGATTTTAATCCATTTATAAGAAATTTAAAAAAAATGATTTTTTTTTATAAATATTTTTTAAATGTACTGTCCTTCGTTTGAAATATTATGTTATTTATGCAAAATTATATTTGATATGCTTGGATAAATTTTATTTATATTAAGATCATAAATAAACAAACATATTTTGTCTTTTTATAAAGGCGTAGCACGTATTGCTTTCATAACAGAAAATTTGAAGATGAGATTGGGCTTTTCTTTTCAAATTTGTGTGCATGCATGTAAATAATCTAAAATGGAAATCTGCCAAATGTGTATTTATACAAGACACGTCTCTTTTCTATTTTTTATGGAAGAGCCTTTTTACATTTTTTAAACATAAGAAAAAAAAAATTGTTACTTTTCACAAATTTGCTCAATCCAATATCTGAACAAAAAAAGTATTAGACACGTGTGAAATAAGAAATTTGATATCTACAGTTATGGTTATGATGGAAAATGGGATATGTTTTATTTTAGAATGTCATTTTTGGAAATTTTGAAAAAGTGAAATTGGAATGACGTACTGAATATCTAAATCACACTAGAAAGTTACTTGCAGTTTAATATATTTTATTTTTATTCATTTATAATCTGATAATTATCCTTTAAAATTCTTAACAAATCACATTACTCGTAATCTCTTTATTTATGGAACTATCTTTCAGAAATCAATAAACCTGCCGATGTCGATTGACAAATTATCCATTCTTAAGTTTTAAAGAGCACTCGCTGAGGATGCTGCGTAAAAATGCCAGAATCTGTAATCGCGTAGTTATAGCTTTATGAAAAATTATGAAATCATTGCTATATGAACTCGTAAATTATGGCTTTTAGGATTTAAACTGCGCAATCGCCAATAGTGACCTCAAAGTATCATGATTCATGATATTTCGCGCGGGGGATGGCTGTTTAACCACATATTTCTGTTCATAGTCAATAATATCATCAAATTTTTTTAAGTCCATTTCTTTTACTGGGGATGCACAAAATATTCTAAATAATTTTACATTTACAATAAAATTAGATAATATTCAACCTAATATGGAATAAAGATGATATTCATTAATGCCTGCACTTTAAAATAATTTATTGTGAATTTTACATATACAACTAATATTGTACGCAATGCATTTGTATTACTGGTCGTGTATCCCTTTTTTTAACATACATGAAAATATATAACGATTATAAATATTCTAATACTTTAATCTTAAAGTTCAACGGTATTTACAATTTATTTCCTCCAATAGACATATATTTAACTGAAAATAACTTCTAATAAAACAAAAAGGTAATAATTAATTTTATTGTGAAGATATACACTGTACAAACTGAATGAATCTTTTAGAAAAGCAAAGTGTCCTTAAGCAATGCAAAAGTTTATTTATACGATCTATCTTATTTAGAGAGAGAAAGTGGCCAAAAGGCATTTCGTAGTGTACTTTATTCAACGCATTCTTCCAGTTCATTGTTATTTCCGTATATGAGATTAAGTGTTCAATAAATAAACGAGAATGTAGAATTTATCTTATCAGAAAAAAAATATAATTAATTTTCACCTAAAAAAAAAGTAACAAAAGAAAAATAACTTACAAATTATGGATGTCATAATTTTTTTCGCCATATAACGAAATGGTTATATGACAGATTTTTTTTTTTTTAATTTAATTGAGTCAAGTGAAATTCAGCTCAATACTTCGCCGATATCATTCTGAATTTTCTCAATATTTCTCCGGCCATTTTACATGTGTTGTCCTACATAATAGACTATTAAATAATTTAAAAAAAAAATGTGATATTTCCCAGAGTGCAGTTAAAAAGTACGTCTTAAAAATTTTCATAGTTCATTACCCATTAATCATATTTATACAACGCGTTCAGGTCTTTGTTTTTGATGTAGATTGTCAAACTCCCTGAAATAGGTGCATTAATTTAGATTATAAATCATGCATGCTATAAACAAAACTCTTGCGAAATACTTTCTACTCCCATTCATACAAGTCCTATACTTAGCCAAATGAAAATAAATGTTACACAGGACTCTCACTGGTATGTTCTATAACTTAAAAAATCGAGGATTTTATTTTATAGGATGATCACATCTGTTATTTTACTATTTAATCGGTTGTTTTGCTCGTACCATCATGTCTTAACCTTCCCAGAAAAGTATAAATTCAAACATGTTCTTTATCATGAGACATTCTAGAAGAATCGTCAATTATTTCTCTAGATACTCAATAAAACGTCTACAGTCAAACATTAGCTGTGATTATAATAAAACACTCATACTACAATGTATATTAAAACACAACACACATAAATAACGCCTGCATTCAACAGTTAAAGGTATATATAAATATTATACAGACATACAAACAATAAATCCAACTGGAGTGAAAAAATAGCCAGAGCCAGGAATCGAAACCGGGACCCAGGCCCGGACTGGCTCCTTTGGGGGCCCTCGGCTGGAAACTGAAAGGGGCCCCTTACTGGAGAATCTAGAGGGAACAGAATATCACAATATTTAATTTTTAAGAATTAGGCTTACATATCCTAAAAACACACTTAGCAATTTTGTCATTTGGAAAATAATTGAGTAAAAAAGTAAGCTTTTTCTGATGTAGTTTACTAACTTTTACAATAAATATTTATATTATTTTTATATACAGTACCTAAACTACTTCCGTGCTACAAAAATAAGTGCTAAGATGAATAATAAGCCCACATCCGTCATCTCGGATTTTTTTCTTGTGTGAAAACGCCTTTTTCGACTAGTAGTAAATGTCGCCGATGGTTATATATTGTTGATAGATTAATATAATATTGAAAAAAACTGGAATATAATAATCATAATTATTAATTTAAAAACAGTTTTTAATTCACGCCAAGAAAAAAATCCAAGATGGCGGTTGCGGGATTATAATACATCTGTTCCATAATAAATATATTAGTTAATTATGAATGGTTTGTTACTTGAAACTGAGAATGAGAAATATTTTTAGTTTTAGACAAACAAATCGTAGTGTTCAAGCCATAATAATCTAAATCCTGCTGTAATAGCTTTGTAAATATTGAAAAGGGACACAATGGTAATAAAAATCAGGCATATTGAAAAAAAAAGTACTTTTTAATTACGATTTAATTCTTACAAATTGTAAAATAGATTTTACAACAAAAATAAAAATGGCTCTACAGTACTTTGGTATAGATACATAAAACTAAAAAATAGTTAATGTGATTGTGAACGGCTATTTACTAACCAGCTTTTAGCCAGTTCTTCATTGGTTCTGGATACTTCATCTATAATAACATCTATAATATTTTTCTAGATTCATGAAAAGAAGATTAGCCATAAGGTCCTGGCTTAAAGTAGATCTAAGTCGATTCTGAACTATTTTAAATTGAAAAAACACCCTCTTACAGGTGACTTGCATACAAGGTATGGTTAATACAAATTTGTAAGCTACATCAAGTTGGTAAACATTCCAGATTGTGATAATTCGAAAAGGCGTAGGATAAACACCAAAATCATTGTTTCTTGTCAGATCAGTATCCATAAAAATTTTCGTCTTCTTAAAATTTAGATTCTACTGTAAAATTTCTTTGTCTGTATTAAGTCTTTCTTCGTTACTTGTCCTGGCAAAATCTAAATCAATGAAAAAGACCAATTTATAGTTTTTGGCAGTTCCGATTCCAGGAGCTTCGTCTATTGATTTTTCATCAGGCATTATTTTTTTTCTTTGAAGTTCTTTTTTTCCTTGAAATCTAATTCTACTTCTACATCAATGATATTATCTTTTAATTTGCTATTAACTGTACTTGTGTAATAATTTGTTTTTGAATACAGAGTCTGAAAGTGTTTATTATTCATTTTATCCCTTGTTGTAGCAGTTTCTCTATCAAGTTCCAGCCTGTAGAATAGTCAATGGTTTTACTTTGTAAATATTTATAAATATGAGATGCAACAAGAAATAAATCTAGTAAAACATTAAATATATATAAGTTTTCAAATTCTAACCATTGACTGATCAAATTTCGAGCCAGAAATTTAGATTTGTAGTCAAAACATCTATTTGATATTTCTTTTAAAATGGTAATAAAATTAAATAGTTTCCCTGTGTTTATACTTTTCTCCCTTCCTTAAAATCCCTCATTAATAATCGGAAAAAGAGCTTTATGTTTGCTTTGTGACTCCTATTTTTTTTTAACCTTTGCAGTTTTTCATGTGCAATATGTTTTTTTGTTGTTGTTTCCTTCTCCCATACGGCCATTCATTTGTAAGACGAGGTTAGAAAAACAGCATATTCTTCCATCAATCCAAATAAGTTTTCTCCTTGGAGCAACGTTACTGTTGAATCAGCTACTACCAAGTTTTACGTGTCCCACACAGTGAGTGTAAATATAATCTCCACTTTCCTTTTTGAACAGAGCTTGTAGACCATTATAACAGCCTTCCATATTGTTATCTCCATCAAATAAACAAGTAATATAAACATTTTGTTTTTAAAGTCAATTCCTACTTAGGCCATCAAAGAAAAATTTAATATAATCAAGCTAATATGAGTTTTTGTTGCATTAAAATATCTCAATTTGTTGATTTTCTATAAGCAAGTAGGTTTACAATGGAACTCTATGGGAATGTGGCGAAATATTACAGATATCGCCAAGTTGGCGTCACTTTTGGCGACTCATTTTGGCCGCCAAATTTGGCGATATATCGCCAAGTTGGCGACAAACTTGGCGGTATTTGGCGACAGAACAGGTCCCCCCTACGGTAACCCTTATTGAAAATACTTTCATTGAAATTCAATAACCAATGGCGGCCATTTTGTTTCCCATGCAAAACTAAAATTAATTAATTAAAATTTAATTAATTAATTAATATTCGAAAAACTTTATTAACATCAATTGTCATCCAGTACAAGTTTTAAAAAATTTATTTCAACCTGATAGGATGAATAATGAGTATTTTATTAACGATTGAAAATTTGTACAAGATAAATATATAAATATACTAGCAGGCTATGCCCGCTGCGCTGGTCAATATTGCCAAATGAACCTTGGATTAAACTGAATGGTGAATTTGAACTTGTATTTTAAACAATATGGATCTTCAGCTTGACCTTGCACATTACTGAAGACGATGCGAACGCCATTGCGATATAATGTTATCTTAAGCGTTGGACAAAATTTAGCAATTAAGAAGTAATTGTTTTAGTTGATTATAAACAGCGCACTTATGGTCGGGTAATGAGACCGTTATGACAACAGGAATTAATACCTCTGTAACTAATCAACATATAATGAAATCGTATATACTAACACCATTCCTAAAAGTCATGCAACAGGGCCATTTGTAACAAAATATGTTCTGTAGATTTTTTTAAAAAGGCTAAACTTTCATAATCAGGTTCACTTAATTTTTGAACTTTTACTGTTGCTCTATAGCTAAGTACCCTTGAACAATATGTATACACTAAAACCTTTCCAAAATTATTACCTAACTAATTGTGGTATATCCTACGAAAGTATTATAAACAATCGGAATGAAATACAAATTTCCGTTGTAAATATATAGTAGATGATGGTGATGCGATTTTGTGTAATAGAATTCATAGTAAAGTTTTCGCTTCAAACAAAAACGATGCTTTCAACATTAAAGCTAATACACCAATATGTGAAGTATCCGATTACGGAAGGTTAACTTGAATTCTCATGAGCAACTACTCAAAGAAAAGTGAATATGTGGCTTTTGTGATACTTTTATGTCAGCCAGGCGCAGGTAATAAATCAATAAAGATTGTTTTCATAGCATATTCTTATTTTATTATTTTCATTTAAAACACAAACCTTTCACTCATTTAATTTAAAATACATGCCTTATGCTAATTTCATTTAAAAAACTGAAAAGATAAACAATAACAGGAAATAATGCCATAATTAAAAGCAAAAAAATATTTTTAATTTACATACGCTAAATGTAACTACTGCTACTGGGAATTTAAAAAATGCTATCAGCGAGATGTGCCCACGGTTGTTATAAATGTACCCATTTTTTCTTCTTATCGAGGAGCAATTTATAAATCGCACAATATTATTCCAATTCCAATTTCTTTCATTGAGGAACCTATGACCGGAAAAAATGGAAAAAGACTCTTGTAGATTCTTCGGATGACGGCATCTGACGCCATAAACCGAGTTTATATATATGAAAATAATTTTTAAGCCGTTACAAACATTGCTTTTATACTTAAATATTTTCATTGGTACTACTTGTTATCCCGTCGACCAATTTCGCCAAATAATATAAATCGCCAATCCATTCGCCAAATTATATAAATTGACATAATCTTTATTTTAAATAACGAAATAACAAATAAATTAGTATAACATTAATAAAAATACAAATAAAATGTCGAAATTAAAATCACTTGATGACGTAAACACGTGTAGTTTGTTTAAATTCAAGTGAATTTGATATTTACGATCAACCATTATTGGCATTTAATCTTATAGTTTGACGATAGATTTTTGGTCGACGGAATATCTAAGTAGTACTTTTTCCATTTTTGTTTTATAACGCTAAATTCTCAGTAATTTTTTCCCTTTTATTTTACATAAAATCACTATTTTTTTTTTATAATTAAGATGCTTGCATTTTTATTTCAAACTCATAGAGCCGTTTTTATTTTTTAGCCAAAAGGGTTGATTTGAATTTTTTCCGTTGCTAGAGTAACGGATGTAATGATAGATATTTTGAAGTTTAGATGCCAAAGCCAAAGACACCGCCAAATTAGAAAAATATGAAATGTATCATGAACTGTTGGACTTATAAAAATTTATTTGGTAGCATTCGATTCAGCATACAAAACTACATTAAAATATGCTATCATTTGACGCATAATTTTGATATTCGATTACTCCCCCCCCCACCCCCACCCCCCCCCCCGTGCAAAAACCATTAGGGGTGACACTTTAGAAAATCCTTTCTTAGCAGAAGTTTATGTCATAAGAAGTATTTTTACCACGATTTTCAAGATTTTAGGTTCAGTAGTTTGCGCTGTGGGTTAATTAGTCCCCTAATCCAGACTTTATTTTATATACTATATTAGATATGCGATTTTACGGTGAATCGATGATCGAAAATTAGTCCAATATCATTTGAAATATTACATAACAGAGGAGAAAGTACGAAGAAAGACGAAGAAGAAATGACGAATTACAAAAGACTTGTAATTTTTTTTTTCAAAATGTTGAATTTTTCCATAGTAATAACGTATTAAAACATAAATTTCCTTAAAAATTATCTTTATTTCCTAGATTTCGAATCTGTAAATTTTCCTATAAATGAAATTGGCGATATGACTTGAGAAAATAGATAATATTTGCTTAAATAAAATGGGTAATATTCGTTGATCTGAGTTCGAGTTTATAAATATCACATGCTTTCGGAATTACGGCGAAAAACATTTTAAAAAGTATGAAATTATTTTACAATATGTATGTGTGGCAGAAATTCACACTGAAATTTAAGTATTCGATTCCATTTTTAAAATAATAACTGATATCTATATAAGTTACAATTGAATATGAAAATGTACTCAAAAAATGATCTCTTTCACCTAAAAAAACACCATTTGTGAGAACATCCTCAAGCTAATGTCACGCTTATGCATTTTTGGCTTAAAATCACATTGTTTGGCGACAAAAGAAAAATAAAAAATTGTAAAGAAACAAATAGTAATTACACATGTGACTCACAATTACATCTGATTGTTTCTTCTATAAGTTACGTGATGGGACAATTAGATATAAAAAAAAAAAGAAAAGAACAGAACAGAAAGAAAATGTCGTTAAAATTTCATGTAATCAAATTTTCAGATTCGTTTCCATATCTAACGCAAGCGATAAAGAGCCAAATATTGCGTATCAAGTGTAATATTTCTTATTAAATTAATTTTTAAGCATTACAAATATTTCTTTCAGGTTTTGATTAAATGTTTCCGTTTTTTAATATTATCACTCATTAAAACGGATTTTATTCTTCTTTTTTTCTTTTTTTTTTCATTTAAATAAAACAATTTTTCTTTTACTTTTCGAAGTTTAATAGCGGTTTCAATTTTTTTTTTATCAACGATGAATTTCGCCAAGAAATAAAATGGTAACCTTATCGCCCAAAATAACAGAATTTTCCGTCATAATTCTAAAACTAATACAGGGAGAATAATGTGTTATAAATTAAAACCTTCCCTGAAACAATACCTATCTAACGATTTCCGTAAAAATCCATGCAGTAGAACTCGAAATCTAGGCGTTCGGAACGAAATTTCCGTTTGGATTTTATATATATAATAGATAATAGAATAGATAATAGATTATATATATATATAATAGAATAGATAATAGATTATGTGTTATGAACTATCTCAAAGTTTAAAACAGATCGCATTGTTAGATTTCCTAATTTTAACAATATCGCGTTATGTTAGTTCCACATTCCACGACCAGGGAGCGCACTCTATTCTTAACGAAAGCGTATCTGAACGAAACTCCTTCATGCAACCTTTCCGTAGATACATGAATCGGGAGGGTGGCGGTCTTAACCAATAATTTAAGATAATTGCTGAAATTACTACGAAAAATATTTTAAAGGGGCTCTAAGAGGGCCCCTAATAGAGTTAGAGGAAATCGGAAGACGGCAAAATAATCGCGGGGAAAAGTTTGCTTGGGTGCTTTGGAGCTACTTTTGGCGCGAGATCTAAGCTCTACGACCAATAGGAGCCCAGATATTTAAGGAAATATGAAGTGACAAAGTCCAAAATAATAGAATTTTCCGTATTAATTCTATAACTAATCTAGGTAGAATGATGTGTTATAGCTTAAAACCTTCCCTGGAACGATACCTATCTAACGGTATAAGTTCCGTAAAAATCCATGCGGTAGAACTCGAAATCTCGGCGTTCGGAACGAAATTTCCGTTTGGATTATATATATATAATAGATAAATAAATATAGGGAGAGTGTGAGCTAATAGTAGGAATTGGAAAAGCAATAATATTTGATGCTGCAATGCCACACTTGGCTGATTCTGATTTTATAAATATCATAATTTACAACCAACATGACCAGTTCGAGAAAATTCTCATGATTATCTGTAGGTTCAAACCAGAGTTGGGCAAATTTGTAATTGCAATTATTTGCAATGTAATTACAATTTAATTGCATGTAATTAATTATAGTTAAAATTACATGCCGTAAAAAACTCTTGCAGCAATGTAGCTGGAGCAGCAGCAATCCATTATTTGACGAAATTGCTGCGTTTGAATGTATGTAACTATAATCAATTACATACAATTAACTTGTAATTACATTGCGGATAATGGAGATTACGAATTTGCCCAACTCTGGTTCAAACGTATCCCTTCTGCTTTATCCCATCTGTACGTAATGACTTATTTTCTAATAAACAATACTATATCAATTAAACGTTGAACAATCAATCTTCTGGAGTAAATTTCTCTTTCTCCCTTTTTGGTCTGATGTTTGATTACAAGTCAGAAGAGTTGAAATATCATGACATTTCAACATGGATTTGTAAGCTGCCTTTTGGCTTTGAAAAGCTGCCTTCTCTGCGAGTTGATGATAACCGGTCTTCAAGAATCTCAACCAATTTATAAATATGCTTAGGAGAACAATCATGACCGGCAATAAATGTAGAATGCCTATGAACTTTATCTCCAAAAGCCATACACTGGAGCAGTAACACTCTGTAGTGCCGAATCGAATATGTTAATGATTTTATTTTATTATGTGAACTTTATCATCATTCGGTAAATGATGGCAAAACGGTTTTGTTGAGACAAATGGCAATTTAGCTCCCTTTCTTCACCACGTGATCATACCGTTATGATCACGTGGTGAAGATAAAAACTTCTAGCGTTAAGAAGGGAAGGCTCCATAGACGTAATGTAAATCCCCGTCAGTCAGTGAAACAGTTCATTTGGAAAGCAGTGGTAGCCTCCCTTCTTATCAGTTAGAAATTCTTTGGATAAATTACCGGTAACACGTGGCTTTTATCAGCCTCAAACCCAGATTTGGAATATAGTCCACTGTATCACTACTGCTCCTCAAAGACTCACTTTGCGACTGAAAAGTGTGACTACTTAAACAAGTATTAAAACTGTTAAAACTTTTTTCAACGTCTAAAGATTTTCTCTTCTTTTCTTTCCTTTTCGGATCGCCGCTTTGCTACACATGTTTCATGTTGACATAATTGTGACACACTGCACTAACTACAACCATACTACCAGATTGAGCGAGTGAACGTAGCGATGTGCTCTGAATCTGATTGTAACAGCATGAGAACGCACACGTCGCACACGTTGCGTAATTGCACATGAGGACGACGAGTCTGCCAGCAACACTCTTCATTTTGGTCAACGACACGATGTGACGCCACCACAGACACCATTACGTGGGCTACCATTAACAAAAAAGAAATGCCAACTGCTTAAAATTAATTATAAATGCGTAAGATTACTTTGAAATAGTCAAATTACTCTCGTGTAAAAAATAAATTAGTATATCCATTTTGAAGAGGGCTTCGTGGGCCCCCTTGCGCCTTGGGCCCTCGGCAATCGCCGAACAGCCGACCTGGCCAGTCCGGGCCTGCCGGGACCACAGTATACAAGACTGCTGCTCTAACCACTGAGTTACTCCGGCCGATGCCTGAGTCTGCAATTTCTCACTAATAAACCATTTTGGGGAAGTCACCAGCCATCTATACGACAGCTTTGGATGACCGGACAACGATGAATAGATTTTACTATTACATCGATCTACGATAATTATAATAAAACACTCATACTACAATATATATTAAAACACACATACACACATAAATAATGCCTGCATTCAACAGTTAAAGGTATATATAAATATTATACAGACATACAAACAATAAATGCAATAAACCCAACTGGAGTGAAAAATTAGCCAGAGCTAGAAATCGAACCCGGGACCACAGTATACAAGACTGTAGCTCTAACCACTGAGCTACTCCGGCCGATGCACGAGTCTGCAATTTTTCACTAATAAACCATGTTGGGGAAGTCACCAGCCATCCATACGACTGTCGTATAGATATACAGCACCTCATATAAAAAATCATCGAATCGTCTCTCCAAATTTGCTTTCTTTAAACTCCATTAGTAACTGTAAGCATCAGATGCTAAATGCTTAAAAGATAAACACATAGCACCGATTTTAACGTGTTCCACTAGGGGTCTCTCAATAATGGAAATATTATGGAACTTTTCTCCAATGACGTAGAAAATCAGTAAGAAATATTGCTCTCTTATTACCATCATTTTAGTTCCTTGTTTTTGCCTCTAAAGGCACTTTTAATTCCTATTTCTTTAACCATTATGCTCCAAATGGTACAAAAGTGATAAATTTTGGCACCTAAAACCCCTAACCTTCGTCTACATACTAGAGCACTTTTAACGCTTGTCATTTCCCACACATGATATTTCCACTATTGTGGCTCCATTATCGCCTTTACAGGAGACCGGAGGGGGCGGAAAAAGTGCCTATATATCTTTAAAACTCTTTCCCCTAGCATAAACTGAGGGTAAATTTAAGGACAACGTTACAAAAAACCTTACAATTGGGCTTCATTGAAGTTATATTTTAGTTAGGGGGAGTTAAGAAATAGGGGGAGCTCCTGAGAAATAAAAAGGCCTTGCAAAGGCCTTTCGGAAGGAGCTAATTTGCCGTGGGAAAAAGAGGAGGCCAAGAATGAATTCCAAGAAAAAAATATAGTTCAGTAAGAAGGAGGAAAAATTGGAAAACGCTCAGAAATGCAGGAGAACGCTCAATTTTTAACCGTGAAGTAAGTGGAGCCACTGTGATGCCTATAATGATATTCGAAAAGCAAATTTCCGGGTGAAATCTACCAGTAGGCCAGGTAAAACAATTATTAACCTATGTTATAGTACAATAACTCAGTACCCAAACCATTTTTTAACGCTGACTCATTCCAGTTCATCCGCGATTTACACTAAAAACTAATCTGCACCAATTTATAGCAGGGACTAACTGAATATAAATTTTTATTAAATTCAATTCCTTTCATTAGTTCTTTCTATAGAGCGCCTTCAAAATTTGTGTCACACACAGATGGACTCACATACAGACATTTTGTAAAAACATGTTTGTCGGGTTCTCTAACCCCTAAAACGTGTAAATCTTTCTAAAAAGGAATTCGAAAATTTTCATGAACCCAATACTTCCTTCTTGTAAAGATAGAAGAAAGCATAAATAAAGGTAGTTGGCAGCGCATTCGCAGCATTTCCAAAAACTAACACATTAATCTCACCAAAAAGTAAATTATTAAAGTTTTCCTTTTTCCCCTATTGAAATAAAGATTAGATAAATCGTGCATCTTGAATTCATTCAAAATAATCCGATATAAACTGCGAAACAAATTGAATAAAGAAATTTAATTCTTACAAAAAATGCTTCCTAAAAGAATAGGAAAAAGGGAAACCGAATACAAAAATGTCCTGAAAACGAAGCTGTTAACAATATCTAACACTCTTCATTCTAGATGCTTTTGCTTTTTTACATCTCGTCTAAAATGGTACATTATATAAAGCTTTATTTCAAAAATTAAATTTCTGCAATTAACAAAGACGACTCCCAGTTAATTTTACCTCTTAAATACACTACTAACTGGTGTTTCAATATAATGATTATTATTTATTTTTAAAAATATTTTTAGATTTTTTAAAATTAGTATATGCTAATAATTAATGTATATGAATTAAAAATAGTTTATCTTAACCCGCAGTCTTAAATTCTATATCATTCTATTAGTATTTTAAATTAAAGTAACAATTTATGAAACCATACGAAAAATATTTTATCAAAAATGACATCGTTTTAACGGAAAAGTAAGTCAAACTGTTCATTAAGTCTTGTGCAATGAGAATAAACATTTTTTTAATGAAGTAAAACGCTGAATGAAATTTTCTGTATCAAAGAGCAGATGTTTTTAACGACAAAAGATTCTGCTAAAGATAACTAATTATAGTATAAATTTATAAAATAACCTTTTGGAATTACTTTATGATTCTTCTTACTTTAATGCATTAATTAAAAAACAAAGTGAGTCATATTATTTTTTTTAAATAATTTTTTTCTGAAAAAAATTTTGTGTAAAAGTTAGGTAGTTACAAAATTTATTTTTTATTAAAATAATTATATATTTACAATGTCGTGTTTAAAATTTTCAACAGGAATCCTATTTTATAGGTCTATACAAAATAATTTGTATGCAGTTATGTAAATATTCGTTAACCGCTTAAGAATGCTTTTGAATTTAGTTATACAGTCTCCACATAAAGTAAATTATTATACTAAGAGATTTCTGTAAGACATAAGTATATTCATAAAAAACGTGTATGCAAAGAATCGGATACTTTGACGTGTATGAATAATAATTTAATAAAGTACGTTTTCAGTTGTGTTGTGCGTTTTTCCCACAATTAAATTTCAATTAAGTATAACGAGTGTATAGGAATTGACAGATAATGCACAGGGCTGAACGAAATTATTAGAGTGCATTTACTTCTATTGGTGGAAACTTCTGGAGGAGAATTTCCGACTATGTTATGCGTTTTGTAACTAAGCTAAATTTCTGCACACAGTTTAGTGTGCTTATAGGTCTGCAGATCGTATGTAAGGATACACAAAAGAATTCAAGTACATTTCCGGGTATAGTTGGTAATAGCTAAAATCGGATTTCACCTTTTAAAACACCGAAGCTCCATTCAAATATTCTGGAGTTGCTGGGCAGCGTTTCATGTTTCATAAAACTATGCTCGACATCCGATTTATCTTTCTTGTTTCTTGGATATATATATCCGTACTAGCTGATCCGGTTGTCTGGAACCGTCCATTTTTCCCAATTAATCTAAAATGTTTAAAATCTTGACTCATATCTTTTATAACGCCGTTCTCTTATTATAACTAATTACTCTTAACTAAGGAAGAAAACATAACTATAATATTACTTATAGTTTATTATATACATTATTTACAACAGCTGCTAAGCGCAGCTCTCAGAACAAAACACATCTTACGACTGCGCAGAAATATTCTCGGCTACGTGCAAAACTTTACAAATCCAGATTGTGTAGTGCTGCCATCTATTAACATAGATCGCTACTAATTCTGATTTGGTCGGGATATAACACCCCTCCCCTCATAGTTCAAACGAACTACAGGCAGCTCTTTGACTTCTTCGAACTGGAGCACTTTTCTTACAGTCCTCGTCATTGTTTTTAGTCAAATTGTCTTTTACAGTTTTATCTGTCTTAAAATCATTTTTATTACTTACAACTGTACCTGCCACAATATCATGCGAAGGCTGAGATTGGTTTGGTTCTATAGTATCATCATCATTAAGCTGTTCTTTTATTTTTCCATTAATTCCCGAAAAACGATTTCGGTTAACCCTTTCATACCTATCATAATTACTATAATTTTTACCACTATGTTCCATATTTTCAACTTTGTCTGACATTAGTTTATCATTTTGATTTATCTCTATAACTCTCTCTGGTATTTCATAACTTATCTCTTTATTACGTCTCAACTGATCAACGTGACGTTTACACATTACTCCATCACATCTATTTACTAAAACTCATCTACTCCCCAATAATTTCATAATTTTTCCTTTTACCCATTTCTCCCCTTTTCCAAAATTTTTAACAAAAACTAAATCATGAAGCTTATATTTATGCAGGGGTTGCTCTTCGAACTGGCCTTCCAAACATTAATTCAGCAGGAGTTTTATCACTTACCGAATGAGGAGTGGAATGATTTTCTAACAAAAATCGTGAAATTGACAATGTTATGTCACTTTTATCTAGCTTTTTAAGACAATTTTTCACAGTTTGCACATATCTTTCCGCTTGTCCGTTCGAAGACGTATGATAAGGTTGAACAGGCGTATGCTTAATTCCATTATTTTTAAGAAATTCCTAAAATTCATCACTTGTGAACGCGGGACCATTACCACTGACCAATTCAACAGGTAATCCAAATGTGGCAAAAATTCTTCTTAATACGTTAATTGTAGTTTTACTATCAGACCCGGGTACTACTTGTACCTCCAACCATTTAGTATAAGAATCGACTACTATTAAAAACATTTTACCTTCAAAAGGACCGGCATGATCTATATGGATCCTTTCCCAGGGCAGTTCAGATTTCCATTTCAAGGGTTCCATTTTGGGACAATCCCTCGCAAACATCTGACATCTATTACAAGAATTTACCATTTGTTCAATTTCTTTATCCATATTTGACCACCAAACTACCCCCCTAGCTTTCGCTTTCATGCTCGGTATACCCTGATGAACAGAATGTAGTAATTTTAATATATATTCACGGCCTTCCTCTGGAATGATCACTCTATGTCCCCACAATAGACAGTTTTCTAGACAGGAAATTTCCTCCCTTCTACAAAAATATGGTTGATATTCTTCTGGTTTAACCTTTTTCGGCCACCCATGTAATACCCACTCTAAAATTTGTTTAGTTACAGGATTTTCAGTTGTCCACTTTGCAATAGTTTTAGAAGTAACAGGCCAATTATCATTACTTGAAACAAACATTATTTCCGCAGGGTTACTCACTATATTTACAGTTTCTGGGAGAGTTAATTACTTAATGCATCCGCATTTTTATTATTTTTACCCTCCGGATACTCAATTGTATAATCATACCCAGCTAACATTAATGACCATCTCAGCACTCTAGGTGATAATGAATCAGGTACCTTTTTAACAGGATCAAATAATCGAATTAAAGTTTTATGAACTGTTATAATTTTAATTTTTTTTCTAGCTTTTTGGTGAAATTTAGTAACACCGAACATTACAGATAAAGCTTCCTTATCAATCATTGCATAATTTCTTTCAGTTTTATTTAAAGTTCTCGAAGCATAAGCAATAGGTTTCTCTTTACCCTCCACAATGTGGCTTAAAACTGACCCTATGCCATATTCAGTAGCATCACAGTTTAAAACTATATCTTTGTTTACATCATATAATTCTAAAACAGGAGATGTCCATAATAATTGTTTAACTTTTTTAAACGCTTTTTCATGCCTTTCTGACCATGTCCAGTTTACATTATTATCTAATAATCTATGTAAGGGTTCTAAAACATCTGAAATATTAGGCAGGAAGTTTCTATAATAAGAAATTAAGCCTAAAAATGAACGCAATTATGATACATTATTAGGAATAGGAGCATTCAAAATAGCATTAACTTTTTTCTGGAATAGGTCTAATTCCTTCCTGAGATATTTTATGACCTAAATAAGAAACTTCCGAAACCATAAATTTTAATTTTTGCTTATTTAATCTTATACCATGCTCAGAAAAGCATTTCAGAACATTTTCAACTCTTTCAGAATGTTCTGATTCATTACTAGCACTTATGATAACATCATCTAAAAATACACCAACATATTCAATTTTTTTAAAAATATGTTCAATTTTTCTTTGAAACATACCAGGAGCACATTTTACCCCAAATGCTAATCGTAACACATTAAACAAACCTTTATGTGTATTTATAGTCAAAATTTTGCTACTTTCTTTATCTACAGGTTGTTGTAAATAAGCATCTTTTAAATCAAAAACAGTAAAAAATTTACCACCTGATAATTTAGAAAATAATTCTCCCATTCTAGGAAGAGGATAGTTATCATTTTCAGTATTTGTATTAACTGTTGCTTTATAATCACCACATATTCAAACAGAACCATTAGGCTTAGGAACAATTACTATAGGACTAGCCCATTCGGAATGATTAACAGGTTTTAAAATACCCTCATTAGTTAATCGTTCCAATTCAACATCAGTAGCTTTCCTTAAAGCAAAAGGAACAGGTCGAGACTTAAGAAAAACTGGTTTTGCATCTTTTTTCAATTTTATTGACGCGGAAGGACCCTTGATTGTTCAGATTCCGCCAGCAAAAACATTAGGAAAATTTCTAATTAAAACATATTTCGAAATGCTTTTAATCATTATTACATAAGGCCAAAATAATTTTGATGCTTTTATCCAAGTTTTTCCGATTAGACTCGGACCCTGCCCTTTAATTACTAATATTCTTAAATCAGGAATACAATAATCATTAACAACAGCATTTACTTTTAATTCCCCCAAAACAGTTAAGGAATCTTTAGTATAAGTTTGCAGCTTAATATTAGATTTAATTAAAGGCAGCTTACCTGAGAACAATTTATGAGCAACACTTTTACTTACAATCGTATGAGCCGCACCACTATCGATTTCAAATTGTATATTCACACCATTTATTTTAACCGATTTAATCTATGACACCTTATTGGAGTTGTCGTCCATAAAATTTAAACAATATTCTCCATGAACAGTTTTAATTTTTCTGTTCTTAAAAGGTTTCTCACTTTTCATTCTAAAGTTTGTCTTACGACAACAAATTTTTAAATGCCCCAATCGATTGCAGAAATGGCATTCTGCAGATTTAAAAGGGCATAACTTGAGGTTATGATTCTTAGAACATCTATAACACGGTTTCTTAGGCACGAATTTATATTCTTTAGGCTTAGGTGCATGAGCGGACGCCCTCAGTTTCGATTTCTCTCCTTTAGAAACACGCACTTGATTGACAGTCGTAGTATCTCCGATGTGTAGGGATTTCACTCCAGCCTGAGCTATCTCAAATGACTCAGCTATAACCATCGCTGTTTGGAAGGTTAAGTCTCTAGAATCCAGAAATGTTTGCTGTATTTTCTCATCCTGGATGACAAACACCAACTGATCACGCAGGCGGTCATTAAGTGTATTCCCGAAGTTACAATATTCGGATAAACGACGTAAATCTATTATAAAATCGGCTATATTCTCACCTTGCTTTCTTAATCGTTTCTGGAACTTAAATCGTTCCACAATTTCACTAGGGCGTGGTGAAAAATGATCTTTAGCTTTCTTTAAAAGATCCTCGTAACTGATTTCTTTCAGCGTATTTGGAACAATAACATCACGTAAAATAGCAAAAGTTGTTGTTCCAACCGAACTTAATAAAATATTTTTTTTTCATTTCATCATTCTTGATGCCGTTCGCTGAGAAATAAACATCAATTTTCTCGACGTAAATAGTCCAAGGAACATTAACATTATATTCTTCCAAGCGTCCCAGAGTAATTATTTCTTTCTCGGCCATTTTCCGTGCCACTTTTTCTTTTTCTCTTTCGAAAAAGATTTTTTTTTTTTACACGAAAAATTTTTTACTGCTTTTTAGTTTGGGTTAAATCTCATTTCGTCGCCACTTTTATAACGCCGCTCTCTTATTATAACTAATTACTCTTAACTAAGGAAGAAAACATAACTATAATATTACTTATAGTTTATTATATACATTATTTACAACAGCTGCTAAGCGCAGCTCTCAGAACAAAACACATCTTACGACTGCGCAGAAATATTCTCGGCTACGTGCAAAGCCTTACAATTCCAGATTGTGTAGTGCTGCCATCTATTAACATAGATCGCTACTAATTCTGATTTGGTCGGTATATAACTGTTCGAAATTTATTTATCGTCTGCCAACGCTCAGTGCGAGCATTTTTGTGTAAGTTTAATTTCTAAAAAATGGCAACGTTCTTTTTTGTTGATATGTAATTTATTCTATTCTAAGAGTGTGAAACCAAGAGGCTTTATAATTAAACGTGTGATACAGTTCACTTTGTTATTTATTAAGTGTTGTGAGTTATTGATGAGTTTGTGTTTATTTAATTTCAACCAGCGCGCTACATAATTTTTGGTTACGTCTACCGGAGATTTGATATTTTTGTTGTTGTTGAATTGAGTGATAGAACGAACGGTAAGAGGAGTTTCGTTTTCAAGTGTAATCATGTCATCGTTCTGAAGTTATGATGCAATAAGTAAATAAAGAAGATGCGTCATTTAAACATCTATACTATTCGGTGAGTCTTTTTTGTTAATATTATCTCATTATGGCAGAATTTAAAGATATTTTAGTTAGAAAACGAGTATTAAAAGCTACTGTAACTAAACTCGAAAATAATATTATTAGTTCGATAGATGATGCTGATTCTAGTCAGCTTGCTTTATTCGAAAATAAAATCGGAAAATTAAATGAGGAATTACATGAAATTTTTTCACAATGCAAAGAAGAAGATGTAATTTCGTTGATGAGCAACAATCCGTACAGGATAAACTTGACAATCTTTGGTTAAGTGTTAACCGGAAAAACTCAAAATTTACTTTAAATGAATCGAATCAAAATAATAGCCTTTCTAAATCTCAAATACCAGAAGTAAAGCTTCCAAAATTGACGCTTCCTTCGTTTAGTGGTAATTTAGAAGAATGGATATCATTTTATGATTTATTTAAAGCTAGTGTGGATAATAATGAGAGTTTATCAGACTGTCAAAAATTGCAGTATTTGAAATCGGCATGCAAAAACAGCGCACTTAAAATTATTCAGAGTCTTCCAATATCTGATTCAAACTATAAAACAGCTTTAGAATTATTAAAGGAGCGATATTCAAATAAACGTGAGTTAATTAATGCATTAATTAAGAAATTAATTGGAATGCCTTGTATATCGGATAATGCACAGTCTATTTTAGAGAGTGTAGATGTTATAAACGATGTGTGCGTTCTTTAAGCGTACTTGAACAAGACGTTAGTGGATTTTCGGAAGTAATGATAGTTTATGTAATTACAGATAAATTAGATAAAAATACGAGATATTGGTGGGAAAGAACATTAAAAAAGGAGGAGGTGGGAACTCTTGATAACTTATTATCTTTCTTGAAGGATCACGCTAGAACCCTTCAAAACAGCAAATCCTCACTAAGGGAAATAAAGAAAGGTAAAGTAACGACATTGTTGTCTTCTAATAATAGTTGTTGTGTATGCAAGGAATCACATCCGTTGTATAAATGTCCTAAGTTCTTGCAGTTTAGTGCACATAAAAGAATAGAATTGATTAGAAGAAACAACTTGTGTTACAATTGTCTTTTAGATAAACACCATGCAAAAATCTGTAAGAGTTTAAGTAAATGTAAAGTGTGTCATAAGCCTCACCATACAATTTTACATCTTCCAAGAGACCCGAAATCTTATTCAGATAGTGTAAATGAAACAGCGACTGGCCCTCTGTCTCCGAACGCACCAGAATTTCAGCCGAGACCAACTGAGTCATTAAATCAAACTTCTTGTACTAGCATCTTTGAATTTCCAAACAACTCTGTGTCGGGATTACATTCATTTCAAAATAAGCAAACTCTACTTTGTACAGCAATGATTAAGGTTCGTGACTCACTGGGTAATTAAACTGTCGCGCTTTGCTGGATAGTGGCAGTGAAGCCTCTTTCATAAGTGAAAATTGTATGCGTAAATTATGTTTGCCAAGGCAATCTACTAAAGTACAGATTACATGTTTAGGTTCTTATAATGCTGAATCTAATGAAGAGGTAAATTTAAATTTTACTCCCCATTTTAATTCTGAAGTGAGATTTGCCACTAGAGCATTTGTGATAAAAAGAATCACATCAAATGTGCCGTATAGTTCTATTCCTTCAAATATTGTGAATAATTTCAATGATTTAGTTCTAGCAGACCCAATATTCTTTGAATCAAGACCAGTAGATATCTTGTTAGGTGTTAACGTTTTCTTTACATTGCTTAAAGGGGAAGTTATAAAAAGAGAAGAAACTCTACCCTTCGCCGTATGTTCTAAACTTGGTTGGATAAATACGGGAACTACCTCTTTTGATACAAGTCAACGTACATTTTCTGTTAATAATATTCAATTTCAACTAGATGATTTAGTTCAAAAGTTTTGGTCTTTAGATTCCATTCCTGAGCTAGGTCGAATTTCTAAGGAAGAACAAGAATGTGAAGACCATTTTAAGAGCAATTATTTTCGAAATAGTTCTGGAAGATTTGTTGTGAAACTTCCATTTAAAGATTCTCCATCGCAATTAGGTGATACTAAGGAATTAGCCATACACCGATTTCATTCTTTGGAACGTAAGCTTTCAAAACAACAGTCTATTTATAAAAACTATCGAGAGTTTATGAAGGAATATTCGGATTTGGGTCATATGGAACGAATATCCAAATCGGAAAGAGTCCCTACATTTGTTTTTTATTTACCTCATCATGCGGTAATTCGTGAATCAAGTACGACGACAAAATTAAGAGTTGTTTTTGATGCCTCTGCTAAATATACCTATGGTGTGTCCTTGAATGATATTCTAATGGTCGGACCCCGTATATAACAGGAACTTTTTCCAATTCTTTTAAGATTTAGAGTTTTGCCTATTGTTGTACGAGCAGATATAGAGAAGATGTTTAGACAAATCTTGATTAATCCAGAAGATAGAGATTTTTTAAGAATTTTTTGGAGAGAGAATTCCCAGGATCCGTTAGAGGAATATCGTTTAACAACGGTCACTTATGGTACAGCATCTGCCCCGTTTCTGTCTACAAGAGCTCTTCATCAGCTTGCCTTAGATGAGAAAAACGATTTTCCTTTGGCATCTGCAGCTGTGTTGAAAGATTTTTATGTAGATGATTTTCTCCCTGGCGGCCAGAATGAGGAAGAAGTTGTGGAACTAATTAGGCAATTGGCATTATTAATGAAACGAGGAAGCTTGAATTTACGAAAATGGATTTCAAATGTACCTGGAGTACTGAGGAATATTTCTGAAGAATGTAAGGAAAGTACAGAGTCATTGCTCTTGACTAATGATGGCGGGATAAAAATTTTAGGAATTCAATGGAATTTAACGGGTGATTTCTTCTGTTTCACTGCTTTAGACCATGAGAAAAAGGACAGATATTCTAAAAGAGATATTTTGTCAGAAGTTGCAAAGGTGTTTGATCCGCTAGGCTTGCTTTCCCCCTGTGTTGTTTTCATGAAGATACTGCTGCAAGACTTATGGAAGTTTTCACTTACCTGGGACGAGCCAATTAGTGAAGAACATAGTAAACGGTGGACATCTTTTCGGAATGATTTAAAGGTAATTTCTAAGTTGAAAATTCCTCGATTTGTATTATCTGCAGATAAGATAAACCTTCAAATTCACGCCTTTTGTGATGCGTCTGAAAAAGCATATTGTGCAGCAATATATATGCGTTCAGTTTCTCAGAATGAGACAATCACCGTAAATCTTTTGACATCTAAAACTAAGGTCGCACCCATTAAGACTCAGTCAATCCCAAGGTTGGAACTTTGTTCAGCTCTTCTTTTGACAAATTTGCTAAAGGTTGTTTTGGATCACTTAAGTCTCAAGGAGAGTGAAGTGTTTGCGTGGACTGACTCTAAAGTTGGGTCGGCATGGCTTTCTTCAGAGCCTCATAGATGGCAAACCTTTGTAGCAAACCGTGTTGCTAAAATCCAAGAAACACTGCCTAATATTTCGTGGAATCATGTTCGCGGGCTTGAAAATCCAGCTGACTGCGGAACAAGGGGTATGTTACCATCGGAATTAGTGAATTGTGAGCTATGGTTTCATGGTCCTAAAGGGTTAAGAGAGCCATGGGATAAACCGTCTAATGAATCATTTGAAAGCAAGGATGTACAAGAAATTATCCTAAAGGAAGAAAAGGGGAATTGTGTTGTAAATATTTCTAAACTTAATGATGATCATCTGATTTTCAGATATTCTTCTTGGAATAGACTAGTACGAATCGTCGCGTGGTGCTTAAGATTTGTAGACAATGCAAGAAAGTCGTTATCAAATCGAGTAAATGGTTTTCTCTCAGTCTTAGAGCTTTCAAATTCCACAACGAAAATTCTGAAAATAGTTCAAAACGAGTGTTTCCGTGATGAAATATCTGATTTAAGTCATCACAAATATTTAAAATCTTCAAGTAAACTTTTGTCTTTAAACCCATTCCTGGATCATAATTGTATTTTTCGTGTTGGTGGAAGATTGAGACATGCTAATGTCTCAGAAGATCAGAAACACCCAATATTATTGCCTAAGACACATCCTATAACTGCATTAATTATCAAACATTATCATATAACTTATTTACATGCTGGTCCACAGCTTCTTTTAGCTGTTCTTCGAAACAATTTCTGGATTTTAAGTGGTCGAGATGCAGTAAGAAAAATAGTGAGGAGTTGCTTAAAATGTTTTCATGCTTCACCATCTGTTGGCACTCAAATAATGGGGGATCTTCCAGCCGTACGTGTTAGGCCAAGTCGTCCATTCTCAAAGACTGGAATTGATTATGCCGGCCCATTTATGTGCAAGGAGAGAAATCGTAGAAATATCAAGTCGTTTAAGAGTTATATTGCTATTTTTATTTGTTTTTCAATTCGTGCTATTCATCTTGAATTGATTTCGGATTTGACAGCTTCCACATTTTTGGCTGCTCTAAAAAGATTTGTTGCCCGTAGAGGTAAACCAGCTGAGTTGGTTAGTGATTGCGCAGGAAATTTCAAGGGTGCAAGTAGGGAACTGCGTGAGTTATACAATTCCGTATCCTCCATTAGTAAGGATCAAACATTACAGAATTATGTGGCTAATGAAGGTATCATCTGGAACTTTAATCCCCCGTCTGATCCACATTTTGGTGGGCTGTGGGAAGCTAACATAAAATCTGTGAAATATCATCTACGTAGAACAATGGGAAATTCACTATTTACAATTGAAGAATTCTCTACATTATTGTCACAAATTGAAGCCTGTTTGAACTCTAGACCTTTATGTCCTCTGTCGAACGATCCAAGTGATCTACAAGTCCTGACACCAGGTCATTTTTTGACTGGTGCTGCCTTGACGGCTATTCCAGAACTTGACGTTTCTGAAATTCCCCCTAATAGACTTCGCCGTTGGCAATTAACCCAGAGAGTATTTCAGCACTTCTGGAAGCGATGGAGTGGTGAGTATTTGTCTCAAATCCAGCAACGTCCCAAGTGGTTGCGTGCGACAGCAAATTTAAATGTTGGTGACTTAGTGCTAATTAAATATGTACTTCTTCCCCCTCTTCAGTGGAAGTCAGGAAGAATTATTCAGACATTTCCGGGCCATGACGGTCGTGTGAGAGTCGCCATAGTAAGAACTGCTGCCGGAAATTTTAAACGAGCGGTTCATAAACTCTGTCCTTTGCCCTTTCATTAACATATATAACTCTTTTATTTGTACCCCTTGAAGATTTCAAGGCCGGGGGTGTATGTTCGAAATTTATTTATCGTCTGCCAACGCTCAGTGCGAGCATTTTTGTGTAAGTTTAATTTCTAAAAAATGGCAACGTTCTTTTTCGTTGACATGTAATTTATTCTATTCTAAGAGTGTGAAACCAAGAGGGTTTATAATTAAACGTGTGATACAGTTCACTTTGTTATTTATTAAGTGTTGTGAGTTATTGACAAGTTTGTGTTTATTTAATTTCAACCAGCGCGCTACAAATCAAATTAAAATATCAAATTACAATATCAAAATTAAAAAAATATAGATCTTAAAATGAACTTTTGTGATCATCGCTGAATTCAGCAACTTAGACAGGGCGTGCTACGCGGTATGTTCTAAAGAGATCTCTCCGAAAAAGCCTTCGATTCGATTCCAAGAAGTCTACGGTTCCGTATGGCAGCCGAAAATGCTCATGAGCCGGAAAAAACGAAAAGAATCCTAAGCTGAATTGAAAGAACCAAATTTTCTTGAAACCAAATCCAAAGAACTGGAGAACAGAATGCGTAATTCATGATCGTAAATGGTGGAAACTGAAGTCTAAGATAGACTTTCATGATGCAGAAAGCAGCTGAATCATAAGCTATGTTGAATAAAAAAGTGAAAGAATCCCTTGTGGACAAAAACTTAACTCCTTGAATACCATTTAAGGATAGTAAACCGTTAGTTGAAACCGAAAAAAAAGATTAATATTGTAACAAACGGTCAAGTGCGAGTATTACTCGTGCACAGAGGGTTCCGTAGAATAAATATATGAATTAGTAATTGTAATTTAAAGCTTTGTATAAAGATTAGACCACGTAGGGTTGGGTATATACTAGAAAAGTGTAAATGGATATACCCTGAAAGTTCAAAGATATATGAAACCTAATAATCTATACTCTATACTCCTATTATAAAGAGGAAAAAATTGTTTATTTGTCGGAGGTAAGCTCTGGAACTACCGAACCGATTTCAAAAGTAATGGTATCAAAATGATGGTGTTGTTCCAACTTAGAACATAGGCTATATCTTATGTCAGTGCCACTACCCCAAACGGGGTGTAGAAGCAAAAAACGTTCTAAAAATGCGATTTTAGCGTCACTGAAGGTCCTAGAAATATGAAATTTTGAATATTAGTTACTTATAAGATATAAATGATGTCTAAGAACAGTTCTTAAACAATTCGAAATTTAAAAGGAGTGAAAATGCACAAAAAGCGTTCTAAAAAACGTTCTAAATGGTAGTTTCTACACAATCTCAGGAAATGCCAAACCGATTTAAAAAGTATTGGTGTCAAAATGATGGTGACAACGCTTGCTCCAAGATAGGCTATGTTTTATGCCGGTGCCACTACCCCAAAGGGGGTGTAGGAGCAAAAAACGTTCTAAAAATGCGATTTTAGCGTTACTGAAGGGCTTAGAAATATGAAATTTTGAATATTAGTTACTTATAAGATATAAATGATGTCTAAGAACAGTTCTTAAACAATTCGAAATTTAAAAGGGGTGAAAATGCACAAAAAGCGTTCTAAAAAACGTTCTAAATGGTAGTTTCTACACAATCTCAGGAAATACCAAACCGATTAAAAAAATATTGGTGTCAAAATGATGGTGACAACGCTTGCTCCAAGATAGGCTATGTTTTATGTCGGTGTCATTACCCCAAAGTGGGTGCAGGAGCAAAAAAACTTTCTAAAAATGCAATTTATGTGTTACTGAAGGGCCTAGAAATATGAAATTTGAAATATTAGCTACTTATTAGATATAAAGTATTTCTAAGAACAGTTCTTAAACAATTCAAAATTTGAAAGGGGTGAAAATGTGCGAAAATCGTTCTAAAAAACGTTCTAAATGGTGGTTTCTACACAATCTCAGGAAATGCCAAACCGAATTAAAAAATAATGGTGTCAAAATGACGGTGACAACACTTGCTTCAACATAGGCTATGTTTTATGTCGGTGCTACTACCCGAAAGGGGATGCAGGAGCAAAAAACGTTCTATAAGTGCGATTTTTGCGTTACCGAAGGGCCTAGAAATATGAAATTTGAAATATTAGCTATTTATTAGATATAAAGGATTTCTAAGAACAGTTGTTAAACAATTCGAAATTTAAAAGGGGTGAAAATGCGCGAAAAGCATTCTAAAAAACGTTCTAATGGTGGTTTCTGCAAAATCTCAGGAAATACCAAACCGATCTAAAAAAATAATGGCGTCAAAATGATGGGGACAACCCTTGCTCCAACATAGGCGATGTTTTATGTCGGTGCCACTACCCCAAAGGGGGTGCAGGAGAAAAACGTTCTAAATTGCGGCTTTTGCATTACGGAAGGGCCTAGAATCGTGAAATTTGTAATGGTAGTTAGTTATAAAATATCAATGATATCTAAGGACATTTCCTAAAAAAATCGAAATTTAAAAGGGGGTCAAAATGCGCAAAAGCGTTGTAAAAAACTTTCTGAATTGCGATTTCTATGTAATCTCAGGAAGTACTGAACAGATTTAAAATATAATGGTGTAAAAATGATGGTGACAGATCTTGCTCCATGATAGGCTATATTTTATATTTGTTTCCACTACCCCAGAGGAGATCCAGGAGCAAAATTCGCGAAAAGCGTTATAAAAACGTTCTAAATGCCGATTTGTCGGCAATATCTCAGGAAGAATGAATCTGATTTCAAACGTAATGGTAGGAAATGGATGCTGACAGCCCCTGCTCTAACATAGACGCTATTTTATGTCGGTATAACTATCACCAAGACTTTGCAAGAGCAAAAAAGCGTTCTATATCTCGATTTTTGTGATCGGTAGAGGCTAGCAACTTAAAATTAGGCAAGGTACATATTTATTAGATATAAATAATCTTTAAGAACACTTTCGAAAAAATTGGAAATTTAAAAAGGGTGAAAATGCACAAAAAGCGTCCTAAAAACGTTCTAAATTGCGATTTCTACTCAATCTAAATAAATACCAAAGCTATTTCAAAAGTAATGGTTGCAAATCAATGGTGACAGTCCCTGCTATAACATAGGTTATATTTTGTGTTGCTGTCACTATCATCTGAGTGTTGCAAAAGCAAAACATGTTCTAATTTGCATTTTTTGCACAACTAACGGGTCTAACACTTTGAAGTATGGCATGGTATTTACTTACAAGATGCAACTGCTTTCTAAGAACAGTCGAAATAAAATTCCAAATTTAAAAAAAATGAAGTGAGTGAAAAGCGTTATAAATTACAATTTTTAAGCAAACTTATAAATTACCAAACCGATTAAAAAAATAATGATGACAAATTTTGGTGATAGAACCTGCTCAAACATAAGCTATATTTTATGTCTGTTCCACTACCACCAGAGGGTTGTAGGCGCTAAAAACTTTCTAAATTTCGTTTTCTGTGATACTGAAAAGGCTAGAAACTTTAAATATGACATGGTAGTTACTTATAAAATATAAATGCCCTCGAAGGAACGTCGAAAATAAATTCGAATTAAAAAGGGGTGAAGCGAAGGGGAGGTGCGAAAAGCATTCTAAAAAAGTTCTAAATTACGATTTTAGGCAATTTCAGGGAAAAAATACCGATTATAAAAGTAATAGTTGCGAATCAATGGTAACAGTCTCTGATCCTACGCAGGATATATTTTATGCCGGCGATTCTACCACCTGGGTTTCACAGGAACAACGAAACGCTCTAAAAAAGAGTTTTAAAAGCTTTTTAAATCACGTTTCTGTGGAATATTAGGAAATAACAAACCGATTTCAAAATTAATGTTGGCAAATTAATGGTGACAGTTCCTGTTTCAACATAGACCTTTATGTTGAGTTAGGTGGTACGACTTGGAATTTGACATGATGGTTAATTTTAAGATGTAAGAAGATGGTTACTAAAAAATTCAAAACTTCAAATGAATACTGAAATGAGCGTATTAATTGAGCATAAAAGTTTCAAAATATTTTCTAAATTATCATTTATTTAGTTTTATTTCATTTTATTAATTTAAGTCTCATTTCTGCCTAATGCAGTGTAATAATGAGGTTTAATCAAACAGTGTTTTAAGTAGTAATTTCTGAATTATTCCTAAAAGTAATAAGTACCTTTTAATAAAAAAAACCTTTTAATAAAATAGAATATTACCTTTTAATAAAATAAAAATTTATTTAGTACCTTTTAATAAAAATTAGACATATAAATATCACTTGGCATATTTCAAATATTACGCGAGCAAAGCCGCGGGGTTTGCTAGTATCAAATATAGCTATTCTGTATAACTCATTTTTTAATATTATACTAATCTCTTTATGATGAACTTAATTCGGCACTGACAATAACAACTGGGCATATTTAAACTACATTTGGAATTTCATAAAACTAAATTCAGCGCAGCAATAACCTTTCTTTTTACAGTGTAGCTAAAACAAACCCTTTCTTCAAAGTTTAGATTTGGCATTGTGCTAAGCGCGGTTTTAAAGGAGGTCGCAAAGTTGAAACACCTCCTTGGTCCGTACCGCTTATCCCCAGTTAGGTTTTTCATTAAATTTTAAAGTCACTTGAGACACACTCAGAGATCCGCTGAATGCAAACTAGTCGCGAATCCCATCGTATTTATGCGATTCATTCTAATTAACCCGTTAGTAGTCGCGCGTTGGTCTTTTCCCCGCCCGAAATTCGTTATCTTCCTGTAACTCATTTCCTGTGAAAGTTACGATAGCGAAATTCCGTGTAGCTGACCTTGAGTGTTCAAACTCTTGTGTAGTAAAATTGCAAGTCATTCCTGCTATTTCTTAGCATTTTATCGCATTCTTAAGTTTCAATCGGTCTAAATGACCGCGATGCGACCACTTGCGTTAGTTGAATTTCTCCCCCTCGTGTTCATCCTTTCCCATTTCCGCGAAATCTGTGGGGGAAAGTTTCTTCGAAGTACGGACTCTCTCCCTGTTGTTATTTCGTCTTTCTTTCTGCTATTTTTTACTTTTATAATGTGACTTAAAATTGTTTTATTATATCAGTTGTGAAGTCAGTTCGCACAAAAAACTGATGGATGGTCACTTACATTTTTTTTTTCATTGTCAAATATTGCGAGAATAAATTCTCAAATTGATAATCGTTTAAATATGGAAAACAAAGGGAAATTCATCATCATTATTTGAAAGAACTTGCTTTTCATTTATTACCGGAACATATAAATGAAAGAAAACAGACAATACCACTGCCAAACCATTAAAAAAGAAAGAAGAGAATTTTGTGGGAATCAGTAAAAAAATTGCCATACCTCCAAAATCTGAAAAGTATAGTTTTTGTACAATAAAACAAATTCGAAAAATAAAACAATTTTCTCAGAAATGTAGTATGTATATCTGCGAAGAACATACATATAATTTATTTGTACAATAAGAAAAATAATGAGAATTTTATAATGTAGGTTAGAAATTGCGCAAATAAAAATCTCTTTTGGATAATTCAGTGAATGTTTATACTATGATTTTAAAAAAATACTTTAAGTATTTTTCTAAAATTTATCTACTGTTAAATTTTCATACTGTAAGTAAAAATATATATTTTTTAAATAATGCCGCAGAAAATGTTTTTTTTTTTAATTATTATTATTATTATTGAAATCCAATAGAGGCTTGGGGACGGTATCTGACAAATTTAAATTGTTGTCCTTCATCAATTGTTCAAACTATTTTTCAGAATAATATTTCCAGAATATGAGAGAAAATTCATTTAAATTAAATTATTGCTGCATATTTATAATTTCGGAGAAAATTTTATTATTGTGTTTATTATTTTAATGAATGTTATTATAAAACAATAAATTATAACATTAATACCTTATTATGAAATGTACAATTGAATATTTATTTTATTTAAATAGTTGCTGTAAAATACATCCCTATTAAGATGAACCTTTCAGTGATTCTATTAATTAAAATAATTTATCCATCTTAGGAGTGAAATCTACATTTTCAAATGTATTTAAATTAAATATATAATTTCGATGACTTATTTATTATTTGTTTTATATAAGTGAAGTTCGTATCCAGAGTTTTTATTCAGGGGCGCTGCTCCCACCCTGAAATAAGTAGAAAAACTACAAATCGTGCATTTTCATTTGAAAAATGGATTTAATCATAAAAATCTCGAGAGCCCCCCCCCCCCCTCCTCTCCCTCCTCATACACACATAGACACCCCACAAAATAAATAAATAAAACGTAGTTACAACATTTACATTTATAATTTCGAAATTAAGTATTTTTTACCTTTTTCTTTATTATATATATATATATATATATAATATGCTGGTGAATTAGTGGTATTGTATTTGATTTGCTGTTGCATGTCATAGGTTCCATTTTTATTTTCAGTTTAATTGTTCAATTTAATGTCAGTGTAATATATTGATGCTAAATTTATTTATTTTATTTTATTAAATGGATATAGAGTGCCGGATTTTCATAAAAATCTACCTGACTCTGATTCTGTCCTTCCAAAAAAATAAAAATACCCCTATCACGAATTTAGATTCATATTCGTAAATGTTTTCCTACTAATTATTGATTCATAGTAACATCAGAAATTCAATCAAATAATTTACTATTTACTTTTAAGTACTTATGCAAAACGAAGAAAGAGTTATTAAAAACATTTATCTAGATGTCAACTGAATATATACTTAAGCGAAATAAATAATTTGCTGTAAAAGGTTGTAAAATGAATAATTGCTGTAATCTTTTAAAGTTCAGTCAATATTTTCACCCTACGTTATCCGTTTTCGATCATCTGATAACACCGGCAAGTTTCCCCTTCGTTTTCGGCCTGCTGGTAACGGCGGCAAATGGACCGAACGCGACTACTAACGTTCTAAAAAATGTCGCGACTACTCTCGGGTTAACTGGTCGCAGGATTTTTAAAAAGATTCAAAATTTTAGAAAATTTAGTTTTTTTAGATGTTAAACTCATATATATTCTGAAGATTTTGATACAATTGTTTCCTGGAAATTCCCATTAGAACAGAAGTTATGACTTTCAGAGTTATACCCGGTCAGTTGCTCAATGCAGCGTTTCCGAAACTTTGAAATAATTTTTCTCTAAATGACGTTTTTGGGCATAACGCGCAAGATACCTCAAAACTTCTGAATATTTTTTCATGAAATTTTTAAAACATATATTTCATGTTAATATGTATAAAATGAACATAAAATTTCCTTTCTATTGTTAAAAAAAATATATTTTAGGTGATTATACTGTTAAAATTTTCAAAATTTTGTATTAACTAAATACAACTTTGCATTAAAAATAATATAAAAACGAATAATAATAAACTAAATAATAATAACAAACTTAAAAAAATAATAAAATAAATAAACTTAAATAAAAATTTATTTACGTTCAGGGTAATTATTACAATCTAAAGCATAAGTAAGCACCAAAATTCTCATTCTAGTTGCAATATTTATTTTGTAATCCTGCGCGTAAGCTGTCATGCCAATTTTCTGCTCGACAAATATCTAACAGTTTTGTGTCCGTATAAATACTAATTATGCATCATGGAATTTTTTGAATACATGAAATGAAAGAACATACTTACATCTTTCATCCTAATAAAAATTGTGTTTTAAAATCATATACATTTTAAGACATTAAATTATGAAAATAGTCTTTTTTTTTCCAATTTTAAGAGTTCTGAGACTCCTTAAATTAGTCTTTTTTTTTTTTTTTTTGAAATTTATTGCTTTTATACTGCTACTGGACATTATATTACACATATATATCATTAAAAGTTGTTAACTAGGCATGGAGTACGCTGCCCTCTCATTATGCATGTCCAAATCGTCAGTATATTTAAGGGTTAATATCTAGGCTAATTACAGAAGATTTTTTTTTCGAAAATCATTATCAACAGTTCTTTTATACTTTTGATTCGATAGGTACCTCCAGCACTGCTCAACACGTTTGCTTAGTGCCTGTAAATTGAAATTTGTGTGTAACAGAAAATACGATTTTCTCAAAATCTATACGACATAAAGTAATCGCTATAATTTTCCTTCAAGGTTTAAATTAACGTGTACTACCTCTATTTATTTCATAATTTTATTTTCAGTAGATTCGGAATTAGATGGGTGAGGGGGCATGTTTTTGCGCTACATTTTCGACGATATCTTTGAAAATATAATACCTAAAATTAAAAAGAATGGTTATATGAGTTCAGTGTTACGAAAGTTTTCACACGATACTCCACACGTCATACAAAGAAAAGAGTTTTTTTTTTCAAGTAGCATAATTAGCCCCTCTACATTTTTAGGTAGATTTCGTATGAAATACTACCTATTGGCGTCGTTCCTATGTTGGAATTTCTGAAAAAGTTTTGCAGATCTACACAAATCATAACCCCTAGAGCCCAAAATCACCATCAGTAAAAAACTTTATATATATATATATATATACTATATATATATATATATATATATATATATATATATATATATATATATATATCACTTTCTTCTGGACACGATAACTTCCACAATTCTGCACCAATCTCTTCCAAACTGATACATAAAATCAAGGGGCATAAAATCTCGATCGAGTTCATTAATGGTCAAAATCGGACCAAGGGGATAGAAATAGGGAGGGGTTTCGTGAAAACCGAAAAACCTCTATAACTTCTTAAATTTTGTACATATCGAATCAGTTTAAAGTTTTTATTACTTCTAAAAATAGTGCCAAAAATTTATGTATCACAAATTTTTGATAAAGTTAAAAATGGGCTCAAGGGGCGCAAAAAATAGGGTTTTTGGGAGAAAAAAATTCATAACATCGTCAATTCTCAAGATGTCAAATCCAATTAATTTTATCGTGAATCTCCTTAACATTATCTACAACTTTTATATTCACAAGTTTTTGATAGGACCAATTCTTACCGAAAAAAAAAAATTAAAAATTAAAAACGAAAACAAAAAGGGCGTTTGAAGAAGAAAAAGTCCTTCCGGCCAGTGCCGGGAGGAAGAGGTAGCTTTCATATTCCTTATTTTAAAAAAGCCAACTTATATCATTCAAACACACGAAGCTCAATGTAGTGGAAACCGAATATAGGAGATTCAATACTAATTTTTATCAATATAACGAATGAGAATTTCGCGAAATTAGTAAGCTTTATTCATGCTTTTCTTTAAAGTAGCTTATATTTGGCTGCCAAATTCGGCGATTTCTTAAAGTGCCTGCCATTTTAAGACAACATAGTGGATGAGGCTAACCAGTGAACTTGGTCGAGACCTTAGTAACTGCTGTACACATGCTCACTCACATCGGAATCGGTTGATATATACGAGTGCTGTCGCATGCAAAAAATCAGATTTTTCAAAATGTCACCCACAACAGAAATTGAAACTGCTATATCTGAGCCATTTTTTAAGGTAAAGACAAACAAAAAATGCTCCTGAATCCTTTTCAAGGTCAAATACTTAAGAAAGAAACCTTTTTCAATTTCTAATTTTTTTGCATCTCACTTTAAATATATATATATTTCTTAATTTAATGGCCGCCATTTTGAAACAAGATGGCTGATGAATCTGGCCAGCGAACTTGGTCGAGGTATTGATGTATACTATCCACATGCCTTCTTACATCGAAATAGGCGAATACGTGTGTTATCGCGTGACAAATACAAGATCGTTTCAAAATGTTAGCCATGCTAGAAATTCAAAGTGCTATAATTCAACCATTTTTTAAGATATAAACAAAAGAACAAATTTTCAGAAACAAAAACTGCTCCGGAATCTTTGTATCAAGGCCAAACACATAAAAAAAATCTTTTTCATTTTCTAATTTTTTAATACCTCATTTTACATTTTAAATTAATTTTTTAAATGGCAACACTTTTGAAACAAGATGGCGAATGAAGCTGGCCAACGAACTCTGTCGAGGCATTGGTATGTACTATGTACAGACCAAGTTACATCCAAATCGGTTCATAAATACGCCTGTTATCGCGTGACAAAAATCAGGTCGTTTTAAAATGTCAGCCACAATAGAAATTCAAAATGCTATTACTTAGCCATTTATTTAGATACAGACGAAACAAAAACTGTCCCGGAATCTTTGTATTAAGGTCAAACACATACGAAAAAAATATTTTTCATTTTCTAATTTTTTGGTATCTCATTTTAATTTTTAATTTTTTTTATTTTTTTTAAATGGCCACCAGTTTGAAACAAGATGGCGGATGAAGCTGGCCAACGAACTCGGTCGAGACATTAATATGTACTATGTATAAACGAAGTTACATCCAAATCGGTTCATAAATACGCCTTTTATCGCGTGACAAAATTCAGGACGTTTCAAAATGTCAGCCACTCTAGAAATTCACAGTGCTGCAACTCAGCCATTTTTTAAGATATAGACGAAACAAAAACTGGCCCGAAATCTTTGTATAAATGTCAAATACATAAGAAAAAAATATTTTTCCATTTTCAATTTTTTGGTACCATATTTCAAATTTGAAATTTTTTAAAACATTTTAAATGACTGCCATTTTGATACAAAACGGCGGATGAAGCTGGCCAACGAACTCGGTCGAGACATTGGTATGTACTATGTACACACCGAATTATATCGAAATCGGTTCATAAATACGCCTTGTATCGCGTGACAAATTTCAGGACGTTTCAAAATGTCAGCCACACTAGAAATTCAAAATGCTATAACTCAGCCATTTTTTAAGATATAGACGAAACAAAAACTGCTCCGGAATCTTTGTATAAAGATCAAATACATAACAAAATAATATTTTTCCATTTTTAATTTTTCGGTACCACATTTCAAATTTTAATTTTTTTTAAAATTTTAAATGACCGCCATTTTGAAACAAAATGGCGGATGAAGCTGGCCAACGAACTCGGTCGAGACATTTGTATGTACTATGTACACACCGAATTACATCGAAATCGGATCATAATTACGAGAGTTACAGTGTGACATAGTTCATATATATATATATATCAATTTTGAACGGAGGGTGGTTTCAGTGTCTGGGGGTCATGATCGATAAAAATATACCAAAATTTTTTGAAATCGCTTTCCTCCGAACGGCTGCAATAGGTAGCTTTTTGTAATGAAAGCTACCTAAAAAATCCTTAACTCCGTCAATTCAAAAGATATAAAATCCCCATGAATTTATCATATATCTTCTTAATATTGTCTACAACATCTATATAGACACGTTTTGGATAAGACCAATTGTTACAGCAAAAACAAATTTAAAATACATAGCGGTTGAAGAAAAAAATCATCTAAGTAAGGGTGTATTCAAATCCAAACTGCTTATTTTCTGACTCATTTTACAATTCATTTTTACTCTCAAAGGCTTCCAATTGGTACCTTTTCTTACTCAGAAACTATATAATGTACCGTAATGGTCAATTTTTTGATAGAGGCAGAATATATTTTAAAACATGCTGTCAAAGTGGGCCGTTTGAACCGAATTTCCCGAAGCGGATTGTGTGGGAAAAGGAAGTATTCAAATCCAAACTGCTTATTTTCTGACTCATTTTTAAATTCATTTTTGCTCTCAAACGCATTTAATTGGTAGATTCGCTTATTCAGAAACTATATAATGTACCGTAATGATCGATTTTTTGACAGAGGCAGAATATATTTCAAAAAATGATGTCAAAGAGGGCACTTTGAACGGAATTTCCCGAAGCGAATGTGTTAGAAAGGAAAAATATTGTCTTACTGAGAAAACAATTGTTTATGAATCAAGTTTTAATTAATTAAACGGAAATTAAAAACACAGGTCGCTTATAAATCTCTTCAAAAATCACGTCAACAAGTTTCATGTTTTTCCTATTAAAAATGAATCTGGAGTTATGCCAGAAAATTGCGAGTTGTTGAGCATGGAAAAGTATTTTTTTTAATACCGCCCTAACCTGATTCTTATAAAACCAGTTATTATATAAAAATGAAATAAAAACTCGTCAAAAGCGGTCAGATAAAATTGTTAAAGTGGGTTTATCTCTAATCATAATTTGGTTTTTGTTTATGAAATTAGTATACTTAACTTCGAAATCTACATCCACCTGTAGGCTGGGCCGGCAGGGATTTTTACTAAATATATTTATCAATGATTAATAATCTAAAAATATGTCGGTCAATATTCTTTATTACTCGTCCTAGTTTGAACTTTCAACATTCCATTGTTTACGAGTAAAATGGCTGTGGCAGTCGGACAGACAGACACAGGAGTAATCTTTTAATGCTTCCGTTTTTGCTTTTTAAGTACGGAACCCTAAAAAGAAGGTAGCTTGGGCCTAAGAAAAATGTTAGAGGTTTATAAAATTACCGGAGGATCCTAGTTCTTTGTTAAATAAAAGTGCAAGAAAATTGTATAATTTTTTAAAGGAACTGCATTAAGAGGTGCAAAAAAATAAGATTAATAATCAAAAATGGTGCTTACTGATATCTGAGAATTTTTGTTGTTGTTGTTATTCACATAACAGCTAACTAAGAATTCGTTACAAAGAAAAGCTAGTGAATTGGTCCATTTTTAAGGGTACTTTACAAGGCTGTTCTTAAGGTGCTTATCTTTAGTTGAAATCAGGGCCTTGAAACAAAACTTCTTAAAAATCCCTAGTACTTAACTCTTTAGATCTTCATCGTACTTCGTAATATTTGTAGTGAATAAACATAAGATGAAGCTGAAAACGAAAATTAAGTTTGGAAAAAGGTGGTAACTGAGAAATAAGAGAATTTTAGTAGGTTATAAATCAGCCGGAGAATCGTAGAATTATGCAAATGATAACAGCAAAAGTATCGAATCATTTTAAATGAAGCTACACTAAGGATCTCAAGAAGGAGATTAATATTTAAAAATATTAGTAGCTGACGTCTAAAAAGCGTTTCTATTGTTCAGATTGTAGCTGGAAAACTTCAGAAGTTGTTAGAAAGAAAGCTAGTGAATTGCACACTTTTTAAGGGAACTATAGTAGATTTCACTAAAGGAGAAAACTTCTAGTTGAGAGCAGGCCCTGAAGATGAAACCGTTAAAAGGACAAAGTTCGTAGCGCTAAGGAAAATAATAACATAATACAATTTTTTTAAATGCGCCAAAAAAGAGGAAAATGACTTTTAAAAGGGTCCTAGGGTCCCATAAAAATATGACTGGAGAGATCACGAAAGAGAAGTCCAAAACCCAAATTTAAAGTTATGCATTAATAGGGTGACACAATTTGGGTGGAGGGGAGAAAAAGGCACGGTGAACAAAAATTTCAAAGTCCCCACAAAATTCAAAAGCACCATGAGGTATAGGTCCTAACTGAAATGTAGAAATTGGGATAAAATAAACGGAGTAAAAGCCCCCAAATTTAAGAAGATCGAATGAGAGTAAAGTTATTTAACATTTAGTGGTAACAGGTATTCATTTTATTTATTCATTCGATCCATTGTTAATGTCTTTCCCCCCTTTCTATCAAGTTCAAGTTTTACATATGTACTACATTCACTCAAGTTTTACATATGTATAGTTAAAGATTTTCAAATACACGTCTTAATTATATTTATTTTTCATCTTTAGTTCGCAATTATTTAATTTCATTTTCGGAAAGTAAATCTAGGGATCAGGCGGAAGACAATATCGTTTTAGTTATATTTTTAATGAATGTATCCCTGTAATCCCTGTGCAGATCATTTTCGAATTGTCTCGTCATTTTTTTTTTCAAAAACTAAGAAACATTACCTAATATTTTTTTTCAAACATTAGATGCATAAAAAATTTATACACATGTATACACAGTTTTAAATTGATAAATAAAATAGTTTTTCAGGGTTTTTTTGCAAATTAGTGAAAATTAGAAAAATTCATCATCTGGAATTTCAAATGAAAGCAGGTGTTTTATTTTCAAATAAAAATAGATTGCATTGGAAAACCGAGCATGCACGAGCGTACTTCAGATTTTCAGAAAAAAATGAGTTTTATATTAGTTTTTAATTAATAACTCGGCTAATTTGATAATTAAAAATAAAATGTAAGACACGTGTGCATCATGAAAGGCCTTGTATCAATCACCATATTTTCAGCCATGTATGTGCGCTAGAGTAGGCTATCCATCACACACACACACACACACACGCAGGCATGGCGAAACGTTATTTTTATAGTACGGATGGTTACATACATAAATATTAATTAAAAGCCAACTTTTTTAAGGTGCGTTAGTTGAGCATGAAGCATGCATTATGCATGTCCTCTGTTACACTACAAGAACACGTAATATAATAACACGTAATTAACATAAAAAGTAATAAGGTACAATTAAAATTCGTGAGGTAGGTAATAAATAAATGTGGTTTTGCTATACACATACAAATACACATATGATATACACATATAAATTATGATCAAAGGTTTGAAATTATAAAAGATATATTAAATTATGTAACAATATGCTGTCCGAAAAGTATACACACCTGTAATTGTTTTTGGTTTTACATTTATAAAAGTTACATAAAGCTGACTTTTAATATTTCATTGTATTGCCACGACACTTTAAAACATCAAATACACGTTGTTCCATAGAATTAACTAAGCATTGCATTATAGAAGGAAGTGTTTCATAGCCCGCAGTTGCAATTTTTAAGTCATTTACACGTGTATATTTTTCCATTTTCATATATTTTACGAGATAAGATACCCCATATGTTTTTCATAGGATTCAAATTTGGACTAAGTGTTGGCCATTCTAATAGTGTGATATTGTTTTGCCTAAACCATGTTTTCGATGATGTGGAGGTATGGGTGTATGCCCCATCTTGTGGAAAACACAGTCCCGTCCTGCTAGTAAATTCATAATTGGCAGTAAATTGGTACGTAAAATATTCTGATAATCCTCTGATTTCTTTTTTTCTGTCCATAAATCCTAGACATGTTTGGCCATTGAAAGAAAACCATCCCCAGGTCATTACGGATCTTCCGCCTTGTTGCCTGCTGAAACAGTTCTTTTCTTAGGTCATTCCAGTAAAATTTATGACCATCAGTGCCGTCTAAAGTCCATTTCTTTTCATCGCTGAAGATGACAGAAATCCATTTTTCCCTGGATGACTTATGCTTTCTAGCCCACTTTAGACTTGCATCTTTATGTCTCTGCTTTAAGCAAGGTTTTGCTTTTTTCATTCTCCTGTAAACAATATTTTTGAAGCTTTAATTATTCTCTGTGCAGTACTTTTTGAAATTCTTGAGATTGATGCAATTTCACGCAGAGATAAACTATCAACTGAAGCCATAATTTATAACATTCTATCATCCCGTGACATTGTCTTCTTTGGTCTTACGACTCACTTGCTAGTATTCCATGTTCCACCTCATCTCAAAACTCAATAAATACAGTTCAAGGATCTCTTTATTCTTCTCGATATTTGTACAAGATTTTGTTCTTGCGCTTTTAAATGTAAGATCTCAATATTTTCATTTTTCGAAATTTCTTTAGAATGTGGCATTTTTATCAGTATACGCAGGAGATGTCTTATGCGAATCACAAACCGAACAATACATTGAACTCATTTGATTCCCCAAAATTTCAATAAATTTTTATGCTAAATATACAGCAGACGATATTTCAATTAAAGAGAAAAATTATTCTGCATTTATAGAAGCAGACGAAAATAAAAATATTTTATTTTGTGAAAAAAATGTAAAACAAAACATGTAATGCTCTATTGTGTCTATATTTTTGGGACAGCACATTGTTATATATGTTTAATGTATATTTTATAATTTCAAACCTTTGATCATAATTTAAATGTGTATATCAGCAAAACTGCTTTTATTTATTACCTATCACACGAGTTTTAATTGTACCCTATTATTTTTTATGTTAATGCAAATTTTATTGATTGTCTAAACTTTTGGGACACGGTGTATAATAATTAATAAAAATTCTCATTAGTCTGTTTATGTGCGTAGATCAACGCTACTTTGTTGGCGAGGGAGGTATTTGTATGTGTACCTGCAAACACCTCGAGGAGATTTTTTTTTTATATTTAGATTTAAAGTTTAAAAAAAAAATCCCTGCCGGACCGGCCTACAGGCAGAGGTAGATTTCGAAGTTAAGTATACTAATTTCACCAACAAAAACTAAATCATGTTTAGATATAAACCACTTTAACAGTTTTATATGTCTACTTTTGACGAGTTTTTATTTCCTTTTTATAAAATAGCTGGTTTTATGAGAATCATGTTAAGGCGATATTAAAAAAAAAAAAATTCCATACTCAACAACTCGAAATTTTCTGGCACATTTTCAGATTAATTTTTAATTAAAAAAAATGAAACATGCTGACGTGATTTTTTAAAAGATTTATAAGCGACCTGTGTTTTTATTTTTCTTTCAATTAATTAAAACTTGATTAATAAACAATTATTTTCTCAGTAGGGCAATATTTTTCGTTTCTAATACAATCGCTTCGGGAAATTTTGTTCAAAATGCCTACTTTGACATCATTTTTTGAAATACATTCTGCCTCTATCAAAAAATCAATCATTACTGTACATTATATAGTTTCTGAATAAGAGAATCTAGCAATTGGATGCGTTTGAGAGCAAAAATGAATTTAAAAATGAGTAAGAAAATAGACAGTTTGAATTTGAATGCACCCTTAATAAGATGATTTTTTTCGTCAACCGCTATGTATTTTTAATTTGTTTTTGCTGTAAGAATTGGTCCTATCCAAAACTTGTCGATATAGATGTTGTAGACAATATTAAGAAGATATATGATAAATTCATGGGGATTTTATATCTTTTGAATTGATGGAGTTATGGATTTTTTACTTCTTCAAACCCCCTTTTTTGTTTTCGTTTTTTTTTCTTGCAGTACGAATTGGTCCTATCAAAAACTTGTGAATATAAAAGTTGTAGATATTATTAAGGAGATGTATAATAAAATTAATTGGATTTGATATATTGAGAAGTGACGAAGTTAGGAATTTTTTTCTCAACAAAAACCCTATTTTTGCGCCTCTTGAGTCTATTTTTAATTTTATCATAAATCTGTGATACATAAATTTTTGGTCCTATTTTTAGAAGTAATAAAAATTTTAAACTGATTTGATATGTACAAAAATTAAGAAGTTATGGGGTTTTTTCGGTTTTCACAAAACCCCTCCCTATTTCCATCCCCTTTGTCCGCTTTTGCCCATTAACGAACTTGGCCGAGATTTTATGTCCCTTGATTTTATGTATCAGTTTGGAAGAGATTTGTGCAGAATTGTGGAAGTTATCGTGTCCAGAAGAAAGTGATAACACAATTGCTTCGGGAAATTCCGTTCAAAATGCCCACTTTGACATAATTTTTTGAAATATATTCTGCCTCTATCAAAAAATCGATCATTGCGGTACATTATATAGTTTCTGAATAAGCGAATATACCAATTAAATGCGTTTGAGAGCAAAAATGAATTTAAAAATGAGTCAGAAAATAAGCAGTTTGGATTTGAGTGCATCCTTAATGCAATGATTTTTCCAACACAATCCGCTTCGGGAAATTCGGTTCAAAATGCCCACTTTAATAGCATTTTTTAAAGTACATTCTGCCTCTATCAAAAAATCGACCATTACGGTACATTATATAGTTTCTGAGCAAGAAAACGTACCAATTGGAAGCCTTTGAGAGCAAAAATGAATTGTAAAATGAGTCAGAAAATACGCAGTTTGGATTTGAATACACCCTTACTTAGATATTTTTCTTCAACCGCTATGTATTTTTAATTTGTTTTTGCTGTAAGAATTGGTCCTATCCAAAACTTGTCTATATAGATGTTGTAGACAATATTAAGAAGATATATGATAAATTCATGGGGATTTTATATCTTTAGAATTGACGGAGTTATGGATTTTTTACTTCTTCAAACCCCCTTTTTGTTTTCGTTTTTAATTTTTTTTGCGGTACGAATTTGTCCTATCAAAAACTTGTGAATATGAAAGTTGTAGATAATATTAAGGAAATTTATAATAAAATTAATTGGAATTAATATCTTGAGAATTGACGAAGTTATAAATTTTTTTCTCCCAAAAACCCTATTTTTTGCGCCCCTTGAGCCCATTTTTAACTTTATCAAAAATCTGTGATACATAAAATTTTGGCCCTATTTTTAGAAGTAATAAAAACTTTAAACTGATTTATTTTGTACAAAAATTAAGATGTTATGGGGGGTTTTTGGTTTTCACAAAACCCCTCCCTATTTCCATCCCCTTGGTCCGATTTTGCCCATTAACGAACTTGACCGAGATTTTATGCCCTTTGATTTTATGTATCAGTTTGGAAGAGATTTGTGCAGAATTACGAAAGTTGTCGTGTCCAGAAGAAAGTGATATATATATATATATATAGATAGATAGATACATAGATAGATAGATAGATAGATAGATAGATAAATAAAGTTTTTTACTGAGAGTGGTTTTGGGTTCTAGGAGTCATGATCGGTGTAGATGTGCAAAAAGTTTCAGAAATTCCAACATAGGAACGATCCCAATAGGTAGTATTTCATACGAAATCTACCTAAAACATTATTTTAAAAGACTTTTTAATGAATTTTTTATGAGATATTTTTTTCGCACTCTCGTATAATTTCATTATTTACAGCACACAGAGATACAGAAAATATGCTTAGAGATAAAACTTATCTCAAATGTGGAACAACATTTGTGGATTATTAATGATTAATTAAAAAAAAATAATTTAAAAAAAATAAAACGCAATATTTTTACTTCTAACTTCCGTAAATGTGAAACTGCAAATGACTTTTTTGCCACCACATATGATTATTTATTTTTCATTTTAATATAAATTTCTCTAGTTCATAAAAACTATTACAAATTACAGTAGAACCTCTTTTATCCGAAACTATTTTAACCGAAGTTCTCGGTTAACCGAAATCCATTATTAAAGCTTTTTTATTTTTTTTCTTTTACTATCACATTCCTTGTGTGCAAAATCCATTTTAAAAGCCTTTTTTTTTTTTTTTTTTTACTATGATATTCCTTATGTGCAAGCGGTCCTTTCCGAGCTACGACTACATAGAAATATTTTCGATCAGCTTTCTTACAGTTCCTTTGAATTTAACTTGAGCTCCCGTAAGCTGCGGAATGGAGCGTAGAAAACGAACAAATTAGCAATTCTGAAGCTTTTGATTGTTTTGCAAAAGGTTTGGCATAGCTGGAATATCAGAAAGACTGTGATACTGGTGGACTAATAATATCAAAAAACTCCGTGATAGAGCTTCAAAGAAAAGACAATCGAAACAGCGACAAACTAAACATTTTTTTCAGACCATTGTGATATATGTAAAAGGTACTTAATTTCAAAATTAAAATTCAGGTAATTTATTCTGGTTTCTATTTTGCTATTGCTTTATTTTTGTTAAGCACTTGTTACCATAATAAGAAATATTACATATATTTCTCCTTAATCTTAAAATTGAAGAATTCTCGATTATCCGAAAATTTCGAAAGCAAAAAAAAAAAAAAAAAAAAAAAAAAAAAAAAATTCTACTAAATTGTTCTTAGTATGAGGCATTTCATCGCATAAGGCGTAAGAAACAGTGTTTCAGTATGAACATTTATAAGCATACTATGATTACATAATTGAGAAAGAGGCAATTTTTTACATTAAAATAAAAATGAAATAAACTTGCTAAAAAGGTCCATTTAATAGGTTAACTTTGTCAAAAATATAAAAGATGTTGTAACATGTAAAGACACAGTTTTAAAAACACAAAACCTCAAAACTCATACGCCGAGAGCTTTCGATTAGAACTTGATCATCCTCACGGCTGCTTTGATTGAGTACGGAATTTCCTTTTCATACCCCGTCTTCGACTGGAACACGAGGTGAGTTTATTTTTACTGAAGGGGGGGTGGAGGAGGTAGTTCACTGATTTTTAGCCCCCGGTACGCTATGCTATTTCTTTCTCCTAGCTTATTTTGGGTCGTCTACAAAAAATAACGTTACCTTACAGAAGCCAGCCGTAGAACAAAGCAGTACGATTAAATACTCTATAGCAATTTTTTTAACTTCTAAGCATCGTTTATTTTTACACCGTCGTGTTGAAAAAAAACGTACTTTTAAATGCAATTTGTTTGAAAACTATAAATATGTGCATTTCTTTTTGAAATATTAATATTTTTGTAGTTTTTGGAGCGATTTGCTTAATATTGACAACGAAAGTACTCCATTTCTGGAGAACGTAAAGGAAAAATAGTTGTAAAATATTAATTATATATTTTTGTTGTCATTTTTTCATAACAACCGAAAGAAAATGTAATTAAAATACGTGCTCTATTGAAAAAATATAAACGAATGATTTCTGTTAAAACATGGAGCTTTTATAAAGTATATTTATTAGACGCTTTCAGTGTGACGCCAGTCATTACGTTTTGGTTGAAAATTGATTTCAAACAAGCGGTTGCTATGCGTCATTTCTTTTTAAATATAAATCTTAGAAAATGCTAGCGTTACATATCAAGTATTAAAACACTGCGATTTGCGGTACAGATATAATATATAGTTATGCTATGCAAACAAAATAGAAAATACACCTTAGCAAACATTTGTTTAGAGTCAAATTCCAACCAAAACATCATGCCTGACGTCACGACTGAAATCGTCTATTTTAAGTATCTATATTAATGTTATAAACAAATAAAGGCCTATGAATCATTAGACAGCCATTTTTTTTGGTCGAGTTTCTTTAATGATGGCATCTTTTTGCTGCATTTGTGCATTATTTCGCGATAGTGACATTCTATACATAGTTTACTGTAGATGTTTAAGAGTGGATCGTAAATGCGGAATTTTTAAGCAGATGCGAATGACGTCATTTTACACAAAATGAAAGCGTGTGATGTAAGTCTTAAACTTGAAATATGTTTTGTACTATTTATACATACATATATTTTTTTTGTCATTGGGGGTGGGGGGGGGGACACTAAATTCTGAAAAAACAGAATTCCGGTTTTCTAATTTTTCCTTCTAAGGTCAACATATCTTCTGCTATTTTAAAAACTTCAACCATATTTCTGGAATGCCATATGAAAGAATATGATTAACTGCCTTATTTCCATTGATTATAATTTCTATAGATTCTTTTATTAATGAGATATGATAATGGGAGTTAGGAATAAGGAAGGTATGCGTTAAAGAAATTTAATAGTAATCTAGTAACTGAAGCACTAGGAAAGCTCAAAGATTTAATTCATAACAAGATTGACCCTATTCCAAAAGATGAAATTGCAGGCATATACATAAATCCATTAGTAACAGAAGCACAAGAAGATAAAGTATATATTGTAATGAACGGGTGGAAATTTAAGAACAAACTGATAGAACACGTAAGTGATGTTAAATTCAATAGTCACATCACAGCGTTATCAAGACATAACAATAAGCAAAATTTAAATATATATTTTAATGAAGGATGATATATTCCTACCTCCTATTATCATATCTCATTAATAAAATGTTCTATAGAAATTATAATAAAAGGAAATAAGAAATTAATATTATATTTCATATAACATTCCAGAAGTATGGTTTGATGATTTTGAAATAGCACAAGAAGTGTTATCCTTAGAAGGAAAAAATATCAGTTAACTACCTCGTTCCCTCGCCCCTCAGAGAAACTAAACTCACCTGGCGGTCCAGCCGAGGACGGAGTATGAAAAGGAACTCCAAAGCAGCCGTGAGTATGATCAAGTTTTTATCGAAAGTGCTCGGTGTATGATATTTGAAGTTTTAAGTTTTAAAGCTGTGATTTTATATGTAATAACATCAATTATATTTTGTGACAAATTTAACGTATTAAATGCACTTTTAGTAAAACATGCCGTTTTTCTACATATTTGCATGAAGTACAAAACTGTTGATTTCTCGACAAATACTATTAATAAGACAGAAAACTAATGCGTGAAACATAGATTATGAAGAACTTTCGAAAGCTTCCAGAATATTTGTAAAGGACCGGATGGTCGTTCGCGTGGGCTTATCCAAAAAGTGGCCAATTTCTTGAACATGACATATTTATTAAAACACGATGGATATACACAAGCACAAAGAATAACACTTATAATTATTAATATTTCCTATAGGGATTTCATTTTGTTTCTTTGCGACCGGCAGGGCCATAGTCGTTCATAGTATTTTTAGTTCACCTTCTTAGGTGAAGCTATATCAGGTTCTGCTCTGATTCTCCTCTTTCTACAAAAGAGGGCGTGCGCGAACGTCACACCTCCCCCATTCCATGTTTTGATTTAGTCTTTAAAGACTAATCAAAATCTAGTGGACATCGATAAACATTTTAGTAAACCCATTATTAATAAAATTCAAAATTACAATGCTTACTTAACATAAATATAACTAAAAAGAATAACTAAGATACTATGCAATATGAGATTATAATACTAATATCAATCCTTTAAAATTCTAGAGTAAATATTTTTAGATTTCAAACAAAAAATGTTCAATCAAATAATGTCCAATTATCCAATTGTCCAATATTAATGCCCAAAGTCATATTCAAAAAAGTTTTGAAGGATCACAAGCAAAATAAATCATAAGTTTATGGTGAGTTTTGAAGTGCAAAGTTTCTTTTGTTTTATGTCCAGTGTGAAGCATATAGTCTACTCAAAGATTATGCATTAACGTAGAGTTTTCCTCGTCGATATGATATATGGGCTTGAAACCGCTGCAATGCCAGAGCCCACCTTTGAAGGCGCTTACTTTGGGATGCACAGTCTGTCAAGAATTTCAAAGGGTTGTGGTCACTCACAGCAGTCACTTGCGAGCCATATATATAACGTTAATTTTTTTTTTTAGTGCGAAGATAACCGCGTATGCTTCCTTCTCTATAGTGGCATAAAGTTCTTGGCATTTCGATAGTTTTCTGCTAATGAAGGCGATGTGATGTTCTTGGTCATTTTCATCTTTTTGAGGTAAGCAAGTACCTATCGCGTGCGATGAAGTATCTGCATGAATAATGAAGGGCTTCTGAAAGTTCGGCGAATATCAAATTGGCTTTTGGCTGATTGCTTGCTTCAGATCACGGAAAGCTGTTTCACATTGCTCGGCCCAGGTAATTTTGTTAGGAGCACGTTTTTTTTGTAAGTTCAATCAATGGGCGAGCTGTTTCAGAGAATGCAGGGATATAGGACCTATAATAGGACAGAAGACCTAACAAACTTCTGACAACTTTATTGGATTTTGGCACTTCAAAATTTTGGATCGCTACTACTTTTTCTGGATCAGGAACATGTCTGCCTGACCCCACCACGTGCCCTAGGAACTTTACCTGGGGTCGTGCAAACACACATTTCTTAAAATTTACCGTCAAGTTTGCTTCTTCTAGAGTTGTCAGTACAGCGTCTAAATGCTAAGATGATCGGTCCAGTTATCAGAAAAAAAACTACCACGTCATCTATATATGTTTCTGCATATTATTTATGTTGGACTAAAGTGCGATTCATGGACCTTTGAAAAGTGGCTGCCGCTTTACGTAGCCTGAATGGAATGACTACGAAGAAATACTGTCCCTAGTGTGTGACAAAATATGTCAGGTATTTAGAATCTTCAGTAATCATATCTGCCAGTATCCTTTCAGTAAGTCAAATAGACTAATGAATTTCGCTGGAGCAACCTTGTAAAGCAAGTCCGGGGCGTTAGGCATAGGGAATGAGTCGACTTCTGTCTGGGAGTTTAAATATCGATAATTACCTCACAGTCTGATTGAGGAATCTTTTCTGGCTACACATATTACAGGGTGAGCATATTCACTCTCCGAGCGCTCGATTAATCCTAAACTTAATAATTCTTCAATTTGTCTGCCGACTTCACTTTTAAGTGCCTCTGGGATTCTTTAGGGCTTTTGACGTTTTGGTTTGTTGTCGGGTTTTAATTTAATTTGATGTTCCCCCGCATTTGCAATTTTTTGAGGTTTCGGACTGAAGGTTGGAGAGTCTACGTAATACATTAATTAGTTTTTCCCTCTCATTATCTTCTAAATGGTCTAGTTGTAATTTTTGGTGGAGATTATTCGGATCGTCTTTAGGACATTTTCAATTTCCCCAAAATCGATATAATCATCATAGATGACACCTATGTTTGTTGTCTGAGCTTTTAATTCTCTGATTTTATTCGCGTGTAAATGCTTTACACTATTATCTGGCAATTGTACTAAATAACTATAGGGGATTTCTTTTCGAGTATCGTAGCTGGTGTTGTCCACTTAGCGTATATTTTGCGATTACTGTCCGGAATTAATACAATAAATTTATCATTTGGTTCAAATTCTTTATGTCTAGCTCTCCTGTTGTGATAATAAGTGTAACATTGCTGCTTATACTTGCAACAATTTCCGTCATAATCGGCTGCTTTTTCTGACTTTATTTTCTGGTCATTTAAGTAATTGGTAACTGAACCTAATTGAGCAATTGGTAAAGGTGATTCATTAGTTCATGATGACTTTAATATGGAAAGAGGACCAGTTGTAGTTCTACCAAATAACATCCGGAATGGACTAACGTCCGTTTTAGTATTTGGCACCTCCCTGTATGCCCACAACGAAAAGGGTATGTGTTTATGCCAACTTCCGGCATTTCCCTTTATAACATGGTGTATCAATCCTTTAAGGACGCCATTCCATCTTTCGACTAATCCGTTTGATTGTGCGCATCCCGGAACTAAAAAACACGGGGACGTCCCTAAATGTTTCATAAATTATTTCGTGAAGGCCGAAGTATAGTTTTTACCCTGATCGCTAGCTATTAATTTGGGAATTCCGGTCCGTAAAAATATCATTCAAAGGGCATTGCATGTGGATTTCGCAGAAAGATTTCGTAAACAGGCCGCTTCCGGCCAACGCGTGCACTGATCTACCGCAATTAGTACGTACTTGTATTCTCCACCACGGGGGCCAATTGGGCCTATAATATCTACTTTTTTATTCTGCATCGCCTTGTCAGGACGAGTAACCGGGGTTATCGGTACATTATCGAACTTATTTGCTTTCGCTCGAAGCTGACAGGACGAAAAGCAATGCAAATGTTTTTTTTCTTCAAGAATACTTTTCTAAATTAAGTATAGTTCAGTTTGGCAGCCTGTTTACAAATAACTGCCCTCGGGTCTGTTTATCCTCCGTAAATGGATCTCCAATCATTTCATATTGCAGTGGGCTTTAGGGTGTTGTATTTGTAAAATATCTCGGCTGGTGCGCAGCACTAGCAAACTGGCATGTTCATTTGTAGTGGACTAGCGGCTCGCTCATAAAGAGTTTCTAATATTTTGTGTTTGAGCGTGGCGTTAAATATTTAACCTGTATGGCGCAACACAGACCACTCTATGTTATTTTTCCCTAATTTTCCAGGGTTTGTGTTAATCTCTTGGAGTCTACGGTTACTTGTTTTCCCTGTTATTTTATTCAAATTAGGGTCGTCGCTCAATCTGTAAAGTATAGAAGGCGAATCGAAAGTTAATGTCTTCAGACTTGGGTCGTCTCCTACTTTTCGAGCAATCTTAACGTTGCGTCGGAGAATTTATAGCGAGTGCACCCGCCACTCACAGTAAAGTTGAAGTCTGGGTTAGCATCGTTGGTCTTTGGTAAGAAGTTTTTGCAAAATCGTTGAATTAATAAATATTTACTCTTCTACCACGGGTTGTCACCGTTATTGAATTGAAAGTTGTGTAACGTTTAGCTTTGCAGCCGAAATGAGTATAGTAGTTTAAGGACGTGACTATCGACGTAGAGTTTCAAAGACTATTTATGTAAGTTTAAGTTTAAACATTGCTTATAGAATAGTGATTAATCTTTCTTAATCGCCGCATAGTTTTAGGCAAAAACCTGGAAGCCTCTTTATCATACTCTTACCCAAATTAGTTTTAACTAAAGATGTTTTAAAACTTATGTCTAAATATGACTGAATTATTACGTAAAGGTCTTAAAGAGATAGTTACGCGTTATATATGCTATCTAATATATCATACATACTGAAAATCATCAACATACAACATGCATTTTAAAAGAGTATATTACATAATGATATGAAAACGTAATTTCTATTAAAGCTTTATATTTTAGAAATACTTTATACACTTATGTCATTGTTTACGCGTCTTTAAATCGACGCGATTCTTTCCAGAATTTCATAAGTCTGACCTCTATTGCATAAAGTACATCAGATAAAAATAAGCTTTCTCTAGTAAATTAAAAAATGTAGCAGGTGTAGTACAGTATGCACTGATTACAAATTGGTTACGTTAAAGTAAATTACAATTTGAAATCACAAACGTAATGTAAAATGTTAGTTTTAAACAATCATCTGAACGATAATTTTTTCATGGAACGAAATTTATTCCCATAGGATAAATATTAATTTTACTTCCATTGAGAGACCATCCCAGTTGAACTACCTCCATGAGCGGCAAATTTCTTTGAAGAAAATTAAACAAAATCCGTTTTTTCCTGGTCGCTTGAAGAAGGTTTTATTAGAAAAAAAACCTCCGGGGAGCGCATTATTCATCAAATATCTAAACTAAGTTTTTTATTATTATTATTCCGATAACTTTTAAATGTTTAAACCCCTTTGTGCTTTTTTAGGCAATAACTTTAAATCTGATGGCAAATTAAGAATAAAGTTCAATAAACTCCCCTGCCCTATTCTGTCAGGAAGCCCTGAAAGAAATAGATAAACTAATGAAATCGTCATTATTTGTCCCGTACACACACACACAAAAAAAAAAAAAAAAAAAAAAAATCATTTATTTACTGAACTTCGAAAGGACTTGGAAATAAAAGTTATGAAAGATAAACCGTAAAATCAAAGCAAACGTCAATATATTCATTTTTTAAACTCTATGCAGTTATTAACTTTAGTTTTGATATTTAAATTTTTATTTGTTTTTCCTAATGTGGAAAATAAATTTTAGTAACATTAATTTTTACCCTTTTTTCATTAATTAAAATCTAGATTTAAACATGACCTCCTTTAAGAGACCACCTCTCAGAGTGACCAAATTTTGTTGGGACGGAACGTGGTCACTTTTAGGAGGTTTTACTGTATAATTTTTATATTATGATGATAAAAATAATTTGTGGCAAAATGGGGAAACGTTTACATAAATATATCAAATAATTCATCTTATTTAAATTACTTATGTTACCTTATTTATACGAGTTTAGTTCTCATTTTCTACTCAATTTTTAGGCGTAAAAATCGGGTGAGAAATATACATAAAATATTTATTGCAGATGTATGTAACTATCTATTAATTAACTTTGTTACTATACACAACATTTGAATAATAATCAGTTATACTGAGAAATAAACTTTAAACGTAAAGTAAATTAAATAATAGGTTTTTTTTTTTTTTTTTTTTTTTTTTTTTTTCTTCGGAGTATGCCTATTATAAGCAAATAAACAGCAAGTAATACATTCAGTACATTCAGTAACTGCAATTCAAATACCTAATTTTTTATAGAAGTCAATCTGCAATCGAGAAATAACTAGAAGTTACATAGATTTGAGAGATATAAATATTAGATTCATATTTAAATTTAAACTATTTTTTCGTGAATAAGGTAAAATTGCTTTTCTTTCAATCATTATTTTGGCTATTCTGTGAATCGGTTTAAATAAAAGTTAGCCTTATTTTCTTGCCTTAAAAAATATGGATATTGTAAGATGAAGCAATTCATGTAAATGTTTCAAATTCCAAAATGCTTCCAGTCATGAATATACATTTCATGACAAATCTTTATGTAAAACCCGTAAAGAGAAAATCATTGACCGTAATTTATTTAAATTGCAGAAAACAATGCGAGATTTTCAAATTATTTTAATTTTGTATTTCATCAATTTGGGGTAATTTGCATAAGTGAGATGCTTTAAAGTAATGGTTTTCAAGTGCAGTTATCTAAAAATAGTTTATTTGTATTTTAAGCGAAATATCATAAGGTTCTGAAAGTTAAAATGCATATCATTTGAATGCTTTCAAAAGGCATTACGTTTAAATATTTCGTATCTTTTTAAATAGTGATAAAATAATGAAAAAATATGCTTGTGGTTAATTATACAGCTTGCTGCTTTGTTGTTTTTACTTTTTTGAAAAATATGACGCTCGTATTTATAAAACATAAGTTTAAATACGTTGATTTGTCTTATTAAAACTTTAATAAAATTTAAATGCCTTTTTTATTTGGTTGTAATTTTTGTTTTCTACGGAACAGTTTTTGTACTTGCTAAAAACATTTATTTTAATACGTTTTATTTTAATACGTTTGTGTACATGGATGTTTAATATACTCACGCTGTAATTAAGCTTGTCATATTGCGTAAGAAACAAAATTATCCACTTAGATGAAAACTTCAAGTATCAGCTAGTCAACAGGGAAGAGAAAAGGCGTTTTTTATGCAGATTTATTCTATGATAAAATTAGTCTGTGATAAAATCTTTAGTTTCCGATACACTTTTCGAGATTTTCTAAGTATTGGAATTTCCAATACTTATAAGTTTATATAGACATAAATGAAGTAATGATCGTAATGTGATAAGTTTTTTAGTTAAGGTGAGTCAAAAGTTTTAAACCTACAAAAATATATACATGATCTTTTTTCTATATTTTCAAAAATTTACACAATTTTTAATTAAACAAAAGTAACCGTGTGATTTTTTTCATATTAGAACCGGGTGAATATATAATTTGTATTCTGTACTACAATATAAAGTTTAATTAATTTTTCACCTTAGAAACCTGTGATTATGTTATTGACGAGTACTATAAAATATAATTTGCATTTAATTTATTTATTTTGCATACGTTTGTCTGTAAAATAATTGCTTATATACTCTCATATAAAGTTAGTATATCTTCTAGTGAGATTCGAAGTTTGGCGTTCGATGGTAATCTGTTGAATTCTAACTTTTATGCCTGAATTAGGTACATATGTCAGTCGTTTAAATTAATAAAAGTGCGTCTAAATCTACAGGAGTCAGATTTCCACGTTGAGTTTCCATTGTGCAATGTTGTAATTAGGTATTTAGTGATGTTTATCAACGATATATAAGGTTGTACACTGTAAAAAAAAAAAAAAAATCTGTAGTTCTACAGATGTAAAGTTACATGCTTACTAAACTTTCACCTGTAACTGTACGAAAAAAGCTGCAAATCTACAAAACTAGTTTTTGTACCCAGCTAGAAAATGTTTGCACTTTTTTTGCAAAATAGTATAGATTGTACACAATTTGTGCATAAAAAGTGACTATTTTTGAACACTTCGAAAAATATGCACCTTTTGTGCAAACTGTCTGTATTTTTTATACATACAAAAAAGTGTATATCCTATGTTTTCAAAAACTGTGCACCTTTTTTGCATAAAATAAATTAATATTCCGTGTTCGCGAAAAGTGTGCATTTTTTATGCAAAAAAAAAAAAAAAAAAAAAAAAAAAAACTGTAGATTCCAATTTTCCAAAAATTATATATTTTTTATGGATGTAAAAATTAGTACTTTTATTTTAAATAGTATATTTACCCCCCACCCCCCCCCCCGCGAAAAAAAAACGAAAATTCTCAATTCCATTTTAATTTTAAGGTAAACGAAATAAATACATTTGACTATGTTTTTCAAAATAAGAAAAAAAACAAATTTTAATTATTTAAATTTCAAAATCCAGGAAGAGGCAATGCCCCCCCCCCCCCTCTTTCTTTAACGGAAATTTCCTGAGCTCCACCTTCATTTTAAGTCGCTTGAAAAAAATAAATTTTACTATGTTTTTCAAAATAATAAGCAAAAAAGAATTTTAATTAATTAAATTTTAAAATCTGCGGTACTGATAATGGTTCACCTAAACCCTCTAACTTTACAGAAAAATATTTAATTCCTCTTTTATGTTAAGTTACTCGAAAAGAGAAAATTTTACTGTGTTTTTCAAAATCATTGAAAATAAAATTTAGAAATAATTTAGATTAAATCAAATTCGAGGGAGGGGCAATGGCTCTCATATGACCCCTTCTACCCAAGTAAAAGTTCTTAGTTCCTTTTTAATGTACTCGAAATAAATAATTTTGCTGTGCATTTCAAAATTGGTGAAAAAGACATTTTAATTAAATAAGTTTCAAAATCCAGGGAGGGGCAAAATAGACCTCTCCTCCCCCCCACCTCCTTAGCAGAAAATCCACAGTTCCACTTTTATTTTAAGTTACTTGAAAGAGTAAATTTTACTTTTTTTTCAAAATCGGAGAAAAATAAAATTTAGTTAGTTAAATTTTTAAATCGAGGGAGGGGAAATGGCCCTCCTAAGCCCCCTTCCCCCAAAGGAAAATTCTTAGTTTATCTTTATTTTAAGTTACACGTAAATAATAAATTTGACTCTGTATTTCAAAATAGGAAAAAAATAAATTTTAATTAATCAAATTTTAAAATGCAGGGAGGGCAATGGCCCTCCCATGCCCTATCAGAAAATTCCTTACTTCCTCGTTTATTTTAAATTCTTCGAAAATAATACATTTTATGAAGTTTTCAAAAATATCAAAAAAAAATTTAGCTAGTTAAATTTTAAAATCGAGGGAAGGGCAGTGGACTCCCCCCCCCCCCCCCACACACACTCACGCAAACTTTCTTCTTTTTGATGATTACTAAATGCATCTCTTATCATCGATCAAGCATAAATTCCAGTTATTATGAAAATTACTTCTGCTTTCAAAAATCAAATGAAAAATGTTTATTTCTTATTAATTTCTTTCAAATTTCTATTTAAACATTTGGGCAGAGATCCAGATACATTTTTCGATATTAGCCAAACGAGATTGACCAATCAGAAGCCTGCATATTTGCAAACAATGAAAAGGTCGCAAAAATACAGGCTTCTGATTAGTGGATCTCGTTTCGCTAACAGCGAAAATCTATCTCGATCACGGCCTTGATTTTTATTTTCGCATGTGTAGCTGCAATTCAACTCAACACTCCTTTCTTGGTGTTTACATGCATCGAGCTGTGTGGCCGGCGTGGCGGGCGTTATTAGTAGTGATAGCGAAATTTGTAAGAAATAAGCAGAATATGAGCTCAACTGGATCGAAACTTCGGACTTCAAAAAGGATAAAGCCTAATACTAGGAAGAAGGGATTGATATCTTCTAAAAATGAAAGTGAAGAAAATGCAATGGATTCAAATGCCCTCACTGAAAATAATGGAGAAATGAACGACAGCAAGATGGAGGATGACACCGTAGCAAACAGCGTATCTTCAGTTCAGGAAAACAACGTTTATTATTTGGATATCTCACCAAAGGAAATATTACAAGCAGGGCCCGCTTAACACTTGGAAGTAGGGGAAGCCCGACGTCAAACAGGGCCCCCTATTACCCTACAAATTGCTTTTTTATTTACTAAATCCCTTTTTCGTATGCTTAAGTAATTTGAAATTTTACCATCAAAGTTTAGAGTAAATAACACTTAATATTAAACTAAAACTAACTACCTATATATATATATACTATGAAAAAGTATTTTATTATATTTTTAATTGTAAATAACCAATTTATTTTGTAAATGACAAATATGGAACTACAGTTGAGGATATTTGAATTTCAAAATATCTTTTGTGATTTACAAATTGCCACATAGTAAGAACAAAAAAATTTCAAAAGAAAAAAAATGCATTTTTTACCCTGATTGAGTTTTTTTTTCTAATAATTAGTTTTGAAAAGTAAAATTGGGGGCCCTTTCGTATCTCAGTGGGTAAGCACCGGCTTCATGGGCCTATTCCGTAAACAAGGCCTGAATACAAGTGCTGCAGAGTGATATGTACGAGGAAATTAAAATCGGTACTTTTCGGTTAGCCGGGTGCTAGTATTATGTATACATGTATATATACATATGTATAGATATACATATATGTGGATATATGTGTATATATGCAATATATGTATATACATACATGTGTGTATATATATATATGTATACATACATGTGCATATACATATATTTATGTGTACTGGGGCCTGGCTAACTGAAAAGTACCCTATAATCTTTTTGGAAGCAAATGAGGCTCACCTACTTGCCTAAAGAAATTAACCCTTTGTATCACCGTGTTGCAGATCTGCAACATACCCAAAAAGTCAATTATATTTTGACAGTAAACATCAAAACACGATTTTGTAAGAATGTTATTCTACTACACTGCTAGTAGTATAATTATGTCATTAAATCCGCAACAGATAGCGAATATTTATTTTTTTTTTTACGCCAAAGTTTCATTTATCGCTTGATCAGCAAAATGTGATTTTTGCTGAATTAAGCTTTGAAATAGTGGAGTTAAAAAAGTCTGCAGACAAGTATAGTGTTTACAAAGGTAAGATTAAATTCTTTATTTAAAGACCATTTTCGAGCTAAGAAATTTATAATATGTATAAAATAAGCGTAAACTTTTGTTTGTTGCAGATCTGCAACAACGTGCCATGTCTTCTCTTGTAATGGTTGTTGATAATGTGCGGAAAAATCTCAAATTTCTTTGATTCATGGAAAAATAGTGAACTTTGTCAATCAGGAACAGGAAAAAAAGGGGAATTTTGTTGAACGGATGTGGGAAAAAAGTGAATTTTGTTGAACGGGTGTAGAAAATCGTGAATTTTGTCGATTAGGAGTGGTAAAATCTCAAATTTCGTTGATTCATGGAAAAATAGCAAACTTCGTTGATCAGGTGCAGAAAAAAAGGAAATTTTGTTGATCAGGTGTCGAAAAATAGCGAATTCTGTCAATTGGGTGTGAAAAAATAGCGAATTTCGCTGGTCGGGTATGAAAAGATTGTGAAACTTGTCAATCCGGCGTAGAAAAATTGCGAATTTGTTTGATCGGGCATAGAAAAAGTGTGAATTTTGTCGATAATGTGTGGAAAAATCTCAAATTTCGTTGATTCATGGAAAAGTAGCGAACTTCGTCGATCAGGCGCAGCAGAAAAGGGGAATATTGTTGAACGGGTGTGGAAAAAAAGGGAATTTTCTTGAAAGGGTGTAGAAAATCGTGAATTTTGTCGGTTCGGAATGGAAAAAATATCAAAATTTCATTGAATCACGAAAAAATAGCAAACTTCGTCGATCAGGTGCGGGGGAAAATGGAGAGTTTTGTTGATCGGTGTGAAAAAAAGGGAATTTTGTTGATTGGGTGTCGAAAAATAGTGAATTTTGTCAATAAGGTGTGAAAAAATAGCGAATTTCACTGGTCGGGGTAAGAAAACATAGCGAAATTTGTCAATCTGGCGTAGAAAAATCGCGAATTTGTTTGATCGGGCATAGAAAAAGTGCGAGTTTTGTCGATAATGTGCGGAGAAATCTCAAATTTCACTGTTTCTCTGAAAAATAGTGAACTACGTTGATCAGGCGCAGGAAAAAGGGGAATTTTCTTGAATGGATATAGAAAAAAAGGAAATTTTGTTGAACAGGTGTAGAAAATTATGAATTTTGTCGATTAAGAGTGGAAAAATCTCAAATCTCGTTGATTCACGGAAAAACAGCGAACTTCGTCGATCAGGCGCGGCAGAAAAGGGGAATTTTGTTGAACGGGTGTGGAGAAAAAGGGAATTTTGTTGAAAGGGTGTAGAAAATCATGAATTTTGTCGATTAGGAATGGAAAAAATCTCAAAATTTCATTGAATCACGAAAAAATAGCAAACTTCGTGGAACAGGTACGGGGAAAATGGAGAGTTTTGTTGATCAGGTGTGAAAAAAAGGGAATTTTGTTGATTGGGTATCGAAAAATAGTGAATTTTGTCAATAAGGTGTGAAAAAATAGCGAATTTCACTGGTCGGGTATGAAAAGATAGCGAAATTTGTCAATCTGGCGTAGAAAAATCGCGAATTTGTTTGATCGGGCATGGAAGAAGTGTGAATTTTGTCGATAATGTACAGAAAAATCTCAAATTTCGTTGATTCACGAAAAAATAGCAAACTTCTTCAATAATGCGCGGGGGAAAAAAGGGGAATTTTCTTGATCATGTGTGTAAAAAAGGGAATCTTGTGGATTGGGTGTTGAAAAATAGTGAATTCTGTCAATTGGGTGTGAAAAAATAGCGAATTTCGCTGGTCGGGTATGAAAAGATTGTGAAACTTGTCAATCCGGCGTAGAAAAATTGCGAATTTGTTTGATCGGGCATAGAAAAAGTGTGAATTTTGTCGATAATGTGTGGAAAAATCTCAAATTTCGTTGATTCACGGAAAAATAGCGAACTTCGTCGATCAGGCACGGCAGAAAAGGGGAATATTGTTGAACGGGTGTGGAAAAAAAGGGAATTTTCTTGAAAGGGTGTAGAAAATCGTGAATTTTGTCAATTCGGAATGGAAAAAATCTCAAAATTTCATTGAATCACGAAAAAATAGCAAACTTCGTCGTTCAGGTGCGGGGAAAATGGAGAGTTTTGTTAATCAGGTGTGAAAAAAAGGGAATTTTGTTGATTGGGTGTCGAAAAATAGTGAATTTTGTCAATAAGGTGTGAAAAAATAGCGAATTTCACTGGTCGGGTATGAAAAGATAGCGAAATTTGTCAATCTGGCGTAGAAAAATCGCAAATTTGTTTGATCGGGCATAGAAAAAGTGCGAGTTTTGTCGATAATGTGCGGAAAAATCTCAAATTTCGTTGTTTCACTGAAAAATAGTGAACTACGTTGATCAGACGCAGGAAAAAGGGGAATTTTGTTGAATGGATATGGAAAAAAAAGGAAATTTTGTTGAACAGGTGTAGAAAATTATGAATTTTGTCAATTAGGAGTGGAAAAATCTCAAATTTCGTTGATTCACGGAAAAATAGCGAACTTTGTCGATCAGGCACGGAAAAAAGGGAATTTTGTGTTTTATCAGGTGTAGAAAAATAGTAAATTTTGTCAGTCGGGTGTGAAAAAATGGCGAATTTTGTCAATTGGGTGCGGAAAAACTGGAATTTTATCGATTGGCTTTGAAAAAATTGTGAATTTGGTCGATCAGGTGTCTAAATATTGCAAAGTTTTTTTATAGGGAATGGAAATTTACAAAAATTGTCTTCAAAAGGTATACAGTAAATTAAACTTTGAATTGAAGTTAATTAAAAAAAAAAATTATATGTTCATGACATTGGGTGTCGAAAAATAGCGAATTCTGTCAATTGGGTGTGAAAAAATAGCGAATTTCGCTGGTCGGGTATGAAAAGATTGCTAAACTTGCCAATCCGGCATAGAAAAATCGCGAATTTGTTTGATCGGGCATAGAAAAAGTGTGAATTTTGTCGATAATGTACGGAAAAATCTCAAATTTCGTTGATTCACGAAAAAATAGCAAACTTCTTCAATCAGGTGCGGGAAAAAGGGGGAATTTTGTTGATCATGTGTGTAAAAAAGGGAATTTTGTGGATTGGGTGTCGAAAAATAGTGAATTTTGTCAATTGGGTGTGAAAAAATAGCGAATTTTGCTGGTTGGGTATGAAAAGATTGCGAAACTTGTCAATCCGGCGTAGAAAAATTGCGAATTTGTTTGATCAGGCATAGAAAAAGTGTGAATTTTGTCGATAATGTATGCAAAAATCTCAAATTTTGTTGATTCACGGAAAAATAGCGAACTTCGTCGATCAGGCACGGCAGAAAAGGGGAATATTGTTGAACGGGTGTGGAAAAAAAGGGAATTTTCTTGAAAGGGTGTAGAAAATCGTGAATTTTGTAGGTTCGGAATGGAAAAAATATCAAAATTTCATTGAATCACGAAAAAATAGCAAACTTCGTCGATCAGGTGCGGGGAAAATGGAGAGTTTTGTTGATCAGGTGTGAAAAAAAGGGAATTTTGTTGATTGGGTGTCGAAATAGTGAATTTTGTCAATAAGGTGTGAAAAAATAGCGAATTTCACTGGTCGGGTATGAAAAGATAGCGAAATTTGTCAATCTGGCGTAGAAAAATCGCGAATTTGTTTGATCGGGCATTGAAAAAGTGCGAGTTTTGTCGATAATGTGCGGAGAAATCTCAAATTTCACTGTTTCTCTGAAAAATAGTGAACTACGTTGATCAGGCGCAGGAAAAAGGGGAATTTTCTTGAATGGATATATAAAAAAGGGAAATTTTGTTGAACAGGTGTAGAAAATTATGAATTTTGTCGATTAAGAGTGGAAAAATCTCAAATCTCGTTGATTCACGGAAAAATAGCAAACTTCGTCGATCAGGCGCGGCAGAAAAGGGGAATTTTGTTGAACGGGTGTGGAAAAAAAGGGAATTTTGTTGAAAGGGTGTAGAAAATCATGAATTTTGTCGATTAGGAATGGAAAAAATCTCAAAATTTCATTGAATCACGAAAAAATAGCAAACTTCGTGGAACAGGTACGGGGAAAATGGAGAGTTTTGTTGATCAGGTGTGAAAAAAAGGGAATTTTGTTGATTGGGTTTCGAAAAATAGTGAATTTTGTCAATAAGGTGTGAAAAAATAGCGAATTTCACTGGTCGGGTATGAAAAGATAGCGAAATTTGTCAATCTGGCGTAGAAAAATCGCGAATTTGTTTGATCGGGCATGGAAGAAGTGTGAATTTTGTCGATAATGTACAGAAAAATCTCAAATTTCGTTGATTCACGAAAAAATAGCAAACTTCTTCAATAATGCGCGGGGGAAAAAAGGGGAATTTTGTTGATCATGTGTGTAAAAAAGGGAATCTTGTGGATTGGGTGTTGAAAAATAGTGAATTCTGTCAATTGGGTGTGAAAAAATAGCGAATTTCGCTGGTCGGGTATGAAAAGATTGTGAAACTTGTCAATCCGGCGTAGAAAAATTGCGAATTTGCTTGATCGGGCATAGAAAAAGCGTGAATTTTGTCGATAATGTGTGGAAAAATCTCAAATTTCGTTGATTCACGGAAAAATAGCGAACTTCGTCGATCAGGCACGGCAGAAAAGGGGAATATTGTTGAACGGGTGTGGAAAAAAAGGGAATTTTCTTGAAAGGGTGTAGAAAATCGTGAATTTTGTCAATTCGGAATGGAAAAAATCTCAAAATTTCATTGAATCACGAAAAAATAGCAAACTTCGTCGTTCAGGTGCGGGGAAAATGGAGAGTTTTGTTAATCAGGTGTGAAAAAAAGGGAATTTTGTTGATTGGGTGTCGAAAAATAGTGAATTTTGTCAATAAGGTGTGAAAAAATAGCGAATTTCACTGGTCGGGTATGAAAAGATAGCGAAATTTGTCAATCTGGCGTAGAAAAATCGCAAATTTGTTTGATCGGGCATAGAAAAAGTGCGAGTTTTGTCGATAATGTGCGGAAAAATCTCAAATTTCGTTGTTTCACTGAAAAATAGTGAACTACGTTGATCAGACGCAGGAAAAAGGGGAATTTTGTTGAATGGATATGGAAAAAAAGGAAATTTTGTTGAACAGGTGTAGAAAATTATGAATTTTGTCAATTAGGAGTGGAAAAATCTCAAATTTCGTTGATTCACGGAAAAATAGCGAACTTTGTCGATCCGGCACGGAAAAAAGGGAATTTTGTGTTTTATCAGGTGTAGAAAAATAGTAAATTTTGTCAGTCGGGTGTGAAAAAATGGCGAATTTTGTCAATTGGGTGCGGAAAAACTGGAATTTTATCGATTGGCTTTGAAAAAATTGTGAATTTGGTCGATCAGGTGTCTAAATATCGCAAAGTTTTTTTATAGGGAATGGAAATTTACAAAAATTGTCTTCAAAAGGTATACAGTAAATTAAACTTTGAATTGAAGTTAATTAAAAAAAAAAATTATATGTTCATGACATTGGGTGTCGAAAAATAGCGAATTCTGTCAATTGGGTGTGAAAAAATAGCGAATTTCGCTGGTCGGGTATGAAAAGATTGCTAAACTTGCCAATCCGGCATAGAAAAATCGCGAATTTGTTTGATCGGGCATAGAAAAAGTGTGAATTTTGTCGATAATGTACGGAAAAATCTCAAATTTCGTTGATTCACGAAAAAATAGCAAACTTCTTCAATCAGGTGCGGGAAAAGGGGGGAATTTTGTTGATCATGTGTGTAAAAAAGGGAATTTTGTGGATTGGGTGTCGAAAAATAGTGAATTTTGTCAATTGGGTGTGAAAAAATAGCGAATTTTGCTGGTTGGGTATGAAAAGATTGCGAAACTTGTCAATCCGGCGTAGAAAAATTGCGAATTTGTTTGATCGGGCATAGAAAAAGTGTGAATTTTGTCGATAATGTATGCAAAAATCTCAAATTTTGTTGATTCACGGAAAAATAGCGAACTTCGTCGATCAGGCACGGCAGAAAAGGGGAATATTGTTGAACGGGTGTGGAAAAAAAGGGAATTTTCTTGAAAGGGTGTAGAAAATCGTGAATTTTGTAGGTTCGGATTGGAAAAAATATCAAAATTTCATTGAATCACGAAAAAATAGCAAACTTCGTCGATCAGGTGCGGGGAAAATGGAGAGTTTTGTTGATCAGGTGTGAAAAAAAGGGAATTTTGTTGATTGGGTGTCGAAATAGTGAATTTTGTCAATAAGGTGTGAAAAAATAGCGAATTTCGCTGGTCGGGTATGAAAAGATTGCTAAACTTGCCAATCCGGCATAGAAAAATCGCGAATTTGTTTGATCGGGCATAGAAAAAGTGTGAATTTTGTCGATAATGTACGGAAAAATCTCAAATTTCGTTGATTCACGAAAAAATAGCAAACTTCTTCAATCAGGTGCGGGAAAAGGGGGGAATTTTGTTGATCATGTGTGTAAAAAAGGGAATTTTGTGGATTGGGTGTCGAAAAATAGTGAATTTTGTCAATTGGGTGTGAAAAAATAGCGAATTTTGCTGGTTGGGTATGAAAAGATTGCGAAACTTGTCAATCCGGCGTAGAAAAATTGCGAATTTGTTTGATCGGGCATAGAAAAAGTGTGAATTTTGTCGATAATGTATGCAAAAATCTCAAATTTTGTTGATTCACGGAAAAATAGCGAACTTCGTCGATCAGGCACGGCAGAAAAGGGGAATATTGTTGAATGGGTGTGGAAAAAAAGGGAATTTTCTTGAAAGGGTGTAGAAAATCGTGAATTTTGTAGGTTCGGAATGGAAAAAATATCAAAATTTCATTGAATCACGAAAAAATAGCAAACTTCGTCGATCAGGTGCGGGGAAAATGGAGAGTTTTGTTGATCAGGTGTGAAAAAAAGGGAATTTTGTTGATTGGGTGTCGAAATAGTGAATTTTGTCAATAAGGTGTGAAAAAATAGCGAATTTCACTGGTCGGGTATGAAAAGATAGCGAAATTTGTCAATCTGGCGTAGAAAAATCGCGAATTTGTTTGATCGGGCATTGAAAAAGTGCGAGTTTTGTCGATAATGTGCTGAGAAATCTCAAATTTCACTGTTTCTCTGAAAAATAGTGAACTACGTTGATCAGGCGCAGGAAAAAGGGGAATTTTCTTGAATGGATATATAAAAAAGGGAAATTTTGTTGAACAGGTGTAGAAAATTATGAATTTTGTCGATTAAGAGTGGAAAAATCTCAAATCTCGTTGATTCACGGAAAAATAGCGAACTTCGTCGATCAGGCGCGGCAGAAAAGGGGAATTTTGTTGAACGGGTGTGGAAAAAAAGGGAATTTTGTTGAAAGGGTGTAGAAAATCATGAATTTTGTCGATTAGGAATGGAAAAAATCTCAAAATTTCATTGAATCACGAAAAAATAGCAAACTTCGTGGAACAGGTACGGGGAAAATGGAGAGTTTTGTTGATCAGGTGTGAAAAAAAGGGAATTTTGTTGATTGGGTATCGAAAAATAGTGAATTTTGTCAATAAGGTGTGAAAAAATAGCGAATTTCACTGGTCGGGTATGAAAAGATAGCGAAATTTGTCAATCTGGCGTAGAAAAATCGCGAATTTGTTTGATCGGGCATGGAAGAAGTGTGAATTTTGTCGATAATGTACAGAAAAATCTCAAATTTCGTTGATTCACGAAAAAATAGCAAACTTCTTCAATAATGCGCGGGGGAAAAAAGGGGAATTTTGTTGATCATGTGTGTAAAAAAGGGAATCTTGTGGATTGGGTGTTGAAAAATAGTGAATTCTGTCAATTGGGTGTGAAAAAATAGCGAATTTTGCTGGTCGGGTATGAAAAGATTGTGAAACTTGTCAATCCGGCGTAGAAAAATTGCGAATTTGTTTGATCGGGCATAGAAAAAGTGTGAATTTTGTCGATAATGTGTGGAAAAATCTCAAATTTCGTTGATTCACGGAAAAATAGCGAACTTCGTCGATCAGGCACGGCAGAAAAGGGGAATATTGTTGAACGGGTGTGGAAAAAAAGGGAATTTTCTTGAAAGGGTGTAGAAAATCGTGAATTTTGTCAATTCGGAATGGAAAAAATCTCAAAATTTCATTGAATCACGAAAAAATAGCAAACTTCGTCGTTCAGGTGCGGGGAAAATGGAGAGTTTTGTTAATCAGGTGTGAAAAAAAGGGAATTTTGTTGATTGGGTGTCGAAAAATAGTGAATTTTGTCAATAAGGTGTGAAAAAATAGCGAATTTCACTGGTCGGGTATGAAAAGATAGCGAAATTTGTCAATCTGGCGTAGAAAAATCGCAAATTTGTTTGATCGGGCATAGAAAAAGTGCGAGTTTTGTCGATAATGTGCGGAAAAATCTCAAATTTCGTTGTTTCACTGAAAAATAGTGAACTACGTTGATCAGACGCAGGACAAAGGGGAATTTTGTTGAATGGATATGGAAAAAAAGGAAATTTTGTTGAACAGGTGTAGAAAATTATGAATTTTGTCAATTAGGAGTGGAAAAATCTCAAATTTCGTTGATTCACGGAAAAATAGCGAACTTTGTCGATCAGGCACGGAAAAAAGGGAATTTTGTGTTTTATCAGGTGTAGAAAAATAGTAAATTTTGTCAGTCGGGTGTGAAAAAATGGCGAATTTTGTCAATTGGGTGCGGAAAAACTGGAATTTTATCGATTGGCTTTGAAAAATTTGTGAATTTGGTCGATCAGGTGTTTAAATATCGCAAAGTTTTTTTATAGGGAATGGAAATTTACAAAAATTGTCTTCAAAAGGTATACAGTAAATTAAACTTTGAATTGAAGTTAATTAAAAAAAAAATTATATGTTCATGACATTGGGTGTTGAAAAATAGCGAATTCTGTCAATTGGGTGTGAAAAAATAGCGAATTTCGCTGGTCGGGTATGAAAAGATTGCTAAACTTGCCAATCCGGCATAGAAAAATCGCGAATTTGTTTGATCGGGCATAGAAAAAGTGTGAATTTTGTCGATAATGTACGGAAAAATCTCAAATTTCGTTGATTCACGAAAAAATAGCAAACTTCTTCAATCAGGTGCGGGAAAAAGGGGGAATTTTGTTGATCATGTGTGTAAAAAAGGGAATTTTGTGGATTGGGTGTCGAAAAATAGTGAATTTTGTCAATTGGGTGTGAAAAAATAGCGAATTTTGCTGGTTGGGTATGAAAAGATTGCGAAACTTGTCAATCCGGCGTAGAAAAATTGCGAATTTGTTTGATCGGGCATAGAAAAAGTGTGAATTTTGTCGATAATGTATGCAAAAATCTCAAATTTTGTTGATTCACGGAAAAATAGCGAACTTCGTCGATCAGGCACGGCAGAAAAGGGGAATGTTGTTGAACGGGTGTGGAAAAAAAGGGAATTTTCTTGAAAGGGTGTAGAAAATCGTGAATTTTGTAGGTTCGGAATGGAAAAAATATCAAAATTTCATTGAATCACGAAAAAATAGCAAACTTCGTCGATCAGGTGCGGGGAAAATGGAGAGTTTTGTTGATCAGGTGTGAAAAAAAGGGAATTTTGTTGATTGGGTGTCGAAATAGTGAATTTTGTCAATAAGGTGTGAAAAAATAGCGAATTTCACTGGTCGGGTATGAAAAGATAGCGAAATTTGTCAATCTGGCGTAGAAAAATCGCGAATTTGTTTGATCGGGAATTGAAAAAGTGCGAGTTTTGTCGATAATGTGCGGAGAAATCTCAAATTTCACTGTTTCTCTGAAAAATAGTGAACTACGTTGATCAGGCGCAGGAAAAAGGGGAATTTTCTTGAATGGATATATAAAAAAGGGAAATTTTGTTGAACAGGTGTAGAAAATTATGAATTTTGTCGATTAAGAGTGGAAAAATCTCAAATCTCGTTGATTCACGGAAAAATAGCGAACTTCGTCGATCAGGCGCGGCAGAAAAGGGGAATTTTGTTGAACGGGTGGGGAAAAAAAGGGAATTTTGTTGAAAGGGTGTAGAAAATCATGAATTTTGTCGATTAGGAATGGAAAAAATCTCAAAATTTCATTGAATCACGAAAAAATAGCAAACTTCGTGGAACAGGTACGGGGAAAATGGAGAGTTTTGTTGATCAGGTGTGAAAAAAAGGGAATTTTGTTGATTGGGTATCGAAAAATAGTGAATTTTGTCAATAAGGTGTGAAAAAATAGCGAATTTCACTGGTCGGGTATGAAAAGATAGCGAAATTTGTCAATCTGGCGTAGAAAAATCGCGAATTTGTTTGATCGGGCATGGAAGAAGTGTGAATTTTGTCGATAATGTACAGAAAAATCTCAAATTTCGTTGATTCACGAAAAAATAGCAAACTTCTTCAATAATGCGCGGGGGAAAAAAGGGGAATTTTGTTGATCATGTGTGTAAAAAAGGGAATCTTGTGGATTGGGTGTTGAAAAATAGTGAATTCTGTCAATTGGGTGTGAAAAAATAGCGAATTTCGCTGGTCGGGTATGAAAAGATTGTGAAACTTGTCAATCCGGCGTAGAAAAATTGCGAATTTGTTTGATCGGGCATAGAAAAAGTGTGAATTTTGTCGATAATGTGTGGAAAAATCTCAAATTTCGTTGATTCACGGAAAAATAGCGAACTTCGTCGATCAGGCACGGCAGAAAAGGGGAATATTGTTGAACGGGTGTGGAAAAAAAGGGAATTTTCTTGAAAGGGTGTAGAAAATCGTGAATTTTGTCAATTCGGAATGGAAAAAATCTCAAAATTTCATTGAATCACGAAAAAATAGCAAACTTCGTCGTTCAGGTGCGGGGAAAATGGAGAGTTTTGTAAATCAGGTGTGAAAAAAAGGGAATTTTGTTGATTGGGTGTCGAAAAATAGTGAATTTTGTCAATAAGGTGTGAAAAAATAGCGAATTTCACTGGTCGGGTATGAAAAGATAGCGAAATTTGTCAATCTGGCGTAGAAAAATCGCAAATTTGTTTGATCGGGCATAGAAAAAGTGCGAGTTTTGTCGATAATGTGCGGAAAAATCTCAAATTTCGTTGTTTCACTGAAAAATAGTGAACTACGTTGATCAGACGCAGGACAAAGGGGAATTTTGTTGAATGGATATGGAAAAAAAGGAAATTTTGTTGAACAGGTGTAGAAAATTATGAATTTTGTCAATTAGGAGTGGAAAAATCTCAAATTTCGTTGATTCACGGAAAAATAGCGAACTTTGTCGATCAGGCACGGAAAAAAGGGAATTTTGTGTTTTATCAGGTGTAGAAAAATAGTAAATTTTGTCAGTCGGGTGTGAAAAAATGGCGAATTTTGTCAATTGGGTGCGGAAAAACTGGAATTTTATCGATTGGCTTTGAAAAAATTGTGAATTTGGTCGATCAGGTGTTTAAATATCGCAAAGTTTTTTTATAGGGAATGGAAATTTACAAAAATTGTCTTCAAAAGGTATACAGTAAATTAAACTTTGAATTGAAGTTAATTAAAAAAAAAAATTATATGTTCATGACATTGGGTGTCGAAAAATAGCGAATTCTGTCAATTGGGTGTGAAAAAATAGCGAATTTCGCTGGTCGGGTATGAAAAGATTGCTAAACTTGCCAATCCGGCATAGAAAAATCGCGAATTTGTTTGATCGGGCATAGAAAAAGTGTGAATTTTGTCGATAATGTACGGAAAAATCTCAAATTTCGTTGATTCACGAAAAAATAGCAAACTTCTTCAATCAGGTGCGGGAAAAAGGGGGAATTTTGTTGATCATGTGTGTAAAAAAGGGAATTTTGTGGATTGGGTGTCGAAAAATAGTGAATTTTGTCAATTGGGTGTGAAAAAATAGCGAATTTTGCTGGTTGGGTATGAAAAGATTGCGAAACTTGTCAATCCGGCGTAGAAAAATTGCGAATTTGTTTGATCGGGCATAGAAAAAGTGTGAATTTTGTCGATAATGTATGCAAAAATCTCAAATTTTGTTGATTCACGGAAAAATAGCGAACTTCGTCGATCAGGCACGGCAGAAAAGGGGAATATTGTTGAACGGGTGTGGAAAAAAAGGGAATTTTCTTGAAAGGGTGTAGAAAATCGTGAATTTTGTAGGTTCGGAATGGAAAAAATATCAAAATTTCATTGAATCACGAAAAAATAGCAAACTTCGTCGATCAGGTGCGGGGAAAATGGAGAGTTTTGTTGATCAGGTGTGAAAAAAAGGGAATTTTGTTGATTGGGTGTCGAAATAGTGAATTTTGTCAATAAGGTGTGAAAAAATAGCGAATTTCACTGGTCGGGTATGAAAAGATAGCGAAATTTGTCAATCTGGCGTAGAAAAATCGCGAATTTGTTTGATCGGGCATTGAAAAAGTGCGAGTTTTGTCGATAATGTGCGGAGAAATCTCAAATTTCACTGTTTCTCTGAAAAATAGTGAACTACGTTGATCAGGCGCAGGAAAAAGGGGAATTTTCTTGAATGGATATATAAAAAAAGGAAATTTTGTTGAACAGGTGTAGAAAATTATGAATTTTGTCGATTAAGAGTGGAAAAATCTCAAATCTCGTTGATTCACGGAAAAATAGCGAACTTCGTCGATCAGGCGCGGCAGAAAAGGGGAATTTTGTTGAACGGGTGTGGAAAAAAAGGGAATTTTGTTGAAAGGGTGTAGAAAATCATGAATTTTGTCGATTAGGAATGGAAAAAATCTCAAAATTTCATTGAATCACGAAAAAATAGCAAACTTCGTGGAACAGGTACGGGGAAAATGGAGAGTTTTGTTGATCAGGTGTGAAAAAAAGGGAATTTTGTTGATTGGGTATCGAAAAATAGTGAATTTTGTCAATAAGGTGTGAAAAAATAGCGAATTTCACTGGTCGGGTATGAAAAGATAGCGAAATTTGTCAATCTGGCGTAGAAAAATCGCGAATTTGTTTGATCGGGCTTGGAAGAAGTGTGAATTTTGTCGATAATGTACAGAAAAATCTCAAATTTCGTTGATTCACGAAAAAATAGCAAACTTCTTCAATAATGCGCGGGGGAAAAAAGGGGAATTTTGTTGATCATGTGTGTAAAAAAGGGAATCTTGTGCATTGGGTGTTGAAAAATAGTGAATTCTGTCAATTGGGTGTGAAAAAATAGCGAATTTCGCTGGTCGGGTATGAAAAGATTGTGAAACTTGTCAATCCGGCGTAGAAAAATTGCGAATTTGTTTGATCGGGCATAGAAAAAGTGTGAATTTTGTCGATAATGTGTGGAAAAATCTCAAATTTCGTTGATTCACGGAAAATTAGCGAACTTCGTCGATCAGGCACGGCAGAAAGGGGGAATATTGCTGAACGGGTGTGGAAAAAAAGGGAATTTTCTTGAAAGGGTGTAGAAAATCGTGAATTTTGTCGATTCGGAATGGAAAAAATCTCAAAATTTCATTGAATCACGAAAAAATAGCAAACTTCGTCGTTCAGGTGCGGGGAAAATGGAGAGTTTTGTTGATCAGGTGTGAAAAAAAGGGAATTTTGTTGATTGGGTGTCGAAAAATAGTGAATTTTGTCAATAAGGTGTGAAAAAATAGCGAATTTCACTGGTCGGGTATGAAAAGATAGCAAAATTTGTCAATCTGGCGTAGAAAAATCGCAAATTTGTTTGATCGGGCATAGAAAAAGTGCGAGTTTTGTCGATAATGTGCGGAAAAATCTCAAATTTCGTTGTTTCACTGAAAAATAGTGAACTACGTTGATCAGACGCAGGAAAAAGGGGAATTTTGTTGAATGGATATGGAAAAAAAGGAAATTTTGTTGAACAGGTGTAGAAAATTATGAATTTTGTCAATTAGGAGTGGAAAAATCTCAAATTTCGTTGATTCACGGAAAAATAGCGAACTTTGTCGATCAGGCACGGAAAAAAGGGAATTTTGTGTTTTATCAGGTGTAGAAAAATAGTAAATTTTGTCAGTCGGGTGTGAAAAAATGGCGAATTTTGTCAATTGGGTGCGGAAAAACTGGAATTTTATCGATTGGCTTTGAAAAAATTGTGAATTTGGTCGATCAGGTGTCTAAATATCACAAAGTTTTTTTATAGGGCATGGAAATTTACAAAAATTGTCTTCAAAAGGTATACAGTAAATTAAACTTTGAATTGAAGTTAATTAAAAAAAAAAATTATATGTTCATGATATTGGGTGTCGAAAAATAGCGAATTCTGTCAATTGGGTGTGAAAAAATAGCGAATTTCGCTGGTCGGGTATGAAAAGATTGCTAAACTTGCCAATCCGGCATAGAAAAATCGCGAATTTGTTTGATCGGGCATAGAAAAAGTGTGAATTTTGTCGATAATGTACGGAAAAATCTCAAATTTCGTTGATTCACGAAAAAATAGCAAACTTCTTCAATCAGGTGCGTGAAAAAGGGGGAATTTTGTTGATCATGTGTGTAAAAAAGGGAATTTTGTGGATTGGGTGTCGAAAAATAGTGAATTTTGTCAATTGGGTGTGAAAAAATAGCGAATTTTGCTGGTTGGGTATGAAAAGATTGCGAAACTTGTCAATCCGGCGTAGAAAAACTGCGAATTTGTTTGATCGGGCATAGAAAAAGTGTGAATTTTGTCGATAATGTATGCAAAAATCTCAAATTTCGTTGATTCACGGAAAAATAGCGAACTTCGTCGATCAGGCACGGCAGAAAAGGGGAATATTGTTGAACGGGTGTGGAAAAAAGGGAATTTTCTTGAAAGGGTGTAGAAAATCGTGAATTTTGTAGGTTCGGAATGGAAAAAATATCAAAATTTCATTGAATCACGAAAAAATAGCAAACTTCGTCGGTCAGGTGCGGGGAAAATGGAGAGTTTTGTTGATCAGGTGTGAAAAAAAGGGAATTTTGTTGATTGGGTGTCGAAATAGTGAATTTTGTCAATAAGGTGTGAAAAAATAGCGAATTTCAATGGTCGGGTATGAAAAGATAGCGAAATTTGTCAATCTGGCGTAGAAAAATCGCGAATTTGTTTGATCGGGCATAGAAAAAGTGCGAGTTTTGTCGATAATGTGCGGAGAAATCTCAAATTTCACTGTTTCTCTGAAAAATAGTGAACTACGTTGATTAGGCGCAGGAAAAAGGGGAATTTTCTTGAATGGATATATAAAAAAAGGAAATTTTGTTGAACAGGTGTAGAAAATTATGAATTTTGTCGATTAAGAGTGGAAAAATCTCAAATCTCGTTGATTCACGGAAAAATAGCGAACTTCGTCGATCAGGCGCGGCAGAAAAGGGGAATTTTGTTGAACGGGTGGGGAAAAAAAGGGAATTTTGTTGAAAGGGTGTAGAAAATCATGAATTTTGTCGATTAGGAATGGAAAAAATCTCAAAATTTCATTGAATCACGAAAAAATAGCAAACTTCGTGGAACAGGTACGGGGGAAATGGAGAGTTTTGTTGATCAGGTGTGAAAAAAAGGGAATTTTGTTGATTGGGTATCGAAAAATAGTGAATTTTGTCAATAAGGTGTGAAAAAATAGCGAATTTCACTGGTCGGGTATGAAAAGATAGCGAAATTTGTCAATCTGACGTAGAAAAATCGCGAATTTGTTTGATCGGGCATGGAAGAAGTGTGAATTTTGTCGATAATGTACAGAAAAATCTCAAATTTCGTTGATTCACGAAAAAATAGCAAACTTCTTCAATAATGCGCGGGGGAAAAAAGGGGAATTTTGTTGATCATGTGTGTAAAAAAGGGAATCTTGTGCATTGGGTGTTGAAAAATAGTGAATTCTGTCAATTGGGTGTGAAAAAATAGCGAATTTCGCTGGTCGGGTATGAAAAGATTGTGAAACTTGTCAATCCGGCGTAGAAAAATTGCGAATTTGTTTGATCGGGCATAGAAAAAGTGTGAATTTTGTCGATAATGTGTGGAAAAATCTCAAATTTCGTTGATTCACGGAAAATTAGCGAACTTCGTCGATCAGGCACGGCAGAAAGGGGGAATATTGCTGAACGGGTGTGGAAAAAAAGGGAATTTTCTTGAAAGGGTGTAGAAAAATCGTGAATTTTGTCGATTCGGAATGGAAAAAATCTCAAAATTTCATTGAATCACGAAAAAATAGCAAACTTCGTCATTCAGGTGCGGGGAAAATGGAGAGTTTTGTTGATCAGGTGTGAAAAAAAGGGAATTTTGTTGATTGGGTGTCGAAAAATAGTGAATTTTGTCAATAAGGTGTGAAAAAATAGCGAATTTCACTGGTCGGGTATGAAAAGATAGCGAAATTTGTCAATCTGGCGTAGAAAAATCGCAAATTTGTTTGATCGGGCATAGAAAAAGTGCGAGTTTTGTCGATAATGTGCGGAAAAATCTCAAATTTCGTTGTTTCACTGAAAAATAGTGAACTACGTTGATCAGACGCAGGAAAAAGGGGAATTTTGTTGAATGGATATGGAAAAAAAGGAAATTTTGTTGAACAGGTGTAGAAAATTTTGAATTTTGTCAATTAGGAGTGGAAAAATCTCAAATTTCGTTGATTCACGGAAAAATAGCGAACTTTGTCGATCAGGCACGGAAAAAGGGAATTTTGTGTTTTATCAGGTGTAGAAAAATAGTAAATTTTGTCAGTCGGGTGTGAAAAAATGGCGAATTTTGTCAATTGGGTGCGGAAAAACTGGAATTTTATCGATTGGCTTTGAAAAAATTGTGAATTTGGTCGATCAGGTGTCTAAATATCGCAAAGTTTTTTTATAGGGCATGGAAATTTACAAAAATTGTCTTCAAAAGGTATACAGTAAATTAAACTTTGAATTGAAGTTAATTAAAAAAAAAAATTATATGTTCATGACATTGGGTGTCGAAAAATAGCGAATTCTGTCAATTGGGTGTGAAAAAATAGCGAATTTCGCTGGTCGGGTATGAAAAGATTGCTAAACTTGCCAATCCGGCATAGAAAAATCGCGAATTTGTTTGATCGGGCATAGAAAAAGTGTGAATTTTGTCGATAATGTACGGAAAAATCTCAAATTTCGTTGATTCACGAAAAAATAGCAAACTTCTTCAATCAGGTGCGGGAAAAAGGGGGAATTTTGTTGATCATGTGTGTAAAAAAGGGAATTTTGTGGATTGGGTGTCGAAAAATAGTGAATTTTGTCAATTGGGTGTGAAAAAATAGCGAATTTTGCTGGTTGGGTATGAAAAGATTGCGAAACTTGTCAATCCGGCGTAGAAAAATTGCGAATTTGTTTGATCGGGCATAGAAAAAGTGTGAATTTTGTCGATAATGTATGCAAAAATCTCAAATTTTGTTGATTCACGGAATAATAGCGAACTTCGTCGATCAGGCACGGCAGAAAAGGGGAATATTGTTGAACGGGTGTGGAAAAAAAGGGAATTTTCTTGAAAGGGTGTAGAAAATCGTGAATTTTGTAGGTTCGGAATGGAAAAAATATCAAAATTTCATTGAATCACGAAAAAATAGCAAACTTCGTCGATCAGGTGCGGGGAAAATGGAGAGTTTTGTTGATCAGGTGTGAAAAAAAGGGAATTTTGTTGATTGGGTGTCGAAATAGTGAATTTTGTCAATAAGGTGTGAAAAAATAGCGAATTTCACTGGTCGGGTATGAAAAGATAGCGAAATTTGTCAATCTGGCGTAGAAAAATCGCGAATTTTTTTGATCGGGCATAGAAAAAGTGCGAGTTTTGTCGATAATGTGCGGAGAAATCTCAAATTTCACTGTTTCTCTGAAAAATAGTGAACTACGTTGATCAGGCGCAGGAAAAAGGGGAATTTTCTTGAATGGATATATAAAAAAAGGAAATTTTGTTGAACAGGTGTAGAAAATTATGAATTTTGTCGATTAAGAGTGGAAAAATCTCAAATCTCGTTGATTCACGGAAAAATAGCGAACTTCGTCGATCAGGCGCGGCAGAAAAGGGGAATTTTGTTGAACGGGTGTGGAAAAAAAGGGAATTTTGTTGAAAGGGTGTAGAAAATCATGAATTTTGTCGATTAGGAATGGAAAAAATCTCAAAATTTCATTGAATCACGAAAAAATAGCAAACTTCGTGGAACAGGTACGGGGAAAATGGAGAGTTTTGTTGATCAGGTGTGAAAAAAAGGGAATTTTGTTGATTGGGTATCGAAAAATAGTGAATTTTGTCAATAAGGTGTGAAAAAATAGCGAATTTCACTGGTCGGGTATGAAAAGATAGCGAAATTTGTCAATCTGGCGTAGAAAAATCGCGAATTTGTTTGATCGGGCATGGAAGAAGTGTGAATTTTGTCGATAATGTACAGAAAAATCTCAAATTTCGTTGATTCACGAAAAAATAGCAAACTTCTTCAATAATGCGCGGGGGAAAAAAGGGGAATTTTGTTGATCATGTGTGTAAAAAAGGGAATCTTGTGCATTGGGTGTTGAAAAATAGTGAATTCTGTCAATTGGGTGTGAAAAAATAGCGAATTTCGCTGGTCGGGTATGAAAAGATTGTGAAACTTGTCAATCCGGCGTAGAAAAATTGCGAATTTGTTTGATCGGGCATAGAAAAAGTGTGAATTTTGTCGATAATGTGTGGAAAAATCTCAAATTTCGTTGATTCACGGAAAATTAGCGAACTTCGTCGATCAGGCACGGCAGAAAGGGGGAATATTGTTGAACGGGTGTGAAAAAAAAAGGGAATTTTCTTGAAAGGGTGTAGAAAATCGTGAATTTTGTCGATTCGGAATGGAAAAAATCTCAAAATTTCATTGAATCACGAAAAAATAGCAAACTTCGTCGTTCAGGTGCGGGGAAAATGGAGAGTTTTGTTGATCAGGTGTGAAAAAAAGGGAATTTTGTTGATTGGGTGTCGAAAAATAGTGAATTTTGTCAATAAGGTGTGAAAAAATAGCGAATTTCACTGGTCGGGTATGAAAAGATAGCGAAATTTGTCAATCTGGCGTAGAAAAATCGCAAATTTGTTTGATCGGGCATAGAAAAAGTGCGAGTTTTGTCGATAATGTGCGGAAAAATCTCAAATTTCGTTGTTTCACTGAAAAATAGTGAACTACGTTGATCAGACGCAGGAAAAAGGGGAATTTTGTTGAATGGATATGGAAAAAAAGGAAATTTTGTTGAACAGGTGTAGAAAATTATGAATTTTGTCAATTAGGAGTGGAAAAATCTCAAATTTCGTTGATTCACGGAAAAATAGCGAACTTTGTCGATCAGGCACGGAAAAAAGGGAATTTTGTGTTTTATCAGGTGTAGAAAAATAGTAAATTTTGTCAGTCGGGTGTGAAAAAATGGCGAATTTTGTCAATTGGGTGCGGAAAAACTGGAATTTTATCGATTGGCTTTGAAAAAATTGTGAATTTGGTCGATCAGGTGTCTAAATATCGCAAAGTTTTTTTATAGGGCATGGAAATTTACAAAAATTGTCTTCAAAAAGTATACAGTAAATTAAACCTTGAATTGAAGTTAATTAAAAAAAAAAATTATATGTTCATGACATTGGGTGTTGAAAAATAGCGAATTCTGTCAATTGGGTGTGAAAAAATAGCGAATTTCGCTGGTCGGGTATGAAAAGATTGCTAAACTTGCCAATCCGGCATAGAAAAATCGCGAATTTGTTTGATCGGGCATAGAAAAAGTGTGAATTTTGTCGATAATGTACGGAAAAATCTCAAATTTCGTTGATTCACGAAAAAATAGCAAACTTCTTCAATCAGGTGCGGGAAAAAGGGGGAATTTTGTTGATCATGTGTGTAAAAAAGGGAATTTTGTGGATTGGGTGTCGAAAAATAGTGAATTTTGTCAATTGGGTGTGAAAAAATAGCGAATTTTGCTGGTTGGGTATGAAAAGATTGCGAAACTTGTCAATCCGGCGTAGAAAAATTGCGAATTTGTTTGATCGGGCATAGAAAAAGTGTGAATTTTGTCGATAATGTATGCAAAAATCTCAAATTTCGTTGATTCACGGAAAAATAGCGAACTTCGTCGATCAGGCGCAGCAGAAAAGGGGAATATTGTTGAACGGGTGTGGAAAAAAAGGGAATTTTCTTGAAAGGGTGTAGAAAATCGTGAATTTTGTAGGTTCGGAATGAAAAAAATATCAAAATTTCATTGAATCACGAAAAAATAGCAAACTTCGTCGATCAGGTGCGGGGAAAATGGAGAGTTTTGTTGATCACGTGTGAAAAAAAGGGAATTTTGTTGATTGGGTGTCGAAATAGTGAATTTTGTCAATAAGGTGTGAAAAAATAGCGAATTTCACTGGTCGGGTATGAAAAGATAGCGAAATTTGTCAATCTGGCGTAGAAAAATCGCGAATTTGTTTGATCGGGCATAGAAAAAGTGCGAGTTTTGTCGATAATGTGCGGAGAAATCTCAAATTTCAATGTTTCTCTGAAAAATAGTGAACTACGTTGATCAGGCGCAGGAAAAAGGGGAATTTTCTTGAATGGATATATAAAAAAAGGAAATTTTGTTGAACAGGTGTAGAAAATTATGAATTTTGTCGATTAAGAGTGGAAAAATCTCAAATCTCGTTGATTCACGGAAAAATAGCGAACTTCGTCGATCAGGCGCGGCAGAAAAGGGGAATTTTGTTGAACGGGTGTGGAAAAAAAGGAAATTTTGTTGAAAGGGTGTAGAAAATCATGAATTTTGTCGATTAGGAATGGAAAAAAATCTCAAAATTTCATTGAATCACGAAAAAATAGCAAACTTCGTGGAACAGGTACGGGGAAAATGGAGAGTTTTGTTGATCAGGTGTGAAAAAAAGGGAATTTTGTTGATTGGGTATCGAAAAATAGTGAATTTTGTCAATAAGGTGTGAAAAAATAGCGAATTTCACTGGTCGGGTATGAAAAGATTGTGAAACTTGTCAATCCGGCGTAGAAAAATTGCGAATTTGTTTGATCGGGCATAGAAAAAGTGTGAATTTTGTCGATAATGTGTGGAAAAATCTCAAATTTCGTTGATTCACGGAAAATTAGCGAACTTCGTCGATCAGGCACGGCAGAAAGGGGGAATATTGCTGAACGGGTGTGGAAAAAAAGGGAATTTTCTTGAAAGGGTGTAGAAAATCGTGAATTTTGTCGATTCGGAATGGAAAAAATCTCAAAAATTTCATTGAATCACGAAAAAATAGCAAACTTCGTCGTTCAGGTGCGGGGAAAATGGAGAGTTTTGTTGATCAGGTGTGAAAAAAAGGGAATTTTGTTGATTGGGTGTCGAAAAATAGTGAATTTTGTCAATAAGGTGTGAAAAAATAGCGAATTTCACTGGTCGGGTATGAAAAGATAGCGAAATTTGTCAATCTGGCGTAGAAAAATCGCAAATTTGTTTGATCGGGCATAGAAAAAGTGCGAGTTTTGTCGATAATGTGCGGAAAAATCTCAAATTTCGTTGTTTCACTGAAAAATAGTGAACTACGTTGATCAGACGCAGGAAAAAGGGGAATTTTGTTGAATGGATATGGAAAAAAAGGAAATTTTGTTGAACAGGTGTAGAAAATTATGAATTTTGTCAATTAGGAGTGGAAAAATCTCAAATTTCGTTGATTCACGGAAAAATAGCGAACTTTGTCGATCAGGCACGGAAAAAAGGGAATTTTGTGTTTTATCAGGTGTAGAAAAATAGTAAATTTTGTCAGTCGGGTGTGAAAAAATGGCGAATTTTGTCAATTGGGTGCGGAAAAACTGGAATTTTATCGATTGGCTTTGAAAAAATTGTGAATTTGGTCGATCAGGTGTCTAAATATCGCAAAGTTTTTTTATAGGGCATGGAAATTTACAAAAATTGTCTTCAAAAGGTATACAGTAAATTAAACTTTGAATTGAAGTTAATTAAAAAAAAAAATTATATGTTCATGACATTGGGTGTCGAAAAATAGCGAATTCTGTCAATTGGGTGTGAAAAAATAGCGAATTTCGCTGATCGGGTATGATAAGATTGCTAAACTTGCCAATCCGGCATAGAAAAATCGCGAATTTGTTTGATCAGGCATAGAAAAAGTGTGAATTTTGTCGATAATGTACGGAAAAATCTCAAATTTCGTTGATTCACGAAAAAATAGCAAACTTCTTCAATCAGGTGCGGAAAAAAGGGGGAATTTTGTTGATCATGTGTGTAAAAAAGGGAATTTTGTGGATTGGGTGTCGAAAAATAGTGAATTTTGTCAATTGGGTGTGAAAAAATAGCGAATTTTGCTGGTTGGGTATGAAAAGATTGCGAAACTTGTCAATCCGGCGTAGAAAAATTGCGAATTTGTTTGATCGGGCATAGAAAAAGTGTGAATTTTGTCGATAATGTGCGGAAAAATCTCAAATTTCGTTGATACACGGAAAAATAGCGAACTTCGTCGATCAGGCGTGACAGAAAAGGGGAATATTGTTGAACGGGTGTGGAAAAAAAAGGAATTCTCTTGAAAGGGTGTAGAAAATCGTGAATTTTGTCGATTAGGAATGGGAAAATGTCAAAATTTCATTGAATCATGAAAAAATAGCAAACTTTGTCGATCAGGTGCGGGGAAAATGGAGAGTTTTGTTGATTGGATATCGAAAAATAGTGAATTTTGTCAATAAGGTATGAAAAAATAGCGAATTTCACTGGTCGGGTATGAAAAGATAGCGAAATTTGTCAATCTGGCATAGAAAAATCGCAAATTTGTTTGATCGGGCATAGAAAAAGTGCGAGTTTTGTCGATAATGTGCGGAAAAATCTCAAATTTCGTTGTTTCACTGAAAAATAGTGAGCTACGTTGATCAGACGCAGGAAAAAGGGGAATTTTGTTGAATGGATATGGAAAACAAGGAAATTTTGTTGAACAGGTGTAGAAAATTATGAATTTTGTCAATTAGGAGTGGAAAAATCTCAAATTTCGTTGATTCACGGAAAAATAGCGAACTTTGTCGATCAGGCACGGAAAAAAGGGAATTTTGTGTTTTATCAGGTGTAGAAAAATAGTAAATTTTGTCAGTCGGGTGTGAAAAAATGGCGAATTTTGTCAATTGGGTGCCGAAAAACTGGAATTTTATCGATTGGCTTTGAAAAAATTGTGAATTTGGTCGATCAGGTGTCTAAATATCGCAAAGTTTTTTTATAGGGCATGGAAATTTACAAAAATTGTCTTCAAAAAGTATACAGTAAATTAAACTTTGAATTGAAGTTAATTAAGAAAAAAATTATATGTTCATGACATTGGGTGTCGAAAAATAGCGAATTCTGTCAATTGGGTGTGAAAAAATAGCGAATTTCGCTGGTCGGGTATGAAAAGATTGCTAAACTTGTCAATCCGGCGTAGAAAAATTGCGAATTTGTTTGATCGGGCATAGAAAAAGTGTGAATTTTGTCGATAATGTGTGGAAAAATCTCAAATTTCGTTGATTCACGGAAAATTAGCGAACTTCGTCGATCAGGCACGGCAGAAAGGGGGAATATTGTTGAACGGGTGTGGAAAAAAAGGGAATTTTCTTGAAAGGGTGTAGAAAATCGTGAATTTTGTCGATTCGGAATGGAAAAAATCTCAAAATTTCATTGAATCACGAAAAAATAGCAAACTTCGTCGTTCAGGTGCGGGGAAAATGGAGAGTTTTGTTGATCAGGTGTGAAAAAAAGGGAATTTTGTTGATTGGGTGTCGAAAAATAGTGAATTTTGTCAATAAGGTGTGAAAAAATAGCGAATTTCACTGGTCGGGTATGAAAAGATAGCGAAATTTGTCAATCTGGCGTAGAAAAATCGCAAATTTGTTTGATCGGGCATAGAAAAAGTGCGAGTTTTGTCGATAATGTGCGGAAAAATCTCAAATTTCGTTGTTTCACTGAAAAATAGTGAACTACGTTGATCAGACGCAGGAAAAAGGGGAATTTTGTTGAATGGATATGGAAAAAAATGAAATTTTGTTGAACAGGTGTAGAAAATTATGAATTTTGTCAATTAGGAGTGGAAAAATCTCAAATTTCGTTGATTCACGGAAAAATAGCGAACTTTGTCGATCAGGCACGGAAAAAAGGGAATTTTGTGTTTTATCAGGTGTAGAAAAATAGTAAATTTTGTCAGTCGGGTGTGAAAAAATGGCGAATTTTGTCAATTGGGTGCGGAAAAACTGGAATTTTATCGATTGGCTTTGAAAAAATTGTGAATTTGGTCGATCAGGTGTCTAAATATCGCAAAGTTTTTTTATAGGGCATGGAAATTTACAAAAATTGTCTTCAAAAGGTATACAGTAAATTAAACTTTGAATTGAAGTTAATTAAAAAAAAAATTATATGTTCATGACATTGGGTGTCGAAAAATAGCGAATTCTGTCAATTGGGTGTGAAAAAATAGCGAATTTCGCTGGTCGGGTATGAAAAGATTGCTAAACTTGCCAATCCGGCATAGAAAAATCGCGAATTTGTTTGATCAGGCATAGAAAAAGTGTGAATTTTGTCGATAATGTACGGAAAAATCTCAAATTTCGTTGATTCACGAAAAAATAGCAAACTTCTTCAATCAGGTGCGGAAAAAAGGGGGAATTTTGTTGATCATGTGTGTAAAAAAGGGAATTTTGTGGATTGGGTGTCGAAAAATAGTGAATTTTGTCAATTGGGTGTGAAAAAATAGCGAATTTTGCTGGTTGGGTATGAAAAGATTGCGAAACTTGTCAATCCGGCGTAGAAAAATTGCGAATTTGTTTGATCGGGCATAGAAAAAGTGTGAATTTTGTCGATAATGTGCGGAAAAATCTCAAATTTCGTTGATACACGGAAAAATAGCGAACTTCGTCGATCAGGCGTGACAGAAAAGGGGAATATTGTTGAACGGGTGTGGAAAAAAAGGGAATTCTCTTGAAAGGGTGTAGAAAATCGTGAATTTTGTCGATTAGGAATGGGAAAATGTCAAAATTTCATTGAATCATGAAAAAATAGCAAACTTTGTCGATCAGGTGCGGGGAAAATGGAGAGTTTTGTTGATTGGGTATCGAAAAATAGTGAATTTTGTCAATAAGGTATGAAAAAATAGCGAATTTCACTGGTCGGGTATGAAAAGATAGCGAAATTTGTCAATCTGGCGTAGAAAAATCGCAAATTTGTTTGATCGGGCATAGAAAAAGTGCGAGTTTTGTCGATAATGTGCGGAAAAATCTCAAATTTCGTTGTTTCACTGAAAAATAGTGAGCTACGTTGATCAGACGCAGGAAAAAGGGGAATTTTGTTGAATGGATATGGAAAACAAGGAAATTTTGTTGAACAGGTGTAGAAAATTATGAATTTTGTCAATTAGGAGTGGAAAAATCTCAAATTTCGTTGATTCACGGAAAAATAGCGAACTTTGTCGATCAGGCACGGAAAAAAGGGAATTTTGTGTTTTATCAGGTGTAGAAAAATAGTAAATTTTGTCAGTCGGGTGTGAAAAAATGGCGAATTTTGTCAATTGGGTGCGGAAAAACTGGAATTTTATCGATTGGCTTTGAAAAAATTGTGAATTTGGTCGATCAGGTGTCTAAATATCGCAAAGTTTTTTTATAGGGCATGGAAATTTACAAAAATTGTCTTCAAAAGGTATACAGTAAATTAAACTTTGAATTGAAGTTAATTAAGAAAAAAATTATATGTTCATGACATTGGGTGTCGAAAAATAGCGAATTCTGTCAATTGGGTGTGAAAAAATAGCGAATTTCGCTGGTCGGGTATGAAAAGATTGCTAAACTTGTCAATCCGGCGTAGAAAAATTGCGAATTTGTTTGATCGGGCATAGAAAAAGTGTGAATTTTGTCGATAATGTGTGGAAAAATCTCAAATTTCGTTGATTCACGGAAAATTAGCGAACTTCGTCGATCAGGCACGGCAGAAAGGGGGAATATTGTTGAACGGGTGTGGAAAAAAAGGGAATTTTCTTGAAAGGGTGTAGAAAATCGTGAATTTTGTCGATTCGGAATGGAAAAAATCTCAAAATTTCATTGAATCACGAAAAAATAGCAAACTTCGTCGTTCAGGTGCGGGGAAAATGGAGAGTTTTGTTGATCAGGTGTGAAAAAAAGGGAATTTTGTTGATTGGGTGTCGAAAAATAGTGAATTTTGTCAATAAGGTGTGAAAAAATAGCGAATTTCACTGGTCGGGTATGAAAAGATAGCGAAATTTGTCAATCTGGCGTAGAAAAATCGCAAATTTGTTTGATCGGGCATAGAAAAAGTGCGAGTTTTGTCGATAATGTGCTGAAAAATCTCAAATTTCGTTGTTTCACTGAAAAATAGTGAACTACGTTGATCAGACGCAGGAAAAAGGGGAATTTTGTTGAATGGATATGGAAAAAAAGGAAATTTTGTTGAACAGGTGTAGAAAATTATGAATTTTGTCAATTAGGAGTGGAAAAATCTCAAATTTCGTTGATTCACGGAAAAATAGCGAACTTTGTCGATCAGGCACGGAAAAAAGGGAATTTTGTGTTTTATCAGGTGTAGAAAAATAGTAAATTTTGTCAGTCGGGTGTGAAAAAATGGCGAATTTTGTCAATTGGGTGCGGAAAAACTGGAATTTTATCGATTGGCTTTGAAAAAATTGTGAATTTGGTCGATCAGGTGTCTAAATATCGCAAAGTTTTTTTATAGGGCATGGAAATTTACAAAAATTGTCTTCAAAAGGTATACAGTAAATTAAACTTTGAATTGAAGTTAATTAAAAAAAAAAATTATATGTTCATGACATTGGGTGTCGAAAAATAGCGAATTCTGTCAATTGGGTGTGAAAAAATAGCGAATTTCGCTGGTCGGGTATGAAAAGATTGCTAAACTTGCCAATCCGGCATAGAAAAATCGCGAATTTGTTTGATCAGGCATAGAAAAAGTGTGAATTTTGTCGATAATGTACGGAAAAATCTCAAATTTCGTTGATTCACGAAAAAATAGCAAACTTCTTCAATCAGGTGCGGAAAAAAGGGGGAATTTTGTTGATCATGTGTGTAAAAAAGGGAATTTTGTGGATTGGGTGTCGAAAAATAGTGAATTTTGTCAATTGGGTGTGAAAAAATAGCGAATTTTGCTGGTTGGGTATGAAAAGATTGCGAAACTTGTCAATCCGGCGTAGAAAAATTGCGAATTTGTTTGATCGGGCATAGAAAAAGTGTGAATTTTGTCGATAATGTGCGGAAAAATCTCAAATTTCGTTGATACACGGAAAAATAGCGAACTTCGTCGATCAGGCGTGACAGAAAAGGGGAATATTGTTGAACGGGTGTGGAAAAAAAGGGAATTCTCTTGAAAGGGTGTAGAAAATCGTGAATTTTGTCGATTAGGAATGGGAAAATGTCAAAATTTCATTGAATCATGAAAAAATAGCAAACTTTGTCGATCAGGTGCGGGGAAAATGGAGAGTTTTGTTGATTGGGTATCGAAAAATAGTGAATTTTGTCAATAAGGTATGAAAAAATAGCGAATTTCACTGGTCGGGTATGAAAAGATAGCGAAATTTGTCAATCTGGCGTAGAAAAATCGCAAATTTGTTTGATCGGGCATAGAAAAAGTGCGAGTTTTGTCGATAATGTGCGGAAAAATCTCAAATTTCGTTGTTTCACTGAAAAATAGTGAGCTACGTTGATCAGACGCAGGAAAAAGGGGAATTTTGTTGAATGGATATGGAAAACAAGGAAATTTTGTTGAACAGGTGTAGAAAATTATGAATTTTGTCAATTAGGAGTGGAAAAATCTCAAATTTCGTTGATTCACGGAAAAATAGCGAACTTTGTCGATCAGGCACGGAAAAAAGGGAATTTTGTGTTTTATCAGGTGTAGAAAAATAGTAAATTTTGTCAGTCGGGTGTGAAAAAATGGCGAATTTTGTCAATTGGGTGCGGAAAAACTGGAATTTTATCGATTGGCTTTGAAAAAATTGTGAATTTGGTCGATCAGGTGTCTAAATATCGCAAAGTTTTTTTATAGGGCATGGAAATTTACAAAAATTGTCTTCAAAAGGTATACAGTAAATTAAACTTTGAATTGAAGTTAATTAAAAAAAAAATTATATGTTCATGACACTGGGTGTCGAAAAATAGCGAATTCTGTCAATTGGGTGTGAAAAAATAGCGAATTTCGCTGGTCGGGTATGAAAAGATTGCTAAACTTGTCAATCCGGCGTAGAAAAATTGCGAATTTGTTTGATCGGGCATAGAAAAAGTGTGAATTTTGTCGATAATGTGTGGAAAAATCTCAAATTTCGTTGATTCACGGAAAAATAGCGAACTTCGTCGATCAGGCGCGGCAGAAAAGGGCAATTTTTTTGAACGGGTGTGGAAAAAAAGGGAATTTTGTTGAAAGGGTGTAGAAAATCGTGAATTTTGTCGATTCGGAATGGAAAAAATCTCAAAATTTCATTGAATCACGAAAAAATAGCAAACTTTGTCGATCAGGTGTGTGGAAAAAGGAGAGTTTTGTTGATCAGGTGTGAAAAAAAGGGAATTTTGTTGATTGGGTGTCGAAAAATAGTGAATTTTGTCAATAAGGTGTGAAAAAATAGCGAATTTCACTGGTCGGGTATGAAAAGATAGCGAAATTTGTCAATCTGGCGTAGAAAAATCGCAAATTTGTTTGATCGGGCATAGAAAAAGTGCGAGTTTTGTCGATAATGTGCGGAAAAATCTCAAATTTCGTTGTTTCACTGAAAAATAGTGAACTACGTTGATCAGACGCAGGAAAAAGGGGAATTTTGTTGAATGGATATGGAAAAAAATGAAATTTTGTTGAACAGGTGTAGAAAATTATGAATTTTGTCAATTAGGAGTGGAAAAATCTCAAATTTCGTTGATTCACGGAAAAATAGCGAACTTTGTCGATCAGGCACGGAAAAAAGGGAATTTTGTGTTTTATCAGGTGTAGAAAAATAGTAAATTTTGTCAGTCGGGTGTGAAAAAATGGCGAATTTTGTCAATTGGGTGCGGAAAAACTGGAATTTTATCGATTGGCTTTGAAAAAATTGTGAATTTGGTCGATCAGGTGTCTAAATATCGCAAAGTTTTTTTATAGGGCATGGAAATTTACAAAAATTGTCTTCAAAAGGTATACAGTAAATTAAACTTTGAATTGAAGTTAATTAAAAAAAAAATTATATGTTCATGACATTGGGTGTCGAAAAATAGCGAATTCTGTCAATTGGGTGTGAAAAAATAGCGAATTTCGCTGGTCGGGTATGAAAAGATTGCTAAACTTGCCAATCCGGCATAGAAAAATCGCGAATTTGTTTGATCAGGCATAGAAAAAGTGTGAATTTTGTCGATAATGTACGGAAAAATCTCAAATTTCGTTGATTCACGAAAAAATAGCAAACTTCTTCAATCAGGTGCGGAAAAAAGGGGGAATTTTGTTGATCATGTGTGTAAAAAAGGGAATTTTGTGGATTGGGTGTCGAAAAATAGTGAATTTTGTCAATTGGGTGTGAAAAAATAGCGAATTTTGCTGGTTGGGTATGAAAAGATTGCGAAACTTGTCAATCCGGCGTAGAAAAATTGCGAATTTGTTTGATCGGGCATAGAAAAAGTGTGAATTTTGTCGATAATGTGCGGAAAAATCTCAAATTTCGTTGATACACGGAAAAATAGCGAACTTCGTCGATCAGGCGTGACAGAAAAGGGGAATATTGTTGAACGGGTGTGGAAAAAAAGGGAATTCTCTTGAAAGGGTGTAGAAAATCGTGAATTTTGTCGATTAGGAATGGGAAAATGTCAAAATTTCATTGAATCATGAAAAAATAGCAAACTTTGTCGATCAGGTGCGGGGAAAATGGAGAGTTTTGTTGATTGGGTATCGAAAAATAGTGAATTTTGTCAATAAGGTATGAAAAAATAGCGAATTTCACTGGTCGGGTATGAAAAGATAGCGAAATTTGTCAATCTGGCGTAGAAAAATCGCAAATTTGTTTGATCGGGCATAGAAAAAGTGCGAGTTTTGTCGATAATGTGCGGAAAAATCTCAAATTTCGTTGTTTCACTGAAAAATAGTGAGCTACGTTGATCAGACGCAGGAAAAAGGGGAATTTTGTTGAATGGATATGGAAAACAAGGAAATTTTGTTGAACAGGTGTAGAAAATTATGAATTTTGTCAATTAGGAGTGGAAAAATCTCAAATTTCGTTGATTCACGGAAAAATAGCGAACTTTGTCGATCAGGCACGGAAAAAAGGGAATTTTGTGTTTTATCAGGTGTAGAAAAATAGTAAATTTTGTCAGTCGGGTGTGAAAAAATGGCGAATTTTGTCAATTGGGTGCGGAAAAACTGGAATTTTATCGATTGGCTTTGAAAAAATTGTGAATTTGGTCGATCAGGTGTCTAAATATCGCAAAGTTTTTTTATAGGGCATGGAAATTTACAAAAATTGTCTTCAAAAGGTATACAGTAAATTAAACTTTGAATTGAAGTTAATTAAGAAAAAAATTATATGTTCATGACATTGGGTGTCGAAAAATAGCGAATTCTGTCAATTGGGTGTGAAAAAATAGCGAATTTCGCTGGTCGGGTATGAAAAGATTGCTAAACTTGTCAATCCGGCGTAGAAAAATTGCGAATTTGTTTGATCGGGCATAGAAAAAGTGTGAATTTTGTCGATAATGTGTGGAAAAATCTCAAATTTCGTTGATTCACGGAAAATTAGCGAACTTCGTCGATCAGGCACGGCAGAAAGGGGGAATATTGTTGAACGGGTGTGGAAAAAAAGGGAATTTTCTTGAAAGGGTGTAGAAAATCGTGAATTTTGTCGATTCGGAATGGAAAAAATCTCAAAATTTCATTGAATCACGAAAAAATAGCAAACTTCGTCGTTCAGGTGCGGGGAAAATGGAGAGTTTTGTTGATCAGGTGTGAAAAAAAGGGAATTTTGTTGATTGGGTGTCGAAAAATAGTGAATTTTGTCAATAAGGTGTGAAAAAATAGCGAATTTCACTGGTCGGGTATGAAAAGATAGCGAAATTTGTCAATCTGGCGTAGAAAAATCGCAAATTTGTTTGATCGGGCATAGAAAAAGTGCGAGTTTTGTCGATAATGTGCTGAAAAATCTCAAATTTCGTTGTTTCACTGAAAAATAGTGAACTACGTTGATCAGACGCAGGAAAAAGGGGAATTTTGTTGAATGGATATGGAAAAAAAGGAAATTTTGTTGAACAGGTGTAGAAAATTATGAATTTTGTCAATTAGGAGTGGAAAAATCTCAAATTTCGTTGATTCACGGAAAAATAGCGAACTTTGTCGATCAGGCACGGAAAAAAGGGAATTTTGTGTTTTATCAGGTGTAGAAAAATAGTAAATTTTGTCAGTCGGGTGTGAAAAAATGGCGAATTTTGTCAATTGGGTGCGGAAAAACTGGAATTTTATCGATTGGCTTTGAAAAAATTGTGAATTTGGTCGATCAGGTGTCTAAATATCGCAAAGTTTTTTTATAGGGCATGGAAATTTACAAAAAATTGTCTTCAAAAGGTATACAGTAAATTAAACTTTGAATTGAAGTTAATTAAAAAAAAAAATTATATGTTCATGACATTGGGTGTCGAAAAATAGCGAATTCTGTCAATTGGGTGTGAAAAAATAGCGAATTTCGCTGGTCGGGTATGAAAAGATTGCTAAACTTGCCAATCCGGCATAGAAAAATCGCGAATTTGTTTGATCAGGCATAGAAAAAGTGTGAATTTTGTCGATAATGTACGGAAAAATCTCAAATTTCGTTGATTCACGAAAAAATAGCAAACTTCTTCAATCAGGTGCGGAAAAAAGGGGAATTTTGTTGATCATGTGTGTAAAAAAGGGAATTTTGTGGATTGGGTGTCGAAAAATAGTGAATTTTGTCAATTGGGTGTGAAAAAATAGCGAATTTTGCTGGTTGGGTATGAAAAGATTGCGAAACTTGTCAATCCGGCGTAGAAAAATTGCGAATTTGTTTGATCGGGCATAGAAAAAGTGTGAATTTTGTCGATAATGTGCGGAAAAATCTCAAATTTCGTTGATACACGGAAAAATAGCGAACTTCGTCGATCAGGCGTGACAGAAAAGGGGAATATTGTTGAACGGGTGTGGAAAAAAAGGGAATTCTCTTGAAAGGGTGTAGAAAATCGTGAATTTTGTCGATTAGGAATGGGAAAATGTCAAAATTTCATTGAATCATGAAAAAATAGCAAACTTTGTCGATCAAGTGCGGGGAAAATGGAGAGTTTTGTTGATTGGGTATCGAAAAATAGTGAATTTTGTCAATAAGGTATGAAAAAATAGCGAATTTCACTGGTCGGGTATGAAAAGATAGCGAAATTTGTCAATCTGGCGTAGAAAAATCGCAAATTTGTTTGATCGGGCATAGAAAAAGTGCGAGTTTTGTCGATAATGTGCGGAAAAATCTCAAATTTCGTTGTTTCACTGAAAAATAGTGAGCTACGTTGATCAGACGCAGGAAAAAGGGGAATTTTGTTGAATGGATATGGAAAACAAGGAAATTTTGTTGAACAGGTGTAGAAAATTATGAATTTTGTCAATTAGGAGTGGAAAAATCTCAAATTTCGTTGATTCACGGAAAAATAGCGAACTTTGTCGATCAGGCACGGAAAAAAGGGAATTTTGTGTTTTATCAGGTGTAGAAAAATAGTAAATTTTGTCAGTCGGGTGTGAAAAAATGGCGAATTTTGTCAATTGGGTGCGGAAAAACTGGAATTTTATCGATTGGCTTTGAAAAAATTGTGAATTTGGTCGATCAGGTGTCTAAATATCGCAAAGTTTTTTTATAGGGCATGGAAATTTACAAAAATTGTCTTCAAAAGGTATACAGTAAATTAAACTTTGAATTGAAGTTAATTAAGAAAAAAATTATATGTTCATGACATTGGGTGTCGAAAAATAGCGAATTCTGTCAATTGGGTGTGAAAAAATAGCGAATTTCGCTGGTCGGGTATGAAAAGATTGCTAAACTTGTCAATCCGGCGTAGAAAAATTGCGAATTTGTTTGATCGGGCATAGAAAAAGTGTGAATTTTGTCGATAATGTGTGGAAAAATCTCAAATTTCGTTGATTCACGGAAAAATAGCGAACTTCGTCGATCAGGCGCGGCAGAAAAGGGCAATTTTTTTGAACGGGTGTGGAAAAAAAGGGAATTTTGTTGAAAGGGTGTAGAAAATCGTGAATTTTGTCGATTCGGAATGGAAAAAATCTCAAAATTTCATTGAATCACGAAAAAATAGCAAACTTTGTCGATCAGGTGTGTGGAAAAAGGAGAGTTTTGTTGATCAGGTGTTAAAAAGAGGGAATTTTGTTGATATGGTGTCGAAAAATAATGAATTTTGTCAATAAGGTGTGAAAAAATAGCGAATTTCGCTGGTCGGGTATGAAAAGATTGTGAAACTTGTCAATCCGGCGTAGAAAAATTGCGAATTTGTTTGATCGGGCATAGAAAAAGTGTGAATTTTGTCGATAATGTGTGGAAAAATCTCAAATTTCGTTGATTCACGGAAAAATAGCGAACTTCGTCGATCAGGCACGGCAGAAAAGGGGAATATTGTTGAACGGGTGTGGAAAAAAAGGGAATTTTCTTGAAAGGGTGTAGAAAATCGTGAATTTTGTCGATTCGGAATGGAAAAAATCTCAAAATTTCATTGAATCACGAAAAAATAGCAAACTTCGTCGTTCAGGTGCGGGGAAAATGGAGAGTTTTGTTGATCAGGTGTGAAAAAAAGGGAATTTTGTTGATTGGGTGTCGAAAAATAGTGCATTTTGTCAATAAGGTGTGAAAAAATAGCGAATTTCACTGGTCGGGTATGAAAAGATAGCGAAATTTGTCAATCTGGCGTAGAAAAATCGCGAATTTGTTTGATCGGGCATAGAAAAAGTGCGAGTTTTGTCGATAATGTGCGGAAAAATCTCAAATTTCGTTGTTTCACTGAAAAATAGTGAACTACGTTGATCAGACGCAGGAAAAAGGGGAATTTTGTTGAATGGATATGGAAAAAAAGGAAATTTTGTTGAACAGGTGTAGAAAATTATGAATTTTGTCAATTAGGAGTGGAAAAATCTCAAATTTCGTTGATTCACGGAAAAATAGCGAACTTTGTCGATCAGGCACGGAAAAAAGGGAATTTAGTGTTTTATCAGGTGTAGAAAAATAGTAAATTTTGTCAGTCGGGTGTGAAAAAATGGCGAATTTTGTCAATTGGGTGCGGAAAAACTGGAATTTTATCGATTGGCTTTGAAAAAATTGTGAATTTGGTCGATCAGGTGTCTAAATATCGCAAAGTTTTTTTATAGGGCATGGAAATTTACAAAAATTGTCTTCAAAAGGTATGCAGTAAATTAAACTTTGAATTGAAGTTAATTAAAAAAAAAAAATTATATGTTCATGACACTGGGTGTCGAAAAATAGCGAATTCTGTCAATTGGGTGTGAAAAAATAGAGAATTTCGCTGGTCGGGTATGAAAAGATTGCTAAACTTGCCAATCCGGCTTAGAAAAAGCGCGAATTGGTTTGATCGGGCATAGAAAAAGTGTGAATTTTGTCGATAATGTACGGAAAAATCTCAAATTTCGTTAATTCACGAAAAAATAGCAAACTTCTTCAATCAGGTGCGGGAAAAAGGGGGAATTTTGTTGATCATGTGTGTAAAAAAGGGAATTTTGTGGATTGGGTGTCGAAAAATAGTGAATTTTGTCAATTGGGTGTGAAAAAATAGCGAATTTTGCTGGTTGGGTATGAAAAGATTGCGAAACTTGTCAATCCGGCGTAGAAAAATTGCGAATTTGTGTGATCGGGCATACAAAAAGTGTGAATTTTGTCGATAATGCGTGCAAAAATCTCAAATTTCGTTGATTCACGGAAAAATAGCGAACTTCGTCGATCAGGCACGGCAGAAAAGGGGAATATTGTTGAACGGGTGTGAAAAAAAAAGGGAATTTTCTTGAAAGGGTGTAGAAAATCGTGAATTTTGTCGATTCGGAATGGAAAAAATCTCAAAATTTCATTGAATCACGAAAAAATAGCAAACTTCGTCGTTCAGGTGCGGGGAAAATGGAGAGTTTTGTTGATCAGGTGTGAAAAAAAGGGAATTTTGTTGATTGGGTGTCGAAAAATAGTGAATTTTGTCAATAAGGTGTGAAAAAATAGCGAATTTCACTGGTCGGGTATGAAAAGATAGCGAAATTTGTCAATCTGGCGTAGAAAAATCGCAAATTTGTTTGATCGGGCATAGAAAAAGTGCGAGTTTTGTCGATAATGTGCGGAAAAATCTCAAATTTCGTTGTTTCACTGAAAAATAGTGAACTACGTTGATCAGACGCAGGAAAAAGGGAATTTTGTTGAATGGATATGGAAAAAAAGGAAATTTTGTTGAACAGGTGTAGAAAATTATGAATTTTGTCAATTAGGAGTGGAAAAATCTCAAATTTCGTTGATTCACGGAAAAATAGCGAACTTTGTCGATCAGGCACGGAAAAAAGGGAATTTTGTGTTTTATCAGGTGTAGAAAAATAGTAAATTTTGTCAGTCGGGTGTGAAAAAATGGCGAATTTTGTCAATTGGGTGCGGAAAAACTGGAATTTTATCGATTGGCTTTGAAAAAATTGTGAATTTGGTCGATCAGGTGTCTAAATATCGCAAAGTTTTTTTATAGGGCATGGAAATTTACAAAAATTGTCTTCAAAAAGTATACAGTAAATTAAACCTTGAATTGAAGTTAATTAAAAAAAAAAATTATATGTTCATGACATTGGGTGTTGAAAAATAGCGAATTCTGTCAATTGGGTGTGAAAAAATAGCGAATTTCGCTGGTCGGGTATGAAAAGATTGCTAAACTTGCCAATCCGGCATAGAAAAATCGCGAATTTGTTTGATCGGGCATAGAAAAAGTGTGAATTTTGTCGATAATGTACGGAAAAATCTCAAATTTCGTTGATTCACGAAAAAATAGCAAACTTCTTCAATCAGGTGCGGGAAAAAGGGGGAATTTTGTTGATCATGTGTGTAAAAAAGGGAATTTTGTGGATTGGGTGTCGAAAAATAGTGAATTTTGTCAATTGGGTGTGAAAAAATAGCGAATTTTGCTGGTTGGGTATGAAAAGATTGCGAAACTTGTCAATCCGGCGTAGAAAAATTGCGAATTTGTTTGATCGGGCATAGAAAAAGTGTGAATTTTGTCGATAATGTATGCAAAAATCTCAAATTTCGTTGATTCACGGAAAAATAGCGAACTTCGTCGATCAGGCGCAGCAGAAAAGGGGAATATTGTTGAACGGGTGTGGAAAAAAAGGGAATTTTCTTGAAAGGGTGTAGAAAATCGTGAATTTTGTAGGTTCGGAATGAAAAAAATATCAAAATTTCATTGAATCACGAAAAAATAGCAAACTTCGTCGATCAGGTGCGGGGAAAATGGAGAGTTTTGTTGATCACGTGTGAAAAAAAGGGAATTTTGTTGATTGGGTGTCGAAATAGTGAATTTTGTCAATAAGGTGTGAAAAAATAGCGAATTTCACTGGTCGGGTATGAAAAGATAGCGAAATTTGTCAATCTGGCGTAGAAAAATCGCGAATTTGTTTGATCGGGCATAGAAAAAGTGCGAGTTTTGTCGATAATGTGCGGAGAAATCTCAAATTTCACTGTTTCTCTGAAAAATAGTGAACTACGTTGATCAGGCGCAGGAAAAAGGGGAATTTTCTTGAATGGATATATAAAAAAAGGAAATTTTGTTGAACAGGTGTAGAAAATTATGAATTTTGTCGATTAAGAGTGGAAAAATCTCAAATCTCGTTGATTCACGGAAAAATAGCGAACTTCGTCGATCAGGCGCGGCAGAAAAGGGGAATTTTGTTGAACGGGTGTGGAAAAAAAGGAAATTTTGTTGAAAGGGTGTAGAAAATCATGAATTTTGTCGATTAGGAATGGAAAAAATCTCAAAATTTCATTGAATCACGAAAAAATAGCAAACTTCGTGGAACAGGTACGGGGAAAATGGAGAGTTTTGTTGATCAGGTGTGAAAAAAAGGGAATTTTGTTGATTGGGTATCGAAAAATAGTGAATTTTGTCAATAAGGTGTGAAAAAATAGCGAATTTCACTGGTCGGGTATGAAAAGATTGTGAAACTTGTCAATCCGGCGTAGAAAAATTGCGAATTTGTTTGATCGGGCATAGAAAAAGTGTGAATTTTGTCGATAATGTGTGGAAAAATCTCAAATTTCGTTGATTCACGGAAAATTAGCGAACTTCGTCGATCAGGCACGGCAGAAAGGGGGAATATTGCTGAACGGGTGTGGAAAAAAAGGGAATTTTCTTGAAAGGGTGTAGAAAATCGTGAATTTTGTCGATTCGGAATGGAAAAAATCTCAAAAATTTCATTGAATCACGAAAAAATAGCAAACTTCGTCGTTCAGGTGCGGGGAAAATGGAGAGTTTTGTTGATCAGGTGTGAAAAAAAGGGAATTTTGTTGATTGGGTGTCGAAAAATAGTGAATTTTGTCAATAAGGTGTGAAAAAATAGCGAATTTCACTGGTCGGGTATGAAAAGATAGCGAAATTTGTCAATCTGGCGTAGAAAAATCGCAAATTTGTTTGATCGGGCATAGAAAAAGTGCGAGTTTTGTCGATAATGTGCGGAAAAATCTCAAATTTCGTTGTTTCACTGAAAAATAGTGAACTACGTTGATCAGACGCAGGAAAAAGGGGAATTTTGTTGAATGGATATGGAAAACAAGGAAATTTTGTTGAACAGGTGTAGAAAATTATGAATTTTGTCAATTAGGAGTGGAAAAATCTCAAATTTCGTTGATTCACGGAAAAATAGCGAACTTTGTCGATCAGGCACGGAAAAAAGGGAATTTTGTGTTTTATCAGGTGTAGAAAAATAGTAAATTTTGTCAGTCGGGTGTGAAAAAATGGCGAATTTTGTCAATTGGGTGCGGAAAAACTGGAATTTTATCGATTGGCTTTGAAAAAATTGTGAATTTGGTCGATCAGGTGTCTAAATATCGCAAAGTTTTTTTATAGGGCATGGAAATTTACAAAAATTGTCTTCAAAAGGTATACAGTAAATTAAACTTTGAATTGAAGTTAATTAAAAAAAAAAATTATATGTTCATGACATTGGGTGTCGAAAAATAGCGAATTCTGTCAATTGGGTGTGAAAAAATAGCGAATTTCGCTGATCGGGTATGAAAAGATTGCTAAACTTGCCAATCCGGCATAGAAAAATCGCGAATTTGTTTGATCAGGCATAGAAAAAGTGTGAATTTTGTCGATAATGTACGGAAAAATCTCAAATTTCGTTGATTCACGAAAAAATAGCAAACTTCTTCAATCAGGTGCGGAAAAAAGGGGGAATTTTGTTGATCATGTGTGTAAAAAAGGGAATTTTGTGGATTGGGTGTCGAAAAATAGTGAATTTTGTCAATTGGGTGTGAAAAGATTGCGAAACTTGTCAATCCGGCGTAGAAAAATTGCGAATTTGTTTGATCGGGCATAGAAAAAGTGTGAATTTTGTCGATAATGTGCGGAAAAATCTCAAATTTCGTTGATACACGGAAAAATAGCGAACTTCGTCGATCAGGCGTGACAGAAAAGGGGAATATTGTTGAACGGGTGTGGAAAAAAGGGAATTCTCTTGAAAGGGTGTAGAAAATCGTGAATTTTGTCGATTAGGAATGGGAAAATGTCAAAATTTCATTGAATCATGAAAAAATAGCAAACTTTGTCGATCAGGTGCGGGGAAAATGGAGAGTTTTGTTGATTGGGTATCGAAAAATAGTGAATTTTGTCAATAAGGTATGAAAAAATAGCGAATTTCACTGGTCGGGTATGAAAAGATAGCGAAATTTGTCAATCTGGCATAGAAAAATCGCAAATTTGTTTGATCGGGCATAGAAAAAGTGCGAGTTTTGTCGATAATGTGCGGAAAAATCTCAAATTTCGTTGTTTCACTGAAAAATAGTGAGCTACGTTGATCAGACGCAGGAAAAAGGGGAATTTTGTTGAATGGATATGGAAAACAAGGAAATTTTGTTGAACAGGTGTAGAAAATTATGAATTTTGTCAATTAGGAGTGGAAAAATCTCAAATTTCGTTGATTCACGGAAAAATAGCGAACTTTGTCGATCAGGCACGGAAAAAAGGGAATTTTGTGTTTTATCAGGTGTAGAAAAATAGTAAATTTTGTCAGTCGGGTGTGAAAAAATGGCGAATTTTGTCAATTGGGTGCCGAAAAACTGGAATTTTATCGATTGGCTTTGAAAAAATTGTGAATTTGGTCGATCAGGTGTCTAAATATCGCAAAGTTTTTTTATAGGGCATGGAAATTTACAAAAATTGTCTTCAAAAAGTATACAGTAAATTAAACTTTGAATTGAAGTTAATTAAGAAAAAAATTATATGTTCATGACATTGGGTGTCGAAAAATAGCGAATTCTGTCAATTGGGTGTGAAAAAATAGCGAATTTCGCTGGTCGGGTATGAAAAGATTGCTAAACTTGTCAATCCGGCGTAGAAAAATTGCGAATTTGTTTGATCGGGCATAGAAAAAGTGTGAATTTTGTCGATAATGTGTGGAAAAATCTCAAATTTCGTTGATTCACGGAAAATTAGCGAACTTCGTCGATCAGGCACGGCAGAAAGGGGGAATATTGTTGAACGGGTGTGGAAAAAAAGGGAATTTTCTTGAAAGGGTGTAGAAAATCGTGAATTTTGTCGATTCGGAATGGAAAAAATCTCAAAATTTCATTGAATCACGAAAAAATAGCAAACTTCGTCGTTCAGGTGCGGGGAAAATGGAGAGTTTTGTTGATCAGGTGTGAAAAAAAGGGAATTTTGTTGATTGGGTGTCGAAAAATAGTGAATTTTGTCAATAAGGTGTGAAAAAATAGCGAATTTCACTGGTCGGGTATGAAAAGATAGCGAAATTTGTCAATCTGGCGTAGAAAAATCGCAAATTTGTTTGATCGGGCATAGAAAAAGTGCGAGTTTTGTCGATAATGTGCGGAAAAATCTCAAATTTCGTTGTTTCACTGAAAAATAGTGAACTACGTTGATCAGACGCAGGAAAAAGGGGAATTTTGTTGAATGGATATGGAAAAAAATGAAATTTTGTTGAACAGGTGTAGAAAATTATGAATTTTGTCAATTAGGAGTGGAAAAATCTCAAATTTCGTTGATTCACGGAAAAATAGCGAACTTTGTCGATCAGGCACGGAAAAAAGGGAATTTTGTGTTTTATCAGGTGTAGAAAAATAGTAAATTTTGTCAGTCGGGTGTGAAAAAATGGCGAATTTTGTCAATTGGGTGCGGAAAAACTGGAATTTTATCGATTGGCTTTGAAAAAATTGTGAATTTGGTCGATCAGGTGTCTAAATATCGCAAAGTTTTTTTATAGGGCATGGAAATTTACAAAAATTGTCTTCAAAAGGTATACAGTAAATTAAACTTTGAATTGAAGTTAATTAAAAAAAAAAATTATATGTTCATGATATTGGGTGTCGAAAAATAGCGAATTCTGTCAATTGGGTGTGAAAAAATAGCGAATTTCGCTGGTCGGGTATGAAAAGATTGCTAAACTTGCCAATCCGGCATAGAAAAATCGCGAATTTGTTTGATCAGGCATAGAAAAAGTGTGAATTTTGTCGATAATGTACGGAAAAATCTCAAATTTCGTTGATTCACGAAAAAATTGCAAACTTCTTCAATCAGGTGCGGAAAAAAGGGGGAATTTTGTTGATCATGTGTGTAAAAAAGGGAATTTTGTGGATTGGGTGTCGAAAAATAGTGAATTTTGTCAATTGGGTGTGAAAAAATAGCGAATTTTGCTGGTTGGGTATGAAAAGATTGCGAAACTTGTCAATCCGGCGTAGAAAAATTGCGAATTTGTTTGATCGGGCATAGAAAAAGTGTGAATTTTGTCGATAATGTGCGGAAAAATCTCAAATTTCGTTGATACACGGAAAAATAGCGAACTTCGTCGATCAGGCGTGACAGAAAAGGGGAATATTGTTGAACGGGTGTGGAAAAAAAGGGAATTCTCTTGAAAGGGTGTAGAAAATCGTGAATTTTGTCGATTAGGAATGGGAAAATGTCAAAATTTCATTGAATCATGAAAAAATAGCAAACTTTGTCGATCAGGTGCGGGGAAAATGGAGAGTTTTGTTGATTGGGTATCGAAAAATAGTGAATTTTGTCAATAAGGTATGAAAAAATAGCGAATTTCACTGGTCGGGTATGAAAAGATAGCGAAATTTGTCAATCTGGCGTAGAAAAATCGCAAATTTGTTTGATCGGGCATAGAAAAAGTGCGAGTTTTGTCGATAATGTGCGGAAAAATCTCAAATTTCGTTGTTTCACTGAAAAATAGTGAGCTACGTTGATCAGACGCAGGAAAAAGGGGAATTTTGTTGAATGGATATGGAAAACAAGGAAATTTTGTTGAACAGGTGTAGAAAATTATGAATTTTGTCAATTAGGAGTGGAAAAATCTCAAATTTCGTTGATTCACGGAAAAATAGCGAACTTTGTCGATCAGGCACGGAAAAAAGGGAATTTTGTGTTTTATCAGGTGTAGAAAAATAGTAAATTTTGTCAGTCGGGTGTGAAAAAATGGCGAATTTTGTCAATTGGGTGCGGAAAAACTGGAATTTTATCGATTGGCTTTGAAAAAATTGTGAATTTGGTCGATCAGGTGTCTAAATATCGCAAAGTTTTTTTATAGGGCATGGAAATTTACAAAAATTGTCTTCAAAAGGTATACAGTAAATTAAACTTTGAATTGAAGTTAATTAAAAAAAAAATTATATGTTCATGACATTGGGTGTCGAAAAATAGCGAATTCTGTCAATTGGGTGTGAAAAAATAGCGAATTTCGCTGGTCGGGTATGAAAAGATTGCTAAACTTGTCAATCCGGCGTAGAAAAATTGCGAATTTGTTTGATCGGGCATAGAAAAAGTGTGAATTTTGTCGATAATGTGTGGAAAAATCTCAAATTTCGTTGATTCACGGAAAAATAGCGAACTTCGTCGATCAGGCGCGGCAGAAAAGGGCAATTTTTTTGAACGGGTGTGGAAAAAAAGGGAATTTTGTTGAAAGGGTGTAGAAAATCGTGAATTTTGTCGATTCGGAATGGAAAAAATCTCAAAATTTCATTGAATCACGAAAAAATAGCAAACTTTGTCGATCAGGTGTGTGGAAAAAGGAGAGTTTTGTTGATCAGGTGTGAAAAAAAGGGAATTTTGTTGATTGGGTGTCGAAAAATAGTGAATTTTGTCAATAAGGTGTGAAAAAATAGCGAATTTCACTGGTCGGGTATGAAAAGATAGCGAAATTTGTCAATCTGGCGTAGAAAAATCGCAAATTTGTTTGATCGGGCATAGAAAAAGTGCGAGTTTTGTCGATAATGTGCGGAAAAATCTCAAATTTCGTTGTTTCACTGAAAAATAGTGAACTACGTTGATCAGACGCAGGAAAAAGGGGAATTTTGTTGAATGGATATGGAAAAAAATGAAATTTTGTTGAACAGGTGTAGAAAATTATGAATTTTGTCAATTAGGAGTGGAAAAATCTCAAATTTCGTTGATTCACGGAAAAATAGCGAACTTTGTCGATCAGGCACGGAAAAAAGGGAATTTTGTGCTTTATCAGGTGTAGAAAAATAGTAAATTTTGTCAGTCGGGTGTGAAAAAATGGCGAATTTTGTCAATTGGGTGCGGAAAAACTGGAATTTTATCGATTGGCTTTGAAAAAATTGTGAATTTGGTCGATCAGGTGTCTAAATATCGCAAAGTTTTTTTATAGGGCATGGAAATTTACAAAAATTGTCTTCAAAAGGTATACAGTAAATTAAACTTTGAATTGAAGTTAATTAAAAAAAAAATTATATGTTCATGACATTGGGTGTCGAAAAATAGCGAATTCTGTCAATTGGGTGTGAAAAAATAGCGAATTTCGCTGGTCGGGTATGAAAAGATTGCTAAACTTGCCAATCCGGCATAGAAAAATCGCGAATTTGTTTGATCAGGCATAGAAAAAGTGTGAATTTTGTCGATAATGTACGGAAAAATCTCAAATTTCGTTGATTCACGAAAAAATAGCAAACTTCTTCAATCAGGTGCGGAAAAAAGGGGGAATTTTGTTGATCATGTGTGTAAAAAAGGGAATTTTGTGGATTGGGTGTCGAAAAATAGTGAATTTTGTCAATTGGGTGTGAAAAAATAGCGAATTTTGCTGGTTGGGTATGAAAAGATTGCGAAACTTGTCAATCCGGCGTAGAAAAATTGCGAATTTGTTTGATCGGGCATAGAAAAAGTGTGAATTTTGTCGATAATGTGCGGAAAAATCTCAAATTTCGTTGATACACGGAAAAATAGCGAACTTCGTCGATCAGGCGTGACAGAAAAGGGGAATATTGTTGAACGGGTGTGGAAAAAAAGGGAATTCTCTTGAAAGGGTGTAGAAAATCGTGAATTTTGTCGATTAGGAATGGGAAAATGTCAAAATTTCATTGAATCATGAAAAAATAGCAAACTTTGTCGATCAGGTGCGGGGAAAATGGAGAGTTTTGTTGATTGGGTATCGAAAAATAGTGAATTTTGTCAATAAGGTATGAAAAAATAGCGAATTTCACTGGTCGGGTATGAAAAGATAGCGAAATTTGTCAATCTGGCGTAGAAAAATCGCAAATTTGTTTGATCGGGCATAGAAAAAGTGCGAGTTTTGTCGATAATGTGCGGAAAAATCTCAAATTTCGTTGTTTCACTGAAAAATAGTGAGCTACGTTGATCAGACGCAGGAAAAAGGGGAATTTTGTTGAATGGATATGGAAAACAAGGAAATTTTGTTGAACAGGTGTAGAAAATTATGAATTTTGTCAATTAGGAGTGGAAAAATCTCAAATTTCGTTGATTCACGGAAAAATAGCGAACTTTGTCGATCAGGCACGGAAAAAAGGGAATTTTGTGTTTTATCAGGTGTAGAAAAATAGTAAATTTTGTCAGTCGGGTGTGAAAAAATGGCGAATTTTGTCAATTGGGTGCGGAAAAACTGGAATTTTATCGATTGGCTTTGAAAAAATTGTGAATTTGGTCGATCAGGTGTCTAAATATCGCAAAGTTTTTTTATAGGGCATGGAAATTTACAAAAATTGTCTTCAAAAGGTATACAGTAAATTAAACTTTGAATTGAAGTTAATTAAGAAAAAAATTATATGTTCATGACATTGGGTGTCGAAAAATAGCGAATTCTGTCAATTGGGTGTGAAAAAATAGCGAATTTCGCTGGTCGGGTATGAAAAGATTGCTAAACTTGTCAATCCGGCGTAGAAAAATTGCGAATTTGTTTGATCGGGCATAGAAAAAGTGTGAATTTTGTCGATAATGTGTGGAAAAATCTCAAATTTCGTTGATTCACGGAAAATTAGCGAACTTCGTCGATCAGGCACGGCAGAAAGGGGGAATATTGTTGAACGGGTGTGGAAAAAAAGGGAATTTTCTTGAAAGGGTGTAGAAAATCGTGAATTTTGTCGATTCGGAATGGAAAAAATCTCAAAATTTCATTGAATCACGAAAAAATAGCAAACTTCGTCGTTCAGGTGCGGGGAAAATGGAGAGTTTTGTTGATCAGGTGTGAAAAAAAGGGAATTTTGTTGATTGGGTGTCGAAAAATAGTGAATTTTGTCAATAAGGTGTGAAAAAATAGCGAATTTCACTGGTCGGGTATGAAAAGATAGCGAAATTTGTCAATCTGGCGTAGAAAAATCGCAAATTTGTTTGATCGGGCATAGAAAAAGTGCGAGTTTTGTCGATAATGTGCTGAAAAATCTCAAATTTCGTTGTTTCACTGAAAAATAGTGAACTACGTTGATCAGACGCAGGAAAAAGGGGAATTTTGTTGAATGGATATGGAAAAAAAGGAAATTTTGTTGAACAGGTGTAGAAAATTATGAATTTTGTCAATTAGGAGTGGAAAAATCTCAAATTTCGTTGATTCACGGAAAAATAGCGAACTTTGTCGATCAGGCACGGAAAAAAGGGAATTTTGTGTTTTATCAGGTGTAGAAAAATAGTAAATTTTGTCAGTCGGGTGTGAAAAAATGGCGAATTTTGTCAACTGGGTGCGGAAAAACTGGAATTTTATCGATTGGCTTTGAAAAAATTGTGAATTTGGTCGATCAGGTGTCTAAATATCGCAAAGTTTTTTTATAGGGCATGGAAATTTACAAAAATTGTCTTCAAAAGGTATACAGTAAATTAAACTTTGAATTGAAGTTAATTAAAAAAAAAAATTATATGTTCATGACATTGGGTGTCGAAATATAGCGAATTCTGTCAATTGGGTGTGAAAAAATAGCGAATTTCGCTGGTCGGGTATGAAAAGATTGCTAAACTTGCCAATCCGGCATAGAAAAATCGCGAATTTGTTTGATCAGGCATAGAAAAAGTGTGAATTTTGTCGATAATGTACGGAAAAATCTCAAATTTCGTTGATTCACGAAAAAATAGCAAACTTCTTCAATCAGGTGCGGAAAAAAGGGGGAATTTTGTTGATCATGTGTGTAAAAAAGGGAATTTTGTGGATTGGGTGTCGAAAAATAGTGAATTTTGTCAATTGGGTGTGAAAAAATAGCGAATTTTGCTGGTTGGGTATGAAAAGATTGCGAAACTTGTCAATCCGGCGTAGAAAAATTGCGAATTTGTTTGATCGGGCATAGAAAAAGTGTGAATTTTGTCGATAATGTGCGGAAAAATCTCAAATTTCGTTGATACACGGAAAAATAGCGAACTTCGTCGATCAGGCGTGACAGAAAAGGGGAATATTGTTGAACGGGTGTGGAAAAAAAGGGAATTCTCTTGAAAGGGTGTAGAAAATCGTGAATTTTGTCGATTAGGAATGGGAAAATGTCAAAATTTCATTGAATCATGAAAAAATAGCAAACTTTGTCGATCAAGTGCGGGGAAAATGGAGAGTTTTGTTGATTGGGTATCGAAAAATAGTGAATTTTGTCAATAAGGTATGAAAAAATAGCGAATTTCACTGGTCGGGTATGAAAAGATAGCGAAATTTGTCAATCTGGCGTAGAAAAATCGCAAATTTGTTTGATCGGGCATAGAAAAAGTGCGAGTTTTGTCGATAATGTGCGGAAAAATCTCAAATTTCGTTGTTTCACTGAAAAATAGTGAGCTACGTTGATCAGACGCAGGAAAAAGGGGAATTTTGTTGAATGGATATGGAAAACAAGGAAATTTTGTTGAACAGGTGTAGAAAATTATGAATTTTGTCAATTAGGAGTGGAAAAATCTCAAATTTCGTTGATTCACGGAAAAATAGCGAACTTTGTCGATCAGGCACGGAAAAAAGGGAATTTTGTGTTTTATCAGGTGTAGAAAAATAGTAAATTTTGTCAGTCGGGTGTGAAAAAATGGCGAATTTTGTCAATTGGGTGCGGAAAAACTGGAATTTTATCGATTGGCTTTGAAAAAATTGTGAATTTGGTCGATCAGGTGTCTAAATATCGCAAAGTTTTTTTATAGGGCATGGAAATTTACAAAAATTGTCTTCAAAAGGTATACAGTAAATTAAACTTTGAATTGAAGTTAATTAAAAAAAAAATTATATGTTCATGACATTGGGTGTCGAAAAATAGCGAATTCTGTCAATTGGGTGTGAAAAAATAGCGAATTTCGCTGGTCGGGTATGAAAAGATTGCTAAACTTGCCAATCCGGCATAGAAAAATCGCGAATTTGTTTGATCAGGCATAGAAAAAGTGTGAATTTTGTCGATAATGTACGGAAAAATCTCAAATTTCGTTGATTCACGAAAAAATAGCAAACTTCTTCAATCAGGTGCGGAAAAAGGGGGGAATTTTGTTGATCATGTGTGTAAAAAAGGGAATTTTGTGGATTGGGTGTCGAAAAATAGTGAATTTTGTCAATTGGGTGTGAAAAAATAGCGAATTTTGCTGGTTGGGTATGAAAAGATTGCGAAACTTGTCAATCCGGCGTAGAAAAATTGCGAATTTGTTTGATCGGGCATAGAAAAAGTGTGAATTTTGTCGATAATGTGCGGAAAAATCTCAAATTTCGTTGATACACGGAAAAATAGCGAACTTCGTCGATCAGGCGTGACAGAAAAGGGGAATATTGTTGAACGGGTGTGGAAAAAAAGGGAATTCTCTTGAAAGGGTGTAGAAAATCGTGAATTTTGTCGATTAGGAATGGGAAAATGTCAAAATTTCATTGAATCATGAAAAAATAGCAAACTTTGTCGATCAAGTGCGGGGAAAATGGAGAGTTTTGTTGATTGGGTATCGAAAAATAGTGAATTTTGTCAATAAGGTATGAAAAAATAGCGAATTTCACTGGTCGGGTATGAAAAGATAGCGAAATTTGTCAATCTGGCGTAGAAAAATCGCAAATTTGTTTGATCGGGCATAGAAAAAGTGCGAGTTTTGTCGATAATGTGCGGAAAAATCTCAAATTTCGTTGTTTCACTGAAAAATAGTGAGCTACGTTGATCAGACGCAGGAAAAAGGGGAATTTTGTTGAATGGATATGGAAAACAAGGAAATTTTGTTGAACAGGTGTAGAAAATTATGAATTTTGTCAATTAGGAGTGGAAAAATCTCAAATTTCGTTGATTCACGGAAAAATAGCGAACTTTGTCGATCAGGCACGGAAAAAAGGGAATTTTGTGTTTTATCAGGTGTAGAAAAATAGTAAATTTTGTCAGTCGGGTGTGAAAAAATGGCGAATTTTGTCAATTGGGTGCGGAAAAACTGGAATTTTATCGATTGGCTTTGAAAAAATTGTGAATTTGGTCGATCAGGTGTCTAAATATCGCAAAGTTTTTTTATAGGGCATGGAAATTTACAAAAATTGTCTTCAAAAGGTATACAGTAAATTAAACTTTGAATTGAAGTTAATTAAAAAAAAAATTATATGTTCATGACATTGGGTGTCGAAAAATAGCGAATTCTGTCAATTGGGTGTGAAAAAATAGCGAATTTCGCTGGTCGGGTATGAAAAGATTGCTAAACTTGTCAATCCGGCGTAGAAAAATTGCGAATTTGTTTGATCGGGCATAGAAAAAGTGTGAATTTTGTCGATAATGTGTGGAAAAATCTCAAATTTCGTTGATTCACGGAAAAATAGCGAACTTCGTCGATCAGGCGCGGCAGAAAAGGGCAATTTTTTTGAACGGGTGTGGAAAAAAAGGGAATTTTGTTGAAAGGGTGTAGAAAATCGTGAATTTTGTCGATTCGGAATGGAAAAAATCTCAAAATTTCATTGAATCACGAAAAAATAGCAAACTTTGTCGATCAGGTGTGTGGAAAAAGGAGAGTTTTGTTGATCAGGTGTTAAAAAGAGGGAATTTTGTTGATATGGTGTCGAAAAATAATGAATTTTGTCAATAAGGTGTGAAAAAATAGCGAATTTCGCTGGTCGGGTATGAAAAGATTGTGAAACTTGTCAATCCGGCGTAGAAAAATTGCGAATTTGTTTGATCGGGCATAGAAAAAGTGTGAATTTTGTCGATAATGTGTGGAAAAATCTCAAATTTCGTTGATTCACGGAAAAATAGCGAACTTCGTCGATCAGGCACGGCAGAAAAGGGGAATATTGTTGAACGGTTGTGGAAAAAAAGGGAATTTTCTTGAAAGGGTGTAGAAAATCGTGAATTTTGTCGATTCGGAATGGAAAAAATCTCAAAATTTCATTGAATCACGAAAAAATAGCAAACTTCGTCGTTCAGGTGCGGGGAAAATGGAGAGTTTTGTTGATCAGGTGTGAAAAAAAGGGAATTTTGTTGATTGGGTGTCGAAAAATAGTGCATTTTGTCAATAAGGTGTGAAAAAATAGCGAATTTCACTGGTCGGGTATGAAAAGATAGCGAAATTTGTCAATCTGGCGTAGAAAAATCGCGAATTTGTTTGATCGGGCATAGAAAAAGTGCGAGTTTTGTCGATAATGTGCGGAAAAATCTCAAATTTCGTTGTTTCACTGAAAAATAGTGAACTACGTTGATCAGACGCAGGAAAAAGGGGAATTTTGTTGAATGGATATGGAAAAAAAGGAAATTTTGTTGAACAGGTGTAGAAAATTATGAATTTTGTCAATTAGGAGTGGAAAAATCTCAAATTTCGTTGATTCACGGAAAAATAGCGAACTTTGTCGATCAGGCACGGAAAAAAGGGAATTTAGTGTTTTATCAGGTGTAGAAAAATAGTAAATTTTGTCAGTCGGGTGTGAAAAAATGGCGAATTTTGTCAATTGGGTGCGGAAAAACTGGAATTTTATCGATTGGCTTTGAAAAAATTGTGAATTTGGTCGATCAGGTGTCTAAATATCGCAAAGTTTTTTTATAGGGCATGGAAATTTACAAAAATTGTCTTCAAAAGGTATGCAGTAAATTAAACTTTGAATTGAAGTTAATTAAAAAAAAAAATTATATGTTCATGACATTGGGTGTCGAAAAATAGCGAATTCTGTCAATTGGGTGTGAAAAAATAGAGAATTTCGCTGGTCGGGTATGAAAAGATTGCTAAACTTGCCAATCCGGCTTAGAAAAAGCGCGAATTGGTTTGATCGGGCATAGAAAAAGTGTGAATTTTGTCGATAATGTACGGAAAAATCTCAAATTTCGTTAATTCACGAAAAAATAGCAAACTTCTTCAATCAGGTGCGGGAAAAAGGGGGAATTTTGTTGATCATGTGTGTAAAAAAGGGAATTTTGTGGATTGGGTGTCGAAAAATAGTGAATTTTGTCAATTGGGTGTGAAAAAATAGCGAATTTTGCTGGTTGGGTATGAAAAGATTGCGAAACTTGTCAATCCGGCGTAGAAAAATTGCGAATTTGTTTGATCGGGCATAGAAAAAGTGTGAATTTTGTCGATAATGCGTGCAAAAATCTCAAATTTCGTTGATTCACGGAAAAATAGCGAACTTCGTCGATCAGGCACGGCAGAAAAGGGGAATATTGTTGAACGGGTGTGAAAAAAAAAGGGAATTTTCTTGAAAGGGTGTAGAAAATCGTGAATTTTGTCGATTCGGAATGGAAAAAATCTCAAAATTTCATTGAATCACGAAAAAATAGCAAACTTCGTCGTTCAGGTGCGGGGAAAATGGAGAGTTTTGTTGATCAGGTGTGAAAAAAAGGGAATTTTGTTGATTGGGTGTCGAAAAATAGTGCATTTTGTCAATAAGGTGTGAAAAAATAGCGAATTTCACTGGTCGGGTATGAAAAGATAGCGAAATTTGTCAATCTGGCGTAGAAAAATCGCGAATTTGTTTGATCGGGCATAGAAAAAGTGCGAGTTTTGTCGATAATGTGCGGAAAAATCTCAAATTTCGTTGTTTCACTGAAAAATAGTGAACTACGTTGATCAGACGCAGGAAAAAGGGGAATTTTGTTGAATGGATATGGAAAAAAAGGAAATTTTGTTGAACAGGTGTAGAAAATTATGAATTTTGTCAATTAGGAGTGGAAAAATCTCAAATTTCGTTGATTCACGGAAAAATAGCGAACTTTGTCGATCAGGCACGGAAAAAAGGGAATTTAGTGTTTTATCAGGTGTAGAAAAATAGTAAATTTTGTCAGTCGGGTGTGAAAAAATGGCGAATTTTGTCAATTGGGTGCGGAAAAACTGGAATTTTATCGATTGGCTTTGAAAAAATTGTGAATTTGGTCGATCAGGTGTCTAAATATCGCAAAGTTTTTTTATAGGGCATGGAAATTTACAAAAATTGTCTTCAAAAGGTATGCAGTAAATTAAACTTTGAATTGAAGTTAATTAAAAAAAAAAAAATTATATGTTCATGACATTGGGTGTCGAAAAATAGCGAATTCTGTCAATTGGGTGTGAAAAAATAGCGAATTTCGCTGGTCGGGTATGAAAAGATTGCTAAACTTGCCAATCCGGCTTAGAAAAAGCGCGAATTGGTTTGATCGGGCATAGAAAAAGTGTGAATTTTGTCGATAATGTACGGAAAAATCTCAAATTTCGTTAATTCACGAAAAAATAGCAAACTTCTTCAATCAGGTGCGGGAAAAAGGGGGAATTTTGTTGATCATGTGTGTAAAAAAGGGAATTTTGTGGATTGGGTGTCGAAAAATAGTGAATTTTGTCAATTGGGTGTGAAAAAATAGCGAATTTTGCTGGTTGGGTATGAAAAGATTGCGAAACTTGTCAATCCGGCGTAGAAAAATTGCGAATTTGTTTGATCGGGCATAGAAAAAGTGTGAATTTTGTCGATAATGCGTGCAAAAATCTCAAATTTCGTTGATTCACGGAAAAATAGCGAACTTCGTCGATCAGGCACGGCAGAAAAGGGGAATATTGTTGAACGGGTGTGGAAAAAAAGGGAATTTTCTTGAAAGGGTGTAGAAAATCGTGAATTTTGTAGGTTCGGAATGGAAAAAATATCAAAATTTCATTGAATCACGAAAAAATAGCAAACTTCGTCGATCAGGTGCGGGGAAAATGGAGAGTTTTGTTGATCAGGTGTGTTAAAAAGGGAATTTTGTTGATTGGGTGTCGAAATAGTGAATTTTGTCAATAAGGTGTGAAAAAATAGCGAATTTCACTGGTCGGGTATGAAAAGATAGCGAAATTTGTCAATCTGGCGTAGAAAAATCGCGAATTTGTTTGATCGGGCATAGAAAAAGTGCGAGTTTTGTCTATAATGTGCGGAGAAATCTCAAATTTCACTGTTTCTCTGAAAAATAGTGAACTACGTTGATCAGGCGCAGGAAAAAGGGGAATTTTCTTGAATGGATATATAAAAAAAGGAAATTTTGTTGAACAGGTGTAGAAAATTATGAATTTTGTCAATTAAGAGTGGAAAAATCTCAAATCTCGTTGATTCACGGAAAAATAGCGAACTTCGTCGATCAGGCGCGGCAAAAAAGGGGAATTTTGTTGAACGGGTGTGGAAAAAAAGGGAATTTTGTTGAAAGGGTGTAGAAAATCATGAATTTTGTCGATTAGGAATGGAAAAAATCTCAAAATTTCATTGAATCACGAAAAAATAGCAAACTTCGTGGAACAGGTACGGGGAAAATGGAGAGTTTTGTTGATCAGGTGTGAAAAAAAGGGAATTTTGTTGATTGGGTATCGAAAAATAGTGAATTTTGTCAATAAGGTGTGAAAAAATAGCGAATTTCACTGGTCGGGTATGAAAAGATAGCGAAATTTGTCAATCTGGCGTAGAAAAATCGCGAATTTGTTTGATCGGGCATGGAAGAAGTGTGAATTTTGTCGATAATGTACAGAAAAATCTCAAATTTCGTTGATTCACAAAAAAATAGCAAACTTCTTCAATAATGCGCGGGGGAAAAAAGGGGAATTTTGTTGATCATGTGTGTAAAAAAGGGAATCTTGTGCATTGGGTGTTGAAAAATAGTGAATTCTGTCAATTGGGTGTGAAAAAATAGCGAATTTCGCTGGTCGGGTATGAAAAGATTGTGAAACTTGTCAATCCGGCGTAGAAAAATTGCGAATTTGTTTGATCGGGCATAGAAAAAGTGTGAATTTTGTCGATACTGTGTGGAAAAATCTCAAATTTCGTTGATTCACGGAAAAATAGCGAACTTCGTCGATCAGGCACGGCAGAAAAGGGGAATATTGTTGAACGGGTGTGGAAAAAAAGGGAATTTTCTTGAAAGGGTGTAGAAAATCGTGAATTTTGTCGATTCGGAATGGAAAAAATCTCAAAATTTCATTGAATCACGAAAAAATAGCAAACTTCGTCGTTCAGGTGCGGGGAAAATGGAGAGTTTTGTTGATCAGGTGTGAAAAAAAGGGAATTTTGTTGATTGGGTGTCGAAAAATAGTGAATTTTGTCAATAAGGTGTGAAAAAATAGCGAATTTCACTGGTCGGGTATGAAAAGATAGCGAAATTTGTCAATCTGGCGTAGAAAAATCGCAAATTTGTTTGATCGGGCATAGAAAAAGTGCGAGTTTTGTCGATAATGTGCGGAAAAATCTCAAATTTCGTTGTTTCACTGAAAAATAGTGAACTACGTTGATCAGACGCAGGAAAAAGGGGAATTTTGTTGAATGGATATGGAAAAAAAGGAAATTTTGTTGAACAGGTGTAGAAAATTATGAATTTTGTCAATTAGGAGTGGAAAAATCTCAAATTTCGTTGATTCACGGAAAAATAGCGAACTTTGTCGATCAGGCACGGAAAAAAGGGAATTTAGTGTTTTATCAGGTGTAGAAAAATAGTAAATTTTGTCAGTCGGGTGTGAAAAAATGGCGAATTTTGTCAATTGGGTGCGGAAAAACTGGAATTTTATCGATTGGCTTTGAAAAAATTGTGAATTTGGTCGATCAGGTGTCTAAATATCGCAAAGTTTTTTTATAGGGCATGGAAATTTACAAAAATTGTCTTCAGGTCAAAAGGTATACAGTAAATTAAACTTTGAATTGAAGTTAATTAAAAAAAAAATTATATGTTTATGACATTGGGTGTCGAAAAATAGCGAATTCTGTCAATTGGGTGTGAAAAAATAGCGAATTTCGCTGGTCGGGTATGAAAAGATTGCTAAACTTGCCAATCCGGCATAGAAAAATCGCGAATTTGTTTGATCGGGCATAGAAAAAGTGTGAATTTTGTCGATAATGTACGGAAAAATCTCAAATTTCGTTGATTCACGAAAAAATAGCAAACTTCTTCAATCAGGTGCGGGAAAAAGGGGGAATTTTGTTGATCATGTGTGTAAAAAAGGGAATTTTGTGGATTGGGTGTCGAAAAATAGTGAATTTTGTCAATTGGGTGTGAAAAAATAGCGAATTTTGCTGGTTGGGTATGAAAAGATTGCGAAACTTGTCAATCCGGCGTAGAAAAATTGCGAATTTGTTTGATCGGGCATAGAAAAAGTGTGAATTTTGTCGATAATGTATGCAAAAATCTCAAATTTCGTTGATTCACGGAAAAATAGCGAACTTCGTCGATCAGGCACGGCAGAAAAGGGGAATATTGTTGAACGGGTGTGGAAAAAAAGGGAATTTTCTTGAAAGGGTGTAGAAAATCGTGAATTTTGTAGGTTCGGAATGGAAAAAATATCAAAATTTCATTGAATCACGAAAAAATAGCAAACTTCGTCGATCAGGTGCGGGGAAAATGGAGAGTTTTGTTGATCAGGTGTGAAAAAAAGGGAATTTTGTTGATTGGGTGTCGAAATAGTGAATTTTGTCAATAAGGTGTGAAAAAATAGCGAATTTCACTGGTCGGGTATGAAAAGATAGCGAAATTTGTCAATCTGGCGTAGAAAAATCGCGAATTTGTTTCATCGGGCATAGAAAAAGTGCGAGTTTTGTCGATAATGTGCGGAGAAATCTCAAATTTCACTGTTTCTCTGAAAAATAGTGAACTACGTTGATCAGGCGCAGGAAAAAGGGGAATTTTCTTGAATGGATATATAAAAAAAGGAAATTTTGTTGAACAGGTGTAGAAAATTATGAATTTTGTCGATTAAGAGTGGAAAAATCTCAAATCTCGTTGATTCACGGAAAAATAGCGAACTTCGTCGATCAGGCGCGGCAGAAAAGGGGAATTTTGTTGAACGGGTGTGGAAAAAAAGGGAATTTTGTTGAAAGGGTGTAGAAAATCATGAATTTTGTCGATTAGGAATGGAAAAAATCTCAAAATTTCATTGAATCACGAAAAAATAACAAACTTCGTGGAACAGGTACGGGGAAAATGGAGAGTTTTGTTGATCAGGTGTGAAAAAAAGGGAATTTTGTTGATTGGGTATCGAAAAATAGTGAATTTTGTCAATAAGGTGTGAAAAAATAGCGAATTTCACTGGTCGGGTATAAAAAGATAGCGAAATTTGTCAATCTGGCGTAGAAAAATCGCGAATTTGTTTGATCGGGCATGGAAGAAGTGTGAATTTTGTCGATAATGTACAGAAAAATCTCAAATTTCGTTGATTCACGAAAAAATAGCAAACTTCTTCAATAATGCGCGGGGGAAAAAAGGGGAATTTTGTTGATCATGTGTGTAAAAAAGGGAATCTTGTGCATTGGGTGTTGAAAAATAGTGAATTCTGTCAATTGGGTGTGAAAAAATAGCGAATTTCGCTGGTCGGGTATGAAAAGATTGTGAAACTTGTCAATCCGGCGTAGAAAAATTGCGAATTTGTTTGATCGGGCATAGAAAAAGTGTGAATTTTGTCAATAATGTGTGGAAAAATCTCAAATTTCGTTGATTCACGGAAAATTAGCGAACTTCGTCGATCAGGCACGGCAGAAAGGGGGAATATTGTTGAACGGGTGTGGAAAAAAAGGGAATTTTCTTGAAAGGGTGTAGAAAATCGTGAATTTTGTCGATTCGGAATGGAAAAAATCTCAAAATTTCATTGAATCACGAAAAAATAGCAAACTTCGTCGTTCAGGTGCGGGGAAAATGGAGAGTTTTGTTGATCAGGTGTGAAAAAAAGGGAATTTTGTTGATTGGGTGTCGAAAAATAGTGAATTTTGTCAATAAGGTGTGAAAAAATAGCGAATTTCACTGGTCGGGTATGAAAAGATAGCGAAATTTGTCAATCTGGCGTAGAAAAATCGCAAATTTGTTTGATCGGGCATAGAAAAAGTGCGAGTTTTGTCGATAATGTGCGGAAAAATCTCAAATTTCGTTGTTTCACTGAAAAATAGTGAACTACGTTGATCAGACGCAGGAAAAAGGGGAATTTTGTTGAATGGATATGGAAAAAAAGGAAATTTTGTTGAACAGGTGTAGAAAATTACGAATTTTGTCAATTAGGAGTGGAAAAATCTCAAATTTCGTTGATTCACGGAAAAATAGCGAACTTTGTCGATCAGGCACGGAAAAAAGGAAATTTAGTGTTTTATCAGGTGTAGAAAAATAGTAAATTTTGTCAGTCGGGTGTGAAAAAATGGCAAATTTTGTCAATTGGGTGCGGAAAAACTGGAATTTTATCGATTGGCTTTGAAAAAATTGTGAATTTGGTCGATCAGGTGTCTAAATATCGCAAAGTTTTTTTATAGGGCATGGAAATTTACAAAAATTGTCTTCAAAAGGTATACAGTAAATTAAACTTTGAATTGAAGTTAATTAAAAAAAAAATTATATGTTCATGACATTGGGTGTCGAAAAATAGCGAATTCTGTCAATTGGGTGTGAAAAAATAGCGAATTTCGCTGGTCGGGTATGAAAAGATTGCTAAACTTGCCAATCCGGCATAGAAAAATCGCGAATTTGTTTGATCGGGCATAGAAAAAGTGTGAATTTTGTCGATAATGTACGGAAAAATCTCAAGTTTCGTTGATTCACGAAAAAATAGCAAACTTCTTCAATCAGGTGCGGGAAAAAGGGGGAATTTTGTTGATCATGTGTGTAAAAAAGGGAATTTTGTGGATTGGGTGTCGAAAAATAGTGAATTTTGTCAATTGGGTGTGAAAAAATAGCGAATTTTGCTGGTTGGGTATGAAAAGATTGCGAAACTTGTCAATCCGGCGTAGAAAAATTGCGAATTTGTTTGATCGGGCATAGAAAAAGTGTGAATTTTGTCGATAATGTATGCAAAAATCTCAAATTTCGTTGATTCACGGAAAAATAGCGAACTTCGTCGATCAGGCACGGCAGAAAAGGGGAATATTGTTGAACGGGTGTGGAAAAAAAGGGAATTTTCTTGAAAGGGTGTAGAAAATCGTGAATTTTGTAGGTTCGGAATGGAAAAAATATCAAAATTTCATTGAATCACGAAAAAATAGCAAACTTCGTCGATCAGGTGCGGGGAAAATGGAGAGTTTTGTTGATCAGGTGTGAAAAAAAGGGAATTTTGTTGATTGGGTGTCGAAATAGTGAATTTTGTCAATAAGGTGTGAAAAAATAGCGAATTTCACTGGTCGGGTATGAAAAGATAGCGAAATTTGTCAATCTGGCGTAGAAAAATCGCGAATTTGTTTGATCGGGCATAGAAAAAGTGCGAGTTTTGTCTATAATGTGCGGAGAAATCTCAAATTTCACTGTTTCTCTGAAAAATAGTGAACTACGTTGATCAGGCGCAGGAAAAAGGGGAATTTTCTTGAATGGATATATAAAAAAAGGAAATTTTGTTGAACAGGTGTAGAAAATTATGAATTTTGTCAATTAAGAGTGGAAAAATCTCAAATCTCGTTGATTCACGGAAAAATAGCGAACTTCGTCGATCAGGCGCGGCAAAAAAGGGGAATTTTGTTGAACGGGTGTGGAAAAAAAGGGAATTTTGTTGAAAGGGTGTAGAAAATCATGAATTTTGTCGATTAGGAATGGAAAAAATCTCAAAATTTCATTGAATCACGAAAAAATAGCAAACTTCGTGGAACAGGTACGGGGAAAATGGAGAGTTTTGTTGATCAGGTGTGAAAAAAAGGGAATTTTGTTGATTGGGTATCGAAAAATAGTGAATTTTGTCAATAAGGTGTGAAAAAATAGCGAATTTCACTGGTCGGGTATGAAAAGATAGCGAAATTTGTCAATGTGGCGTAGAAAAATCGCGAATTTGTTTGATCGGGCATGGAAGAAGTGTGAATTTTGTCGATAATGTACAGAAAAATCTCAAATTTCGTTGATTCACGAAAAAATAGCAAACTTCTTCAATAATGCGCGGGGGAAAAAAGGGGAATTTTGTTGATCATGTGTGTAAAAAAGGGAATCTTGTGCATTGGGTGTTGAAAAATAGTGAATTCTGTCAATTGGGTGTGAAAAAATAGCGAATTTCGCTGGTCGGGTATGAAAAGATTGTGAAACTTGTCAATCCGGCGTAGAAAAATTGCGAATTTGTTTGATCGGGCATAGAAAAAGTGTGAATTTTGTCGATAATGTGTGGAAAAATCTCAAATTTCGTTGATTCACGGAAAAATAGCGAACTTCGTCGATCAGGCACGGCAGAAAAGGGGAATATTGTTGAACGGGTGTGGAAAAAAAGGGAATTTTCTTGAAAGGGTGTAGAAAATCGTGAATTTTGTCGATTCGGAATGGAAAAAATCTTAAAATTTCATTGAATCACGAAAAAATAGCAAACTTCGTCGTTCAGGTGCGGGGAAAATGGAGAGTTTTGTTGATCAGGTGTGAAAAAAAGGGAATTTTGTTGATTGGGTGTCGAAAAATAGTGAATTTTGTCAATAAGGTGTGAAAAAATAGCGAATTTCACTGGTCGGGTATGAAAAGATAGCGAAATTTGTCAATCTGGCGTAGAAAAATCGCAAATTTGTTTGATCGGGCATAGAAAAAGTGCGAGTTTTGTCGATAATGTGCGGAAAAATCTCAAATTTCGTTGTTTCACTGAAAAATAGTGAACTACGTTGATCAGACGCAGGAAAAAGGGGAATTTTGTTGAATGGATATGGAAAAAAAGGAAATTTTGTTGAACAGGTGTAGAAAATTATGAATTTTGTCAATTAGGAGTGGAAAAATCTCAAATTTCGTTGATTCACGGAAAAATAGCGAACTTTGTCGATCAGGCACGGAAAAAAGGGAATTTAGTGTTTTATCAGGTGTAGAAAAATAGTAAATTTTGTCAGTCGGGTGTGAAAAAATGGCGAATTTTGTCAATTGGGTGCGGAAAAACTGGAATTTTATCGATTGGCTTTGAAAAAATTGTGAATTTGGTCGATCAGGTGTCTAAATATCGCAAAGTTTTTTTATAGGGCATGGAAATTTACAAAAATTGTCTTCAGGTCAAAAGGTATACAGTAAATTAAACTTTGAATTGAAGTTAATTAAAAAAAAATTATATGTTTATGACATTGGGTGTCGAAAAATAGCGAATTCTGTCAATTGGGTGTGAAAAAATAGCGAATTTCGCTGGTCGGGTATGAAAAGATTGCTAAACTTGCCAATCCGGCATAGAAAAATCGCGAATTTGTTTGATCGGGCATAGAAAAAGTGTGAATTTTGTCGATAATGTACGGAAAAATCTCAAATTTCGTTGATTCACGAAAAAATAGCAAACTTCTTCAATCAGGTGCGGGAAAAACGGGGAATTTTGTTGATCATGTGTGTAAAAAAGGGAATTTTGTGGATTGGGTGTCGAAAAATAGTGAATTTTGTCAATTGGGTGTGAAAAAATAGCGAATTTTGCTGGTTGGGTATGAAAAGATTGCGAAACTTGTCAATCCGGCGTAGAAAAATTGCGAATTTGTTTGATCGGGCATAGAAAAAGTGTGAATTTTGTCGATAATGTATGCAAAAATCTCAAATTTCGTTGATTCACGGAAAAATAGCGAACTTCGTCGATCAGGCACGGCAGAAAAGGGGAATATTGTTGAACGGGTGTGGAAAAAAAGGGAATTTTCTTGAAAGGGTGTAGAAAATCGTGAATTTTGTAGGTTCGGAATGGAAAAAATATCAAAATTTCATTGAATCACGAAAAAATAGCAAACTTCGTCGATCAGGTGCGGGGAAAATGGAGAGTTTTGTTGATCAGGTGTGAAAAAAAGGGAATTTTGTTGATTGGGTGTCGAAATAGTGAATTTTGTCAATAAGGTGTGAAAAAATAGCGAATTTCACTGGTCGGGTATGAAAAGATAGCGAAATTTGTCAATCTGGCGTAGAAAAATCGCGAATTTGTTTCATCGGGCATAGAAAAAGTGCGAGTTTTGTCGATAATGTGCGGAGAAATCTCAAATTTCACTGTTTCTCTGAAAAATAGTGAACTACGTTGATCAGGCGCAGGAAAAAGGGGAATTTTCTTGAATGGATATATAAAAAAAGGAAATTTTGTTGAACAGGTGTAGAAAATTATGAATTTTGTCGATTAAGAGTGGAAAAATCTCAAATCTCGTTGATTCACGGAAAAATAGCGAACTTCGTCGATCAGGCGCGGCAGAAAAGGGGAATTTTGTTGAACGGGTGTGGAAAAAAAGGGAATTTTGTTGAAAGGGTGTAGAAAATCATGAATTTTGTCGATTAGGAATGGAAAAAATCTCAAAATTTCATTGAATCACGAAAAAATAACAAACTTCGTGGAACAGGTACGGGGAAAATGGAGAGTTTTGTTGATCAGGTGTGAAAAAAAGGGAATTTTGTTGATTGGGTATCGAAAAATAGTGAATTTTGTCAATAAGGTGTGAAAAAATAGCGAATTTCACTGGTCGGGTATAAAAAGATAGCGAAATTTGTCAATCTGGCGTAGAAAAATCGCGAATTTGTTTGATCGGGCATGGAAGAAGTGTGAATTTTGTCGATAATGTACAGAAAAATCTCAAATTTCGTTGATTCACGAAAAAATAGCAAACTTCTTCAATAATGCGCGGGGGAAAAAAGGGGAATTTTGTTGATCATGTGTGTAAAAAAGGGAATCTTGTGCATTGGGTGTTGAAAAATAGTGAATTCTGTCAATTGGGTGTGAAAAAATAGCGAATTTCGCTGGTCGGGTATGAAAAGATTGTGAAACTTGTCAATCCGGCGTAGAAAAATTGCGAATTTGTTTGATCGGGCATAGAAAAAGTGTGAATTTTGTCAATAATGTGTGGAAAAATCTCAAATTTCGTTGATTCACGGAAAATTAGCGAACTTCGTCGATCAGGCACGGCAGAAAGGGGGAATATTGTTGAACGGGTGTGGAAAAAAAGGGAATTTTCTTGAAAGGGTGTAGAAAATCGTGAATTTTGTCGATTCGGAATGGAAAAAATCTCAAAATTTCATTGAATCACGAAAAAATAGCAAACTTCGTCGTTCAGGTGCGGGGAAAATGGAGAGTTTTGTTGATCAGGTGTGAAAAAAAGGGAATTTTGTTGATTGGGTGTCGAAAAATAGTGAATTTTGTCAATAAGGTGTGAAAAAATAGCGAATTTCACTGGTCGGGTATGAAAAGATAGCGAAATTTGTCAATCTGGCGTAGAAAAATCGCAAATTTGTTTGATCGGGCATAGAAAAAGTGCGAGTTTTGTCGATAATGTGCGGAAAAATCTCAAATTTCGTTGTTTCACTGAAAAATAGTGAACTACGTTGATCAGACGCAGGAAAAAGGGGAATTTTGTTGAATGGATATGGAAAAAAAGGAAATTTTGTTGAACAGGTGTAGAAAATTACGAATTTTGTCAATTAGGAGTGGAAAAATCTCAAATTTCGTTGATTCACGGAAAAATAGCGAACTTTGTCGATCAGGCACGGAAAAAAGGAAATTTAGTGTTTTATCAGGTGTAGAAAAATAGTAAATTTTGTCAGTCGGGTGTGAAAAAATGGCAAATTTTGTCAATTGGGTGCGGAAAAACTGGAATTTTATCGATTGGCTTTGAAAAAATTGTGAATTTGGTCGATCAGGTGTCTAAATATCGCAAAGTTTTTTTATAGGGCATGGAAATTTACAAAAATTGTCTTCGAAAGGTATACAGTAAATTAAACTTTGAATTGAAGTTAATTAAAAAAAAAATTATATGTTCATGACATTGGGTGTCGAAAAATAGCGAATTCTGTCAATTGGGTGTGAAAAAATAGCGAATTTCGCTGGTCGGATATGAAAAGATTGCTAAACTTGCCAATCCGGCATAGAAAAATCGCGAATTTGTTTGATCGGGCATAGAAAAAGTGTGAATTTTGTCGATAATGTACGGAAAAATCTCAAGTTTCGTTGATTCACGAAAAAATAGCAAACTTCTTCAATCAGGTGCGGGAAAAAGGGGGAATTTTGTTGATCATGTGTGTAAAAAAGGGAATTTTGTGGATTGGGTGTCGAAAAATAGTGAATTTTGTCAATTGGGTGTGAAAAAATAGCGAATTTTGCTGGTTGGGTATGAAAAGATTGCGAAACTTGTCAATCCGGCGTAGAAAAATTGCGAATTTGTTTGATCGGGCATAGAAAAAGTGTGAATTTTGTCGATAATGTATGCAAAAATCTCAAATTTCGTTGATTCACGGAAAAATAGCGAACTTCGTCGATCAGGCACGGCAGAAAAGGGGAATATTTTTGGACGGGTGTGGAAAAAAAGGGAATTTTCTTGAAAGGGTGTAGAAAATCGTGAATTTTGTAGGTTCGGAATGGAAAAAATATCAAAATTTCATTGAATCACGAAAAAATAGCAAACTTCGTCGATCAGGTGCGGGGAAAATGGAGAGTTTTGTTGATCAGGTGTGAAAAAAAGGGAATTTTGTTGATTGGGTGTCGAAATAGTGAATTTTGTCAATAAGGTGTGAAAAAATAGCGAATTTCACTGGTCGGGTATGAAAAGATAGCGAAATTTGTCAATCTGGCGTAGAAAAATCGCGAAATTGTTTGATCGGGCATAGAAAAAGTGCGAGTTTTGTCGATAATGTGCGGAGAAATCTCAAATTTCACTGTTTCTCTGAAAAATAGTGAACTACGTTGATCAGGCGCAGGAGAAAGGGGAATTTTCTTGAATGGATATATAAAAAAAGGAAATTTTGTTGAACAGGTGTAGAAAATTATGAATTTTGTCGATTAAGAGTGGAAAAATCTCAAATCTCGTTGATTCACGGAAAAATAGCGAACTTCGTCGATCAGGCGCGGCAGAAAATGGGAATTTTGTTGAACGGGTGTGGAAAAAAAGGGAATTTTGTTGAAAGGGTGTAGAAAATCATGAATTTTGTCGATTAAGAATGGAAAAAATCTCAAAATTTCATTGAATCACGAAAAAATAGCAAACTTCGTGGAACAGGTACGGGGAAAATGGAGAGTTTTGTTGATCAGGTGTGAAAAAAAGGGAATTTTGTTGATTGGGTATCGAAAAATAGTGAATTTTGTCAATAAGGTGTGAAAAAATAGCGAATTTCACTGGTCGGGTATGAAAAGATAGCGAAATTTGTCAATCTGGCGTAGAAAAATCGCGAATTTGTTTGATCGGGCATGGAAGAAGTGTGAATTTTGTCGATAATGTACAGAAAAATCTCAAATTTCGTTGATTCACGAAAAAATAGCAAACTTCTTCAATAATGCGCGGGGGAAAAAAGGGGAATTTTGTTGATCATGTGTGTAAAAAAGGGAATCTTGTGCATTGGGTGTTGAAAAATAGTGAATTCTGTCAATTGGGTGTGAAAAAATAGCGAATTTCGCTGGTCGGGTATGAAAAGATAGCGAAATTTGTCAATCTGGCGTAGAAAAATTGCGAATTTGTTTGATCGGGCATAGAAAAAGTGTGAATTTTGTCGATAATGTGTGGAAAAATCTCAAATTTCGTTGATTCACGGAAAATTAGCGAACTTCGTCGATCAGGCACGGCAGAAAGTGGGAATATTGTTGAACGGGTGTGGAAAAAAAGGGAATTTTCTGGAAAGGGTGTAGAAAATCGTGAATTTTGTCGATTCGGAATGGAAAAAATCTCAAAATTTCATTGAATCACGAAAAAATAGCAAACTTCGTCGTTCAGGTGCGGGGAAAATGGAGAGTTTTGTTGATCAGGTGTGAAAAAAAGGGAATTTTGTTGATTGGGTGTCGAAAAATAGTGAATTTTGTCAATAAGGTGTGAAAAAATAGCGAATTTCACTGGTCGGGTATGAAAAGATAGCGAAATTTGTCAATCTGGCGTAGAAAAATCGCAAATTTGTTTGTTCGGGCATAGAAAAAGTGTGAATTTTGTCGATAATGTGTGGAAAAATCTCAAATTTCGTTGATTCACGGAAAAATAGCGAACTTCGTCGATCAGGCACGGCAGAAAGTGGGAATATTGTTGAACGGGTGTGGAAAAAAAGGGAATTTTCTTGAAAGGGTGTAGAAAATCGTGAATTTTGTCGATTCGGAATGGAAAAAATCTCAAAATTTCATTGAATCACGAAAAAATAGCAAACTTCGTCGTTCAGGTGCGGGGAAAATGGAGAGTTTTGTTGATCAGGTGTGAAAAAAAGGGAATTTTGTTGATTGGGTGTCGAAAAATAGTGAATTTTGTCAATAAGGTGTGAAAAAATAGCAAATTTCACTGATCGGGTATGAAAAGATAGCGAAATTTGTCAATCTGGCGTAGAAAAATCGCGAATTTGTTTGATCGGGCATAGAAAAAGTGCGAGTTTTGTCGATAATGTGCGGAAAAATCTCAAATTTCGTTGTTTCACTGAAAAATAGTGAACTACGTTGATCAGACGCAGGAAAAAGGGGAATTTTGTTGAATGGATATGGAAAAAAAGGAAATTTTGTTGAACAGGTGTAGAAAATTATGAATTTTGTCAATTAGGAGTGGAAAAATCTCAAATTTCGTTGATTCACGGAAAAATAGCGAACTTTGTCGATCAGGCACGGAAAAAAGGGAATTTAGTGTTTTATCAGGTGTAGAAAAATAGTAAATTTTGTCAGTCGGGTGTGAAAAAATGGCGAATTTTGTCAATTGGGTGCGGAAAAACTGGAATTTTATCGATTGGCTTTGAAAAAATTGTGAATTTGGTCGATCAGGTGTCTAAATATCGCAAAGTTTTTTTATAGGGCATGGAAATTTACAAAAATTGTCTTCAAAAGGTATACAGTAAATTAAACTTTGAATTGAAGTTAATTTAAAAAAAAAATTATATGTTCATGACATTGGGTGTCGAAAAATAGCGAATTCTGTCAATTGGGTGTGAAAAAATAGCGAATTTCGCTGGTCGGGTATGAAAAGATTGCTAAACTTGCCAATCCGGCTTAGAAAAAGCGCGAATTTGTTTGATCGGGCATAGAAAAAGTGTGAATTTTGTCGATAATGTACGGAAAAATCTCAAATTTCGTTGATTCACGAAAAAATAGCAAACTTCTTCAATCAGGTGCGGAAAAAAGGGGGAATTTTGTTGATCATGTGTGTAAAAAAGGGAATTTTGTGGATTGGGTGTCGAAAAATAGTGAATTTTGTCAATTGGGTGTGAAAAAATAGCGAATTTTGCTGGTTGGGTATGAAAAGATTGCGAAACTTGTCAATCCGGCGTAGAAAAATTGCGAATTTGTTTGATCGGGCATAGAAAAAGTGTGAATTTTGTCGATAATGTGCGGAAAAATCTCAAATTTCGTTGATACACGGAAAAATAGCGAACTTCGTCGATCAGGCGTGACAGAAAAGGGGAATATTGTTGAACGGGTGTGGAAAAAAAGGGAATTTTCTTGAAAGGGTGTAGAAAATCGTGAATTTTGTCGATTAGGAATGGGAAAATGTCAAAATTTCATTGAATCATGAAAAAATAGCAAACTTTGTCGATCAGGTGCGGGGAAAATGGAGAGTTTTGTTGATTGGGTATCGAAAAATAGTGAATTTTGTCAATAAGGTATGAAAAAATAGCGAATTTCACTGGTCGGGTATGAAAAGATAGCGAAATTTGTCAATCTGGCGTAGAAAAATCGCAAATTTGTTTGATCGGGCATAGAAAAATTGCGAGTTTTGTCGATAATGTGCGGAAAAATCTCAAATTTCGTTGTTTCACTGAAAAATAGTGAGCTACGTTGATCAGACGCAGGAAAAAGGGGAATTTTGTTGAATGGATATGGAAAAAAAGGAAATTTTGTTGAACAGGTGTAGAAAATTATGAATTTTGTCAATTAGGAGTGGAAAAATCTCAAATTTCGTTGATTCACGGAAAAATTGCGAACTTTGTCGATCAGGCACGGAAAAAAGGGAATTTTGTGTTTTATCAGGTGTAGAAAAATAGTAAATTTTGTCAGTCGGGTGTGAAAAAATGGCGAATTTTGTCAATTGGGTGCGGAAAAACTGGAATTTTATCGATTGGCTTTGAAAAAATTGTGAATTTGGTCGATCAGGTGTCTAAATATCGCAAAGTTTTTTTATAGGGCATGGAAATTTACAAAAATTTTCTTCAAAAGGTATACAGTAAATTAAACTTTGAATTGAAGTTAATTAAAAAAAAAAATTATATGTTCATGACATTGGGTGTCGAAAAATAGCGAATTCTGTCAATTGGGTGTGAAAAAATAGCGAATTTCGCTGGTCGGGTATGAAAAGATTGCTAAACTTGTCAATCCGGCGTAGAAAAATTGCGAATTTGTTTGATCGGGCATAGAAAAAGTGTGAATTTTGTCGATAATGTGTGGAAAAATCTCAAATTTCGTTGATTCACGGAAAAATAGCGAACTTCGTCGATCAGGCACGGCAGAAAAGGGGAATATTGTTGAACGGGTGTGGAAAAAAAGGGAATTTTCTTGAAAGGGTGTAGAAAATCGTGAATTTTGTCGATTCGGAATGGAAAAAATCTCAAAATTTCATTGAATCGCGAAAAAATAGCAAACTTCGTCGTTCAGGTGCGGGGAAAATGGAGAGTTTTGTTGATCAGGTGTGAAAAAAAGGGAATTTTGTTGATTGGGTGTCGAAAAATAGTGCATTTTGTCAATAAGGTGTGAAAAAATAGCGAATTTCACTGGTCGGGTATGAAAAGATAGCGAAATTTGTCAATCTGGCGTAGAAAAATCGCGAATTTGTTTGATCGGGCATAGAAAAAGTGCGAGTTTTGTCGATAATGAGCGGAAAAATCTCAAATTTCGTTGTTTCACTGAAAAATAGTGAACTACGTTGATCAGACGCAGGAAAAAGGGGAATTTTGTTGAATGGATATGGAAAAAAAGGAAATTTTGTTGAACAGGTGTAGAAAATTATGAATTTTGTCAATTAGGAGTGGAAAAATCTCAAATTTCGTTGATTCACGGAAAAATAGCGAACTTTGTCGATCAGGCACGGAAAAAAGGGAATTTAGTGTTTTATCAGGTGTAGAAAAATAGTAAGTTTTGTCAGTCGGGTGTGAAAAAATGGCGAATTTTGTCAATTGGGTGCGGAAAAACTGGAATTTTATCGATTGGCTTTGAAAAAATTGTGAATTTGGTCGATCAGGTGTCTAAATATCGCAAAGTTTTTTTATAGGGCATGGAAATTTACAAAAATTGTCTTCAAAAGGTATGCAGTAAATTAAACTTTGAATTGAAGTTAATTAAAAAAAAAAAATTATATGTTCATGACATTGGGTGTCGAAAAATAGCGAATTCTGTCAATTGGGTGTGAAAAAATAGCGAATTTCGCTGGTCGGGTATGAAAAGACTGCTAAACTTGCCAATCTGGCTTAGAAAAAGCGCGAATTGGTTTGATCGGGCATAGAAAAAGTGTGAATTTTGTCGATAATGTACGGAAAAATCTCAAATTTCGTTAATTCACGAAAAAATAGCAAACTTCTTCAATCAGGTGCGGGAAAAAGGGGGAATTTTGTTGATCATGTGTGTAAAAAAGGGAATTTTGTGGATTGGGTGTCGAAAAATAGTGAATTTTGTCAATTGGGTGTGAAAAAATAGCGAATTTTGCTTGTTGGGTATCAAAAGATTGCGAAACTTGTCAATCCGGCGTAGAAAAATTGCGAATTTGTTTGATCGGGCATAGAAAAAGTGTGAATTTTGTCGATAATGCGTGCAAAAATCTCAAATTTCGTTGATACACGGAAAAATAGCGAACTTCGTCGATCAGGCACGGCAGAAAAGGGGAATATTGTTGAACGGGTGTGGAAAAAAAGGGAATTTTCTTGAAAGGGTGTAGAAAATCGTGAATTTTGTAGGTTCGGAATGGAAAAAATATCAAAATTTCATTGAATCACGAAAAAATAGCAAACTTCGTCGATCAGGTGCGGGGAAAATGGAGAGTTTTGTTGATCAGGTGTGTTAAAAAGGGAATTTTGTTGATTGGGTGTCGAAATAGTGAATTTTGTCAATAAGGTGTGAAAAAATAGCGAATTTCACTGGTCGGGTATGAAAAGATAGCGAAATTTGTCAATCTGGCGTAGAAAAATCGCGAATTTGTTTGATCGGGCATAGAAAAAGTGCGAGTTTTGTCTATAATGTGCGGAGAAATCTCAAATTTCACTGTTTCTCTGAAAAATAGTGAACTACGTTGATCAGGCGCAGGAAAAAGGGGAATTTTCTTCAATGGATATAAAAAAAAGGAAATTTTGTTGAACAGGTGTAGAAAATTATGAATTTTGTCAATTAAGAGTGGAAAAATCTCAAATCTCGTTGATTCACGGAAAAATAGCGAACTTCGTCGATCAGGCGCGGTAAAAAAGGGGAATTTTGTTGAACGGGTGTGGAAAAAAAGGGAATTTTGTTGAAAGGGTGTAGAAAATCATGAATTTTGTCGATTAGGAATGGAAAAAATCTCAAAATTTCATTGAATCACGAAAAAATAGCAAACTTCGTGGAACAGGTACGGGGAAAATGGAGAGTTTTGTTGATCAGGTGTGAAAAAAAGGGAATTTTGTTGATTGGGTATCGAAAAATAGTGAATTTTGTCAATAAGGTGTGAAAAAATAGCGAATTTCACTGGTCGGGTATGAAAAGATAGCGAAATTTGTCAATCTGGCGTAGAAAAATCGCGAATTTGTTTGATCGGGCATGGAAGAAGTGGGAATTTTGTCGATAATGTACAGAAAAATCTCAAATTTCGTTGATTCACGAAAAAATAGCAAACTTCTTCAATAATGCGCGGGGGAAAAAAGGGGAATTTTGTTGATCATGTGTGTAAAAAAGGGAATCTTGTGCATTGGGTGTTGAAAAATAGTGAATTCTGTCGATTGGGTGTGAAAAAATAGCGAATTTCGCTGGTCGGGTATGAAAAGATTGTGAAACTTGTCAATCCGGCGTAGAAAAATTGCGAATTTGTTTGATCGGGCATAGAAAAAGTGTGAATTTTGTCGATAATGTGTGGAAAAATCTCAAATTTCGTTGATTCACGGAAAAATAGCGAACTTCGTCGATCAGGCACGGCAGAAAAGGGGAATATTGTTGAACGGGTGTGGAAAAAAAGGGAATTTTCTTGAAAGGGTGTAGAAAATCGTGAATTTTGTCGATTCGGAATGGAAAAAATCTCAAAATTTCATTGAATCACGAAAAAATAGCAAACTTCGTCGTTCAGGTGCGGGGAAAATGGAGAGTTTTGTTGATCAGGTGTGAAAAAAAGGGAATTTTGTTGATTGGGTGTCGAAAAATAGTGAATTTTGTCAATAAGGTGTGAAAAAATAGCGAATTTCACTGGTCGGGTATGAAAAGATAGCGAAATTTGTCAATCTGGCGTAGAAAAATCGCAAATTTGTTTGATCGGGCATAGAAAAAGTGCGAGTTTTGTCGATAATGTGCGGAAAAATCTCAAATTTCGTTGTTTCACTGAAAAATAGTGAACTACGTTGATCAGACGCAGGAAAAAGGGGAATTTTGTTGAATGGATATGGAAAAAAAGGAAATTTTGTTGAACAGGTGTAGAAAATTATGAATTTTGTCAATTAGGAGTGGAAAAATCTCAAATTTCGTTGATTCACGGAAAAATAGCGAACTTTGTCGATCAGGCACGGAAAAAAGGGAATTTTGTGTTTTATCAGGTGTAGAAAAATAGTAAATTTTGTCAGTCGGGTGTGAAAAAATGGCGAATTTTGTCAATTGGGTGCGGAAAAACTGGAATTTTATCGATTGGCTTTGAAAAAATTGTGAATTTGGTCGATCAGGTGTCTAAATATCGCAAAGTTTTTTTATAGGGCATGGAAATTTACAAAAATTGTCTTCAAAAGGTATACAGTAAATTAAACTTTGAATTGAAGTTAATTAAAAAAAAATTATATGTTCATGACATTGGGTGTCGAAAAATAGCGAATTCTGTCAATTGGGTGTGAAAAAATAGCGAATTTCGCTGGTCGGGTATGAAAAGATTGCTAAACTTGCCAATCCGGCATAGAAAAATCGCGAATTTGTTTGATCGGGCATAGAAAAAGTGTGAATTTTGTCGATAATGTACGGAAAAATCTCAAGTTTCGTTGATTCACGAAAAAATAGCAAACTTCTTCAATCAGGTGCGGGAAAAAGGGGGAATTTTGTTGATCATGTGTGTAAAAAAGGGAATTTTGTGGATTGGGTGTCGAAAAATAGTGAATTTTGTCAATTGGGTGTGAAAAAATAGCGAATTTTGCTGGTTGGGTATGAAAAGATTGCGAAACTTGTCAATCCGGCGTAGAAAAATTGCGAATTTTTTTGATCGGGCATAGAAAAAGTGGGAATTTTGTCGATAATGTATGCAAAAATCTCAAATTTCGTTGATTCACGGAAAAATAGCGAACTTCGTCGATCAGGCACGGCAGAAAAGGGGAATATTTTTGAACGGGTGTGGAAAAAAAGGGAATTTTCTTGAAAGGGTGTAGAAAATCGTGAATTTTGTAGGTTCGGAATGGAAAAAATATCAAAATTTCATTGAATCACGAAAAAATAGCAAACTTCGTCGATCAGGTGCGGGGAAAATGGAGAGTTTTGTTGATCAGGTGTGAAAAAAAGGGAATTTTGTTGATTGGGTGTCGAAATAGTGAATTTTGTCAATAAGGTGTGAAAAAATAGCGAATTTCACTGGTCGGGTATGAAAAGATAGCGAAATTTGTCAATCTGGCGTAGAAAAATCGCGAAATTGTTTGATCGGGCATAGAAAAAGTGCGAGTTTTGTCGATAATGTGCGGAGAAATCTCAAATTTCACTGTTTCTCTGAAAAATAGTGAACTACGTTGATCAGGCGCAGGAAAAAGGGTAATTTTCTTGAATGGATATATAAAAAAAGGAAATTTTGTTGAACAGGTGTAGAAAATTATGAATTTTGTCGATTAAGAGTGGAAAAATCTCAAATCTCGTTGATTCACGGAAAAATAGCGAACTTCGTCGATCAGGCGCGGCAGAAAAGGGGAATTTTGTTGAACGGGTGTGGAAAAAAAGGGAATTTTGTTGAAAGGGTGTAGAAAATCATGAATTTTGTCGATTAAGAATGGAAAAAATCTCAAAATTTCATTGAATCACGAAAAAATAGCAAATTTCGTGGAACAGGTACGGGGAAAATGGAGAGTTTTGTTGATCAGGTGTGAAAAAAAGGGAATTTTGTTGATTGGGTATCGAAAAATAGTGAATTTTGTCAATAAGGTGTGAAAAAATAGCGAATTTCACTGGTTGGGTATGAAAAGATAGCGAAATTTGTCAATCTGGCGTAGAAAAATCGCGAATTTGTTTGATCGGGCATGGAAGAAGTGTGAATTTTGTCGATAATGTACAGAAAAATCTCAAATTTCGTTGATTCACGAAAAAATAGCAAACTTCTTCAATAATGCGCGGGGGAAAAAAGGGGAATTTTGTTGATCATGTGTGTAAAAAAGGGAATCTTGTGCATTGGGTGTTGAAAAATAGTGAATTCTGTCAATTGGGTGTGAAAAAATAGCGAATTTCGCTGGTCGGGTATGAAAAGAGTGTGAAACTTGTCAATCCGGCGTAGAAAAATTGCGAATTTGTTTGATCGGGCATAGAAAAAGTGTGAATTTTGTCGATAATGTGTGGAAAAATCTCAAATTTCGTTGATTCACGGAAAAATAGCGAACTTCGTCGATCAGGCACGGCAGAAAAGGGGAATATTGTTGAACGGGTGTGGAAAAAAAGGGAATTTTCTTGAAAGGGTGTAGAAAATCGTGAATTTTGTCGATTCGGAATGGAAAAAATCTCAAAATTTCATTGAATCACGAAAAAATAGCAAACTTCGTCGTTCAGGTGCGGGGAAAATGGAGAGTTTTGTTGATCAGGTGTGAAAAAAAGGGAATTTTGTTGATTGGGTGTCGAAAAATAGTGAATTTTGTCAATAAGGTGTGAAAAAATAGCGAATTTCACTGGTCGGGTATGAAAAGATAGCGAAATTTGTCAATCTGGCGTAGAAAAATCGCAAATTTGTTTGATCGGGCATGGAAGAAGTGTGAATTTTGTCGATAATGTACGGAAAAATCTCAAATTTCGTTGATTCACGAAAAAATAGCAAACTTCTTCAATCAGGTGCGGAAAAAAGGGGGAATTTTGTTGATCATGTGTGTAAAAAAGGGAATTTTGTGGATTGGGTGTCGAAAAATAGTGAATTTTGTCAATTGGGTGTGAAAAAATAGCGAATTTTGCTGGTTGGGTATGAAAAGATTGCGAAACTTGTCAATCCGGCGTAGAAAAATTGCGAATTTGTTTGATCGGGCATAGAAAAAGTGTGAATTTTGTCGATAATGTGCGGAAAAATCTCAAATTTCGTTGATACACGGAAAAATAGCGAACTTCGTCGATCAGGCGTGACAGAAAAGGGGAATATTGTTGAACGGGTGTGGAAAAAAAGGGAATTTTCTTGAAAGGGTGTAGAAAATCGTGAATTTTGTCGATTAGGAATGGGAAAATGTCAAAATTTCATTGAATCATGAAAAAATAGCAAACTTTGTCGATCAGGTGCGGGGAAAATGGAGAGTTTTGTTGATTGGGTATCGAAAAATAGTGAATTTTGTCAATAAGGTATGAAAAAATAGCGAATTTCACTGGTCGGGTATGAAAAGATAGCGAAATTTGTCAATCTGGCGTAGAAAAATCGCAAATTTGTTTGATCGGGCATAGAAAAATTGCGAGTTTTGTCGATAATGTGCGGAAAAATCTCAAATTTCGTTGTTTCACTGAAAAATAGTGAGCTACGTTGATCAGACGCAGGAAAAAGGGGAATTTTGTTGAATGGATATGGAAAAAAAGGAAATTTTGTTGAACAGGTGTAGAAAATTATGAATTTTGTCAATTAGGAGTGGAAAAATCTCAAATTTCGTTGATTCACGGAAAAATTGCGAACTTTGTCGATCAGGCACGGAAAAAAGGGAATTTTGTGTTTTATCAGGTGTAGAAAAATAGTAAATTTTGTCAGTCGGGTGTGAAAAAATGGCGAATTTTGTCAATTGGGTGCGGAAAAACTGGAATTTTATCGATTGGCTTTGAAAAAATTGTGAATTTGGTCGATCAGGTGTCTAAATATCGCAAAGTTTTTTTATAGGGCATGGAAATTTACAAAAATTTTCTTCAAAAGGTATACAGTAAATTAAACTTTGAATTGAAGTTAATTAAAAAAAAAAATTATATGTTCATGACATTGGGTGTCGAAAAATAGCGAATTCTGTCAATTGGGTGTGAAAAAATAGCGAATTTCGCTGGTCGGGTATGAAAAGATTGCTAAACTTGTCAATCCGGCGTAGAAAAATTGCGAATTTGTTTGATCGGGCATAGAAAAAGTGTGAATTTTGTCGATAATGTGTGGAAAAATCTCAAATTTCGTTGATTCACGGAAAAATAGAGAACTTCGTCGATCAGGCACGGCAGAAAAGGGGAATATTGTTGAACGGGTGTGGAAAAAAAGGGAATTTTCTTGAAAGGGTGTAGAAAATCGTGAATTTTGTCGATTCGGAATGGAAAAAATCTCAAAATTTCATTGAATCGCGAAAAAATAGCAAACTTCGTCGTTCAGGTGCGGGGAAAATGGAGAGTTTTGTTGATCAGGTGTGAAAAAAAGGGAATTTTGTTGATTGGGTGTCGAAAAATAGTGCATTTTGTCAATAAGGTGTGAAAAAATAGCGAATTTCACTGGTCGGGTATGAAAAGATAGCGAAATTTGTCAATCTGGCGTAGAAAAATCGCGAATTTGTTTGATCGGGCATAGAAAAAGTGCGAGTTTTGTCGATAATGAGCGGAAAAATCTCAAATTTCGTTGTTTCACTGAAAAATAGTGAACTACGTTGATCAGACGCAGGAAAAAGGGGAATTTTGTTGAATGGATATGGAAAAAAAGGAAATTTTGTTGAACAGGTGTAGAAAATTATGAATTTTGTCAATTAGGAGTGGAAAAATCTCAAATTTCGTTGATTCACGGAAAAATAGCGAACTTTGTCGATCAGGCACGGAAAAAAGGGAATTTAGTGTTTTATCAGGTGTAGAAAAATAGTAAGTTTTGTCAGTCGGGTGTGAAAAAATGGCGAATTTTGTCAATTGGGTGCGGAAAAACTGGAATTTTATCGATTGGCTTTGAAAAAATTGTGAATTTGGTCGATCAGGTGTCTAAATATCGCAAAGTTTTTTTATAGGGCATGGAAATTTACAAAAATTGTCTTCAAAAGGTATGCAGTAAATTAAACTTTGAATTGAAGTTAATTAAAAAAAAAAAATTATATGTTCATGACATTGGGTGTCGAAAAATAGCGAATTCTGTCAATTGGGTGTGAAAAAATAGCGAATTTCGCTGGTCGGGTATGAAAAGACTGCTAAACTTGCCAATCTGGCTTAGAAAAAGCGCGAATTGGTTTGATCGGGCATAGAAAAAGTGTGAATTTTGTCGATAATGTACGGAAAAATCTCAAATTTCGTTAATTCACGAAAAAATAGCAAACTTCTTCAATCAGGTGCGGGAAAAAGGGGGAATTTTGTTGATCATGTGTGTAAAAAAGGGAATTTTGTGGATTGGGTGTCGAAAAATAGTGAATTTTGTCAATTGGGTGTGAAAAAATAGCGAATTTTGCTTGTTGGGTATCAAAAGATTGCGAAACTTGTCAATCCGGCGTAGAAAAATTGCGAATTTGTTTGATCGGGCATAGAAAAAGTGTGAATTTTGTCGATAATGCGTGCAAAAATCTCAAATTTCGTTGATACACGGAAAAATAGCGAACTTCGTCGATCAGGCACGGCAGAAAAGGGGAATATTGTTGAACGGGTGTGGAAAAAAAGGGAATTTTCTTGAAAGGGTGTAGAAAATCGTGAATTTTGTAGGTTCGGAATGGAAAAAATATCAAAATTTCATTGAATCACGAAAAAATAGCAAACTTCGTCGATCAGGTGCGGGGAAAATGGAGAGTTTTGTTGATCAGGTGTGTTAAAAAGGGAATTTTGTTGATTGGGTGTCGAAATAGTGAATTTTGTCAATAAGGTGTGAAAAAATAGCGAATTTCACTGGTCGGGTATGAAAAGATAGCGAAATTTGTCAATCTGGCGTAGAAAAATCGCGAATTTGTTTGATCGGGCATAGAAAAAGTGCGAGTTTTGTCTATAATGTGCGGAGAAATCTCAAATTTCACTGTTTCTCTGAAAAATAGTGAACTACGTTGATCAGGCGCAGGAAAAAGGGGAATTTTCTTCAATGGATATAAAAAAAAGGAAATTTTGTTGAACAGGTGTAGAAAATTATGAATTTTGTCAATTAAGAGTGGAAAAATCTCAAATCTCGTTGATTCACGGAAAAATAGCGAACTTCGTCGATCAGGCGCGGTAAAAAAGGGGAATTTTGTTGAACGGGTGTGGAAAAAAAGGGAATTTTGTTGAAAGGGTGTAGAAAATCATGAATTTTGTCGATTAGGAATGGAAAAAATCTCAAAATTTCATTGAATCACGAAAAAATAGCAAACTTCGTGGAACAGGTACGGGGAAAATGGAGAGTTTTGTTGATCAGGTGTGAAAAAAAGGGAATTTTGTTGATTGGGTATCGAAAAATAGTGAATTTTGTCAATAAGGTGTGAAAAAATAGCGAATTTCACTGGTCGGGTATGAAAAGATAGCGAAATTTGTCAATCTGGCGTAGAAAAATCGCGAATTTGTTTGATCGGGCATGGAAGAAGTGGGAATTTTGTCGATAATGTACAGAAAAATCTCAAATTTCGTTGATTCACGAAAAAATAGCAAACTTCTTCAATAATGCGCGGGGGAAAAAAGGGGAATTTTGTTGATCATGTGTGTAAAAAAGGGAATCTTGTGCATTGGGTGTTGAAAAATAGTGAATTCTGTCGATTGGGTGTGAAAAAATAGCGAATTTCGCTGGTCGGGTATGAAAAGATTGTGAAACTTGTCAATCCGGCGTAGAAAAATTGCGAATTTGTTTGATCGGGCATAGAAAAAGTGTGAATTTTGTCGATAATGTGTGGAAAAATCTCAAATTTCGTTGATTCACGGAAAAATAGCGAACTTCGTCGATCAGGCACGGCAGAAAAGGGGAATATTGTTGAACGGGTGTGGAAAAAAAGGGAATTTTCTTGAAAGGGTGTAGAAAATCGTGAATTTTGTCGATTCGGAATGGAAAAAATCTCAAAATTTCATTGAATCACGAAAAAATAGCAAACTTCGTCGTTCAGGTGCGGGGAAAATGGAGAGTTTTGTTGATCAGGTGTGAAAAAAAGGGAATTTTGTTGATTGGGTGTCGAAAAATAGTGAATTTTGTCAATAAGGTGTGAAAAAATAGCGAATTTCACTGGTCGGGTATGAAAAGATAGCGAAATTTGTCAATCTGGCGTAGAAAAATCGCAAATTTGTTTGATCGGGCATAGAAAAAGTGCGAGTTTTGTCGATAATGTGCGGAAAAATCTCAAATTTCGTTGTTTCACTGAAAAATAGTGAACTACGTTGATCAGACGCAGGAAAAAGGGGAATTTTGTTGAATGGATATGGAAAAAAAGGAAATTTTGTTGAACAGGTGTAGAAAATTATGAATTTTGTCAATTAGGAGTGGAAAAATCTCAAATTTCGTTGATTCACGGAAAAATAGCGAACTTTGTCGATCAGGCACGGAAAAAAGGGAATTTTGTGTTTTATCAGGTGTAGAAAAATAGTAAATTTTGTCAGTCGGGTGTGAAAAAATGGCGAATTTTGTCAATTGGGTGCGGAAAAACTGGAATTTTATCGATTGGCTTTGAAAAAATTGTGAATTTGGTCGATCAGGTGTCTAAATATCGCAAAGTTTTTTTATAGGGCATGGAAATTTACAAAAATTGTCTTCAAAAGGTATACAGTAAATTAAACTTTGAATTGAAGTTAATTAAAAAAAAATTATATGTTCATGACATTGGGTGTCGAAAAATAGCGAATTCTGTCAATTGGGTGTGAAAAAATAGCGAATTTCGCTGGTCGGGTATGAAAAGATTGCTAAACTTGCCAATCCGGCATAGAAAAATCGCGAATTTGTTTGATCGGGCATAGAAAAAGTGTGAATTTTGTCGATAATGTACGGAAAAATCTCAAGTTTCGTTGATTCACGAAAAAATAGCAAACTTCTTCAATCAGGTGCGGGAAAAAGGGGGAATTTTGTTGATCATGTGTGTAAAAAAGGGAATTTTGTGGATTGGGTGTCGAAAAATAGTGAATTTTGTCAATTGGGTGTGAAAAAATAGCGAATTTTGCTGGTTGGGTATGAAAAGATTGCGAAACTTGTCAATCCGGCGTAGAAAAATTGCGAATTTTTTTGATCGGGCATAGAAAAAGTGTGAATTTTGTCGATAATGTATGCAAAAATCTCAAATTTCGTTGATTCACGGAAAAATAGCGAACTTCGTCGATCAGGCACGGCAGAAAAGGGGAATATTTTTGAACGGGTGTGGAAAAAAAGGGAATTTTCTTGAAAGGGTGTAGAAAATCGTGAATTTTGTAGGTTCGGAATGGAAAAAATATCAAAATTTCATTGAATCACGAAAAAATAGCAAACTTCGTCGATCAGGTGCGGGGAAAATGGAGAGTTTTGTTGATCAGGTGTGAAAAAAAGGGAATTTTGTTGATTGGGTGTCGAAATAGTGAATTTTGTCAATAAGGTGTGAAAAAATAGCGAATTTCACTGGTCGGGTATGAAAAGATAGCGAAATTTGTCAATCTGGCGTAGAAAAATCGCGAAATTGTTTGATCGGGCATAGAAAAAGTGCGAGTTTTGTCGATAATGTGCGGAGAAATCTCAAATTTCACTGTTTCTCTGAAAAATAGTGAACTACGTTGATCAGGCGCAGGAAAAAGGGGAATTTTCTTGAATGGATATATAAAAAAAGGAAATTTTGTTGAACAGGTGTAGAAAATTATGAATTTTGTCGATTAAGAGTGGAAAAATCTCAAATCTCGTTGATTCACGGAAAAATAGCGAACTTCGTCGATCAGGCGCGGCAGAAAAGGGGAATTTTGTTGAACGGGTGTGGAAAAAAAGGGAATTTTGTTGAAAGGGTGTAGAAAATCATGAATTTTGTCGATTAAGAATGGAAAAAATCTCAAAATTTCATTGAATCACGAAAAAATAGCAAATTTCGTGGAACAGGTACGGGGAAAATGGAGAGTTTTGTTGATCAGGTGTGAAAAAAAGGGAATTTTGTTGATTGGGTATCGAAAAATAGTGAATTTTGTCAATAAGGTGTGAAAAAATAGCGAATTTCACTGGTTGGGTATGAAAAGATAGCGAAATTTGTCAATCTGGCGTAGAAAAATCGCGAATTTGTTTGATCGGGCATGGAAGAAGTGTGAATTTTGTCGATAATGTACAGAAAAATCTCAAATTTCGTTGATTCACGAAAAAATAGCAAACTTCTTCAATAATGCGCGGGGGAAAAAAGGGGAATTTTGTTGATCATGTGTGTAAAAAAGGGAATCTTGTGCATTGGGTGTTGAAAAATAGTGAATTCTGTCAATTGGGTGTGAAAAAATAGCGAATTTCGCTGGTCGGGTATGAAAAGAGTGTGAAACTTGTCAATCCGGCGTAGAAAAATTGCGAATTTGTTTGATCGGGCATAGAAAAAGTGTGAATTTTGTCGATAATGTGTGGAAAAATCTCAAATTTCGTTGATTCACGGAAAAATAGCGAACTTCGTCGATCAGGCACGGCAGAAAAGGGGAATATTGTTGAACGGGTGTGGAAAAAAAGGGAATTTTCTTGAAAGGGTGTAGAAAATCGTGAATTTTGTCGATTCGGAATGGAAAAAATCTCAAAATTTCATTGAATCACGAAAAAATAGCAAACTTCGTCGTTCAGGTGCGGGGAAAATGGAGAGTTTTGTTGATCAGGTGTGAAAAAAAGGGAATTTTGTTGATTGGGTGTCGAAAAATAGTGAATTTTGTCAATAAGGTGTGAAAAAATAGCGAATTTCACTGGTCGGGTATGAAAAGATAGCGAAATTTGTCAATCTGGCGTAGAAAAATCGCAAATTTGTTTGATCGGGCATAGAAAAAGTGTGAATTTTGTCGATAATGTGTGGAAAAATCTCAAATTTCGTTGATTCACGGAAAAATAGCGAACTTCGTCGATCAGGCACGGCAGAAAAGGGGAATATTGTTGAACGGGTGTGGAAAAAAAGGGAATTTTCTTGAAAGGGTGTAGAAAATCGTGAATTTTGTCGATTCGGAATGGAAAAAATCTCAAAATTTCATTGAATCACGAAAAAATAGCAAACTTCGTCGTTCAGGTGCGGGGAAAATGGAGAGTTTTGTTGATCAGGTGTGAAAAAAAGGGAATTTTGTTGATTGGGTATCGAAAAATAGTGAATTTTGTCAATAAGGTATGAAAAAATAGCGAATTTCACTGGTCGGGTATGAAAAGATAGCGAAATTTGTCAATCTGGCGTAGAAAAATCGCGAATTTGTTTGATCGGGCATAGAAAAAGTGCGAGTTTTGTCGATAATGTGCGGAAAAATCTCAAATTTCGTTGTTTCACTGAAAAATAGTGAACTACGTTGATCAGACGCAGGGAAAAGGGGAATTTTGTTGAATGGATATGGAAAAAAAGGAAATTTTGTTGAACAGGTGTAGAAAATTATGAATTTTGTCAATTAGGAGTGGAAAAATCTCAAATTTCGTTGATTCACGAAAAAATAGCAAACTTCTTCAATCAGGTGCGGAAAAAAGGGGGAATTTTGTTGATCATGTGTGTAAAAAAGGGAATTTTGTGGATTGGGTGTCGAAAAATAGTGAATTTTGTCAATTGGGTGTGAAAAAATAGCGAATTTTGCTGGTTGGGTATGAAAAGATTGCGAAACTTGTCAATCCGGCGTAGAAAAATTGCGAATTTGTTTGATCGGGCATAGAAAAAGTGTGAATTTTGTCGATAATGTGCGGAAAAATCTCAAATTTCGTTGATACACGGAAAAATAGCGAACTTCGTCGATCAGGCGTGACAGAAAAGGGGAATATTGTTGAACGGGTGTGGAAAAAAAGGGAATTTTCTTGAAAGGGTGTAGAAAATCGTGAATTTTGTCGATTAGGAATGGGAAAATGTCAAAATTTCATTGAATCATGAAAAAATAGCAAACTTTGTCGATCAGGTGCGGGGAAAATGGAGAGTTTTGTTGATTGGGTATCGAAAAATAGTGAATTTTGTCAATAAGGTATGAAAAAATAGCGAATTTCACTGGTCGGGTATGAAAAGATAGCGAAATTTGTCAATCTGGCGTAGAAAAATCGCAAATTTGTTTGATCGGGCATAGAAAAAGTGCGAGTTTTGTCGATAATGTGCGGAAAAATCTCAAATTTCGTTGTTTCACTGAAAAATAGTGAGCTACGTTGATCAGACGCAGGAAAAAGGGGAATTTTGTTGAATGGATATGGAAAAAAAGGAAATTTTGTTGAACAGGTGTAGAAAATTATGAATTTTGTCAATTAGGAGTGGAAAAATCTCAAATTTCGTTGATTCACGGAAAAATAGCGAACTTTGTCGATCAGGCACGGAAAAAAGGGAATTTTGTGTTTTATCAGGTGTAGAAAAATAGTAAATTTTGTCAGTCGGGTGTGAAAAAATGGCGAATTTTGTCAATTGGGTGCGGAAAAACTGGAATTTTATCGATTGGCTTTGAAAAAATTGTGAATTTGGTCGATCAGGTGTCTAAATATCGCAAAGTTTTTTTATAGGGCATGGAAATTTACAAAAATTTTCTTCAAAAGGTATACAGTAAATTAAACTTTGAATTGAAGTTAATTAAAAAAAAAAATTATATGTTCATGACATTGGGTTTCGAAAAATAGCGAATTCTGTCAATTGGGTGTGAAAAAATAGCGAATTTCGCTGGTCGGGTATGAAAAGATTGCTAAACTTGTCAATCCGGCGTAGAAAAATTGCGAATTTGTTTGATCGGGCATAGAAAAAGTGTGAATTTTGTCGATAATGTACGGAAAAATCTCAAATTTCGTTAATTCACGAAAAAATAGCAAACTTCTTCAATCAGGTGCGGGAAAAAGGGGGAATTTTGTTGATCATGTGTGTAAAAAAGGGAATTTTGTGGATTGGGTGTCGAAAAATAGTGAATTTTGTCAATTGGGTGTGAAAAAATAGCGAATTTTGCTTGTTGGGTATGAAAAGATTGCGAAACTTGTCAATCCGGCGTAGAAAAATTGCGAATTTGTTTGATCGGGCATAGAAAAAGTGTGAATTTTGTCGATAATGCGTGCAAAAATCTCAAATTTCGTTGATTCACGGAAAAATAGCGAACTTCGTCGATCAGGCACGGCAGAAAAGGGGAATATTGTTGAACGGGTGTGGAAAAAAAGGGAATTTTCTTGAAAGGGTGTAGAAAATCGTGAATTTTGTAGGTTCGGAATGGAAAAAATATCAAAATTTCATTGAATCACGAAAAAATAGCAAACTTCGTCGATCAGGTGCGGGGAAAATGGAGAGTTTTGTTGATCAGGTGTGTTAAAAAGGGAATTTTGTTGATTGGGTGTCGAAATAGTGAATTTTGTCAATAAGGTGTGAAAAAATAGCGAATTTCACTGGTCGGGTATGAAAAGATAGCAAAATTTGTCAATCTGGCGTAGAAAAATCGCGAATTTGTTTGATCGGGCATAGAAAAAGTGCGAGTTTTGTCTATAATGTGCGGAGAAATCTCAAATTTCACTGTTTCTCTGAAAAATAGTGAACTACGTTGATCAGGCGCAGGAAAAAGGGGAATTTTCTTGAATGGATACATAAAAAAAGGAAATTTTGTTGAACAGGTGTAGAAAATTATGAATTTTGTCAATTAAGAGTGGAAAAATCTCAAATCTCGTTGATTCACGGAAAAATAGCGAACTTCGTCGATCAGGCGCGGTAAAAAAGGGGGATTTTGTTGAACGGGTGTGGAAAAAAAGGGAATTTTATTGAAAGGGTGTAGAAAATCATGAATTTTGTCGATTAGGAATGGAAAAAATCTCAAAATTTCATTGAATCACGAAAAAATAGCAAACTTCGTGGAACAGGTACGGGGAAAATGGAGAGTTTTGTTGATCAGGTGTGAAAAAAAGGGAATTTTGTTGATTGGGTATCGAAAAATAGTGAATTTTGTCAATAAGGTGTGAAAAAATAGCGAATTTCACTGGTCGGGTATGAAAAGATAGCGAAATTTGTCAATCTGGCGTAGAAAAATCGCGAATTTGTTTGATCGGGCATGGAAGAAGTGGGAATTTTGTCGATAATGTACAGAAAAATCTCAAATTTCGTTGATTCACGAAAAAATAGCAAACTTCTTCAATAATGCGCGGGGGAAAAAAGGGGAATTTTGTTGATCATGTGTGTAAAAAAGGGAATCTTGTGCATTGGGTGTTGAAAAATAGTGAATTCTGTCAATTGGGTGTGAAAAAATAGCGAATTTCGCTGGTCGGGTATGAAAAGATTGTGAAACTTGTCAATCCGGCGTAGAAAAATTGCGAATTTGTTTGATCGGGCATAGAAAAAGTGCGAGTTTTGTCGATAATGTGCGGAAAAATCTCAAATTTCGTTGTTTCACTGAAAAATAGTGAACTACGTTGATCAGACGCAGGAAAAAGGGGAATTTTGTTGAATGGATATGGAAAAAAGGAAATTTTGTTGAACAGGTGTAGAAAATTATGAATTTTGTCAATTAGGAGTGGAAAAATCTCAAATTTCGTTGATTCACGGAAAAATAGCGAACTTTGTCGATCAGGCACGGAAAAAAGGGAATTTTGTGTTTTATCAGGTGTAGAAAAATAGTAAATTTTGTCAGTCGGGTGTGAAAAAATGGCGAATTTTGTCAATTGGGTGCGGAAAAACTGGAATTTTATCGATTGGCTTTGAAAAAATTGTGAATTTGGTCGATCAGGTGTCTAAATATCGCAAAGTTTTTTTATAGGGCATGGAAATTTACAAAAATTGTCTTCAAAAGGTATACAGTAAATTAAACTTTGAATTGAAGTTAATTAAAAAAAAAATTATATGTTCATGACATTGGGTGTCGAAAAATAGCGAATTCTGTCAATTGGGTGTGAAAAAATAGCGAATTTCGCTGGTCGGGTATGAAAAGATTGCTAAACTTGCCAATCCGGCATAGAAAAATCGCGAATTTGTTTGATCGGGCATAGAAAAAGTGTGAATTTTGTCGATAATGTACGGAAAAATCTCAAGTTTCGTTGATTCACGAAAAAATAGCAAACTTCTTCAATCAGGTGCGGGAAAAAGGGGGAATTTTGTTGATCATGTGTGTAAAAAAGGGAATTTTGTGGATTGGGTGTCGAAAAATAGTGAATTTTGTCAATTGGGTGTGAAAAAATAGCGAATTTTGCTGGTTGGGTATGAAAAGATTGCGAAACTTGTCAATCCGGCGTAGAAAAATTGCGAATTTGTTTGATCGGGCATAGAAAAAGTGTGAATTTTGTCGATAATGCGTGCAAAAATCTCAAATTTCGTTGATTCACGGAAAAATAGCGAACTTCGTCGATCAGGCACGGCAGAAAAGGGGAATATTGTTGAACGGGTGTGGAAAAAAAGGGAATTTTCTTGAAAGGGTGTAGAAAATCGTGAATTTTGTAGGTTCGGAATGGAAAAAATATCAAAATTTCATTGAATCACGAAAAAATAGCAAACTTCGTCGATCAGGTGCGGGGAAAATGGAGAGTTTTGTTGATCAGGTGTGTTAAAAAGGGAATTTTGTTGATTGGGTGTCGAAATAGTGAATTTTGTCAATAAGGTGTGAAAAAATAGCGAATTTCACTGGTCGGGTATGAAAAGATAGCGAAATTTGTCAATCTGGCGTAGAAAAATCGCGAATTTGTTTGATCGGGCATAGAAAAAGTGCGAGTTTTGTCTATAATGTGCGGAGAAATCTCAAATTTCACTGTTTCTCTGAAAAATAGTGAACTACGTTGATCAGGCGCAGGAAAAAGGGGAATTTTCTTGAATGGATACATAAAAAAAGGAAATTTTGTTGAACAGGTGTAGAAAATTATGAATTTTGTCAATTAAGAGTGGAAAAATCTCAAATCTCGTTGATTCACGGAAAAATAGCGAACTTCGTCGATCAGGCGCGGTAAAAAAGGGGGATTTTGTTGAACGGGTGTGGAAAAAAAGGGAATTTTATTGAAAGGGTGTAGAAAATCATAAATTTTGTCGATTAGGAATGGAAAAAATCTCAAAATTTCATTGAATCACGAAAAAATAGCAAACTTCGTGGAACAGGTACGGGGAAAATGGAGAGTTTTGTTGATCAGGTGTGAAAAAAAGGGAATTTTGTTGATTGGGTATCGAAAAATAGTGAATTTTGTCAATAAGGTGTGAAAAAATAGCGAATTTCACTGGTCGGGTATGAAAAGATAGCGAAATTTGTCAATCTGGCGTAGAAAAATCGCGAATTTGTTTGATCGGGCATGGAAGAAGTGGGAATTTTGTCGATAATGTACAGAAAAATCTCAAATTTCGTTGATTCACGAAAAAATAGCAAACTTCTTCAATAATGCGCGGGGGAAAAAAGGGGAATTTTGTTGATCATGTGTGTAAAAAAGGGAATCTTGTGCATTGGGTGTTGAAAAATAGTGAATTCTGTCAATTGGGTGTGAAAAAATAGCGAATTTCGCTGGTCGGGTATGAAAAGATTGTGAAACTTGTCAATCCGGCGTAGAAAAATTGCGAATTTGTTTGATCGGGCATAGAAAAAGTGCGAGTTTTGTCGATAATGTGCGGAAAAATCTCAAATTTCGTTGTTTCACTGAAAAATAGTGAACTACGTTGATCAGACGCAGGAAAAAGGGGAATTTTGTTGAATGGATATGGAAAAAAAAAAAATTTTGTTGAACAGGTGTAGAAAATTATGAATTTTGTCAATTAGGAGTGGAAAAATCTCAAATTTCGTTGATTCACGGAAAAATAGCGAACTTTGTCGATCAGGCACGGAAAAAAGGGAATTTTGTGTTTTATCAGGTGTAGAAAAATAGTAAATTTTGTCAGTCGGGTGTGAAAAAATGGCGAATTTTGTCAATTGGGTGCGGAAAAACTGGAATTTTATCGATTGGCTTTGAAAAAATTGTGAATTTGGTCGATCAGGTGTCTAAATTTTGCAAAGTTTTTTTATAGGGCATGGAAATTTACAAAAATTGTCTTCAAAAGGTATACAGTAAATTAAACTTTGAATTGAAGTTAATTAAAAAAAAAATTATATGTTCATGACATTGGGTGTCGAAAAATAGCGAATTCTGTCAATTGGGTGTGAAAAAATAGCGAATTTCGCTGGTCGGGTATGAAAAGATTGCTAAACTTGCCAATCCGGCATAGAAAAATCGCGAATTTGTTTGATCGGGCATAGAAAAAGTGTGAATTTTGTCGATAATGTACGGAAAAATCTCAAGTTTCGTTGATTCACGAAAAAATAGCAAACTTCTTCAATCAGGTGCGGGAAAAAGGGGGAATTTTGTTGATCATGTGTGTAAAAAAGGGAATTTTGTGGATTGGGTGTCGAAAAATAGTGAATTTTGTCAATTGGGTGTGAAAAAATAGCGAATTTTGCTGGTTGGGTATGAAAAGATTGCGAAACTTGTCAATCCGGCGTAGAAAAATTGCGAATTTTTTTGATCGGGCATAGAAAAAGTGTGAATTTTGTCGATAATGTATGCAAAAATCTCAAATTTCGTTGATTCACGGAAAAATAGCGAACTTCGTCGATCAGGCACGGCAGAAAAGGGGAATATTGTTGAACGGGTGTGGAAAAAAAGGGAATTTTCTTGAAAGGGTGTAGAAAATCGTGAATTTTGTAGGTTCGGAATGGAAAAAATATCAAAATTTCATTGAATCACGAAAAAATAGCAAACTTCGTCGATCAGGTGCGGGGAAAATGGAGAGTTTTGTTGATCAGGTGTGAAAAAAAGGGAATTTTGTTGATTGGGTGTCGAAATAGTGAATTTTGTCAATAAGGTGTGAAAAAATAGCGAATTTCACTGGTCGGGTATGAAAAGATAGCGAAATTTGTCAATCTGGCGTAGAAAAATCGCGAAATTGTTTGATCGGGCATAGAAAAAGTGCGAGTTTTGTCGATAATGTGCGGAGAAATCTCAAATTTCACTGTTTCTCTGAAAAATAGTGAACTACGTTGATCAGGCGCAGGAAAAAGGGGAATTTTCTTGAATGGATATATAAAAAAAGGAAATTTTGTTGAACAGGTGTAGAAAATTATGAATTTTGTCGATTAAGAGTGGAAAAATCTCAAATCTCGTTGATTCACGGAAAAATAGCGAACTTCGTCGATCAGGCGCGGCAGAAAAGGGGAATTTTGTTGATTGGGTATCGAAAAATAGTGAATTTTGTCAATAAGGTGTGAAAAAATAGCGAATTTCACTGGTTGGGTATGAAAAGATAGCGAAATTTGTCAATCTGGCGTAGAAAAATCGCGAATTTGTTTGATCGGGCATGGAAGAAGTGTGAATTTTGTCGATAATGTACAGAAAAATCTCAAATTTCGTTGATTCACGAAAAAATAGCAAACTTCTTCAATAATGCGCGGGGGAAAAAAGGGGAATTTTGTTGATCATGTGTGTAAAAAAGGGAATCTTGTGCATTGGGTGTTGAAAAATAGTGAATTCTGTCAATTGGGTTTGAAAAAATAGCGAATTTCGCTGGTCGGGTATGAAAAGAGTGTGAAACTTGTCAATCCGGCGTAGAAAAATTGCGAATTTGTTTGATCGGGCATAGAAAAAGTGTGAATTTTGTCGATAATGTGTGGAAAAATCTCAAATTTCGTTGATTCACGGAAAAATAGCGAACTTCGTCGATCAGGCACGGCAGAAAAGGGGAATATTGTTGAACGGGTGTGGAAAAAAAGGGAATTTTCTTGAAAGGGTGTAGAAAATCGTGAATTTTGTTGATTCGGAATGGAAAAAATCTCAAAATTTCATTGAATCACGAAAAAATAGCAAACTTCGTCGTTCAGGTGCGGGGAAAATGGAGAGTTTTGTTGATCAGGTGTGAAAAAAAGGGAATTTTGTTGATTGGGTGTCGAAAAATAGTGAATTTTGTCAATAAGGTGTGAAAAAATAGCGAATTTCACTGGTCGGGTATGAAAAGATAGCGAAATTTGTCAATCTGGCGTAGAAAAATCGCAAATTTGTTTGATCGGGCATAGAAAAAGTGTGAATTTTGTCGATAATGTGTGGAAAAATCTCAAATTTCGTTGATTCACGGAAAAATAGCGAACTTCGTCGATCAGGCACGGCAGAAAAGGGGAATATTGTTGAACGGGTGTGGAAAAAAAGGGAATTTTCTTGAAAGGGTGTAGAAAATCGTGAATTTTGTCGATTCGGAATGGAAAAAATCTCAAAATTTCATTGAATCACGAAAAAATAGCAAACTTCGTCGTTCAGGTGCGGGGAAAATGGAGAGTTTTGTTGATCAGGTGTGAAAAAAAGGGAATTTTGTTGATTGGGTATCGAAAAATAGTGAATTTTGTCAATAAGGTATGAAAAAATAGCGAATTTCACTGGTCGGGTATGAAAAGATAGCGAAATTTGTCAATCTGGCGTAGAAAAATCGCGAATTTGTTTGATCGGGCATAGAAAAAGTGCGAGTTTTGTCGATAATGTGCGGAAAAATCTCAAATTTCGTTGTTTCACTGAAAAATAGTGAACTACGTTGATCAGACGCAGGAAAAAGGGGAATTTTGTTGAATGGATATGGAAAAAAAGGAAATTTTGTTGAACAGGTGTAGAAAATTATGAATTTTGTCAATTAGGAGTGGAAAAATCTCAAATTTCGTTGATTCACGGAAAAATAGCGAACTTTGTCGATCAGGCACGGAAAAAAGGGAATTTAGTGTTTTATCAGGTGTAGAAAAATAGTAAATTTTGTCAGTCGGGTGTGAAAAAATGGCGAATTTTGTCAATTGGGTGCGGAAAAACTGGAATTTTATCGATTGGCTTTGAAAAAATTGTGAATTTGGTCGATCAGGTGTCTAAATATCGCAAAGTTTTTTTATAGGTCATGGAAATTTACAAAAATTGGCTTCAAAAGGTATACAGTAAATTAAACTTTGAATTGAAGTTAATTTAAAAAAAAAAATTATATGTTCATGACATTGGGTGTCGAAAAATAGCGAATTCTGTCAATTGGGTGTGAAAAAATAGCGAATTTCGCTGGTCGGGTATGAAAAGATTGCTAAACTTGCCAATCCGGCTTAGAAAAAGCGCGAATTTGTTTGATCGGGCATAGAAAAAGTGTGAATTTTGTCGATAATGTACGGAAAAATCTCAAATTTCGTTGATTCACGAAAAAATAGCAAACTTCTTCAATCAGGTGCGGAAAAAAGGGGGAATTTTGTTGATCATGTGTGTAAAAAAGGGAATTTTGTGGATTGGGTGTCGAAAAATAGTGAATTTTGTCAATTGGGTGTGAAAAAATAGCGAATTTTGCTGGTTGGGTATGAAAAGATTGCGAAACTTGTCAATCCGGCGTAGAAAAATTGCGAATTTGTTTGATCGGGCATAGAAAAATTGTGAATTTTGTCGATAATGTGCGGAAAAATCTCAAATTTCGTTGATACACGGAAAAATAGCGAACTTCGTCGATCAGGCGTGACAGAAAAGGGGAATATTGTTGAACGGGTGTGGAAAAAAAGGGAATTTTCTTGAAAGGGTGTAGAAAATCGTGAATTTTGTCGATTAGGAATGGGAAAATGTCAAAATTTCATTGAATCATGAAAAAATAGCAAACTTTGTCGATCAGGTGCGGGGAAAATGGAGAGTTTTGTTGATTGGGTATCGAAAAATAGTGAATTTTGTCAATAAGGTATGAAAAAATAGCGAATTTCACTGGTCGGGTATGAAAAGATAGCGAAATTTGTCAATCTGGCGTAGAAAAATCGCAAATTTGTTTGATCGGGCATAGAAAAAGTGCGAGTTTTGTCGATAATGTGCGGAAAAATCTCAAATTTCGTTGTTTCACTGAAAAATAGTGAGCTACGTTGATCAGACGCAGGAAAAAGGGGAATTTTGTTGAATGGATATGGAAAAAAAGGAAATTTTGTTGAACAGGTGTAGAAAATTATGAATTTTGTCAATTAGGAGTGGAAAAATCTCAAATTTCGTTGATTCACGGAAAAATAGCGAACTTTGTCGATCAGGCACGGAAAAAAGGGAATTTTGTGTTTTATCAGGTGTAGAAAAATAGTAAATTTTGTCAGTCGGGTGTGAAAAAATGGCGAATTTTGTCAATTGGGTGCGGAAAAACTGGAATTTTATCGATTGGCTTTGAAAAAATTGTGAATTTGGTCGATCAGGTGTCTAAATATCGCAAAGTTTTTTTATAGGGCATGGAAATTTACAAAAATTTTCTTCAAAAGGTATACAGTAAATTAAACTTTGAATTGAAGTTAATTAAAAAAAAAAATTATATGTTCATGACATTGGGTGTCGAAAAATAGCGAATTCTGTCAATTGGGTGTGAAAAAATAGCGAATTTCGCTGGTCGGGTATGAAAAGATTGCTAAACTTGTCAATCCGGCGTAGAAAATTGCGAATTTGTTTGATCGGGCATAGAAAAAGTGTGAATTTTGTCGATAATGTGTGGAAAAATCTCAAATTTCGTTGATTCACGGGAAAATAGCGAACTTCGTCGATCAGGCACGGCAGAAAAAGGGAATATTGTTGAACGGGTGTGGAAAAAAAGGGAATTTTCTTGAAAGGGTGTAGAAAATCGTGAATTTTGTCGATTCGGAATGGAAAAAATCTCAAAATTTCATTGAATCACGAAAAAATAGCAAACTTCGTCGTTCAGGTGCGGGGAAAATGGAGAGTTTTGTTGATCAGGTGTGAAAAAAAGGGAATTTTGTTGATTGGGTGTCGAAAAATAGTGCATTTTGTCAATAAGGTGTGAAAAAATAGCGAATTTCACTGGTCGGGTATGAAAAGATAGCGAAATTTGTCAATCTGGCGTAGAAAAATCGCGAATTTGTTTGATCGGGCATAGAAAAAGTGCGAGTTTTGTCGATAATGAGCGGAAAAATCTCAAATTTCGTTGTTTCACTGAAAAATAGTGAACTACGTTGATCAGACGCAGGAAAAAGGGGAATTTTGTTGAATGGATATGGAAAAAAAGGAAATTTTGTTGAACAGGTGTAGAAAATTATGAATTTTGTCAATTAGGAGTGGAAAAATCTCAAATTTCGTTGATTCACGGAAAAATAGCGAACTTTGTCGATCAGGCACGGAAAAAAGGGAATTTAGTGTTTTATCAGGTGTAGAAAAATAGTAAATTTTGTCAGTCGGGTGTGAAAAAATGGCGAATTTTGTCAATTGGGTGCGGAAAAACTGGAATTTTATCGATTGGCTTTGAAAAAATTGTGAATTTGGTCGATCAGGTGTCTAAATATCGCAAAGTTTTTTTATAGGGCATGGAAATTTACAAAAATTGTCTTCAAAAGGTATGCAGTAAATTAAACTTTGAATTGAAGTTAATTAAAAAAAAAAATTATATGTTCATAACATTGGGTGTAGAAAAATAGCGAATTCTGTCAATTGGGTGTGAAAAAATAGCGAATTTCGCTGGTCGGGTATGAAAAGATTGCTAAACTTGCCAATCCGGCTTAGAAAAAGCGCGAATTGGTTTGATCGGGCTTAGAAAAAGTGTGAATTTTGTCGATAATGTACGGAAAAATCTCAAATTTCGTTAATTCACGAAAAAATAGCAAACTTCTTCAATCAGGTGCGGGAAAAAGGGGGAATTTTGTTGATCATGTGTGTAAAAAAGGGAATTTTGTGGATTGGGTGTCGAAAAATAGTGAATTTTGTCAATTGGGTGTGAAAAAATAGCGAATTTTGCTTGTTGGGTTTGAAAAGATTGCGAAACTTGTCAATCCGGCGTAGAAAAATTGCGAATTTGTTTGATCGGGCATAGAAAAAGTGTGAATTTTGTCGATAATGCGTGCAAAAATCTCAAATTTCGTTGATTCACGGAAAAATAGCGAACTTCGTCGATCAGGCACGGCAGAAAAGGGGAATATTGTTGAACGGGTGTGGAAAAAAAGGGAATTTTCTTGAAAGGGTGTAGAAAATCGTGAATTTTGTAGGTTCGGAATGGAAAAAATATCAAAATTTCATTGAATCACGAAAAAATAGCAAACTTCGTCGATCAGGTGCGGGGAAAATGGAGAGTTTTGTTGATCAGGTGTGTTAAAAAGGGAATTTTGTTGATTGGGTGTCGAAATAGTGAATTTTGTCAATAAGGTGTGAAAAAATAGCGAATTTCACTGGTCGGGTATGAAAAGATAGCGAAATTTGTCAATCTGGCGTAGAAAAATCGCGAATTTGTTTGATCGGGCATAGAAAAAGTGCGAGTTTTGTCTATAATGTGCGGAGAAATCTCAAATTTCACTGTTTCTCTGAAAAATAGTGAACTACGTTGATCAGGCGCAGGAAAAAGGGGAATTTTCTTGAATGGATATATAAAAAAAGGAAATTTTGTTGAACAGGTGTAGAAAATTATGAATTTTGTCAATTAAGAGTGGAAAAATCTCAAATCTCGTTGATTCACGGAAAAATAGCGAACTTCGTCGATCAGGCGCGGTAAAAAAGGGGAATTTTGTTGAACGGGTGTGGAAAAAAAGGGAATTTTGTTGAAAGGGTGTAGAAAATCATGAATTTTGTCGATTAGGAATGGAAAAAATCTCAAAATTTCATTGAATCACGAAAAAATAGCAAACTTCGTGGAACAGGTACGGGGAAAATGGAGAGTTTTGTTGATCAGGTGTGAAAAAAAGGGAATTTTGTTGATTGGGTATCGAAAAATAGTGAATTTTGTCAATAAGGTGTGAAAAAATAGCGAATTTCACTGGTCGGGTATGAAAAGATAGCGAAATTTGTCAATCTGGCGTAGAAAAATCGCGAATTTGTTTGATCGGGCATGGAAGAAGTGTGAATTTTGTCGATAATGTACAGAAAAATCTCAAATTTCGTTGATTCACGAAAAAATAGCAAACTTCTTCAATAATGCGCGGGGGAAAAAAGGGGAATTTTGTTGATCATGTGTGTAAAAAAGGGAATTTTGTGCATTGGGTGTTGAAAAATAGTGAATTCTGTCAATTGGGTGTGAAAAAATAGCGAATTTCGCTGGTCGGGTATGAAAAGATTGTGAAACTTGTCAATCCGGCGTAGAAAAATTGCGAATTTGTTTGATCGGGCATAGAAAAAGTGTGAATTTTGTCGATAATGTGTGGAAAAATCTCAAATTTCGTTGATTCACGGAAAAATAGCGAACTTCGTCGTTCAGGTGCGGGGAAAATGGAGAGTTTTGTTGATCAGGTGTGAAAAAAAGGGAATTTTGTTGATTGGGTGTCGAAAAATAGTGAATTTTGTCAATAAGGTGTGAAAAAATAGCGAATTTCACTGGTCGGGTATGAAAAGATAGCGAAATTTGTCAATCTGGCGTAGAAAAATCGCAAATTTGTTTGATCGGGCATAGAAAAAGTGCGAGTTTTGTCGATAATGTGCGGAAAAATCTCAAATTTCGTTGTTTCACTGAAAAATAGTGAACTACGTTGATCAGACGCAGGAAAAAGGGGAATTTTGTTGAATGGATATGGAAAAAAAGGAAATTTTGTTGAACAGGTGTAGAAAATTATGAATTTTGTCAATTAGGAGTGGAAAAATCTCAAATTTCGTTGATTCACGGAAAAATAGCGAACTTTGTCGATCAGGCACGGAAAAAAGGGAATTTAGTGTTTTATCAGGTGTAGAAAAATAGTAAATTTTGTCAGTCGGGTGTGAAAAAATGGCGAATTTTGTCAATTGGGTGCGGAAAAACTGGAATTTTATCGATTGGCTTTGAAAAAATTGTGAATTTGGTCGATCAGGTGTCTAAATATCGCAAAGTTTTTTTATAGGGCATGGAAATTTACAAAAATTGTCTTCAAAAGGTATACAGTAAATTAAACTTTGAATTGAAGTTAATTAAAAAAAAAAATTATATGTTCATGACATTGGGTGTCGAAAAATAGCGAATTCTGTCAATTGGGTGTGAAAAAATAGCGAATTTCGCTGGTCGGGTATGAAAAGATTGCTAAACTTGCCAATCCGGCATAGAAAAATCGCGAATTTGTTTGATCGGGCATAGAAAAAGTGTGAATTTTGTCGATAATGTATGCAAAAATCTCAAATTTCGTTGATTCACGAAAAAATAGCAAACTTCTTCAATCAGGTGCGGGAAAAAGGGGGAATTTTGTTGATCATGTGTGTAAAAAAGGGAATTTTGTGGATTGGGTGTCGAAAAATAGTGAATTTTGTCAATTGGGTGTGAAAAAATAGCGAATTTTGCTGGTTGGGTATGAAAAGATTGCGAAACTTGTCAATCCGGCGTAGAAAAATTGCGAATTTGTTTGATCGGGCATAGAAAAAGTGTGAATTTTGTCGATAATGTATGCAAAAATCTCAAATTTCGTTGATTCACGGAAAAATAGCGAACTTCGTCGATCAGGCACGGCAGAAAAGGGGAATATTGTTGAACGGGTGTGGAAAAAAAGGGAATTTTCTTGAAAGGGTGTAGAAAATCGTGAATTTTGTAGGTTCGGAATGGAAAAAATATCAAAATTTCATTGAATCACGAAAAAATAGCAAACTTCGTCGATCAGGTGCGGGGAAAATGGAGAGTTTTGTTGATCAGGTGTGAAAAAAAGGGAATTTTGTTGATTGGGTGTCGAAATAGTGAATTTTGTCAATAAGGTGTGAAAAAATAGCGAATTTCACTGGTCGGGTATGAAAAGATAGCGAAATTTGTCAATCTGGCGTAGAAAAATCGCGAAATTGTTTGATCGGGCATAGAAAAAGTGCGAGTTTTGTCGATAATGTGCGGAGAAATCTCAAATTTCACTGTTTCTCTGAAAAATAGTGAACTTCGTTGATCAGGCGCAGGAAAAAGGGGAATTTTCTTGAATGGATATATAAAAAAAGGAAATTTTGTTGAACAGGTGTAGAAAATTATGAATTTTGTCGATTAAGAGTGGAAAAATCTCAAATCTCGTTGATTCACGGAAAAATAGCGAACTTCGTCGATCAGGCGCGGCAAAAAAGGGGAATTTTGTTGAACGGGTGTGGAAAAAAAGGGAATTTTTTTGAAAGGGTGTAGAAAATCATGAATTTTGTCGATTAGGAATGGAAAAAATCTCAAAATTTCATTGAATCACGAAAAAATAGCAAACTTCGTGGATCAGGTGCGGGGAAAATGGAGAGTTTTGTTGATCAGGTGTGAAAAAAAGGGAATTTTGTTGATTGGGTGTCGAAATAGTGAATTTTGTCAATAAGGTGTGAAAAAATAGCGAATTTCACTGGTCGGGTATGAAAAGATAGCGAAATTTGTCAATCTGGCGTAGAAAAATCGCGAAATTGTTTGATCGGGCATAGAAAAAGTGCGAGTTTTGTCGATAATGTGCGGAGAAATCTCAAATTTCACTGTTTCACTGAAAAATAGTGAACTACGTTGATCAGACGCAGGAAAAAGGGGAATTTTGTTGAATGGATATGGAAAAAAAGGAAATTTTGTTGAACAGGTGTAGAAAATTATGAATTTTGTCAATTAGGAGTGGAAAAATCTCAAATTTCGTTGATTCACGGAAAAATAGCGAACTTTGTCGATCAGGCACGGAAAAAAGGGAATTTAGTGTTTTATCAGGTGTAGAAAAATAGTAAATTTTGTCAGTCGGGTGTGAAAAAATGGCGAATTTTGTCAATTGGGTGCGGAAAAACTGGAATTTTATCGATTGGCTTTGAAAAAATTGTGAATTTGGTCGAATAGGTGTCTAAATATGGCAAAGTTTTTTTATAGGGCATGGAAATTTACAAAAATTGTCTTCAAAAGGTATACAGTAAATTAAACTTTGAATTGAAGTTAATTAAAAAAAAAAATATATGTTCATGACATTGGGTGTCGAAAAATAGCGAATTCTGTCAATTGGGTGTGAAAAAATAGCGAATTTCGCTGGTCGGGTATGAAAAGATTGCTAAACTTGCCAATCCGGCATAGAAAAATCGCGAATTTGTTTGATCGGGCATAGAAAAAGTGTGAATTTTGTCGATAATGTACGGAAAAATCTCAAATTTCGTTGATTCACGAAAAAATAGCAAACTTCTTCAATCAGGTGCGGGAAAAAGGGGGAATTTTGTTGATCATGTGTGTAAAAAAGGGAATTTTGTGGATTGGGTGTCGAAAAATAGTGAATTTTGTCAATTGGGTGTGAAAAAATAGCGAATTTCACTGGTCGGGTATGAAAAGATAGCGAAATTTGTCAATCTGGCGTAGAAAAATCGCGAATTTGTTTGATCGGGCATGGAAGAAGTGTGAATTTTGTCGATAATGTACAGAAAAATCTCAAATTTCGTTGATTCACGAAAAAATAGCAAACTTCTTCAATAATGCGCGGGGGAAAAAAGGGGAATTTTGTTGATCATGTGTGTAAAAAAGGGAATCTTGTGCATTGGGTGTTGAAAAATAGTGAATTCTGTCAATTGGGTGTGAAAAAATAGCGAATTTCGCTGGTCGGGTATGAAAAGATTGTGAAACTTGTCAATCCGGCGTAGAAAAATTGCGAATTTGTTTGATCGGGCATAGAAAAAGTGTGAATTTTGTCGATAATGTGTGGAAAAATCTCAAATTTCGTTGATTCACGGAAAAATAGTGAACTACGTTGATCAGGCGCAGGAAAAAGGGGAATTTTCTTGAATGGATATATAAAAAAAGGAAATTTTGTTGAACAGGTGTAGAAAATTATGAATTTTGTCGATTAAGAGTGGAAAAATCTCAAATCTCGTTGATTCACGGAAAAATAGCGAACTTCGTCGATCAGGCGCGGCAAAAAAGGGGAATTTTGTTGAACGGGTGTGGAAAAAAAGGGAATTTTGTTGAAAGGGTGTAGAAAATCATGAATTTTGTCGATTAGGAATGGAAAAAATCTCAAAATTTCATTGAATCACGAAAAAATAGCAAACTTCGTGGAACAGGTACGGGGAAAATGGAGAGTTTTGTTGATCAGGTGTGAAAAAAAGGGAATTTTGTTGATTGGGTATCGAAAAATAGTGAATTTTGTCAATAAGGTGTGAAAAAATAGCGAATTTCACTGGTCGGGTATGAAAAGATAGCGAAATTTGTCAATCTGGCGTAGAAAAATCGCGAATTTGTTTGATCGGGCATGGAAGAAGTGTGAATTTTGTCGATAATGTACAGAAAAATCTCAAATTTCGTTGATTCACGAAAAAATAGCAAACTTCTTCAATAATGCGCGGGGGAAAAAAGGGGAATTTTGTTGATCATGTGTGTAAAAAAGGGAATCTTGTGCATTGGGTGTCGAAAAATAGTGAATTTTGTCAATTGGGTGTGAAAAAATAGCGAATTTTGCTTGTTGGGTATGAAAAGATTGCGAAACTTGTCAATCCGGCGTAGAAAAATTGCGAATTTGTTTGATCGGGCATAGAAAAAGTGTGAATTTTGTCGATAATGCGTGCAAAAATCTCAAATTTCGTTGATTCACGGAAAAATAGCGAACTTCGTCGATCAGGCACGGCAGAAAAGGGGAATATTGTTGAACGGGTGTGGAAAAAAAGGGAATTTTCTTGAAAGGGTGTAGAAAATCGTGAATTTTGTAGGTTCGGAATGGAAAAAATATCAAAATTTCATTGAATCACGAAAAAATAGCAAACTTCGTCGATCAGGTGCGGGGAAAATGGAGAGTTTTGTTGATCAGGTGTGTTAAAAAGGGAATTTTGTTGATTGGGTGTCGAAATAGTGAATTTTGTCAATAAGGTGTGAAAAAATAGCGAATTTCACTGGTCGGGTATGAAAAGATAGCGAAATTTGTCAATCTGGCGTAGAAAAATCGCGAATTTGTTTGATCGGGCATAGAAAAAGTGCGAGTTTTGTCTATAATGTGCGGAGAAATCTCAAATTTCACTGTTTCTCTGAAAAATAGTGAACTACGTTGATCAGGCGCAGGAAAAAGGGGAATTTTCTTGAATGGATATATAAAAAAAGGAAATTTTGTTGAACAGGTGTAGAAAATTATGAATTTTGTCAATTAAGAGTGGAAAAATCTCAAATCTCGTTGATTCACGGAAAAATAGCGAACTTCGTCGATCAGGCGCGGTAAAAAAGGGGAATTTTGTTGAACGGGTGTGGAAAAAAAGGGAATTTTGTTGAAAGGGTGTAGAAAATCATGAATTTTGTCGATTAGGAATGGAAAAAATCTCAAAATTTCATTGAATCACGAAAAAATAGCAAACTTCGTGGAACAGGTACGGGGAAAATGGAGAGTTTTGTTGATCAGGTGTGAAAAAAAGGGAATTTTGTTGATTGGGTATCGAAAAATAGTGAATTTTGTCAATAAGGTGTGAAAAAATAGCGAATTTCACTGGTCGGGTATGAAAAGATAGCGAAATTTGTCAATCTGGCGTAGAAAAATCGCGAATTTGTTTGATCGGGCATGGAAGAAGTGTGAATTTTGTCGATAATGTACAGAAAAATCTCAAATTTCGTTGATTCACGAAAAAATAGCAAACTTCTTCAATAATGCGCGGGGGAAAAAAGGGGAATTTTGTTGATCATGTGTGTAAAAAAGGGAATTTTGTGCATTGGGTGTTGAAAAATAGTGAATTCTGTCAATTGGGTGTGAAAAAATAGCGAATTTCGCTGGTCGGGTATGAAAAGATTGTGAAACTTGTCAATCCGGCGTAGAAAAATTGCGAATTTGTTTGATCGGGCATAGAAAAAGTGTGAATTTTGTCGATAATGTGTGGAAAAATCTCAAATTTCGTTGATTCACGGAAAAATAGCGAACTTCGTCGTTCAGGTGCGGGGAAAATGGAGAGTTTTGTTGATCAGGTGTGAAAAAAAGGGAATTTTGTTGATTGGGTGTCGAAAAATAGTGAATTTTGTCAATAAGGTGTGAAAAAATAGCGAATTTCACTGGTCGGGTATGAAAAGATAGCGAAATTTGTCAATCTGGCGTAGAAAAATCGCAAATTTGTTTGATCGGGCATAGAAAAAGTGCGAGTTTTGTCGATAATGTGCGGAAAAATCTCAAATTTCGTTGTTTCACTGAAAAATAGTGAACTACGTTGATCAGACGCAGGAAAAAGGGGAATTTTGTTGAATGGATATGGAAAAAAAGGAAATTTTGTTGAACAGGTGTAGAAAATTATGAATTTTGTCAATTAGGAGTGGAAAAATCTCAAATTTCGTTGATTCACGGAAAAATAGCGAACTTTGTCGATCAGGCACGGAAAAAAGGGAATTTAGTGTTTTATCAGGTGTAGAAAAATAGTAAATTTTGTCAGTCGGGTGTGAAAAAATGGCGAATTTTGTCAATTGGGTGCGGAAAAACTGGAATTTTATCGATTGGCTTTGAAAAAATTGTGAATTTGGTCGATCAGGTGTCTAAATATCGCAAAGTTTTTTTATAGGGCATGGAAATTTACAAAAATTGTCTTCAAAAGGTATACAGTAAATTAAACTTTGAATTGAAGTTAATTAAAAAAAAAAATTATATGTTCATGACATTGGGTGTCGAAAAATAGCGAATTCTGTCAATTGGGTGTGAAAAAATAGCGAATTTCGCTGGTCGGGTATGAAAAGATTGCTAAACTTGCCAATCCGGCATAGAAAAATCGCGAATTTGTTTGATCGGGCATAGAAAAAGTGTGAATTTTGTCGATAATGTACGGAAAAATCTCAAATTTCGTTGATTCACGAAAAAATAGCAAACTTCTTCAATCAGGTGCGGGAAAAAGGGGGAATTTTGTTGATCATGTGTGTAAAAAAGGGAATTTTGTGGATTGGGTGTCGAAAAATAGTGAATTTTGTCAATTGGGTGTGAAAAAATAGCGAATTTTGCTGGTTGGGTATGAAAAGATTGCGAAACTTGTCAATCCGGCGTAGAAAAATTGCGAATTTGTTTGATCGGGCATAGAAAAAGTGTGAATTTTGTCGATAATGTATGCAAAAATCTCAAATTTCGTTGATTCACGGAAAAATAGCGAACTTCGTCGATCAGGCACGGCAGAAAAGGGGAATATTGTTGAACGGGTGTGGAAAAAAAGGGAATTTTCTTGAAAGGGTGTAGAAAATCGTGAATTTTGTAGGTTCGGAATGGAAAAAATATCAAAATTTCATTGAATCACGAAAAAATAGCAAACTTCGTCGATCAGGTGCGGGGAAAATGGAGAGTTTTGTTGATCAGGTGTGAAAAAAAGGGAATTTTGTTGATTGGGTGTCGAAATAGTGAATTTTGTCAATAAGGTGTGAAAAAATAGCGAATTTCACTGGTCGGGTATGAAAAGATAGCGAAATTTGTCAATCTGGCGTAGAAAAATCGCGAATTTGTTTGATCGGGCATGGAAGAAGTGTGAATTTTGTCGATAATGTACAGAAAAATCTCAAATTTCGTTCATTCACGAAAAAATAGCAAACTTCTTCAATAATGCGCGGGGGAAAAAAGGGGAATTTTGTTGATCATGTGTGTAAAAAAGGGAATCTTGTGCATTGGGTGTCGAAAAATAGTGAATTTTGTCAATTGGGTGTGAAAAAATAGCGAATTTTGCTTGTTGGGTATGAAAAGATTGCGAAACTTGTCAATCCGGCGTAGAAAAATTGCGAATTTGTTTGATCGGGCATAGAAAAAGTGTGAATTTTGTCGATAATGCGTGCAAAAATCTCAAATTTCGTTGATTCACGGAAAAATAGCGAACTTCGTCGATCAGGCACGGCAGAAAAGGGGAATATTGTTGAACGGGTGTGGAAAAAAAGGGAATTTTCTTGAAAGGGTGTAGAAAATCGTGAATTTTGTAGGTTCGGAATGGAAAAAATATCAAAATTTCATTGAATCACGAAAAAATAGCAAACTTCGTCGATCAGGTGCGGGGAAAATGGAGAGTTTTGTTGATCAGGTGTGTTAAAAAGGGAATTTTGTTGATTGGGTGTCGAAATAGTGAATTTTGTCAATAAGGTGTGAAAAAATAGCGAATTTCACTGGTCGGGTATGAAAAGATAGCGAAATTTGTCAATCTGGCGTAGAAAAATCGCGAATTTGTTTGATCGGGCATAGAAAAAGTGCGAGTTTTGTCTATAATGTGCGGAGAAATCTCAAATTTCACTGTTTCTCTGAAAAATAGTGAACTACGTTGATCAGGCGCAGGAAAAAGGGGAATTTTCTTGAATGGATATATAAAAAAAGGAAATTTTGTTGAACAGGTGTAGAAAATTATGAATTTTGTCAATTAAGAGTGGAAAAATCTCAAATCTCGTTGATTCACGGAAAAATAGCGAACTTCGTCGATCAGGCGCGGTAAAAAAGGGGAATTTTGTTGAACGGGTGTGGAAAAAAAGGGAATTTTGTTGAAAGGGTGTAGAAAATCATGAATTTTGTCGATTAGGAATGGAAAAAATCTCAAAATTTCATTGAATCACGAAAAAATAGCAAACTTCGTGGAACAGGTACGGGGAAAATGGAGAGTTTTGTTGATCAGGTGTGAAAAAAAGGGAATTTTGTTGATTGGGTATCGAAAAATAGTGAATTTTGTCAATAAGGTGTGAAAAAATAGCGAATTTCACTGGTCGGGTATGAAAAGATAGCGAAATTTGTCAATCTGGCGTAGAAAAATCGCGAATTTGTTTGATCGGGCATGGAAGAAGTGTGAATTTTGTCGATAATGTACAGAAAAATCTCAAATTTCGTTGATTCACGAAAAAATAGCAAACTTCTTCAATAATGCGCGGGGGAAAAAAGGGGAATTTTGTTGATCATGTGTGTAAAAAAGGGAATTTTGTGCATTGGGTGTTGAAAAATAGTGAATTCTGTCAATTGGGTGTGAAAAAATAGCGAATTTCGCTGGTCGGGTATGAAAAGATTGTGAAACTTGTCAATCCGGCGTAGAAAAATTGCGAATTTGTTTGATCGGGCATAGAAAAAGTGTGAATTTTGTCGATAATGTGTGGAAAAATCTCAAATTTCGTTGATTCACGGAAAAATAGCGAACTTCGTCGTTCAGGTGCGGGGAAAATGGAGAGTTTTGTTGATCAGGTGTGAAAAAAAGGGAATTTTGTTGATTGGGTGTCGAAAAATAGTGAATTTTGTCAATAAGGTGTGAAAAAATAGCGAATTTCACTGGTCGGGTATGAAAAGATAGCGAAATTTGTCAATCTGGCGTAGAAAAATCGCAAATTTGTTTGATCGGGCATAGAAAAAGTGCGAGTTTTGTCGATAATGTGCGGAAAAATCTCAAATTTCGTTGTTTCACTGAAAAATAGTGAACTACGTTGATCAGACGCAGGAAAAAGGGGAATTTTGTTGAATGGATATGGAAAAAAAGGAAATTTTGTTGAACAGGTGTAGAAAATTATGAATTTTGTCAATTAGGAGTGGAAAAATCTCAAATTTCGTTGATTCACGGAAAAATAGCGAACTTTGTCGATCAGGCACGGAAAAAAGGGAATTTAGTGTTTTATCAGGTGTAGAAAAATAGTAAATTTTGTCAGTCGGGTGTGAAAAAATGGCGAATTTTGTCAATTGGGTGCGGAAAAACTGGAATTTTATCGATTGGCTTTGAAAAAATTGTGAATTTGGTCGATCAGGTGTCTAAATATCGCAAAGTTTTTTTATAGGGCATGGAAATTTACAAAAATTGTCTTCAAAAGGTATACAGTAAATTAAACTTTGAATTGAAGTTAATTAAAAAAAAAAATTATATGTTCATGACATTGGGTGTCGAAAAATAGCGAATTCTGTCAATTGGGTGTGAAAAAATAGCGAATTTCGCTGGTCGGGTATGAAAAGATTGCTAAACTTGCCAATCCGGCATAGAAAAATCGCGAATTTGTTTGATCGGGCATAGAAAAAGTGTGAATTTTGTCGATAATGTACGGAAAAATCTCAAATTTCGTTGATTCACGAAAAAATAGCAAACTTCTTCAATCAGGTGCGGGAAAAAGGGGGAATTTTGTTGATCATGTGTGTAAAAAAGGGAATTTTGTGGATTGGGTGTCGAAAAATAGTGAATTTTGTCAATTGGGTGTGAAAAAATAGCGAATTTTGCTGGTTGGGTATGAAAAGATTGCGAAACTTGTCAATCCGGCGTAGAAAAATTGCGAATTTGTTTGATCGGGCATAGAAAAAGTGTGAATTTTGTCGATAATGTATGCAAAAATCTCAAATTTCGTTGATTCACGGAAAAATAGCGAACTTCGTCGATCAGGCACGGCAGAAAAGGGGAATATTGTTGAACGGGTGTGGAAAAAAAGGGAATTTTCTTGAAAGGGTGTAGAAAATCGTGAATTTTGTAGGTTCGGAATGGAAAAAATATCAAAATTTCATTGAATCACGAAAAAATAGCAAACTTCGTCGATCAGGTGCGGGGAAAATGGAGAGTTTTGTTGATCAGGTGTGAAAAAAAGGGAATTTTGTTGATTGGGTGTCGAAATAGTGAATTTTGTCAATAAGGTTTGAAAAAATAGCGAATTTCACTGGTCGGGTATGAAAAGATAGCGAAATTTGTCAATCTGGCGTAGAAAAATCGCGAAATTGTTTGATCGGGCATAGAAAAAGTGCGAGTTTTGTCGATAATGTGCGGAGAAATCTCAAATTTCACTGTTTCTCTGAAAAATAGTGAACTTCGTTGATCAGGCGCAGGAAAAAGGGGAATTTTCTTGAATGGATATATAAAAAAAGGAAATTTTGTTGAACAGGTGTAGAAAATTATGAATTTTGTCGATTAAGAGTGGAAAAATCTCAAATCTCGTTGATTCACGGAAAAATAGCGAACTTCGTCGATCAGGCGCGGCAAAAAAGGGGAATTTTGTTGAACGGGTGTGGAAAAAAAGGGAATTTTGTTGAAAGGGTGTAGAAAATCATGAATTTTGTCGATTAGGAATGGAAAAAATCTCAAAATTTCATTGAATCACGAAAAAATAGCAAACTTCGTGGAACAGGTGCGGGGAAAATGGAGAGTTTTGTTGATCAGGTGTGAAAAAAAGGGAATTTTGTTGATTGGGTGTCGAAATAGTGAATTTTGTCAATAAGGTGTGAAAAAATAGCGAATTTCACTGGTCGGGTATGAAAAGATAGCGAAATTTGTCAATCTGGCGTAGAAAAATCGCGAAATTGTTTGATCGGGCATAGAAAAAGTGCGAGTTTTGTCGATAATGTGCGGAGAAATCTCAAATTTCACTGTTTCACTGAAAAATAGTGAACTACGTTGATCAGACGCAGGAAAAAGGGGAATTTTGTTGAATGGATATGGAAAAAAAGGAAATTTTGTTGAACAGGTGTAGAAAATTATGAATTTTGTCAATTAGGAGTGGAAAAATCTCAAATTTCGTTGATTCACGGAAAAATAGCGAACTTTGTCGATCAGGCACGGAAAAAAGGGAATTTAGTGTTTTATCAGGTGTAGAAAAATAGTAAATTTTGTCAGTCGGGTGTGAAAAAATGGCGAATTTTGTCAATTGGGTGCGGAAAAACTGGAATTTTATCGATTGGCTTTGAAAAAATTGTGAATTTGGTCGATCAGGTGTCTAAATATCGCAAAGTTTTTTTATAGGGCATGGAAATTTACAAAAATTGTCTTCAAAAGGTATACAGTAAATTAAACTTTGAATTGAAGTTAATTAAAAAAAAAATTATATGTTCATGACATTGGGTGTCGAAAAATAGCGAATTCTGTCAATTGGGTGTGAAAAAATAGCGAATTTCGCTGGTCGGGTATGAAAAGATTGCTAAACTTGCCAATCCGGCATAGAAAAATCGCGAATTTGTTTGATCGGGCATAGAAAAAGTGTGAATTTTGTCGATAATGTACGGAAAAATCTCAAATTTCGTTGATTCACGAAAAAATAGCAAACTTCTTCAATCAGGTGCGGGAAAAAGGGGGAATTTTGTTGATCATGTGTGTAAAAAAGGGAATTTTGTGGATTGGGTGTCGAAAAATAGTGAATTTTGTCAATTGGGTGTGAAAAAATAGCGAATTTCACTGGTCGGGTATGAAAAGATAGCGAAATTTGTCAATCTGGCGTAGAAAAATCGCGAATTTGTTTGATCGGGCATGGAAGAAGTGTGAATTTTGTCGATAATGTACAGAAAAATCTCAAATTTCGTTGATTCACGAAAAAATAGCAAACTTCTTCAATAATGCGCGGGGGAAAAAAGGGGAATTTTGTTGATCATGTGTGTAAAAAAGGGAATCTTGTGCATTGGGTGTTGAAAAATAGTGAATTCTGTCAATTGGGTGTGAAAAAATAGCGAATTTCGCTGGTCGGGTATGAAAAGATTGTGAAACTTGTCAATCCGGCGTAGAAAAATTGCGAATTTGTTTGATCGGGCATAGAAAAAGTGTGAATTTTGTCGATAATGTGTGGAAAAATCTCAAATTTCGTTGATTCACGGAAAAATAGTGAACTACGTTGATCAGGCGCAGGAAAAAGGGGAATTTTCTTGAATGGATATATAAAAAAAGGAAATTTTGTTGAACAGGTGTAGAAAATTATGAATTTTGTCGATTAAGAGTGGAAAAATCTCAAATCTCGTTGATTCACGGAAAAATAGCGAACTTCGTCGATCAGGCGCGGCAAAAAAGGGGAATTTTGTTGAACGGGTGTGGAAAAAAAGGGAATTTTGTTGAAAGGGTGTAGAAAATCATGAATTTTGTCGATTAGGAATGGAAAAAATCTCAAAATTTCATTGAATCACGAAAAAATAGCAAACTTCGTGGAACAGGTACGGGGAAAATGGAGAGTTTTGTTGATCAGGTGTGAAAAAAAGGGAATTTTGTTGATTGGGTATCGAAAAATAGTGAATTTTGTCAATAAGGTGTGAAAAAATAGCGAATTTCACTGGTCGGGTATGAAAAGATAGCGAAATTTGTCAATCTGGCGTAGAAAAATCGCGAATTTGTTTGATCGGGCATGGAAGAAGTGTGAATTTTGTCGATAATGTACAGAAAAATCTCAAATTTCGTTGATTCACGAAAAAATAGCAAACTTCTTCAATAATGCGCGGGGGAAAAAAGGGGAATTTTGTTGATCATGTGTGTAAAAAAGGGAATCTTGTGCATTGGGTGTTGAAAAATAGTGAATTCTGTCAATTGGGTGTGAAAAAATAGCGAATTTCGCTGGTCGGGTATGAAAAGATTGTGAAACTTGTCAATCCGGCGTAGAAAAATTGCGAATTTGTTTGATCGGGCATAGAAAATGTGTGAATTTTGTCGATAATGTGTGGAAAAATCTCAAATTTCGTTGATTCACGGAAAAATAGCGAACTTCGTCGATCAGGCACGGCAGAAAAGGGGAATATTGTTGAACGGGTGTGGAAAAAAAGGGAATTTTCTTGAAAGGGTGTAGAAAATCGTGAATTTTGTCGATTCGGAATGGAAAAAATCTCAAAATTTCATTGAATCACGAAAAAATAGCAAACTTCGTCGTTCAGGTGCGGGGAAAATGGAGAGTTTTGTTGATCAGGTGTGAAAAAAAGGGAATTTTGTTGATTGGGTGTCGAAAAATAGTGCATTTTGTCAATAAGGTGTGAAAAAATAGCGAATTTCACTGGTCGGGTATGAAAAGATAGCGAAATTTGTCAATCTGGCGTAGAAAAATCGCGAATTTGTTTGATCGGGCATAGAAAAAGTGCGAGTTTTGTCTATAATGTGCGGAGAAATCTCAAATTTCACTGTTTCTCTGAAAAATAGTGAACTACGTTGATCAGGCGCAGGAAAAAGGGGAATTTTCTTGAATGGATATATAAAAAAAGGAAATTTTGTTGAACAGGTGTAGAAAATTATGAATTTTGTCGATTAAGAGTGGAAAAATCTCAAATCTCGTTGATTCACGGAAAAATAGCGAACTTCGTCGATCAGGCGCGGCAAAAAAGGGGAATTTTGTTGAACGGGTGTGGAAAAAAAGGGAATTTTGTTGAAAGGGTGTAGAAAATCATGAATTTTGTCGATTAGGAATGGAAAAAATCTCAAAATTTCATTGAATCACGAAAAAATAGCAAACTTCGTGGAACAGGTACGGGGAAAATGGAGAGTTTTGTTGATCAGGTGTGAAAAAAAGGGAATTTTGTTGATTGGGTATCGAAAAATAGTGAATTTTGTCAATAAGGTGTGAAAAAATAGCGAATTTCACTGGTCGGGTATGAAAAGATAGCGAAATTTGTCAATCTGGCGTAGAAAAATCGCGAATTTGTTTGATCGGGCATGGAAGAAGTGTGAATTTTGTCGATAATGTACAGAAAAATCTCAAATTTCGTTGATTCACGAAAAAATAGCAAACTTCTTCAATAATGCGCGGGGGAAAAAAGGGGAATATTGTTGATCATGTGTGTAAAAAAGGGAATCTTGTGCATTGGGTGTTGAAAAATAGTGAATTCTGTCAATTGGGTGTGAAAAAATAGCGAATTTCGCTGGTCGGGTATGAAAAGATTGTGAAACTTGTCAATCCGGCGTAGAAAAATTGCGAATTTGTTTGATCGGGCATAGAAAAAGTGTGAATTTTGTCGATAATGTGTGGAAAAATCTCAAATTTCGTTGATTCACGGAAAAATAGCGAACTTCGTCGATCAGGCACGGCAGAAAAGGGGAATATTGTTGAACGGGTGTGGAAAAAAAGGGAATTTTGTTGATTGGGTATCGAAAAATAGTGAATTTTGTCAATAAGGTGTGAAAAAATAGCGAATTTCACTGGTCGGGTATGAAAAGATAGCGAAATTTGTCAATCTGGCGTAGAAAAATCGCGAATTTGTTTGATCGGGCATGGAAGAAGTGTGAATTTTGTCGATAATGTGTGGAAAAATCTCAAATTTCGTTGATTCACGGAAAAATAGCGAACTTCGTCGTTCAGGTGCGGGGAAAATGGAGAGTTTTGTTGATCAGGTGTGAAAAAAAGGGAATTTTGTTGATTGGGTGTCGAAAAATAGTGAATTTTGTCAATAAGGTGTGAAAAAATAGCGAATTTCACTGGTCGGGTATGAAAAGATAGCGAAATTTGTCAATCTGGCGTAGAAAAATCGCAAATTTGTTTGATCGGGCATAGAAAAAGTGCGAGTTTTGTCGATAATGTGCGGAAAAATCTCAAATTTCGTTGTTTCACTGAAAAATAGTGAACTACGTTGATCAGACGCAGGAAAAAGGGGAATTTTGTTGAATGGATATGGAAAAAAAGGAAATTTTGTTGAACAGGTGTAGAAAATTATGAATTTTGTCAATTAGGAGTGGAAAAATCTCAAATTTCGTTGATTCACGGAAAAATAGCGAACTTTGTCGATCAGGCACGGAAAAAAGGGAATTTAGTGTTTTATCAGGTGTAGAAAAATAGTAAATTTTGTCAGTCGGGTGTGAAAAAATGGCGAATTTTGTCAATTGGGTGCGGAAAAACTGGAATTTTATCGATTGGCTTTGAAAAAATTGTGAATTTGGTCGATCAGGTGTCTAAATATCGCAAAGTTTTTTTATAGGGCATGGAAATTTACAAAAATTGTCTTCAAAAGGTATACAGTAAATTAAACTTTGAATTGAAGTTAATTAAAAAAAAAATTATATGTTCATGACATTGGGTGTCGAAAAATAGCGAATTCTGTCAATTGGGTGTGAAAAAATAGCGAATTTCGCTGGTCGGGTATGAAAAGATTGCTAAACTTGCCAATCCGGCATAGAAAAATCGCGAATTTGTTTGATCGGGCATAGAAAAAGTGTGAATTTTGTCGATAATGTACGGAAAAATCTCAAATTTCGTTGATTCACGAAAAAATAGCAAACTTCTTCAATCAGGTGCGGGAAAAAGGGGGAATTTTGTTGATCATGTGTGTAAAAAAGGGAATTTTGTGGATTGGGTGTCGAAAAATAGTGAATTTTGTCAATTGGGTGTGAAAAAATAGCGAATTTTGCTGGTTGGGTATGAAAAGATTGCGAAACTTGTCAATCCGGCGTAGAAAAATTGCGAATTTGTTTGATCGGGCATAGAAAAAGTGTGAATTTTGTCGATAATGTATGCAAAAATCTCAAATTTCGTTGATTCACGGAAAAATAGCGAACTTCGTCGATCAGGCACGGCAGAAAAGGGGAATATTGTTGAACGGGTGTGGAAAAAAAGGGAATTTTCTTGAAAGGGTGTAGAAAATCGTGAATTTTGTAGGTTCGGAATGGAAAAAATATCAAAATTTCATTGAATCACGAAAAAATAGCAAACTTCGTCGATCAGGTGCGGGGAAAATGGAGAGTTTTGTTGATCAGGTGTGAAAAAAAGGGAATTTTGTTGATTGGGTGTCGAAATAGTGAATTTTGTCAATAAGGTGTGAAAAAATAGCGAATTTCACTGGTCGGGTATGAAAAGATAGCGAAATTTGTCAATCTGGCGTAGAAAAATCGCGAATTTGTTTGATCGGGCATGGAAGAAGTGTGAATTTTGTCGATAATGTACAGAAAAATCTCAAATTTCGTTCATTCACGAAAAAATAGCAAACTTCTTCAATAATGCGCGGGGGAAAAAAGGGGAATTTTGTTGATCATGTGTGTAAAAAAGGGAATCTTGTGCATTGGGTGTCGAAAAATAGTGAATTTTGTCAATTGGGTGTGAAAAAATAGCGAATTTTGCTTGTTGGGTATGAAAAGATTGCGAAACTTGTCAATCCGGCGTAGAAAAATTGCGAATTTGTTTGATCGGGCATAGAAAAAGTGTGAATTTTGTCGATAATGCGTGCAAAAATCTCAAATTTCGTTGATTCACGGAAAAATAGCGAACTTCGTCGATCAGGCACGGCAGAAAAGGGGAATATTGTTGAACGGGTGTGGAAAAAAAGGGAATTTTCTTGAAAGGGTGTAGAAAATCGTGAATTTTGTAGGTTCGGAATGGAAAAAATATCAAAATTTCATTGAATCACGAAAAAATAGCAAACTTCGTCGATCAGGTGCGGGGAAAATGGAGAGTTTTGTTGATCAGGTGTGTTAAAAAGGGAATTTTGTTGATTGGGTGTCGAAATAGTGAATTTTGTCAATAAGGTGTGAAAAAATAGCGAATTTCACTGGTCGGGTATGAAAAGATAGCGAAATTTGTCAATCTGGCGTAGAAAAATCGCGAATTTGTTTGATCGGGCATAGAAAAAGTGCGAGTTTTGTCTATAATGTGCGGAGAAATCTCAAATTTCACTGTTTCTCTGAAAAATAGTGAACTACGTTGATCAGGCGCAGGAAAAAGGGGAATTTTCTTGAATGGATATATAAAAAAAGGAAATTTTGTTGAACAGGTGTAGAAAATTATGAATTTTGTCAATTAAGAGTGGAAAAATCTCAAATCTCGTTGATTCACGGAAAAATAGCGAACTTCGTCGATCAGGCGCGGTAAAAAAGGGGAATTTTGTTGAACGGGTGTGGAAAAAAAGGGAATTTTGTTGAAAGGGTGTAGAAAATCATGAATTTTGTCGATTAGGAATGGAAAAAATCTCAAAATTTCATTGAATCACGAAAAAATAGCAAACTTCGTGGAACAGGTACGGGGAAAATGGAGAGTTTTGTTGATCAGGTGTGAAAAAAAGGGAATTTTGTTGATTGGGTATCGAAAAATAGTGAATTTTGTCAATAAGGTGTGAAAAAATAGCGAATTTCACTGGTCGGGTATGAAAAGATAGCGAAATTTGTCAATCTGGCGTAGAAAAATCGCGAATTTGTTTGATCGGGCATGGAAGAAGTGTGAATTTTGTCGATAATGTACAGAAAAATCTCAAATTTCGTTGATTCACGAAAAAATAGCAAACTTCTTCAATAATGCGCGGGGGAAAAAAGGGGAATTTTGTTGATCATGTGTGTAAAAAAGGGAATTTTGTGCATTGGGTGTTGAAAAATAGTGAATTCTGTCAATTGGGTGTGAAAAAATAGCGAATTTCGCTGGTCGGGTATGAAAAGATTGTGAAACTTGTCAATCCGGCGTAGAAAAATTGCGAATTTGTTTGATCGGGCATAGAAAAAGTGTGAATTTTGTCGATAATGTGTGGAAAAATCTCAAATTTCGTTGATTCACGGAAAAATAGCGAACTTCGTCGTTCAGGTGCGGGGAAAATGGAGAGTTTTGTTGATCAGGTGTGAAAAAAAGGGAATTTTGTTGATTGGGTGTCGAAAAATAGTGAATTTTGTCAATAAGGTGTGAAAAAATAGCGAATTTCACTGGTCGGGTATGAAAAGATAGCGAAATTTGTCAATCTGGCGTAGAAAAATCGCAAATTTGTTTGATCGGGCATAGAAAAAGTGCGAGTTTTGTCGATAATGTGCGGAAAAATCTCAAATTTCGTTGTTTCACTGAAAAATAGTGAACTACGTTGATCAGACGCAGGAAAAAGGGGAATTTTGTTGAATGGATATGGAAAAAAAGGAAATTTTGTTGAACAGGTGTAGAAAATTATGAATTTTGTCAATTAGGAGTGGAAAAATCTCAAATTTCGTTGATTCACGGAAAAATAGCGAACTTTGTCGATCAGGCACGGAAAAAAGGGAATTTAGTGTTTTATCAGGTGTAGAAAAATAGTAAATTTTGTCAGTCGGGTGTGAAAAAATGGCGAATTTTGTCAATTGGGTGCGGAAAAACTGGAATTTTATCGATTGGCTTTGAAAAAATTGTGAATTTGGTCGATCAGGTGTCTAAATATCGCAAAGTTTTTTTATAGGGCATGGAAATTTACAAAAATTGTCTTCAAAAGGTATACAGTAAATTAAACTTTGAATTGAAGTTAATTAAAAAAAAAAATTATATGTTCATGACATTGGGTGTCGAAAAATAGCGAATTCTGTCAATTGGGTGTGAAAAAATAGCGAATTTCGCTGGTCGGGTATGAAAAGATTGCTAAACTTGCCAATCCGGCATAGAAAAATCGCGAATTTGTTTGATCGGGCATAGAAAAAGTGTGAATTTTGTCGATAATGTACGGAAAAATCTCAAATTTCGTTGATTCACGAAAAAATAGCAAACTTCTTCAATCAGGTGCGGGAAAAAGGGGGAATTTTGTTGATCATGTGTGTAAAAAAGGGAATTTTGTGGATTGGGTGTCGAAAAATAGTGAATTTTGTCAATTGGGTGTGAAAAAATAGCGAATTTTGCTGGTTGGGTATGAAAAGATTGCGAAACTTGTCAATCCGGCGTAGAAAAATTGCGAATTTGTTTGATCGGGCATAGAAAAAGTGTGAATTTTGTCGATAATGTATGCAAAAATCTCAAATTTCGTTGATTCACGGAAAAATAGCGAACTTCGTCGATCAGGCACGGCAGAAAAGGGGAATATTGTTGAACGGGTGTGGAAAAAAAGGGAATTTTCTTGAAAGGGTGTAGAAAATCGTGAATTTTGTAGGTTCGGAATGGAAAAAATATCAAAATTTCATTGAATCACGAAAAAATAGCAAACTTCGTCGATCAGGTGCGGGGAAAATGGAGAGTTTTGTTGATCAGGTGTGAAAAAAAGGGAATTTTGTTGATTGGGTGTCGAAATAGTGAATTTTGTCAATAAGGTTTGAAAAAATAGCGAATTTCACTGGTCGGGTATGAAAAGATAGCGAAATTTGTCAATCTGGCGTAGAAAAATCGCGAAATTGTTTGATCGGGCATAGAAAAAGTGCGAGTTTTGTCGATAATGTGCGGAGAAATCTCAAATTTCACTGTTTCTCTGAAAAATAGTGAACTTCGTTGATCAGGCGCAGGAAAAAGGGGAATTTTCTTGAATGGATATATAAAAAAAGGAAATTTTGTTGAACAGGTGTAGAAAATTATGAATTTTGTCGATTAAGAGTGGAAAAATCTCAAATCTCGTTGATTCACGGAAAAATAGCGAACTTCGTCGATCAGGCGCGGCAAAAAAGGGGAATTTTGTTGAACGGGTGTGGAAAAAAAGGGAATTTTGTTGAAAGGGTGTAGAAAATCGTGAATTTTGTCGATTCGGAATGGAAAAAATCTCAAAATTTCATTGAATCACGAAAAAATAGCAAACTTCGTGGAACAGGTACGGGGAAAATGGAGAGTTTTGTTGATCAGGTGTGAAAAAAAGGGAATTTTGTTGATTGGGTATCGAAAAATAGTGAATTTTGTCAATAAGGTGTGAAAAAATAGCGAATTTCACTGGTCGGGTATGAAAAGATAGCGAAATTTGTCATTCTGGCGTAGAAAAATCGCGAATTTGTTTGATCGGGCATGGAAGAAGTGTGAATTTTGTCGATAATGTACAGAAAAATCTCAAATTTCGTTGATTCACGAAAAAATAGCAAACTTCTTCAATAATGCGCGGGGGAAAAAAGGGGAATTTTGTTGATCATGTGTGTAAAAAAGGGAATCTTGTGCATTGGGTGTTGAAAAATAGTGAATTCTGTCAATTGGGTGTGAAAAAATAGCGAATTTCGCTGGTCGGGTATGAAAAGATTGTGAAACTTGTCAATCCGGCGTAGAAAAATTGCGAATTTGTTTGATCGGGCATAGAAAAAGTGTGAATTTTGTCGATAATGTGTGGAAAAATCTCAAATTTCGTTGATTCACGGAAAATTAGCGAACTTCGTCGATCAGGCACGGCAGAAAGGGGGAATATTGTTGAACGGGTGTGGAAAAAAAGGGAATTTTCTTGAAAGGGTGTAGAAAATCGTGAATTTTGTCGATTCGGAATGGAAAAAATCTCAAAATTTCATTGAATCACGAAAAAATAGCAAACTTCGTCGTTCAGGTGCGGGGAAAATGGAGAGTTTTGTTGATCAGGTGTGAAAAAGGGAATTTTGTTGATTGGGTGTCGAAAAATAGTGAATTTTGTCAATAAGGTGTGAAAAAATAGCGAATTTCACTGGTCGGGTATGAAAAGATAGCGAAATTTGTCAATCTGGCGTAGAAAAATCGCGAATTTGTTTGATCGGGCATGGAAGAAGTGTGAATTTTGTCGATAATGTACAGAAAAATCTCAAATTTCGTTGATTCACGAAAAAATAGCAAACTTCTTCAATAATGCGCGGGGGAAAAAAGGGGAATTTTGTTGATCATGTGTGTAAAAAAGGGAATCTTGTGCATTGGGTGTTGAAAAATAGTGAATTCTGTCAATTGGGTGTGAAAAAATAGCGAATTTCGCTGGTCGGGTATGAAAAGATTGTGAAACTTGTCAATCCGGCGTAGAAAAATTGCGAATTTGTTTGATCGGGCATAGAAAAAGTGTGAATTTTGTCGATAATGTGTGGAAAAATCTCAATTTTCGTTGATTCACGGAAAAATAGCGAACTTCGTCGATCAGGCACGGCAGAAAAGGGGAATATTGTTGAACGGGTGTGGAAAAAAAGGGAATTTTCTTGAAAGGGTGTAGAAAATCGTGAATTTTGTCGATTCGGAATGGAAAAAATCTCAAAATTTCATTGAATCACGAAAAAATAGCAAACTTCGTCGTTCAGGTGCGGGGAAAATGGAGAGTTTTGTTGATCAGGTGTGAAAAAAAGGGAATTTTGTTGATTGGGTGTCGAAAAATAGTGCATTTTGTCAATAAGGTGTGAAAAAATAGCGAATTTCACTGGTCGGGTATGAAAAGATAGCGAAATTTGTCAATCTGGCGTAGAAAAATCGCGAATTTGTTTGATCGGGCATAGAAAAAGTGCGAGTTTTGTCTATAATGTGCAGAGAAATCTCAAATTTCACTGTTTCTCTGAAAAATAGTGAACTACGTTGATCAGGCGCAGGAAAAAGGGGAATTTTCTTGAATGGATATATAAAAAAAGGAAATTTTGTTGAACAGGTGTAGAAAATTATGAATTTTGTCGATTAAGAGTGGAAAAATCTCAAATCTCGTTGATTCACGGAAAAATAGCGAACTTCGTCGATCAGGCGCGGCAAAAAAGGGGAATTTTGTTGAACGGGTGTGGAAAAAAAGGGAATTTTGTTGAAAGGGTGTAGAAAATCATGAATTTTGTCGATTAGGAATGGAAAAAATCTCAAAATTTCATTGAATCACGAAAAAATAGCAAACTTCGTGGAACAGGTACGGGGAAAATGGAGAGTTTTGTTGATCAGGTGTGAAAAAAAGGGAATTTTGTTGATTGGGTATCGAAAAATAGTGAATTTTGTCAATAAGGTGTGAAAAAATAGCGAATTTCACTGGTCGGGTATGAAAAGATAGCGAAATTTGTCAATCTGGCGTAGAAAAATCGCGAATTTGTTTGATCGGGCATGGAAGAAGTGTGAATTTTGTCGATAATGTACAGAAAAATCTCAAATTTCGTTGATTCACGAAAAAATAGCAAACTTCTTCAATAATGCGCGGGGGAAAAAAGGGGAATTTTGTTGATCATGTGTGTAAAAAAGGGAATCTTGTGCATTGGGTGTTGAAAAATAGTGAATTCTGTCAATTGGGTGTGAAAAAATAGCGAATTTCGCTGGTCGGGTATGAAAAGATTGTGAAACTTGTCAATCCGGCGTAGAAAAATTGCGAATTTGTTTGATCGGGCATAGAAAAAGTGTGAATTTTGTCGATAATGTGTGGAAAAATCTCAAATTTCGTTGATTCACTGAAAAATAGTGAACTACGTTGATCAGACGCAGGAAAAAGGGGAATTTTGTTGAATGGATATGGAAAAAAACGAAATTTTGTTGAACAGGTGTAGAAAATTATGAATTTTGTCAATTAGGAGTGAAAAAATCTCAAATTTCGTTGATTCACGGAAAAATAGCGAACTTTGTCGATCAGGCACGGAAAAAAGGGAATTTAGTGTTTTATCAGGTGTAGAAAAATAGTAAATTTTGTCAGTCGGGTGTGAAAAAATGGCGAATTTTGTCAATTGGGTGCGGAAAAACTGGAATTTTATCGATTGGCTTTGAAAAAATTGTGAATTTGGTCGATCAGGTGTCTAAATATCGCAAAGTTTTTTTATAGGGCATGGAAATTTACAAAAATTGTCTTCAAAAGGTATACAGTAAATTAAACTTTGAATTGAAGTTAATTAAAAAAAAAAATTATATGTTCATGACATTGGGTGTCGAAAAATAGCGAATTCTGTCAATTGGGTGTGAAAAAATAGCGAATTTCGCTGGTCGGGTATGAAAAGATTGCTAAACTTGCCAATCCGGCATAGAAAAATCGCGAATTTGTTTGATCGGGCATAGAAAAAGTGTGAATTTTGTCGATAATGTACGGAAAAATCTCAAATTTCGTTGATTCACGAAAAAATAGCAAACTTCTTCAATCAGGTGCGGGAAAAAGGGGGAATTTTGTTGATCATGTGTGTAAAAAAGGGAATTTTGTGGATTGGGTGTCGAAAAATAGTGAATTTTGTCAATTGGGTGTGAAAAAATAGCGAATTTTGCTGGTTGGGTATGAAAAGATTGCGAAACTTGTCAATCCGGCGTAGAAAAATTGCGAATTTGTTTGATCGGGCATAGAAAAAGTGTGAATTTTGTCGATAATGTATGCAAAAATCTCAAATTTCGTTGATTCACGGAAAAATAGCGAACTTCGTCGATCAGGCACGGCAGAAAAGGGGAATATTGTTGAACGGGTGTGGAAAAAAAGGGAATTTTCTTGAAAGGGTGTAGAAAATCGTGAATTTTGTAGGTTCGGAATGGAAAAAATCTCAAAATTTCATTGAATCACGAAAAAATAGCAAACTTCGTCGATCAGGTGCGGGGAAAATGGAGAGTTTTGTTGATCAGGTGTGAAAAAAAGGGAATTTTGTTGATTGGGTGTCGAAATAGTGAATTTTGTCAATAAGGTGTGAAAAAATAGCGAATTTCACTGGTCGGGTATGAAAAGATAGCGAAATTTGTCAATCTGGCGTAGAAAAATCGCGAAATTGTTTGATCGGGCATAGAAAAAGTGCGAGTTTTGTCGATAATGTGCGGAGAAATCTCAAATTTCACTGTTTCTCTGAAAAATAGTGAACTTCGTTGATCAGGCGCAGGAAAAAGGGGAATTTTCTTGAATGGATATATAAAAAAAGGAAATTTTGTTGAACAGGTGTAGAAAATTATGAATTTTGTCGATTAAGAGTGGAAAAATCTCAAATCTCGTTGATTCACGGAAAAATAGCGAACTTCGTCGATCAGGCGCGGCAGAAAAGGGGAATTTTGTTGAACGGGTGTGGAAAAAAAGGGAATTTTGTTGAAAGGGTGTAGAAAATCATGAATTTTGTCGATTAGGAATGGAAAAAATCTCAAAATTTCATTGAATCACGAAAAAATAGCAAACTTCGTGGAACAGGTACGGGGAAAATGGAGAGTTTTGTTGATCAGGTGTGAAAAAAAGGGAATTTTGTTGATTGGGTATCGAAAAATAGTGATTTTTGTCAATAAGGTGTGAAAAATTAGCGAATTTCACTGGTCGGGTATGAAAAGATAGCGAAATTTGTCAATCTGGCGTAGAAAAATCGCGAATTTGTTTGATCGGGCATGGAAGAAGTGTGAATTTTGTCGATAATGTACAGAAAAATCTCAAATTTCGTTGATTCACGAAAAAATAGCAAACTTCTTCAATAATGCGCGGGGGAAAAAAGGGGAATTTTGTTGATCATGTGTGTAAAAAAGGGAATCTTGTGCATTGGGTGTTGAAAAATAGTGAATTCTGTCAATTGGGTGTGAAAAAATAGCGAATTTCGCTGGTCGGGTATGAAAAGATTGTGAAACTTGTCAATCCGGCGTAGAAAAATTGCGAATTTGTTTGATCGGGCATAGAAAAAGTGTGAATTTTGTCGATAATGTGTGGAAAAATCTCAAATTTCGTTGATTCACGGAAAAATAGTGAACTACGTTGATCAGGCGCAGGAAAAAGGGGAATTTTCTTGAATGGATATATAAAAAAAGGAAATTTTGTTGAACAGGTGTAGAAAATTATGAATTTTGTCGATTAAGAGTGGAAAAATCTCAAATCTCGTTGATTCACGGAAAAATAGCGAACTTCGTCGATCAGGCGCGGCAAAAAAGGGGAATTTTGTTGAACGGGTGTGGAAAAAAAGGGAATTTTGTTGAAAGGGTGTAGAAAATCATGAATTTTGTCGATTAGGAATGGAAAAAATCTCAAAATTTCATTGAATCACGAAAAAATAGCAAACTTCGTGGAACAGGTACGGGGAAAATGGAGAGTTTTGTTGATCAGGTGTGAAAAAAAGGGAATTTTGTTGATTGGGTATCGAAAAATAGTGAATTTTGTCAATAAGGTGTGAAAAAATAGCGAATTTCACTGGTCGGGTATGAAAAGATAGCGAAATTTGTCAATCTGGCGTAGAAAAATCGCGAATTTGTTTGATCGGGCATGGAAGAAGTGTGAATTTTGTCGATAATGTACAGAAAAATCTCAAATTTCGTTGATTCACGAAAAAATAGCAAACTTCTTCAATAATGCGCGGGGGAAAAAAGGGGAATTTTGTTGATCATGTGTGTAAAAAAGGGAATCTTGTGCATTGGGTGTTGAAAAATAGTGAATTCTGTCAATTGGGTGTGAAAAAATAGCGAATTTCGCTGGTCGGGTATGAAAAGATTGTGAAACTTGTCAATCCGGCGTAGAAAAATTGCGAATTTGTTTGATCGGGCATAGAAAAAGTGTGAATTTTGTCGATAATGTGTGGAAAAATCTCAAATTTCGTTGATTCACGGAAAAATAGCGAACTTCGTCGATCAGGCACGGCAGAAAAGGGGAATATTGTTGAACGGGTGTGGAAAAAAAGGGAATTTTGTTGATTGGGTATCGAAAAATAGTGAATTTTGTCAATAAGGTGTGAAAAAATAGCGAATTTCACTGGTCGGGTATGAAAAGATAGCGAAATTTGTCAATCTGGCGTAGAAAAATCGCGAATTTGTTTGATCGGGCATGGAAGAAGTGTGAATTTTGTCGATAATGTACAGAAAAATCTCAAATTTCGTTGATTCACGAAAAAATAGCAAACTTCTTCAATAATGCGCGGGGGAAAAAAGGGGAATTTTGTTGATCATGTGTGTAAAAAAGGGAATCTTGTGCATTGGGTGTTGAAAAATAGTGAATTCTGTCAATTGGGTGTGAAAAAATAGCGAATTTCGCTGGTCGGGTATGAAAAGATTGTGAAACTTGTCAATCCGGCGTAGAAAAATTGCGAATTTGTTTGATCGGGCATAGAAAAAGTGTGAATTTTGTCGATAATGTGTGGAAAAATCTCAAATTTCGTTGATTCACGGAAAATTAGCGAACTTCGTCGATCAGGCACGGCAGAAAGGGGGAATATTGTTGAACGGGTGTGGAAAAAAAGGGAATTTTCTTGAAAGGGTGTAGAAAATCGTGAATTTTGTCGATTCGGAATGGAAAAAATCTCAAAATTTCATTGAATCACGAAAAAATAGCAAACTTCGTCGTTCAGGTGCGGGGAAAATGGAGAGTTTTGTTGATCAGGTGTGAAAAAGGGAATTTTGTTGATTGGGTGTCGAAAAATAGTGAATTTTGTCAATAAGGTGTGAAAAAATAGCGAATTTCACTGGTCGGGTATGAAAAGATAGCGAAATTTGTCAATCTGGCGTAGAAAAATCGCGAATTTGTTTGATCGGGCATGGAAGAAGTGTGAATTTTGTCGATAATGTACAGAAAAATCTCAAATTTCGTTGATTCACGAAAAAATAGCAAACTTCTTCAATAATGCGCGGGGGAAAAAAGGGGAATTTTGTTGATCATGTGTGTAAAAAAGGGAATCTTGTGCATTGGGTGTTGAAAAATAGTGAATTCTGTCAATTGGGTGTGAAAAAATAGCGAATTTCGCTGGTCGGGTATGAAAAGATTGTGAAACTTGTCAATCCGGCGTAGAAAAATTGCGAATTTGTTTGATCGGGCATAGAAAAAGTGTGAATTTTGTCGATAATGTGTGGAAAAATCTCAAATTTCGTTGATTCACGGAAAAATAGCGAACTTCGTCGATCAGGCACGGCAGAAAAGGGGAATATTGTTGAACGGGTGTGGAAAAAAAGGGAATTTTGTTGATTGGGTATCGAAAAATAGTGAATTTTGTCAATAAGGTGTGAAAAAATAGCGAATTTCACTGGTCGGGTATGAAAAGATAGCGAAATTTGTCAATCTGGCGTAGAAAAATCGCGAATTTGTTTGATCGGGCATGGAAGAAGTGTGAATTTTGTCGATAATGTACAGAAAAATCTCAAATTTCGTTGATTCACGAAAAAATAGCAAACTTCTTCAATAATGCGCGGGGGAAAAAAGGGGAATTTTGTTGATCATGTGTGTAAAAAAGGGAATCTTGTGCATTGGGTGTTGAAAAATAGTGAATTCTGTCAATTGGGTGTGAAAAAATAGCGAATTTCGCTGGTCGGGTATGAAAAGATTGTGAAACTTGTCAATCCGGCGTAGAAAAATTGCGAATTTGTTTGATCGGGCATAGAAAAAGTGTGAATTTTGTCGATAATGTGTGGAAAAATCTCAAATTTCGTTGATTCACGGAAAATTAGCGAACTTCGTCGATCAGGCACGGCAGAAAGGGGGAATATTGTTGAACGGGTGTGGAAAAAAAGGGAATTTTCTTGAAAGGGTGTAGAAAATCGTGAATTTTGTCGATTCGGAATGGAAAAAATCTCAAAATTTCATTGAATCACGAAAAAATAGCAAACTTCGTCGTTCAGGTGCGGGGAAAATGGAGAGTTTTGTTGATCAGGTGTGAAAAAGGGAATTTTGTTGATTGGGTGTCGAAAAATAGTGAATTTTGTCAATAAGGTGTGAAAAAATAGCGAATTTCACTGGTCGGGTATGAAAAGATAGCGAAATTTGTCAATCTGGCGTAGAAAAATCGCGAATTTGTTTGATCGGGCATGGAAGAAGTGTGAATTTTGTCGATAATGTACAGAAAAATCTCAAATTTCGTTGATTCACGAAAAAATAGCAAACTTCTTCAATAATGCGCGGGGGAAAAAAGGGGAATTTTGTTGATCATGTGTGTAAAAAAGGGAATCTTGTGCATTGGGTGTTGAAAAATAGTGAATTCTGTCAATTGGGTGTGAAAAAATAGCGAATTTCGCTGGTCGGGTATGAAAAGATTGTGAAACTTGTCAATCCGGCGTAGAAAAATTGCGAATTTGTTTGATCGGGCATAGAAAAAGTGTGAATTTTGTCGATAATGTGTGGGAAAATCTCAAATTTCGTTGATTCACGGAAAAATAGCGAACTTCGTCGATCAGGCACGGCAGAAAAGGGGAATATTGTTGAACGGGTGTGGAAAAAAAGGGAATTTTCTTGAAAGGGTGTAGAAAATCGTGAATTTTGTCGATTCGGAATGGAAAAAATCTCAAAATTTCATTGAATCACGAAAAAATAGCAAACTTCGTCGTTCAGGTGCGGGGAAAATGGAGAGTTTTGTTGATCAGGTGTGAAAAAAAGGGAATTTTGTTGATTGGGTGTCGAAAAATAGTGCATTTTGTCAATAACGTGTGAAAAAATCGCGAATTTCACTGGTCGGGTATGAAAAGATAGCGAAATTTGTCAATCTGGCGTAGAAAAATCGCGAATTTGTTTGATCGGGCATAGAAAAAGTGCGAGTTTTGTCTATAATGTGCAGAGAAATCTCAAATTTCACTGTTTCTCTGAAAAATAGTGAACTACGTTGATCAGGCGCAGGAAAAAGGGGAATTTTCTTGAATGGATATATAAAAAAAGGAAATTTTGTTGAACAGGTGTAGAAAATTATGAATTTTGTCGATTAAGAGTGGAAAAATCTCAAATCTCGTTGATTCACGGAAAAATAGCGAACTTCGTCGATCAGGCGCGGCAAAAAAGGGGAATTTTGTTGAACGGGTGTGGAAAAAAAGGGAATTTTGTTGAAAGGGTGTAGAAAATCATGAATTTTGTCGATTAGGAATGGAAAAAATCTCAAAATTTCATTGAATCACGAAAAAATAGCAAACTTCGTGGAACAGGTACGGGGAAAATGGAGAGTTTTGTTGATCAGGTGTGAAAAAAAGGGAATTTTGTTGATTGGGTATCGAAAAATAGTGAATTTTGTCAATAAGGTGTGAAAAAATAGCGAATTTCACTGGTCGGGTATGAAAAGATAGCGAAATTTGTCAATCTGGCGTAGAAAAATCGCGAATTTGTTTGATCGGGCATGGAAGAAGTGTGAATTTTGTCGATAATGTACAGAAAAATCTCAAATTTCGTTGATTCACGAAAAAATAGCAAACTTCTTCAATAATGCGCGGGGGAAAAAAGGGGAATTTTGTTGATCATGTGTGTAAAAAAGGGAATCTTGTGCATTGGGTGTTGAAAAATAGTGAATTCTGTCAATTGGGTGTGAAAAAATAGCGAATTTCGCTGGTCGGGTATGAAAAGATTGTGAAACTTGTCAATCCGGCGTAGAAAAATTGCGAATTTGTTTGATCGGGCATAGAAAAAGTGTGAATTTTGTCGATAATGTGTGGAAAAATCTCAAATTTCGTTGATTCACGGAAAAATAGCGAACTTCGTCGATCAGGCACGGCAGAAAAGGGGAATATTGTTGAACGGGTGTGGAAAAAAAGGGAATTTTGTTGATTGGGTATCGAAAAATAGTGAATTTTGTCAATAAGGTGTGAAAAAATAGCGAATTTCACTGGTCGGGTATGAAAAGATAGCGAAATTTGTCAATCTGGCGTAGAAAAATCGCGAATTTGTTTGATCGGGCATGGAAGAAGTGTGAATTTTGTCGATAATGTACAGAAAAATCTCAAATTTCGTTGATTCACGAAAAAATAGCAAACTTCTTCAATAATGCGCGGGGGAAAAAAGGGGAATTTTGTTGATCATGTGTGTAAAAAAGGGAATCTTGTGCATTGGGTGTTGAAAAATAGTGAATTCTGTCAATTGGGTGTGAAAAAATAGCGAATTTCGCTGGTCGGGTATGAAAAGATTGTGAAACTTGTCAATCCGGCGTAGAAAAATTGCGAATTTGTTTGATCGGGCATAGAAAAAGTGTGAATTTTGTCGATAATGTGTGGAAAAATCTCAAATTTCGTTGATTCACGGAAAATTAGCGAACTTCGTCGATCAGGCACGGCAGAAAGGGGGAATATTGTTGAACGGGTGTGGAAAAAAAGGGAATTTTCTTGAAAGGGTGTAGAAAATCGTGAATTTTGTCGATTCGGAATGGAAAAAATCTCAAAATTTCATTGAATCACGAAAAAATAGCAAACTTCGTCGTTCAGGTGCGGGGAAAATGGAGAGTTTTGTTGATCAGGTGTGAAAAAAAGGGAATTTTGTTGATTGGGTGTCGAAAAATAGTGAATTTTGTCAATAAGGTGTGAAAAAATAGCGAATTTCACTGGTCGGGTATGAAAAGATAGCGAAATTTGTCAATCTGGCGTAGAAAAATCGCAAATTTGTTTGATCGGGCATAGAAAAAGTGTGAATTTTGTCGATAATGTGTGGAAAAATCTCAAATTTCGTTTATTCACGGAAAAATAGCGAACTTCGTCGATCAGGCACGGCAGAAAAGGGGAATATTGTTGAACGGGTGTGGAAAAAAAGGGAATTTTCTTGAAAGGGTGTAGAAAATCGTGAATTTTGTCGATTCGGAATGGAAAAATTCTCAAAATTTCATTGAATCACGAAAAAATAGCAAACTTCGTCGTTCAGGTGCGGGGAAAATGGAGAGTTTTGTTGATCAGGTGTGAAAAAAAGGGAATTTTGTTGATTGGGTGTCGAAAAATAGTGCATTTTGTCAATAAGGTGTGAAAAAATAGCGAATTTCACTGGTCGGGTATGAAAAGATAGCGAAATTTGTCAATCTGGCGTAGAAAAATCGCGAATTTGTTTGATCGGGCATAGAAAAAGTGCGAGTTTTGTCGATAATGTGCGGAAAAATCTCAAATTTCGTTGTTTCACTGAAAAATAGTGAACTACGTTGATCAGACGCAGGAAAAAGGGGAATTTTGTTGAATGGATATGGAAAAAAAGGAAATTTTGTTGAACAGGTGTAGAAAATTATGAATTTTGTCAATTAGGAGTGGAAAAATCTCAAATTTCGTTGATTCACGGAAAAATAGCGAACTTTGTCGATCAGGCACGGAAAAAAGGGAATTTAGTGTTTTATCAGGTGTAGAAAAATAGTAAATTTTGTCAGTCGGGTGTGAAAAAATGGCGAATTTTGTCAATTGGGTGCGGAAAAACTGGAATTTTATCGATTGGCTTTGAAAAAATTGTGAATTTGGTCGATCAGGTGTCTAAATATCGCAAAGTTTTTTTATAGGGCATGGAAATTTACAAAAATTGTCTTCAAAAGGTATACAGTAAATTAAACTTTGAATTGAAGTTAATTTTAAAAAAAAAATTATATGTTCATGACATTGGGTGTCGAAAAATAGCGAATTCTGTCAATTGGGTGTGAAAAAATAGCGAATTTCGCTGGTCGGGTATGAAAAGATTGCTAAACTTGCCAATCCGGCTTAGAAAAAGCGCGAATTTGTTTGATCGGGCATAGAAAAAGTGTGAATTTTGTCGATAATGTACGGAAAAATCTCAAATTTCGTTAATTCACGAAAAAATAGCAAACTTCTTCAATCAGGTGCGGGAAAAAGGGGGAATTTTGTTGATCATGTGTGTAAAAAAGGGAATTTTGTGGATTGGGTGTCGAAAAATAGTGAATTTTGTCAATTGGGTGAGAAAAAATAGCGAATTTTGCAGGTTGGGTATGAAAAGATTGCGAAACTTGTCAATCCGGCGTAGAAAAATTGCGAATTTGTTTGATCGGGCATAGAAAAAGTGTGAATTTTGTCGATAATGTGTGCAAAAATCTCAAATTTCGTTGATTCACGGAAAAATAGCGAACTTCGTCGATCAGGCACGGCAGAAAAGGGGAATATTGTTGAACGGGTGTGGAAAAAAAGGGAATTTTCTTGAAAGGGTGTAGAAAATCGTGAATTTTGTCGATTCGGAATGGAAAAAATCTCAAAATTTCATTGAATCACGAAAAAATAGCAAACTTCGTCGATCAGGTGCGGGGAAAATGGAGAGTTTTGTTGATCAGGTGTGTTAAAAAGGGAATTTTGTTGATTGGGTGTCGAAATAGTGAATTTTGCCAATAAGGTGTGAAAAAATAGCGAATTTCACTGGTCGGGTATGAAAAGATAGCGAAATTTGTCAATCTGGCGTAGAAAAATCGCGAATTTGTTTGATCGGGCATAGAAAAAGTGCGAGTTTTGTCTATAATGTGCGGAGAAATCTCAAATTTCACTGTTTCTCTGAAAAATAGTGAACTACGTTGATCAGGCGCAGGAAAAAGGGGAATTTTCTTGAATGGATATATAAAAAAAGGAAATTTTGTTGAACAGGTGTAGAAAATTATGAATTTTGTCGATTAAGAGTGGAAAAATCTCAAATCTCGTTGATTCACGGAAAAATAGCGAACTTCGTCGATCAGGCGCGGCAAAAAAGGGGAATTTTGTTGAACGGGTGTGGAAAAAAAGGGAATTTTGTTGAAAGGGTGTAGAAAATCGTGAATTTTGTCGATTCGGAATGGAAAAAATCTCAAAATTTCATTGAATCACGAAAAAATAGCAAACTTCGTGGAACAGGTACGGGGAAAATGGAGAGTTTTGTTGATCAGGTGTGAAAAAAAGGGAATTTTGTTGATTGGGTATCGAAAAATAGTGAATTTTGTCAATAAGGTGTGAAAAAATAGCGAATTTCACTGGTCGGGTATGAAAAGATAGCGAAATTTGTCATTCTGGCGTAGAAAAATCGCGAATTTGTTTGATCGGGCATGGAAGAAGTGTGAATTTTGTCGATAATGTACAGAAAAATCTCAAATTTCGTTGATTCACGAAAAAATAGCAAACTTCTTCAATAATGCGCGGGGGAAAAAAGGGGAATTTTGTTGATCATGTGTGTAAAAAAGGGAATCTTGTGCATTGGGTGTTGAAAAATAGTGAATTCTGTCAATTGGGTGTGAAAAAATAGCGAATTTCGCTGGTCGGGTATGAAAAGATTGTGAAACTTGTCAATCCGGCGTAGAAAAATTGCGAATTTGTTTGATCGGGCATAGAAAATGTGTGAATTTTGTCGATAATGTGTGGAAAAATCTCAAATTTCGTTGATTCACGGAAAAATAGCGAACTTCGTCGATCAGGCACGGCAGAAAAGGGGAATATTGTTGAACGGGTGTGGAAAAAAAGGGAATTTTCTTGAAAGGGTGTAGAAAATCGTGAATTTTGTCGATTCGGAATGGAAAAAATCTCAAAATTTCATTGAATCACGAAAAAATAGCAAACTTCGTGGAACAGGTACGGGGAAAATGGAGAGTTTTGTTGATCAGGTGTGAAAAAAAGGGAATTTTGTTGATTGGGTATCGAAAAATAGTGAATTTTGTCAATAAGGTGTGAAAAAATAGCGAATTTCACTGGTCGGGTATGAAAAGATAGCGAAATTTGTCAATCTGGCGTAGAAAAATCGCGAATTTGTTTGATCGGGCATGGAAGAAGTGTGAATTTTGTCGATAATGTACAGAAAAATCTCAAATTTCGTTGATTCACGAAAAAATAGCAAACTTCTTCAATAATGCGCGGGGGAAAAAAGTGGAATTTTGTTGATCATGTGTGTAAAAAAGGGAATCTTGTGCATTGGTGTTGAAAAATAGTGAATTCTGTCAATTGGGTGTGAAAAAATAGCGAATTTCGCTGGTCGGGTATGAAAAGATTGTGAAACTTGTCAATCCGGCGTAGAAAAATTGCGAATTTGTTTGATCGGGCATAGAAAAAGTGTGAATTTTGTCGATAATGTGTGGAAAAATCTCAAATTTCGTTGATTCACGGAAAAATAGCGAACTTCGTCGATCAGGCACGGCAGAAAAGGGGAATATTGTTGAACGGGTGTGGAAAAAAAGGGAATTTTGTTGATTGGGTATCGAAAAATAGTGAATTTTGTCAATAAGGTGTGAAAAAATAGCGAATTTCACTGGTCGGGTATGAAAAGATAGCGAAATTTGTCAATCTGGCGTAGAAAAATCGCGAATTTGTTTGATCGGGCATGGAAGAAGTGTGAATTTTGTCGATAATGTACAGAAAAATCTCAAATTTCGTTGATTCACGAAAAAATAGCAAACTTCTTCAATAATGCGCGGGGGAAAAAAGGGGAATTTTGTTGATCATGTGTGTAAAAAAGGGAATCTTGTGCATTGGGTGTTGAAAAATAGTGAATTCTGTCAATTGGGTGTGAAAAAATAGCGAATTTCGCTGGTCGGGTATGAAAAGATTGTGAAACTTGTCAATCCGGCGTAGAAAAATTGCGAATTTGTTTGATCGGGCATAGAAAAAGTGTGAATTTTGTCGATAATGTGTGGAAAAATCTCAAATTTCGTTGATTCACGGAAAATTAGCGAACTTCGTCGATCAGGCACGGCAGAAAGGGGGAATATTGTTGAACGGGTGTGGAAAAAAAGGGAATTTTCTTGAAAGGGTGTAGAAAATCGTGAATTTTGTCGATTCGGAATGGAAAAAATCTCAAAATTTCATTGAATCACGAAAAAATAGCAAACTTCGTCGTTCAGGTGCGGGGAAAATGGAGAGTTTTGTTGATCAGGTGTGAAAAAAAGGGAATTTTGTTGATTGGGTGTCGAAAAATAGTGAATTTTGTCAATAAGGTGTGAAAAAATAGCGAATTTCACTGGTCGGGTATGAAAAGATAGCGAAATTTGTCAATCTGGCGTAGAAAAATCGCAAATTTGTTTGATCGGGCATAGAAAAAGTGTGAATTTTGTCGATAATGTGTGGAAAAATCTCAAATTTCGTTTATTCACGGAAAAATAGCGAACTTCGTCGATCAGGCACGGCAGAAAAGGGGAATATTGTTGAACGGGTGTGGAAAAAAAGGGAATTTTCTTGAAAGGGTGTAGAAAATCGTGAATTTTGTCGATTCGGAATGGAAAAAATCTCAAAATTTCATTGAATCACGAAAAAATAGCAAACTTCGTCGTTCAGGTGCGGGGAAAATGGAGAGTTTTGTTGATCAGGTGTGAAAAAAAGGGAATTTTGTTGATTGGGTGTCGAAAAATAGTGCATTTTGTCAATAAGGTGTGAAAAAATAGCGAATTTCACTGGTCGGGTATGAAAAGATAGCGAAATTTGTCAATCTGGCGTAGAAAAATCGCGAATTTGTTTGATCGGGCATAGAAAAAGTGCGAGTTTTGTCGATAATGTGCGGAAAAATCTCAAATTTCGTTGTTTCACTGAAAAATAGTGAACTACGTTGATCAGACGCAGGAAAAAGGGGAATTTTGTTGAATGGATATGGAAAAAAAGGAAATTTTGTTGAACAGGTGTAGAAAATTATGAATTTTGTCAATTAGGAGTGGAAAAATCTCAAATTTCGTTGATTCACGGAAAAATAGCGAACTTTGTCGATCAGGCACGGAAAAAAGGGAATTTAGTGTTTTATCAGGTGTAGAAAAATAGTAAATTTTGTCAGTCGGGTGTGAAAAAATGGCGAATTTTGTCAATTGGGTGCGGAAAAACTGGAATTTTATCGATTGGCTTTGAAAAAATTGTGAATTTGGTCGATCAGGTGTCTAAATATCGCAAAGTTTTTTTATAGGGCATGGAAATTTACAAAAATTGTCTTCAAAAGGTATACAGTAAATTAAACTTTGAATTGAAGTTAATTTAAAAAAAAAAATTATATGTTCATGACATTGGGTGTCGAAAAATAGCGAATTCTGTCAATTGGGTGTGAAAAAATAGCGAATTTCGCTGGTCGGGTATGAAAAGATTGCTAAACTTGCCAATCCGGCTTAGAAAAAGCGCGAATTTGTTTGATCGGGCATAGAAAAAGTGTGAATTTTGTCGATAATGTACGGAAAAATCTCAAATTTCGTTAATTCACGAAAAAATAGCAAACTTCTTCAATCAGGTGCGGGAAAAAGGGGGAATTTTGTTGATCATGTGTGTAAAAAAGGGAATTTTGTGGATTGGGTGTCGAAAAATAGTGAATTTTGTCAATTGGGTGAGAAAAAATAGCGAATTTTGCAGGTTGGGTATGAAAAGATTGCGAAACTTGTCAATCCGGCGTAGAAAAATTGCGAATTTGTTTGATCGGGCATAGAAAAAGTGTGAATTTTGTCGATAATGTGTGCAAAAATCTCAAATTTCGTTGATTCACGGAAAAATAGCGAACTTCGTCGATCAGGCACGGCAGAAAAGGGGAATATTGTTGAACGGGTGTGGAAAAAAAGGGAATTTTCTTGAAAGGGTGTAGAAAATCGTGAATTTTGTCGATTCGGAATGGAAAAAATCTCAAAATTTCATTGAATCACGAAAAAATAGCAAACTTCGTCGATCAGGTGCGGGGAAAATGGAGAGTTTTGTTGATCAGGTGTGTTAAAAAGGGAATTTTGTTGATTGGGTGTCGAAATAGTGAATTTTGCCAATAAGGTGTGAAAAAATAGCGAATTTCACTGGTCGGGTATGAAAAGATAGCGAAATTTGTCAATCTGGCGTAGAAAAATCGCGAATTTGTTTGATCGGGCATAGAAAAAGTGCGAGTTTTGTCTATAATGTGCGGAGAAATCTCAAATTTCACTGTTTCTCTGAAAAATAGTGAACTACGTTGATCAGGCGCAGGAAAAAGGGGAATTTTCTTGAATGGATATATAAAAAAAGGAAATTTTGTTGAACAGGTGTAGAAAATTATGAATTTTGTCGATTAAGAGTGGAAAAATCTCAAATCTCGTTGATTCACGGAAAAATAGCGAACTTCGTCGATCAGGCGCGGCAAAAAAGGGGAATTTTGTTGAACGGGTGTGGAAAAAAAGGGAATTTTGTTGAAAGGGTGTAGAAAATCGTGAATTTTGTCGATTCGGAATGGAAAAAATCTCAAAATTTCATTGAATCACGAAAAAATAGCAAACTTCGTGGAACAGGTACGGGGAAAATGGAGAGTTTTGTTGATCAGGTGTGAAAAAAAGGGAATTTTGTTGATTGGGTATCGAAAAATAGTGAATTTTGTCAATAAGGTGTGAAAAAATAGCGAATTTCACTGGTCGGGTATGAAAAGATAGCGAAATTTGTCAATCTGGCGTAGAAAAATCGCGAATTTGTTTGATCGGGCATGGAAGAAGTGTGAATTTTGTCGATAATGTACAGAAAAATCTCAAATTTCGTTGATTCACGAAAAAATAGCAAACTTCTTCAATAATGCGCGGGGGAAAAAAGGGGAATTTTGTTGATCATGTGTGTAAAAAAGGGAATCTTGTGCATTGGGTGTTGAAAAATAGTGAATTCTGTCAATTGGGTGTGAAAAAATAGCGAATTTCGCTGGTCGGGTATGAAAAGATTGTGAAACTTGTCAATCCGGCGTAGAAAAATTGCGAATTTGTTTGATCGGGCATAGAAAAAGTGTGAATTTTGTCGATAATGTGTGGAAAAATCTCAAATTTCGTTGATTCACGGAAAAATAGCGAACTTCGTCGATCAGGCACGGCAGAAAAGGGGAATATTGTTGAACGGGTGTGGAAAAAAAGGGAATTTTGTTGATTGGGTATCGAAAAATAGTGAATTTTGTCAATAAGGTGTGAAAAAATAGCGAATTTCACTGGTCGGGTATGAAAAGATAGCGAAATTTGTCAATCTGGCGTAGAAAAATCGCGAATTTGTTTGATCGGGCATGGAAGAAGTGTGAATTTTGTCGATAATGTACAGAAAAATCTCAAATTTCGTTGATTCACGAAAAAATAGCAAACTTCTTCAATAATGCGCGGGGGAAAAAAGGGGAATTTTGTTGATCATGTGTGTAAAAAAGGGAATCTTGTGCATTGGGTGTTGAAAAATAGTGAATTCTGTCAATTGGGTGTGAAAAAATAGCGAATTTCGCTGGTCGGGTATGAAAAGATTGTGAAACTTGTCAATCCGGCGTAGAAAAATTGCGAATTTGTTTGATCGGGCATAGAAAAAGTGTGAATTTTGTCGATAATGTGTGGAAAAATCTCAAATTTCGTTGATTCACGGAAAATTAGCGAACTTCGTCGATCAGGCACGGCAGAAAGGGGGAATATTGTTGAACGGGTGTGGAAAAAAAGGGAATTTTCTTGAAAGGGTGTAGAAAATCGTGAATTTTGTCGATTCGGAATGGAAAAAATCTCAAAATTTCATTGAATCACGAAAAAATAGCAAACTTCGTCGTTCAGGTGCGGGGAAAATGGAGAGTTTTGTTGATCAGGTGTGAAAAAAAGGGAATTTTGTTGATTGGGTGTCGAAAAATAGTGATTTTTGTCAATAAGGTGTGAAAAAATAGCGAATTTCACTGGTCGGGTATGAAAAGATAGCGAAATTTGTCAATCTGGCGTAGAAAAATCGCAAATTTGTTTGATCGGGCATAGAAAAAGTGTGAATTTTGTCGATAATGTGTGGAAAAATCTCAAATTTCGTTTATTCACGGAAAAATAGCGAACTTCGTCGATCAGGCACGGCAGAAAAGGGGAATATTGTTGAACGGGTGTGGAAAAAAAGGGAATTTTCTTGAAAGGGTGTAGAAAATCGTGAATTTTGTCGATTCGGAATGGAAAAATTCTCAAAATTTCATTGAATCACGAAAAAATAGCAAACTTCGTCGTTCAGGTGCGGGGAAAATGGAGAGTTTTGTTGATCAGGTGTGAAAAAAAGGGAATTTTGTTGATTGGGTGTCGAAAAATAGTGCATTTTGTCAATAAGGTGTGAAAAAATAGCGAATTTCACTGGTCGGGTATGAAAAGATAGCGAAATTTGTCAATCTGGCGTAGAAAAATCGCGAATTTGTTTGATCGGGCATAGAAAAAGTGCGAGTTTTGTCGATAATGTGCGGAAAAATCTCAAATTTCGTTGTTTCACTGAAAAATAGTGAACTACGTTGATCAGACGCAGGAAAAAGGGGAATTTTGTTGAATGGATATGGAAAAAAAGGAAATTTTGTTGAACAGGTGTAGAAAATTATGAATTTTGTCAATTAGGAGTGGAAAAATCTCAAATTTCGTTGATTCACGGAAAAATAGCGAACTTTGTCGATCAGGCACGGAAAAAAGGGAATTTAGTGTTTTATCAGGTGTAGAAAAATAGTAAATTTTGTCAGTCGGGTGTGAAAAAATGGCGAATTTTGTCAATTGGGTGCGGAAAAACTGGAATTTTATCGATTGGCTTTGAAAAAATTGTGAATTTGGTCGATCAGGTGTCTAAATATCGCAAAGTTTTTTTATAGGGCATGGAAATTTACAAAAATTGTCTTCAAAAGGTATACAGTAAATTAAACTTTGAATTGAAGTTAATTTAAAAAAAAAAATTATATGTTCATGACATTGGGTGTCGAAAAATAGCGAATTCTGTCAATTGGGTGTGAAAAAATAGCGAATTTCGCTGGTCGGGTATGAAAAGATTGCTAAACTTGCCAATCCGGCTTAGAAAAAGCGCGAATTTGTTTGATCGGGCATAGAAAAAGTGTGAATTTTGTCGATAATGTACGGAAAAATCTCAAATTTCGTTAATTCACGAAAAAATAGCAAACTTCTTCAATCAGGTGCGGGAAAAAGGGGGAATTTTGTTGATCATGTGTGTAAAAAAGGGAATTTTGTGGATTGGGTGTCGAAAAATAGTGAATTTTGTCAATTGGGTGAGAAAAAATAGCGAATTTTGCAGGTTGGGTATGAAAAGATTGCGAAACTTGTCAATCCGGCGTAGAAAAATTGCGAATTTGTTTGATCGGGCATAGAAAAAGTGTGAATTTTGTCGATAATGTGTGCAAAAATCTCAAATTTCGTTGATTCACGGAAAAATAGCGAACTTCGTCGATCAGGCACGGCAGAAAAGGGGAATATTGTTGAACGGGTGTGGAAAAAAAGGGAATTTTCTTGAAAGGGTGTAGAAAATCGTGAATTTTGTCGATTCGGAATGGAAAAAATCTCAAAATTTCATTGAATCACGAAAAAATAGCAAACTTCGTCGATCAGGTGCGGGGAAAATGGAGAGTTTTGTTGATCAGGTGTGTTAAAAAGGGAATTTTGTTGATTGGGTGTCGAAATAGTGAATTTTGCCAATAAGGTGTGAAAAAATAGCGAATTTCACTGGTCGGGTATGAAAAGATAGCGAAATTTGTCAATCTGGCGTAGAAAAATCGCGAATTTGTTTGATCGGGCATAGAAAAAGTGCGAGTTTTGTCTATAATGTGCGGAGAAATCTCAAATTTCACTGTTTCTCTGAAAAATAGTGAACTACGTTGATCAGGCGCAGGAAAAAGGGGAATTTTCTTGAATGGATATATAAAAAAAGGAAATTTTGTTGAACAGGTGTAGAAAATTATGAATTTTGTCGATTAAGAGTGGAAAAATCTCAAATCTCGTTGATTCACGGAAAAATAGCGAACTTCGTCGATCAGGCGCGGCAAAAAAGGGGAATTTTGTTGAACGGGTGTGGAAAAAAAGGGAATTTTGTTGAAAGGGTGTAGAAAATCGTGAATTTTGTCGATTCGGAATGGAAAAAATCTCAAAATTTCATTGAATCACGAAAAAATAGCAAACTTCGTGGAACAGGTACGGGGAAAATGGAGAGTTTTGTTGATCAGGTGTGAAAAAAAGGGAATTTTGTTGATTGGGTATCGAAAAATAGTGAATTTTGTCAATAAGGTGTGAAAAAATAGCGAATTTCACTGGTCGGGTATGAAAAGATAGCGAAATTTGTCATTCTGGCGTAGAAAAATCGCGAATTTGTTTGATCGGGCATGGAAGAAGTGTGAATTTTGTCGATAATGTACAGAAAAATCTCAAATTTCGTTGATTCACGAAAAAATAGCAAACTTCTTCAATAATGCGCGGGGGAAAAAAGGGGAATTTTGTTGATCATGTGTGTAAAAAAGGGAATCTTGTACATTGGGTGTTGAAAAATAGTGAATTCTGTCAATTGGGTGTGAAAAAATAGCGAATTTCGCTGGTCGGGTATGAAAAGATTGTGAAACTTGTCAATCCGGCGTAGAAAAATTGCGAATTTGTTTGATCGGGCATAGAAAATGTGTGAATTTTGTCGATAATGTGTGGAAAAATCTCAAATTTCGTTGATTCACGGAAAAATAGCGAACTTCGTCGATCAGGCACGGCAGAAAAGGGGAATATTGTTGAACGGGTGTGGAAAAAAAGGGAATTTTCTTGAAAGGGTGTAGAAAATCGTGAATTTTGTCGATTCGGAATGGAAAAAATCTCAAAATTTCATTGAATCACGAAAAAATAGCAAACTTCGTGGAACAGGTACGGGGAAAATGGAGAGTTTTGTTGATCAGGTGTGAAAAAAAGGGAATTTTGTTGATTGGGTATCGAAAAATAGTGAATTTTGTCAATAAGGTGTGAAAAAATAGCGAATTTCACTGGTCGGGTATGAAAAGATAGCGAAATTTGTCAATCTGGCGTAGAAAAATCGCGAATTTGTTTGATCGGGCATGGAAGAAGTGTGAATTTTGTCGATAATGTACAGAAAAATCTCAAATTTCGTTGATTCACGAAAAAATAGCAAACTTCTTCAATAATGCGCGGGGGAAAAAAGGGGAATTTTGTTGATCATGTGTGTAAAAAAGGGAATCTTGTGCATTGGGTGTTGAAAAATAGTGAATTCTGTCAATTGGGTGTGAAAAAATAGCGAATTTCGCTGGTCGGGTATGAAAAGATTGTGAAACTTGTCAATCCGGCGTAGAAAAATTGCGAATTTGTTTGATCGGGCATAGAAAAAGTGTGAATTTTGTCGATAATGTGTGGAAAAATCTCAAATTTCGTTGATTCACGGAAAAATAGCGAACTTCGTCGATCAGGCACGGCAGAAAAGGGGAATATTGTTGAACGGGTGTGGAAAAAAAGGGAATTTTGTTGATTGGGTATCGAAAAATAGTGAATTTTGTCAATAAGGTGTGAAAAAATAGCGAATTTCACTGGTCGGGTATGAAAAGATAGCGAAATTTGTCAATCTGGCGTAGAAAAATCGCGAATTTGTTTGATCGGGCATGGAAGAAGTGTGAATTTTGTCGATAATGTACAGAAAAATCTCAAATTTCGTTGATTCACGAAAAAATAGCAAACTTCTTCAATAATGCGCGGGGGAAAAAAGGGGAATTTTGTTGATCATGTGTGTAAAAAAGGGAATCTTGTGCATTGGGTGTTGAAAAATAGTGAATTCTGTCAATTGGGTGTGAAAAAATAGCGAATTTCGCTGGTCGGGTATGAAAAGATTGTGAAACTTGTCAATCCGGCGTAGAAAAATTGCGAATTTGTTTGATCGGGCATAGAAAAAGTGTGAATTTTGTCGATAATGTGTGGAAAAATCTCAAATTTCGTTGATTCACGGAAAATTAGCGAACTTCGTCGATCAGGCACGGCAGAAAGGGGGAATATTGTTGAACGGGTGTGGAAAAAAAGGGAATTTTCTTGAAAGGGTGTAGAAAATCGTGAATTTTGTCGATTCGGAATGGAAAAAATCTCAAAATTTCATTGAATCACGAAAAAATAGCAAACTTCGTCGTTCAGGTGCGGGGAAAATGGAGAGTTTTGTTGATCAGGTGTGAAAAAGGGAATTTTGTTGATTGGGTGTCGAAAAATAGTGAATTTTGTCAATAAGGTGTGAAAAAATAGCGAATTTCACTGGTCGGGTATGAAAAGATAGCGAAATTTGTCAATCTGGCGTAGAAAAATCGCGAATTTGTTTGATCGGGCATGGAAGAAGTGTGAATTTTGTCGATAATGTACAGAAAAATCTCAAATTTCGTTGATTCACGAAAAAATAGCAAACTTCTTCAATAATGCGCGGGGGAAAAAAGGGGAATTTTGTTGATCATGTGTGTAAAAAAGGGAATCTTGTGCATTGGGTGTTGAAAAATAGTGAATTCTGTCAATTGGGTGTGAAAAAATAGCGAATTTCGCTGGTCGGGTATGAAAAGATTGTGAAACTTGTCAATCCGGCGTAGAAAAATTGCGAATTTGTTTGATCGGGCATAGAAAAAGTGTGAATTTTGTCGATAATGTGTGGAAAAATCTCAAATTTCGTTGATTCACGGAAAAATAGCGAACTTCGTCGATCAGGCACGGCAGAAAAGGGGAATATTGTTGAACGGGTGTGGAAAAAAAGGGAATTTTGTTGATTGGGTATCGAAAAATAGTGAATTTTGTCAATAAGGTGTGAAAAAATAGCGAATTTCACTGGTCGGGTATGAAAAGATAGCGAAATTTGTCAATCTGGCGTAGAAAAATCGCGAATTTGTATGATCGGGCATGGAAGAAGTGTGAATTTTGTCGATAATGTACAGAAAAATCTCAAATTTCGTTGATTCACGAAAAAATAGCAAACTTCTTCAATAATGCGCGGGGGAAAAAAGGGGAATTTTGTTGATCATGTGTGTAAAAAAGGGAATCTTGTGCATTGGGTGTTGAAAAATAGTGAATTCTGTCAATTGGGTGTGAAAAAATAGCGAATTTCGCTGGTCGGGTATGAAAAGATTGTGAAACTTGTCAATCCGGCGTAGAAAAATTGCGAATTTGTTTGATCGGGCATAGAAAAAGTGTGAATTTTGTCGATAATGTGTGGAAAAATCTCAAATTTCGTTGATTCACGGAAAATTAGCGAACTTCGTCGATCAGGCACGGCAGAAAGGGGGAATATTGTTGAACGGGTGTGGAAAAAAAGGGAATTTTCTTGAAAGGGTGTAGAAAATCGTGAATTTTGTCGATTCGGAATGGAAAAAATCTCAAAATTTCATTGAATCACGAAAAAATAGCAAACTTCGTCGTTCAGGTGCGGGGAAAATGGAGAGTTTTGTTGATCAGGTGTGAAAAAGGGAATTTTGTTGATTGGGTGTCGAAAAATAGTGAATTTTGTCAATAAGGTGTGAAAAAATAGCGAATTTCACTGGTCGGGTATGAAAAGATAGCGAAATTTGTCAATCTGGCGTAGAAAAATCGCGAATTTGTTTGATCGGGCATGGAAGAAGTGTGAATTTTGTCGATAATGTACAGAAAAATCTCAAATTTCGTTGATTCACGAAAAAATAGCAAACTTCTTCAATAATGCGCGGGGGAAAAAAGGGGAATTTTGTTGATCATGTGTGTAAAAAAGGGAATCTTGTGCATTGGGTGTTGAAAAATAGTGAATTCTGTCAATTGGGTGTGAAAAAATATCGAATTTCGCTGGTCGGGTATGAAAAGATTGTGAAACTTGTCAATCCGGCGTAGAAAAATTGCGAATTTGTTTGATCGGGCATAGAAAAAGTGTGAATTTTGTCGATAATGTGTGGAAAAATCTCAAATTTCGTTGATTCACGGAAAAATAGCGAACTTCGTCGATCAGGCACGGCAGAAAAGGGGAATATTGTTGAACGGGTGTGGAAAAAAAGGGAATTTTCTTGAAAGGGTGTAGAAAATCGTGAATTTTGTCGATTCGGAATGGAAAAAATCTCAAAATTTCATTGAATCACGAAAAAATAGCAAACTTCGTCGTTCAGGTGCGGGGAAAATGGAGAGTTTTGTTGATCAGGTGTGAAAAAAAGGGAATTTTGTTGATTGGGTGTCGAAAAATAGTGCATTTTGTCAATAACGTGTGAAAAAATCGCGAATTTCACTGGTCGGGTATGAAAAGATAGCGAAATTTGTCAATCTGGCGTAGAAAAATCGCGAATTTGTTTGATCGGGCATAGAAAAAGTGCGAGTTTTGTCTATAATGTGCAGAGAAATCTCAAATTTCACTGTTTCTCTGAAAAATAGTGAACTACGTTGATCAGGCGCAGGAAAAAGGGGAATTTTCTTGAATGGATATATAAAAAAAGGAAATTTTGTTGAACAGGTGTAGAAAATTATGAATTTTGTCGATTAAGAGTGGAAAAATCTCAAATCTCGTTGATTCACGGAAAAATAGCGAACTTCGTCGATCAGGCGCGGCAAAAAAGGGGAATTTTGTTGAACGGGTGTGGAAAAAAAGGGAATTTTGTTGAAAGGGTGTAGAAAATCATGAATTTTGTCGATTAGGAATGGAAAAAATCTCAAAATTTCATTGAATCACGAAAAAATAGCAAACTTCGTGGAACAGGTACGGGGAAAATGGAGAGTTTTGTTGATCAGGTGTGAAAAAAAGGGAATTTTGTTGATTGGGTATCGAAAAATAGTGAATTTTGTCAATAAGGTGTGAAAAAATAGCGAATTTCACTGGTCGGGTATGAAAAGATAGCGAAATTTGTCAATCTGGCGTAGAAAAATCGCGAATTTGTTTGATCGGGCATGGAAGAAGTGTGAATTTTGTCGATAATGTACAGAAAAATCTCAAATTTCGTTGATTCACGAAAAAATAGCAAACTTCTTCAATAATTCGCGGGGGAAAAAAGGGGAATTTTGTTGATCATGTGTGTAAAAAAGGGAATCTTGTGCATTGGGTGTTGAAAAATAGTGAATTCTGTCAATTGGGTGTGAAAAAATAGCGAATTTCGGTGGTCGGGTATGAAAAGATTGTGAAACTTGTCAATCCGGCGTAGAAAAATTGCGAATTTGTTTGATCGGGCATAGAAAAAGTGTGAATTTTGTCGATAATGTGTGGAAAAATCTCAAATTTCGTTGATTCACGGAAAAATAGCGAACTTCGTCGATCAGGCACGGCAGAAAAGGGGAATATTGTTGAACGGGTGTGGAAAAAAAGGGAATTTTGTTGATTGGGTATCGAAAAATAGTGAATTTTGTCAATAAGGTGTGAAAAAATAGCGAATTTCACTGGTCGGGTATGAAAAGATAGCGAAATTTGTCAATCTGGCGTAGAAAAATCGCGAATTTGTTTGATCGGGCATGGAAGAAGTGTGAATTTTGTCGATAATGTACAGAAAAATCTCAAATTTCGTTGATTCACGAAAAAATAGCAAACTTCTTCAATAATGCGCGGGGAAAAAAGGGGAATTTTGTTGATCATGTGTGTAAAAAAGGGAATCTTGTGCATTGGGTGTTGAAAAATAGTGAATTCTGTCAATTGGGTGTGAAAAAATAGCGAATTTCGCTGGTCGGGTATGAAAAGATTGTGAAACTTGTCAATCCGGCGTAGAAAAATTGCGAATTTGTTTGATCGGGCATAGAAAAAGTGTGAATTTTGTCGATAATGTGTGGAAAAATCTCAAATTTCGTTGATTCACGGAAAATTAGCGAACTTCGTCGATCAGGCACGGCAGAAAGGGGGAATATTGTTGAACGGGTGTGGAAAAAAAGGGAATTTTCTTGAAAGGGTGTAGAAAATCGTGAATTTTGTCGATTCGGAATGGAAAAAATCTCAAAATTTCATTGAATCACGAAAAAATAGCAAACTTCGTCGTTCAGGTGCGGGGAAAATGGAGAGTTTTGTTGATCAGGTGTGAAAAAAAGCGAATTTTGTTGATTGGGTGTCGAAAAATAGTGAATTTTGTCAATAAGGTGTGAAAAAATAGCGAATTTCACTGGTCGGGTATGAAAAGATAGCGAAATTTGTCAATCTGGCGTAGAAAAATCGCAAATTTGTTTGATCGGGCATAGAAAAAGTGTGAATTTTGTCGATAATGTGTGGAAAAATCTCAAATTTCGTTTATTCACGGAAAAATAGCGAACTTCGTCGATCAGGCACGGCAGAAAAGGGGAATATTGTTGAACGGGTGTGGAAAAAAAGGGAATTTTCTTGAAAGGGTGTAGAAAATCGTGAATTTTGTCGATTCGGAATGGAAAAAATCTCAAAATTTCATTGAATCACGAAAAAATAGCAAACTTCGTCGTTCAGGTGCGGGGAAAATGGAGAGTTTTGTTGATCAGGTGTGAAAAAAAGGGAATTTTGTTGATTGGGTGTCGAAAAATAGTGCATTTTGTCAATAAGGTGTGAAAAAATAGCGAATTTCACTGGTCGGGTATGAAAAGATAGCGAAATTTGTCAATCTGGCGTAGAAAAATCGCGAATTTGTTTGATCGGGCATAGAAAAAGTGCGAGTTTTGTCGATAATGTGCGGAAAAATCTCAAATTTCGTTGTTTCACTGAAAAATAGTGAACTACGTTGATCAGACGCAGGAAAAAGGGGAATTTTGTTGAATGGATATGGAAAAAAAGGAAATTTTGTTGAACAGGTGTAGAAAATTATGAATTTTGTCAATTAGGAGTGGAAAAATCTCAAATTTCGTTGATTCACGGAAAAATAGCGAACTTTGTCGATCAGGCACGGAAAAAAGGGAATTTAGTGTTTTATCAGGTGTAGAAAAATAGTAAATTTTGTCAGTCGGGTGTGAAAAAATGGCGAATTTTGTCAATTGGGTGCGGAAAAACTGGAATTTTATCGATTGGCTTTGAAAAAATTGTGAATTTGGTCGATCAGGTGTCTAAATATCGCAAAGTTTTTTTATAGGGCATGGAAATTTACAAAAATTGTCTTCAAAAGGTATACAGTAAATTAAACTTTGAATTGAAGTTAATTTAAAAAAAAAAATTATATGTTCATGACATTGGGTGTCGAAAAATAGCGAATTCTGTCAATTGGGTGTGAAAAAATAGCGAATTTCGCTGGTCGGGTATGAAAAGATTGCTAAACTTGCCAATCCGGCTTAGAAAAAGCGCGAATTTGTTTGATCGGGCATAGAAAAAGTGTGAATTTTGTCGATAATGTACGGAAAAATCTCAAATTTCGTTAATTCACGAAAAAATAGCAAACTTCTTCAATCAGGTGCGGGAAAAAGGGGGAATTTTGTTGATCATGTGTGTAAAAAAGGGAATTTTGTGGATTGGGTGTCGAAAAATAGTGAATTTTGTCAATTGGGTGAGAAAAAATAGCGAATTTTGCAGGTTGGGTATGAAAAGATTGCGAAACTTGTCAATCCGGCGTAGAAAAATTGCGAATTTGTTTGATCGGGCATAGAAAAAGTGTGAATTTTGTCGATAATGTGTGCAAAAATCTCAAATTTCGTTGATTCACGGAAAAATAGCGAACTTCGTCGATCAGGCACGGCAGAAAAGGGGAATATTGTTGAACGGGTGTGGAAAAAAAGGGAATTTTCTTGAAAGGGTGTAGAAAATCGTGAATTTTGTCGATTCGGAATGGAAAAAATCTCAAAATTTCATTGAATCACGAAAAAATAGCAAACTTCGTCGATCAGGTGCGGGGAAAATGGAGAGTTTTGTTGATCAGGTGTGTTAAAAAGGGAATTTTGTTGATTGGGTGTCGAAATAGTGAATTTTGCCAATAAGGTGTGAAAAAATAGCGAATTTCACTGGTCGGGTATGAAAAGATAGCGAAATTTGTCAATCTGGCGTAGAAAAATCGCGAATTTGTTTGATCGGGCATAGAAAAAGTGCGAGTTTTGTCTATAATGTGCGGAGAAATCTCAAATTTCACTGTTTCTCTGAAAAATAGTGAACTACGTTGATCAGGCGCAGGAAAAAGGGGAATTTTCTTGAATGGATATATAAAAAAAGGAAATTTTGTTGAACAGGTGTAGAAAATTATGAATTTTGTCGATTAAGAGTGGAAAAATCTCAAATCTCGTTGATTCACGGAAAAATAGCGAACTTCGTCGATCAGGCGCGGCAAAAAAGGGGAATTTTGTTGAACGGGTGTGGAAAAAAAGGGAATTTTGTTGAAAGGGTGTAGAAAATCGTGAATTTTGTCGATTCGGAATGGAAAAAATCTCAAAATTTCATTGAATCACGAAAAAATAGCAAACTTCGTGGAACAGGTACGGGGAAAATGGAGAGTTTTGTTGATCAGGTGTGAAAAAAAGGGAATTTTGTTGATTGGGTATCGAAAAATAGTGAATTTTGTCAATAAGGTGTGAAAAAATAGCGAATTTCACTGGTCGGGTATGAAAAGATAGCGAAATTTGTCAATCTGGCGTAGAAAAATCGCGAATTTGTTTGATCGGGCATGGAAGAAGTGTGAATTTTGTCGATAATGTACAGAAAAATCTCAAATTTCGTTGATTCACGAAAAAATAGCAAACTTCTTCAATAATGCGCGGGGGAAAAAAGGGGAATTTTGTTGATCATGTGTGTAAAAAAGGGAATCTTGTGCATTGGGTGTTGAAAAATAGTGAATTCTGTCAATTGGGTGTGAAAAAATAGCGAATTTCGCTGGTCGGGTATGAAAAGATTGTGAAACTTGTCAATCCGGCGTAGAAAAATTGCGAATTTGTTTGATCGGGCATAGAAAAAGTGTGAATTTTGTCGATAATGTGTGGAAAAATCTCAAATTTCGTTGATTCACGGAAAAATAGCGAACTTCGTCGATCAGGCACGGCAGAAAAGGGGAATATTGTTGAACGGGTGTGGAAAAAAAGGGAATTTTGTTGATTGGGTATCGAAAAATAGTGAATTTTGTCAATAAGGTGTGAAAAAATAGCGAATTTCACTGGTCGGGTATGAAAAGATAGCGAAATTTGTCAATCTGGCGTAGAAAAATCGCGAATTTGTTTGATCGGGCATGGAAGAAGTGTGAATTTTGTCGATAATGTACAGAAAAATCTCAAATTTCGTTGATTCACGAAAAAATAGCAAACTTCTTCAATAATGCGCGGGGGAAAAAAGGGGAATTTTGTTGATCATGTGTGTAAAAAAGGGAATCTTGTGCATTGGGTGTTGAAAAATAGTGAATTCTGTCAATTGGGTGTGAAAAAATAGCGAATTTCGCTGGTCGGGTATGAAAAGATTGTGAAACTTGTCAATCCGGCGTAGAAAAATTGCGAATTTGTTTGATCGGGCATAGAAAAAGTGTGAATTTTGTCGATAATGTGTGGAAAAATCTCAAATTTCGTTGATTCACGGAAAATTAGCGAACTTCGTCGATCAGGCACGGCAGAAAGGGGGAATATTGTTGAACGGGTGTGGAAAAAAAGGGAATTTTCTTGAAAGGGTGTAGAAAATCGTGAATTTTGTCGATTCGGAATGGAAAAAATCTCAAAATTTCATTGAATCACGAAAAAATAGCAAACTTCGTCGTTCAGGTGCGGGGAAAATGGAGAGTTTTGTTGATCAGGTGTGAAAAAAAGGGAATTTTGTTGATTGGGTGTCGAAAAATAGTGAATTTTGTCAATAAGGTGTGAAAAAATAGCGAATTTCACTGGTCGGGTATGAAAAGATAGCGAAATTTGTCAATCTGGCGTAGAAAAATCGCAAATTTGTTTGATCGGGCATAGAAAAAGTGCGAGTTTTGTCGATAATGTGCGGAAAAATCTCAAATTTCGTTGTTTCACTGAAAAATAGTGAACTACGTTGATCAGACGCAGGAAAAAGGGGAATTTTGTTGAATGGATATGGAAAAAAAGGAAATTTTGTTGAACAGGTGTAGAAAATTATGAATTTTGTCAATTAGGAGTGGAAAAATCTCAAATTTCGTTGATTCACGGAAAAATAGCGAACTTTGTCGATCAGGCACGGAAAAAAGGGAATTTTGTGTTTTATCAGGTGTAGAAAAATAGTAAATTTTGTCAGTCGGGTGTGAAAAAATGGCGAATTTTGTCAATTGGGTGCGGAAAAACTGGAATTTTATCGATTGGCTTTGAAAAAATTGTGAATTTGGTCGATCAGGTGTCTAAATATAGCAAAGTTTTTTTATAGGGCATGGAAATTTACAAAAATTGTCTTCAAAATGTATACAGTAAATTAAACTTTGAATTGAAGTTAATTAAAAAAAAAATTATATGTTCATGACATTGGGTGTCGAAAAATAGCGAATTCTGTCAATTGGGTGTGAAAAAATAGCGAATTTCGCTGGTCGGGTATGAAAAGATTGCTAAACTTGCCAATCCGGCGTAGAAAAATTGCGAATTTGTTTGATCGGGCATAGAAAAAGTGTGAATTTTGTCGATAATGTGTGGAAAAATCTCAAATTTCGTTGATTCACGGAAAAATAGCGAACTTCGTCGATCAGGCACGGCAGAAAAGGGGAATATTGTTGAACGGGTGTGGAAAAAAAGGGAATTTTGTTGATTGGGTATCGAAAAATAGTGAATTTTGTCAATAAGGTGTGAAAAAATAGCGAATTTCACTGGTCGGGTATGAAAAGATAGCGAAATTTGTCAATCTGGCGTAGAAAAATCGCGAATTTGTTTGATCGGGCATGGAAGAAGTGTGAATTTTGTCGATAATGTACAGAAAAATCTCAAATTTCGTTGATTCACGAAAAAATAGCAAACTTCTTCAATAATGCGCGGGGGAAAAAAGGGGAATTTTGTTGATCATGTGTGTAAAAAAGGGAATCTTGTGCATTGGGTGTTGAAAAATAGTGAATTCTGTCAATTGGGTGTGAAAAAATAGCGAATTTCGCTGGTCGGGTATGAAAAGATTGTGAAACTTGTCAATCCGGCGTAGAAAAATTGCGAATTTGTTTGATCGGGCATAGAAAAAGTGTGAATTTTGTCGATAATGTGTGGAAAAATCTCAAATTTCGTTGATTCACGGAAAATTAGCGAACTTCGTCGATCAGGCACGGCAGAAAGGGGGAATATTGTTGAACGGGTGTGGAAAAAAAGGGAATTTTCTTGAAAGGGTGTAGAAAATCGTGAATTTTGTCGATTCGGAATGGAAAAAATCTCAAAATTTCATTGAATCACGAAAAAATAGCAAACTTCGTCGTTCAGGTGCGGGGAAAATGGAGAGTTTTGTTGATCAGGTGTGAAAAAGGGAATTTTGTTGATTGGGTGTCGAAAAATAGTGAATTTTGTCAATAAGGTGTGAAAAAATAGCGAATTTCACTGGTCGGGTATGAAAAGATAGCGAAATTTGTCAATCTGGCGTAGAAAAATCGCGAATTTGTTTGATCGGGCATGGAAGAAGTGTGAATTTTGTCGATAATGTACAGAAAAATCTCAAATTTCGTTGATTCACGAAAAAATAGCAAACTTCTTCAATAATGCGCGGGGGAAAAAAGGGGAATTTTGTTGATCATGTGTGTAAAAAAGGGAATCTTGTGCATTGGGTGTTGAAAAATAGTGAATTCTGTCAATTGGGTGTGAAAAAATAGCGAATTTCGCTGGTCGGGTATGAAAAGATTGTGAAACTTGTCAATCCGGCGTAGAAAAATTGCGAATTTGTTTGATCGGGCATAGAAAAAGTGTGAATTTTGTCGATAATGTGTGGAAAAATCTCAAATTTCGTTGATTCACGGAAAAATAGCGAACTTCGTCGATCAGGCACGGCAGAAAAGGGGAATATTGTTGAACGGGTGTGGAAAAAAAGGGAATTTTGTTGATTGGGTATCGAAAAATAGTGAATTTTGTCAATAAGGTGTGAAAAAATAGCGAATTTCACTGGTCGGGTATGAAAAGATAGCGAAATTTGTCAATCTGGCGTAGAAAAATCGCGAATTTGTATGATCGGGCATGGAAGAAGTGTGAATTTTGTCGATAATGTACAGAAAAATCTCAAATTTCGTTGATTCACGAAAAAATAGCAAACTTCTTCAATAATGCGCGGGGGAAAAAAGGGGAATTTTGTTGATCATGTGTGTAAAAAAGGGAATCTTGTGCATTGGGTGTTGAAAAATAGTGAATTCTGTCAATTGGGTGTGAAAAAATAGCGAATTTCGCTGGTCGGGTATGAAAAGATTGTGAAACTTGTCAATCCGGCGTAGAAAAATTGCGAATTTGTTTGATCGGGCATAGAAAAAGTGTGAATTTTGTCGATAATGTGTGGAAAAATCTCAAATTTCGTTGATTCACGGAAAATTAGCGAACTTCGTCGATCAGGCACGGCAGAAAGGGGGAATATTGTTGAACGGGTGTGGAAAAAAAGGGAATTTTCTTGAAAGGGTGTAGAAAATCGTGAATTTTGTCGATTCGGAATGGAAAAAATCTCAAAATTTCATTGAATCACGAAAAAATAGCAAACTTCGTCGTTCAGGTGCGGGGAAAATGGAGAGTTTTGTTGATCAGGTGTGAAAAAGGGAATTTTGTTGATTGGGTGTCGAAAAATAGTGAATTTTGTCAATAAGGTGTGAAAAAATAGCGAATTTCACTGGTCGGGTATGAAAAGATAGCGAAATTTGTCAATCTGGCGTAGAAAAATCGCGAATTTGTTTGATCGGGCATGGAAGAAGTGTGAATTTTGTCGATAATGTACAGAAAAATCTCAAATTTCGTTGATTCACGAAAAAATAGCAAACTTCTTCAATAATGCGCGGGGGAAAAAAGGGGAATTTTGTTGATCATGTGTGTAAAAAAGGGAATCTTGTGCATTGGGTGTTGAAAAATAGTGAATTCTGTCAATTGGGTGTGAAAAAATATCGAATTTCGCTGGTCGGGTATGAAAAGATTGTGAAACTTGTCAATCCGGCGTAGAAAAATTGCGAATTTGTTTGATCGGGCATAGAAAAAGTGTGAATTTTGTCGATAATGTGTGGAAAAATCTCAAATTTCGTTGATTCACGGAAAAATAGCGAACTTCGTCGATCAGGCACGGCAGAAAAGGGGAATATTGTTGAACGGGTGTGGAAAAAAAGGGAATTTTCTTGAAAGGGTGTAGAAAATCGTGAATTTTGTCGATTCGGAATGGAAAAAATCTCAAAATTTCATTGAATCACGAAAAAATAGCAAACTTCGTCGTTCAGGTGCGGGGAAAATGGAGAGTTTTGTTGATCAGGTGTGAAAAAAAGGGAATTTTGTTGATTGGGTGTCGAAAAATAGTGCATTTTGTCAATAACGTGTGAAAAAATCGCGAATTTCACTGGTCGGGTATGAAAAGATAGCGAAATTTGTCAATCTGGCGTAGAAAAATCGCGAATTTGTTTGATCGGGCATAGAAAAAGTGCGAGTTTTGTCTATAATGTGCAGAGAAATCTCAAATTTCACTGTTTCTCTGAAAAATAGTGAACTACGTTGATCAGGCGCAGGAAAAAGGGGAATTTTCTTGAATGGATATATAAAAAAAGGAAATTTTGTTGAACAGGTGTAGAAAATTATGAATTTTGTCGATTAAGAGTGGAAAAATCTCAAATCTCGTTGATTCACGGAAAAATAGCGAACTTCGTCGATCAGGCGCGGCAAAAAAGGGGAATTTTGTTGAACGGGTGTGGAAAAAAAGGGAATTTTGTTGAAAGGGTGTAGAAAATCATGAATTTTGTCGATTAGGAATGGAAAAAATCTCAAAATTTCATTGAATCACGAAAAAATAGCAAACTTCGTGGAACAGGTACGGGGAAAATGGAGAGTTTTGTTGATCAGGTGTGAAAAAAAGGGAATTTTGTTGATTGGGTATCGAAAAATAGTGAATTTTGTCAATAAGGTGTGAAAAAATAGCGAATTTCACTGGTCGGGTATGAAAAGATAGCGAAATTTGTCAATCTGGCGTAGAAAAATCGCGAATTTGTTTGATCGGGCATGGAAGAAGTGTGAATTTTGTCGATAATGTACAGAAAAATCTCAAATTTCGTTGATTCACGAAAAAATAGCAAACTTCTTCAATAATTCGCGGGGGAAAAAAGGGGAATTTTGTTGATCATGTGTGTAAAAAAGGGAATCTTGTGCATTGGGTGTTGAAAAATAGTGAATTCTGTCAATTGGGTGTGAAAAAATAGCGAATTTCGGTGGTCGGGTATGAAAAGATTGTGAAACTTGTCAATCCGGCGTAGAAAAATTGCGAATTTGTTTGATCGGGCATAGAAAAAGTGTGAATTTTGTCGATAATGTGTGGAAAAATCTCAAATTTCGTTGATTCACGGAAAAATAGCGAACTTCGTCGATCAGGCACGGCAGAAAAGGGGAATATTGTTGAACGGGTGTGGAAAAAAAGGGAATTTTGTTGATTGGGTATCGAAAAATAGTGAATTTTGTCAATAAGGTGTGAAAAAATAGCGAATTTCACTGGTCGGGTATGAAAAGATAGCGAAATTTGTCAATCTGGCGTAGAAAAATCGCGAATTTGTTTGATCGGGCATGGAAGAAGTGTGAATTTTGTCGATAATGTACAGAAAAATCTCAAATTTCGTTGATTCACGAAAAAATAGCAAACTTCTTCAATAATGCGCGGGGAAAAAAGGGGAATTTTGTTGATCATGTGTGTAAAAAAGGGAATCTTGTGCATTGGGTGTTGAAAAATAGTGAATTCTGTCAATTGGGTGTGAAAAAATAGCGAATTTCGCTGGTCGGGTATGAAAAGATTGTGAAACTTGTCAATCCGGCGTAGAAAAATTGCGAATTTGTTTGATCGGGCATAGAAAAAGTGTGAATTTTGTCGATAATGTGTGGAAAAATCTCAAATTTCGTTGATTCACGGAAAATTAGCGAACTTCGTCGATCAGGCACGGCAGAAAGGGGGAATATTGTTGAACGGGTGTGGAAAAAAAGGGAATTTTCTTGAAAGGGTGTAGAAAATCGTGAATTTTGTCGATTCGGAATGGAAAAAATCTCAAAATTTCATTGAATCACGAAAAAATAGCAAACTTCGTCGTTCAGGTGCGGGGAAAATGGAGAGTTTTGTTGATCAGGTGTGAAAAAAAGCGAATTTTGTTGATTGGGTGTCGAAAAATAGTGAATTTTGTCAATAAGGTGTGAAAAAATAGCGAATTTCACTGGTCGGGTATGAAAAGATAGCGAAATTTGTCAATCTGGCGTAGAAAAATCGCAAATTTGTTTGATCGGGCATAGAAAAAGTGTGAATTTTGTCGATAATGTGTGGAAAAATCTCAAATTTCGTTTATTCACGGAAAAATAGCGAACTTCGTCGATCAGGCACGGCAGAAAAGGGGAATATTGTTGAACGGGTGTGGAAAAAAAGGGAATTTTCTTGAAAGGGTGTAGAAAATCGTGAATTTTGTCGATTCGGAATGGAAAAAATCTCAAAATTTCATTGAATCACGAAAAAATAGCAAACTTCGTCGTTCAGGTGCGGGGAAAATGGAGAGTTTTGTTGATCAGGTGTGAAAAAAAGGGAATTTTGTTGATTGGGTGTCGAAAAATAGTGCATTTTGTCAATAAGGTGTGAAAAAATAGCGAATTTCACTGGTCGGGTATGAAAAGATAGCGAAATTTGTCAATCTGGCGTAGAAAAATCGCGAATTTGTTTGATCGGGCATAGAAAAAGTGCGAGTTTTGTCGATAATGTGCGGAAAAATCTCAAATTTCGTTGTTTCACTGAAAAATAGTGAACTACGTTGATCAGACGCAGGAAAAAGGGGAATTTTGTTGAATGGATATGGAAAAAAAGGAAATTTTGTTGAACAGGTGTAGAAAATTATGAATTTTGTCAATTAGGAGTGGAAAAATCTCAAATTTCGTTGATTCACGGAAAAATAGCGAACTTTGTCGATCAGGCACGGAAAAAAGGGAATTTAGTGTTTTATCAGGTGTAGAAAAATAGTAAATTTTGTCAGTCGGGTGTGAAAAAATGGCGAATTTTGTCAATTGGGTGCGGAAAAACTGGAATTTTATCGATTGGCTTTGAAAAAATTGTGAATTTGGTCGATCAGGTGTCTAAATATCGCAAAGTTTTTTTATAGGGCATGGAAATTTACAAAAATTGTCTTCAAAAGGTATACAGTAAATTAAACTTTGAATTGAAGTTAATTTAAAAAAAAAAATTATATGTTCATGACATTGGGTGTCGAAAAATAGCGAATTCTGTCAATTGGGTGTGAAAAAATAGCGAATTTCGCTGGTCGGGTATGAAAAGATTGCTAAACTTGCCAATCCGGCTTAGAAAAAGCGCGAATTTGTTTGATCGGGCATAGAAAAAGTGTGAATTTTGTCGATAATGTACGGAAAAATCTCAAATTTCGTTAATTCACGAAAAAATAGCAAACTTCTTCAATCAGGTGCGGGAAAAAGGGGGAATTTTGTTGATCATGTGTGTAAAAAAGGGAATTTTGTGGATTGGGTGTCGAAAAATAGTGAATTTTGTCAATTGGGTGAGAAAAAATAGCGAATTTTGCAGGTTGGGTATGAAAAGATTGCGAAACTTGTCAATCCGGCGTAGAAAAATTGCGAATTTGTTTGATCGGGCATAGAAAAAGTGTGAATTTTGTCGATAATGTGTGCAAAAATCTCAAATTTCGTTGATTCACGGAAAAATAGCGAACTTCGTCGATCAGGCACGGCAGAAAAGGGGAATATTGTTGAACGGGTGTGGAAAAAAAGGGAATTTTCTTGAAAGGGTGTAGAAAATCGTGAATTTTGTCGATTCGGAATGGAAAAAATCTCAAAATTTCATTGAATCACGAAAAAATAGCAAACTTCGTCGATCAGGTGCGGGGAAAATGGAGAGTTTTGTTGATCAGGTGTGTTAAAAAGGGAATTTTGTTGATTGGGTGTCGAAATAGTGAATTTTGCCAATAAGGTGTGAAAAAATAGCGAATTTCACTGGTCGGGTATGAAAAGATAGCGAAATTTGTCAATCTGGCGTAGAAAAATCGCGAATTTGTTTGATCGGGCATAGAAAAAGTGCGAGTTTTGTCTATAATGTGCGGAGAAATCTCAAATTTCACTGTTTCTCTGAAAAATAGTGAACTACGTTGATCAGGCGCAGGAAAAAGGGGAATTTTCTTGAATGGATATATAAAAAAAGGAAATTTTGTTGAACAGGTGTAGAAAATTATGAATTTTGTCGATTAAGAGTGGAAAAATCTCAAATCTCGTTGATTCACGGAAAAATAGCGAACTTCGTCGATCAGGCGCGGCAAAAAAGGGGAATTTTGTTGAACGGGTGTGGAAAAAAAGGGAATTTTGTTGAAAGGGTGTAGAAAATCGTGAATTTTGTCGATTCGGAATGGAAAAAATCTCAAAATTTCATTGAATCACGAAAAAATAGCAAACTTCGTGGAACAGGTACGGGGAAAATGGAGAGTTTTGTTGATCAGGTGTGAAAAAAAGGGAATTTTGTTGATTGGGTATCGAAAAATAGTGAATTTTGTCAATAAGGTGTGAAAAAATAGCGAATTTCACTGGTCGGGTATGAAAAGATAGCGAAATTTGTCAATCTGGCGTAGAAAAATCGCGAATTTGTTTGATCGGGCATGGAAGAAGTGTGAATTTTGTCGATAATGTACAGAAAAATCTCAAATTTCGTTGATTCACGAAAAAATAGCAAACTTCTTCAATAATGCGCGGGGGAAAAAAGGGGAATTTTGTTGATCATGTGTGTAAAAAAGGGAATCTTGTGCATTGGGTGTTGAAAAATAGTGAATTCTGTCAATTGGGTGTGAAAAAATAGCGAATTTCGCTGGTCGGGTATGAAAAGATTGTGAAACTTGTCAATCCGGCGTAGAAAAATTGCGAATTTGTTTGATCGGGCATAGAAAAAGTGTGAATTTTGTCGATAATGTGTGGAAAAATCTCAAATTTCGTTGATTCACGGAAAAATAGCGAACTTCGTCGATCAGGCACGGCAGAAAAGGGGAATATTGTTGAACGGGTGTGGAAAAAAAGGGAATTTTGTTGATTGGGTATCGAAAAATAGTGAATTTTGTCAATAAGGTGTGAAAAAATAGCGAATTTCACTGGTCGGGTATGAAAAGATAGCGAAATTTGTCAATCTGGCGTAGAAAAATCGCGAATTTGTTTGATCGGGCATGGAAGAAGTGTGAATTTTGTCGATAATGTACAGAAAAATCTCAAATTTCGTTGATTCACGAAAAAATAGCAAACTTCTTCAATAATGCGCGGGGGAAAAAAGGGGAATTTTGTTGATCATGTGTGTAAAAAAGGGAATCTTGTGCATTGGGTGTTGAAAAATAGTGAATTCTGTCAATTGGGTGTGAAAAAATAGCGAATTTCGCTGGTCGGGTATGAAAAGATTGTGAAACTTGTCAATCCGGCGTAGAAAAATTGCGAATTTGTTTGATCGGGCATAGAAAAAGTGTGAATTTTGTCGATAATGTGGGGAAAAATCTCAAATTTCGTTGATTCACGGAAAATTAGCGAACTTCGTCGATCAGGCACGGCAGAAAGGGGGAATATTGTTGAACGGGTGTGGAAAAAAAGGGAATTTTCTTGAAAGGGTGTAGAAAATCGTGAATTTTGTCGATTCGGAATGGAAAAAATCTCAAAATTTCATTGAATCACGAAAAAATAGCAAACTTCGTCGTTCAGGTGCGGGGAAAATGGAGAGTTTTGTTGATCAGGTGTGAAAAAAAGGGAATTTTGTTGATTGGGTGTCGAAAAATAGTGAATTTTGTCAATAAGGTGTGAAAAAATAGCGAATTTCACTGGTCGGGTATGAAAAGATAGCGAAATTTGTCAATCTGGCGTAGAAAAATCGCAAATTTGTTTGATCGGGCATAGAAAAAGTGCGAGTTTTGTCGATAATGTGCGGAAAAATCTCAAATTTCGTTGTTTCACTGAAAAATAGTGAACTACGTTGATCAGACGCAGGAAAAAGGGGAATTTTGTTGAATGGATATGGAAAAAAAGGAAATTTTGTTGAACAGGTGTAGAAAATTATGAATTTTGTCAATTAGGAGTGGAAAAATCTCAAATTTCGTTGATTCACGGAAAAATAGCGAACTTTGTCGATCAGGCACGGAAAAAAGGGAATTTTGTGTTTTATCAGGTGTAGAAAAATAGTAAATTTTGTCAGTCGGGTGTGAAAAAATGGCGAATTTTGTCAATTGGGTGCGGAAAAACTGGAATTTTATCGATTGGCTTTGAAAAAATTGTGAATTTGGTCGATCAGGTGTCTAAATATAGCAAAGTTTTTTTATAGGGCATGGAAATTTACAAAAATTGTCTTCAAAATGTATACAGTAAATTAAACTTTGAATTGAAGTTAATTAAAAAAAAAATTATATGTTCATGACATTGGGTGTCGAAAAATAGCGAATTCTGTCAATTGGGTGTGAAAAAATAGCGAATTTCGCTGGTCGGGTATGAAAAGATTGCTAAACTTGCCAATCCGGCATAGAAAAATCGCGAATTTGTTTGATCGGGGATAGAAAAAGTGTGAATTTTGTCGATAATGTACGGAAAAATCTCAAATTTCGTTGATTCACGGAAAAATAGCGAACTTCGTCGATCAGGCACGGCAGAAAAGGGGAATATTGTTGAACGGTGTGGAAAAAAAGGGAATTTTCTTGAAAGGGTGTAGAAAATCGTGAATTTTGTAGTTTCGGAATGGAAAAAATATCAAAATTTCATTGAATCACGAAAAAATAGCAAACTTCGTCGATCAGGTGCGGGGAAAATGGAGAGTTTTGTTGATCAGGTGTGAAAAAAAGGGAATTTTGTTGATTGGGTGTCGAAATAGTGAATTTTGTCAATAAGGTGTGAAAAAATAGCGAATTTAACTGGTCGGGTATTAAAAGATAGCGAAATTTGTCAATCTGGCGTAGAAAAATCGCGAATTTGTTTGATCGGGCATAGAAAAAGTGCGAGTTTTGTCGATAATGTGCGGAGAAATCTCAAATTTCACTGTTTCTCTGAAAAATAGTGAACTACGTTATCAGGCGCAGGAAAAAGGGGAATTTTCTTGAATGGATATATAAAAAAAGGAAATTTTGTTGAACAGGTGTAGAAAATTATGAATTTTGTCGATTAAGAGTGGAAAAATCTCAAATCTCGTTGATTCACGGAAAAATAGCGAACTTCGTCGATCAGGCACGGCAGAAAAGGGGAATTTTGTTGAACGGGTGTGGAAAAAAAGGGAATTTTGTTGAAATGGTGTAGAAAATCATGAATTTTGTCGATTAGGAATGGAAAAAATCTCAAAATTTCATTGAATCACGAAAAAATAGCAAACTTCGTGGAACAGATACGGGGAAAATGGAGAGTTTTGTTGATCAGTTGTGAAAAAAAGGGAATTTTGTTGATTGGGTATCGAAAAATAGTGAATTTTGTCAATAAGGTGTGAAAAAATAGCGAATTTCACTGGTCGGGTATGAAAAGATAGCGAAATTTGTCAATCTGGCGTAGAAAAATCGCGAATTTGTTTGATCGGGCATGGAAGAAGTGTGAATTTTGTCGATAATGTACAGAAAAATCTCAAATTTCGTTGATTCACGAAAAAATAGCAAACTTCTTCAATAATGCGCGGGGGAAAAAAGGGGAATTTTGTTGATCATGTGTGTAAAAAAGGGAATCTTGTGCATTGGGTGTTGAAAAATAGTGAATTTTGTCAATTGGGTGTGAAAAAATAGCGAATTTCGCTGGTCGGGTATGAAAAAATTGTGAAACTTGTCAATCCGGCGTAGAAAAATTGCGAATTTGTTTGATCGGGCATAGAAAAAGTGTGAATTTTGTCGATAATGTGTGGAAAAATCTCAAATTTCTTTGATTCACGGAAAAATAGCGAACTTCGTCGATCAGGCGTGACAGAAAAGGGGAATATTGTTGAACGGGTGTGGAAAAAAAGGGAATTTTCTTGAAAGGGTGTAGAAAATCGTGAATTTTGTCGATTAGGAATGGGAAAATGTGAAAATTTCATTGAATCATGAAAAAATAGCAAACTTTATCGATCAGGTGCGGGGAAAATGGAGAGTTTTGTTGATTGGGTATCGAAAAATAGTGAATTTTGTCAATAAGGTATGAAAAAATAGCGAATTTCACTGGTCGGGTTTCAAAAGATAGCGAAATTTGTCAATCTGGCGTAGAAAAATCGCAAATTTGTTTGTTCGGGCATAGAAAAAGTGCGAGTTTTGTCGATAATGTGCGGAAAAATCTCAAATTTCGTTGTTTCACTGAAAAATAGTGAACTACGTTGATCAGACGCAGGAAAAAGGGGAATTTTGTTGAATGGATATGGAAAAAAAGGAAATTTTGTTGAACAGGTGTAGAAAATTATGAATTTTGTCAATTAGGAGTGGAAAAATCTCAAATTTCGTTGATTCACGGAAAAATAGCGAACTTTGTCGATCAGGCACGGAAAAAAGGGAATTTTGTGTTTTATCAGGTGTAGAAAAATAGTAAATTTTGTCAGTCGGGTGTGAAAAAATGGCGAATTTTGTCAATTGGGTGCGGAAAAACTGGAATTTTATCGATTGGCTTTGAAAAAATTGTGAATTTGGTCGATCAGGTGTCTAAATATCGCAAAGTTTTTTTATAGGGCATGGAAATTTACAAAAATTGTCTTCAAAAGGTATACAGTAAATTAAACTTTGAATTGAAGTTAATTAAAAAAAAAATTATATGTTCATGACATTGGGTGTCGAAAAATAGCGAATTCTGTCAATTGGGTGTGAAAAAATAGCGAATTTCGCTGGTCGGGTATGAAAAGATTGCTAAACTTGTCAATCCGGCGTAGAAAAATTGCGAATTTGTTTGATCGGGCATAGAAAAAGTGTGAATTTTGTCGATAATGTGTGGAAAAATCTCAAATTTCGTTGATTCACGGAAAAGTAGCGAACTTCGTCGATCAGGCGCGGCAGAAAAGGGCAATTTTGTTGAACGGGTGTGGAAAAAAAGGGAATTTTGTTGAAAGGGTGTAGAAAATCGTGAATTTTGTCGATTCGGAATGGAAAAAATCTCAAAATTTCATTGAATCACGAAAAAATAGCAAACTTTGTCGATCAGGTGTGGGGAAAAAGGAGAGTTTTGTTGATCAGATGTTAAAAAAAGGGAATTTTGTTGATTGGGTGTCGAAAAATAGTGAATTTTGTCAATAAGGTGTGAAAAAATAGCGAATTTCACTGGTCGGGTATGAAAAGATAGCGAAATTTGTCAATCTGGCGTAGAAAAATCGCGAATTTGTTTGATCGGGCATATAAAAAGTGTGAATTTTGCCGATAATGTGTGGAAAAATCTCAAATTTCGTTGATTCACGGAAAAATAGTGAACTACGTTGATCAGGCGCTGGAAAAAAAGGAAATTTTGTTGAACAGGTGTAGAAAATTATGAATTTTGTCGATTAGGAGTGGAATAATCACAAATTTCATTGATTCACCGAAAAATAGCGAACTTTGTCGATCAGGCACTGAAAAAAGGGAATTTTATGTTTTATCGGGTGCAGGAAAATAGTAACTTCTGTCAGTCGGGTGTGAAAAAATAGCGAATTTTGTCAATTGGGTGCGGAAAAATTGGAATTTTATCGATTGGCTTTGGAAAAATTGTGAATTTTGTCGATCAGGTGTCTAAATATCCCAAATTTTTTTTTATAGGGCATGGAAATTTACAAAAATTATCTTCAAAAGGTATACAGTAAATTAAACTTTGAATTGAAGTTAATTAAAAAAAATTATATGTTCATGACAGAGTTGCCCTCTTTTAGCCAGGCCAAAAAAAGCCGGCTGGCCTTTTTTTGGTTTTAACCACTGAAAAAAAGCCGGTTTTTATTTTTAAAATTTTGTTTACAGCTAATTTGTTTTAAATTTGGATCAATTAATTTATAATACTCTTATAAATATTTTCTGCTAAGAAAATTATAAATTTCTATTAAATTTTGGCAAATAACTAAGTCTTTAACAGCTAGGAGGCAACTGTGAAGGCATTATGTCTGAAAAAAAAAAAATACATGTATATATATATAAATATTGAAAAGAATATTAAGTTAGACTCCAAACTGGTGTTTTGAAATTTTATATTACATTATATAGCTCCACATATACTACACATTTTAAAGATCATATTTAATTAAACAATGACAAAATGTAGCACATCAAAATGGAAACATTCTTATGTGTCCATATGGAGAGTTAACTTATAAATGTTAAAAGAAAAATTAGAAAGGATATAATATTTGAGGAGAGTTAGGTACATAAGTGTATAAAAAATAGAGCATTTAAACAAGAAAATAAATAAGTAAAATTTCTCTAAATAAATTTTCGACAAGCTTGTTGTTAAGCATATTCATGCATATGCTATTCATAATGTTTTTTTAATAGTGAGAAATGATGTTTTTATTATATGACTATGTATAATTTTAAATGTTTATTAGAAATAAAATAAGACTTGTATATTAATAGCTCTTAAAATTAATTAAGTAATAAAACATGTAACTAAGTAACTATTGCCCTCTTAATTAAAAACACTTTAAAATATGTAGTTTATAATTACAATGATTCATTGTAAACCCGATTATGGCCAAAAAAGGCCTATTTTGGTCAAAAAAAGCCGTTTAAAACCAATAAAAGCTGCTGGCGTGGCTTTTTTTAATTTTAGCCGGCTTTTTTGCAACCCTGATTCAGGATGAATGTTTATGTGTATTTATAAACACATGCACACATAGGAGTATTACCACTAAGCTCACATCATGTGCACATAAGTGCTTTTTTCTTGCACACAATTACTTGGTACTCACAGGAGTACTTGGTGCACTACTCGTAAAAATATTAGGTAGTTTTAGTTTAGCCGGGCGCCAGTGTTATATATACATACATATATATGTATACACACACACATATGTATATACATATATTGTCTATATCACCTATATACATATATATGTAGTATATATATTTATATAAACATGTATATAGTCTTATATATGTATCTATAACATTGGCGCCCGGCTAACCGAAATAAAGTACCAAATATTACAAGCATTTAACCTTCCTTTAGCTGTAATTAGAAATTAAAAAATTGTGAAGAATTCATCATAATGTTTTAAAATATAGCTTCATCGTATGTTATAAGGTTCAATTTTAGGTTATATTTATAGAAACATCTTTTTTTTTTTTTTTTTTTCATACTATTATAAGAATATTGCTCAGCTCTCTGTTGTGCCACTGTTCCATTACAGGTACACCAATAAATTTATGCTTGTTTTTTGGTCTTATTATTGATTTTGCAGTGTGAATTATGTATGTGATAGCAATATGTTTAACCCTTAACCGGAAATGTGAAAATCCCGTGCACAAACAGACCACTTAATAATTTATCAAATAGTGAACTTAAACATTTAATCTTTAATAGTAATGCATTAATAGGAGCAATTTTTTAATATAACAGCATAAAAATAAGTTTTGAATGCCGGAGTGCGAAAATATTAAGGGCAGATATATCGACGAAACCATCTCACAGATGGTAAGTTTCTGGTTAAGGGAACTGAACTGGGCTTAGATGCTTTATGTTCCCTCAGCCGTTGTTTTGAATTGTTTGGCGATTTTTTGTTGGTGTGTTGGCGGTGTTTAAAATATGGCAACCTCGATATGTGGAACCCCGTGTGACATATGTGTTCTGGCAACCACTGAGAAGTGGTGGATTTTGTGGATGGATTTTGATATTGTGTTGTATCGCTCTGTCTTTTTATTTTTATGTTAAATTTATTGGATGTATTTGACTGACTATATGGTTTCTGTAATCTGTTTAAAAGCTTTTGCTGAAGTAATTAAGAAATATGAGGAAATTTTGAGAAGAAAAGTAGGTTTGTTTATTGTGTCTCAATGCATATTCATAAGCCTATTTTGGAAAATGATGGTGGTGTTATGAGAAAGATTTCGTACTGGAGCTTTCAAGAAAGCAGATATCTGTTAAGGTATGCTGATAATTTTATGTATATTCTGCTGCCTTAAGAGTTTTTATATTTTGAGATTGCTAGAAAGCGAGAACTGCTGAATTTTGAGAATTCTACACCGGAAGAACTGCTGAATGCAGTGATGGTTTTTTTTCAGTTAATGTGCACGAAGTGCTCATACAAGATTACTGATTGCCACTTTAGCGAATTTTGTTTATTATTTACATTTTATTTTCGTTAAGCGAAACATGCGTATAAACCGGTGCTTGGCGACATTTACTACTTGGCGGAAAAGGGGTTTTCACGCCAAGAAAATTCCAAGATGGCAGCCGTGGGAACTTATGACATCTGTTCCGGGAACTGCAATAATTAAGCGTTTTTGTGGTAAAATTTAGATAGGCAAAAGAAGTGTAAAAAGAAAAGTGGACAAAATCTGAGCGTATTTGGCACCTGTGATTGTGCATAAAAAGTATAAAATTTAGATAGGCAAAAAAAGTATAAAAAAAAGTGCACAAAATCTGAGCGTATTTGGCACCACTGATTGTGTATAAAAAGTGCACAACTCAGGTATGCAAAAAATGTGTAAACAAAAAAGTGCACAAAATCCGAGCGTATTTGGCACCACTGATTGTATATAAAAAGTGCACAATTTAGGTATGCAAAAAAAGTGTAAACAAAAAAGTCCTTCCGGCCAGTGCCGGGAGGAAGAGGTAGCTTTCATAATCCTTATTTTAAAAAAGCCAACTTATATCATGCAAACACACGAAGCTCAATTTAGTGGAAACCGAATATAGGAGATTCAATACTAATTTTTATCAATATAATGAATGAGAATTTCGCGAAATTAGTCAGCTTTATCCAAGCTGCTTTTCTTTAAAGTAACTTATATTTGGCTGCCAAATTCGGCAATTTCTTAAAGTGCCTGTCATTTTAAGACAACATGGTGGATGAGGCTAAGCAGTGAACTTGGTCGAGACCTTAGTAATCGCGGTGCACATGCTCACTCACATCGGAATAGGTTAATATATAGGAGTGCTGTCGCATGCAAAAAATCAGATTTTTCAAAATGTCACCCACAACAGAAATTGAAACTGCTATATCTGAGCCATTTTTTAAGGTAAAGACAAACAAAAAAGGCTCCTGAATCCTTATATAAAGATCAAATACTTAAGAAAGAAACCTTTTTCAATTTCTAATTTTTTTGCACCTCACTTTAAATATATATATATTTTTTAATTTAATGGCCGCCATTTTGAAACAAGATGGCTGATGAATCTGGCCAGCGAACTTTGTCGAGGTGATGATGTATACTATCCACATGCCTTCTTACATCGAAATAGGCGAATACGTGTGTTATCGCCTGACAAATACAAGATCGGTTCAAAATGTTAGCCATGCTAGAAATTCAAAGTGCTATAAATCAACCATTTTTTAAGATATCAACAAAAGAACAAATTTTCAGAAACAAAAACTACTCCGGAATCTTTGTATCAAGGCCAAACACATAAAAAAAATCTTTTTCATTTTCCAATTTTTTAATACCTCATTTTGAATTTTAAATTTAATTTTTTTAAAATGGCAACCCTTTTGAAACAAGATGGCGAATGAAGCTGGCCAACGAACTCGGTCGAGATATTGGTATGTACTATGTACAGACCAAGTTACATCCAAATAGGTTCATAAATACGCCTGTTATCGCGTGACAAAAATCAGGTCGTTTTAAAATGTCAGCCACAAGAGAAAATCAAAATGCTATTACTCAGCCATTTTTTTTTAGATATAGACGAAAGAAAAACTGTTCCGGAATCTTTGTATTAAGGTCAAACACATACAAAAAATATCTTTTTCATTTTCCAATTTTTTGGTATCTCATTTAATTTTTTTTATTTTTTTATTTTTTTAAATGGCCGCCATTTTGAAACAAGATGGCGGATGAAGCTGGCCAACGAACTCGGTCGAGATATTTGTATGTACTATGTACACACCAAGGTACATCCATGTCGGTTCATAAATACGCCTGTTATTACGTGAGAAAAATCAGGACGTTTCAAAATGTCAGCCACGCTAGAAATTTAAAATGCTATAACTCAGTCATTTCTTAAGATATAGACGAAACAAAAACTGCTCTCGAATCTTTTTATCAAGGTCAAACACATAAGAAGAAAATATTTTTTCAATTTTCAATTTTTGGTACCACATTTCAAATTTAAATTTTTCTTAAAAATTTAAATGGCCGCCATTTTTAAACAAGATGGCGGGTGAAGCTGGCCAACGAACCCGGTCGAGACATTGGTATGTACTATGTATAAACGAAGTTACATCCAAATCGGTTCATAAATACGCCTTTTATCGCGTGACAAAATTCAGGACGTTTCAAAATGTCAGCCACGCTAGAAATTCAAAATGCTATAACTCAGCCATTTTTTAAGATATAGACAAAACAAAAACTGCTCCGAAATCTTTGTATAAAGGTCAAATACATAAGAAAAGAATATTTTTCCATTTTCAATTTTTTGGTACCACATTTCAAATTTTAAATTTTTAAAAAACTTTTAAATGGCCGCCATTTTGAAACAAAATGGCGGATGAAGCTGGCCAACGAACTCGGTCGAGAGATTGGTATGTACTATGTACACACCGAATTACATCCAAATCGGTTCATAAATACGCCTTTTATCGCGTGACAAAATTCAGGACGTTTCAAAATGTCAGCCGCGCTAGAAATTCAAAATGCTATAACTCAGCCATTTTTTAAGATATAGACGAAACAAAAACTGCTTCGGAATCTTTGTATAAAGGTCAAATACATAAGAAAAAAATATTTTTCCATTTTTAATTTTTTGGTACCACATTTCAAGTTTTAAATTTTTTTAAAAATTTTAAATGGCCGCCATTTTGAAACAAAACGGCGGATGAAGCTGGCCAACGAACTCGGTCGAGACATTGGTATGTACTATGTACACACCGAATTACATCGAAATCGGTTCATAATTACGGGAGTTACAGTGTGACATACGTCAGATATATATATATATATATATATATATATATATATATATATATATATATATATATATATCAATTTTGAACGGAGGGTGGTTTCGGGGTCTGGGGGTCATGATCGATGAAAATATACCAAAATTTTTTGAAATCGCTTTCCTCCGAACGGCTGCAATAGGTAGCTTTTTTGTAAAGAAAGCTACCTAAAAGTGCACACAATCCGAGCGTATTTGGCACCTATGATTGTGTATAAAAAGTGAACAATTTAGGTATACACTTTTTGTGCACAATTCAGTGTGCACTCATTATGCATAAGCAGAGGTGCCAAATACGCTCGCTTTTTGTTCACTTTTTTTTTTACACTTTTTTTGCAAACTTTTTCTAGCTGGGTAAAGCTACAAAAATCTGTAACTTTACATATGAATCTGCTAAAATTTCAGTAATCTTACTAAACTTTTATTTGTAACCCTGGCTGCAGTTACATGAAAAGTTCTCGGAATCCCAGTTTCCAAAAAAATTCTTAGTAACCTTACAGATTTTTTGATTTTCGGCGCAAAAGTGTGTCTGTTACATGAAATTTTGTTGTTGCCGTTACATGAAAAGTTTTAGGAATCCCAGTTTCCTAGAAAAACTTTAGTAACTTCACAGATTTTTTTTTACAGTGTATGAGATAGATTTAGTATACATAGTTTTCTCTTGCCCTAAGTCATTTGGAGTATCATCGGGCTACCCCAGTGCTATAAAACAAGCGAAGCTTTCCGGTTAGTTATTTTTGGAGTGGTAACTTTGCTGTGAGTTCGTCAGGGTGGTGGCCATTTAAAAGTTGGTATTTCAAATAAAAGAGTAATGAAATCCACAGGTATACTTGATAGTGGTATAACAATATTTTAAAGGTACGTTTTATAGTGCTAACGCCTGTGTTTCTGCCGATATTTTTATAGTAATATGTAAAGTATTAATATTAGGTTCGGGCAACCAATTAGCGAAGCCATTTCTTTTACGCTAGCATTTGAATTAAAAAAAACATACAGAGGAAAGCCTTTCGCACTTTTAGTTTTGAGTTTCATGTCTTTTCCTTCTAATCATAGTTAGTTAAAACTACCTACATAATTGCTTCCATCTTTATTTATTGTTTTAAATAAATTGATGTTATTGTTAAATTTCGAGCTATGGTTACTTTTAATGCTGGCTGCTTGCAACGATTTATGACTTGTTTTAAATGGCCATACTTCTAATTACTTACAATTCCGTCAGAAATAATTAAATTATGTACGTGTTATTTCTTTTGACGATAATGAAGTTTTCTATATGACATTTAATAAGATTTCAATGTATGATTCTTTATGGGTAGCTTTCGTATGAAATATTAGGTAGATTTCGTATGAAATACTACCTGTTACATTCACCCCTATGTTGGAATTTCAGAAACTTTTTTGCAGACCTACATCGATCATGACCCCTGGAACCCAAAACCATCCCCAGTAAAAAAAGTTATCTATATATCTATCTATATCACGTTTTTATGGGCTCAAAAACTTCCATAATTCTTCACAAATCATTTCCAAATTCATACATATAATACGCGGGCATAAAATCTTGCTCAGGTTCATTAACAGGCAAAATCAGATCAAAAAAGTGGAAATAGGGAGGGGTTGTGTGAAAAACGATAAAAGCCCATAACTTCTTAATTATATTGACTTAGTTTAAAGTTTTTATTACTTCTAAAAACAGGGCCAAAAATTTATTTATGACAGATTTTTGATAAAATTAAAAATGGGCTCAAGGGGCGAGAAAAATAGGGTTTTGTGGAGAAAAAAATTCTTAACCTCTTCAATTCTCAAGATATCAAATCCAATTAACTTTATTATAAATTGTCTTAGTATTATTTACAAATTTTATATGGACATGTTTTTGATAGGACCAACTCTTACCGCAAAAAAAAATAATAAAAATAAATAAATAAATAAATAAAAACGAAAACAAAAAAGGGGGTTAAAGTTGAAAAAATTCCATAACTTCGTCAATTCACAAGATATCCAATCCACTTAAATTTATTATATATCTTCTGAATATCATCTACAACTTTTATATTGACAAGTTTTCTATAGGACCAATTCTTATAGCAAAAACAAATGAAAAATACATAGAGGTTAGAGAAAAAATATTGTATTACTCAAACCTAAACTGCTTATTTTCTGACTCATTATTAAATTGATTTTTGCTTTCAATCGCATCCAATTAGTAGGTTTTCTTGTTCAGAAATTATATAATGTGCCATAATGCTCGAGTTTTTGATAGAGGCAGAATATATTTAAAAGAATTATGTCAAAGTGAGTATTTTGAACCGAATATCTGGTGTATCTAACCGAATAGCAATGGTGCTGGAATCGAAAAATATTGTCCTACTGATAAAATAATTGTTCATAAATCAAGAGCTAATTAATTGAATGAAAAAAAAAATTTGTCGCTTATAAAACTCTTAAAAAATCACGTCATCAAGTTTCCTGTTTTTACATTTAAAAATTAATTAGAAAATGTTTCAGAAAACTTCGAGTTGTTGAGCATGGAAAAATATTATTTTACTACTACCTTTACATAATTCCGATAAAATCAGCTCTTATATTAAAACGAAATTAAATTCTCGTCAAAAGATACCCGATAAAATTGATAAAGTGGATTTATCTCTAATCATGATTTAGTTTTTGTTTGTGAAATTAGTACTTAACTTCGAAATCTACATGCGACTGCAGGCCGAGCAGGAAGGTATTTTTTAAAATGTTTTTCTTGTTTAAGTTAGGAAAAATAGGTGTAAGTTTATAAATACGATATTTACTTTACTAAAATCAAAAAATTGAACTAAAAATTCGTTTTGTCGGTGTAAAGTAAGCATATCAGTTGTTATGAAATTATATATTTTAAACAAGATTAATACTTTCGATAACATTAAAAAAATAATAATTACGAAAATCTGTTACTATAGAGAAGTCTGTGTATTAGGCAATTTGTATTATAAATGTAATAGATTCATGATATATTTTTTGGTAATTTATATATTTATTTTTCATTTAATAATTAAATCTTGGAATATTTATATGTATTCCTTCCTCTTAAAGCTGTCTTGTTGTATATAAATATGGTAATTAAAAATAAATAAGTTCACTCAAAATATTTAATTTTGCTTTAGAAAATAAAAGCAAAATAAAATAACGTCTAATAAAGTAAAAGAGGTAAATATTACTAGCTTAAATATCTTTTGTAGTTACATATTTATTTTTCATAATCATTTCCATTTAAAATATTTTTTCTTATAGGATGATTTAATTTTATATAAACTTTAAAATTTACAAAAAATAATTTAAAATTGAAGAAATAGGAAACAAAACAAACATTTTTAAATATGTCAGTTTAATAAAATCTTGATACATTGTATTTTATTTTTATGACAACTGTGAAATACTAAAAATGTCAATTAAAGTACAGTAAACATGAAATGAAATATAACAAAAATAAATAATTCCCTAGATTTTTGAGTAGAGTTTTAAATCTTTTGAAATAACCTACATTAAATGAAGTTTTATCACATTTTAGTAGGGTAATAAAATAAATCAAGTTTCTTTGTTGATGTGGTAAACAACTATTATTTAACGGATTTTAAAAGAACGTTGAAACTAGGTTAAAAGCATAAAAACAAAGTCTATTACATTTTATAGGTTATACAATTCTTACTTTTAAATGAAAAAATTTATTTATTTTTTAGAGATGTATCACGCAAAAAAGTTAATGAAAATGCCAAGGATAAAATTAAATAGCGAAATCATTAGTTTATTTAATGTTTTTTTCCGCTTTTATAAATATACTTTCTAAAAAACTCAGAGATCATTTATCTTCCATTGCATAAATATATTATTCAAATGTTTTCTTAGTTTTTTTTTTCTTTTTTTTTTTTTTGATCAAAATAGAAAAATGAGCAAAATGTATTATACATGTATGCTTAGATGAATGCCTCCACAGTGTATTGAATTGCTTGTATCATTATCTTCCAAAGTATCATTTACATTTCTTATGCAATTTAAGTTTTACGCATTTCTTAATATACAGGGTGTTTCTACGATCTTTGGACAAACTTTAACGGAAAGTAAAGTACAATTTTGGTACACCAATCTGGGTTCGGAAATGAAAAGTTTTGGCGGAGAACCAGAAATGTTGAGGAGATTAAAACAAGTGTTTTATTGACATAACAATTACAGTAAGTCGTCAAATGTGCCACAACAAAAGTCGATACATACCTGGCAGCGTCTAGTAAGTAATTGGTGTACCCTTTTGAAGGTTCGAGATCTCTCATGTATGATACATCAGTTGACTCTGATGAGGAACTCTTTGCAAGACTCTCCTTTGTTGCTGAAAATGTTCGTGATACACTTGGAATCTGCGAAAAGGTACGCCAATCACTTGCTAGTCGCTGCCAGTGCTACAGTCGTGGAAAAAAAAGTAAATACCCCCTACTAACTCCTCAACAAATTATCGTAGACGAAAGTTACTGATACTGAACGATTGGAAATAAAGTCTACTTTTAAATGGCGTATATAAAATTTGCTTAGGGGGCTATCTACATATTAAAACGAATCCAAACTTCATTTTTTCAATGTCAATACCCAATTTTAACGAGATATTTTAAATCTTTGGTTCAAACCATGCCTAGACACCAAATTTCACGTCATTTGAATGATAAGTTTTTGAATTATAAACATTCAAAATTTAGTGCTTCTAATGTTAAATTACATTTTCATATTTTTTTTTATTTATAACTCCTGAAATTATGCTTCTAATGTGCTAATGTTTTGTGTAGCAATAATACTAATATTGTAACAACCAAAAAACCCCGCAGCCTATTTCGTTTCGTAAGTTGCGAAACTGGTTTTGTCCAGCGGTTGTCCCTGAATTGCAGCCTAGAGTCAGATCTTGTCCATGGATCGTAGCCTAGAGTCAGATCTTGTCCATGGATCGCCGCCTGGGTTTCGGAAACTGATCAGCTGTGCTCTCGTATCGGTGAGAAACTTTTTCGATATGCAGAAAGAGAGCTGGAGATGTTAGGTGAGAGGTCAAGTGAAATGAAGAGAGCTAGTCGCCTGTGAGATGAAGATGCAGTTTGAGGAAAGTTTGGCAGATGGTATCCGAGCTGATTTGTGCAATGGAAAAATACGTTTTTTTTTTTTTTTGTAGCCGGAGAACGAGTGTGGACATGGTGGTTTTATTGACTGTGCTTTTAAAGTGATGTATTTTTAGAGATGTGCTGAAAAGTAGGGCCTTTTGTTTAAGAGTGACTATTTAATGGTTGAAGTGATTTTATTTTGAAATATAAACTGTTAAATAAAGTTAATATTCGATGTTAAATCGTCGTTTATTTAGTGCTACCAAAGAACCTGACGACATCGTTACAATATACCCAAACATAAATACGTTGAATTTGCAATTTTTATAATTTTCTGATATGAATTATGAAAGTAATATTCGAAAAATTTATGAATTGCAATCTACAATGTTTTTGATGGATTCAGATTTATTAAGTCCTGCTTTATGAAAATCGCAAATTTCACATTTTCCTTCCAAGTAGTTTTGAAATTATGCTTAAAAAACGACAAAATGATGGTTTAAGGGGCTGTCTATGATAGAAGTGACTAGATGTTTTGAAATTTTTTCTGCTCTCGTGTAATCTATCAGGCTTCATTGACTGCTTGTGTGGTGCCTTGATCAAGAAGGGAGCTCTCTCGGTTGACAATCGAGTACCCAACTTCAATTTGGATACAGCCCTTAAAATACGCTCGTTTTAGAATAATTAATTTCTCCGAAACTTAAGGTACGAATTGCATAAAAATATGTTTTTAGACTAATTGAAGGTTGTAGAGTTTATTTATGCTGTCAGAATTGTGTACTGCTATTGAAAAAAAAAACAAGGTTATGGTTTGTTTTAATATGTAGATGCCCCCCTAAGCTAATTTTATATACATCTTTTAAAAGTAGACTTTATTTTCAATCGTTCGGTACCAGTAAATTTCTTCTACGATAATTTGTTGAGGAGTTAATAGGGGGTGATTACTTTTTTTTTTCCACGACTCTACATTTGAGCACTTACTGTAATTTTTATGTCAATAAAAATCTCGTTTTCCTTTCCTGCGCATTTCTTGTTTTTCGCTATAACATTGTTTTTCCGACCTCACATTGTCATACCAAAATTGCTTCTGTATATTTACTTTACCTTCTTTACAGTTTATCCCATGATCGTAGAAACGGCATGCATATAAAAGGGTATTTTATGTGATATTCAATTTTTCCTAAAAAATTACTTGTGATTGTGTGAGAAATGTATAGTATAGTGAGTAGTTAAAAATACTGTAACAAATGTGAGTTCTTAATGTAGTATTTCCTAATAAGCAGAAAATAGTTGGCAGATTTATTATTAATAATATAGACGTCCAAAATTCTTAATTTTTTAGGCTGGAAAGCACACATATATGCAGAAAACAGAAACATTTCCCTTTATCTCTGATTTATGTTGTAATTATCATACATTCATTTTATTTTGAATAGGAAATGAATTGAATATGGCTTATTGTAAATAGCCAACACTCTTACACAATACAGATACTAATCCATAAATTACGTTTAAGATTTTAATATTCGCATATCAGTACTTCTTTTTTATACTCTATATTCAATTTTTAGCATCAGTTAATATTTTTCTTAATTTATACGCATAAAAAATAAATACGAATAAAAATATATTTTTTTTTGTTAAGAATGATCTCTATGCAATATTTCCGATTATGCGTTCCAACATCCTAAAAATGATGAATTTTTTTTTTTAATTTTGTAAATTATATATTCTACTGAAACAAGGAAAAAAAGTAAAATTATTTTCCTCACTGATATACAAATGCGTCTACAAAAGTACCCGTAAGTAAAATCTTCCTCATATTTCTGAAGTATTTGTGCACTTTAATTTACAAAGATATTTTTTTAGTATGAAAAAAGAAGTTAATACCTTTTTTAAAAATCCGTGTTAAACATACAGCAACAAACATTTATCTCCCATTTTTCTTGTCTTTTAACAATGTTCGTCCTGTAAAAATCTTTAAGTCGTAAGTTATTTAATACATATCATTTTTTTCTTTCTATCTTTAAAAGAAGAAAGTAAAGGTTTCGGGAAAATTTTCGTTTTCGGTTTTCGATGGATTTGTGCATTTTAGAAGGCCCTGAACACGGTTTGATGTTTTTTAGAAAGTAATCTGTCTTTCACTCTGTGTGTGAGTCGGTCTCAATTTGGTGTATATAGCCCAACAGGTGGCATTGCTATGCTACATTTTCCACGATTTCTGCAATAGCTTTATCTCAAGAACTAATGCACGAATTTTCATCAAACTTCAGATTCGGTTTTATTGATATGAATTGGTTCTGAATACATTTTGAAGTAAATCGACTAACAGATTGCGCTGATATGCTGATATTTTTAACGATTAAAGAGATTGCTCTGTCTCAAGAACTAATGCACGAAATTTCATCAAACTTCAGATACAGTTAAACGTTGACATAAGTTGTTGCTTATTAGGTTTTCGTGTAAATCACACAATAGGTGGCGCTGCCAGTATGCATTTTGCATGCTTTAAACTATGTTAGCAATGCTCATATGTCAAGCACTAATGCACGGGATTCCTCATATTTAGAATCATTTAGGATTTATACCTTTAGGGCATAGATTTTCATTTTATTTTTCGCACTCTACTATCAAATTCTGCAATATTAACACGTATGACTTTGTAGAATGTTTTGGTGTCAGCACTTCCGACAAATTTATCATTAATCACCAATGCTGTACTATCTGAGCTATTCTGGACGAATCTGGTGGAATTTTTCTCCCAGCTAACCGTATTGATATTAGCATCTGGTTTCAAATCTGGTTCAGCTCAACAGAATAAATCTCAGGTAATGGAACTCTAGAAATCGCTGGATACATAATTACACTAGATTATTTTTAACACAAGTATTCTAATTGGTAAATAAATCATATTAGATAAAAATTTCCTACTGGGTGAAAAATGTTCGGACCAGGATGCTTCGGAAATTTTTCTCCCAGTTAGAAATGAATCATCTGATATGATTTATTTACCAATTAGAATAATTATGTTAAAATCAATCTAGTTTATCTTTATTTTATAATATTTATTACACTGCAGTAAACTGTTAATTTTTAACAATTAGAGTATTAAACTGGCACATGCAACATCATACAAGATATGAAAGGGTTACTTTTTAAAATGAAAGTTTTTTTTTTTTTTTTTTTTAATTTTCAAAAGAAGTGAAATTATACAAATAAATAAATTTTTATTGACATTTAGAGTTTCCATAAATTACATAGTATGATCAATTATCGTAAACAGTCTTCGATGTTACACAATTGGAATTTGAAATCGTTTTACTAGACCTACAAATATAGAAAAGGAAAATATTGAGCTATAGATGAATAAAAATATTATGAACTGAGTTGTTTTTAATTTTATTCAAAGACAGACTACTGTGAAACAAAATTCGAAACATTTTTACATAAGAGAACCATTGGTGGATAAGAGAGGATATTTCTTTTAATCACTTGGAGGACATTAGCTTCTATTTAAAAAAAGCGAAAAAAATAGGGGAGACTAGGGACAGCTCACAATACGGGGGGCTTGATACACCCATCAATTTTCATATTTAAAAAGGATTTCGGAGTTTTATCAATATGTGTCAACATAAGCTACTGGAATGCTCAAACAACAGTCTTCGTTTCATAGAGATAATCGAAATGGTTGTAGAAAAAATCAATTGTGAGGCGATTTCAACCTAAAAGTTGTGTTTTTTAGAAATACTTTGTAAGCTTTTTTTAGATAAATTATATCATAGAAATTTAAATAAGTAGGTTTAAAGTAATGCAGAAATATCGAGCTTTCATTCCAGGTGTAAAGATTGTACAGTAAGTTAGGCTTAATATAACAATGTGCTATTCTTTGGAAAAGGTCTATTTAGGGAGGCTTGACCAAGTCAATGTGAAGGAGGGTTGACCAGATGCTCAAGGCTCCCTTAATCAAGTGGATTTAGAAATATCTTTATTATACACTGTGCATAATGAAAAGTTAATGGTTATACATATAAATAATGTAAATTTATTCGGTAAAGCTACAGTAAAATGGTGTCATGGAGAAGAAAATGTTTAAAACTGACTAAAGAAAGATGGGGAAAAAATGCCAGAAAATGGGAAAGTTGATAGGAACTTTTTTTCCACTTAAATATTACTAGAATATGTAAACAGAAACAGTGGTAAATACAAGAAAGGATGAAAACAGCAGACTTAACACTTTCAGAGGCAGTGGTATGTTTATAAACCGCCTGAATTTTAATTCCGAAACGTTACAATGGCACTAGAAGTTTGCTAAAAAATTTTAATTTAATATATATGTGATACATAGTCTTTTTCTTATTTCCAAATAAATTTGTTCGTAAATTCCGGTGCTAGTTATTTATTTCAATATTTTAGTACTGAAAGTACTTTGCCACTTAAAGGTACAAATCATGTTATGGCTAAGTTAAGTGCTCAAAAGAACATAGCATCTTTAGACAAATATTTCCAGGGTGATTACAGTGAGATGAAACAAACTATGTGACAACTAGGGTTGTCACATAGTTGACATTGCGATGTCGAATGTCACGGAAATAGGACAAGGAGAAAAAAAAGCGGGACAGTAGCTCCTAAATCCGGACATAATAACATGAAACACTATGAAGACGGTAACTGTCTCTAACAGAATACTGCCTTAAATGTTAAAATTCCATTTTCCCTGTTGTACAATTATACCTAATCTGACAAAATCCTATTTAAAACCAAATTTTTCTCCCCTGACTTGCGATTGCGTCTCAACAGGTTTTTTTAAGCATCCTATTGTTAAAAATATTTTTTTTTATAATAATTAATGCATGTACTATAAAGTTACTTTGCTTTTTTTTTAACTGATTTTATTTTTCTTTACAAATATTGCAATATAAAACAAAGTGGGTCAAGCCTCCCATCTAGAGGGTCAACCCTCCCATATTTGGGGAGTCTTGACCCATTATTTTTTCATGATTAAAGTGAATAATTTTTCACATTTCTTATATGTTACACTTATGTAGCAATTTTATTTTTATAACTGATTGTATAACGAATAAAATGATATATATAAAACATTATTCTACGTTCAGTATTTAAAAAATAAAAAATCATTTTACAAAAAGTGGGTCAACCCTCCCTAGTCTCCCATACTCTACACGCATAATTATTAATCTTGTATAATTAACTAAACGTAAAACTTTCGTAATACTTATTATATTTGTAATACAATATATTTGACTATTTGTAAATGATATACAAATATACTAGGGAGTTCTGTCCACTGCAAGCTACGCTCGCCAACCCCCGTTCAGACACCGCAGACTATAAAAACACGCGAATCTGATGGGTTTTAAAAATGTTACAGATGAATGAATTATGCTGAAAAAGCTGTGCAGATCTCCCTGTAAACGGGTTTCCATTCAATTCTCTTTGATTGCAAAAATTTAAGGTCGAATCAGTTGCTGTTAAGACATTCAATGGTTGTTTTCGTGTTTGATTAAAGAGGATAAGTTAAACATTTGAAAAGAAGCTAAAATAAAATTAATTAAGTATACATAGTCTTTGTCTCCCGGTATTTTAAAACAATCTGTATAAAATTAGCCTAAGTCATGTGACTATCATCAACAGTTCCGAGCGGACCACTTTGCTTTTTATATTCCATGTACTTTTTGTTACTTTAATGTTAGCCAGACACAGGTGATAAGTCACCAAATATTATTCTATCGTCATCATTTCATCTATATTATAATATTTCAAGTCATGTAACTGCTATAAACAAATACGGTCTGATCCCTTCGCCTTTCATCTGAAAGTTTGGCAGAGATGTCATAAACGCCACATATCGGCGCGATTTTTTTTAAGACGCCAATTTGCGGAAAACATCAACAGCATAAACAACATCCAGCTTACCGTATTAAGCAAAATAACGATACTTTGCGCCAGTTAAGTACCTGCTGCGTACATGATATTGGCGTCAGAAAAAATTCGCGCCAATATAGGGCCGTATATGACATCTGTACCGAAAGTTTTGAATTTTGATTAAAAAATCGAATTTTTTTTTCGAGAAAAACTACATAAAATTGCTATGGTTGAAAAGAATTCTTGGTACTGTTACGCTAGCCCGGTACAAATCTCGCCAATAGCTTTTATTTCAACTCGCCAGTTAGCATTTTTTTTTTTCGAATGGTAAATTAAAACATTGCTTTGAAGTTGAAATTAAAAGTTATGGTTTGTTGCCTTATTTAATATTTAGCCATACACTCGGCTTGGCGTGATTTTTTTTTGTTACAAAAATTTGGCGAAAACCTCGTTTTCTAATACCAGTTGCTTATGTATTTTCGGTACTACTTAGTTATCCTGTCGACAAAAAATCTCTCGCCAAACTATAAGATTAAATGCCAATAATGGTTGATCGTAAATGTCACATTCACTTGACTTTAAGCAAGTTACACGTGTTTACGTCATCAAGTGATTTTTATTCCGACGTTTTATTTGTATATTTATTAATGTTATACTAATTTATTAGTTCTTTCGTTATTTAAAGTAAAAATTATGTCAATTTGTATATTTGGCGAGTGGTTTGGCGATTTATATAATTTGGGGAAATTGGTCGACGAAATAACTAAATAGTAATGTAATTTTTAATTGTTTTCTATTATTTTTAGAAGAAGATAACAAAAAAAAATAATAACTATAGAACAAAAATATTTATATAATCTCTCTATTCTAAAAAAAAGTAACTACCGCTGTCACCGCCGCCGCCGCCGCCGCCGCCGCCGGTTTTGATTTTTTTGTGACCGGAGGCCTTTCTTCGTTAATATTAACAAAAATAATGATGCATACAAAAATAAGCAAAGCGGTGGTTTTATACAGAAATGTTTGATAAACACGCTGATGCAGACAGTTTTCAAATCGAAGAATTATTTTAAGAGTTATTTAATGCTAAAGTTGGACAAAATCGTTCCACTAAAAAAATTTTATAGCAGCACAAACTATACATGACAGTGTAATAATTTTTAGATCATTTTATGCATTAGAATTTGCCGGAGTGCAGATTGCATTAATTTTTTTATTTTGACTCATTTTTTCAGGTTTTATTTCTATTTTAAATTCAAATTTTCAGCATTTCTAGATATATTTTTTACAGATTTCAGAAAATTGTACTAATTTAAACTGTTGCCAACTGTATAAAAAGCGCACGCAATAATGTTTGCTTCAAATTAAAAATTTATTTACACGTGACTATTATAAACAGGAAAAAAACTTTCAAATTAGAATTAAATAATTACGTATAAAAAGCAGGAACTTATTAAAAATTACGTCATAAAAAGTATACACGTGAATTTTAAAAGAGAAAGGATATTGTAAAATAATAAATTCATTAACATGCGTTAGAAGTCTTAAATAGGAGAAATTACGTCATATTTACGTCACATTATAGTTATTATATAAAACGAACACAAAATAATATTGCAAAAAAGTTTAAATTTAGAAATTGCGCTAGACATTTATTTGATATTTTGAGAATTAATTTAAAATATCTCATTTAAAAGAACTTTCTTTTCGCTTTCTTAAAAAATACCAGCAGACAAAGACTGTCTTTACTAAATTCCTTTTATATTAGCTTATTTTGAAATGTTGTTACACGTGTATACGTCATCAAGTTATTTTTATTTCGACGTTTTATTTGTATTTTTATTAATGTTGTACTAATTTATTTGTTCTTTCGTTATTTAAAATAAAAATTATGTCAATTTGTATAATTTGGCGAGTGGTTTGGCGATTTATATAATTTGGCGAAATTGGTCGACGGGATAATCAAGTAGTACCGCAGCGGATTTGGCGTTAAAATTCCTCAATCAAAGAGAAATGAATTGAAATTCGTTTATAGGGAGATCGCCACTGTTTTTTAAATTATAATTCAATCTTTCGAAATCTTTTTAAAGCCGATCAAATTAGCGTGCATTTAGAGTCTGCGGTGTCTGGACGGGGGTTGGCGAGCGTAGCTCGTAGGGGGCCGAGCCCCCTAGTTTTAAAAAAAGAAAATAAAAGTAAATAAACATAAATTATTAAATAAACAACAATAACCGGAAAACCGTGTCAATCAAAATAATACGATTTAGGCGCCTATTAGAAAATATTGTGCGTATATGACATCTGTGCCTAATATATTTATTTTCGTTTCTCTCTATTCTAAAAAAAAGTAACTACCGCTGCAACCGCCGCCGCCGCCGCCGGTTTTGAATATTTTGTGACAGGAGGTTTTTCTTCGTTAATATTAAGAAAAATATTGCGTACAAAAATATGAAAATCTGTAGTATTATAGAGAAAAGTTTGATAAACACGCTGATGCAGACAGTTTTCAAATCGAAGAATTATTTTAAGAGATATTTAATGCTAAAGTTGGACAAAATCGTTCCATTAAAAAAGTTTTATAGCAGCAAAAACTATACATGGGAATGTAATCATTTTTAGATCTTTTTATGCGTTAGAAATTGCCGGTGTGCAGATTGTATTTCTTTTTTTAATTTGGCTAATTTTTTGAAGTTTTATTTCTATTTTAAATTCAAATTTTCAGCATTCTTAGAGATATTTTTTACAGATTTTAGAAAGTGATATCAATTTAAACTGTTGCCAACTGTATAAACAGCGGAAACAATAATGTTTGCTTCAAAAAAAAAAAAAAAAAAAAAAAAAAAAAAACTATTTATACGTGTAATAAATTAAAAATTTATTTACACGTGACTACTATAAACAGAAAAAAACATTGGAATTAGAATTAAATAATTATGTACAAAAGCAGGAACTTATTAAACATTACGTCATAAAACTTTTCAACTATTTTTCTTAGGAAAGCGCAAATAATATTTCATTTCTAACACAAGTATTTTCACGTGAATATTAAAAAGAGAAAGAATAGTTTGGTTAAAATTACGCCAGATTAAAAACGATTAATTTAAAATGTCTCATTTAAAAGAACTTTCTTTTCGCTTTGTTAAAAAATACCGAGAGATAAAGATTCTGTTTACTTAATTCCTTTTATATTAGCTTGTTTTGAAATGTTGTTACACGTGTCTACGTCATCAAGTTATTTTTATTTCGAAGTTTTATTTGTATTTTTATTAATGTTGTATTAATTTATTTGTTCTTTCGTTATTTAAAATAAAAATTATATCAATTTGTATAATTTGGCGAGTGGTTTGGCGATTTATATAATTTGGCGAAATTAGTCGACGGGATAATCAGGTAGTACCGCAGCGGATTTGGCGTTAAAATTTCCCCAATCAAAGAGAAATGAATAGAAATCCGTTTATAGGAAGATCGCCACTGTTTTTAGGTAGCTTTCATTACAAAAAGCTACCTATTGCAGCCGTTCGGAGGAAAGCGATTTCAAAAAATTTTGGTATATTTTCATCGATCATGACCCCCAGGCCCCGAAACCACCCTCCGTTCAAAATTGATATATATATACACACATATATATATATATATATATATATATATATATATATATATATATATATATATATATATATATATATATATATCCATATATATATATATATATATAGATATATGTCCATATATATATATATATATATATCCATATGTATATATATATATATATCCATATATATATATATATATATATATATATATATCTGACATATGACACACTGTAACTCTCGTATTTATGAACCGATTTGGATGTAATTCGGTATGTACATAGTACATACCAATGTCTCAACCGAGTTCGTTGGCCAGCTTCATCCGCCATTTTGTTTCGAAATGGCGGCCATTTAAAAAATTAAAAAAAAATTTAAATTTGAAATGTGTAACCAAAAAATTGAAAATGAAAAAATATTTTTTTCTTATATATTTGACCTTTATACAAAGACTCCATAGCAGTTTTTGTTTTGTCTATATCGTAAAAAATGGCTGAGTTATAGCATTTTGAATTTCTAGTGAAGCTGGCATTTTGAAACGTTCTGAATTTTGTCACGCGATAAAAGGCGTATTTATGAATGGATTTGGATGTAACTTCGTTTATACATAGTACGGACCAATGTCTCGACCGAGTTCGTTGGCCAGCTTCATCCGCCATCTTGTTTAAAAATGGCGGCCATTTAAATTTTTAAGAAAAATTTTAATTTGAAATGTGGTACCAAAAAAATGAAAATTGAAAAAATATTTTTTTCTTATGTGTTTGACCTTGATATAAAGATTCGGGAACAGTTTTTGTTTCTTCTATATCTTAAAAAGTGGCTGAGTTATAGCATTTTGAATTTCTAGCGTGGCTGACATTTTGAAACGTCCGGAAATTTGTCACTTCATAACAGGCGTATTTATGAACCGATTTGGATGTACCTTGGTGTGTACATAGTACATACAAATATCTCGACCGAGTTCGTTGGCCAGCTTCATCCGCCATCTTGTTTCAAAATGGCGGCCATTTAAAAAAATTTAAATTTAAAATTTAAAATGAGATACCAAAAAATTGAAAATTGAAAAATATTTATTTTTGTATGTGTTTGACCTTAATACAAAGATTCCGGAACAGTTTTTGTTTCGTCTATATCTAAAAAAATGCCTGTGTTATAGCATTTCGAATTTCTATTGTGGCTGACATTTTAAAACGACCTGATTTTTGTCACTCGATAACAGGCGTATTTATCAACCGATTTGGATGTAACTTGGTCTGTACATAGTACATACAAATGTCTCGACCGAGTTCGTTGGCCAGCTTCATTCGCCATCTTGTTTCAAAAGGGTTGCCAAAAAAAATTAAATTTAAAATTTAAAATTTGGTATTAAAAAATTCCTTCCGGCCAGTGCCGGGAGGAAGAGGTAGCTTTCAAATACCTTATTTAAAAAAAAGCCAACTTATATTATTCAAACACACGAAGCTCAATTTAGTGGAAACCGAATATAGGAGATTCAATACTAATTTTTATCAATACTAAATCATTATGAATGAGAATTTCACGAAATTAGTCAGCTTTATCCAAGCTGCTTTTATTTAAAGTAACTTATATTTGGCTGAGATGTTGATGTATACTATCCACATGCTTTCTCACATGGAAATAGGCGAATATGTGTGTTATCGCGTGACAAATACAAGATCGTTTCAAAATGTTAGCCATACTAGAAATTCAAAGTGCTATAATTCAACCATTTTTTAAAATATAAACAAAAGAACAAATTTTCAGAAACAAAATCTGCTCCGGAATCTTTGTATCAAGGCCAAACACATAAAAAAATCTTTTTCATTTTCCAATTTTTTAATACCTCATTTTAAATTTTAAATTTAATTTTTTTAAATGGCAACCCTTTTGAAACAAGATGGCGAATGATGCTGGCCAATGAACTCGGTCGAGACATTGGTATGTACTATGTACAGACCAAGTAACATCCAAATCGGTTCATAAATACGCTTGTTATCGCGTGACAAAAATCAGGTCGTTTTAAAATGTCAGCCACAATAGAAATTCAAAACGCTATAACTCAGCCATTTTTTTAGGTATAGACGAAACAAAAACTATTCCGGGATCTTTGTATTAAGGTCAAACTCATACAAAAAAAATCTTTTTCATTTTCTAATATTTTGGTATCTCATTTTAAATTTTAAGTTTTTAAAATTTTTTTAAATGGCCGACATTTTGAAACAAGATGGCGGATGAAGCTGGCCAACGAACTCGGTCGAGATACTTGTATGTACTATGTACACACCAAAGTACATCCAAATCGGTTCATAAGTACGCCTGTTATCACGTGAGAAATATCAGGACGTTTCAAAATGTCAGCCACGCTAGAAATTCAAAATGCTATAACTCAGCCATTTTTTGAGATATAGACGAAAGAAAAACTGCTCCCGAATCTTTGTATCAAAGTCAAATACATACAAAAAAAATATTTTTTCAATTTACAATTTTTTGGTACCACATTTCAAATTTAAAGTTTTCTTAAAAATTTAAATGACTGCCATTTTTAAACAAAATGGCGGATGAAGCTGGCCAACGAACTCGGCCGAGACATTGGTATGTACTATGTACAAACGAAGTTACATCCAAATCGGTTCATAAATACGCCTTTTATCGCGTGGCAAATTTCAGAACGTTTTAAAATGTCAGCCACGCTAGAAATTCAAAATGCTATAACTCAGCCATTTTTTAAGATATAGACGAAACAAAAACTGCTCCGGAATCTTTGTACAAAGATCAAATACATAAGAAAAAAATATTTTTCCATTTTCAATTCTTTGGTACCACATTTCAAATTTAACATTTTTAAGAAAATTTTAAATGGCCGCCATTTTGAAACAAAATGGCGGATGAAGCTGGCCAACGAACTCGGCCAAGACATTGGTATGTACTATGTACAAACGAAGTTACATGCAAATCGGTTCATAAATACGCCTTTTATCGCGTGGCAAATTTCAGAACGTTTTAAAATGTCAGCCACGCTAGAAATTCAAAATGCTATAACTCAGCCATTTTTTAAGATATAGACGAAACAAAAACTGCTCCGGAATCTTTGTACAAAGATCAAATACATAAGAAAAAAATATTTTTCCATTTTCAATTCTTTGGTACCACATTTCAAATTTAACATTTTTAAGAAAATTTTAAATGGCCGCCATTTTGAAACAAAATGGCGGATGAAGCTGGCCAACGAACTCGGTCGAGACATTGGTATGTACTATGTACATACCGAATTACATCCAAATCGGTTCATAAATTCGAGAGTTACAGTATGACAAATGTCAGATATATATATATATATATATATATATATATATATATCAACTTTTGAACGGAGGGTGGTTTCGGGGTCTGGGGGTCATGATCGATGAAAATATACCAAAATTTTTTGAAATCGCTTTCCTCCGAACGGCTGCAATAGGTAGCTTTTTGTAATGAAAGCTACCTAAAACTGGAAAATGAAAAAGATTTTTTTATGTGTTTGGCCTTGATACAAAGATTCCGGAGCAGTTTTTGTTTCTGAAAATTTGTTCTTTTGTTTATTTCTTAAAAAAGATGGTTGAATTATAGCACTTTGAATTTCTAGCATGGCTAACACTTTGAAACAATCTTGTATTTGTCACGCGATACCACACTTATTCGCCTATTTCGATGGAAGAAGGCATGTGGATAGTATACATCAATATCTCGACCAAGTTCGCTGGCCAGCTTCATCAGCCATCTTGTTTCAAAATGGCGGTCATTAAATTAAAAAAAAATTATATTTAAAGTGAGGTGCAAAAAAAAATTAGAAATTGAAAAAGGTTTCTTTCTTAAGTATTTGACCTTGATATAAGGATTCAGGAACATTTTTTGTTTGTCTTTATCTTAAAAAATGGCTCAGATATAGCAGTTTCAATTTCGAATGTGGGTGACATTTTGAAAAAACTGATTTTTTGCCTTCGACAGCACTTGTATATATCAACCGATTCCGATGTAAGTGAGCATGTGCACAGCAATTACTAAGGTCTCGACCAAGTTCACTGGTTAGCCTTATCCACCATGTTGTCTTAAAATGGCAGGCACTTTAAGAAATCGCCGAATTTGGCAGCGAAATATAAGTTACTTTAAATAAAAGGAGCTTGGATAAAGCTGACAAATTTCGTGAAATTCTCATTCATAATGATTTAGTATTGATAAAAATTAGTATTGAATCTCCTATATTCGGTTTCCACTAAATTGAGCTTCGTGTGTTTGAATAATATAAGTTGGTTTTTTTAAAATAAGGAATATGAAAGCTACCTCTTCCTCCCGGCACTGGCCGGAAGGACTTTTTAAATTATAATTCAATCTTTCGAAATCTTTTTAAAGCCGATCAAATTAGCGTACTTTTAGAGTCTGCGGTGTCTGGACGGGTGTTGGCGAGCGTAGCTCGTAGGGGGCCGAGCCCCCTAGTTGGTTAAAAAAAAAGTAGAAGTGAAAGACATCAATTTTAAATGTTTCAGTTTTAAATGAAAGTTTTGTATTTTAAATGAAATGAATGAAAGGATTATATTTTAAATGAAATTAATGAAATACAAAAAGATGGACAGGAAAATTGTTTGGCGATTTATCACCTACGTCTCGCTAACATAGAAATATCGAGTTTTAGATTTCTCGATCAGAATCTTTCGATTTGGCGAAAGATTGTTCAAGTAAATTGAATTATGAATAAAAATAACATGTTACATTTCTTAGCATACATTAAAGGAGGCCAAACTCTTCGCCAAATTTGTTTAAAGTAATAACCATTTGTAAAATATGAAAAAAAATATCTGTTATAATTAAAATTTTATTTGCCATGAATAGAGAAAAGTATTTAAAATTTTATTAAAAAAAATTAATATCTCGAAAACTAAGTCGAATTTTAAAATTTTAATACCAGTTTTGAAATCTACTGATCAATACGGATTTTTGGTGTTAATTTTAACACATAGTTTTCCATATTTTAGAGACATTGCCGTTAAACATAACAGGTTAATCAGTCGTTTCATAAAATTGTTTCTTAAATTCGTTGCAATTCAACCCCGTTTCATAAATTCGTTTCATTAAGATTATATATATAGGGTAGATATTACTTCGAAAAACTGAAAAGATACATATACATTATAATATATCATTCGAAAATAGTAATACGTTCCGATTTAAAATTTTACTGAAGTATCTAAAAGATATTGTTAAACTAGATTTTATTATTTTTAATTTTTAATTAAGCGTCTAAAAATTTTGTTTTCAATTTTACTTGATAAAAACTATCACCCTGATTTTTTTAAACGAAATTGTATCCTTGAATTTTCAAAAATATACGCTATTGACTTTTAGTATATTTTACAACATTTTATTTGATGCTCGTAAAACTGTTTCCTCAATGTTTCCAGGTCTTTTAAGGAATAATTACTTCTTGTGTCTATCATGACTAATTATCGTGCCACGTTTTATTACTATTCAAAAGTGAAATATTCTTATTTTTGAAAAAAAAAAACTTGAATTTCAAAACAGAAAATTCATTAAATGGAATTTCAAAGACTTATTTCAACTAAAATTCTAAATTTTGAGATACCTAATCATTTTCATCCCACTTAATTTTCATTTTATCGAGGTTTAGCTAGAAGACATAGAAATATTTTTTTCTACAGAAAAGGAACATAATGACTTACGCAGTTAATGATTACAATTTTACGTATGAAATTAAATTTATTTAAAACTTGCTCTTAAAAAGTAACATTATTATTTTTTTTAAACAAAAGAAAACGAAAAATGTCTCATTTTAAAATTATGTATTTTTTTTGTAACAAATTGAATCATTCATAAAGCCACTAATATCTATTGAGGGATACTTGATACATAAACCGATATAAATATGTTATAGAGTACTTGCACATCAATCATCGTTCATCAAATGATAGACAGAAGAAAAAACTCATAAAATGTGGTGGAGAGGCCCATTCTCCGAACAGAAGTTAAGCGGTGTTTATAAAATTTAGTGAATTGACATTTCACTTATTTTTTGTCGAAAACATTTCAAGCTGTTCTCAAATATTTTTATTCCAATAAATAAAAAAATCTAAGAGCGAAAGTATTCAAATATCTTTTTTTTTTTTACATTAGAGTCAGATTAATGTATACTAATCGACATCCAATGAAATATATTACATTTTACGTATATTGTTTCATGCATTTAATTGTGGATAATTGTGTTTAATCGTGGATTCCGACTCCTAAATGTTTTCTTTTTCTACAGGATTATTCAAAGGAGTTGGGAGAAAAATTGAATATTATAGCATAATATGAAAGTATTGAAAACTTAAAAAATATATACCGGTTGTCAAAAAAAATGACCAATGGATTTTAAAATTCAATAAATTGCAAATGGTGGCAGACATTAAAAGAATTCTTGCAGGAGTGTTATGTATGTCAGGAGGTTTTTTTTTTTTTTTTTTTTTTTTTTTTTTTTACAGTGATTTTTGATTTTAATTCGAATTTAACGGAATCAGGTCAAAAATTATTTGTTTGTTTTGAGTCACGTTGCATCTAATTGTTTCAGGTCTGAGTCGTTTTCGGAAACTGCTTTTAACTCGTGCTGTTTGGTTCGGAAACACGGTTTTTTCTAAAGAAAATCTTCACTATTCTTTAAATTGAAATGTATATATATATACTTAATTATAAGTGATTATATATTTGTATATGTTTACTTCGACCGCCATCCAAAAAAAAAAAGAAAAGAAAAAAAAATGAATAAAATAAAATGGATTTTAGAAATACAATTACAGAAAAAATGATGTTTCGCAATTGTTTTAAAATATGGATTACTTTTCTTAGTTTTGAATCGAATCCATATTGGAGTGCATTGGGATTTCGGCGGACACAATACAGTGTTTTTTTTTGTTGTTGTTGTTGTTTTTAAATCTCGCTAGGTATAATTCAACAAGTGCAGGCCTTTAATATGGATAACAACAACGTGCACAAAAATACAAAAAGTAACAATCATTTGAAATTCTTTTCATTTTTTAATAATTTTTTTTTTGTTTTTAATTACTTTTTAGAATGTTCATCATTTTTTTTTTTGTTGTTTATTCTGTCCATAATTCAAATCCGCCACGTGAAATATAATAATGTTATTAGTTCCGTTTTACGATTAAATATTATAAGTGAAATCTGAAATATAACGCATAATTAGATTTTTCTGTTTAAAAAATAGTTTTATTCATAATATAATATAGCATTTCAATTAATTACCGACATAAGTACAATATCATAAGTCGAATATTTATTATAATAAATTATTTGAAGCCTGGAGGTTTGTTTCTAAATTTTGTGCATAAATATGGAAAAATGTTCGTAAATTAAAATTTTCTAGTCAATTACATTGTTTCCTTTATCAATTAGCATATTTTAGAATTTATCTCGATAAGGTAAATATGAGGTAATTAAATTACATATTTAAAAAATTGCATATCATCTCTATTATATTAAAAGAATGGTATATCCAGATTATCATAACCCACATAACTCAGTTACTCGTGCTACTGTGTCTAATAGTTCTTTCTTTTATTTAATTAAAAGATAATAAATTAAGTAGCAAGATTTAATTATTTAATAGAAAAGAGTAAAATTAAAAGAGAATTACCTCCTTTTTGTCTACACTGAAAAAAGGCTATGAGGTTTCTAAGAATTTTCTAGGAAATTGGAATGTCTAGAACCTTTTATGTAACCACAAAAAAAAAAAAAAAAAAAAAAAAAAAAAATCATGTAATTATCACGGGTTACCGATAAAATTTTAGTAAGCATTCGGTATTTCGTAGCAATTCTGTAGCTTTACAAAAACGAGTTTTGTAGATTTACATCATTTTCTTTACACTGTAAAGATAAAATTCTATTAAGCTTATAGTTTAATTACAGATTTCTGTAACTTTTACAAAAAACTAGTTTTGTACATTTATTTTATTTTATTTTTATTTATTTATTTTTTTTTTTACAGCGTACAGGTGAGAAAAGAAAAGCTAAGTAACAGAAAAAAGGATTTTTAATTTTTGGTAGATTTCGTAAGAAATACTACCTATTGCAGTCGTTACCATGTGCGACTTTTGAAAAATTCCTTCATAACTTTTCATTATAGGACCCCAGGAACCCAAAATCACCCCCACCTAAAAAGTTTATATATATATATATATATATATATATATATATATATATATATATATATATATATATATATATATATAAATATATATATATATATATATATATATGTATGTACTAAATTTTGTCCGCACGATAAAAGTCGCAATTATGCACGGATCGTCTTCAAACTCACCAACAACTTTGAGATGGCTAATATCTCGGCGGGGATTGAAAATGGGCAAATTCGGCCCAAGGGAATGGAAATGGGGAGGGTTCAAAATTTTGAATACCGTCTTAACATGATTCTGATAAAACCAGTTCTTACACAACAATGGCAGGAAAAAGTAAATATTTTTCGTTATAGCAGTTGCCAACAATTAAAAAAAAAAAGCAATAAAATTCTCACCACAACAATTGCTTTCCTATTGCAAGATTCTCACGTGAAAAATAAATTAAATAAATAGTTTGACGAATTGAAAATAAATTGAATATTACGTCATAAGTTTTCTAGAACTAGATTTCCGCATGAAAACTCAAAATGAAATAAATAGTTTGACGAATTAAAAAATATATACTATATATTGCGTCATATTGGAAATAAAATGGACTTTCATCAGGCGAATATGTAACGTCATGTGAGTTTGAAGAAACGTATGAAAACATGATAAAAACCCGACTAAGGAAATATTGACTTATTTTAACACGGTGAGGTTATCTGAATTTGCTTTAGCTATTTTTTAAACGTATTCCATATACATGCGTGTGTGTATTCGTGTATATTAGAATTTTCACAAAATGTTTAGCTCACTTGAGCTCATTCTTAGTGAAGAAACTGGGTTTATCTCTAATCTTGATTTAAGTTTTGTTGGTGAATTTAGTACTTAACTTCGAAATCTACCTCCGCCTGTAGGCCCGAGCCGGCAGGGATTTTTTATTTTACAGTGTTAATTACATTCTTTTTACTACATAATTTCTCTGTATCATGTTCGATTAATTTAGATTTAGCTGTTGCTTAAATGCAGCTGTAGTATCTGGTTACAATTATAAGAAAAACCCACCGAGAACTGGTGTCAATAACTTTGAAATTTTTTTTTAGATAAATATAGAAAAACGTCAAACACGTAAGGGAACAATTTGCTTCTAACGGTATGAATTTACACCTTATGTAAAATTAATTTTATTTGTTTCAAAGCATTCCTCTTTTGTTTATTTTAATATTTTCATTGCTGGTCTCAACAAAGTTCTCTACTTTATTATAGATAGAATTGCGATAAAAAAAAAGAACTTACATTTAAAAGCCTAAATCAAATTTATTTTCCAAATATCGAAACAATTTCTATTTTAGTATGAATGAATATTTTTACATAACGTTTGTAAATTTAATACATGTAACGTTTTATAAAATAATTGATCTCCAATATTCAACTAAACTAAAAAATAAACTCTGTGACGCATATATTATTTAAAGTTCATGACCACGAGTGCACAATTTGCTTTCATGACCATAAATACTGAGGTGCTATATAAGCACCTCTTTTTCACTAACAGAGATGCATGTCCTTCACACTCACCTTCGCCAATTTACAGAAAAATCACATATGGTACCGTCTGTTCTACTCCGCGTTATCGTAGAAGCACGGTCTTTATTGTAGAGGTCAATGAAAGATATGTGCCTCTGTTAGTGAAAAGGAGTAATTATATTTTCGGTCCAGTTAGTTTAGGTAAGTCATAAATACGATTTTTTCGGTCTTTTTCAGCTACTTTCGGTTAATATATATATATATATATATATATATAACCATTAATTAAACATTACCGACCATCCACAAAAATTGTGATAGTATAAATGGAATGACAATAATACAGTTTCCCCCGAACACACTGAATGGATACCAAAAACATAATATACAAGCTGCTATGTATAAAATAAAGTCCCTTGTACTACATTACAAGAATTAGTATGGAAGAAAAAAAAGAAGAATATGGATACCGATAAAAATAATTGAAAAGCTAATATATTGAATTACGTTATCAAGAGTACAGAATTCAATTATATAAGCGAAATAGTAGTTTTCTGTGAAAAAAAAAAATGGTACAAATATGAATTTTTTTTCTTCTGTACTCAAACGACTAAAATAACCAAGAGAATAGTTTCAAGATGAAAACAGAATAATATTAAGTGCTATGAAATCGAAAAAGTAATACAACCTTTTAAATATTTAATTTATAGAGGAAAAATAGTAATATTACACAACATACCTAATAAAATACCAGTTTTTTTATCCAAATATAATCTTGCACATGGTATCCAAAAGCACGATAAGTTTAAGGTTATTAGGTAGCTTTCATTACAAAACGCTACCTATTGCAGCCGTTCGGAAGAAAGCGATTTCAAAAAATTTTGGTATATTTTCATCGATCTTGACCCCCGGACCTCGAAACCACCCTCCGTTCAAAAGTTTATATATATATATATATATATATATATGTGATATTTGTCACACTATAACTCTCGTATTTATGAACCGATTTGGATGTAACTTGGTATGTACATAGTACATATCAATGTCTCAACCGAGTTCGTTGACCAGCTCCATCCGCCATTTTGTTTCAAAATGGCGGCCATTTAAAATGTTTAAAAAAATAAAATTTGAAATGTGGTACAAATAATTGAAAATGGAAAAATATTTTTTATTATGTGTTTGACCTTGATACAAAGATTCCGGAGCAGTTTTTGTTTTGTCTATATCTTAAAAAATGGCTAAGTTATAGCACTTTGAATTTCTAGCGTTGCTGACATTTTGAAACGTACTGATTTTTGTCACGCGATAACAGGCGTATTTATGAACCGATATGGATGTACCTTCTTGTGTACATAGTACATACCAATGTCTCGACCGAGTTAGTTGGCCAGCTTTATCCGTCATTTGTTTCAAAATGGCGTCCATAAAAAAAAATTCAAAAAACTTAAATTTAAAATAAGGTACCAAAAAATTGAAAAATGAAAAAGATTTTTTCCTTATGTGTTTGATCTTAATACAAAGATTCCGGAACAGTTTTTGTTTTGTCTATATCTAAAAAAAATGGCTGAGTTATAGCATTCTGAATTTCTATTGTGGCTGACATTCTGAAACAACCTGGTTTTTGTCATGCGACAACAGGCGTATTTATGAACCGATTTGGATGTAAATTGGTGTGTACATAGTACATACCAATGTCTCGACCGAGCTCGTTGGCCAGCTTCATCCAAGATGGCGGCCATGAAAAATATTTAAAAAAATTACAATTTGAAATGTGGTGCCAAAAAATTGAAAATAGAAAAATATTTTTTCCTGATGTGTTTGACCTTTATACAAAAATTCTGGAGCATTTTTTGTTTCGTTTATATCTTAAAAAATGGCTGAGTTATAGCACTTTGAATTTCTAGCGAGGCTGACATTTTGAAACGTCCTGATTTTTGTCACGCGAGAACAGGCGTATTTATGAACCGATATGTATGTACCTTGGTGTATACGTAGTACATACCAATGTCTCGACCAAGTTCGTTGGCCAGCTTCATCCGCCATCTTGTTTCAAAATGGCGGCGATTTTTATAAAATTTAAAAAAGATTTTTAATTTAAAATGATGTACCAAAAAATTGGAAAATGAAAAAGATTTTTTTTCTTATGTGTTTGACCTTAATACAAAGATTCCGGAACAGTTTTTGTTTCGTCTATATCTTAAAAAATGGTTCAATTATATCACTTTGAATTTCTAGCGACATTTCGAAATGATCTGATATTTGTCACGCTATAACACACGTATTTATTAACTTCTTTGGATGTAAGAAGGTTTGTGTATAGTATATAGCAATGTCTCGAGCAAGTACGCTGGCCAGTTTCATCCGCCATCTTGTTTCAAAATGGCGGTCATTAAATTAAAAAATATATATATTTAAATTGAGGTGCAAAAAATTAGAAATTGAAAAAGATTTATTTCTTAAGTATTTGACCTTGATATAAGGATTTCGGATCATTTTAGGTAGCTTTCATTACAAAAAGCTACCTATTGCAGACGTTTGGAGGAAAGCGATTTAAAAAAAATTTGGTATATTTTTATCGATCATGACCTCCAGACCCCGAAACCATCCTCCGTTCAAAATTGATATATATATATATATATCTGACCTTTGTCACACTGTAACTCTCGTATTTATGAACCGATTTGGATGTAATTCGGTGTGTACATAGTACATACCAACGTCTCGACCGAATTCGTTGGCCAGCTTCAACGCCATTTTGTTTCAAAATGGCGGCCATTTAATTTTTTTAAGAAAATTTCAAATTTGAAAAGTTGTACCAAAAATTGAAAATGGAAAAATATTTTTTTTCTTATGTGTTTGATCTTTATACAAATATTCGGAACAGTTTTTGTTTCGTCTATATCCTAAAAAAATGGCTGAGTTATAGCATTTTGAATTTCTAGCGTGGCTGACATTTTGAAACGTCCTGAAATTTGTCACGCGATAAAAGGCGTATTTATGAACAGATTTGGATGTAACTTCGTTTATACATAGTACATACCAGTGTCTCAACCGAGTTCGTTGGCCAGTCTCATCCGCCATCTTCTTTAAAAATGGCGGCCATTTAAATTTTAAGAAAAATTTTAATTTGAAATGTGGTACCAAAAAATTGAAAATTGAAAAAATATTTTTTTCTTATGTATTTGACCTTTATACAAAGATTCCGGAGCAGTTTTTGTTTCGTCTATATCTTAAAAAGTGGCTGCGTTATAGCATTTTGAATTTCTAGCGTGGCTGACATTTTGAAACGTCCTGATATTTGTCACGTGATAACAGGCGTATTTACGAACCGATTTGGATGTTTCTTGGTGTGTACATAGTACATACAAATATCTCTACCGAGTTCGTTGGCCAGCTTCATTCGCCATCTTGTTTCAAAAGAGTTGCCATTAAAAAAATTAAATTTAAAATTTAAAATGATGTATTAAAAAATTGGAAAATGAAAAATATTTTTTTTTATGTGTTTGGCCTTGATACAAAGATTCCGGATCAGTTTTTGTTTCTGAAAATTTGTTCTTTTGTTTATATCTTAAAAAATGGTTGAATTATAGCACTTTGAATTTCTAGCATGGCTAACATTTTGAAACGATCTTGTATTTGTCACGCGATAACACACGTATTCGCCTATTTCGATGTAAGAAGGCATGTGGATAGTATACATCAATATCTCGACCAAGTTCGCTGGCCGGCTTCATCAACCATCTTGTTTCAAAATGGCGGCCCTTGAATTAAAAGAAAATTATATTTAAAGTGAGGTGCAAACAAATTAGAAATTGAAAAAGATTTCTTTCTTAAGTATTTGACATTGATATAAGGATTCAGGAGCATTTTTTGTTTGTCTTTATCTTAAAAAATGGCTCAGATATAGCAGTTTCAATTTCTAATGTGGGTGACATTTTTAAAAATCTGAGTTTTTGCCTGCGGCAGCACTTGTATATACCAACCGATTCCGATGTGAGTGAGCATGTGCACAGCAATCACTAAGGTCTCGACCAGTTTCACTGATTAGCCTCATCCACCATGTTGTCTTAAAATGGCAGGCACTTTAAGAAATCGCCGAATTTGGCAGCCAAATATAAGTTACTTTAAATAAAAGCAGCTTGGATAAAGCTGATAAATTTCGCGAAATTCTCATTCATAATGATTTAGTATTGATAAAAATGAGTATTGAATCTTCTATAATTAATTTCCACCAAATTGAGCTTCTTGTGTTTGAATAACATAAACTAGCTTTTTTAAAAATAAGGAGTATGAAAGCTACCTCTTCCTCCCGGCACTGGTCGGAAGGACTTTTTTTACAGTTAAGTTAACACAGATTTTAAAATCTAATGGATACAGTTAATCTATTTTGAAATACCGTGATAAATGCAATTAAGCGGGTAGGATACCTTTAAACCTGCAAAATTGTCGAGAAGTTTTTAATACATTTTTAAATCCGTAATCATTTCTGAACAAAATGCAAAAAACCGCCTTAAAAAATTCTCATTAGTTTACTAATTATGGCAGTTTTATGAAGACTATATATTAAAACTACATAGTATAATTAAACTTTGCATTGCGTTTATTCAAAACGACGAATTTTGATACTGCGCGCAGTGTTACTAAAAAACTATGCATGGCAATCAAAAAAACTTTTCACCAAATATTCATTACTGTATTATCTACAACTTAAAACCAGAAAAAGATAAGATTTTATTTTAATTTTTGATTTTTACTTTGAAAATATTTTTAAAAAAGGGAAAAATTTAAATTTTTTGTTATTTTTTTTTAATTTTGTCAATATTTTTTACATATATTCTGGTTTTAGTATAAAGTTAACACTATTATATATTTATTTTCACCAATCTTTTCTCTGTATATGCATATTTTCAGATTTTATCATCATGCGCGCAATTTTTTTTTTTTTTTGTCTTATTATCATATATTTTTAAACTTATCATTTCAATATTTATTAATGAATTTACAAGTATATATATATTTTTAAATATAAATATAAATATGAGCTTTATATTTAAATCAAGTTTGATTTTTATTTTTGACTTATTACGCAAGTTTTGAAGCTTGGAACATAGTTTTTTTTTTCCTCTTTTGACGTGTTCAAAGGTATCCTACCCCCTTAAAATAATGTAAGTAGAAAGTAATTACATTATTATTTTTTAAAATACCTATTGACACTTTTAATTTTTTTTTATATTTCTTAACTAAAGTAAAAAATACCAAAACTATTGGTTTACAATATCGCAAATAACCAGCATTTAGCACCACCATGTGTTAAAAATTGAAATTATTACTCTAATAGAAGCAACAGTTAGAATGCAAATTAAATTTTGGTGCTGCCATCTAGTATAATAACTTAAAACTATTAATATATATATATATATATATATATATATATATATATATATATGAGTTTATCCTGACTGACTCATAATCAACGTACGTCTCAAACTACCGAACCAAGAAGTATTAAAAATGGAGGAAAAATACTTCTTATGGCATAAGCGTGCACTAAGAAAGCATAATTCGTCACCTAAGTGGGTTAAAGGGGTGGGGGTCGAAAATTATAGAACATCTGGGTATATATTTCCCCTTGAAGATAACAAACCTATTTAAAATAATTAAATACTTATTTCAGCGGTTTTAAAAACTCCCCTCTCTTAAGAGATTTAATGGGCATCGAAAATATTAGGACGTTTGGCCATATCTCTGTACCAGTTTTACGTAGGAACATGAGATTTCGGAAAATGAAACTACTAAATAAGTAATTAAACACGTATTTCAGCGCCTTTATAAAATCCTCCCACAACGGGGCCAGAAGTGAGGGGGGTCGAATGTTTTAGAGCATTTAGCCATATCCCAGCAGCCGTTTTAAGTAGAAGCGTGAAATTTCAGAAAATAAATGTACTAAAAGAATAATTAAACATGTATTTCAGCTACTTTCGAAATTCACCCCTAAGGGGGTAAAAGGAGGGGAGTCGAAAATTTTAGGACATTTGGCAATATCCCAGCAGCCGTTTTAAGTAGGAGCGTGAAATTTCAGAAAATAAATGTACTAAAAGAATAATTAAACATGTATTTCAGCTACTTTCGAAATTCACCCCTAAGGGGGTAAAAGGAGGGGAGTCGAAAATTTTAGGACATTTGGCAATATCCCAGCAGCAGTTTTACGTAAGAGCATGGAATTTAAGAGAACAAACCTATTAAAGAATAATTGAACGTGTTTTTCAGCAATTGTAGAAATCATCCTTCCCTTTAAGAGGACTAAAGGGAGGAAATATCGGAACTTTTAGGTTATTTCGTCAAATCTCTGCAGCTGTTTTAGATAGAGGCATAAGTTTCAGGATAACTGATCTACTAAAACCTACTTAAACATGTATTTTATCGATTTTAGAAATTCTCATCTAATGGTGTTTAATAGGGCGGTTGTAGGTTTTAGGTCATTTCGCCATACCTTTCAAGGGAACCACTTTTAGTGCTGCTTGCACCTAGTATCCAGACCTCGTGTATTTTGTAGCCCTATGTATAAAATTTAGAGAACTGATAAAATTTCTCTTGTAAAATAATATTTTATGTATTTTTTATACTTTTAATTTTTTATTATATTTTATATGTTTATTTGACGTCAAAAGCGATTTAAGTCGCCAAATATGGCTCTACCAAATATTAGCCCACTTTATACCTGGAGTTTATGTACGATATGTATTAGAATTAAATCAGACTGCGATTTGTTTGATAATTGAAAACATAAGAAACAAGACCTTAGTTTTTTTTTCTATGCAGACGCTAATGTAAAAATAATAAATATATTTCTGTTAAAAGCTTTCAAAATCATTGAGAATTATTTTTTTTGTGAAATACAAAATAAGCAAACTATTTTCTTTTGAAGTCCAATGAAATAAACTTTCGAATGTTTAAAATAAAATGTTGTTGTGTCTTTTGGTAAAAGAACTCATAAAGTAAATTAATATTTTTATACAATTTAGAAAATTTACTATGCTTAATTAGTTCGGACATTACAGATTCTAGTGAAGTCCAAACCATTGCTCACACGCAAGAAGCAGCTATGATATTTGGCTATGGTTGCTGGAAAGCTCCAGTTTTGAAAAAATAAACCGCCAACTTTTTTCCCCGTCAAAATTAGGAATATAATGATGAAATTTTCAAAATCAAATTCGTAGGTTCTGTAAGAAATTTTAAACTTTTTTTTCAATATTTTACACTTATTGATGACTAATTTGTATTTTTAAACGCTTAAAAAAAAAAAAAAAACGCAGTAAAAAAAAAAATAAATAAATAACAAAAAATTTTTATCAATTCTGAATCTTCCTAATATATTGCTTTAAAATGCACGAGGTCTCAATGACAGGTGCGAGAACCACCAAAAATTGTTCCCTCTGCTGCAGCAGTTTTAAGTAAGAGCGAGAAATTCAAGATAACAAATCTATTAACAAAATAATTAAACACTTATTTCAGCGATTTTAGAATCCTCCCCCCCCCCCCTAAAGGTGTGTTCGAAAATTATAGCACATTCCGCCATATCTCAGCAGCAGTTTTATGTAAAAGCGGGAAATGCAAGATATAAAATTACTAAAAAATAGTTAAAATACACTACATCAGTGAGTGTAGAGCTATTTTGTCCATTATGTCGCCAGCATCAACTTTAAACTGGATAATGTAAGATTACACGAATAAGACAACAATTTTGGATTTTTGATTAGATGTAAAGAAAATGTTTTTGTTTAATCGTTGCTAGGTATATTTCAATTTATTCAAGGTTCTTTTAAAGAAACAAACTAGGGTAATGGTCGAAGGCTGCAATATAAATAGGCTACTTATTGGAATTCAAATTTACCGATGAATTGGTGGAGTCGAAAATAATTTGGCTAGTTTCTGTAGGATTTGACTAGTTTCGGTAAACTTTGCTTAGTTAACTGCTATATGGACTAGTTTTGGTTGAATTCCGGTAGAATCGCCCAATTATTGTAATTCAAACTACCTATCGATTCTATCATTCGTGCAATCGGATAAATGCGGAACTCGCAGTATATACGTCTTGCCAAATTTCAGAAAAGTTAAAATATTAATTGAACCTTTCTTAAGGGGACAAGGGACCTACAGGCGCTTTAGGTGCGTTCGTAATTATATAAATACATAGCACTTATAGTCGTCGTTCGGTCTGTCTGTCTGTCCGTACATCTGTCCGCATGTAACAGAGAAAAAACTATCCAGCCGAAGGGTCTGAAATTTCTCTCTATTCTAAAAAAAAGTATCCAACGCTGTCACCGCTGACGCTGGTTTTGAATTTTTTTGTGACCGGAGGTCTTTCTTCGTTAATATTAAGAAAAATAATGCATACCAAAATATGAAAATCGGTAGTATTATACAGAAATGTTTGATAAACACGCTGATGCAGACAGTTTTCAAATCGAAGAATTATTTTAAGAGATATTTAATGCTAAATTTGGACGAAATCGTTCCACTAAAAATTTTTTATAGGAGCAAAAACTATTCATGGGAATTTAATCCTTTTTAGATCATTTTATACGTTTGAAGTTCCCGGTGTGCAGACTGTATTTCTTTTTTTAATTTGACGCATTTTTTGAGGTTTTATTTCTATTTTAAATTCAAATTTTCAGCATTTCGAGAGATATTTTTTACTTATTTTAGAAAATTGTACTAATTTACCCTGTTGCCAACTGTATAAACAGCGCAAACAATAATGTTAGTTTAAAAAAATTATATATATATATATACGTGTAAATAAATTAAAAATTTTATTTACACGCGACTATTATAAACAGAAAAAAATCATTTGGAATTAGAATTAAATAATTACAAAATAATGTACAAAAAGCAAGAACTTATTAAAAATTACGTCATAAAAAGTGTACACGTGAATTTTAAAAGAGAAAGGATATTGTAAAATAATAAATTCATTAACATGCATTAGAAGTCTTAAATAGGAGAAATTACGTGATATTTACGTCATATTACAGTTATTACATAAAATGAACACAAAATATTGCAAAACAGTTTAAATTTAGAAATTGCGCTAGATATTTTTGATATTTTGAGAGGATCTTTTCAACTATTTTTGTTAGGAAAGCGCAAATAATATTTCATTTCTAACAAAAATATTTTCACGTGAATATTTAAATGAGAAAGAATAGCTTGGTCAAAATTACGTCAGATTAAAAACGATTAATTTAAAATGTCTCATTTAACAGAACTTTCTTTTCGCTTTGTTAAAAAATACCAGGAGACAAAGACTGTTTACTTAATTCCTTTTATATTAGCTTATTTTGAAATGTTGTTACACGTGACTACGTCATCAAGTTATTTTTATTTCGACGTTTTATTTGTATTTTTATTAATGTTGTACTAATTTATTTGTTCTTTCGTCATTTAAAGTAAAAATTATGTCAATTTGTATAATTTGGTGAGTGGTTTGGCGATTTATATAATTTGGCGAAATTGGTCGACGGGATAATCAAGTAGTACCGCAGCGGATTTGGCTTTAAAATTCCCCAATCAAAGAGAAATAAATAGAAATCCGTTTATAGGGAGATCGCCACTGTTTCTTAAATTATATTTCAATCTTTCGAAATCTTTTTAAAGCCGAACAAATTAGCGTGCATTTAGAGTCTGCGGTGTCTGGACGGGGGTTGGCGAGCGTAGCTCGTAGGGGGCCGAGCCCCCTAATTAAATATATAATTGTTGCAAAATTTTGTTTAGCGATTACAAATTTTATGAATATCGGATGTATAGTTTAACTACAGGGACAGTCAAAAATTTTCCATTACATTTCGGCCAAAGGGGAAAAAATTTTGAAGCGCATTTTAATGATGTTACAGTATTTCGAACAGAATTAAATTTATATACACCTATGAAGTTCACTAAAATATACGTTTAGTACAATACGCGATGCAAAAAATAATTATAAAACTAGTTATAGTACGAATGCACTTCGTTTGCCACGTTTGACATCCTTTTTTATTTTTTAAGATTGCGCCTTAAAACTACTTCTGTACCTTGGAACAAAAAGGACCAATGACCATTTTTCTCAAATGGCGGGAAACCCAATTTAAGTTTAACACATTAATTACATTAACAGTAAGTAACATTGGTCTCGACAAAATATTTTGTTTTCAATGATCTAATATTCGGAGGACTTTGACACTTTTAACAATTATTCTATATCGCATCCTGAATTCATTTGTGCACTTAACTCAAATTTCTCAATTTTGGACATTGGCCCTTTTTGTTCCAAGGTACAGGTTTAAGGAAACACTATATGAATTATGTGCTTATATTTATCACACAATAAATAAAAAAAAATTCTGGAGAAAAATAAGGAATTTTCCAGAATATTTTAAGTATTATCAAGAACTTACAAAATGTTCCAACTTCAATTCATATCAATTAAAATTGCTGATAATTTTGCGCCAGTTTGGTTTGCATATGCAAATAAAACCGTGAATCGAATTTTATACATTTGAATATAAAGGTAAAAAAGAAAATATTTTGTAAAATTTATTAAAATTTAAGCATTTTGGCCTCATATTTCTGCACTTAACTACCTTTAACTTTTGGAGTTATATTAAGTTAAAAAAAAAAAAAAAACTATTGCCAATTTTAATTGTATATGTAAAACAAACTGGCACAAAAATATTGAGGATTTGAATTGATATTGGTTGGTAAATAAATTTTGAAAGTTCTTGATAACGCTTAAAATATTCAGGAAACTTCTTTATTTTTCTCCATTTTTTCTTATGTGATAAATACATGCAATAATTCATATAGTGTACCCATGAATGGTATTTAAAGTGCATAAAAAATGAGCTTGAAGGTTCCTTGTCTCCTTAAATACTGAGACGAACCTTGATCCTGTAGCGGGGCGTCACAACACTCTAAACCAGTGGTTCTCAACCTGTGTGCCGCGGAAAGGTCTGAGGTGTACAGCGAAACGTTTATGCTAAGTTGCGTCATTTTTTTTTTTTTTTTTTAAATTTACAATCTGTAATGTCCGACACTTCATATTATACAATTTATTTGAAATAAGGTTTAGTGTCACAAATTTTCCTTATTTGGAATTTTTTTTCTTCTGTTTTTCATTATAATAGTACACGAGAAAGCCCTAAAGGTGGTCTTACGTCTCTTGAGATAAATCTTTTCAGAAAAAATAAATCATGTCTCCTGAAGGAATAAGATTGCAATTTGAAATTCAAGTAGAAAAGATCGTTGAAAAATGATTGAAGAGTATGCCTATTCGAAGATTTTATCTTACGCAGAAAGTTTCTAATTTTATGAAAGGCAAACTCGGACATCTCTTTAAATGCTAATGTGGCAAATTAATTACAAATTAAAGTATTTTTCCACATTATTGGTTCCTTTTCCGATACAATTTCATATTGGCTGTTGCCTGTAATTTCCTGTACTACTATTAAAATCTCTCTACCTCGAATCCGCTTCTCCTCCATATCTATATTATAAAGGACAAACATATCTGTGCGCAACGCATACGTCATTTTGCGAATGGCAACACTTTGAAATTTGAAATAAAATTTTGGTTATTCAATTTTCTTTGCTGCAAATTTTTAAACTTCTAAACATCGCACATTTTAATGTTTTACACCGTCGTATAAGAAAAAAATGCTCTTTTAAATGCAATTTGTTTGAAAGCTGTATCTCAATTTATTTTTGAGATATTATTTTTTTTTGTAGTTTTTAACACCATTTTTCTTATCGTGGCAACAAAAGTACCCCATTTCTATTGAAAGTCATTGAAAGTAAACGGAAAATAGTCAAAAATAGGAGATACTGTATCTTTTTGTTGCCATTTTTTCATAAAACCTGAAAAAAAAAGTTAAAAATAAAATATGGGCTATGTCAAGAATATTGTCTGTTATTCCGTGATAATGACGTCATATGCATACTTTTCTGTAGACGAAGTTTAAGACTGAACTGTAAAAGTGGATTGCTTTAGTGGATGCAAATGACGTCATTTTATAAAAAAGCGTGTATTTTAATTCTTAAACCTGAATTAAGTTTTGTAGAAGTGCGTCATTTTCACAGCCCAGTTGCTTTGAAATTGTTCACAGGTGAAAATGCTTCACTTTTGAAAATAATGTAATCGAAATCACACACTGATAAAACGAAATGTTTTACAAAAATTTAGAGTGTCTTTAAAAAAGAGAGGTGACATGAAAATACTAGCGATTTATATTACAGAAATTGATGATTCTCGCCTGGATGGATTTGCTTCGCCGAGTTAGACAAGCAAACAAATAATTCGTGGTTTAAACTAATACCATGTTCCTGAAGTTATTGTCAAAAATTCTCTCGAATAATAAAATGTTAATGCTATTCTTTAGGACATTCTACTATAATTTTATCAAAATAACATAATTTGCTTAATTTAAATTTTCCTAATTTTATATAATCTATATATATTTAATACACAAGTGTGTTTCTTAATCATCTGCCCTGATCTTTCTGCTGAACCAATTTTACTATTTTTTTTTTCTTTTAACTGAAAGCCCTTCATTTGTAGATGTGATCGCACTATCTGTTTTTTTTAAATATCCTCACTTTTATATTTTAATTTTTAAAAGCATTTTATGAAATTTCTTCAAATTTGAAAATTAGATAGCTTTCATTGTTGCAGACAAGAGAGAAATAATGCGGTATTTTATTTTTATTCATACTGTTTTCTGATAAAAATTAAAAAATGTTGTATAGGATTTAGTGTCGCAAAATCCCATTAGGAGCAGAATATTATATTAGGGGCATAATAACGGAAAATGACATACTGCTTTTGAAAACACGCATTTTTCATTATAAATTTTCTCTATTGTTTTCCCTTCTGCATGTGTACTGATACTAAGTTTGAGATACTAATCGAAATGCTTATTTAAGTGAAAATAAAGTCATATTTAAAAGAAAACGACCATTTTCTTAGATAAAACTAAACATTTTGACACAAATGCGTCTAAAAAACATAAATTACGGAAATTTTTACTATCCGGAATAGAGATTAGAATCTCAAGTAAAGAGTGCGTCTGTTCACATAAAATATGTTGCTGACAATCGTAACTTCAAGTTTTGAGTTAAAAGGATTTTTAAATGATCAAACATAATACAATTTTTTTTTAATGATGGATATGGATATGAGACGTGCATATGCAAATTTTGTTTGTTTTTCATTCCGGAATACCAAGAATAAGAGCCTAAATTGATAACCACATCCTAATAACTGATCTTTTTTATATTTTACTTATTAAGTATCTATATTATAAAGAACAAACGTATATGTGCGTAACGCTGACGTCATTTTGCAAATGGCAACACTTCACGATCAAATTTCGGTCTTGAAATTTTCGTTACTGCAATTTTTTAATCTTTTGATCATCGTACATTTTTAATTTTCATGGCATGGGAAAAAATTTACTTTCAAATGCAATTTGTTTAAAAACTGTATATTAATTGACTGATATATTATATTTTCTAAAATAATTTTTAAGCATGATTTTTTTAAAGTTTATCTTTTCAGGTGCCGGTTTCAAAACATAATAATAGTAAACATTTTGCACATAAAGCAACAAACATTTTTCAGCATTTGTTTCTGACTATTTTGCCTAACGAAACTAATACTTCCTTTATAAAAAAATAAAAGAATGTTATTAAAAACACCACCAATCTAACATATTTGTGAAAGACAAATTAACGAAATTAATACTTCTTTTATAAACAAATAAAAGAGTAATGTTGGAAAACACAAATCTAATATTTTTGTAATCGTACAATTAAATTTTTTAGATCACCAAATAGGATTTTTTTTTCATGTGGAATTTGTTTGCTAAGTTCATCTCAGTTTACTGATTGTCTATGGTTTTAAAAACAATTTTAAAGCATGAAATATTTTTTAATTTATCTATATCGCACGGAGCTCGATTACGAAAGATTAATTCGTTTGCCCTTAAAACAAAATAAAGAGTTCATCATTTTCTTACGCCTAATATCCATTTAAAAAACTTCCCTATGAATAAATAAATAAAATAATATAAGTAAAACACAAATTGAACATACCTGTATAAGCTCTGAAATTATCAGAATATAAAAGGATGTCATGAGTAGCAAAATCTTGGTCAAATAAGTCTTAGCATGCCGCTAATAAGAATATATCGCTTTTGATAAATTTCAAAAATTTATTTGATTATATAATTCGTATTTTCCATATAGAAAATGCTTTTTTAATGTAAGTTGGCAATTAGGGTGGGCCGAAAAGGCACTTTTGCACAAACTTTCGAAATCGATGAGGCTTGGGGGCGGAAAAGTTGTGTATTGGGTTGCTAAGTAACCATGTAAAAATTTTTTGAAATCGAACAATATCTTCAGGTGGCGCCGGCGCCTTAAAAATTTGAAATTTTGACTAAAACAGACCTTTTTCTTCTAAAAACACGATTTTTGGCATTTTCGAAATAGATTACGCTCTAGTGCGGAAAAGTTGTGTATTGGGTTGTTCAGTAAACATGTAAAATTTTTTTGAAATCGAACAATATCTTCAGGTGGCGCCGGCGCCTTAAAAATTTGAAATTTTGACTAAAACAGACCTTTTTCTTCTAAAAACACGATTTTTTGCATTTTCGAAATAGATTACGCCCTAGTGCGGAAAAGTTGTGTATTGGGTTGCTCAGTAAACATGTAAATTTTTTTAAAAATCAAACAATATCTTCAGGTGTCGCCGGCGCCTTAAAATCGGAGATTTTATTCAAAACAGACATATATTTTCATGAAAAGAGAATTCCTTATTGGTTTTCTATTTCACCCCCCTTCTTCTACTAAATGAAATGCTCTCGCACCTGCAGTCCACGTGACAGTCCACGTGACCCTCAGTGGTACAGGATTGTCTCTTACATTCCTTATCAGTTTTCTATTCCACCCCCCCTTCTTCTACTAAATGAAATACTCTCGCACCTGCAGTCCACGTGACAGTCAGTGTGATAATATGCAATACACAGTTATCGTTTAGTTCAGTCTAGTACAGAAGCAATCAATAAGCTTACTTTATGTCGTTTGTTCATCGAAGAGCAGTCTCTTTAGATATTTAAATGTCATTAACTAGTTAGTTATAGTTATACTTTTGTCACAATGGCCGGTTGTCATTCAACTAGAAAAGTTACAGATTGTTTTGTTTTTGGTTTGCCAGAAGAGCTGAAACCTAACGTCTTACCAACTTACAGTCAAGTTATGAAATTTTACTTCCTTATAAGAGAACAAGTGAAATCTTCAAATCACGGCAAAGATCCAGCTTTTACATTGCCAATGTTGTTGCTGAGAGGGTAGCTGATTTGTGGAAGAAGTCCTCGATTCCTACTATTTCTCATTGCAGAATTGTGCGCATCCTCAAATCATATCATGCTAAGTATAAAAATATCCTGAAAAGTAAAAACAAGTCTACGGAATCCTATAGGAACAAAGTAAAGGAATTTTTGGAAGACGCCGAGAAAACTCTCTTTGACATTGCCACATGCAAATGTCATTCCTTTAAAGCATGCTGCTGTGAAAAGGATAGAAAAGTGTCACATTTAGAACAACCATTTTTGATTGATCAACGAACCGTCAGAAAAATGATTATCGGGGGCATTGATTTAAAAGTAACTGAGAAGCTGCTCCGAAAGCAAAATAGGCAATCCAAGACAGTGTTGAAAGCTGCTACAAGTGAACAGCAGTTCCAAACACCAAAGTCTATGTTCGAGTCGCCTGAGTTCGAGGATTGTGAGAACGAAGAATTTGAATATGAAACGCGTAATGATGAAGAATACACTCCTCCTAGATCCAGAGAGAACCATTCCAGAAAAACGAAAAGAGAGACCAAGGTAATCAGCCAGATGAGGATAAAACTGCCAACCACAGCACTCGCCTGCAATAGTGCAGGGATTGGAGACAGGCCTGCAGCGAAAATTATTTCTGCAGTTCTTGAAGATGTCGGAATGATTTCTGATAATAATCGTTCCAAAGTTACAGATAAAAATAAAATAAGAAGAGAGAGAAAGAGAAAACGAAGGAAACTACAATGTAAAGGAAAACCAGAAGAGCTTCAAGCCCTCTTTTTTGACGGACGAAAAGATAAAACTTTAGCAGATCAAATCAAGGGAAACAAAAAGCACAGGACAACGGTTATTGAAGAACATGTAGTTTTAATACAAGAACCTGGATCTGAATATATCGGCCATGTTTCTCCAGCTAGTGGTTCTGCAAAATCTATTAAGAGCAGCATCGCTGAATATCTTTTTAGAATGATATCAACACTGAAAATCTTTTGGCAGTTGGCTGCGATGGGACACCCGTTAACACAGGTTGCAAGACTGGAGTTATACGTCTCATAGAAGAAGATGTTGGTAGACCTTTTCAATGGCTCATATGCATGTTACACGCAAATGAGTTACCGTTGCGGCATCTTCTAAAAAAGCTAGACGGTCAAACAAGTGGTCCTGAAACCTTTTCTGGTCCAATAGGAAAAGATCTCGAAACCTGTGAGCTGAAACCGGTAGTCAATTTCAAAAAGGCTGATGTCGTAGAGTTAGTAGCAATATCAGAAGAGCTTCGAAAAGATCTGAGTACAGATCAACGATACATGCTGCAAATTTATGAAGCTGTAACATCAGGTTACTGCTCTGTTGCCCTAGCAGAGAAAAAACCAGGAAAGCTAGCGCACTCCCGTTGGCTAACAGCAGCATGTCGAGTTTTGCGCCTGTACATTTCAGTTACAAATGTTTCAGCAGAACTGAAAACCTTAGTAGAGTTTATAATTAAAGTGTATGTGCCGATGTGGTTTGATATAAAATCCAAACCGCATTGCAAAGATGGTGCTAGACACTTATGGAAGATGATTAGCTTGTCACGTTATCTCCCAGATGACTTGAAGACCGTCGTGGATGGCGTAATAAGCCGAAATGCTTTTTTTGCGCATCCTGAAAATATTCTTCTTTCGATGCTTACGGATGAACGAAATTACATCCGACTGCTTGCAATACGAAGAATTTTAAAAGCCAGGAAAAATAAACAAGAAGGTATCCGGCGGTTCACTGTTCCTGTAATAAAATTCGAAGCAAAAGATTATACGGACCTAATTGATTGGCACCAATCAGTTGTTACGGAGCCACCAATGCTTCGTGCAGTCAGCAATGAAGATTTCCGAAATATTCTAAAGGAGAAAATATCTTTACTAGAAATAAAAGAGTTTCCATGCCACAGCCAAGCAGTGGAGAGGGCAATAAAAATAGTGACAGATGCTTCAGCTTCTGTGGTGGGACAAATCGAAAGGGATGGCCTTATAAGGGCGAAATTAGAATCACAAAGAATAATTCCTTCATTTGAAAGCAAGACGAAATACAAAAAAGGCCAAGTAGATCAGGCAATAGAAAAGTGAAATATTTAATAAAATCTTAGTGTCCATTATTTGGTTGGGTGGTTGGGAGGGCACGGGTGGAACTCGATATGCAGCCACCTCCTCGTGGTGAGTTCTGGGTTATCTCAGTGAATTTCCTCTGAGATAAGCAAAGAGCTGCATTGCTTCATGTTTGTTTGCTTACTTGGCACACATGACAGCAGTAAAAGATGAATTCAATTATTATTTATGTGTTTATTGACGTTTCCTTTTTTCTGCTGAATAAACCGAATTTTAAAGGCTCAGGCTCCACCTGAAGATATTGTTTGATTTAAAAAAAAAACTTACACGGCTACTTAGCAACTCAATACTAAACATTTCTGCACTAGAGCGTTATCTATTTCGAAAATGCAAAAAATCGTGTTTTTAGAAAAAAAGGTCTGTTTTAGTCAAAATTTCAAATTTTTAAGGCGCCGGCGCCACCTGAAGATATTGTTCGATTTCAAAAAAATTTTACATGTTTACTGAGCAACCCAATACACAACTTTTCCGCACTAGAGCGTAATCTATTTCGAAAATGCAAAAAATCGTGTTTTTAGAAGAAAAAGGTCTGTTTTAGTCAAAATTTCAAATTTTTAAGGCGCCGGCGCCACCTGAAGATATTGTTCGATTTCAAAAAAATTTTACATGGTTACTGAGCAACCCAATACACAACTTTTCCGCCCCCAAGTCTCATCGATTTCGAAAGTTTGTGCAAAAGTGCATTTTCGGCCCACCCTAGTGGGCAACCAAAAAAAAATTATTGCATATAAAAAAATTATTATTTTTCAATTAAAAAGAATGTTTTCACCTAAATTCTTAACCCGGGAAGCCCGGGTACGATCCCCTAGTATATATAAATGGAAAAATTTCTTTTTTTTTTTTGCACCGATGATGCTGAATGATAACGAAACTAGTGTTAAAAATATTCTTAAAACGGTGTTTCATCTGCTCATAAAAGTTAATGCATATTAAAAATATGTATATAAAAGAATTCCCTGCCGGCCCGGCCTACAGGCGGAGGTAGATTTCGAAGTTAAGTATATTAATTGCTCCAACAAAAACTAAATCATGATTAGATATAAATCCACTTTAACTGTTTTATCTGGCCGCTTTTGACGAGTTTTTATTTCATTTTTATATAATAGCTGGTTTTATCAGAATCGGTATTAAAAAATAATACTTTTCCATGCTCAACAACTCGAAATTTTCTGGCACATTTTCAGATTCATTTTTATTAGAAAAAATACGAAACTTGCTGACGGGATTTTTGAAAAGATTTATAAGCGGCATGTGTTCTTGTTTTTCTTTCAATTAATTGAAACTTGATTAATAAACAATTATTTTCTCAGTAGGTCAATATTTTTCATTCTAACACAATCGCTTCGGGAATTTCTGTTCAAAATGCCCACTTTGACATCATTTTTTGAAATATATTCTGCCTCTATAAAAAAAATCGATCATTACGGTACATTATATAGTTTCTGAAGAAGAGAATCTATCAATTGGATGCGTTAGAGAGCAAAAATGAATTTAAAAATGAGTCAGAAAATAAACAGATTGGATTTGAATACACCCTTAATAAGATGATTTTTTTCTTCAACCGCTATGTATTTTTACTTAATTTGTTTTTGCTGTAAGAATTGGTCCTATCAAAAACTTGTCTATATAAATGTTGAAGACAACATTAAGAAGATATATGTTAAATTCATGGGGATTTTATATCTTGTGAATTGACGGAGTTATGGAAATTTTTCTTCTTCACCCCCCTTTTTTGTTTTCGTTTTTAATTTTTTTTTGCGGTACGAGTTGGTACTATCAAAAACTTGTGAATATAAAAGTTGTAGATAATATTCAAGAGATGTATAATAAAATTAATTGAATTTGGTATCTTGAGAATTCACGAAGTTATGAATTTTTTTCTCCCCAAAACCCTTTTTTTTTGCGCCACTTCAGCCCATTTTTGAAATTAGCAAAAATCTGTGATGCATAAATTTTGGCCCTATTTTTAGGAGTAATAAAAACTTTAAACTGATTTGATATGTACAAAATTTAAGAAGTTGTGGTTTTTTTTATTTACACAAAACCCCTCCCTATCTCCAGCCCCTTCGCCCGATTTTGCCCATTAACGAACTTGACCGAGATTTTATGCCCCTTGATTTTATGTATCAGTTTGGAAGAGATTTGCGCAGAATTGTGGAAGTTAACGTGTCCAGTTGAAAGTGATATATATAGATAGATACACACACACACACACACCAATACCGTCCTACCCGCCCTCATCAGTAACCAAACTTTTTACCGACGTTTGGAATACCCATCGAAATTTTATTAATATCATTTAAATATTGTTATAGAATGTCAAGATATGCAATATATATATATGAACACCAAAAAAATTTCAATCGAAGAAAATTTGTATTTTTTAGAACAAAAAGTTTGTGGGAGTACAGTACCATTATTTAGAGTAACTCGGGTGTTACTCGTTTTGAAATTTTACACACTCAACCCGAGTAACTTAATCTCGAACTAAGATGTTCTGGGTGGTTACTCTATTATTCAATGAATTGCCCGACAAAGTGTATAATGTTATTGATGCATTTTAAGGACAATGCCAATTTTTTGAAAAGATATTTTAAGCAATGGAGATGAAAGCGTTACGATTACCGATGTTAATGCTTAATCATTTGCTAATGCTAATTAAAATAGTACTTAACTGACGCTATTATTAGTTGATGAACATTAATTGATGACTATTATTTACAAATAGTAAACCTTTGAATAATTGATTGCGGTTATTTAAACATTTATAAATATTATTTAATTATTGTCCTCTGTAAATTAAAATCTATTTCTTTATGTAAATTTTGTGAAAAATGTTTAATTTTTTTAAAAATATTAAAATATGTTTCATTAGCGGTAACTAAGTAGTTCTTTAGCTAAGATCTTTTGAAAACAGTTGCTTGTTCAATTCGGTGCGTTAGTTGTAGAAATATATCTTTTTACACAACGTTAAAACATGTTTCGTATTGGGGGTGGGGGGGTGGAGGGGAGGGGCGAGGAGGATGAGGATGGCCACCCAGGAAAACCCAGCAAATGCTTTAGAATTTTAGTGCAGTCCCTGGGGGAAGAGGGGTGAGGTGGGGGGGTGGGGTGAGGAGAGTATCTGCTGGTGAAAAGTTTTCGAAAATATATTTTATTTTTTGCAATGGAAAGTGTTATGATTGTTCATTCTCAATGATTTGCCATAACTAATTAAAATAGCACTTAATTGATTTTATTATTAATTAAAGGTAATTAATGGGGAAATATTTTTAATTGATAAATAGTAAATAATTTACAAACGTTTATATACAATTGCGTTCAAATTAGCAAAATATATGTCATTAGCTTTAACAGAATGATCGTTTACCCAAGTCTTTCGTTCACAGTTGCTTGTTTAATTCGGTGAGTTACTTGTAGAAAAGTCTTAAAGTAGCGTGAAACAAATTTTCATACTTTGGGGAAGGGGGTTACTAGCTGATATGTTGCAGTACTCGAACTTTTCACTGTATCAGTATTTGGTGATTCGCCCCCCCCCCCCCCTACCCACAAAAAAAAGACAAATTTAGTACAGTACACTACAATTTTCTTATAGAAACCAGTGTCATATAAACAAAAATCACTTTATTTTTACTCCATTTTCATCTTTATTTTGTTATCTTTTTTTTTATTACTTTTTTGTTTATAACTCTGGACGTAAGCTGAAATTCTGTCAGTGACATCATGTGTATTTCGAATTACATTTCCCAAAACCAAGCGTCCAACTCAGTGCTATTTGGTGTTAGATACTAGCACGACTTCCACTAGCAGAACTTTTCACCACTTCGCATATTACATTTACATTTCACGCAGTTCAAGTCAAGCCTAGTGAAATTTTATTTTAGTATTCCCAAGTCATGCGCAAAATCTGGGTTTAGACTGGAGGGACACAACGCCGCATCAAGGATGGCGCGGGCGATGCCCCGCACCAGGCGCCGTCATTTAGGTTAGACTTTTACGGCGTTCACAGTTATCATTATTATCTCCCCCCCCCCCCCAACAACCTTTTTTCTCACTTAAATCTGTGTTGTTAAATTCTAAAGGTGTTTACTTCCTTATCTATTGAGAAAAATACAATCGAATCTTATAGCCTAAAATCAAATTTGAAGTCATTTGTATTTCAGAATTTCATTTTTTAATATCATCCATTTATGTGTTATTAAGACAAAATATTTATTATTATTTTTATTATTTTATTTTATTTTTCTGATGCTGACAAGTAAATATCGTTGGTTTAATACTGATATTTTTAAAAGCTTATCATTGGAGTTTTACCAGCATAATACGATCTCATATGACATTTTTCAAGTAAGAAATCATATTAAGAAGCTTTTTTTCTTTGTTTTAAAAATGTATTTAAAAGGTTTCGTGATGTTATTATTTTCATTGCGTTTATTGCGTTTCTCTATATATACAAAAAGGCGTTAAAGAAATTCACGCTGGAATAATGTATATAATACTTAAAACAAAATATCGCTGTTGTTAAAATATTACATTGTTCAGATGAAATACATATTACTATATATAAAAATTAAATCTTTTATAAAAATGAATGTCTGAGACGTTTATTAGAAAAGATTCTATAAACTATCAGTAATGCATATTTAAGGGGGGAAATTACGAAATTAGTTATTCCTGCAATGGACTATTAGAAGAAGAGAAACGTTAATGCATCTAATTAAAAATAAAATGCTTTAATGTTATTAGAAAAATTCTATTGCTTAATAATGTTAAAAACATAACTGAATTTTAAACAAGCCTAAGAACATATCTGTATCTTTTATTTTATCTTTTATTCATTTCAGTGGAATTCGAGCGTCTCACATTCTTTTCACAACCTCCCACTGGCCTTACCAGTTATCAGTAGAGGTCTTAGACAAAGGGGGGTGAAAATCCCTTTAGGGTACTAAAGACATCTGCTAAAATTCGGTGATATTTCCAGGCAGCGAACAACAAATGCTTGTTAAAAAGGTGTTTCAAATAAAGAATTTTTTTTCTTTACTTTTACAGCATATATTCTTTAACATTTTTTAAAGATAAAAAAATTAGGAATCGTAATCTTTTATTTACTTTTCAAAATGCATGTAAATTTTACTACAATTACTCAGATTAATAATAATAATAATAATAGTAATAATAGTAATACTTTATAACGTTTTGTGTTTAATTGCTAATATCAACAATACTGCATAAGTATGCATTGGTTATTTATAAACAGTCACAATCACAAAATAATTTTCGAACACAGTTATAAAAGTTCCAGATATTCATATTCAGATTTTTTAAGAACTGAAGATTTTGTTTTAGTATTATTATTTACATATACAAGAATTATCTGTTTTATAAAATTCATTAAATATCTCTTAATTTAGTAGTCAAACGAGCTAGCAAAAAAATATGATGACCGTCAGATAGCTGTATAATCAAAGATATATCTAATTTATAAACAGACAGAAAAAAAAAAAAAAAGATCTGAAAAAGAAGACATGTGTTAAAAAGTATTTCAAAGTATTCAAACGTGAGGTCAAATACGCTTTTAAGATGATAGCAAATGAAAAATGTTGAAAAAAATCCCGAACTATATAGTATTTTTAACAACCGATAAAAAAAAAAAAAAAATTAATATCAGAGTGTTAAATCTCTCATTCTGGGGAAAATTTAGCTTGCCAAAATCTTTTTTGCAGGTACAAAGTAAAGTTTTCAAATGTATTACATTTGTTATAGAAATTCGGTAATCGAAATATAAATATCTAATGACATTTTCGAAAACATATTATGTAAAAACAGAAAAGAATTAATTTGTTACGTCGCACTACAACGGCAGTACGTGGCTACTTCTCTGACGCGGAACCCCACACGCTCGCTAATGTTATTCTTTTTTTATTATTATTATTTACCTCACTTGCATGTCAATGTTTTTAAATGATTTTTTTTTTTTTTGCATTATGTATAAATTTGTATAGCACTGGATAAGTTATTTTTATTTATTTATTTATTTATTTATTTAATGAGGATACCTTTGCATTTCAAACCAGTTCCGAAAGTAAAATTATCCTTAAAAAAAAAAAAAAAAAAAAAAAAAAAAAAACTGCAGGCAAAATCGAAAAAAAAAAAAAAAAAAAAAAAAAAAAAAAAAAAAAAAACGGGCTTTATAGAGTTCAAACTCAGCTATCCAATGCAAAAAAAAAAAAAATCTTTTAAAAATGTTGAAATGCAAACGAGATATTAAAAAAAAATTTTATCATAAAAATATGATTAGCGAGAGTGTGTTTTCACTTAAGCGAAGCAGCCTCTTAACGATATCAATATAGGCTAGGAAAATTAAACTGATCATAAGTATTCACAAGGAGGGGTAGATTAAGGCCTAGGCAATCGGGGCCTTGGTGAAAGTCATCATAAACTTTAGGTCTCTCAAATCTATATGCTTTAACCCTATAAAAATAGGCTGTTGAACTGTATCTGAGTGATCAGGGTGAATAGACGGAAATCAATAGATGAAATTTTTAAAAATCGGTTGTTTAGTTTCATTATTTACATAGTTTTATATCGTAAAATACAAAGATAATTAACCAGTTATTCCCGTTGTTAGGTATCACGGACGCATGTGCCTCTGATTTTCATTAAAAAAAAAAAGGTCAGCGCGATTTACGGTTAAGGCTGGACTATGAAAATTATATCTAAAGGAATACCCTATCATATATGCATTAAAAGTCATGTAAGGGTGTTCTCGTGTTTTCATCTTTTTTTTCTGCAATTGGCAACTCTCATCTTTCTAACAAATAAGATATTTGTGCGATGTTTTACATATCAAACAGTGTTTTCCCTATACCTTGTAATGCTGAGTTAATGCCTAACCAAAAGCAACCTTTTTCTCCCTAACCTGTCTCGAAAATTTTGTTAAGTATAAGAACATATTTTTTATTTATAGAAAAATTGTAAATACTATTACATTTTTGGATAGCCTTGTATGTGATTTTATTTATATGCTACAATATGCTTAGTATACTAAATGTAGTTGAGATTGAAAATGCATAACTGAAAGAAAAAGCAAACAAAACTTCAAGCAATTCCCGCTCATTCTCAGTAACGCTTACGAATTCTTTTGCTTACACCTGTGTATGATCTATGGAATTTACGGAAAATTTATGCAAAAATTTAGCTAAACTTAGCAACGCATATCATAATTGAGTACACACTTTCAGCAATCATCCCTAATAGATAACACATTCGATCCAGTATTGTCTCCGAAATCTTTTATGTGTCCCTGTCAATGGACAATGTCCCTTTCAATGCGTGATAAATGGAATGCACATCATATTCTTCGAAAAATCATTTTGTAGTAAGCCTCAGAAAAGCATATCAATGTCGTCACGTTTGAAATAGTGCAAGATAATTTCCATATGCTGCGAGCAGTATTTCCTTGCAGATAATTATATAGTCAAACACTTTGTATGACCCTGTAAATGAATGATAAACGCTTTTCACTCCATATTCTACAGAAAGCGTGTATTTGTGCACTTCATAAATTCATATCAATTTCAATATGTTTGTAACAGAGAAACATAATTAAAATACGTCGCAAACTATTTTTCTTCATAGATCATAATATAACTAAATACTTACAGCTCCCCAGCACACGTACTGTAATTATATAGTAATCATCTTATAATGCTCCTCAATAATGTATATAAATTTCATCATGTTTAGCACATTGTAGCACTTTAATATTCCTCATAGACCTTAATGTAGCGGAATGTTTTTGAGTGCCCTGTAAATGAACTATGAATGGTACATACTCCATTTTCAATACCGAACATGCCTTAGTAAACATTAATTATGCAGATAAATTTCATGGCAATCCGAGTATATTTACAAGAGTTAGAGTACGGACAGACAAAACCAATTCATAACCACTTTTCAACCATGTTGGAAAGTGTTAAAAATTAAATCTTTTACAAAAATAGATGTTATAAGACGTTAATTAGAAAAGTTTAAGACTGATTTTAATCATTTGTTTAAGTTTTAACACAGAATGTTATGAAATTAACATTTAAAACTGTTATTGATGCATATTTAAAAAAAAGGGGGAAATACCTTCTGAAATCATTTATATGTAGTGCAATGGAATATATGAATTTGTTATGAAAGGAAAAAAAAATGTTTAACAGAAATGTTAAAGCTTCTAACTCATAATAAAATACATTAATGTTATTAGAAAGTTCTTTTATTTAATCTGTTTAAAAAACTGCATCTTTAACTCGGAGTAAAGGATACAAGACTCGACTCATTATAGCTATTTACTATCATTTCTACGAAATTTCAAGTGTAGCGTGTTCTTTTAGCACTTATCTACACACCAGATGTTTGCAAAGGAGGGTGGGAATTCGGAAATAGTGATTAGTTTAAGCTCTATCACATGCTTATTAAAGTTTCTGGAATGAAGAAAATGATATTGTGCCTCTTTCGTCAATGTTTTGCATTCACAGACGAAATTCGTTCAAAGAAAGAAAAAAAAAAAATAGCATTCATACACTTGTATATTTTACCGCCTGAAGAAATGGAAAACTGTGAATGCTGAAAATTTTTAGAATTTTTTTTATTTTTTTATATCTCTTATGTGAAATGTAATGGCGCTATAGAAAGTTCTAGAAGTGAGCTGTAATTTTATCAGTGATACCTCATGTAATGCACTACATTTTAAATTACGGGGCATCTAGTTCAAAACTGTTTGGAGGAACAGAAGGGTAACTTCCACAAATTCGCGTTTTATATTTACATTTCACACGATGGAAATAAAGTCCGGTCAAAATTTAGTACAATATGCCTCAATTACTGTTAAACGTTTGAGAAAATCTGTGTTCAGTCTGGAGTGAGACACCCTGTATTTTTCTCAGAATTTTTTTTTTCGACTTTAGTTTCCAATACAAAAATTGTTTGTTGTAGTGGATTTTCGAATCCAACTAGGACAGAAACACAAAATAAAGATTCATATTTTAAAGAAACTTCTTATTAAAATAATAATTTTTATTTTGCATTCAGATAAATTTCTGCTTTAAAAATAAATATTAGAAAATTGACAGTTTTTTTTCGTTTCTCATTCCTTCTTACCCCCCCCCCTTTTTTTTTTGAAAAAATATTCGGCTGTATCTTAAACTTTGTGAAAAAAAAAATGCGTTGATTATCAAATGAATGTTTAAATATGACATGTGTTACAGGTAAAGCGAAACATTATGATAAAGAAACAAGACATTTTTAATTATTATTATTTTTATTAATAAACTTGAAGGGTTTATGTTATTTTCTTTGAAAAAAAAAGTAAGAATATCTTTAGCTTTATCATATTCTCTTAAGTTCAGAAATTAAAAGATTATCAGAATGGAACATATGCATTAAAGACACTTCACCTGTTTATGTGAATATGAACCAGATCGGTTTCATTAAGCATTAGTTATAAAAGTTTATTTTAAAAAGTTTATTTAGCTTTCTATAAAAAATATTGCCTTTAAGATTTTTGAAATACTCAGTCTAATACCGGAAAGGTTAAGCTTTAATAAAATATCTAAAATCCCCGCCCCATGTAACAAGTATCGAACCAAAAAGATAAATTTTGTAAACATGTAATTTTGTAAATCATGTAAGCATTCCGCAATCGACATTCAATCCGATATTTCTACATGGATTGTATTTTATTTTTTATTTATTTATATTTTTTTTTCGGGGTGGGGGGTGGGGGAGGGGTCAGCTGAGCGAAAAGTCGCCATGAGAAAACAATTGCTCATAACTCAATGTGTAATTCATTTATCGAAAAATAAAAAATCTGTTCGACTCCAAATCACTTCAAAAAATATATACTTTCCAGGGTGATGCTTTTTTGCTTAAAAAAATCCGTAAATTTGTCAAAATGGAGGGGAGGGGTGTATTTTAGAACACTCTTAAATAGAAAAAACTGAAAGTGTCATACACACTCGTGCACAGAAACAAATAAATAAATAAGTAAAAGCGTAGAAAAGGTGAAATCTTGCTGTTTTTTATGTTTGTAGTACTGTTGTTTTTTATGTTTGTAGTTTTCAACCTTTCCAAAAATTTCAATACTAAAGAAAATATTTTGAATTCTTTTCATTAATTTTTTGTTGAAAATTTCAATAAAATTTAAGACCGTTTTTAAAAAGATTTGAAGAATACTAAAGTGTTTTGAATTTTTTAATGTATTCTCAAAGCTTATGCATTTTACAAATGAGTAGCATAGTTTGCAGATAATATAATAAAGGAAAATTTGGCATTCGATTTAGTGGCTATCATATCATTTAAAGATGGTCTCAAATCGAAATTATTTGAATTCGTAAACGTAAAAATAAATAAATAAATAAATAAAATAAAATAAATTTAAATATGACATGGAATTTGTAAGTACTCATATTCACATAAAAATAAATCGAGCAGCGTTTTCCGTTTTCCGAAAAAAAGCAAAAATCGAAAAAAGCAATGCGAAAAAAAAAAAAAAAAAAAAAAAAAAAAAGCAATCGTTCAGAAAATGCCTTGAAAGAAGGAGTTTGTAACATATTTTTGAGATGCAGCAATGACACGATAATAGTCATTAGGTATCATTCAAGATATTAAAAATATTATGGGAATATAAAACCATTAGATCCAGTTTTTAACTCTGAATTTTTATGCGTGAAATGCTTACGTGTAAAAATTGCTTTGTGTATGCATCAGAAACATTCCTGTTACTTGAGCTGGGATTCAATAATAAACATGTACTACTATGGTATTTCATGCAATAGAAATCACAAACATTTAAATAAAACTAACTAGACTATTTTTTCAAAACTACAAATAAACATCTAGAATACATTTCGTTCTGAAAAGAGCATGCAAATTTGTTTTGGATTTTATAACATTAAATATATTTTAAATCTGGTATTTTTTTTCTACTTTATGAAAATGTGGAAAGCATCAATAATACTTCATTAAATCTTAAAAATACAAAATTCAACATATTTTTCTTAGTCATGTTTAAGAGTCAAAGATAAAGCTAGAAAAAAAAAAAGTAAGAAAGAAAGAAATTACTGTGTTCAAAAAGCGTAACGGCAATGTCCAAAAAGTATCTTCCCCCCTTTTAAACACTGTTCTCTGTAAACTATTGACCAGAATTCCTGATAAACCTGAGAACTCCCTCCCCCTTTCCCCTCAAAGTAAGTGGTAATATGCCCAACTTTTATAATATTATTTAAAAGAAGATCTTTATATATGTATAATGATGCGTACAAATAAATAATACATAGGTTAAAAAATGTTAATTAAAACATATAAAACGAACCTTGATTGTTGTTTTATACTCGTATAAATGATTTTAACAATACGTTCCTCTGAGTTAAATATCTGAGCAAAATCGTGATTGGTGTAAATTGAATTTAAATAAAGAATATCTGGAGATTTTCATGCCTATAATTTATCTCTAAAAACAAAACGGAAGTAAACTTTATAATTTCAGTTGTTGCTCCAATGGAAAGACGTATCATTTTTAAATTCTGTACAGTTTTCAAATACAGTGTATTTTCGATATCTCGAAAACCTTGATATGTCGGAAAATTATTTTTCCCCTTGATATTACATATTCCTCTAATGTTGATTTTAATTCTTATCTCGAAGAGTTTTCTCTCAAAACCTTGTTATGTCGAATTCGAAGTAATCGCCGTCCATTTGTGTCGAAGAAAGGGCCGAAATTAGCCTTTTTTGCGCCCGGGGCAAACATGGATTTTGGCGCCCCCCCCCCCCCCCCCTTCAGCAAAGTATATTTACAAAGAAAATTTTACTAATTTTCTAATAGCCGACTTATTTTAAAATAATTTAAAATATGTAATACTGAACTACGTAATCTACAACGGCGGATCCAAGGGGAAGGTCACGGGGGGGGGGGGGGGGGGTCATGACTTCCCTCTGAACACGAACAAAAATATTCTAAAGCTCATTTTAATGTACAGTAGAGCCCCGATTATTCGAGTCCCGCTTAACAGAGTTTCCACTTTAACCGAGTTGTTTTCTTTTGATGGACTGATGGCTTCCATTATTATGAAACAGCCATTATAAATTAAGTGTTAGGTGAAGATGAAAGAGCAGTCGTAAAAAGTTGCCGTTTTATTCCCCATTCTGACCAGAAAATCAGAGTTCTAACTTTTTATGGTTGCTCTTTCATCTTCACCTTAAACTTCATTTATAATGGCTGTTTCATAATAATGGAAGCCATCAGTCCATTAAAAGAAAATGATCCATTCCAAAGGTATAATCCTTCATTATGCGCCCCTTCGTTCTGACGCCCGGGGCGCGTGCCCCCTCTGCCCCCCCCCCCTTAGTTTCGGCCCTGCAAGAAAATAGAGTTGTTTCCAAGACTCTCTTCATTACCTCTCTAAAGGGTCAGGGACGATTCCGATATTGCCATCTGGTCACTTGAACGGCAAACAAAGGTGAAAAACAAGTGTTTCCTTGTCATATGGATGGCATTTTTGTATGTAATGCTCGGAAAACGTGGAAAACGATGGCTTTACCGCTATTTTTCGAACAGAAAAATTGGTTGAAGAACAATATCAAAAGAGAAGTCCCCAGGCCACGACACTGGCCTTTAAGAAATTCTAGCGCTGTAAATTCACTTATGTATTTACTAATTCTTTCCAACTTAACGTAAATTATTTTCTACTATTTAAAAAATTAAAATTATCATCTTGTATTTAGACTTATTGTCAACATTCATTACGTATTTATACTTATTCTCATTTATCATGACTCTAATTTTTATAATATTATTCCGTATCTTGTGATTTTACGTGAATTTTTATGTTTTAGTTATGACCTTGTTATCTCGAAAACTCGCTATCTCGAAATTTTGTTAGCGTCCCTTCGACTTCGAAATATCGAGAGTATATTGTATTTCATTCAAAACAGAAATCACTTGAGCAGAAAAAAGGACTTTTCAATGCGATTAGATCATTATTTGCTTTAAATAATTATAATAATAAATTAAAAGGTTATAAAATCAGTAAGAAATAAAGAAATCATTATTACTATTAAAGAACAACGTTAAATTAATTTAACTGCATTTCCGCCTGTTTAAAGTACTTTCATACTAGTACGCTGAAAAAAAGTTGCTGCATATAGTTGATATTAATGAATAATTAGTCTATAAATCTTTCCATAAGAAATTACACATTTCACATTTTTGTTACATAATTAAAGAACGCTACTCTTAAAAATTGCAATTGAAATTAGTTTTATTACACAGATAATTTAAATGGAAAAGCAACTTATTTGCAAATTTTAAAAAAGTAGCTCATTGAGTATTATAAACGGTTAGCATTAATTAAAATACAAAAAGCTTAAAACTTTGAAAAAGCTTGCGCTATGTCTTCTGAAAGCTATATTTAATATTGCTATAAGTTTTGCTATTTTTATTTTACTTCCATAGTAATATTTTTATTATTCCCACCATCATAAATGTGTGCAACACAAAGAAAATCATAAAATTTGTTGATTAAATGCACATTTCTATTACTCATGAGCTACAAAAATATTGCTTTAGAAATTTGTTGTTTATTTGAAGCACTTCTAAAAAAAAAAAAAAAAAAAAAAAAAAAAAAGTAATAATTCAATTGAAAATTAATGGTATTATAATTATTAATAATGGTATAAAATTGTATTATGTAAGTCTTAAAAATTAGTTAGTTTTTATCTTTGCTTATAATATAAATGTACTTTCCAATATGTGCAAATTTCTTCAGAGTCTGATTTTTTTTTCCTTTTTCCACAGTAAATGTTAAATGAAGAGAAAGCATTATCGAGAAGCAAACACATAATACGCAATTATCTTTGTGAAATAGTTACATAATTATATAGCGATTTTAAATTTGAAAAAGGTACAGCATTAAAATGCATAAATTAAAATAGCAATTATTAATGGTAACATTTTTTTTTTTGTTTTGTTTTGTTTTGCAATAGTATATATATATTTATATATATATAAATTATACATTCAAAATTTGCTTCAAAATTTAAAATCTGCTATACAGAAAAAGTGCATATGCGCCGTGGATTAAAAAAAAAAAAAAAAAAAAAAAAGATTGTTCGCTAAATAAAGGTTCTATTATGAAGGTTTTACTACGTATTCTATGAAGGGAGGGTGATGATTTCTCAACACTTTTTTTACCCGTATTTCTTTCAATGAAATATGGTCATCGTAAGTATAAAACAAAAGACAAAAGGTATGTATATATATATGAGAGGAGGTGAGTTTCAAAAATCGCCTTATCCAGAAAATCAAATTTCGGGAAATCGCGAAAAACCTCTATGTTCATTGGTTTTCATGGTAAACCAAGATTTTCAATACCAAAAATGCGGGATAAAGCCATCTTTTTTGCAGATTGTTGTGTTTCTTCGGTGCAGATTCCCATTAAAATAGATTGAAAGGGAAAACGCGTTATTTAAAATTTTGGATAACGTGAGTTTTGAAACTCACGTCCACATATAAATTATGGGAGAGGCAGAATTTTAAAATTGTTCAGAAACTGAATATTAGAATATTCGCCTAAATGACCTGTATAAATGACATACCATTAACTCAATCGGTATTAAAGCAAAAGATAAAATCACGTATGTTTATTAATCTATACACATTTAAAGATTAACTTTGTCTTATTAGATGAAAAAAAAATGCGTATAAACTTTTGGTAAACTTATTTTTTTTCAGAGGAGAATAGGAACATTAGAAATTTTGTAGCTTTGTCATATTTGTCAAATAACGACTAACTAAATCAGTATTAATATAACAAAATATAAAATCACGTATAATTGTTTATGAATCTATACACATTTATAGATTAACTTAACTCCGTCTAATTAGAAGTAAAAAAAAATAAAAAAATCTGCGTATAAACTTTTGGTAAACCTTTTTTTTTTTTTCGTATAATATGAACATTATTAAATTTTGTAATATTTTTAACTTTATCATATCTGTCAAAGAACCACTAACTAAATTTGTATTAAAATAAAGATAAAATAGCGTGTATTTGATCATTAATCTATACACATTTATAGATTAACTTAACTTTGTCTTATTAGATGAAAAGAAATTGCGTATAAACTTTTGGTAAACTCTCCCCTCCCACCCCCCCACAGAATATGAACATTATAAACTTTGTAATTTTGTAAATTCGTCATTCATTTTAGCATTTTTTTTTCGCCACGCATTATAGTAATGTGTAACCCAAGACTAATTTAGGACAGCAAAATTATGTGCTATTTATGAAATGCAAAATGTTGTATTTCTTTTCTGTCTTACTAGTGCACATGTTCTTTTTCGTTAACGATGTCCCTTGATTTATTCCTCGAAGAGACACAAATTGAATAAAAACACACAGCGATAGAAAGAAAGCAAACGAAAATCATTTGCGCAACAAACAAATTATTTTGGAGAATCTCTTGTATGGGAAAAAGTAATAAAAAAAATTAAAATTAAAAATTAAATGAAATCATTTTTATGTACACTGAAAGAAAAAAAATATTATCCCCCCCCCCCCCCCATCCTCCTTCGCACTTAAAAAAAGTTCTTTGACCTTCGCCACGATATAATCTATTGACGTATTCAAAATTTCCTTTCTTTCCTTTTTTCTTTCTTTGTCTTCTTCCACCCCCCCCCCTCTCTTTTATTTATTTATTTATTTTATTTGACACTTAATCAAATTATAGACAAAATTCGAAAAAATAAATAAATATGAAATATTGATTCAAATGTATATTTTACTAGTAGAGAAAATTTTTTCAACTGAAAGAGTGACTTCGTGTTAGTTTTCAAAAAGTTCTTTATTGAATGTCAAGCATTCTAAATTAAATTATGTCACTTTCATCAAACGTTTACGTTCAAATTTAATTACAGCTTACTTTCAATTATATATTTAGGTAACTACACATTTAGCGCAGTTCATTTTCCGTTATTACAGAGATATTGTAAATAAAAGATTAATCTTAAACAAATCAAATTCATGAATTCAACAAATTTAATTTGAAGTAAGAGCATACATACATAAATTGAGTAATTCCACATAAAATCAACACACATTGTTTGAATTATAATCATGCGAAATTATCTGTAATGCAATTAATTTCAATTTTGAAGTAATATCAGGATAATAATAATAATAATAAAGTAATTTATAGCTTTATTTTTCGAATTTAAAATACTTTCAATTTTTTTTTTATTACGAGTAAATCTTGCGTGATAATTATAATGAAATTAAAATGTCATTGAAAAAAAAATTAAAAGATTATGTAAGCAAAAAACACGAAATTATAATTATTAGATATGCCATTGACTGTATGAGATACGCTTCAAATATTACTTCTTTGAAGCAACCATAAATTAGAAATCCAGATAGCTTTAATTTTCAAAACAGGAAGGCTTTTAAAATTTCAAAGCATAAAGTATCCTCTCTACAGAACCTGTGATAATTTTCAAATATGCGCATACACCCTCCCCCCCCCCACACACACACACACACTTTCACTTTTTTTCCTAAAGCATCTTTGAATAATGATTTGCAGATGTTTTTTTGCAAACCCGTTCCGGAACATAATAGATAACAGCATACTTTCTGTCTCTTCTCCAATTCCAAGATAAGAAAACTTGTCTTTTGAACTTGAAAAGCATAGTAAACTCTTCTTATAGTTGAAGAGTTACCAGAATTATGTTGGTATAGGGAAATTTAGAATGCATACATATGGTTTTTTTCGTTTCGCATCGTTTTCGCGAAATCATACTTTAAGAGATCAGGGTTTTATTTCAACGTCAACGTAATTAATGAAAATATCGTGATATCAAAAATTTTAGATCTAGTTCTTTCGATAGCTTTACAACTATAAGTATAAGCCCTTTCTTTGCCTAATTTATTTAAGAAAATGTAGACCAAAATAATATTTCGATACTTTCTCTATAGGTAGACGTGATTGGTAAAGCGATTCGTATAACAATTGTTTCAAATAAATCAGGCTTCTCCATCTCCAATGAAAAAGTTATGTTGTCAATACAGCTTTCCTAACATTATATTTCTACTTACAGATGTGGACCCATGTATGTGTTATTAAAAAATATGTATTGGTTCTCAATATTACATTTTTATTTTTTATTTTTTTAACTACACTTTAGGAAGTGCCCTTTCATAAAATATACAGTAGCGGTTTTTTTTTTTTTTTTTTTTTTTTTTTTTTTTTTTTAATTCATGAATGCAAAAGAAATAGTACGTAAGAAATAAAAGCAGCAAATTCGTCATTTCATTAGTTCTTTCTCCAATATTTTTCTCTCGAATTTCTATCAAATTTATTAAAAATTAACGATTGCCGTTTTAACTCAAAATCAAATTGGCATGTTTCATGCTTGAAAAAAATATAATGAGCTGGAAATCAGCTAACACTTTTGTATAATGTAACTCATATTGCATTGTTAAATTATGCCTTTAATATTCATAACGGAAGTGTTTTTTTTAGCAAAAATTAGACTTATTTTGATACAAACGTTATATTTAATATAGCTTAGTTATGGTATAAATCAACTTTCAACATTATATTAATGCAATATTAGTATTATTATCATAGAATTTTGTACAAACGTTACCCTCTATGTATATGGTGATTTCTTCCATCTATCCTGCACAAAAAAAAAAAAAAAAAAAAAAAAAAAAAAAAAAGCAGGGGAAAAAATCAGGTCTTTTTCTGCAGAGCCTTTTGAAAGTATTTTTCTATAGCAATATAACAGTAATTGTAAGCGTTGGATAATAATTTCCCAGGAATGATATTCAGTTCCAAAGGGCACTGTTTTATATTTTTATAACGTAGTTTTTATTAAATACTTGACTTGTAAAAATCGACATAATAAGTAAGCACCAGCAGCAAAACTTTAGCATTCAGATGTTTCAAGGATTTATAAAAAACGAACATATTCATCAATAAAAGAAAAATAACAAAAACAATAAACACATGTGTTTTTTTTGTTTTGTTTTCTTGTTTTTTTTTGTTTTTTTTTTTCTATTGGTATGGGTACTTTGACTGAAAACAGCTTCAAGAATCGGCATGCTATTGGTATTGAAAAAAAAAATAAAAAAAACAAGAAAAGCATCCCCCCCCCCCTCACGCCAAATAAATGAATAAATAAGTAAGAAATAAAATGACATGGCCAGATAAAGAAATGAATGTTGTCAAACATCACTAATCCAAATACTTCTTAATAAAATATTTACCAGGAAAATAAAAAAACCGAAAATTACTCAAAAATCTAGGAGTACAATGAGAGATTTGAAGCAAATCTATTACTTTGTAACGGAATCAAATCAATTATAAATTTCTAACGTATTCCTATAATTAATTATTCGGATATTAATAAATGCTAATTTAAATGTTGAATGATTTAAGTTAATATGCATTTCAACTTTAATATAGAAAAAGTAGTTTGATAAAGTAGATATGGTAGCGATAAAACTGCCAACTTTTGTGCTTTTCTGCTACTCTACTTTAATACAAGCTTCCCGTTATTTAATCCTCGAAATTTGGCGATAGATAAGTCAAAAAATGCTTTTTAAAAAATTGCGGTAAGAAAAAAGTGTAAAAGTTGGGAGCTATGAAACTACCGCTTAAAAGCGTTAAAAATTAAGTGTATTAGACTGAATAAAACTAGATAAAATCAACACATCGGACTTGTAACGTATTCTACTTTACATATTTATTAACGAAATCCTTCTAACATAAGCTGCAAGCTCTAAATCTATTACTTTGAACTAACTGAGCAGTGGCAATAACTTCAGAGAAATATTCAATGCACTGACTACATACGAACATGTATGAAGGATTTGGGCGTAAAAAAAATGTTAACTGTGATTTATTATTATTATTATTATTCTCCTGTAAAGCCGTTAACTACATCCTACCATCTTTTTAAATGTACAAGTTTTCTTTTTAAATCATATATGTCATAATATTAGATACGAATTTCAAAAGTTATGCCATAAATTTTATATATAAATTTTAGAAAAGAAGACTTCTTTATATAAATCCAATAAAATAAAATGAATCATACAAAATGTGTGGTACATAAGTGCAACTGAGGATGTTGAGAATACAGTATTTAACACATTAGCTGTTTTAGAGGAAACAATCACGCTAGTTCACGAGAGGATAGTATACTTTTCTTTAAAAAGCTCGAATCTTCATCTCGAAATTATCTTTTATTATTTACTTATTTTACAAACGAACCTATGATTTTATAGCATTACGGTTGTTCTCAAATCAAAAGAAGATACTTTATGTCACCTTTCTGAATTCATTTTTGTTCGGAAACGCATGGAATTGGCAAGTGTTATGATTATGTAATTATGTATTTTAATGTATTTTTCATCTTTTTGGTAAAAGCAGAGGATCTTTCAGAAAATCTTGCGCACGTTTGCAATTTGAACGGAATTTCCGGATGCGACAGCACAGAAAAGGGGGAAATCTGCCGTCACGTATCAACAATTGCTTATAACTCCTTAAGTAATTTATTTATCAGAAAATTCAAAACGCCATTCGATTCCAAATTACGTTAATAGTCTGGCCTGTCAATTTTATGCTTTTACGTTTGAAAATGAGTCAGAAAATGTGTCAAAAATTTTCCTATTTTTGAGAAGAGAGTTAGAGAATCGCCTTAAGATTGGAAATAAAAACTAAAAATTACAAAAATGACAGAGCTATTATAGTTTTCTCTTAAATTTTAAAAGTAAATGAATCAGGATGCTCCTAAAATAATTTAAATCAAGTACTGTAAAGTGCCGAAAGTAAGCCCCTCTTTAGCAAACAGGAAATTCTAATGATTTTAAGGGGTGTTTATAATTGGAACTTTTGTGAAAAGGGTAGGAAAATTGGGAGGGTAGGGGGGGGGGGGGTATTTCGAATTTATGAAGTTCCTCAGGATTTGAACAATTTAAAAAATAAAATCAGATCAAATTAAACTCTCTTCCATAGAAGCTAAGTAGTTTCCATTAATAAAAGTATTAAATTAATGAAGCAAGTTTACATAAAATAGTTAATTTAGATATGAAAGAAATATGAACAAATATTATAAAACTTTAACTCAATATAAATATATATTAAATCTTATTAGTGCATAAAAGTCAATGTAAACATTAATAGTATAATATATTGAACATATGCCATCGTGATATAATGATATGTAAAGAGATTAAATAAAAATAAATTGCATAAGATCTATTCATTTAGAAGATATGGAAACAAAAATCTGAAGGAATTTTCTGAAAAACACAGGAGGATTGAGAGCGTCAAAAAATAAAACTTCAAGAGGAAGACCTTATAAATGGAACTTTTTCAAAAAAGAAAAAAAATCATATATGTTGGGGATGGGCGGGGGGTCTTATATTTGTAAGGGGGCTTACTTTCGGTACTTTACGATAGTTCAAAAGTAGAAAAATAAAACAATGATTGATGCTCTTGATTCCCTATTTCGTAATAATATAATTTCCGTGTTTCCGCAAAATCTTCTCCTAAAATTTTGGGATTTATTCTGAGGTTTTTAAACATTTTTGCCACTGCCTGTCTACTTACAAATGCTTTTCATATTATCCAGTCAACACTTCCCCCTGCATTTTGACGGCAGATTACCAGTCATTTCGGTGTGCTTCTTTCTCCTCTTTCCTTCGTTTTTTCAATGGTAAATTTATACAGTAAAAAGGGAGGAGAGATACAGAAAACAAAGTAATCTATCCATGGAGCAGTTTGAGTTCCGAAAAACGACAATCCTAAAACATTTTGCACATAAATTAATATAAAACTTATTACAAAATAACAAAAATAAACTCTTATTATCCTATCAATTTAGCTACATCAACCATAAAAAGCATAGTAAAATAACTCAAATATTATTTGTAGAAAAAATAAATGTATGTTACTAAAAAATGTAATACTCAGGGTTTGTAAATATCACTATATTTTCGAAAATATCAAAAATATCCGATATTCTGACATGTATCCGATATTTTCGATATATATCCAATATTTTCAAAATAGTCAACTTACTGCTGATAATAAATATTTTCAAGCATAATATAAATTATAAAATAAAACATATTGCACATGACATGAGAACTTAAACAATATGCTAAAAGTGTGTTTTTTTCCTTTTCTTTTGAAAATACAGCTGTTTGGCACACTTTATCACTCTATCCAGTTGTGGTCAATTATCTAACAGAGGAGGGTGAGAAATCGCTCGGGGTAAAAGCGATTAGTTTAGCTGGGACACATGCTTGTAAAGGGTTCTGGAAAAATGATAGTGCATTTTCAACTTTACAGAACGTATTCTTTGGTTTGTTTTAAAGAAAGAAAAAAAATAATATTCATAATCTTGTATTTTTTTATAAAATGCATGTAAATTTTACAATAATTATTCAGATAATAATCCCCAATTTATTTAACAGCCAATATCAACAATATTGTATAAATATGTATCGAACGTTTAAACTTGGACTTAAAATCACGAAATAATTTTCCAACACAATCATAAAAATTTCAGATATTTTAATTCAGATTCCACACAACTGAAGATTTATTAATATTAATATTTATCTATAACAGTAATTAACTATCATAAAAAATAATTTAAATATATCTTAAATCAGTTGTCAATATATATATATATAATATAAACAACGTGGAAAATTGATATAAATAAGAATACATTAATGTTTTATATAAGCTTTGGAGTTTTCAAGAGAGTGGGGAAAAAATCAGATGAAAGGAAATGAAACAAATTAAGTCTTTTCCTGAAATATACACTATGTTTTGCAACCGAAAAAGTTTTTTAATAGTTTCAAAGTATTAATTCTTTTATTCTGTGAAAATTAGCGTACTAAAAACTTTTTTACATGTACAGTACAAAGTATAATTTACTAAAATATTACATTTTGTTTAAAGAATTTTCAGTCAATTTTAAGTGAAAATTTAGTGCTATTTTCAAATAAATGTAATGTGATTGCAAAAGAGTATTTATTTATCTTTTGCCCTTTTAACCCTGCCTGTGTTGGCAGGGTTAAACCTATGGTACATAGGGTCGTTAAACCTATCGTACGCGTGCCATTTTTGACACGTAACAGAATAATTTTGGCACGGGATTGTTTGGGACTCTAATCAAGATGCGATAACATTAGACAAAATACATAAATTTAGATTATCAAATCTTGTCTAAATTCAATCGATTGAAAATGGGAGGATTTTTTATTCTGCTTTATTAATGTCAAATCGCAGCTCAATATGGACTGAAAAAATTATCAAACAAATGTAATATTTGGAAACTATTGAAAAGGAAAAATTATTAAATATTATAAGTAAAAATGCCGATGCTGAAATATGACAACTTGGAACTTAATTACAGAGCTGTTTGTAAAAGCGGCCATTTGTCGTTTACGAATTTCCCCGTCTATTCATGCCTGCTATTATTTTCACAAACAAATAATATAGATAAAAAAGAAAAAAACTCAAATAGAAACATAGGTATTTCTAGTTCAATTTATCTTCTATTGAAATGATCTTAGTATGAATCTGATACTTATTATTTTTCATCATCGATGTCACTACAAAAATCGCATTTAATCTTTTATTAACTTTCTAAAAGGTATTTAATTCATGCATATTACTTAAAAACATTTTAATACTAATAAATAATTTTCAAGTAATTTTAATTTATTATTTTTCATTAAATTTATATTTTAATTGCACGTCATTTTCATAAAAAAAATTGGTACGCGGGTGTAAAAAGGTTCATCGACCCCGGGCTAGAACAATTAAACTGTGCTTAAATGTTCACAAGGCAATATTAGCCAAAGATTGATGCACAGGGCATAGTTCCATGTCCGTATAAGGTTGTGTGTGTATAGGAGGGGGGGGGGTGTCAGTAGGTAGAACAAAAAATAATAGGTGTTGAGTTTCATTATTTATATAGTTTTTACCGTACAATAGGGTCCCAGTAACTCCAATGCATAGTTTCGCAATGCACAAAACATTGTAACAAACTTTGTAACAACAAACTTCGTAATGCACAAAACATTGATAAAGCAAATTACGGGTTAATACTACATCATAAAAATCATGTCTAAAAAAGGTCTAAAGCACGCATTTGAAAGTTATATAAGCGTGTTCTCGTGTTTTTTATTTTTGCACTGCAATCAGCAAATCACATCTTTCTACGCATTCACTAAGACATTTTTTGTTCGTAAAAATGAAAATTTTTTTACATTAGTTTTTCGGATGTTGTGGAATCAAATAGTGTTTTTCCTATTAACTTAAGACTCTTGTCCCTGCCAGCGAAGACACTCACGAGCTAATTCTAATCCTATGGGGATAGATTTTTCTAATATCTCGTTTGCATTTCGACATTTTTAATCTTTTATTTATTTTTTTTTTCACTGGATAGCCGAAGTCCGTTTCTACATCGCAACATTTTTACTTTTTCGATTTGGGTTGCAGATATTTTTTTTATAAAGTTACTTTCAATTTCAAAACCGGTTCTAAAAAAGAAAGTGTCATTCTAAAAAATATCTGCAACCAAAATCAAAAAAGTAAGAAAAGTGCGATGTAGAGACGGATCTCGGCTATCCAATACAAAAAAAAAAATAAATAAATAAAATAAAATAAATAATAAAAAATAATGTCGAAATGCAAACGAGATATTAGAAAAATCCATCCCCATCGGATTAGCATTAGCTCGTGAGTGTCTTCGCCTGCAGGGTCTGAAGCCTTAAGCATCTTGAATTAAAACTGATTCCTAACCGAAAACATGCTTTTTCTGTATGCCCTGTAACAACAGACATTGCTAACTTTAAGAACACTTTCTTTTAATAGAAACATTGGAAATGCAATTCCATTTTTTGTTATTTCAATAAAACGAAATTCAAATTTTGTGCACTTATGACTAACATTGACTACGTGAAGCCATGAAGTATCAAGTTTAATTTGTGTCAGCCTATTAGAACTATAAAATATAATACGTTTACAACATATTTCAACCTCAGAGTAATCATATATGATATTTACTCCGAGATTTCAACTTAATACACAACATAAGAATGTAGCTCAAAATCGTGTTTGTACCCAGGGCCTCCAAAAGTCTAAGGCGTGTCGTGAATGTTCACGCGTTATGACGATAACTAATAAAAAAAATATCAAATGAGAAAAAAAAAGCGTACAAAATTTGTAATTTTTGCAATTCTTGTATTTTATATCAATACAAAAACCCTTAACGGGTTAAAAGTTTGTGACGCAGCGCTTTATCTTATGCTCTAAGAATTTTAAATATGGAACTTAAAAATAATGATATCAAATTTTGAGTAACGCTATGCTATTAATTATAATCTCTATACATATTTATTTAATCATTTTATTTTGTTATAATTGCATGTGTAAAAATTATGTTCAATTTAAAAAGATGTATAAAAGTTTATTCATTGATCCTTTATCATTCATATCACTCATAAATTCAAAGCATGAGTTTTATAAGATATGATATCAAAATTTAAGTGACACCTTGATGTGGCATTAAACGATTTGTTTTAAAATTCGATTTAAATTATTTTTAGTTTGGCTAAGATATATTCACACATGTAAAGAATATTTTTAATTTTTCAATACACTGTTAAATATGTCACTTTCACTGAACTTATATAATGCATTGAAATGTATTTATTTGAATAAATTGATTTACCTTTGTATCATGCTATTAAAAATTAAAAAAAAAAATTTATGTAAATAATTTTTTTGACTCATAGTATCCATTTGAATACATTTCACTTAGTTCGGATACAATGACGCAAAAAATACTATTTACATAAGTTTTATTTTTAATTTTTGCCCTTTAATTTAACCCTTTGCATCCATTTTAATAAATAATTAAATAAATAAATAATAATTCCAGCTTAATAAATAATTAAAATCTTTCAAACTTAATTTGAAAAAAAAAATCTGCAACATTTGTTGCTCACTTACATAAATAAATAAATTAAGTCCTAACTTCCCAAATGTACATTTTCCTCTCCTCCCTCACCCTACTCCCCAGCAAAAAAAAAAAAAAAAAAAAAAAAAAAAAAAAAAAAATCTTTACTTTTATACAGAAAATTCTATATAAATTATCCTCCTATTCCTGAAAAATACTACTTTCCCCCTCCAGCCTAGCGATTTGAATCTTTAAAGCTATTTATAAAGAAAATTCTTCTGTCTTTTTAAAGATTATTAGTGTCAATAAAAACCAATTAAAATAAATTATCCTCCTTTTCCTGAAATTTACCACTTTCCCCCTCCAGCCTGGAGATTTGAATCTTTAGAACTTTTTAGAAAAACTAATCTGCAAAGTCTGTTGCTTAATAATAATAAAATAAAATATATAATCATGTACACTTTAAATTATTTTTCATACAATCAATTGATATCATAGTAGTTGCTGTGAGCGAATATTGTGATGGCTGGGTTGTCGTCCAGATAGCTCAATCGGAAGAGCACTGGCAATTAAAGCGAAAGGTTATTAAAGTTCACTTTAATTCAAGATGTTTAACCCCTTTGCGATTTGAGTCCTTTGCTTAATTTTTAATCTTTTACCACCGGTTTTTCAAAACAGAAAAATTTCTGTAATTGAATCGTAAAAATGCTCTGATTAAATAAGGTAAACTTTACAATTAAAAATAATTGGTGAGAATAATGAAATATTCTGAACACCTTAATTGACAAGTATACCGGTTGCTCGTCCCCAAGGGGTTAAAGATGCTTTTTTTGCTATTAATACCTTTAGGATTTACAATATACAAAAATCATAACCACTTCTGAGGTAAATAAAGTAAGTGGAAAAAAATCAAGATGGCAATGCTTTGATTGGTGAATTGTAAGCTGAGTAATTTGTGCCACAGAATGAAAAAATTATAAAGTTGTAATAATGCCTTCTTCAGAGCACTCACAGGTACTAAATCTTTAGGGTATTTGATGAGTGAATTACATATGAAGATAAATACGATAGATCTTTATAACACACACCTTAGGATGAGACGTTCTGCGTATTACAGAATTTTGCATTACATTGATCATATTTCATTCATCATTAAATTTACTTTGTAAACGTGCTTTAAATTGCATTCCTTGGAACCAGAAATAATGAAAATGATAGCATTTTACATAATAGTATAGGTGTAGATTCGCAATATCTGGAAGGAGAAAGTGGCTCCTAAACCCAAAACATCCAGTGGCCACATTGTGAAACAAACACATAAAAACAATTTTGTGTTTATAAGGGTGGAGGGGGGGGGGGAGGGACTAAATTCAAAGTGGAAAATAATTTATTTGATATATACATATGGCTATGTACAAGAAAACACAGATTAATTACATCAAATGAGTATGTTTAATTTAATCACAAAATTCTTTAAATTTGATTATTAAGTGTAATACAAATGTTAAACTATGTTCATATTCAGAAGATATAGTTGGACAAGATACATTTTAAAAAAATGTAAAGCTAAGCAATCATGGTAGTGGGAAATATTAGGACAACAATATTTCTAATTTTGATTTTATCGTATAACATTACATTAAAAAAATTGTGAATGTGTAAAATTATTTAGAGCTATAAAAATCAAAACACACTTCAGACGTTTTTTTTCTATGTAATAAAATAGTTTTTTGTGTTAAACAGATCATTCTGGACTGTAGGAATTATGAAGGAGAATACACGAATTTCATTTTTTAAAAAAGGTAGAAATCTACCATTTGCAGAAAAGGAGCATCCCTGTATAACGCATCGCGACTGAGACATTGGAAGTTAGTGGCCAAAGAAAAAAAAATTAGTCTTCACATGGCGACTGAATCTGCACCTATACATAATAGGTATAGATCATGTCACACATTATTAAATTACCTTAAAGCATGATCCAAATATGCCTAGGCAAAATCATTATAAACAGTGGTAGCTCGTGACTACCAGTTTTGGGGGCACTAAATGCATGGCTGGCAAATTTATTCCTTTTTCACTATTTTTAAAAATGAAATCTTTCGCTTATTTTTGGCAGAAGTTTCTTACTTTAAATTAGGCAAAAATTTCTTTTTTAAAAAAAATATTACTTTTAGAAGGCATGCATTTAGTGCCTCAAAAGAAAAAAAAAACGTCATGAGCTGCCACCGATTATAACACTCATTTACAAAAAAAATTAATATAATGTTTTCATTACTCCAAAACAATGCGTTAAAGAAAACAATGTATGAAATTTAGTGTTCCAAGCAATTAGCAATATCTGTGAAATACATGTGCTTTTCAACTGCAAAATTCATTGTTTACATCTGAGAAATACATTATATACATCTTCTGTATTAAATTTTTTTAGTGGCAGGCTTTTGTGATAACACTCTTTTACAAAAAATGTTAATGTAATAACAATGTTTTCATTACTCCAAAGTAATGAGTTAAAGACGACAATGCATCAAATTTAGTGTTCCCAGAAATAGTAATATTTGTGAAATACATGAGCTTCTTAACTGCAAAATTTATTGTTTACATCTGAGAAAAACATTATATGCATTTTCTGTATTAAAATTTTTTAGTGGCAGGCTTTTGTGATTGAACAAGGACTGCTTGCAGAATGCTTAAATAATTTTATAAAATTATGGCTCTTGAACTACTATCAATAAAATACAGTAATAGGGATAAACAAAAATCATTAAATAAATAGTTTATTTTAAAAAATTACTTGAATTTTCATCATATATACTAATTATTACTGCCATATATTATATGTAACATATTTATTATAAAAGTTACAATTATTTTGATGAAGTTTTAAAATGTAAACAAAATGATGCCTTATAAACACATAAAAAATACAGTTCGTTTTCGAAAGCCGCGCCTAACATTCTGAGAAGATTTTACGATCCAAAGGGGTGGTAACGCTGAGATAGGTATTTTCCGAAGTTCCAGTTGTATGTTGTCACTCAGCTAAACAACCTCCAATCATCCCTATTTTGTAAAATCAAAACAGACCTGACACATGCGCAAAAGCGCGGAAAGTTTCGCTTTATGAAAACAGACAGTACATCTGGACAAAATCATTATACAATTGACTCCCTCAAATCCGCACAACTTGGAACCAGAGGCTGTGCAGATTTTAGAATTTTGCAGATTTCTGATCATTGCTTTGTTTACAGTTTTTAAACAGTCATTTGAATATAATTATGCAATCAAAATTATAAAAAATCCTTGCAATATAGTAAAATATTAAAATAATTAAGTACAGTAATAAGCTAAAATGATAAGAAGTAAGATAATTTAAAAAATGATTAAACTATTAAAAGTAAAGATCAAGTAAATAATTAATAATGTATAATTAAATCTGCATAATAAAGATAAGATACATTTTCCTTGAATTATTGAATGAAACTTACCTTCTAATGGTACCTATTAATTCACATCAAAATCATAAATTAAGGAAGTTTTATTTCAGGTTTAGCCAGTCTTAATAACCAAAAAATCTGTATTTTAATACATAAAAAGATTTGATAAAAAAAAGAGTGTGATTACCAAAATCTTGATTTTTTTTTCAGAAATAAATTGTACTTCCTTCCTGAAAAACCATGAGTTCACTCATATTACAGAGAATTAATTACACAGTGAAATGCAAATAAATAATAAATGTAATATTTGTCTTTTTTAATTAGAGCATTTTTTGGAATTTCACCAATAAAGGGAACTGTTTAAAAAAAGCGGTGCCAACCAAGTAAAATTTGTGTAAGGGATGCCGTCTCGAAAAGGTTAAAGATCAAAATGTGTAAAACTTAATGTTTCGGAAAATAGCAGATATTTCAACTATATGTATGTGAAATACAGGTGATTTGTAAGTGCAAAATACATTATTTACATCTCAGAAATAAATTATATAGATAGTTGCATTATAAAGATTTTCAGCAGAATCCTAGAAAGTATGTTAAATGTAATAATATATACATTATACCAGCCAGTCAAAGAAGTAAAACATTTTTATGAGAAAAAGATGAAAAGATGTTTAGAATGAAACTATTTTATGCATTAATATTTATGTTTTCATTTAACTTTTTAAAAGAGCTTCATTTTATTGTTATTATACATTTTTCATTAAGAGGAGATTTGCTTTTTTTCGATTCAAAAAATCGATTTTTTCTTTTTACATTTTTCTATTCCTTACAGTCTATTTATAATCCTTATAAAATTATTTGGCCGAATTCGAAGACCTTTCGTAGTTATTTTGTGCTTTAGCGCAACACGTCCATAGGCTTTTACTGTTTTAGAGCCCTACAAACGCATTTTACGTATAATGACTTTTTTTAAACTGGGCGGGATTAGAACCCAAATTCTATTAAACAGATCTTGCAGGCTTTTAATTAAAGGGGACTTAATTCAATGGGGCTTGAACCTTTTTCAGCCTTTTTCATATTAAAAAAACATTTTTAAAATAACGCCAAAGTGCGTAAATGGATGCCAAAAAGAGACTTTTTTTCAAATGGCCCCCATTTTGTTATTTTCAATTTTTTGAATTCAAAATACTTGAAGCGCCCAGACAATCTTATCTACTTTCATAATATTTAACGAAAATTAAATGTAGACGCCTCTGGTAATCTATCGTATCCCGCCCAGTCGGAAGAGCACGACGCGCATCACCTACGCAACTGAATCCACATAATCAATTTTTGATTTTAAAAAATGCAATATCCTTCAAATGATTATAAATAATTTGCAAAAAAACACGGAACACAAATTTTCATTCTTATCCTTTAAAAAAAGCTAAAAACAGCCTTTTTTTTCGTTCTTCTGAGAGACAAACCACGCTTACACTACAACCAACTATTTAAAATACTATATCGGTTATATATATAGTTCATATTTGCTTTATCCTTTAATTTCGATTTAAAACATTTATCGACGTAGGTCTGCAGTCCATGCAAAAATTTCACAAAACAATAGACCGAATTCTTGTCAGTGAGTCCCCCCTTATCTTACTTCCTCTTTTCCTTTTTATGATATTATCAAAGTGCGCTTATGACTAGATAAAATACAATATCGTCGAATAACTTTGCTTATTGTGTGATCAGAAAGGCAGAAGATCGCATTATCGAGTAAATGAATAATTGAGTGTAAGAATCGGTATAATACCATATGATCGAGTAACTTAGATTGTTTTATGTTATAGATGCGCAGAAGGTCGCATTATCGAGTAACTGAAGTAGTTGTGTGTAGTAATTTGCAAAATACCGTATAGCCGAGTAACTTAAATTGCCGTGGGGGCAGAACGGCAGCAGATAGTTACAGGCGGCAGAAGTTTGCGTTATCGAGTAACATAGATAGTGTGTAAGAATTAGTAAAATGCCGCATCTTCGAGTAACCTTAAAATTAGAATTAAATAATTATATATTAAAGGGAGGAAAATATTGAAAATTGCGTCATAAAAATTGTATTTACACGTGAATATTAAAAATGAAAGAAAACTTTAAAATAGTAAATTCATTAATATACGTAAATTTAAACGCAGTAAATGGGGGAAATTACTTCATAATATTTAAAAATGGCCAAATAATAATATTGCCAAGCAGTTTAAAATCAAAAATATATTTACACGAGACATTTATTTCATATTTCGAGATGATATTTTTAACTATTGTTGCCAATTCTAAGTCAACGCAAATAATAATATTTCCTTTCTAACAACAAAAGTATTTTCACGAAAACAAACAGACTGCTCAAAATAATTAAAGATATTGTACGTGTAATGTAGAATAACGATTTATTATTACTTTAATAAATCGATGATTGTAACTAATGAAATATAAACGCGTTTGTATAAAACATCACATAGATATAATTAAAAATGCTGATTTTTAAAATTAGGTGAGATCTTAATAAAACCTTATGGAAATTACAGTTTTCCTTTATCAACTGTCGTCGATTGCTTGGCGGTAACGTTTATTAATTTATCTCTGGCCCGTCAGGAGAGAAAGTTGATATTTCAAGGGTTTAGAATGTTGGTATTGACGAATCGACAAGATTTGGTAGTTAAAGAAAGTCCATATTTATAAATATATAGTTTTTATTTTTCACAGAAAGGTCTTTTAAGATTAATTGCTAATAAAACATCAATTTTAATCTTTTTTGAAACATTATTGTGCCATGTTCCTTGGCAAAAAGAATAAAAGTACCGGTTTTCATATTTAAGGTTTTTAAACTTAAATTTTTAAAATAATTACTCAGACTATGCAGCGATTTGTCAAAATACTCGTCCAAATTCTCTTAAATGAGTTCCCCGCCTTCACTCACCTTTTTAACCCCTTGGGGACGAGCGACACGTATACGTGCTGCATGAAGCGCTCAGAATCCTTGTTTTTCCTCACCAGTAAAATTTTACTGTAAAATTTCCCTTATTTAATCAGCGCATTTTCTCGATTCGAGAAGACACAAATTTCTGTTTTTAAAAAACGGTGACAAAAGATTAAAAATTTCGTAAAAGGCTCCCGTCCCGAAGGGGTTAAGGTAAAATCTCTGTGTCTTTATGATGGGATAAAGTACCATATCATGAAGTAACTTAAGATGCGGTGAGTGTAGATGGAAGAAGATCGCTTTATTGAGTAAATGAGAATATGTATGAATTGGGGAAAAAAAACAAAAAACAAACAAAAAACAAATAAACAAAAAAAACCGTACTATTAAGTAACTTAGATAGCTGTGTGTATAAATCAACAGAAGATCGCATTATCGAGTAAGTGAGATAGTTGTGTATAGTAATTGGTAAATTACAGTGTCATCTAGTAACTTATATTGCTGCGTAACACACGGCAGAAGATTGCATCATCGAGTAACTGAAAGACCTGTTTGTAGGAATTGGTAAAAATCGCATAGTCGAGTAACCTCAGCTTACTTGACAGAAAAACATTGCATCTGTGAAGGATTTGGGGTTTATAATATCTACTATATATATAAAATGAAACTGGAAATTTCGTTCGGGCTGTTGATTCTGCTAAATGGATTCTGATGGGATTTGCACTGCTAATTATGTAATTTTTAGGGGTGTTTTTAGCATTTTGCATATCGTTTTACATCAAATCTTACAATAAATGATCAACAAAAGGAGCCGCTTCTTAACAGCCCAAATTTTACCTAAAACATTCTAAAATATAACAACGTAATGCCGTTCGTATCGTTTTCAGCAATACAGAAAGAGAGATAACGTTCCATATTACTTTAAAACAGATGGTCAAATTCACTAAAATTTTTCATTTGCTTCAAAGTTAGTTAGTCGAAACCTACCAGCGAAACGGGCAAAGGCTGCTAGTAATATATAAATGAAGAATAATCTATTTTAGGTACAATGCGCTCTTATGCGCATATCGCTGCATGAAATGTAGAATTTAATTCGATATCGTGTTTGGTCGATTTTCGAAGTCCACAATACAGAAAAGGAAAAAGTGTTTCCAAAGACTACAATCGTTTATAACTAAAGAAGTGATACATTTATTGAAAAAGGAAAAACTGATCGATTACAAATTAATGCCATAACTATGTCTGCAAGTAGCATGCTTTTATATTTAAAAATTAGTCAGAAAATGTGCCCGAAAGTTTCGAGTTATTATTGGATTTTTTTTTTTTTTTTTTTTTTTTTTTTGAAAACCAATGTTTAGAACATTATGTTTAATCTGTACATGACATGTAAAAAATTATCGCAATTTAAAGCACAAATATCTAAAATAAACTTTCTTTAAAGTTGCATAATGGAGCCCTTTCGTAAGTCTTTCTATCAAAATAAAAGAACAGGAGTGAAAAACACCAGATGATGCAGATTAGTTATGAGGATTAATTGGTTAAGTATAAAGGGTGGAAACGGGACTAATACTCCCTTAATTTAAATAAATGGATTTTTCATGCAGAAATATCCAATTTACTTCAAATTGTAAATATGTACATTTTGAAAAGGCGCTTCCCTAATGAGTTTTGGGAATACATTCCTGAAGTATAAAGGGGGAGCGGGGGCTAATCCCCCTTTAATTTAGATAAATTGGTTTATCATGCAGAATTATCCGATTTGCTCCCAATTTGGTATACCGGTTTATTCTTATAAGACGCTTCACTGATTATATTTGGAGGTTCATTGGTTAAGTATAAAAGGTGGGAAATGGGGCAGCTAATCCCCCCCGTAATTTAGCTAAATGTGTTTTTCATGCAGAATTATCCGATTTGCTTCGAATTTGGTATAAAGGTTTATTCAGATAAGGCACTTCCCTGACTAGTTTTGGAGGTTCATTGGTTAAGTATAAAGGCGGGGGGGTGTGGACTAATCCCCTCTTAATTTAGTTAAGTGAGTATTTCATGCAGAACTATTCTTTGAAATAAGAGTGTAATATACAATTAGAGTGAATAGGGTGTGAGCTCAATGCAATCAGTTTAACTGGTTACTTTTCTTTCTATGTATTTATGTTTTGTATCATGTATTTATCCAAAAGAAATTATTGTTAAATGCATCAGTTTTTAAAGGTTTTACAAGAAGTTTTAAACCTATTAAATTACCTTCTACTTTGACGCAGTAATGAAACTTTAAAACTTCCTTACATTAATCAGGTTTCGGACTGAGCGCTGCATTATTAACTAGTTTATAAACTGTTTTTAACATTATAAAATGTTTGATTTTTTTTAATAAGAAACAAGATTTTTTAAAATCTTCACTGTTATTTTAGGGTTATTTCCAGTGACCCCTTTCATTAGAAGTTACAATCAGACACTTATGTCTTTATATGAATCACAAGAACAATGGAGACCATAATGCGTCCGATTACTTTTGCTTAAATAGGTCAACTGGGTATGAAACTGCAACAAAGACATACTTCAAAAATTAAAAAGGAGAAATAAATGAAAGTAAAAAATAAAATTGTAATATTTAAAAAAATACTCTTTTACTATTTAATAGTTTAATATAAATTAAATTATCAAATGTTCCGGTTGCTATATCTTAAAAATGAAAACAAAGTAATTTTATATATATATATATATATATATATATATATATATATATATATATGTAGATATATATATATATATATATATATATATATATTTATATTTAATAAATTCACTTTTTCGCTCTTTTTATGAAGCGTAAAAAAGCGTTATTTTTTAATAATCAGGTTCAGGCGTGATTTTTAAGAAAAAAAATTGAAACTTATAAAAGGTATTTGTTTTAGGAACTAATTTTACTTTTATTTATTTAATATGCATCTACAGAAAATATAAGATACATAAGTAAGAAAGACTATTTTTAAAATATGTGAAACAGGTAAATTTTCGTCTTATTTCGAATAATTTGAGGAAAATTACAGGAAAATGTGACAGATAAACTTTTTTTTTATCTGCAGTGATACCATTATTAAAACGAAATCTGTCACTGAAAAAATTTATGTAAAATGTGTCATCATAGAAAGGCTTTAACTACTGAGAATATTCGAAACTAATTGTTACTATGTATGGAACTTAGAATTATATTGAATGAGTTTGTTATAACATTTGTTGTTCGTTTACATTGATACACAAAAAATCTGTTACACTAAGATGTATAGAGATAATTAAGTTACAGCGTATTTTAGTTATTTCAAACATAATGAAATCGATATGCATTATCGAGTAGGATTCGATCAAGTTAAAAAGATGTGCAGGCCTGGTATTAATTCACCTCCTTCCCGCCTTCCTATACTGCCACAGAAAATTTTATATTTTATATGCTTTAGAATACAGATATAAATATTTAAATGCATATGTATATATATATATATATATACATATTTTAATCTTATCTTACTGTAAAAGCACAAAATATCAATCATAATTACTATTAGATCAAAATAGATTTAAAATATCAGCTTTATAAACGTTGCATACTAAATTTCAGAGCCCCGAAGGTCAGAGACCATAGGGTAACGGATCAGTTGGGCAGTGCTTTAATCACATCCAGTTACTGAGGTGTATTACAAGATGTTTTCTGTAAAACGCAGAGTGTGTAGTATTTCTAAATCTTTTACAAGGATACACTAAAAGATGGCAACAGTAACTCATTTAGAGCACTATACGATAATTCGGTTTCATTACTGTCTATGAGCGATACTTACATAGCTAAAAGTGGATTTTTATTTATTGTATGCGTTTCTAATATTAGCTAAACTTATGTTTATTGCGGAGTGTTTATAAATTCTGCTGATAATATACATGTCTTTAGAAAAGAGTTCTTAAGAATTATCGTTATGAGCCTGACTATTGCACGGACATGCAGAGCCACCTCACAGGTCCGCCATTTCAGGACTTTCTTGGGGCGGGGCAAAGATTTTGTGAGCTAAGTTATATTGCTAAGGCTAGGATCCGGGCGTCTACCCCCCCCACCACCACCACCACCACCGAACGAGACACGTAAACAGTAAAAACTTTGAATACAAAAACTTAAGAGCCAATTAAATATTTCGTTTTAAACAGGTTTCCGTCTTAACAGGTAAAATTTCACTATATTGCATATGAAAATGTTTCTTTTTAGACTGGATTCTATTATAGGTTACATTTTTACAGGTATCCCCAAAGACTGTTAAACCATCCACTCTATAGTATAGCTCTGAAAAAAAGATGTATTACAGTAAAACTTATGAAAACGAAGCCTGTCTATAACAGAATTCTTTCTCAATGGGGGAAAAAAAGATCATACAATTATACTTGCTAAGACAGAGACCTCTCTAAAATGAAACTTTTTTCTAGTGTTTTTCGCACTTTTTTTTTCAGGTTTTACTACAGGGGCGCCATTTCAAAAGTTTCCTGGCAAAGGACAATGAAAAATTTTGTTCGTGGAACTGGGAACGGTCAGAATTGCCATTGTGCAGAATTGCACAAATCTCACTGAAAATGGGGAAACCCCGCACAATAAAAAAAGTTCTGTGTGATTTTGTCTCTTTAATTTCTTTAACGGACATGTGAATATTCTGCGAATTTTTTCAGTGTTCGTGAAAGTCCACGATTTTTTTTTTCGAATTCCGAAAATCAATTCATCAAGGGGCACAGAAAAAAATCGCGAATTTTGCAAAATTTTGAAAAAAAAATCCCCAAATCTTTGCGGAAAAAAATCGCTAATTTCTCCAAACGACCGTGGAAAATGTTTCTAATTTCATCAGAGATCGCGAAAAGAAATGCAGATTTCGTCAAATGATTGTACAAACTAAAATCTCGAATTTTGTAAAAGGATTGCGAAAAAAATCGCGAATTTCAAAAAAAGATTGTACAAAAAATCCCGAAAACTTACTCAAACAATCGAGGGGAATTTCGTCAAACGATCGTGAAATAAGATACATAATTTCGTCTAACAATCGCGCCAAAAATTACAAATATTATTAGTCGGTGGTAGAAAAAAAATCACGAATTTCAGCAAATGATCATGGACAAGAACCGCGAATTTTGTCTAAAGATCTCAGAAACAAATATGGAATTTCGTATTGTAAATTTCGACAAATGGTCGTGAGAAAAAAAAAGCAATTTCAAGAACGGTTTCAGAAAAAAAATCGCGAATTCCGTGAAACGATCGCGGAAAAAATCGCAAATTTCGTCAGATGATCGCGAAAAAAAGAATCATGAAATTCAATCAGTCATGAGATAATCAGCTTACGAACGTCATGAATAGGTCATGAAATTTGCAACTTTTGTTATCTACAGCGATAAGAAAATTTTCTTTAGTGATTTTCTGCAAGTAAAATTAAGGTAAAGCGTTAATTGTTTCGGATTGCGTTTTCACTATTATGAGGTGGGTTCGTATTAATACTATTTTTCAATGAAATCCTGAATATTTTTCAGATGGAAAAGCTACATATTTGAACATTAATGAATACTGTATTATATCTTTATTTTTCTACATAAAATGTATAATTTATATTAAAGATATAATTATAGACTTCTTCTGCAATAATTGTATTAAAATAAGAATTAAATTTTCTTTCATTTCGGATCGGGTTGCCTTTCAATGGAAATCATTTTAGCGGTTTTCGTATTTACATGAAATTACAGTCCTGCGCCAAGATATGTTAACGTATTTTCTTCGTTGCGACTGAGGTACAGTTTAAGTTTTTCTGATTGTGCTTTATCTCGGTCGGAGTCAAGAGGACCTGGTTTTTCATAAGGAAGTCCTGAATATTTTTTAAATGAAAAACTATATATTTGACTATTAATGGTGGCCGATAGTAATAACTCATGTGTTCATTTCTGTACATAGGGGATAAAACTATAGACTACTTTATTATAAACGTGTTTTTTACTTTGGTATTTGGTGGAAGTCTGTCGGTTTTTGGGCTGAAGAAATTGTATTTGACGGGTGCGCGCAGATTCCATTCCTAGGCGTTGAAGAATTTTGAGAGCGTTCCATACATAATATTGTTTAATAAGGCAAATAATTAAATAATTTGATAACATTGCAGTAATTGCAGTAAATATAATGTGACACTAATAATCCAAAAAAGTAATAAAGTTGGATAATTAAGAACTTGAATTGTACTCACCCCTTCAATCCCCCTCCCCCCCCCCAAAAAAAAAAAAAAACTATCAGAAAAAACTGTACCGCTGAATTTCTAGAATGAGGGGACTAGTTTTCCTATGATCAAGTTGTACACAATTGAGAAGGAATTGATAAAAGAAAATGTCTCTAATGTATTTTTTAAATTAGCCAAAGTACGATATAGGTCTCACCTTAAGAAAGTTCGAATAGGAAATATTTTTTATAATCATTAATTTCTATGCATATATGCATAGAAATTAATGCTTTATAAAGCATTTATTTAATGCATATGTTTTTATTGCAATCAAATCTGATAATTTACTTTAGCGTTTGAGAAATTTTTAAACTTTTGTTTGAGTTTGACAATTGATAGTTGATAAATTTTCTGAAAAATCAAATTCCTTGGGGGGAGGGTACTGCCCCCCCCCAACCCCCTCAAATGGAGCCCCTGCCACTTCATTTGATCTGGTTCACGATGGCAAGAATTAGGATGCCAAATTGAGTAAAATTGGCCAAAAATTACCAATGTTCCTTTTCGCCAAAGAGACTTTCAAATATTAAGGAAGGGCGTTTCCTCTTTTTTCCTCCTCTACTTCCTGTTGCTCATGCCCTCCCCCTCCCGCCCCCAAAAAAGAATGAGCTACATCATCCAAAAACTAATGATTAAAATTGTATTATAAAAACATAGTAGTACATTGTTTTCAAGTGAAATTATTGGCGTTTTCCTTTTAACGCGGTAAGTTCAAACAATTAATGATTATCAATGCGGGGGGGGGGGGGTTCTTTTAGATATTTCATGACATACATATATAAACAAAGGTAAAGTTCGCAAACTTTTATCCCATAAACCAATCTAACAACTTTTTTTATTAGTTCCCTATTTTTCTACTAGATATTTTTTTTTTAAATTGTGACTATCTTTGTTGTGTTATCAAATTAACAGATGGTAATACTACATGTTAAAATTTATGTATGTATACAAAAGGCATGAAGATTAGTAGTAGTCACTTACGCATACTGTTTATGAACAAATTCTATGGATAGACAGAAGATCGGCCTTCAAAATTATATTTGCCCCACTGCTCTAGGCTCTACGTAGTCTAAGTCGGACCAAGGAATTATTACAATATACAAGTTGTATTAGCTCAGTCGGAAAAGATAATTATATTTTTATTTTTTAAAAGTAAATTATTTTGGGTGCGTTCATTAATTAAGAAAATTAGGAAATTCGTTTGGAAAAAACGACCCTTTGATTATCTAAATAACAAACACTATGGTCAGTGAAGCTATATGTTCAGTTCTTTAGAAATACATGGTGAATTTCTAACGATTTCATTAAAATAATTGGGAATTTTTTACTTTGGTGACAGACATACTAAAATAACTTTTCATTTGTATCATAATCGTATTGCAGCTTAGTATCATCATATGTGACAACCTTATGTTGTCACAATATCGTCAAAAAAAAAAAAAACTAGAACCCAATTTGGGCATTTCAATTCAAAAATAATGGCTATTTCAAAAATTGAGTAAATTTACAGTTAAGGGAACTAGATTTCCAATCCATCAACTCATTATTAGACTATGTTAAAATCGTTTGATTTCAATAAAAGTTGTTTATTTTGCTAGACGAGACATTTAAAAATTTTTATGGCTTTCGTTGAATGATTTGGGTTAGGACCTTGTATGAAAGAGGGTAAATATTATAGCCAGTTGGTATTTTTTATTCTATAATTTAAATAATTGCTTAACAAATTTGCTATAGCTATCTCATATGCATTTAATTACATTACGTAAGAAAATTAAAAATTTCGCTACAAATTAACTTTCTTAACAAAATAATGAATTTGGAGGGAATAACACCAATTTGTTTAAATTTTATTAAATCTGATGCATTATATCTTTAAAAGAATAAAAAAGAAGAAGAAGAAATAACCTATTGTTTCGGCTGGCGCCGAGAGGGGATGTTTAAAATGAATTTAATTGAAATATTGACAATTTACGCTATTAAAATTAGGCCTGCAATTTCTTTTTAATATTTTGCATTCACTGAATATTTTAAGTTATTTCAGATCTTTATTTCGTAAGAAATTCACGCTCGAAAGCTACGTTTAATAAAATCGTGAATTTCATATTTGATTTTTTCATTATATTTAAAACACTATATAGACAGATATTCTTCTATCAAAAAACTAGTTAAATGAAGAGGAGAAACTTACATAGCAAACCTGAATTATCGAAGAAGATAAACACACAAGAGTTGCCATTCCTGGATTATTGCCGCTTTAGTGAGTAACCGCTAAATAGAGAGGAAAATCTTATATAGCAAGCCTGTATTACCAAAGAAACCAAACACACAAGGGTCGCCATTATTGGACTATTACCGTTTTACCGAGTAATCATTAGGAAACTCCCTGGGTTTGAGGCTGCATTTTTACACACCGCCAGATGGCGTTATACAGATTTTAGATTTTACATAACACACGGTGTGTATGAATGACTGTGGAATAACGCTTTTCTGAGTAACTTCGGAAAAAGTGGTGCAACGTATAGAAAAATGCTTCAGGAACGTCGTGGTATGCTTAAACAAATCGAGTAACCGGCAAAAGTTACTCGAATTGAAATTGGTTACTCCGTACGTTGGTGTTTAAACCACTTTAGGTACTCAAAAGGGAGGGTAGGAGAGTGCACCAACACACACCAACACACACATACACACACACACATATATATATATATATATATATAGATAGATAGATAGATAAAGTTTTTTACTGATGGTGGTTTTGGGTTCTAGGGGTCATGATCGGTGTAGATCTGCAAAATTTTTCAGAAATTCCAACATAGGAACGACGCCAATAGGTAGTATTTCATACGAAATCTACCTTAAAATCTTATAGGAATTTTATTTAAATTGATTTTATTTTCCTTCACTCGGTACGGATGGCCTATTTGTGTATGATAAGAAATAAGTTTAAAATTATATGTAATCATTTCTTATGTAATGATAAATGATCCTTCCTTTTTTAAAGTCATCATAAATATAGTTCGTCGCACAAATTTAATTATAGGCTTGAGTGAGCCGTGAAGTAAAACAGGTTGAGAAACACTGCTCTAAACACTGAACTATTGAGTATCCCAAGTTTTTTAAGATAAATAAAATTGTTATTTTATACATAACTAAATTTGTAAACTTATATTATTCGAAATAATTAAACGAATTATTTTAAATTATTGCAAAAGAATTTTTTTTTAAATGTAAATCCTTTTTGGAGCAATATTTTAGAAAATAAAGATGAAAATACATATAATTTTATAACTTGAAAAATATCATAAAAATAAATTGGTCTTGTGTTCCTAAAATATAAAACTATTAATATCCCCTTTCATGTAATACTACATTATAGTTTAATTTTCAAACGAAACCCGTTGTTTGCTTCTGAAAAATTTTATATCATCCCATAAAAAATATCAGATATTATTTTAAAGATTCTGAATTTTAAAAACGATTTTAATATGCTTTGCGTTTATAAATATAGAGAGGGTATTTTAAACGCTTGTGTTAAATATAGATTGAAGATTTCTCTCCATTATTATATTTTGTCTTACGAAAGATCAAACAGCAGCAAAATATTTTTTTACTGTAAAATTAGTTTCCGCTTTATTTTCGAATTTCCATTTTTTGAACTTAACGATTTTAGAATAAGTTACGGAGATAAATAAAAAAGCATATTTAAGATGTTACTTTAGTTCGCTGGTTTCAAGGAATGAGATTAGAATCATTTTCAGGTTCTTAAAGAATATGTTAAAGTAATATAAAAATAACAGTTTTTAAAATTTATGATTTTAATAATAATAATAGTAATATATATATATATATATATATATATATATATTACATTTTGGTAACAGAATTTTAAACAAATCAACCATTAAATAAATATCAAATGTTCAAATGAAAAATTTTAAATTCAAAATAATGTAAAAAAAAATCATATTTAGCAATTTTTTTCTCATACGGATTACCTATCTTCATTTTTGAAAACTGTTTTATAATTTTAAGTAACAGATCATTCATTATATATTTCTCTTCTTTTATTGCTTTTTACTTTAAAGGAGGAATACATGCTGTGTTTTTCAAAAAATGTGTCAGATAAATCTAATTCATTAATCCTTGCCGCCCTTGGCGACTAGTTTGATCTCCATTAAAATTTATGTTTGGGAAAGCATGCTAAACATTGTATCATGTTACTTTTATTCATAATTCAATTTACTTAGACTCCCTTAAATATAATTAATATAATCCCTTAAGCTAATAGTTTTTGCTGCACTAAAATATCGCAATTTGTTGATTTCCTGTAAGCAAGTAAATCCTATTGGTTTACAATGAATGTCTATGGGAATTTGGCGAAGTATTTTAATAATATTATTTTAATAATAAAGTTGGCATCACATTTGGCGACTAATTTTGGTCGCCAAATGTAGCGATGTATCGCCACGTTGACGACAAACTTGACGGTATTTAGCAACAGAGCAATGTCCCCCCTATGGTAAGCCCCTTATAGGTATGGAGATTCATTAAATGCGATTCAATAACCAATGATATATGTTTCATTCGAGCGTACCCATTAAACAATTAACAAATAATTGCGATTTCTGTGCAACGTACGATAGCGTAAAATATATATAATAACTACTACATGCGCATAGACAACCGACATTATCTTAGTGCTTTTGAAAATGTTTCACTTTCTATTTTTTTTTTCTCTTTGTTACCAAACTGCTTATCATTAATTATTAGAAATACAAAAATATGCATATAAAGTATTTGGAGACAATGAATGTCTATGGGAATTTGGCGAAGTATTTTAATAATATTATTTTAATAATAAAGTTGGCATCACATTTGGCGACTAATTTTGGTCGCCAAATGTAGCGATGTATCGCCACGTTGACGACAAACTTGACGGTATTTAGCAACAGAGCAATGTCCCCCCTATGGTAAGCCCCTTATAGGTATGGAGATTCATTAAATGCGATTCAATAACCAATGATATATGTTTCATTCGAGAGTACCCATTAAACAATTAACAAATAATTGCGATTTCTGTGCAACGTACGATAGCGTAAAATATATATAATAACTACTACATACGCATAGACAACCGACATTATCTTAGTGCTTTTGAAAATGTTTCACTTTCTATTTTTTTTTTCTCTTTGTTACCAAACTGCTTATCATTAATTATTAGAAATACAAAAATATGCATATAAAGTATTTGGAGACAAAACTGCATAATTTTATAATATAATTATATTGTTGTAAAAATAAGTGTGATAAATCATTCAAAAATTGCCAGTATCTAATAATTTCTTCTTTTGGGTATCAGTTTGCATACTTTAAGCATATGTCTTGATTTAAGTAATAAAGTTATATGTATTTCGCTTTCATTTTTTCTTTAAGAAAAAAAATGCGTCTTTTTTTTCTTTTTTTTTTTTTTTAGTTGTATAAAAGCGATCTAGTTCTTTAGTATTACAAGATATAGACATTCGACACCATCTTACTGAATTTCTTTATCTTTCAGTTTCCTGTTTTGCTTTGCGTTATCAAACCGCATATAAGGTATTTTAAGTAAAAGGGAGAAAATCTATATTCAGCTATTGGAAGGAAAACTATTTGATATTGCAATATAATTATTTTATTGGAAAAATAATTACAACAGATGTTCATAAAAAAAGAATTAAATGTTGTACAATTCCTCAGGAAAATTAATACCCCATTTATTTTCAGGACGCGTTGTTTAAAAATTGACCAGGGAGTATCTTAAAAAAGTTATGATCTGGAAGTCCACCAAGTGCTTCTTTTTGAGCAATAGACATCCTAGCAGAGCACTTTTTTAACTATCAGGCAGCGAATTATCAGGGACAAGCTGACGAATTATTATGAACAACGTGCGGGAAAAAAAGGAATCTTATATTATCCGTATAAATGTTTCTCTATAAGCTAAGCATACCTTTTTATTTACTGTATAAAATAACTTTATCTATTGAACTGAAACTTGGCGATAACATTTATAAACGAGTTATTTCAAAATTAAATCTGAAACGCTTAATGATATGTTATATAAAACTAGAATTACAAACTTAAGCACAACTAAACGAAAGTTTATTTTTGTCTTAATTTCATTATGGAAATAACGGTCTAAGCAAATTTATTACGGAATATCCGTTTACTGACTCGATGTTTGAAACAGAGCATACAGGGAATAAAGTATACATTGCAATTATTGTAAGTCAGAGTTATACATAAGAAAGTTCGTTGAAGGTGTGTTTCGCAAAATGTTTGTAGAATAAATGCGACGCATTTTATGTTGTTTTAGCTATGGTATAGAATGTGTTGATTAATACTAGGTTTAATGAATGCATGTTAATAAAGTTGTCTAAGCAGATGAAACATTTGCTTAGATTGTTATTTCTAGATTGAAATTAATACAAATTTTAAAGTTTCGTTTAGTAGTGTTTAGGTTTAATAATGTATTTACAGTTGTAGTTTTACATAAAAAAAGTAATACCGTTAAGACGGATGTCATCGTCAAATTTCAGTGCAATACATAACTAAAGCTATATACATATAGAGAAAAAAATATTATGTAGACTTATTTATAAGAAATTTGATAGTCAGCTGCCAACTATTTAGTCAAAACTGAGAATATAAGTTATGGAAGATAATCCACGAACTTGACATGTAAGAAAAAAAAAATACTACGCAAATATATATATAATCAAGTATGTAATATTGCATGTTTTGGTACTATTTCAGGTCTTGATATTATTATAGTTAATGATTCGAATTTTTTATTCGAAATATCTAAAATCCATGGATAATCTTTTGAAAATTATAAGACAATGAAAATATTTATTAAAATACCGATATACGATTTAACATTTAAGGATTTTTAATCTATACTTCATCTATATCTATTCTATATATCATATCATATCATATCATATCATATCATATCATCATATTATAAAGAGGTAAAAATTGTTTATTTGTAGGAGGTAAGCTCCGGAACTACCCAACAGATACCAAAAGTAATGGTATCAAAATGATGCTGTTAGTCCAACTTAGAACATAGGCTATATCTCATGTGCGTGCCACTGGCCAAAAGGGGATGCAGGAGCAAAAAACGTTCTAAAAAATCCCTGCCGGCCCGGCCTACAGGCAGAGGTAGATTTCCAAGTCAAATATACTAATTTCACAAACAAAGACTAAATCAGGATTATAGATAAACCCACTTTAACAATTTTATCTGGCCGGTCTTGACGAGTTTTTATTTCATTTTCATATAATAGCTGGTTTTATCAGAATCATGTTAGGGCGGTATTCAAAAAAATACTTTTCCATGCTAAACAACTCGAAATTTTCTGGCATAATTCCAGATTCATTTTTAATTTTAAAAAAATATGAAACTTACTGACGTGATTTTTGAAGAGATTTATAAGCGACCTGTGTTTTTATTTTTTGTTCAATTAATTAAAACGATATATAAACAATTATTTTCTCAGAAGGACAATATTTTTCGTTTCTAACACAATCGCTTCGGGAAATTCCGTTCAAAATGCCCACTTTGACATCATTTTTTGAAATATATTCTGCCTCTATCTAAAAATCTATTATTACGGTACATTATATAGTTTCTGAATAAGCGAATATACCAATTAAATGCGTTTGAGAGCAAAAATGAATTTAAAAACCAGTCAGAAAATAAGCAGTTTGGATTTAAGCGCATCCTTAATACAATGATTTTTCCAACACAATCCGCTTCGGTAAATTCGGTTCAAAATGCCCTTTTTAACAGCATTTAAAAAAATATATTCTGTCCCTATCAGAAAATCGACCATTACGATACATTATATAGTTTCTGAGTAAGAAAACGTACCAATTGGAAGCCTTTGAGAGCAAAAATGAATTGTAAAATGAGTCAGAAAATAAGCAGTTTGGATTTGAATACACCCTTACTAAGATCACTTTTTACTTCAACCGGTATGAATTTTTAATTTGTTTTTGCTCTAAGAATTGGTCCTATCCAAAACTTGTCTATATAGATGTTGTAGACAATATTAAGAAGATATATGATAAATTCATGGGGATTTTATATCTTTTGAATTGACGGAGTTATGGATTTTTTTCTTCTTCAAACCCCCTTTTATTTTTCGTTTTTAATTTTTTTTGCGGTACGAATTGGTCCTATCAAAAACTTGTGAATATAAAAGTTGTAGATAATGTTAAGGAGATTCATGATAAAATTAATTGGATTTGATATCTTGAGAATTGAGGAAGTTATGGATTTTTTTCTTCTTCAAACGCCCTTTTTGTTTTCGTTTTTAATTTTTTTTTTTTTTTTTTGCGGTACGAATTGCTCCTATCAAAAACTTGTGAATATAAAAGTTTTAGATAATGTTAAGGAGATTCATAATAAAATTAATTGAATTTGATATATTGAGAATTGACGAAGTTATGAATTTTTTTCTCCCAAAAACCCTATTTTTGCGCCCTTGAGCCCATTTTTAACTTTATCAAAAATCTGCTATACATAAATTTTTGGTCCTATTTTTAGAAGTAATAAAAACTTTAAACTGATTTGATATGTACAAAAATTAAGAACTTATGGGGGGGGGGTTCTGTTTTCACAAAACTCCTCCCTATTTCCCTCCCCTTGGTCCGATTTTGCCCATTAACGAACTTGACCGACATTTTATGCCCATTGATTTTATGTATCAGTTTGGAAGAGATTGGTGCAGAATTACGAAAGTTATCGTGTCCAGAAGAAAGTGATATATATATATATATATATATATATATATATATAGATAGATAGATAGATAGATAAAGTTTTTTACTGAGGTTGGTTTTGGGTTCTAGGGGTCATGATCGGTGTAGATCTGCAAAATTTTTTCAGAAATTCCAACATAGGAACGATCCCAATAGGTAGTATTTCATACGAAATCTACCTAAAATGCGATTTTTGTGTTACTGAAGGGCCTAGAAACATGAAATTTGGAATGGTAGTTGCTTATAAGATACTAACGATCTCTAAGGACATTTCTTTAAAAAATCGAAAAGCTTTCTAAGAAACGTTCTAAATTGCGATTTTTACGCAATTTCAGGAAGTACCAAACGGATTTAAAAAATAATGCTGTCAAAATGATGGTGACAACCCTTGCTCTAACATAGGCTACATTTTATGTCGGTGCCAGTACCCCTAAAGGGGGGGGGGTGTAGGAGCAAATAAATGTTCGAAATTGCTATTTTTTGTTACTGAAGAGTCCAGATATATGGAATTTGACATAGTAGGTACTTATTAGATATAAATGATCGCTAAGAACATTTCTTAAAAAATTCCAAATTAAAAAATATGAAAATGCGCAAAAAGCGTTCAAAAAAATGTTCTAAATGACGATTTTTACGCAATCTCAAGAAATACCAAAGACATTTAAAAATAATGGTGTCAAAATGATGGTGAAAACCCTTGCTCCAATATAGGCTACATTTTATGTCCGTGCCACTATTCCTAAAGGGGGTGCAGGAGCAAAAAAACGTCCGAAATTGCGATTTTTGTGTTACTGAAGGGTGCAGATACATGGAATTTGGAATGGTAGTTATTTATAAGAAATAAATGATCTCTAAGAACATTTCTTAAAAAATTCCAAATTTAAAAGTTATGAAAATGCGCAAAAAGCATTCTAAAAAACGTTCTAAATGGCGATTTTTACGCAATCTCAAGAAGTACCAAAACGATTTAAAAAATAATGGTGTCAAAATGATGGTGAAAGCCCTTGCTTTAATATAGGCTACATTTTATGTCCTTGGCACTACTCCTAAAGGGGGTGCAGAACCAAAAAAAAACCGTTCGAAATTGCGATTTTTGTGTTACTGAAGGGCGCAGATACATGGAATTTGGAATTGTAGTTACTTATAAGATATAAATGATCTATAAGAACATTTCTTAAAAAGTTCGAAATTTAAAAGGGGTGAAAGTGCGCGAAAGTTGTTCTAAAAAACGTTCGAAATGGCGATTTCTACGCAATCTCAGAAAGTACCCAACCGATTTCGAAAGTAATGGTTGGAAATTGATGATGACAGCCCTTGCTCCAACATAGGCTCTATTTCATGTCAGTGTAACTACTACCTAGGGGTTGTTGAAGCAAAAAACGTTCTAAATTGCGATTTTTGTGTTACTGAAGTGCCTTGAATCCTAAAATTAGGCAGGACAGTAAGATACAAATGATCTCTAAGAATATTTCCTAAAAAATCGAAATTTAAAAAGGGTGAAAATGAGCGATAAACGTTCTAAAAAACTTTCTAAATTGCGATTTCTACGCAATCTCAGGAAGTACTGAAACGATTTAAAAAATAATGGTGTCAAAACGATGGTGACAGCCCTCGCTCCAACATAGGCAGTATTTCATGTCGGTGCAACTACCCCAAAGGGGGTGAAGGAGCAGAAAACGATCTAAATTGCGTTTTTTGTAATACTTCAGGGACTAGAAACTTGAAACTAGGCATGGTAGTTAATTATAAGATAAAAAGTATCTCTAAGAGCATTCCCCCTAAATAATTCGAAATTTAAAAAGGGTGAAAATGGACGAACAACGTTCTAAAAAACGTTCTAAATTGCGATTTCTACGCAATCTCAGAATGTACCCAACCGATTTCAAAAGTAACTGTAGGAAATTGACGATGCTCCTATATATGATCTATTTCATGTCGACGTCACTATCACCTTGCGGTTGCATTTTAAAAAACTTTCTAAATTGTGATTTTTATGATACTGAAGGGGCTAGCAACTTGAATGACATGGTAATTACTTGTGAGATATAAATACTCTCTGAGAAGAGTCCCTTAAAAATCTGAAATATAAAAGGGTGAAAATGAACGAAAAGCGTTCTAAAAACGTTCTAAATAGCGAATTCTATGCAATCTCAGGAAGTACTGAACCGATTTCAAATATAATGGTGTAAAAATAATTGTGACAGATCTTGCTCCAAGATAAGCTATATTTTATATCTGTTTCCACTACCCCAGATGAGATGCAGGGTCAAAATGCGCAAAAAGCGTTCTAAAAACGTTCTAAATGTCGATTTGTCAGCAATATCTCAGGAAGAATCAAACTGATTTCAAAAGTAATGGTAGGAATTGATGCTGACAGCCTCTGCTCTAACATAGACGCTATTTTATGTCGGTATCACTATCACCTAGACGTTGCAGGAGCAAAAAAGCGTTCTAATTTTCTATTTTTGTGATCGGTAGGGGCTAGCAACTTAAAATTAGGCACGGGTCATATTTATTAGATAAAAATTATCTTTAAGAACAGTTCCGAGAAACCTGGAAATTTAAAAAGGGTTGAAAATTGGGCGAAAAGTGTTCTAAAAACGTTCAAAATTGCGATTTCTACTCAATCTCAGGAAATACCAAAGCTATTTCATAAGTAATGGTTGCAAATCAATGGTGACAGTCCCTCGTATAACATAGATTATATTTTACGTTGCTGTCACTACCATCTGAGGGTTGCAAAAGCAAAACATGTTCTAATTTGCGTTTTTTTTGCACAACTGAGGGGGCCTAACACTTTGAAGTATGGCATGGTATTTACGTACAAGATTCAACTGCTTTCTAAGACCAGTCGAAAGAAAATTCCAAATTTAAAAAGATGAAGTGCGCGAAAAGCGTTATAAATTATAATTTTTATGCAATCTTATCAAATACTAAACCGATTAAAAAAATAATGATGACAAATTGTTGGTGTTAGAACCTGCTCAAACATAAGATATATTTTATATCTGTGCCACTACCACCAGAGGGTTGCAGGAGCTAAAAACTTTCTTAATTGCGATTCTGTGATACTGAAAATGCTAGAAAATTTAAATATGGCATGGTAGTTACTTATAAAATATAAATGCCCTCGAAGGACTATCGAAAATAAATTCGAATTAAAAAGGGGTGAAGCGAAGGGGAGGTGTGAAAAGCATTCTAAAAAATTCCTAAATTACGGTATCTATGCAATTTCATTGAATATAAACCGATTATAAATGTAATAGTTGCGAATCAATGGTAGCAGTCTCTGATCCTACACAGGCCGATGATTCTACCACCTGGGGTTTACAGGAACAACAAACGTTCTATAAAAGGCCTTTAAAAGCTTTCTAAATTAAGTTTCTGTGGAATATTAAAAATAATAAACCGATTTCAAAATTAATGTTAGCAAATTAATGGCGATAGTTCCTAATTCAACATAGCCCTTTCTGTTGAGAGAGATGGTAGGACTTGGAATTTGGCAGGATAGTTAATTTTAAGATGTAAGAAGATGGTTTCTAAAAAATTCAAAACTTCAAATGAATACTGAAATGAGCGTATTAAATGAGCATAAAGGTTTCAAAATATTTTCTAAATTATCATTTATTTAGTTTTATTAATTTAAGTCTCCGTTCTCCCTAATGCAGTGTAATAATGATGTTTAATCAAACTGTGTTTTAAATAATAATTTTTGAATTATTCTTAAAAGTAATAAGTAAAAATTTAGTTAGTACCTTTTAATAAAAATTGGACATATAAATATCACTTGGCATATTTCAAATATTACGCGAGGAAAGCCGCGGGGTTTGCTAGTTACTTATTAAACATAAATGCCCTCGAAGGACTGTAGAAAATAAATTCGAATTAAAAAGGTTTGAAGCGAAGGGGAGGTGCGAAAAGAATTCTAAAAAAGTCCTAAATTACGATTTCTATACAATTTCAGGAAATATAAACCGATTATAAAAGTAATATTTGCAAATCAATGGTAACAGTCTCGGATCCTACACAGGCTATATTTTATGCCGATGATTCTACCACCTGGGGTTCACAGGAAAAACAAACGTTCTAAAAAAGGCCTTTAAAAGCTTTCTAAATTACGTTTCTGTGGAATATTAGGAAATAACAAACTGATTTAAAAATTAATATTGGTAAATTAATGGTGACAGTTCCTATTTCAGCATAGCCCTTTACGTTGAGAGAGGTGGTAGGACTTGGAATTTGACTTGATAGTTAATTTTAAGATGTAAGAAGATGGTTTCTAAAAAATTCCAAAACTTCAAATGAATACTTAAATAAGCGTATTAATTGAGCATAAAAGTTTCAATATATTTTCTAAATTATCATTTATTTAGTTTTATTTCGTTTTATTAATTTAAGTCTCATTCTGCCTAATGCAGTGTAATAATGATGTTTAGTCAAACTGTGTTTTAAATAGTAATTTTTGATTTATTCCTAAAAATAATAAGTACCTTTTAATAAAAAAAAAATCTTTTAATAAAATAAAATATTACGTTTTAATAAAATGAAAATTTAGTTAGTACCTTTCAACAAAAATTAGACATATAAATATCACTTGGCTTATTTCAAATATTACGCGAGCAAAGCCGCAGGGTTTGCTAGTACAATAATACAATTCTGATTTTAGAAAAATTAAATTAAACTTATTCTAAAAGTTAAACTAGCAAAAAAATATTTTTTCATTTTCTAAAATATTTAAATGTAAACGTCTAATAGGGTGTCTCTGATATACAAAACTATTATTCTGTTTTTGACAGTTAATTGCAACACGAGCGTTTTCTGCAAACTCCACCGCTACAACAAAATCTAAATATATTTCGTTCTAAGGCATAATTCTCATATTCTATTACATAAATTTACATAATTTTTTTGAGTTTGATTCCTTTAAAATGGTAATAATGGTAATAAGTAATTCTATGTCTGTTTTTTTTTTTTTTTTTTTTTTTTTTTTTTTTTTTTTTTTAAGAAATACCTAATAATGTTTTTTCAGAAACTGGTTACAAAGCTCACTTATATATTAAAATACTAAAAATGCGATAAAACATCATAAAATATAAATTTTTAAATACAGTGAGACTTTTTTAAAATTCAGAAATGTATATATATACATAAACTGAAATTCTTTTCTAAACGAATTTGCAATTTCGTATGATATACTACTGTGTTGGAATATTCGTTATAATGCGATCTATTTTAAAAGAAATAAAGTATATTGAAACGTATTGCATTAAGTAAACTACTTTCAATCTTAAAGTATCGAAAACTACATAAAGTCAAATTTATAACCCATATTTTTTTCTTAGTGACATAAAAATTTGTCTAGTTTAAAAGTCTGATTCCGCAGTAATTCAGAATGAAAAATCATATTTCAATTCTATATGACAGTAAAATATATGTTATTTGAGAATATATCTAAGACAAACTACATATGCCAAATGTCTAAAATAGCCATTATCGTTCGAAACATCTCTTTTAGCAGTAATGTTTGGCAATGGTTCTGTATGTTCATGTTACGTTAAATTGTAGAAATATATATTTGTGAAACTGCAAATTATGAATTTATCTAAAGAAGACTAAGGGAAATGTTAGAGAAAAGGAAAATGGATAAGAGAATGCTGGATTTTATTTCGTTCTACGTAGTAATGTGCCATTTATAATGTATTTTCAATATATGAAACTCAAGAATGGCTGTTTTTCGTTTACTTATCAAAATTTACTATATTAAGCAATCTCTATAATTATAAAAGTCAAATTTGTGTGTTTATTTATATGGCATTGAGCAACTTTCAATTGATTTTTATCAAACCAAGAATATATATCTTATAAAGAAAACAAGGGAGGGTTGAACCTCTTTTTACAACATGATTTTTATTTTTTAAATATGGTAGAATAAACGTAGTATGAACGTAGAATAAAGATTTATATGTCATTTTATTCTTTATACAATAAGTTATCAAAATACAATTGTTACAAAAGTGTAATATATAAGAAATTTTAAATATGATTGATTATATGCATGATAAAATAATGGGTCAAGGCTCTATACATATGGGAGGGTTGACTCACTATATGGGAATCTTTACACACTTTGTTTTTTATTGAAATATTTATGAAGATAAATGAAATCAGTTTAAAAAAAGCAAAATAACTTTATGCTACATACTTTATTTATTATAAAAAAATATTTTTGAAAATCTGATGCATAAGAAAACCTGTTTAGACGCAATCAAAAGTCAGAGGAGAAAAAAATTCTTTAAAACAGAAATTTGTCTGAGCAGGCATAATTGTACAGCATGAAAATGGAATTTTAACATTTAAGACAGTATTCCGTTAGAGACAGTTTCCGTTTTCATAGGGTTTTATGCATTATTATGTTCGGATTTAGCATCCACTGCCTCGCTTTTTTTGTCTCTTTATCCTACGTTTTGTGACACTCGAACTGAGAACTCTAGTTGTCACATAGCTTGGCTTCATCTCGCTGTATTCATCCTGGTGAAGTCTGTCTACATATCTTCATAAAGTTTTTCTATCAATGCTATATCCTTTTGCAGCCGTATAAACACTTAACTTATCATTAACACCTTTTAACCCTTCCAGGGGCAAAGTACTTTCAGTACTAAAATGTTGAAATAAATGACTGGATAATTTTAATTAATTTTTCAATTAATTTTCAGCCGTGAAATTACACTCGAAGTTATTGAATATTTAATGCGATAATGGTTTTTCACATTGCTAACAAAGCCTAGAATCAAAAATGTGAAAAGTGTCCAAGCTGGTTTAGCGAACCCAGAAACCTTCGAATAGCGCTCCAAGTACTTTACCATTTAAGCTACGAGGACGGTGCCCAGCTTAGAATTTCTCACACACATATGTTAGCAAGCACAAGATGGCATAGCCTTCATATGCACACAATCATGCGGCAAGACATGAGACGCAAATAACCCAGCATCGGTCTAACGCAAATAACCCCGATGCTGAGTTATTTGTGTCTCAGTTGAGCACCTGAAGAGCTATTACAAGGATTCGACTACCGGCTTGGACATTTTTCACATTGTTAGTTCTACGCTTTGTTAGCAATCTGAAAAATCACTCATTAAATATTAAATGACTGGCACCGGAATTTTTTAACAAATTTATATGGAAATAAGAAAAAAGGCTATATTACACATACGTATTACATTGAAAGATTTTAGCAAAATTCTGGTGCCAATGTGACGTTTAGAAATAAAAATTAAGTTGTTTCGTGAAATAAGAAAAAGGCTATATTTCACATACGTATTAAATGGGAAGATTTTAGCAAAATTCTGGTGCCATTGTGACGTTTGGAAATTAAAATTAAGTGGTCTCGTAAACATACTACTGCCCCTGAAAGGTTTAAGACTGCTGCTTTCATACTTTCTAGTCCTTTCCAAAAAATATTTCTATCAGTTTTCAAGATCCCAGTTATATTTCATTTAATTTTTTCTTGCCGTGAAAACCATAACAATTTTTCACATTTTTCTTTAATCAGTTTTAAACATTTTCTCTTCCATCACTCCATTTTACTGTAGTTTTACAGAATAAATTTACATTCTTTTTTATACATAACCCTTTATCTTTCATTATACACAGTATAGAATAAAAAGATTTCCAAAACCACTTAATTAAGAGAGCCTTAAGCATCTGGTGAACCATACCTCATATTCACTGGAACAAGCCTGCCCACATAGATCTTTTCTGAATAATAGCACTTTGTTATATTAAGCCTAAATTATTAAGGTACACATATCAACAGCGGTGGCAGACAGAACAGCACGGGCGACCATAGCAAAGAGAATAATTTCGCAGTAGGATTTCGCGCTGCTTGGCGTGACACAATATCACATAGATACAAGTTTCACCAAGATACACAAGTGTAGACACCTGTTGTTTTATTAACCTTTTTTGAAAAGGTTTTGTTTAATATTCCCCTGCCTAAAGTAAAAAAAAATGTCATTTCCTTTCATTTTCGTAACTCCTAAATTCCATAAGATACCAATTAAGTACATATTTATTTGTAGTAATGTAAACAGCATTGGAAACGGATTTTATCGCAAATTGAGGAAATGATAAAAAAGATTTTAAATATCCTAAAATTTAAGTATAAAAATAGTAATATGTATTGGATTATTTTAAACAGTTATGAGATCAGGAATGAATTAATCAAAGATGATATACAAAGTGTCCAGACATATGATTTTGAGAATCTTTTCACAAATATTCCTATTGCAGGGGCAGGGTTGAATGATTTCCTTTTAAAAGCTCTCAATTTAATTATAGCTGACACCGATTTAGATTTTAATTTATTTAAATTATTATGCAATTTTTGTTTATATAATAACTATGTTTATACAGGTTAAATACACTGCTCAAAACAATTAAAGGATATTGCAGTTTTAGGTGGATTTTGTATCTGGTAAACTGTTTAGCTGATTGATGCATGGTCGACAGACATAGTAGGTTATATGAGAATAAATTACACATGTTTGGCAGAAAAAAATGCATTTTATTGCGCATTTGTGTACTAAAGGAAAAAAACACAATTTGTGCATATGAGAAAAAAAGAATAAGAAAAGGTGTTTTCTTCAAAGAAAATCATTTTCAGTAGGGGGTATGGTTTCCACGGGCGGCCAGCAACGTTGAACACCTTTGAGGCATGGACTTAATGAGGCTATTAATGACGAGTTGGGGTATTCTGCCCCACTCTTCCAGAAGAGCTCTTTTCAGTTCTTGGAGAGTTTGTGGGGGTTGTTGGCGGCCAGAAACTCATCTTCCTAGAGCGTCCCAAACGTGCTCGATTGGATTCATGTCTGGAGAACACGCTGGCCATTCCATTCGAACGATTCCTTCCTCGAAAAGGAAATCCTCCACCAGGTTTGCACGATGTGGCCTGCAGTTATCGTCCATTAAAATGAAGTTATCTCCGATTGCTGCAGCGCAAGGGACTGCAATAGGTCTTAGGATCTCATCCCTATATCGGCGACCAGTCAGAGCTCCATCTCGAATGATGTAGAGGTCAGTGTGCCCGTCAATGGAGATGCCACCATACACCAACACTCCTCCACCGCCAAATCTGACACTTTCATGCACGAACGCAGGATTATTCCTACTGCCACGGTCCCTCCAGATGAAAATACGCCTATTATCCGGATGCACAGAAAAACGGGACTCGTCAGAAAACAGAATATTGCTCCATTCATTTCTCCTCCAGTTGACATGCTCGGTTGCCCACTCCCTGCGGTCGCGACGATGCCTTGTTGTTAATCTAACACATACCATCGGTCGGCGAGAATACAGACCTACAGCATGGAGCCGGTTTCGGACAGTCAGAGTTGAAATCGTGGTGCCTGTAGCCGAGCGAAGGTGTTGTTGGAGAAGAGTAGCGTTCATGGTTCGGTGTCTCCGAACTGTTAACGCTAAATACCGATCTTCATTGGGCGTTGTTGCCCGTCTACGACCTTGCCCTGGTCTTCGGCCTGCACATCCACTCTCCAAAAAACGGTTCCAGATCCTGGAAATGACACTTTGTGACACTCCAATGGCTTGCGCTACTTCGGCTTGAGTTTGGCCCCCTTCTAACCTACCAACAATTCTCAAAGCTTCTGAATCTGTCAAATGACTTCGCTGAGACATCGTACTCATCGAAACAAAGCAATCACTGAATGCCGATCATCCTTGTCTTCATTCTCTTTTATTCAGTTGAAAGTCAAATTTCATTCGCTGCCGCTGAAGCGACGTTTTTGACGTCGAACTCAAAATTTGCATACTCCATAGTTTGAAAACCAGAAAAATTTGCATTTGTGATTCTCTTCTTCTATTTTCGGCAAAAAAAATTTCGTTTATATCTTTATTTTATATAAAACTTCAAATATCCTTTAATTGTTTTGAGCAGTGTATTTATTTACAGAATAATGGAATAGGAATGGGAACAAGTTATTTTTCAACGGCAGCTAACTTATTTTTATTTTATTATGAATTTCAATTTTGTGGTGTCAATAAAGATGTTAATTTTCGGGCTTTCAGATATGTCGATGTTTTGATAATTTTGAACTGTGATCGTGAATTTTTGGGGATATCATGTAACATTTATCCTGATATGCTGGTTTTGAAGAAAGCAAATGAAAATAATAGTGCTGCTGATTATCTTGATTTGAAAATAAACATTTCAAACGGTATACACATATCAATCTATAATAAACGGGATAACTTTAATTTTGAAATTAACTATTTAGTTAATTGGAGTTCAAATATCTATAAACGCGCTTACATCAATATCATAATAGGTCAGATTTTTCGCTACTATAAACTCTGTTCGAATAAAAATTTATTTTTTAAAGAACTTTTTAATTTAACCAGCATTTTGTATTATAAAAATAATATACCTTGTGTCATTAATAAATGTCATTAATAAATATACTAGTTTCACAGACAGTCTTCATTTTTGAGGAGTTGCTATACGATTGACAGTTAATGATTTGTATAACTTAAAGCCTTTTTTGGACGGTTTTACAACTATTTCTGCAATTGTGTGGCAACAGACATGGAACGTGCATAGACAGATTATGGATCACTGGAATTTGGTTATTGTTTTTTGTGGCTGTGTAGCTCGGATTTGGGTAAAATATTATTTCAGTATACATTTATTGTTTCAGGATACATTACACATACGTTCTGAATCTGTTGTATCTTCGAGATACACTGTTTATTGTGGCGTCGGGTCCAGTGGGTGAGTGCTCGCGATATGCTTTCAATTGTTTTTATGCATTTGATTTTTGCTTTGCGACACTCTGGCCGAAACCCACTGCCACTACTGAATAATAAGTTGTTGTAAATTGTAATGAGTCTGAAACATTGCTGTGCTTTTTAAAATGCCCACCGCTGAAGAGGCCACAGCCTTCTATTGTATTATCTTGGTTTCTTACTAGTTCAGGTTATATCTGTTTAAATTTCTTGGATGTTTTCTGGTTATACTTAGTTTATTTATGGTGCAGAATGCTGGGTCTGACAAATGCATTTAATACATAATGTGCTATATATAATCTGTGTGGTTATTTTTAGCTGTAGCGCTTATCGCATGGATTTTGGTTTTATTTTTATATTTTATTTTTACTTTTACTTTTAACCCTTTTGAGCTTATATATATATATATATATATATATATATATATATACTAGCAAACCCAGCGGGTTTTCTCGCGTAATAGTTGAAATATGCCAACTGATATTTGCATGACTAAATTTTATTAGAAGAACACTTTTTGAAATAATTGAAAAATTACAAATTAAGCCACAGTTTAATTAAACTTCATTATAAAAGTGCAATAGACAGAAATGAGATTTTAATTAATTAGAAGAACTAAAACTAATTCCAATTAAATGATAATTTAGAAAGTATTTTGAGAGTTTTACGCTCATTTCATAAGCTCATTTCAGTATTCATTTGAAGTTTTGAATTTTTTAGAAACCACCTTAACACATTTACATCTTAAAATTAATCATCATGTCAAATTCCAAGCTTCTTGTCTAACAGTCTACCACCTCTCTGGTGTTAGTGGCACCAATATAAAATGTCGAAACAGAGGTGAAATAGAATGTCTCGAAAAATTTTGAAACAGAGACTGTCACCATTAATTTGCCAACATTAACCTTGAAATCGGTTGGTATTTCCTAATATTCTATAGAAAACGGAATTTAGATGTTTTTAAAGGCTTTCTTGTTATTCTTGCCAACCAGGTTGCAGTGACACCGAAATAAAATGTAACCCGTAAAGGATCAGGGACTATCACTAGTGATTCGAAACCAATAACTTCTGTAATCGGTTTATTATTTCCCGAGATTCCATAGAAATCGTAATTTAGGACTCTTTTACAGTTTTTTTCGCTCATTCCCTTCGCTTCACTCCTTCTTCATTTTGAATTTATTTTCGATTGTTCTTAGAGGACATTTATATTATATAACTACCGTGCTATATTTAAAGATTCTAGCCTCTTCAGTACCGCATAAATGGCAATTTAGAAAGTTTTCTGCTCTTGCAACCCTCGTCATAAAATATAGCCTATGTTTGAGCAGGTTCTATCAGCATCAATTTGCAACTATTATGTTTGATATTGGTTTCGTATTTCATGCGATTGCATAAAAATCGTAATTTAGAACGCTTATAGAACGCTTTTCGCTCACTTCAAACTTTTTAATGTGCAATTTTCTTTCGATATTTCTGAGAAAGCATTTCCATTTTTGTAGTAATTACCATTCCAAATTTAAAATGTTAGACGCCCTCAGTAACACAAAAACACAATTTAAAACATTTTTTGCTCCTGTAACCCCCTGGTGGTAGTGACAAAAACGTAAATTATAGGCTATGTTGGAGCGGGGACTGTCACCATCAATTTGAAATCATTACTTCTGAAATCGGTTTAGATTTCCTGAAATTGCGTAGAAATTGCTATTTAGAAAGTTTTTAAAACGCTTTTCGTTCATTTTCACCCCTTTTAAATTTCAACTTTTTAGGGAACTCTTCTCAGGGAGTATTTACATCTCATAAGTAATTACCTTGGCAAATTCCATGTATCTGGAAACTTCAGTAACACAAAAAAAGTCCTTCCGGCCAGTGCCGGGAGGAAGAGGTAGCTTTCATATTCCTTATTTTAAAAAAGCCAACTTATATCATTCAAACACACGAAGCTCAATATAGTGGAAACTGAATATAGGAGATTCAATACTAATTTTTATCAATATAATGAATGAGAATTTCGCGAAATTAGTCAGCTTTATCCAAGCTGCTTTTCTTTAAAGTTACTCATATTTGGCTGCCAAATTCGGCGATTTCTTTCAGTGCCTACCATTGTAAGACAACATGGTGGATGAGGCTAACCAGTGAACTTGGTCGAGACCTTAGTAATTGCTGTTCACATGCTCACTCACATCGGAATCGGTTGATATATACGAGTGCTGTCGCATGCAAAAAATCAGATTTTTCAAAATGTCACCCACAATAGAAATTGAAACTGCTATATCTGAGCCATTTTTTAAGGTAAAAACAACCAAAAAATGCTCCTGAATCCTTATATCAGGGTCAAATACTTAAGAAAGAAACCTTTTTCAATTTCTAATTCTTTTGCACCTCACTTTAAATAAATATATATTTTTTAATTTAATGGCCGCCATTTTGAAACAAGATGGCTGATGAATCTGGCCAGCGAACTTGGTCGAGGTATTGATGTATACGTGCCTTCTTACATCGAAATAGGCGAATACGTGTGTTATCGCGTGACAAATACAAGATCGTTTCAAAATGTTAGCCATGCTAGAAATTTAAAGTGCTATAATTCAATCATTTTTTTAAGATATAAACAAAAGAACAAATTTTCAGAAACAAAAACTGCTCCGGAATCTTTGTATAAGGCCAAACACATAAAAAAAATCTTTTTCATTTTCCAATTTTTTAATACCTCGTTTTAAATTTTAAATTTAATTTTTTTTAAAGGCAACCCTTTTGAAACAAGATAGCAAATGAAGCTGGCCAACGAACTCGGTCGAGACTTAGGTATGTACTATGTACAGACCAAGTTACATCTAAATAGGTTCATAAATACGCCTGTTATCGCATGACAAAAATCAGGTCGTTTTAAAATGTCAGCCACAATAGAAGTTCAAAATGCTATTACTCAGCCATTTTTTTAGATATAGACGAAACAAAAACTGTTCCGGAATCTTTGTAATAAGGTCAAACACATACGAAAAATATCTTTTTCATTTTCCAATTTTTTGGTATCTCATATTAATTTTTTTTTTAATTTTTTAAATGGCCGCCATTTTGAAACAAGATGGCGGATGAAGTTGGTCAACGAACTCGGTCGAGATATTTGTATGTACTACGTACAGACCAAGTAACATCCAAATCGGTTCATAAATACGCCTGTTATCGCATGACAAAAATCAGGTCGTTTTAAAATGTCAGCCACAATAGAAATTCAAAATGCTATTACTCAGCCATTTTTTTAGATATAGACGAAACAAAAACTGTTCCGGAATCTTTGTAATAAGGTCAAACACATACAAAAAATATCTTTTTCATTTTCCAATTTTTTGGTATCTCATTTTATTTTATTTATTTTTTTTTTAAATGGCCGCCATATTGAAACAAGATGGCGGATGAAGCTGGTCAACGAACTCGGTCGAGATATTTGTATGTACTATGTACACACCAAGTTACATCCAAATCGGTTCATAAATACGCCTTTTATCGCGTCACAAAATTCAGGACGTTTCAAAATGTCAGTCACGCTAGAAATTCAAAATGCTGCAACTCAGCCATTTTTTAAGATATAGACGAAACAAAAAGTGCTCCGAAATCTTTGTATAAAGGTCTAATACATAAGAAAAAAATATTTTTCCATTTTCAATTTTTTGGTACCACATTTCAAATTTTAAATTTTTTTAAAAATTTTAAATGGCCGCCATTTTGAAACAAACTGGCTGATGAAGCTGGCCAACGAACTCGCTCGAGACATTGGTATGTACTATATACACACCGAATTACATCGAAATCGGTTCATAAATACGCCTTTTATCGCGTGATAAATTTCAGGACGTTTCAAAATGTCAGCCACGCTAGAAATTAAAAACGCTATAACTCAGCCATTTTTTAAGATATAGACGAAACAAAAACTGCTCCGGAATCTTTGTATAAACGTCAAATACATAAGAAAAAAATATTTTTCCATTTTTTATTTTTTGGTACCACATTTAAAATTTTAAATTTTTTTAAAAAATTTAAATGGCCGCCATTTTGAAACAAAACGGCGGATGAAGCTGGCCAACGAACTCGGTCGAGACATTTGTATGTACTATGTAAACACCGAATTACATCGAAATCGGTTCGTAATTACGAGAGTTACAGTGTGACATACGCCAGATATATATATATATATCAATTTTGAACGGAGGGTGGTTTCGGGGTCTGGGGGTCATGATCGATGAAAATATACCAAATTTTTTTGAAATCTCTTTCCTCCGAACGGCTGCAATAGGTAGCTTTTTGTAATAAAAGCTACCTAATAGCAATTTCGAACGTTTTTTTAGGTAGCTTTCATTACAAAAAGCTACCTATTGCAGCCGTTCGGAGGAAAGCGATTTCAAAAAATTTTGGTATATTTTCATCGATCATGACCCCCAGACCCCGAAACCACCCTCCGTTCAAAAGTTGATATATATATATATATATATATATATATATATCCATATATATATATATATATATCTGACCTTTGTCATACTGTAACTCTTGAATTTATGAACCGATTTGGATGTAATTCGGTATGTACATAGTACATACCAATGTCTCGACCGAGTTCGTTGGCCAGCTTCATCCGCCATTTTGTTTCAAAATGGCGGCCATTTAAAATTTTATTAAAATTTTAAAATTTGAAATGTGGTACCAAAGAATTGAAAATGAAAAAATATTTTTTTCTTATGTATTTGACCTTTATACAAAGATTCCGGAGCAGTTTTTGTTTCGTCTATATCTTAAAAAATGGCTGAGTTATAGCATTTTGAATTTCTAGCGTGGCTGACATTTTGAAACGTCCTGAATTTTGTCACGCGATAAAAGGCGTATTTATGAGCCGATTTGGATGTAACTTCGTTTGTTCATAGTACATACCAATGTCTCGACCGAGTTCGTTGGCCAACTTCATCCGCCATCTTGTTTAAAAATGGCAGCTCTTTAAATTTTTAAGAAAAATTTAAATTTGAAATGTGGTACCAAAAAATTGAAAATTGAAAAAATATTTTTTTTCTTATGTATTGACCTTGATACAAAGATTCGGGAGCAGTTTTTCTTTCGTCTATATCTTAAAAAATGGCTGAGTTATAGCATTTTGAATTTCTATTGTGGCTGACATTTTAAAAAGACCTGATTTTTGTCACGCGATAACAAGCGTATTTATGAACCGATTTGGATGTTACTTGGTCTGTACATAGTACATACCAATGTCTCGACCGAGTTCGTTGGCCAGCTTCATTCGTCATCTTGTTTCAAAAGGGTTGCCATTTAAAAAAAAAATTAAATTTAAAATTTAAAATGAGGTATTAAAAAATTGGAAAATGAAAAAGATTTTTTATGTGTTTGGCCTTGATACCAGGATTCTGGAGCAGATTTTGTTTCTGAAAATTTGTTTTTTTGTTTATATCTTAAAAAATGGTTGAATTATTGCACTTTGAATTTCTAGTATGGCTAACATTTTGAAACGATCTTGTATTTGTCACGCGATAACACACGTATTCGCCTATTTCCATGTAAGAAGGCATGTGGATAGTATACATCAACATCTCAGCCAAATATAAGTTACTTTAAATAAAAGCAGTTGGATAAAGCTGACTAATTTCGCGAAATTCACATTCATAATGATTTAGTATTGATAAAAATTAGTATTGAATCTCCTATATTCGGTTTCCACTAAATTGAGCTTCGTGTGTTTGAATAATATAAGTTGGCTTTTTTAAAATAAGGAATTTGAAAGCTACCTCTTCCTCCCGGCACTGGCCGGAAGGACTTTTTTTTAATGCAAACGCAAGGTGATAGTGACGCCGACAGGAAATAGATCCTATATTGGTGTAAAGGGCTGTCATCATCAATTTCCAACCATTACTTTTGAAATCGGTTGGGTACTTTCTGAGATTAGGTAGAAATCGCAATTTAGAACATTTATTAAAACATTTATCGTCCATTCCCACCCATTTTAAATTTCTAATTACTATTTAGGAATTGTTTTTAGAGATCATTTATATCTTATAAGTAACTACCATGCATAGTTTTAAGTTGCTAGCTCCTGCAGTATTACAAAAAACGCAATTTAGATCGTTTTATGCACTTTCACCGCCTTTGGGGTAGTGGCACCGACATGAAATACAGCCTATGTTAGAGCGAGGGCTGTCACCGTCGTTTTCGCACCATTATTTTTTAAATCGGTTCGGTACTTCCTCAGTTTGCGTAGAAATTGCAATTTAGAAAGTTTTTTAGAACGCTTTTCGCTCATTTTCACTTTTAGGAAATGTTCTTAGAGATCATTTGTATCTTATAAATAACTGCCCTGTCTAATTTCAGGATTCTAGGCCCTTCAGTGACAAAAAAATCGCAATTTAGAACGTTTTTTGCTTCTGCAACACCTAGGTGGTAGTGAAACCGACATGAAACAGAGCCTATATTGGAGCAAGTGCTGTCATCATCAATTTCCAAGCATTACTTATGAAATAGGTTGGGTACTTTCTGAGATTGCGCAGAAATCGCAATTTAGAACGTTTTTTAGAACACTTTTCGCGCATTTTCACAGATGTTAAAGTTCGAATTTTTTTTTTAAATGTTCTTACAGATAATTTATATCTAATAAGTAACTACCGTGCCAAATTCCATGTATCTGGGCCCTTCAGTGACACAAAAGTCGCAATTTCGAACGTTTTTTTGCTCCTGCACGCCGTTTAGGTGTAGTGACACCGACATAAAATATAGCCTATACTGCAGCAAGGGTTGTCACCATCTTTTTGACACCATTATTTTTTAAATCGGTTTGGTACTTCTTGAGATTGCGTAAAAATCGCCATTTAGAACGTTTCTTAGGACGCTTTTGGCGTATTTTCACCCCTTTTGAAATTTTGAATTTTTTAAGAAACGTTCTTAGAGATCATTTATAACTAATAAGTAACTAACATGAGAAATTCCATGTATCTGGACCCTTCTGTAACACATAAATCGCAATTTCGAACGTTTTTTGCTTCTGCACCACCTTTAGGTGTAGTGGTACCGACATAAAATGTAACCTATATTGCAGCAAGGGTTATCACCATCATTTTAACACCATTAATATTCGAAATCTGTTTGGTACTTCCTGAAATTGCGTAAAAATTTCCATTTAGAACGTTTTTAGAAAGCTTTTTGCGCGTTTCACCCCTTTTTAATTTCGATTTCTTTTTAAGAAATGTCCTTTAAGATCATAAGTATCTTATAAGTAACTATCATTACAAAATTCATGTTTCTAGGCCCTTCAGTAACACAAAAATCGCATTTTTAGAACGTTTTTTGCTCCTGCACCCCCTTTTGGCCAGTGGCATGGACATAAGATATAGCCTATGTTCTAAGTTGGACTAACACCATCATTTTGATACCGTTACTTTTCGAATCGGTTCGATAGTTCCAGAGATTACCTCCTACAAATAAACAATTTTTACCTCTTTATAATATTAAGTATATATATAGATATACTAGGGGGCTCTGCCCCCTGCAAGCTACGCTCACCAACCCCCGTACAGACACCGCAGAATCAAAAACACGCTAATTTGATCGGTTTAAAAAATATTATAGAATATTGAATTATACGGAAAAAAGGTGTGCAGTAAACGCAGTCCCTGTAAACGGATTCCATTCAATTTCCTTTGATTTCAAAAATTTAAGGTCGAATCAGTTGCTGTTAAGACATCCAATGTTGTTTTCGTGTTTGATTAAAGAGGATAAGTAAACTTTTGAAAATAAGCTTAAAAATAAAAGGAATTAAGTGTACAGAGTCTTTGTCTCCCGGTATTTTAAAACAATTTCTATAACAATAGCCTAAGTCATGTGACTATCATCAAGAGTTCCGGGCGAACCACTTCGCTTTTTATATTCTTGGTGCCATTTTGGTACTTTAATATTAGCCAGGTACAGGTGATAATTCGCCAAATATTATTCTATCGCCATCATTTCATCTATATTATAATACTCCAAGTCATGTAACTGCCATAAATAAATACGCTCTGATCCCTTCGCTTTTCATATGAAAGTTTGGCCCACATATCATATACGGCACTATATTAGCGCGATTTTTTTCCGGCGCTAACTTGGGGAAAAGATCAACAGCATACACAACAACATCCGGCTTATCAAATCAAGCAAAATAACGATACTACGGCGCCAGTTAAGTACCGGTTGCGTATATGACATTGGCGTCAGAAAAAAATAGCGCCAATATGGGACCGTATGTGGCATCTGTGCCGAAAATTTTCGATTTCGATTAAAAAAAATCATTTTTTTTTTCGAATAATACTACATAAAAGCATTGTCGCAAAGAATTCTTGGTACTGTTACCCTATCCGGGTGCAAATCTCGCGAATAACTATTTTTCAACTCGCCAGTTAGCATTTTTTTTTTTCGAGTGGTAAATTATAACATTGCTTTGAATTTGGAATTAAATGTCATCGTTTGTTACATAATTTAATATTTGGCCAGATGCCATATACGCACCTGGTTTGGCGCGATTTTTTTTACGAAAATTTGGCGAAATCCTGGTTTTCGAATACCAGTTACATATGTATTTTTGCTACTACTTTGTTATCCCGTCGAACAAAAATCTAACACCTAACTATAAGATTAAATGCCAATAATAGTTGATAAATGTCGCATTCACTTGACTTTAAGCAAGTTACACGTCTTTACGTCATCAAGTGATTTTTATTTCGACGTTTTATTTGTATATTTATTAATGTTATACTATTTTCTTTGTTCTTTCGTTATTTAAAATAAAAATTATGTCAATTTGTATAATTTGGCGATTTATATAATTTATCGAAATGGCTCGATGGAATAACTAAGTAGTACCGTATTTAATTATTTTCTATTATTTTTTATTTTTAAAGGAAAATAACAAAAAAACAATAAACTATAACACAAAACAATTTATGTAATTTAAAAAAAAAAGTAAATAAAGTAAATAAACTCTTATTATTAAATAAACAACAATAGCCGGGTTACCATGTCAACCAAAATAATGCCATTTTGGCGCCAATTAGGTACCCCGGTACGTATATGACATATGTGCCTAATGTTTTTCTTTTCATTTCGTTTAAAAAAAATAAAGAAGTGAAAGCCATTTATTTTAAATGTCTCTGCTTGTATTAAATAAAATGATAATGAAATACAAATTGAATTATGAATAAAAGTAACATGATACATTTCTTAGCATCCATTTAAGGGAGGTCAGACTTCTCGCCAAATTAGTTTAAAATAGTAACCTTTTCTAAAATCTAAAAATATATATATATATATATGTTTGATTAAAATTTGAGTTGCCATCATTAGAAAAATGTATATAAAATTAGAAAAAAAAATAATATTTCGAAAACTAATTCGAATTTAAAAATTCTAATACCAGTTTTGAAATCTGCGGATCAATATTGATTTTTGGTGTTAATTTCATTGCAAAGTATTCCTTTTTTAGGGGAAATCACCGTGAAACGTAATCAGTTGTTTAATCAGTCGATTCAAAGAATCGTTACATTTCAGGCGTTTCATATATTCGTTTCATAATTTCGTTTCATTAGGATTTTATATATATAGGGTAGATATCATCAATAAATAACAATGCAAATACACTATAATTTTGGAAAGAATATGTATATCATCAATATTTATAACATTTAGCAATGGAAATCCCAAAACCTTCAAATTTAATTTACACAGGTTTTGAACTCAAGTAAAAACTGTATGTTCTTCATCATTGAGTGGACAGACATACCTAACTCTAACCCCACTGTTAAAAACATGCAGGTTTCTAAACGTGCAAGTTTAGAAATTTAGAATCCTTATATTCTATGCATTAAATTTTTAAATTCCAAACGCAGTGAGCCCTCCCCCCTTTTCGCATTAGTTAATGGAAATTATCTTCTTTCTGTAAGCAAAAAAACATTTGACATCGGCCCCTAACCCCCCCCCCCCCTAAAAAAAAAACAATAACAGAAGTCTATCGAAATGCTCCCTTTCATTGCCCCACCCTATCTAAATTCTCCACTGCCATGATTTTTGCTAAGCACAATTCCCGCTAAGAAAAGACAGAAAGCTCTCACCAATCAGATGCGTTTCGCGCCATCTACGCATATTTTTATTTGTCCATTTTCAAATATCTTAGCCCATTTCCAAATCGTTACTTTTTTATATATATAGAAGGATATATATTTAAAATAATTCCAGAAATAATAAGACCATTAATTTTTTAAACATATATTAATTATAATTTACGTATTTCATTTTTATTATTCTTCTATTTTTACAGCACTTACTAACATTTCTCACATAATTTATACCATTTAATATTTTAGTACTTTTCAAGTTAATTCAGATTTTTGAATGACATTAATAATATATTTTGAAGGATTCTATTCTAACAGAACTGCAATATAATATAAAAAATGCAATTACTGAGATTTTTAGTTTAATATTTTTGTTCAATTAAAGTGAAATTTAAAGTAGTGAATAAAATAATTTCTAAAGAGTTTTTCAGAATTTTTATTACGTAACTCTTTTACGAATGTCAAAGAATAAAATATTGTAAAAATATTTTCACTCAATTATTGTACAGAAGAAATCTTTACTTTCAAGTTAAAGAAGTTTAGAAGATAATATGTGTCAGCCTCAGTTTAGAAATTTGTTTATTTAATTTGAAAGCAGAAAAAAATTTAAGTTCCAGTTTTTCAATTTTTTTGTTGAAGTTTAAAATGTCTAAAAAACTTTTCAATCAAACATTTTACAGCAAAAGTGTATGCTAAATAACCTGATATATGTGACATATTGTGTAAAGTACATTTCTGTACTTGACTGACTAGGATTTTATAGAAGTGGACGTGCAACTAAGGTTTATACATGTCATTACAATAGTTGTGGAAGGCTAAAAAAAAAATTAAATACAAAGTAAGAATAAATGGGACTTCATTTAAGTATAAAAAATTGAAGATTTTTGATATTACATAAGTCACTTCAATACGTTAATTATTTCACATTTTAAACTAATGTAAACTGAATATATATTTTTTTTTGAAAATTCAACGTAATGTATTTTGTACAATTTTTAAATTTTAATAAATTTTTCTTCTGAGAATGTATAATAATTCATACCAATTGATGCATTGAGCAAATTTAATATGATTTTGTGTTTGAAATAAATTTGATTACAAGTGTTAGTGTTAGTCGTACATGTGAATCAGTGCTATAATCGTAGGGTGACTGCTCCAGTAGTTGATCAAATTTTTAAAATATTGAAACATTTCAGGCGGAAATGAGTGTTACACGTGGTACTAGACATAATATTTTTGTTTGAATGTTGGAGCATCTGTTGTCACATTGTTGTCAATTGCCTGCTGTAAGAGAAGCCATTTTATGATTTTTTTTTTTTTTTTTTTTTTTTTTTTTTTTAGAAAATGTAAAAATTTAGTTTTTGATTAGTGAGAGACTATTACGCTAAGCTAAAATAATCCACTTCTATCTTGCTTATTTCAAATAATAGTTTTATATGAATTATTGTTAATCGCCGCTTAAGCATGATATTTTAAAGATTAATTTTTAAATTTTTGACTGATTTCTTCGATTGATCAACTACTGGGTAAATGACAAGGAAAGAAACTATTTACTTATAATTTTATTGCTATTTAATTTCAGGAGATTTCATTGTTGACCATTATAGGACATTCTTTAAGGGTGGTAGCAATCATGTTAGTTTACTTCTAAAATTTAAAAGGAAGGAAATATTATAAAAACCCCGTAGCACCGACCTTATTTGATCAGCTACTGGTTCCGTCACCCTATATTTATCCATGCCTTTAATGATATATTTACGTCAGTTACTAAATATCTAAAAAATTATACTTCTAGGATTCAACTAAATTTATTCCTATATCTGGAATATCCTTTCTTAATAAAAAAAAGTACACTATCTTTATATATTTATTGATTTTATTTTGCTATATATATCATAGGTTTCGAAAGACAATCCATATCCTCAACATTTCTCACTTATGGAAGCTGGAATTACTCACTTCTGATATTACATAGTCGATTTACCATCGATAGAAATTTTTTTCTACTAATCTACTTTTATTTTCTCAAAAATTATTTCATTTTATCCAAACTTTACTTTGTATGTATGTGTAGACCGCATAATTAATACGTAATATAATTATCGATTTACAATATTACACATTACGAATTACATATCGAATTAAAATTATATATTATATAATTGGGATATCTAAACATTTTACGCTTGAGCGTGCTTTAAATGGTTCAATATGATTTTACATCATCACATTTTACATACAGTTATAAATAATTAAACATTACCGAAGCACTATTACATAATTTGTTTCTATACAAAGTGATTCATAGTTTAGGGAGTAAATTTTAGATATCTGAATTAGAAAAATATTGCAATTATTTAAATTATGCGACTCATTTAAAAAATTTCGCTGAAAAAGTTACTCATAAATAAAATAAAGTATTTTAATAGAAACTATTATATAATTTGTTTCTATAAAAATGATTTGTAATTTAGGAAGTAAATTTTATATATCTGAATTAGAGAAATATTGCAATTATTTTAATTATGCGACTCATTTAAAAAAAATCACTAGAAAAGTTACTCATAACTAAATTAAGGTATTTTAATAAAAACATTCTTCAGTGCTCAATTATTTATATGAACTTAATTAAATCAGTTAATAATGATGTTTTGGTAATACACGTAGAATATAAAATTACTTTTTAATTTAAAAAATACTCAAAACATTCAAATTTAAATTATTAATTTAATTCTTCTCACTTGAATAGGAATTATCAATTACTGAAAAGAAATTGATTATAAGAAAGTTTTTCTTCATGATGAACGCAACCACAGATTAAACTCAAAGAGTATTAACATCCAGATATCTGTAGAAAATTACACCCTGAAGATTATGTGTTTAAACTCTAAACTGTTACATATCAATCATAAGCAATAACATTAGCTATGAAGATAGAATTGTTTCAAGCGTCTGGCTTGTTAAAATAGTCATAGGAGTGAAAAGGTTTATATTAATTTATATTTTTATAAATAATGAAAATGTTTGTAAAATGTCTTTAAAATTGTAGAAATTCTAAATTAGACACGCACATTAACCCTTAAATGCCTGATTTTTCAAAAATTATTGTAAAATTGCTTTTCGGCTTTCATTTTTTAAATAAATCATGGGAAAAATACTTTAAAAAATCATATTTTGTTTTAAGTATAGTTTACGGCTAAAAAACAGTTTGTTACTAATCGGCAATACTGGTGTTTAATTGAAAAAATAATTTTCCTTGATAAAATTCTATAATATTATACACACAAGAATTTTAGGAACTATAATAAGAAATAAATTATACTTTCTCACTGCAGGTCAAAATAGGGTATTTCGCAAGCTTCCAAACAAAACAAAAAGAACAAGTAGCAACATTTGAAAAAATAAATTTATCTTTATTCTTAAACAGCACAAGTGTTGCCATCTAAATGTTGAAAATCGATTTAATAATATTTTCAGAATGTATTTTATTGGCAACATTAGGCATTATAACTTCAATATTATTTCAATAGTATTTTAGAGCCTAAATTGGGTATGTTGCCGAAAAGCAACACCAGGCATTTAAGGGTTAAATAAGTGTCGTGAATCAGGTTTGTTTGTAGAAAAAGTATTGTTTATTGTAGTACAGGAAACTTGATTTTATTAAACTTAATTAATTGTATGTTCTCAATTTCGTTGATAATATGAACCATTTTTAAATAAAACAATTTATCCATGTATTTTAATAATGCACATTATAGCCATTCAATCTTGAGCGTCTAATACGCTGCGTTTAATTACAATGTTATTCAAACGCAGAAATACTCTATTCAAATATCTTTAAACAACGAAACATAAAATGCATATTTTATTACAGCTGTTATTAATCCTTTGTGTTCACAATTAAGAGAATTAAATGCAGTATTTAAATTCTACTGCAGATGAATTTGGTCTCCAAAGTATTGTTATTCAGCTCATTTAAAACTGAAGGAATGGCTTTCTGAAATTTCAATTACCGCTTTAAAATACGAACGAGAATTTTTACAATAACATCGTTAGGTCATTAACAATTAATATGTTATATATTTATTTATGTTCTGTTATAATAAAAATTTAGTAGACCACTACTGCTGAAGAGAATGGTAAATCACGATACTGAAGATATTTTTATGTAATCTAAGGATCGATATTTATTTATTTTATGAAAAGTGAGTGTTTTTCTTCCGATTTCACTATCAACTGAAACACTGGTGTGTCTGACAGTAAAGTATTGTGCTTTCTGGGGCAAACTTTAACCTTACAATTCATGTCAATAATGTTGCCATTTGGCAAAAATTTATAATCTGAACAACGTATAAAATGAAATTTAATGTAGCATTTGAAACGCTTTACTTTTCTCCTAAATTTTGGTTAATAGTTGACATGCGTCATTTTAAATATTTTTATTGTTCAATATACCGTTATTACATTATAAGTTTAGGAGAAAGGGGTGGGTGTTAAAAACAAATCATGCGATAGAGGTTTAACAGCAAAATATTTCTGCATAAACAGTCCCTGAAGTCAAGACAAGAGCGATAATAGGCCAAACTGCAAATTTTTAAATAATTTGATCTCCTACATCCCCATATTTTTTAATCCCTGTTGGAAAATTTAGAATGATTATTTGAAAAACAATTTTTAAATATTAATAATTTTGCAGGGGTGCGGGAAAGGGAGAAGGAAAAATCATTTCAGGGAGATTTTTTTTTAAAAGAAGGTTATTTGTCGTTTATGAAAACTAAAGAAAAGAAAAAGAAAATTACTAACGAAAACAAAAAGAAAATTAAGAAAATAATTTTAAATGTTTTAAGATTTTTGTGTTAGGAGGAAGAGAAGAAAAAATTTCTGAGAGGGATGGGACGTGAGGAAGTAAAAGATCATTCATTTAATGTTATTTTTCAAATTAATAAATAAGTCAGCTTTCGTTTTTTCAAATGAACGATTTTAAAAGTTTTATCCTGTGTGATGGAGCAAAGGGAAGGTGATGGGAAATTTCTGCAGAGAGGAGCCAAGATGAATATTTATGTATTAGTATTTCAAAGTAACAAATAAAAGTACTTAAGGCAAAACAAAATTTATTTAAATAAATCTACAATTTTCTTTCAAACACATTTTAAAAAAATAAAACTTAAGAATTTTTAAGATTCAACTTGTACCCTTACGTATATCTTAATTATATTAGTCCTGCGTACATAATCCTATGAGCCCAACTTTATTTGTCCCCGAGACGGTAGGCTATTTCTTTCTCCCAGCTTATTTTGTCTCCAAAAAATAATGTTAGCTTACAGAAGGCAGCAATAAACAAATCAGATGTATCATTGTGCGATTTAATGCTCTATAGCAATTTTTTTTAATTTCTAAGCATCGCACATTTTAAATTTTTATACCGTCGTATTGGAAAAAAAGTACTTTTAAATGCAATTTGTTTGAAAACTGTATCTCCATTTATTTTTGAAATATTAATTTTTTTGTAGTTTTTAGCACCTTTTGTTTAATTTTGGCAACTCAAGTACTCCATTTATATAGAAAGTAAAAGAAAAATAGTTGAAAAATAGCAAATACATCTTGTTGTTGCCATTTTCTCATAACAACCGAAAGAAAATGTAATTAAAATACGTGCTACTTTGGAAAAATATAAACGAATAATTTTGTTAAAACATGGAGCTATTATAAAATATATTTAATTTTAAGTATTTGTAGACGCTTTCAGTGTGACCTCAGTCATGACGTTTTGCTTGGAATCTGACTCCAAAAAAACGGTTGCTATGCATCATTTCTTTTTAAATATAAATTGTGGAAAATGTTACCTGTACATATCAAGTATTAGAACACTTAGATGTGAGATATAGATATAAGATATAGCTGCAACACACAAACAAAATAGAAAATACAACATAGCAACCGTTTGTTTGGAGTCAGTTTCCAAAACGTCATGACTGACGTAACGACTGAAATCGTCTATATTAATGTTACAAACGAATGGATGCCGATAAATCATTAAATAGCCGTTTTTTTTTTTTTTTTTTTTTTTTTTTTTTTTTTTTTTTTTTTTTTTAACGACGGCATCTTTTTGCTGCATTTGTGTATTATTTTGCGCTAGTGACATCCTTATGCATGCTTTACGGTAGATGTTTAAGAGTGGATCGTAAATGTGGAATTCTTAAGCGGATGCGAATGACGTCATTTTACATAAAATAAAAGTGTGTGCTTTAAGTCTTAAAATTGATATAGGTTTTGTACTATTTATATATACATATTTTTTTTTTCATCGGGGGACGACACTAAATTCTGAAAAAGCAGAATTCCTGTTTTCTAGTCCTATCATTTCATTGAGTCTTTTATTCATCTTTCGATCAAGCGTTCTTAGAGAATGCTCATAGTATCTGTGCAATAGTTTTCGTCAAAGCAGTTAACGATTAAAGCTAGACGAGGGCAAAGAGAGAGAAACTAAAATTTACAGGGAAGGTTGATGACAAATCATTCATTCATTGCTACTTCAAAGTAACAATACACTGTAAAAAAAAAATCTGTAAAGTTACTAAAGTTTTTCTAGGAAACTGGGATTCCGAGAACTTTTTATGTAACGGCAACAAGAAAAATTCCTGTAACAGACGCTTTTACAGGAATTTTTGATGTTGCCGTTACATGAAAACTTCTTGGAATCCCAGTTTCCTAGAAAAACTTTAGTAACTTTACAGATTTTTTTTTACAGTGTAGGACCTCCTTTTTAGAGTTTTAGAATTTTTCAAAATGTTACGGTGAGGGTGTTTCGTTATGATCGAAAAATTCAGTTGAGTAAATTATTTGTTATTTATTTATTGGTATTTCAAAGTGAAATATAAAACAACTAGAACAAAAATGTATGAAAATACTGGGCAGGACTTTGAGCTTAACAATTTTAAAGGTTTTCAATTATTCGATAATGTCTAAAAGGAGGGGCAAAGTAAATGAAACTCAGATTTAGGTGGGTGGAAATAGGAAAATCTGCCAAAACGCTGTAGTCCGTCTACTCTTGCGAATATCGTTCTGCAGAATTGAAACGTGAACAGAAGATCCTTTTGCAATTGCATCGATTTTTTTCTCTCTCCCCAAAAATATATTTTTAGCCAAATGTATTTTTGACAACAATAAATCATTTCAATTCGGCGGCATTGTCATCGTGTGACCACGATACTCCCAAGGGTCTACCGAACAGTACTATTGAAGAGAATGATCATTCACGGCACCTCAGATATTTTTTGTTCAAACTAATAATCGATATCTATTTAATGTTTAAAAATTGACTGATTTTCAAACACTACCACTATCAACCGAAATATCAGTGTGTCTGACAGAATATTACATATTATTCGAAAATTATTCCAATATTAATACAGTTATTATATTTTTAATATTTATTTGCGATGAATTGTCAAATATTTAAAAAAAAGTGGGAACGCATTCTTTTCTCAAAATAAAATTGATATGAAATACCCTGTATGCTTTTTCTGACATAAATGCTATAAATTAGGAACTGAATACTGCTGTACGAAAAGTATGTCAACATCCAAATTTCAAGTCACAAAAATGTCATTCTAAACCATTACAATCCTAGACCATTCGTACAATGATGAAATACCAAAGGCATATGAATACATAGTACAAAATATTTGAATGACCAACTGCCTCACTGTCTACCCATCTGTTTGTCTATCAGAGCTCTAACATCCTGGAATATACTTGGAATATCGTGAATGTAATATATGTTTTTAATGTTTACTATAAAATTATCACAAGTGAACATAAAGTATGCAGCATTCATAGTTCATTTACAGGGACATTCAAAATAATTAGAAAGCATTTTCTTTATAGAAAAGCACTGTTTAAAGTGCATTTTTATCATAATTATATGAAACATTTCGAAATCGATGTGCGTACTTAGTATATACCTTTAAATTATTTCGGGTATCAGCAATATCAAATGTCATATATGTAATTATTATACGTTTCGAACGAGCACATTGAAATTTCTCTATACAAGATAAGTATTTAACATACAATGTCATTTTACAGGGCCGAAAACGTTAATTCAGATACATTATCTTCTATAAGCCGTAATTTCATGGGCAACATTTCAAGTTGTGTTGTGCATTGTAAAAATTGCCTTATTTTTAGTAAGTTATGTAGTGTGTGTATATACTCAAGATCATGTACCAGTCTGCTCAAAAAGATTAGAATGCGTTAATTTCTATTGACGGGACCATTTAAAAAGGTATTACGTGTGTTTTTGTGAATTATATATTACTATGTTATACGTGGGGTGAGTAAAATATAAATAATTACACAAGGAGTTACAAAGTAATAATGATGCATTGATCTTTTTTAATGGTACATACTGGAATACAGTTTATAGTTACGGTTTCCATTTGAATGAAATTTTAGAATAATACGTTACATATATATATATATATATATATATATATAAGCCTACGTACAATAATATATAGGGCTGAAAAAGATAATCCATGCGTATTACTGCTATTCAGCACTTATTACCCAAAATGGTTTTTAAACAAGATTGTTTTTTTTTCTAATTTATGTAAACATGTGCTGTCATTCATATAATTCAAAACTAGTTTAGTAACAATATTCTGATATAGTTGGAAAGAGACGTAATCTATGCACGATGGACTATATTTCATACGTGTTTTAATATGATTAATTTAATTATACTTATTTATATTGAAATATATTTAGTGATGATGGGATAATTTGTCTGTATTATTTAATAATTTATAAACATATGCATTATTTTTTTTTTTTTAATTTTATCGCAGTGTTTAATAGAACTGTTGCTGTTTAACTATAGGTTCAGGTGTGAATTGAATGAAAGAAATCTTAAATACATTGTAGTTGTCATTGAAAATCTATATGCATATGCCGTGTTTACGTAATTATATTGCAATCTGCAGGTTAACCATAATGAAAATATAGGTGTTTGGAGCTCAATTATAATAAAAATGTACCATGGTGATTACAGAATCACATGGTTTACATAATATTTAGACCAAGGGAAATCGATTTAAATATACAAACAGATTGTTTCTCGACACAATGATCAAAAATGGCGCTGCAAGGTGATTTTATCAAAAAAATCCACATTCACACAACGTTTTTGAAAAGAGAAATCGTAATATAAATAAATAAATATATATATATATATATATATATATATATATATATATATATATATTACAATAAAAAAACAACAAAACAATAACAGACTTATATGATAAACGTAAAGAATTTAAATTCAAAGTTAATACATTTACAAATTTTAAATCGTGTCTTCATCATTCTGTATATCGAAATATCATTAAATCATATAAATCTTAATCATTTATATAGAAAAAAATGTTTATGTTCTTGTGATCTAATTAACAATAATATTAAAAAACTAATTTATGATGCATTAAATCATGGTTTTCCAAAAAAAATCATGTATTCATTAATATACAATTAGTACTTACATGATCTTAAAATCTTTAAAAAAAAAAATTAACACATGCGTAAACAAAATTACAGAAAAATTTATAAAAAAAAATATATATATATTTATAAAAAATTAAAAATTGTAAAATAATAATAAACAACTTCTATAGGATGGTTGGGTGGGTAGATGTTAGAGTACGGAGGAGGGTGGTGTTGTCTGGATAATACGCAATGGTTAATTAAAAAAAAGATGGGGCTTTAGTATTATAACTACATTTCTAATAAGTATGTTATATGGATGTTGATTTGATGTTTTATATGTAATTGGTGACTTTTCTTTTTATTTCAATTCATATTAAATTTAACTTATTTAATCAAATTCAATATTAACTTGTTTTTAAAATTTAGTCTACTCAGGACAATATCATATTAATTAATAATAGTATACCATCTTTTTAGTGATTATTATGCATATAAGTTTATTTGATATAACTTATGTTACACTGTATGTATTAAAATTGGGTAAATAGTTTTTATTATTATTCCTCAATACTTTTTAATATTGTTTTATTTTCAACTTTGTATTCCATGATTAATTATCGGTTTAATTTGTTTGATTGTCACAATCATATTTTTTAGCTTTTTTATGGCTAATATGTAGATAATTCACACACTATATTTGTGATCTTTAGGATACTGCGAATTTTAGAATCTGATAATTTTCTATAAACATCCATTTTTTATTGTTTTTTCTTTCATGTTCATTTTTTATGTAATGATAATTATTAAAGTTTTTATATTATTATTATTATATATAATTTATTTTATTTCATAGCATATAGCTATATTCTATATATTATCAATGTTATTTTTATTATTATTTTTTTTTAATTTCTCATTGTAGATTAAATGGGTTTGGTAATAGAATATATTGAAAGGCTTTTATTAACATTTAATTTATTTAAAATATTTTTGAATAATGATATATAGTATGGTATTTTTATATTAGGATTTGTGTAGTAATGCAGTTGATATGTTTTTATTTCTTTAGCTTTTATTAGGTTCTTCTATTTGTGACATTTGAATAATAATAATAGTTTTAAAATAAAATAATAGATGGCAGCACCAAAAATTTTGTCTTTTTAAAGCTTCTATTAAAGTAATAATTTTAATTTTTTACACCACGTGGTATTTAACCCTGAATATTGGCAATATTGTAAAATTGATATTAAACAATTTAAAATTGTTTTTAGGTATTTTAAATAATGTAATTATTTTCTATTTATATTATATTAATAGTATTTATCACGGTATTTCAAAATGAATTAACTGAATCCATAGGTTTTAATTTCTGTGTTAACTTAACTGTTTTATTCACCTTAATCTTATCATGCTTGTGGATTGCATGTGCGGGAATATATTTTGAAAATCAACTGGGAATTTATTCGGTAAGTTGTGTAAGATTTCTATTGCTATAAATTAAATATTTAATGTGTTGTAGTGTTTTTTTTTTCAATTTCATGCCATTTGATAATGTTCTGTTTTCATCTTGAGACTATTCTTTTGGTTCTATTGGTTGTTCGAGTACAGGAGAAAACAAATTTCAGCTTTTAGCTTTTTTCTCACAGTAAACAACCGATTTGCTTATATCATTGAATTCTGTACTCTTGAAAACGTAATCCAATATATAAGTTTTTAAATTTTTTCGGAATACATATTCTTCTGTTTTTTTATTCTTCCTTATTAATTCTTGTAATTAAGTATAAGGCACTTTATTTTATACATACAGTTCTATATTATAGGTTTGTGACATCCATTTTTATTGTCAATTCATTCACAATAATGCGGTTTTTGATGATGGTTGGTAATGTTTAATTAATGTATATATATATATATATATATTTGCTAAACAATTTCTATTAAATGCAATAAATCACAGAAAATGTTGCATATTTTTTATGCCTGATGCCGCCGAAAATATAAACTATTTTTTTGCTCATAAATAGATTCATTATTGCCTAAATTGTATGCATACTAAATGGTGTTACATTTGCCCGGTATATTCTTAATGATTTCGGCCATGCTTTCAGGGGTCGTATTTAAAGTACACAAACTTTTATCAGGGTTTCTGGGCTTTGAAAGAAATATCGTACAACTATAAGAGTTTACAACTAAATTACAACTAAATTCCAATTCCAATTAAACCACAACTAAATTACAATTATAATAAAACCACAACTAATTTACAACTAAAGTGTTTTAGATTAGATAACATAAACTTGCGATGGTTGTGTTTTTTAGCTTTTGTAATTACGTTTTATGTACTATTTTATAACGCTAAATGAAAAAATTACCTCCACCATTAACCAAGATGTCAGAATTTTTCGCAAATCAATAATTTCAAGGTTAAAAAATAGCTAAAAATTTGATACTATAAAATAGATTTAAGACAATTTTATTCAATTTAATTTTATTTAGTTTAATAATTTATTCAATGTTTCGGTTTATACTGGGTTTCTTACTGCTAAACAGCTCAGGGTTCCGATGAGGTTGGGAGGGGAGGTGGGATCTTTTTTAACTTTCAGCTTTGTAACTTTGAAATTTGCGATTTGAGAAAAATGCTTACTTGATAGTTTAAAATTAAGGTCATTTTCGGATTCAGCTCTAAAAAATACATAACAATCAATTTTCAAAAGCTAAAAAACATGTCACACACCAAAATTTGAAAGACAGCGTAATCTAACAGCATTTTAAAATGTGTATCATTTTGTAAAGATTTGAGGCTGTTGTTTTTCATCCTTTTTGTTTAATAAAAATTCTGTTACTTTTATTCTCTTATATGTTCAGTACAAATTGTATATTTTGCAGTAATATGTCAGAATGATTAAAGATTTCAAATTTATATTGCAATGCTAATTTTACTCTGCAACATTTCTTTAACCCCTTGGGGACGAGCGGCACGAATACGTGCCGCATGAAGCGCTCAGAATCCTTGTTTTTTCTCACCAGTAAAATTTTACTGTAAAATTTGTCTTATTTAATCAGCGCATTTTCTCGATTCACGAACACACAAATTTCTGTATTAAAAAAACGGTGACAAAAGATTAAAATTTTCGTAAAAGGCTCCCGTCCCGAAGGGGTTAATACATCTGACGAAATTATATTTCTACTAAATTTGTGAATGACCCTTAATTTGCAGCAAAAAATGTGCTCCAACTTTAAAAAGCTATTAATCGGTCAATTTTAATAGTAGAATAACGGGACTTTTTTTTTTGCCTTACTTGTCAGTGTAACAGGAAAAATTTACTAAATATAAGTTATAGGACCGGGGGGGGGGGGGCGTATAAATACTTAGATTCTGTACAATGCACTAAATTCCCTTTTTCTCTTCAAACTTTTTTTATCTTAACTCTGCACCTAATTTTGACAACTTTTGTAATTGGAAGTATGCATCTAGGATCAGCGGATGCGAAAATAAAGGTCGGTCACGTTATTCGTGGACACCCTGCATATTTGTGATTTATTCCATTGCATTTTATTATTATTCCAGAAAGAAAAGATACATTTTAATTGGCATATAACTTGTTTCAGATAAATAGTCGTTTTTCGTTTTTTTTTTTTTTTTTCTTTTTTTTTTTTTTTTCGATTTCAGTTCGTTTACCTTGTCAATTACTTTTTTTTTTTTTTTTTTTTTTTTTTTTTTTTTTTGCATTTAATTTAGGGTTAATCTAAAGGAAATACAAGTATTTTCAAATAAACTGCATTATGCAATATTGATGCAATCATAAATAAAATTTATAAAATTTAAAGAACTAAAAGAATTATCCATTATTACTATTGAAAAAGTATTTTTACAAAACGTGTGATCTTAACTTAAAACTCGTGTTAGAAGTGAATTATATTTTGGAGAATAGTTGTAATCTAAGTACATATTCGACAAACCGAAACTACTCTTTTTTTTTCTTTTTTTGATAAATTTCTACATTTCTATAATGATTTTTTTTTATTTTTATGTGTGTTGATGTATATAGGAAAAATACAAAATTAATTAAGTTTAAATAGCAACATTTTGCACAATTGCTGAAGTGAAAGATTTTCGTTGACAGAGCTGAATCATAATAACCGTGCATTTATATATATATATATGTGTGTATGTGTGTGTGTATATATATATATATATAGCAAATTCCGCTTACAGGTATCGCGTGTGTTATTACAATTTTGAGTCTTAGAAACGGTTGATTCATATAATCCAAGTTCATAGAAACTTTTTTTTACAAGCAGTTGTTATTTTATATATACATACTTATAACTCTAGTAACTGACAGATACGCTTCAAAACGGAAACTCTAAAAAAATAATAAGTATAAGTAAATGAATTAAATTTCGATTATTAGAATAGAAGCTTGGTATAATTAAAAAAAAAAATAATTTACATGTGATGTATTTTTTTTTTTTTTACAGTAATTCTAAACAATAAAATAATTAATTATGTTAATATTTCTTTGTGATACACAGATTACTAAGTAGAGATTTTTTTAAGTTAGATGATGTAGTACAATGTTCTCTATGCCTCATTCTAAATCGGAAATATACCATACATTTTCAAGGATTCGCCTCTAATGTGTAGGGATCGGCTAAGAGTTAGGAGAGCTTATTTTGATTATCTGAATGACAATGATAATTTAGGAAATACGTCATTGAGACCATAATGATTTCCTTCCGTAATACTCTTTTATCATGTATAGTTTATCATTCGTCTACTCTTTTATTGTTTATGGACCTGAATCAATTGAAATCTATTTATTTAGTCCTCCAATTGAACTAAGGCTATCTTAATAATTGTTTCTTCAACTCCTTATCTATATATTTCTGCTTTTTTTCTTCGGGGGGGGGGGGCAATTAAAATTAAAGTATCGGATAATCAATTATACGCAGTTAATATTGCTGCCATATGTATTAAATCAAAGAACTCCGTTTTTTTTTTGGCTGCTTTCTGATGCCGATCCTGTTTCTTTGTCAATTGATACAATTATTTTGCCCTTAAAGTCGGTTTGGTACAAAGTTTTAAAAGTATTCAGGATAACCTTAATCAAGGTTTGTACAACTGTTCATGTATTAGGTGGTGCGAAAGAAAACTTTAATGTTAGTGAACTTTAAAATGAGACTAGCTACACAATTATGTAATATAAACTCATACTTTTTTTTTAAATAAATTATTTATGATATTTCAGGAAAAAATCAGAAAATATGTTACTCTGAATCAAAATATGTTTTTGAATTTTAATAAAATATTGAAAACTTTTCTATGCAAATGAGACATCTTGAAACCCAGTCACCAAATGTATTTTGTTTTCACTTAACGTCATGCGTTATGCGCTGTTAGATGGACAGTAAGATGCTTTTTCTTTTTACCAACTGATGCTGAACTAATCTTTAACATCATTGTGTGATGAGACATCGCTCTAAAGTGGGGACTAGTCTCACACGGGTAGAACATTTGTTTGAAGCATAGTTATTTAAGATTAGTGGTACGAATTCTGAAATACATTTTTCTGGAGATAGAATGTATCCATCTTACCCTTCTCTGTATGTTTCTTAACAGACAATATATCACTTTGTTTCCGTATACTTATACAGTCGAACTTCTATTTAACGAAGTCGCTAAATCCAGGAAAAAAGTTAGTTATATGGAAAATTCGTTAAATAGAGATTCACCTTTTAAAATACTTTAAACTATATAAAACAGATTTTAAATTCATAAACACTATAAATTTTTACTAAAAGTAATTAATCACATTTTTTTTTAATAAATTATATCGATTTGTTTTATTTATTTTACCGACGAATATCCATCATCAATTCCTTTTTTCTATGTGTTTAAATCTTTGAAATCTGCAAGGAAAACAAAACATTGTCCGGGAATACACTGTATTTTCTGTTTAAAGTAAATAGTTTTACATTAAAATTAACGAATTTTAATGACATTATCGTATTTATTATTATTATAACAAATAATTTTAACCATACATTAACATATGCGTCCTTAAATTTAATTTCTGAAAAACTCTGTTAATTTTGCCTGACTTTTTTATTTTAAAAAATGCTTTCTCTCATAATATGTCTCGCATCTTTGCAATGCACCAAAAACCCCTTCATGCGTATTTTTCTTCTAACTATAATTCGCGTCGGATTGTTTCAAATTATTTTAGCATTTCATACGAAGTTTTGTTAATTCCTGCATAATGACCATTTCCATCACCATCATATTCGTCTTCATCGCATTTCATTGCTGTATTGTTTTTATTTTTCACACTGTCGAAAACATCCAATTCGGATAGTGTTTCCGAGGTCTCAATTTTAGAATTAAATGAAATAGAATCACCAATCAGTACATCATGGTTAATTTCTTCTTTATTTCTCACTGTATCCACATTTTTTAAAGTTACTCGAAGGAGTTATCGTCTTCGTCCTCCGTACTTACCGATTTCTCACTGCTGACAAAGAATGCACCTGGTAAAACCAGTTCAAGGCCATTGAACATCATAAAATGTGTTTAAAGAAAGAATAAGTTTGAAATGTCCAGAAATATTTTGAGAAATGGGGTGAAAAAAAAATTGATCATAAGAAAATTTCGTTAAATAGAGAATGCACTTCGCTATTTGGAGGTTATTTTACGAAGAAATTCGCAAAATATTCTTGGTTCCAAGAAAAAGTTTGCAAAATAGAGAAATTCGCAAAATAGAGGTTCGTTAAATAGAGGTTCGACTGTATTATTATCTTTAACACAAAAATCTACATATTCCAACATATTGCTTAAATTTTTAGCCGTTCTTCATGAAAATAGCCCCAATTATAGGCCCATTGTTTTTTCGAAAATAACTAAGCCTTTTTTAATAATATCTCTAGCGTTGGCTTATTTTTCAACTAACTTTACATTTCCTTTTTAGATTTCCTTTATAGCAGGCATTCTGCCTTGATCGACCATGACATTTCTGAATCTTACACAATGTTCACTGATTCACAAAGAAACACAATGCAGCTTTTTCCTTATTGCATGATGATTATAAAGTACATTTCTTAATAAAATTGCGTTTTAAAACCATACTAAACACTTTTCTAGTCTTCCACATGTTTTCCAAACGAAAAATGGAAAAGCAATTTGATCGATCTATCTGTTATTATAACAGGTGCTTTGATTCATGTAAACAAAAAAATATTTTAGTTGGTTGTGTTTATGACGGCCAATTATCAGCACGAGGGATATAGGGCCAAAAGGGAGGAGTGCCCTCCATGGGGGTCTTTCTAAGGGAACCTAACCGTATTTACGCTTAGAAAACCAAGGCTTGAAGAAAACCACGAAACATCAGAACGATCGATTTGGCCGACGGGCGCGATTGGGATCGAACTAAGCACCTCCCGCCTACCAGCTTCGAGGGCAGAACCTCTGGGCCACTGGTGGGGCGAAAAAAAAGGTATTTTAAGGCGCATTTGTATTTCTTTCTGGTATATTAATTTAAAAAGTATTCCATTTTCTATGTTCTTTGTGTTTAGTTAAAAACCAAGTCATTAAATTTCAACATTTGATTTTCTCATGGTAGCACACAGTCAAATCGTATTTGAACGTTTCGTAAAAAACAAAAAACAACATAGTAGTTAACAGAAGTTAACATACTTACAATTGTTTTGAATACTTTTGTGACCATTAAGGTATACAAAAATATTAATTTATATCCGAAATCATTTCTTTTGACATAATTAACAAAAGATTATTTAATATTCTCATTTTTTAAATTGCTTAATTTAGCTCTATAGCCAATTATAAAGCATATTTATTTTTATAGAAAATTCTATGAAACAATATATATGTTTATTAATTATCGAAAAATACTTTATACGTTTCTCCGCTTCAGGTAATAAAAAGGCAGATCATTGATTAAAAGTAACTTATGATATATTGGAAAAGAAAAATAACCTCACAAATTATATTTTTGCGTATTATAAGGGTGCAATATGTTATCTATCTCCAGATTTTAATTTCTCAACCGTTGGTCTTAGACATATAGTTCCAATTAAAAAAGTCCTTCCGGCCAGTGCCGGGAGGAAGAGGTAGCTTTCATAATCCTTATTTTAAAAAAGCCAACTTATATCATGCAAACACACGAAGCTCAATTTAGTGGAAACCGAATATAGGAGATTCAATACTAATTTTTATCAATATAATGAATGAGAATTTCGCGAAATTAGTCAGCTTTATCCAAGCTGCTTTTCTTTAAAGTAACTTATATTTGGCTGCCAAATTCGGCAATTTCTTAAAGTGCCTGTCATTTTAAGACAACATGGTGGATGAGGCTAAGCAGTGAACTTGGTCGAGACCTTAGTAATCGCGGTGCACATGCTCACTCACATCGGAATAGGTTAATATATAGGAGTGCTGTCGCATGCAAAAAATCAGATTTTTCAAAATGTCACCCACAACAGAAATTGAAACTGCTATATCTGAGCCATTTTTTAAGGTAAAGACAAACAAAAAAGGCTCCTGAATCCTTATATAAAGATCAAATACTTAAGAAAGAAACCTTTTTCAATTTCTAATTTTTTTGCACCTCACTTTAAATATATATATATTTTTTAATTTAATGGCCGCCATTTTGAAACAAGATGGCTGATGAATCTGGCCAGCGAACTTTGTCGAGGTGATGATGTATACTATCCACATGCCTTCTTACATCGAAATAGGCGAATACGTGTGTTATCGCCTGACAAATACAAGATCGGTTCAAAATGTTAGCCATGCTAGAAATTCAAAGTGCTATAAATCAACCATTTTTTAAGATATCAACAAAAGAACAAATTTTCAGAAACAAAAACTACTCCGGAATCTTTGTATCAAGGCCAAACACATAAAAAAAATCTTTTTCATTTTCCAATTTTTTAATACCTCATTTTGAATTTTAAATTTAATTTTTTTAAAATGGCAACCCTTTTGAAACAAGATGGCGAATGAAGCTGGCCAACGAACTCGGTCGAGATATTGGTATGTACTATGTACTGACCAAGTTACATCCAAATAGGTTCATAAATACGCCTGTTATCGCGTGACAAAAATCAGGTCGTTTTAAAATGTCAGCCACAAGAGAAAATCAAAATGCTATTACTCAGCCATTTTTTTTTAGATATAGACGAAAGAAAAACTGTTCCGGAATCTTTGTATTAAGGTCAAACACATACAAAAAATATCTTTTTCATTTTCCAATTTTTTGGTATCTCATTTAATTTTTTTTATTTTTTTATTTTTTTAAATGGCCGCCATTTTGACACAAGATGGCGGATGAAGCTGGCCAACGAACTCGGTCGAGATATTTGTATGTACTATGTACACACCAAGGTACATCCAAGTCGGTTCATAAATACGCCTGTTATTACGTGAGAAAAATCAGGACGTTTCAAAATGTCAGCCACGCTAGAAATTTAAAATGCTATAACTCAGTCATTTCTTAAGATATAGACGAAACAAAAACTGCTCTCGAATCTTTTTATCAAGGTCAAACACATAAGAAGAAAATATTTTTTCAATTTTCAATTTTTGGTACCACATTTCAAATTTAAATTTTTCTTAAAAATTTAAATGGCCGCCATTTTTAAACAAGATGGCGGGTGAAGCTGGCCAACGAACCCGGTCGAGACATTGGTATGTACTATGTATAAACGAAGTTACATCCAAATCGGTTCATAAATACGCCTTTTATCGCGTGACAAAATTCAGGACGTTTCAAAATGTCAGCCACGCTAGAAATTCAAAATGCTATAACTCAGCCATTTTTTAAGATATAGACAAAACAAAAACTGCTCCGAAATCTTTGTATAAAGGTCAAATACATAAGAAAAGAATATTTTTCCATTTTCAATTTTTTGGTACCACATTTCAAATTTTAAATTTTTAAAAAACTTTTAAATGGCCGCCATTTTGAAACAAAATGGCGGATGAAGCTGGCCAACGAACTCGGTCGAGAGATTGGTATGTACTATGTACACACCGAATTACATCCAAATCGGTTCATAAATACGCCTTTTATCGCGTGACAAAATTCAGGACGTTTCAAAATGTCAGCCGCGCTAGAAATTCAAAATGCTATAACTCAGCCATTTTTTAAGATATAGACGAAACAAAAACTGCTTCGGAATCTTTGTATAAAGGTCAAATACATAAGAAAAAAATATTTTTCCATTTTTAATTTTTTGGTACCACATTTCAAGTTTTAAATTTTTTTAAAAATTTTAAATGGCCGCCATTTTGAAACAAAACGGCGGATGAAGCTGGCCAACGAACTCGGTCGAGACATTGGTATGTACTATGTACACACCGAATTACATCGAAATCGGTTCATAATTACGGGAGTTACAGTGTGACATACGTCAGATATATATATATATATATATATATATATATATATATATATATATATATATATATATATATATATATATATATATATATATATATATATATATATATATATATATCAATTTTGAACGGAGGGTGGTTTCGGGGTCTGGGGGTCATGATCGATGAAAATATACCAAAATTTTTTGAAATCGCTTTCCTCCGAACGGCTGCAATAGGTAGCTTTTTTGTAAAGAAAGCTACCTAAAAAACCATTTCAAATGAGGTAAATATTCCTATTGTGGCATTATTTAAAGTAAAAAATAAATTTTAGAAAAATTACGAAAACTAACTTTTTATACGGTCCTCCAGTCCCTATAGTTATATTTAGTAAAAGTTTACACATATCATAACAGATATAACACAAAATGTTTGACATCTGTACTACAAAAATTGACACAGTTATTAAATTTCAAAGTTTGAGATTTTTGCACTTGATTTTGTCTTTCATTGGGGGATCAGTTAAAAGATGAATTAAAGTAATTCGAGATCAAAATCAGGATGCAATGTCCTTTGTACGGCGAAACCACCTTTCGCCGGTATCGTCGGTACGTTTGAATGTTGTTCGACCCATAAAAGTTATCTCAAATTTTTAGATGAAATAACCCTATTTGTTGATTCCCCGATTTTGGCGATACCGGCTAAAGGTGATTTCGCCATAAAAAGGGCATTGCATCCTGATTTTGATCTCGTATTACTTTAATTCATCTTTTAACTGATCCCTCAATGAAAGACAAAATCATGTGCAAAAATCTCATAAATTAAAATTTAATAACTGTGTCAATTTTTGTAGTACAGATGTCAAACTTTTTGCGTTATATCTGTTATGATATGTGTAAACTTTTACTAAATATAACTAGGGACTGGAGGACTGTATAAAAAGTTAGTTTTCGTAATTTTTATAAAATTGATTTTTTACTTTAAATAATGTTAAAACATGAATATTTACCCCATTTGAAACGTTTTTGTAATTGGAACGATATATCTACGATCTATGGAATATATCTTGTGGAAGTTATCGTGTCTAGAAGAAAGTGATATATATATATATATATATATATAGATACATAGATAGATAGATAGATAGATAGATAAAGTTTTTTACTGAGGCTGGTTTTGGGATCTAGGGGTCATGATTGGTGTAGATCTGCAAAATTATTTCAGAAATTCCAACATAGAAACGACGCCAATAGGTAGTATTTCATACAAAATCTATCTAAAAAAGTGAAATTAATAGTCTAAAAAATACAATTAACTTTTTAAAAAATATTTTTAATATTTGAACTAAATACTTGTTTAGAAAGAAAAGAGAATTTATTATATTAATTATTAATAAATTATTTAATTTTTAATACACTCTTACTAGTGAATTTAAACACAAATCCATATTTAAATATGACATAAATTGGATGACAAGTATCTTTAAAAGTAGCTAGAACTATTTGCCTACGCTGCCCAGATTTCCAAGCTATTTTCTAGTTTGACATGATGCCTGAATATAAGTTTATAAGAACTATAAGTTTCTAAAGCCCATAATCGGCGAAATCTATCCAACTACATATAAATCTTTCTAGCTATGGTACTTATGTTTATACAGTTTTCAAATTTCTTTAACTTGTCGAGACATAATTTCTTCAATTTCGGAGTAAAGGATTTCGACTAGCGTGTATATTAATGTAATAAAATCAAGACTTATGTTTTCAAAGCAAAAATATTTCTTCAATAGGCTTGGTGAAAATGTTTCTTTCAAGAAGTATCAGTTTCCATTTGGATAATATAAATCTCCTATGTTTAGCCAGATTTTCGAGAGTTTTTTTTTTATTTTAATTAAATTACTTTATTCTTTATATGATGTATCGCCACTTAATGTTACATATTTTTTTTTCCAAATTCCAGCAGTATATGCATACGAAACATAATATTGCAGTCTCTTTCAAAATATAATTGTATTGTAAATCTTCTTTAAAAAATTATGCTTTAAAACATCTTCAGTTTATCATATTTATTCATTATTGTAAAAACCTTTAATATATATATTTTTAATAATTCCGGCGATGTACGAGTGTATGTCAATAAAATGTGTTTATATCGATAAAAAATTAAAGAAAGAAAAGTAAGATCACACAAGTTTCATTGAATGACACAATAACTAATCTAAGTAATGAAAATAATTAAAGAGCTTAAATCCAAAATCCATACGCTCGACTAAAGCCCGTGTGAAGAACCTGGATGGGGGCTTTTACATCAAGCACTTTTTGTGTCTCTTTCAAAGCTACTTAATTTTAAATTTTGGTATTTTAAAATTTTCAACCGTTCTTAATTAGTGCCGAATTTTGTTACTTTTATAATACATTCCTTTGTATCTATTAAATACATTATTTTGCAGAGCGTGAAAAATCGAAGACAGTATTAAAATAAATTATTGGTTTCAACACAAAATAAAATATATATATCAAAGTAAAATACTCTAAACTAGATCGGTATATCAATACCAAAATTTTCTTCTATCTCATACATCTTAATATTTCAAAAAGTACCAGTTACAGATGTTAATAGTTCAATATTATTAGTTCAATACTATATTAACTTCGATTTTCATCTTAAATTTCTGCTGCAGTCAATTAATCAGAGTAAAAACGAATTAATCTCGAACATGATATTTATTAAATCAATATTTTTTCTATGCAGAACTTCATACATTTTTTGATGGTACAATAATGAAAATGGCACAGTCATCGTTATTACAGCGACCCCTTCTGGTGGAATATTTCCAAACTGAAGGAGGACAAGCTGGCCATAGCCCAAAACATACACAAAAAATTTGATTTAATTCTCTGCGTAACCGCATACACTTTTCGTTTGTACAATAATGGAAATGGCACAAAAATCGCTATTACAACTCTCCCTTCAGGCAGATTTTTTTTCAAATTCAGATAGAACCTGCTTACCATAGCCATAAACATACACAAATATTTTAGTTCAATTCTATGCGTAACATCATACGCTTTTTGATGGTGCAATAAGGGAAAAAGCACATAGATCGCTATTACAGCTAACCTTCCGGCGAAATATTTCCACATTGAAGGAGGAAGAACTGGCAATAGCCAAAAACATAAACAAAAAAATTTGGTTCATTTTTATGGATAACTTCATATATTTTTCGATGGTACAATAGAAAATGGCACAAAAATCGTTATTATAAAGATCACTTCCGACGAAATATTTCCGCATTGAAGTAGGACCAGCAAAACATAGCCAAAAACACACACAAAAATGTGGTTCAATTTTATGCATAACTTTATACAGTTCTCGGTGGTAAAATAATGAAAATCGCACAAAAATCGCTATTACAGACCTCCTTCTGACCGAATGTTTCTAAATTGAAGGAGGACCTGCTGGTCACAGCAGAAATGTACACAAAACTTATGGTTTAATTCTATGAATAACTTTATACACTTTTCGATGGTATAATAATGAAAATTGAAAAAAATCACTATTCTAGCGCCCCCTTCCGGCGGAATATTTTTCATTTGACGGAGGACCTGCTTTTCATAGCCAAAACATACTCAAATAGTTTTTTTGAATTCTATGCATAACTTCATACACTTTATGATGGTACAATGTTGACAATTGGACACATGAACACACGATTAGACAGACATTTTGTATAAATATAATTTTGGAGATCTCTGGCTCCTAAACCGTGTAAATTCGTCGAAAAAAAATTTCGATTATAATACTTATTACAGGAGAGTAAAAATTAACGAACCTTTAACTTTCAGAACACTTTCCCACACTTTTCTGCTTTCGGATTCATTACAGCGATTGGCGTGCATTTATATATGCACTTTATTTGTGCTCAAATATAAAATTGAACTATATATGTTTATATGCATCGCTGTTGCCATATGAGTGGGAAAATTCAGAATGATACCACATTCTCAATAGAAATATTCCCTTCGTTTAATGATAGAATAAATTAAATAAATAGTACCCTTCACAGGTAGAGTAGCATTCTAAATAATAATAAGACAAAAACTTCCAAACTGATAACACTTATCTATTTGATTTTCGTCATCTCATTTTCAATATGCAAGTTCTAACACCTGTATTAAACACATGTAAAACGTCAAAGTCGTCGAGTCTCACAAAAAAGTTTTGTCAGGCCAGTTTTGGCATGCGAGCCACTCGTTTGATATACTAGATGAAAGGTACCTTGGCCCGATACGGCCCACGCAGTCTATTTCATTTACTTTCTTTTTAATTCAATATATAGCAGTATACGTTTGGCATACAGGACCATAGGAAGTTGAAAAAAACAATAAAGACAACGTTGTATCACGATGCTACTGGAAGAGGGAAGTGAAGCCAAAAAAATCGTGTTATTATTTCTTGAAGGTAACGAATATTCCTTATTATTAATGTTTCTTAGCAATTAATACAAAGTAAAAAATGAATATAATAATACCGTTAATCTACTTTAAGATACCTTTAGTAGTTTTATCATTACTTATTAGTATATCTGTTTTTGGGGAACAAAATAAAAAAAATGGCGAAGGTTTCCATTATGGCCAGGGTGGGCTATGTAATTGTAGTGATTTCCAGAGTATATATATTTTTTACGAACATAATTTTGCTTCACTTCTGTGCTTCAATTAATACATTTCTAGTAAAAAGGAATACTTTTTTAAATATTTTTTTCGTTTTAATTTATTTTTTTTACTGTTTTTTTTCGTGATTTTCCTGTCTTTAAAAAAAATTGCAATTATTATAAGGTAAGTGATGCAAATATGGCCAATGCAGGTAATATGGCCAACCCGCAATAATGTTATTATATTCAGTGAAATCCAAAATATGGCGCTTGAATCTAGTCTCTGGATGTCCGAAAAACATAGTTTAGTACCGTTTTGCCCGCTATCCTTGACAAAATGCACAGGGGGGGGGGGGGGCTGTTATTATTGACTTGTTGTTAGTTGCGTTGTCATATTATAAATTTATCTCTGATAAGATTGTTAATTTTCTCATTTAAATAAAGTAGTTGTATTTACTGTTATACATAATATTTTATCGGGTATAATGGTCTTTTTAACTGTATAAATGAATTTCAATATCTGAGTGTTCAGGCAGCATTACAAATGTTTTTTTAAAACTCAATATTGTTGGAAATATGCCCATTGGACATATTACCTGCAGGTATGGCTATATTACGTTCATCTAAATAAATTTCTCCATTTTTGTATATTTATTTATTTATGTACATAACCAGTTAAAAAATTATTTACACTACTGGCATTAAATACCAAATCAATAAACTTTTAAAACTATACATTACATACCAAGTAAACAAATAGAAATCAAATATAATAATGATTAAATAAATTAGGTTACGTAAAATAGAACGAAATTTAGATAAACTTCGTTCCCAAAAATTATCTCTCGTTTTCGTTTTAAACGATGAATTCCGAAAGGAAAAGAGGCCTTTGGAGCCAGAAAAGCCTAAATGGGCGTTTGAGAGCAATAAAAGTTTGTAAATTATCACAAAATGCTCTTTAAAAAAGTATATATTCCTAAATAAACTGTTCGTCGTTATATTGTTAATAATAAGACATAAATCTGTATTGGGTAGAAAACCAGTTCTCACACCAGATCAAGAAAAATAACTTTTGTTAAAGAATACTCACGCATTTTTATGCTTGCTGATGTCGGCTATCCTGCTGTCGGCTATTACGTCAAAAATAATTAAACTCTGCGTTTTTAAATTTTGAAGTAAAAATGAAATAACCTACAAATTTTTATTTAGAAAAGACATTTCTGGCCAGTACTCGTTGAAAGCATTTTTAGCAAAAAATTCTAACTTTTGCAGGAAGAAAATTCAACCAATGAATCCTGACAGAGCAGCAAAGCTCAATAAATTTATTATTGGTGATATTTTTAGTAAATTTTGAAAAGTTCTAATTGACAATAGCCGCATACCATCCTAAGAACAGATATTTAATACGGACGAAAAAGGGTGTCGTCTCAGTTTGCGTAACGATCTGTTTGCAGAAAAGGGCTCAAAAAGGGTGCATTTGGTTGCTAAAGAGCATGGCGAAATTGTAACCATTGTGGCTTGGGGCAGTGCAACTGGGGCTATTATTGGCCTATGATTTTGTATAAAGGTAAAAGAATGAAACCAGAGTGTGTAGATAATTTGCCTGTTGGTTCTGCCTGACAAATGTCACCGAAAGGAATAGACCGGTAGGCGGCAGCACAGACAATCACCTCATCGAGTTCACGGATAAAATTCCAGAAATAGATAAAACTCGTTTTGCATATTAAAATGCAACTGGTCTGCGAAGTCATATGTTGGTGGAAAACACCTAAAAACGCGATTCTGCCGGTTGACTCGTAGGTTTACCATTGTTTTTTCCTGAACCCAAAGGTATGAAAACAGGGAGGACTGGCAGCAGGACAGCACAATGTTAAACCTACGAGTGAACCGCTGAAATCGGGTTTTCAGATGTTTTCCAGCAGCATATGACTTGGCTGACAAGTTGCATTTTAATATGCAAATCGAGTTTTAACTAATTCTAAAATTTCAGCCGTGATCTCGATGAGATGATTGTCTGTACTGCCGCCTCTCAGTCTAGAAGCATGGCAGCACAGACCTTTGTTAAACGGATCAGTCATTTTTAAAAATTTAAACTACAAGGACACTGTCTTCTCATCTTTGATGGGAGTGAAGTCCCATCTAGATTACTCAATTGTGGATGAGGCTAAAAAGATGTATTTCTTCTACTTTGTTTACCTCCTAATACAAAGTACCTCATAATTCTGAAAAAAAAAATACCTCTTTCCCAAAGCTTCTCTAAGTAATACTGAAATCACTCAAACATCACGACAGCGATTAAACAAACAAATACGTCCGTCTGCGATGAATAGTGGAAAAGTTTCCCTAGCAAAGAAAAGTGATAAAAATAGTTTGTTTTGCAGTATTTGCAACAACAATAAAGTTGCGGATATGAGATTATGTCTTGGGTATCGTAATTGTGTGAACGAGTTATGAGTGAAATTTACCAATAAAGATATGGAAGTTTTTACTTGCCATACATGTGATGTTTAAAAAAAAAACTTTTTTTTTTCGTAAAATGTTTAAAATTGCTTAGAATTGATTTCTAAATTTTCTTCTTGCTTTTATTTTCATTAATTTTTGTAAAGTTTCAAAAATTGCATTTGGTTTTATAATGATGTTTCTTATGTGAACGAGTTATGAGTCAAATTTACCAATAAAGATATGAAAGTTTTTACTTGCCATACATGTGATGTTTAAAAGAAAACTTTTTTTTACCGTAAAATGTTTTAAATTGCTTAGAATTGATTTCTAAATTTTCTTCTTGCTTTTATTTTCATTAATTTTTGTAAAGTTTCAAAAATTGCATTTGGTTTTATAATGATGTTTCTTATGCACTAAATATGAATCTCTTCATTATATTTCTCCTATGGGCATATTACCTGCATGTGGTCTCATTACCTTCATCAACTAGACCTTTATTTTAAAAATTCCTACAGGTTTAAATCTTGATTAATTCCAATTAAAAAAAAAATTTCCAGTACTAAAAAGAGTCTGCTCTTTTAGATTATATTTATTTTTAAAAAAATCAGTTACCGCTATCGCTATTTTTTTCCCTTAAGGTGGCCATATTACCTGCACTTACCTTATATCTAATATGCATATATATATATATATATATATATTACATAACATGTAATATTTTGCCATTTTTTGCAATTTTCTAAAAATTTACAAAGTGGGCCATATTGAGAACGGAGTTTTCACAGTATGTACCATATGTCACTTTTTACATGTCAGCTTATATAATTTTAATAATTACAAGTACAAAGTCTTTTCTTTTATTTACCACATTAATCCCTCTAAGCAACATCATAAATAGTTTCCGGGAAAAATAATATTAGCATGGTGAAAAAAGCAATCAAACTGTAGATGACCCATAATGGGGCCAGGTACCTTACATATTAAACATGTATGTTGAGACTATATTTTACACTAAGCAGTTAAAATAATATACTTGAAAGTAGACTTGGAATAGGGAGTAATTCTAGTTCAACAGGTGTTCAAGGGTTGTAGGTTGTTTTGAAAGACATATTAGCTGTGTTTTAATGATTTAATATACTCAAATATTTTTTTTTACCAGAGTGGGAGCTTTCCTTACATGTAAGAACCATGCAGGCAGCAATGCTGTACGTGGTTTTCGTATATGGAAATGCGATTTAAGTGTACAGTTCAGCACATAGTCTAGCAATGTGCTCACTTGAGCACGCGTGCACCGTGAAAAATCACACTATCAATCTTGAAAAAACAGGACGGAAATGGTCTGTGGTTAATAAAGTACTAAACGTGAACTTTATCTGTCATATACTTAATTATGGAATTACTTTCTCAACAACGTAAAATTAAAAAAAAAAGAGTGAATGCTGTATAATTCCATTTTAAGTTATGTATTTTTTATCAATAAATAAAATGAAATTTCATTTCGCACATAATAATGTTTAATTATTTTATAATAAATCATTTACATTTATTTCAGTTGTTCTTAAAATTTCATATTCGATGAGTTGTGTTTTAATCTCCATTAATATCAAAAATCTGATCCCATAAACTACTATACATTTTAAATGTCTCTGATATAATACACATTTCACTTTCAGTATTCTATCATAATTATATTTATACGGAAATGAGTGAGAATGTCTGAATTTCCGACTCTTAAGCGAATAATCCAAATCAATAATAAAGTCTCTTTTATGTGTTTTAGTTTATTGTTGTTAGTACATTTAAATTAATGAAGTGCTAAATCTCTTTTGAACATTCTTATGTGCAAGACATAAGTTTTAGCTATAATCCTCTTTTTAGTTATCATTTTATTACTTTTAAATCTATAAAATATTTTATTTGGAAGTTTGTAAAGATTTTTACTAAAATCCAACTTTAACAGATATTTAATAAATTTTTCTTTTGTAGAAATGTAACGCTTTTTTTAAGCTGCTAAAACTCTAATAGATTTTATGAAAACAATGTGTACTTAATGAATAAAATTAATATACAAAATATAAGTTTTCATACACGCTGAGAAAGTATAATGAAGGTAATTTTATAAAAAAAAAATGTATTTGTATTTCAAATATAAAAGGCGGAAAAAAATTCATAAATTAAATTGTATAGGTTGATACTAGCTTTTAACGGTAGCTTTGTTCATGTATAATTTAAAAAAGAATAAATGCATTAATTAAGGACAAAATTTTGCTCACAATAATTAAAACATATTCTGTTAAATATATATTTATCACATCTTATTATATAAAACACCTCTGATTATCCCAATTTACATATTTATATTTTTGTATACAGGATCATTAAAATTTAATTGAGGAGGTTGAAATTTTATACGATTTCTCTAAAATTAAGTGTAGAAAATATTTACTTATTGTTATTTCAATTTATCTTTTTCTATCTTTTCTTTTTTACATTTTTTCAGTTCATGGATATAGATTTAATTTATATACTCCTCTAAAATATGATTCTTTAAAGTAATTGTGTAAGGAAATATTTTCCTGAAAATTTGTTTATTCGCTTCAGACAAGAATTAGAGGTGATTACATTAATCAAACACTCAACAAATAACATTTTGTTTCTATTTCAAAACACTTCACATTAAAAGAAGAAGGTAGATATATGATATTTAAAAAGGACATTAAAACGTTGTAACCATAAACGTTCCAAATTTAAAAAGTGAAAACAAAACGAAAAATGTATAAACTAGCATATTTGTATTTCATTGTTATTTCACAGTTCCACATTCTTAACAGTAGTGGGATGTAACAAAAATTTCGAAATGTTTATTACACCCAAAATATTCTCAAAACCTATGGTAACCTGTACGGTAAAAGAACGTTAAATTGTGTATTTCAGGACCTTCTATTACTTTTAAGAAAAACGATGAATGGAATTTTTTATTTGAAAAAGCCCTTGATAATTCTTTGTTAAATGTAAATTTTGCTACATTTTTTTTATGTTTTTATTTATTTATTTTTATTTTGCTGCAGCATTACGCTACTGCATAGCTTCCAATTTCTAAGATTTTACCTTACCACCGAAACTTACCAGTAAATTTTGCCTAATTCACTCGCCGAAATCTTGCAATTGTCAACGGTTTCATATGGCGAAAATTTTTATAAAATTTTAGAGGTAACAAAAACTGCAAAAATTGGCTGCTATGTGATTATATTAGTGCCATTAAAATTGCAGGTGTAGCCTCTTCTTTCTGTTCAAAGTATTAAATAGTTTTTTTCAATCGAACTTATACCTTTCTAATGGATTATTTTATTCTGATGGAATAAACCAATAAAATACTAATATTCTCTAAATGAAAACCAACGCCTGATTTAAAATATGACTACTCTTTAACATGGATAGTTTTTCTTGCAGAAAATACGTGTCTGCATAAGCAAAATCTTTCCCTCCATGAATCATGTACAGATAAGCATTTATATATGTTTAATGATAAATGTGTTTCATTTTTTAAATGTTGCAATAGGAAGACCAATATTAGTGATAAATATTAATTTATGTGGTAGTTTAATAGTAATATTTCAAAGTTACACAAATCTGATCGGCTGTTTTAACTTGTGTGCAATTTCTGGAATTATTTTTTTTTAGTATAATTTATGTTGCCACAGTGAAAGTTTAGATTCTTCGAAAGAAAACAACTTTAACGTTCCACAAACTGGAACCAAGGCGAATGTCTGTGGAAGAATTTGTTTCGAATTTGAAACCTATTATAATGAGCACAACGTTCTAACATTTAGACAAGGAGGCCAACGTTTTAGGGGTCCTAATATCAGTATATTAAAAAAAATACGTTATTAACTGCAATTGCAATGTGTTGGGAAACATTAGCGCCCAATGTCCTCACTTGATGATGCTTAAATTATTGTCTTTTCCTGCATTAAATTAAAAATATATATTCTTTTATTTCGAAATTGGCCTGAAAATAGGCAACACCACACAATATGAGATATGCGATTTCTTTGGAACTAAGAAAAAACACGCGTGAAAAATACAGTATGTATTTCCGGTGTTTTGGTTATCACGTTGTATATTTTATATACTACTGTATGGAACTGGTTTTATGCGGTAAAGTCTTTCAATTTGGTATTAATATAATATAGATAGTCCATATTATGCCTATTCGTTTTCTTTTCTACTTAATCTAAACATTCATTTCAAAATTAAATCTAGCATCAAGGTGGTTCAGTGAACTTATTTTTACGAATAATCAACATTCTTTACGGCACAAAACAAACATTTAATTACAAAACGGAACATAAAAATCTATTAACTGACATTCGACGGGTTACATCTAAATAATTCTAACATCAACAAAACGATTAATTCGTTTCAGTTCAAAAGTAGACAGTTAGAAAATTAGCCGAAACATCCCGCCCGGCGTTGAACGGTTGTCCAACATCATCATAAAATGGCAAAGGTACTACTTTGGTGATATTTCGACGTAACATACCTGTAGAGGTCTTGAGGTCGATTACACGGACATGTCCATCATCACCTTTATAAGTTTTCACAATCCTAGCTAGTTTCCAGTCGATAAACTTATCATTTACTTCCTTCAATAACAACTGCGGACTTGTTGCTCAATTAAGTATTCTCGGCTCCAGCGGTGCCAAAATTGCATTTTTAATCTTTGAAATAGTGTCCACCTAGAAGAAAAAGGAAAAGAGTCTAAAATGACATTATTTTCACCAACATTCAAAAGAGGACCTCCAATGAGGAAATGACCAGGGGTTAGTGGTTGTAGATCATTAACATCTGCAGACAAGGGGGTCAACGGACGTGAATTCATAACTGCTTCAATTTGCGTCACAAGTGTTGACAGCTCTTCAGAATTTAATATAGATGATTTAGTTATCTTCAAGAGAATTCGCTTCATGGTTTTTATGTTTGATTCCCACAATCCGCCGAAATGTGGGGATGCAGGGGGTATGAAATTCCATTGAATTCGTTCCTCAGCACTAAATCGCTAAATTTCTTCCGAAGCACAAACTGATAGAAGTATTTCAAAAGAGCACAAGTACCCTTAAAATTTGTGGCGTTATCACTCCATATAATACAGGGTTTAGATCTTCGAGCAATGAATCTTCTCAAACAGGCTAAAAATGCTTCTGTGGTCAAGTCCGAAACAACTTCTAGATGAACGGCTTTGGTAGAAAAACAAATGAATATAGCAATATTTGATTTTAGGGTTATCTTTGAACGTTTTAAATTAGGTTTTGCTATAATAGGACCTGCTAGATCAACGCATGTTTTCTCAAACGGTCCAGTTGGTACAATTCTATCACGGAGGAAGTCACCCATCAATTGTTGAAGAGTTTGGTGTTTTGTTCGAAGACAAGTCACACACCTATTTATAATTTTCTTTACTTGACTTTGACCAGATGGTATCCAATAAAATTGTCTCAATAAAGATAGAGTTGTCTGAGTACCTGAATGTAGGAGTTTTTTATAGTAATCAATAATAATCAATTAATAGTTCAGTAAAACAATGAGACTTTGGTAAAAGTATTTGATGTTTCTGCGATTCAGATAAATTAGAAAATTTCAGTCTTCCACCTACTCTTAACAGTCCATCTGCATTTAGAAATACATTTAAGTTCAAAATCTTACTGTTATTTGGGAATGGACGTTTTTCCTTTAAACATCGAATTTCAGTTTGGAATGCGGAAATTTGAAGAATCTTCATCAGCTTTTTGGTCGCATTCTGTAACTCAGAAGTATCTAAATAATCATATTTTCTAATTCCTGATTTCAATTTACAGTTTTTCAGAAATCTTAAACACCATGTATCAATTCTTATTAGCTTCATAAAAGAAGATTATCGATTAATCAAATGACTGTTTAACTGACTTTCATTTACAATAGTTGATTTTACAACAGTGTTTTTCTTTAGTTCTAACTGATCTTTAACTTCAGAAATATCTAATTTATCGAACGTATTATCCAATTTTGGCCAAAGAGATCTGTCTTGCTTTAACCACTGGGTACCTTCGCACCAAAGATGGTTTTTCAACTCTGAAACTTTCAAACCCCTAGTAACTAGATAGGCAAGATTATCTTTTCCAGGACAATGGAACCAATTTAATGGATCACTAAGATTTCTGATTTCCTTTATCCGGTTTCTGACAAAACTTTTAAATCTTTCTAGCTCACCTCTAATCCAAAAGAAAGTAATATTAGAGTCGGTCCAAAAGTAGCATGTTGCAGGAAAAGCTAATTGTTTAGCAATTTTATTACAAAGTCTAGCAGACAAAAGGGCTTCTAAAAGTTCCAGACGAGGTATAGAGACAGTTTTTAAAGGGGAGACTCGACTTTTTGCTGCCACAAAACTAGTAACAATGTTCTTATTCTTTAACACCGCTCGAAGGTACCATACGTCTTCTTCTACACCGTACCATATGTTTTCTTTGAAGCATCTGAAAAACTATGTAACTCAAAATAATCAACTTCATCAAGGGCAATATCAGCCAAATAATATCTGGGAATGCTAATACAATTTAGTACTTTTATTTCTTCAAACCAGTCATTCCATAAATTGTCTAGATGTTTGGGTAGGTTTTCATCCCAATCAAGTTCTAAACACCAAATTTCTTGAATTAAACATTTAATTCTAATAGTCTAAGGACTTATAAATCCAATTGGGTCAAAAATTCGGCCAACAGTTTGCAATAAATAACGTTTAGTACTAAGTTTATTCGAAAGGAAATTTTCTAGATTTTTAGTCATAAAGGAAAACATGTGACTCATTGGGTCCCAAGCAACCTCTAAAACCTTGGAAGGTATCAAATTCTGATTAGTGAGATTTAAGTTATCAGAAATTTCATGAATATGTAAACCATATTCTTCCCAATTCTCACGTAATTCATGCGAGATTGTTTTCCATTTTCTAAAAGTCATACTACCTTCTTGAAATATTTCATAGGCTTCCTTACTAATTTTAAATGCGTAATCAAGATTCGGTTGACTTGTTATAAAATCATCAACATACAACGATGAATTTAAAATTTCAAAAGATTCAGGAAATGTTTCTACATACCCTTGTAGATGATGCTTAATGGTAGCAGCCAGAAGAAAGGGACTCGATTTCACACCAAAAAGCACTCTCTTTAGTCTGAATATTTTAAATTTCTTACCTGGATCATGAATCCATGGTTCATCGTCCCAAAAAAATCTGGTGAAGTCCCTATCTGGTTCATCAATCTCGATCTGCAAAAAGCTTGTTGAATGTCTGCAGTAATTACTATGGGAAAGTTTCTGAATTTGATTAAAAGGCTGAACAATTCGGGAATGAGATTTAATCCCGTATGTAAACAATCATTTAGTGACAGTTCACCCTTAGCATGGGCACTTCCGTCAAAGACAATGCGAACTTTAGTGATGGACTTATCTTCACGAATCACTGCTCTATGTGGTAAGTAAAATGAGTTTACATCAGATGTATTGTCAACAGGTTCGGTGATATTGTCTGCTAAATAACTATCTAAAATAGCCTTATATTCTGAGAATAACAAAGGGTCATTTCTAAAGCTCGTTCTCAACTTCAAAAATCTTCTGTATGCGACTTCGCGATTGTTATTAAGAGACATTTTCAAATTTGCCTTCCATGGAAATTTTACTTTATACCGGTTATCCTTAAAAACAATATTAGACTGAAAATCAGCCATAATGTCATCGTCTACATTACTAACATTTTGAGTTTCGGACTCAATTCCTAGACTTTCCAATTGCCAAAAATTTCTGATTTGATCGGATATATCCTTTTCTTCAACGATAATTTTCATACTGAACAATTCATTGGCTGACCCCTAACCCTGTAAGAACCAGCCAAAAAGGGTTTCGGTAGCTACGAGATTATTATTTAGTCTTTTGATTCTGCCAGTTAAAATATTATAATAATTATCATTGGCGATTAAAACTGCCATTTGTTTACTAGTACAATCATAACTATCAGCAAGTTGTAAACCTGTAATTTATTCTAAGTTTTCCGAATGTATTTATCAGGAGTGGGTAAGCAAGCAGCGGAAATTTGATCTGTTTCCAGAGCTTCAACTTCAATGTGTAAAGAGGGATGTTCTCTATTTACAAGTTTTACCTTTACTACATTATAAGTTTTCTCAGTTACCCTTTCGGCTCCAAAAGCATAGACAGATAAAGTTTCTTTTCCAATAACCGGCAATTGTAACTTTTGAGAAATGTCGCGAATTATAAATGTTCTCATGCTACCATTATCTAATAAGACACGAACTGGTTCATTATTATCATTTTTAGGATCTATTATTATAACAGAATAAGTCTGAAAAAATATGTTGCAATGTGTGTTTTCATTCTGTACATTACTAGTGGCATTGTTACCGCAATGGGAAATAGATACTGCACTTTTATCAACGTTTATTTTGGAACCATTTCTAAATTGAAAACAAATAGCCCTAGTATGTTTCTTACCGCAAATATCGCACATTTTTGTATTCTCACAGTCTTTAATTCTGTGTTTGCACTGTAAACATAAAAAAGCATCTTCCCTTCTTTTTAGGGTTTCGTTCATCTGACGAAACCCTATTCGTCTCGCTCCTCTGTCTGTCTGTCCGTCCGTCTGTCTGTCCGTCACAGAGCCCGTTCTCAGAAACTATACATGTTGGAGACTTGAAATTTTGCATACTTATAGATGAACACTACACATCATACGACAAATCAATTTTGAAAAAGTCGTACATTTAATCCTTTGGGCTCCACATGTGTATTTTAAACAATTCTTTCTAAGTGAGTCCTTAATTAGGTTGAAGGCATAAAATTTTGCGTACTTATAGATGGACACCTCAGATCAAACGACAAATCATAAAATTTTGAAAAAGTCGTGCATTTAACCCTTTGGTCTCCCACATGTGAATTTTAAACAATTCTTTTTATATGAACCCTTAATTAGGTTGGAGGCGTGAAATTTTGCATACTTATAGCTGAATACCTCACATCAAAGGACAAATCATAAAATTTTGAAAAAGTCGTACATTTAATCCTATGGGCGCCCACATGTCTATTTTAAACAATTATTTCTATGTGAGCCTCTAATTAGGTTGGAAGCGTGAAATATTACATACTTATAGCTGAACACCTCAGATCAAACGACAAATCATAAAATTTTCAAAAAGTCGTACATTTAACCCTTTGGGCTCCCACATGTGTATTTTAAACATTTCTTTCTATGTCAGCCCCTAATTAGGTTGGAGGCGTGAAACTTTGCATACTTATAGCTGAGCACCTCGCATCAAAGGACAAATCATAAAATTTTCAAAAAGGCGTACATTTAACCCTTTGGACACCCACATGTGTATTTTAAACAATTCTTGCTAAATGAGCCCCTAATTAGGTTGGAGGCGTGAAATTTTGCATACTTATAGCTGAGCACCTCACATCAAACGGCAAATCATAAAATTTTGAAAAAGTCGTACATTTAACCTTTTGGGCTCCTACATGCGTATTTTAAGCAATTCTTTCTAACTGAGCTCCTTATTAAATTGGAGGTTTGAAATTTAGCATACTTAAGGCAGAACACATGAAGCCAGGCGACAAACCATAAAATGTTGAAAAAGTCTTACGTTTAACCCTTTGAGCTACCAGATATGTATTTTAAGCAATTATTTCTAAGAGAGCCCCTAATTAAGTTGGAGATATGAATTTTAGCATACGTATAGCTGAATACCTCAGACTACACGACAAATCATGAAATTTTCAAAAAGACTTATATTATTTACTCCTCTGGGCGCTAATTTGTATATTTTAAGCAATTTTTCTAACCTCCGCCCTTTTCACCCCGGGAGCACTTTTCCAACTTCTGCCGACACCCCTTTGACCATTCTTTCATATTATGCACCATAGCCTTGCATATTTTAGTTCCACTTTTTACCGCCAGGGGCGCCTACTTATCTCGGGTGCTATGGGCCCAATCCCTTCGACTAATATATATACGGATAGTATTTAAAACGGAATTTCGTTCGGATAGAGGTTTTTTTAGAATAGAGTGCGCCCCTGGTTGCGAAATGTGGAACTAACAGATTTTTCAAAAGGATAAGGTGTTTTGAAAGGAATATTAAACGAAATCCTCTGTGCGATCTGTGATCACACTTACCCACTTGATTAGTATTTCTTTCTTCTGATCAATGGTTAAAGACTTACACATTTCACTATTATGATCAACACTATTACAAAACAAACACGAATTCTTATTTACTGAAGCCATTAATTCAGTAGCTGGAACACTATTTTGTTTATATCCTTTAGTATTAAATTGATATCGCGGCTTACATTTCAATTGTTTATCTGTAAATTTTGGTCTATATTCAAATTTATTATCATTGGGAAATGATTTCTTACAATCTAAATCATGGATAGTTGATAGCCGTTCTCTATTTTCAACTTCATTTTATAAGAAAACTCATAAGTTTATCTATATTCCACATTTCTCCGTCTATTAGATTTCTATTAAATTCCAAGATCAAATCTGGGGTATTAACTTCAGTAAAATTGGGCAAAGTAACCCACTGTATATATCACGTTTTACACCTAACGGCTCTAAGTTTCGAATTTGCACTAGACATTTATAGTATAAATTTCTTAATCCACCAGTGTCAGAAGAACTTTTCAAACCTTTCATATTTAATAAATTGTTTAAGTGAGCGTGTACGGGCATATCATGTCTACCATACCTTTGCTTCAAAAGCGATACGGCCGCTGCATAATTATTTTCAGTTAATCCAAAACCATTAATCGTGTTTGCAGCTGCTCCTGCAACCAAACTTTTTAAATACGTAAATTTTTCGATTTCTGTTAGATTTGGGTTTTTATCTATCGGTAACTCAAACTGGTTCCAAAATTCTAAAAATCTGTCTTGTTCCCTAAAAAATCGTTTTATTTGTAGTTTTGGTAATTTTACTCTTTTTACTTCAGTAGCAGCATGACATGTTCGCACTGAATCACTGTTATTACTACGTGTAATATCTGCATTAGAAGATAAACTTTTAATTTTAAAGTTTAATTTATTTCTGTAACTTATTATTTTCTGGTCAGATTCATCAATATTCAATATTTCATTTTCGACGTTTTTCGCATTTATTAGGCTTAAAATGTTGTTATCATGATCCTTAATAGTCTTAGATTTAACGTTTAACTTATCGACTAATTCTTCTAAATGTTCTAAAGAATATTCATTAATAGCTAAATACTGTTCAATTTCTTCAAATAACTTATTTAATAAATTTCGATGCGTTCACGCATCGTTCGCTCTTTATTTTCGTTAATTTTCAAAAAATAAAATATAATTACAAAAATCAGCACTCACCAGTTCCAAATCGAAACAAAACAAAAATATTACGCAGTTATCTTTTCACATCTAGACTTGACGGACAGGTGCACCACAAGTATTCGTTTTCTTTTCTACTTAATCTAAACATCCATTTCAAAATTCAATCTGGCATCAAGGTGGTTCAGTGAACTTATTTTTACGAATAATCAACATTCTTTACGGCGCAAAACAAACATTTAATTACAAAACGGAACATAAAAATCTATTAACTGACATTCGAAAGGTTACATCTAAAGAATTCTAACATCAACAAAACGATTAGTCCGTTTCAGTTCAAAAGTAGACAGTTCTAATAGAGCATGCGCTGGTTAATTAGCTGTTAGAAAATTAGCCCGAACAATGCCATTATCATCTTTTTAAAAATTATTTTTTTTAATATATCAGTAATAAACTGGAAAAATTATCCGTCATAATTTGTTTTGACATTTTGACATTTCATTAACATACATCTGACCTGTGTACTTGGCGTCAAGCGCCTGCTTATAAGTCATCGCCAATATATACAAGGACGAGGTAGCACACACAAGGAAATTTACTACCCATATAAATACAGACGGGAGCTCCACAAAGAGTGTACAACGGAGCCAGCGGGATTCGAAACCGCACCCACCTACACCCGCAAGTGATTAGCGGTGTGAAGCCCGTCATCATTTGAGGACGATGGGCTTTTGTTTAAAAAATTGATTCATATTCAGGTTGTTTCTTAAGAGTTTCTTACATTTTTTTACACGTACAGTATATGAGAAAAATAAAAAAATGAGTAAAAATAAAATCTTTAAAATCTTAGAAGAGGCTACAGTTTATCTTTTTTCTGAAGAAAAAGAAGCAGATATTATATCAGTGTCTCCAGTTGTAGATTATCTAACAGATGACGAGCAATTCGCTGATGATAATTTAGGTACTCCAGTCTTATTAGTTAGTGCAACTGCATTGGAAATTACAATACCAGATGATAGAGATAACTCTATTATATCGGATAAAAAACAAGAAAAATCCTGTAAACGTAAAAGAGAAATATCAGTTGGAAGGACGACTGAAACCCCGGCTTAAACATTCGGAACTCTGGAAAATTCTTCTGAGAAAAAAATTGATATATTGACAGCGGAAACTAACAGTTTAAATCTTGTTAACCTGATTGAGGAATTTTTTACTGAAAGTGTGTATGATATGATCGTAAAGGAAAATAATCGATATGCTCATGAAGTGAAAAATAAATTGCATTATAATGTGACTAAAGATGAAATAAAAAACATTTAATGGATTTCTGATACTTTCGGATACTTAATACTTTACCAAATGAACTGGTTAAAGTACTGGTTAAAAGCAGATGATTTAGGAGTAACAATATAGTGTACAATGTTATGACTAAAAATTTCTACTTAGAGCTCAGGAGATTATTACATTGATAAGATAATAAATTGCATCAATATGACAAACATGATAAATCATTTAAAATACGTTTCTTGACAGTTTAAAACGGATTTTGTGTTTGTAACGCTTGGTATTAGACTTTTTATTAATAATTTGTTCCGATTGTTCCCAAATCCTGTTTCTAAAGTGGATATTGCTCCGCTTGGATTACGAAAATATTGTTGTTTTCCAAAACTACTTTACTTAAAAAAATTTGCATCGTAATAAATGCTTTGCATGGTTGAATATACATATTTTTTGAATTATTATTTTTTTCGGAACATTTAATGTACGCATTTGTTTCCGTCATCTTTTTAGTGAAATGTTAAAACGGATGTATGTTCGTAGTGCCCAAATGCAAAATATACAAACACGAGATATTTAATTCACTTTAAAAGTAGTAAAATTCTGTAGCATTCTTTGATATTTGAATTTCACTATTATGTGTAAGATTTAATCACGTTGTTTTTATAGGGATTTATTAGGTCTAACGTCCGTAACATATCAAACCCTTTTTAAAATGTATGTCTTTTTGGTATTTAACAATTTAACTAATAACTTTTACGTGATTTTCGTAGGTACGTTATTGATTCTTTAAACCACAAACAACCAGTTCAATAGCTCAAATAATGAAAAAATATAAAATATGTTTGGAATTTTTTTTTCTTAATCCCTTACCCTGTGTATTCCAAATATCGCACAGGGCTATATTTGGAATATTTTTGTAGTAGTCCTAAAAATGGAAAATGGATACAAATTTAAAGAATTCTTTATTGTTATTATATTTAATAAATAACTTATTTTTGTCAGATTAGGATATTTTACAAAGAAGTCGGACTATAAATTGTCATGTGTAAAGATGAATGGAAATTAGCTGTTTAAATAGAAATAACAAATGTAGGTTTTGTAATCAGTAAGTACAGACATTGTTCCTGCCACCAAATGCGATATTTAGAAAGAAATGATCCATTTTTCTCCACGTATATCAGTTGAGTAATGGTGGTTACAGAAATGACACTCACAACCATTTTCGCTGTCTTCGTTGTCAGTAGACTCTGTCAACGGTTAATCGGATCTTTGTCTGATTATGAGAATATCTCCAACAATAACTGAAATTTCACATTTTTTCCTTTTTAGCAATAGCTTCCTCATTAGGTATGATCTTTTGGGGGGCATTTTTGGGGACAATTTTTTTTTTCAACATTTGTCTTTTTCTTTTTAGCAAGATCTCCACCAAGTTTTACTTTATATGCAATATTTGTCAGAACCGTTGCTGAGTAACTTGGATGTTGTCTTTTGTTTACTAGAACGTTTTTCATATTCAGGTGTAGCAAAGGGATTATATCCATCGGAAAAATCTTTTTTAAAAATTCACGATGGCGAGGAGGATGCACAGCGGAATTGTTTTTGATTAAATTTGTCACTTTTGTTTACAGGTGGTTCGAGATCACTGGATACAGGCTAGGGCTCAGGTTGTTCCTGCCTAATTTGACTTGTTTCAGCTGAACGACGCGACGTATCAGTGATGGACAAACAGTGTTTTCGGGATGTTCTTGTTTGAAAGAATTCTCTCAGCAGAGTCAACCACTGAAAATTCATGGTCTTTGAATGTGTCTCTATTCAAAGGGAAAATCTAATATATAAGTATGAAAATTTATCTGTCTATCTATCTGTAATGCTATACAAATCCACCGTTTGGAAGCCAGAATTGTAAAATGTTATGTACATGTATATTAAAATACTTCAGAAGCAATTAAAGCAATCCGGAATCGAAATAATTTATAGTTAACTTTTAATTAATAAAAAAACATCATTTTAACAGCAAATTTAAACATTTTTCGTTATAGTAACTGCCAACAATTAAAAAATCACAATAAAATCCCTTTTTTATATTCAACCGGTAATCGCGCGATTTCTTTAACCAATGTGAGATATACATATTACGTACGTCACACTGCAATACTGAAAAGTTGTAGTGTGTATTACGGTAATTCTTTTCCCTCATATGCAAATAAATAGAGGTATACATATTACGTACGCCACACTGCAATACTAAAAAGCTCTATCGTGTATTATGAATTCTTTTACCACACATGCAAATAATTAGAAATTATTTAATTGCGCTTAATTATTATAATTTTTTTGAAATAAAGGTAAACATTTTATCACAAACATCAACAACTTTTTTCTATTTATTCCTTTGTTCAAAATATGTCGTTTTATCTTCTGCTGTCATAGTAACATGATAAATTAAATTTCATTAAAAATGCATAGTAGTCGAAAACTGTTTTAATAAATCGAATAGTTATTTTTAATTTTGGTTGTAGAATTAAATTCATGAACTCCCGTGCATAGAACGGGTTAAATAGCTAGTACATAATAAAAATAGGATTAGAAATGTCTTCATAAATAAAAAAGGTTACATTTAGATACTTAAATAAAATAGTTTGCGTAATATTAAACAATGCCATATTAGGACTACAAAAGTATTGCGATATTAGGAAGATCGAAACATTGCAATACGGCTGATTCTAGCGGTGAAACTAAGAATACAAACAGCGTTACAGATATATCTAGTTAAACTAAATGATTATTTGGTTGTATTTAAGTTACAATAATTAAGAACAGAACTCACTTTGAATATTATTTTTCACTGTATGTGAAGTTGACAAAAACTATTGGTTTGCACAAAACTTTAAAGAAATAAACAAAGATTAAACACAACTGTGTATTTAAACAAGGCGCTCATACGACTGACGCCTTGCCACTAGGCGTAGACAATAGTTAAGCGAGTTTTGGGCGTGCGGCAGCACCTATTTGACGAGATCATGAGGAGCAAGATTTAAGGCAACAGTGCAATATTAGAAACATGTCGCCTATGATATTAATTATCAATATAGTGTTATGGAATTGCCAAAAATATTCATTTTGCATCAGAAGAGCTGACTGTAGCTTAGATTACTCCAGAAGATGTCTGTGGGAATCCTTGGTTTGTTCAATTGTAGAGATATAAGTTGATTCTACCGATAGTTTTTTCCGGGGAATCCTTATTTCCTAAACCAACCTTTCGCCAAATAAGTTTTGTAACATTCAGTATAGATCATAAAATCAGGAAAAGAATAGTCCTACATGTTTGCTATATATATAAATGAGGACGTGTGTTTTAAAACTCGCCTTATCCAAATTTTAAAAATTCTTCTTTTCTCTATCAATCTATTTTGTTTGTAAACCTTTATCGAAAAAACACTATAATTTGCAAAAAATTGTTCTATCCTGCATTTCTTGGCATCGTAAAATCATGGTATATAATAAACAAGTTGGAAATTGCTCGTCAAACGTGGCAAATGAGGTGCGTTTGTACTATAACTAGTTTTATAATTATTTTTTGCACCCCATATTGTACTGAATGTATAATTTTTTGCACTTCATAAAGCGCATAGTCTGATACATCATTAAAATGCACTTCCAATATTTTTTCCCCATTGGCCGTAATGTAAAGAAAAACTTTTGACTGTCCCTGTAATTAAACTACACATCCGATTTTCCTAAAATTTGAAAGGGCTCGACAAAATCTTGCAACAGTTATATCTTTAAAATTTCAGATCATTCGGAAGGCTCTAATATCATTAAAATGCACTTGCAATAATTTTTCCCATTGGCCGTAATGTAAGGAAAAAATTTTGACTGTCCCTGTAATTAAACTATACATCCGATTTTCCTAAAATTTGAAAGGGTCCGACAAAATTTTGCAACAGTTATATCTTTAAAATTTCAGATCATTCGGAAGGCTCTAATATCATTAAAATGCACTTGCAATAATTTTTCTCATTGGCCGTAATGTAAAGGAAAACTTTTGACTGTCCCTGTAATTAAACTATACATCCGATTTTCATAAAATTTGAAATGGCTCGACAAAATTTTGCAACAATCATATATTTGAAATTTCAGACCATTCGGTAGGGTAGTTTTTGCTCTGTTACATGCGGACAGACGGACGGACAGACGGACAGACGGACGGACAGACGGACGGACTGAACGACGACTATAGGTGCTACGTATTTATATAATTACGAACGCACCTAAAAACAGTTAACACAGAGGTATTTGACGATTTCCCAAAATTTGATTTCCTGCATAGGCGAGTTTTGAAACTAACGTCCTGATATATATATATAGTATATATATATATATATATAGTATATATATATATATATATATATATATATATATATATATATATATATATATATATATATATATATATATATATATATATATATATAAGCGATAAGTATAATAGTCATATATGCCCCTTTGTTTCAAAAGAAAGGTATTTAACCAATGTGTTTTGCCTGTACTAACTTATGGAGCAGAAACATGGACGCTAACAAAACGGATGGTACAAAGATTACAAACAACACAGAGAAGTGTTGTTCTCAACTCAGAGTCAAACAACTCAGAGAAGTGTCTTCTAGTTATACCTAACTAGAAGAGACAGAAAAAGAATAACCTGGATAAGAAGACAGACGAAAGTTTTTGACATCATTGAAAGAATTAAACGGCTAAAATGGAAATGGGCTGGGCACATTGCAAGAAGACAAGACAATAGGTGGAGCACAAACACCCTAGAGTGGTTCCCAGAGATGTAAAACGGCCAAGAAGACGACCTCAAGTAAGATGGAGTGATAAAATCAGAAAAGTAGTCGGTGTAAATTGGATGACTAAAGCACTAGACAGAAAACATTGGAGAAATCTGGGGGAGACCTACATCCAGCAGTGGATTGAAAACGGTTGTTGATGATGATGATGATGATATACACTGGTGGACAAAACTTAAGTACCACTGTTATTTTCAATGATTACAGTTAAGAAGAAATCCGCAGCAGCATGTATAAATTTGCATGAATGCGGGATGTACTTTGTTTTGTGAAACATACGTAAATTTTGTACCTCTGCTGTTGTCGAGATTTCACGTGAAAGTAGAGATAAGAGATTTTAGGCAATCAGCGGGTGCTGTGAGTTATCATTAGATGTAAAAATTGAAGGAGATGGAGTGAAGCTTGAGCATTGAAATTTTGAACATGTCTTCGAAGCATCATTTAGATGATATTACTCGTGGAAGAATAATCGGAAAGTTGGAGGAAGTACTCAAAAGGAAAGATGTTGCCCGTGAATTTAACGTTGCGCACAGTATTGTTTCTAGGCTATGGTCGGCATTCCAAAAGGTTGGAATATGTACTAGGCGCACGGGAGGAGGTTGTCCTAGCAGAACGACGTCCCAAGAAGATAGCTAACACATCGGCTGATAAGTTCCCGGTATAATGAAGAAAAAACAACATTTTTGGTCAAATTAAATTTTATTCATCAACATAGCTTCCTTTAAGACCGATACAATCATTACAGCGGCTCTCTAAAATTTCAATACCTTTCGAATTATCTTTGGCCACGACTTATCGATTGGCCACGATTATCTTAACCAACGAATTATCTTTGGCCTCAAAATAGGCGCTTGTTTCGACAATCACCCCACATTCGAGCCAAATCTCTTAGCTGCGAGCATTTTTTCAGGCCTGCGAATAGATAAAAGTCGCTGGGAGCCAAATCTGGAGAATAGGGTGGGTGTGGAAGCAATTCAAAGTGTAATTCGTGCAATTTTGCCATCGAAGCTAAAGTATTGTGACAGGGTGCAGAGGGGGGTGGGGGAATGTGACACCCACTTTGAAAACAGCTTTCTTATAGAGAAATGTTCACGCAAAATAAAGCCTACACGCTCTTTTGATATGTTTAGAGTGTCAGCTATCTCACATTGTGGTTTTCTAAAACGATTTTTTGGACTTTCTTATGCCACCAGAACCTCTTTTGGGTGACCAGAACGTTGCGCATCATCGATGTTTGACCGACCAATTTTAAATTCACAAAACCAGTAAATAATGTCGATTTTCCTGGTGCAGTGTCCAGATAACATCTATCAAGCCAAGCTTTTGTTTCCACGGTGTTTTACCCCATCAAATAGCAATGTTTTATAAAAACACGAAATTCTTTTTTTTTCCATAGTTTTGAAAGTACAAAAAGTTGTTTCACTGAAACCACTATAACTCTTGAAGCAACCGTCAGATCGTCATAAAAGGTTTACAGCTACCTTTTTAAGGTTAGTACTTACTAAACAGAATATTAATTATATATTTTTGGCGCCATCTGTGTGTCGGACCGGGAACTTATCAGCCGATGTGTTATATTCTTATTTCGTCAAAAAGGAACCGACATAGCACAGCTGTTCAATTAGAAAATCAACTTTTCGCTGCCAGTGCAGGTAAAATATCGCGGGAAATTGTTGCAAGACGTCTGAAAAAGAGTGGACTACACCCAAAGACCTGTCGTGTCTGTCAAATTCTTGAGACACCAACGCAATATGCCGTATGCATCGCAATTGCACTGATGACGACTGGTCTACTGTGCTCTTGTCAGAAGAAAGTAGATTCAGTTAATCACCTGATTTGAGACGTAAACTGATGTGGCGCGATGTTTCTAGTACTTATTCTCGCAAAAATATTCTAGAAACAGATTGATATGCGGCTTTTAGTATCAGTGTGGGCAGGCGTCATTTTCAATGGCCGGACAGATATCTATGTTCTTGGCCAAGGGTCCATGACGGGTACACTGTACACTGAAGACGTCCTGCTTCCACATATTCGACTTTTTTGAGGTGCTCTCTTCGAAAAGTTTCTTTATATGGACAATAATGCACCTTATCATCACACACAGTCTGTACAAGATTGTCTTGAGGCCGAAGATATCCATCGCATAGACTGGCCAGCACGTTCCCTTGACCTGAATCTCATTGAAAATATATGGGATGCGTTGGGATGGCGTATTGCTGCTCGACAATTCCCTCCCACAAACAAGCAATCCCTCATCCGTGCAGCGAATGAGGAATGGGGAAACTTGCCACAACAGCTACTGAATCATATTGTTAGGAGTATGCCACGCCGTGTTGAAAGTGGACTCTCACTACACAGTGGCCACATCACTTATTAACATGGCACTTAAGATTGTTAATTGTGAGTATTTTGCTTTCTTTGTGCAGTCATGTTTTCGGACAATATTCACGTTTCAGAAAAAGAATCTCTGGTAATATCCAGTATACATACTTTCAACAAAATTTTTATATTAAATCCTGTGTAACATTCTGTTAATACTAGTGTTTGTTTCTTGACCCACAATCTCCCGTAGATTCTCATTTACGTGTACATATCTTCTTGGTCCTTAAGTTTTGTCCACCAGTGTATATCCAAACAACAATCTTTAAAGAATATTTCTTTAAAATGTGCTATAGAAACCCGACACTATGATTATATTTTGGAAATAGTGATAGTAATAAGAAATAAAAATCATTCGTCAAACATAGATTTTGAATAACTTACCAAATTTTTCACAGTACTGGAGTGGAACATCTTCTTTTAAAAAGGTAAAAGTATATATATATAATTAAAGAAATTAGAAACCGCATAGCACATTTGAAATCTAGATTCAACCAGCCACTGTCGAAATTCGGAAAAGTACTTAAATTATTTTGTGCATATCTGTACATTATCTGTAGGTTTGTATATACACTACATGCAGTGTTAAAAATAGCATAGTTACAAAATGCATAACACAGTCGAAACTTCACCTTCAGCAATTTTCACCAATGGATGGAAATGTCCTCAAACAACTTCATATAACACTGTAGAGCTTTTCAGTTGCTTACAAAGTAATACTTACCAATTATTTTTTGTAGTCATGTATATAACCTATAGAACTTATATACAACATGTAGTACGCATCAGAAATCATTTGTATGTCCATGTAAATGAAAAATTACTCTGAAGCACGGTATTTTCTACAGACACATCTTGCATTGCACCTCAATATTTCATATGAATTTCCTTATGTTTGAAACAATTTAACATCATAAAAATGCACTGCAAAAGGCCTTAAGTTAAAGAGATTCTTTTGACTGTCAATGTAAGTAAATTATAAGTTAATCACAGTCTAATTTTATTTGGATAAAATGCCATACGAAACATGCAATAGTAAATGCCAAAATAATATATATATTTATTGACAAGTGTTTTTACGAGTACAGGCCGGTTTCGGTTACAGATAGCATAATGTAAAAATATGACTACAAAAATAAAACTGTTTAATTCCCTGACCGCAGAGCAAAAGGTCAAAATCGTAATGTTGTTTTCTCTATTTTTTTAAATGCTAAAAAGATAGGTTTTTCCAACATGATATAAATTATTTAATTATATAGGTATATAAGCCTTGAGAGTATTATTCATATAATTTCTTAAAACTTGATTATATCTATAGAATTATATTAATTTTAGAAATGCTCATATTACTGTGAAACCTACAGCGTATTGAACGGACATATCAGTTCGTGGCCAGCGGTGAGAAAGTTAACCATGTTGGAAAGCGCTAAAAATACCAGATATTGCTACCCCTCATATAAGGATGTATCTTCCACAATACGAAAAAAAACCCCAAACTTTTCTGTATTTTCAGTGCCTCACAATGCCATTCTTTAATAATCTATAGGTCTGTATGTATGCTTCAATAAAATCCTCCTTTCAACAAGAGTCAAGAGTACTGATTTAGCGAGCGTAAACATTTTGACCAACTAATTAGAATTTTTTTAATCATGCTACCCTTACTATCTTAATGGTAAAAAATATTCTCGTTAAGTATTTATGCAAATTATGTTGAGGTTACATGACATACGTGACCATTTCATGCAAATATATATAATTTTTATGTGATGGATTTTTTTATTTTATTTATTTTTAGCCGACGGTATGCTATTTCTTTCTCCCAGAATATTTTGTGCCGTCTTAAAAAAATTACGTTACGTTGTATAAGCCAGCCGTAAAACAAAGCAGATGTATAATTGCACGATTAAACACTCTACAGTAATATTTTAAACTTCTAAGCATCGCACATTTTCGATATTTATACCG